>CM046723.1:58890266-61290266 GCA_025584915.1 Monochamus saltuarius
AATTTACAACCGGCATGGAGAAAAACTCTAATATTTCCCAAGCAACATCTAGTGGTACTACTTCATTGATTAAGAGTAGTAGCCTAATTTCAGAGAAAAGAAAACGCGCTGACGCTCTGACGTCACATGAGGAGACTTCTGAAAACGACGAAAGCTCCTCAACAAGTAATAAATTCTCTAAAGAAAAGAGAAGACCAGGTAGGCCTAGAAAGCCTCCTGAAAAGTAATTTCTGTGATACTTTTTCTGTGATATTTTTCTGATATATTTTTTTTGTGATATTTTATTTATTTATTTATTTATTTATTTATTTATTTATTCTTTATATTATATATTTTTTAACATAATGGCTAAAATATTGCAATGGAATTGCAATGGCGTAAAAGCCCACTTTTCTGATTTAAAAACCATTATAATGCAACAAAATCCCAATTGTGTATGTATACAAGAAACCCATCTAAAACCCCGTGAACAATTCAGATTAAAAGGATTTGTGTCAATTACAAAAGAAATAGAACCTAATGAAAGAGCTAGAGGGAGTAGCTATATTCCTCAAAGAAAATATGTCATATAAAATAATTCCTTTACAAACAAGGCTACAAGCTATTGCTGTAGAAACATACTTACCATTCAAAACTACGATTTGCAATATCTACTTACCTGATTTTAGTTGGAATATTGATGACATGAGGGAAATAATTAATCAGCTCTCTCCCCCTTATATAGTTACAGGAGATTTTAACTCACATAGTCCTTTATGGGGATCAATAAAACTAGATGCTAGAGGCAAACTCATTGAAAAATTATTGATGAATATAATTTAGTCCTACTAAATACCGGTGAAGGTACTTATCTAAATAACAGATCACAAAACTTTACCAGTATAGATCTAACGATTTGCTCTCCTTCCCTGATAACAAAATTTTTATGGAAAACTTTGGAAAGCAGCATCTTTTCAAATCACGTTCCAATCTTAATTCAATATATATGCACACAGGAAGTACAGATCACCCACAGAACAAAGTGGAAAATACAACAAGCTGATTGGGAACTTTACAGACATATAATAAATACTCCAGAACCTTCGGATGATATAAATGAACGTGTCAATAAATTGACAAATGCTATCATCGAAGCAGCTGAAGAGAGCATACCGCAATCAAATGCAACTAATCCTAAATATGTTCCCTGGTGGAATAGTGAAGTACAGTCTGCTATCAGAGCTAAAAGAAAGCACTAAATAAGTTTAAAAGGCACCTAACCAGGAAAATATGATAGATTTTAAACGTTGCCGCGCGCAAGCAGAGCAATCATCAAAAGTAAGAGAGAATCCTGGAGAAACTATGTAACTCAAATATCTCGAGAAACGCCATTAAAAGAAGTATGGGACAAGGTCAGAAAAATATCTGGCAAAAACTGTGGCCCTCAATTTCAGTAATACTCAGAGAGGATAATAGCATATTAACAAATACGACAGAGATTGCTGAAGAATTCGCACAGTATTTTGAAAATGTAAGTAGCACTGCTAATTATAATCCGAATTTCATAGAAGTTAAGAATTTGGAAGAAACTGAAATTAATTTTCAAACAACGGATCATTTCTCCTACAATGATCCTTTTAGCCTTTCAGAAATGGAAAGAGCACTTAAAGATTTGGGCAATTCTTCCCCAGGACCAGACAATGTCCACTATGAAATGCTACAACAGTTACCTGAAAATATAAAATGCGCATTATTAGATATATATAATCAAATTTGGTTGAGTACTTACCCAGAAAAAGTGGTGTGAAGCTTATATAATACCGATTCTAAAATCTAATAAAGACCCAAAATTGGCGTCCAGTTATCGACCCATATCATTAACATGTTGTCCTAGCAAAATTTTAGAAAAAATGGTTAATTTTAGACTAACTTGGTATCTCGAAACAAAACAGCTACTATCTAATTTCCAAATGGGCTTTAGGAAAAATAGGTCTACTACTGATGCCATGGTATACCTTGAAAATGCCATTCAAAATAGTTTCTTCAATAGAAACCATCTAGTTGCAGTATTCTTTGACATGGAAAAACATGACATGACCTGGAGATATGGTATATTAAAACAGATGTACGACTGGGGTATAAGAGGAACCCTTCTAACTTTATTAAAAGTTTTTGCTTAAGAGATGTTTTAAAGTAAGTTTTCACAATTCTATGTCGGTGATTCATGATTTGGAGAACGGTGTCCCTCAAGGTTCCAACCTGAGTGTCACTCTATTTGCGATAGCCGTTAATGATATATTGAATTCTATTCCGTCAAACGTAGGACGTTGTCTATATGTTGATGATCTCACAATATTCTATTCAGCAGATTCTATGACAGAAATAGAGACCGTTCTTCAGGAAACTATTACCGATGTCGTGAACAAGGCTGAGCATAGGGGATTTCGCTTTTCTGAAGCGAAAACGGAATGTGTTCATTTCTGTAGACGCAGAAAACCTCATAACGACCCACAATTAACTATCAACGGGAGAGACATAGATTGCAAACCAATTAAAAAGTTCCTAGGACTAACATACGACAGCAAGTTAAGATGGGCTGAACATATAAATGATGTTGCAGTAAAATGTAAAAAAGCTTTTAATATATTGCGATGTTTAGCTGGTATTAATTGGGAGCAGACAAAGAAATATTGACAACTTTATACAGGTCACTAGTACTATCAAAAATTGACTACGGAAGTGCTGTTTATTCATCAGCAAGACACTCAAAACTCAAGATACTAGACAGTATCCATTGTACTGGATTAAGATTAATCTCTGGTGCGTTTCGTACAAGCCCTCTATTGAGTCTTTGTTGCGAAACCAGTATATCACCTCTAAAATATAGAAGAGAAAAACTTTTGTCGTCATATGCAGTAAAAATCTGGGCCCAACCAATGCACCCAAATCATTCAATTCTCTTTGATGAAGAACTACGAGATAATTATTCTACACGTCCTACTGTAACTAGACCTGCTGGTGTCCGTCTTAAAGAAACAATCGATGTAGAATTTCCAAAAGTCTTATCATTCTCACCCTGTGAAATTCCTCCATGGAAAATTCCTATTCCAAAATGTCATCTGGAATGTATGGCTTTCAAAAAAGAGGAGGACAACAAAGTTTTAATAAAAAATAAATTTAATGAAATAGTACATCAGTATACTAATGCCAAAATAATTTATACAGATGGTTCAAAAACAAATCTGGGTGTCGGCAGTGCATTTGTATCAGAAAACTCAGCACATTCTTGGAGTTTGAACAGTAGTGCCAGTATATTTACTGCAGAACTATATGCAATCTGGCAAGCTATGTGGTTCGCCAGTATGGACCAGAAAAATACAGTTCTCATCTGCTCAGATTCGCTAAGTGCAATATTGGCCATTAAAAATGTATTTAACCATGATCCCATGATACAACAAATTCTATGTGCATTTTACACTCTGCATACTATGGGTAAACACATTATTTTTGTTTGGATACCAAGCCACATAGGTATTCAAGGGAATGAAAATGCAGATACAGCAGCACATACCGCAGCAAACCAGGATACTACTGATGATATAGTAATACGTTCCGATGATTTGGTCATAGCGATAAAGGGAATAATTGACGATAAATGGCAAATGGATTGGAATCGCACTGACTCCAAACTAAAAGAAATTAAACCCACAGTAAATAAATGGATAATAGCAAAAACATATCAAGACGAGAACAAGTTATCTTAACACGATTACGAATTGGACATACTCGCTTAACTTCTAGTTATCTGCTAAGTGGTGAAGAACAACCATTGTGTGATACATGCAATGAACCCATTACAGTCAAGCATCTATTACTACGTTGTAAAAAATATGATCAAATAAGACAACAAATTAAACTTCCTAATAACCTAACACAATGTTTAGCAAATGAAGAAGAAAAAACTCATTGCATACTGAAGTTCATTTTAAGAACAGAATTGAAAAAACTAATATAAAATATATATTTTTTTAACCAACATGATTGAGAGCGGCTAATGACCATTAGATGTCGATGCCGCTATAAAAAGGAAAAAAAAAAAATAATAATAATAATAATAATAATAATAATAATAATAATAATAATAATAATAATAATAATAATAATAATAATAATAATAATAATAATAATAATAATAATAATAATAATAATAATAATAATAATAATAATAATAATAATAATAATAATAATAATAATAATAATAATAATAATAATAATAATAATAATAATAATAATAATAATAATAATAATAATAATAATAATAATAATAATAATAATAATAATAATAATAATAATAATAATAATAATAATAATAATAATAATAATAATAATAATAATAATAATAATAATAATAATAATAATAATAATAATAATAATAATAATAATAATAATAATAATAATAATAATAATAATAATAATAATAATAATAATAATAATAATAATAATAATAATAATAATAATAATAATAATAATAATAATAATAATAATAATAATAATAATAATAATAATAATAATAATAATAATAATAATAATAATAATAATAATAATAATAATAATAATAATAATAATAATAATAATAATAATAATAATAATAATAATAATAATAATAATAATAATAATAATAATAATAATAATAATAATAATAATAATAATAATAATAATAATAATAATAATAATAATAATAATAATAATAATAATAATAATAATAATAATAATAATAATAATAATAATAATAATAATAATAATAATAATAATAATAATAATAATAATAATAATAATAATAATAATAATAATAATAATAATAATAATAATAATAATAATAATAATAATAATAATAATAATAATAATAATAATAATAATAATAATAATAATAATAATAATAATAATAATAATAATAATAATAATAATAATAATAATAATAATAATAATAATAATAATAATAATAATAATAATAATAATAATAATAATAATAATAATAATAATAATAATAATAATAATAATAATAATAATAATAATAATAATAATAATAATAATAATAATAATAATAATAATAATAATAATAATAATAATAATAATAATAATAATAATAATAATAATAATAATAATAATAATAATAATAATAATAATAATAATAATAATAATAATAATAATAATAATAATAATAATAATAATAATAATAATAATAATAATATATAGCTTTATTGACAATACATACTTCAGTACATTTATGTCATACAATAATTCATTAGAAAAATATAGTCACCAGTCTAAATATGGCAATTAAAAAGTAAAAATAAAAATAAATTTGTATAATAAAACACACACAACAGATTTTAAGGCACACAATAAACATATAAACAATACTATTTATGTCAATACAATAATTCATTAAAAAAATATATATATAGTCACCAGTTTCAAACTGACAGTCAAGAAGTAAAATAATAAATAAATTTGTATAATAGAACACAAACAACAGAATTCATGACACAACAAACATATAAATAATACTATTTATGTCAATACAATAATTCATTAAAAATATATAGTCACCAGTTTAAAACTGGCAGTCAAAAGTAAAATAATAAATAAATGTATATAATAGAACACAAACAACAGAATACATGACACACAGCAAACATATAAAAAATACTTATGTGACTTGAAAATACTCATCTATACTATAAAAGCAGTGATTAATAAAGAAATGTTTAGCCAACCTATAAAAGGAGTTGTAAGTCATTGCTTTCACATCAATATGGCTATGATAATTTATAAATTTATTGTATAGATTGAGATCAATTTTATTAAGTTGAGTCATCCTAAGTCTAGAAAATGTAGGGACAAGATTCCACCGCCGCCTGGTATTATAATTATGCCTATCCTCATGTGAAGATAGGTTATTGACATTTTTATGTATAATAAGTAGGCTTTCCAATATAAATATACAAGGCATGGGTAAAATCTTGTACTTCTTAAAAAGTGGTCTGCAATGCGTTCCATATGGAGCAGAGTCTATAATTCTGACTGCTGCCTTCTGTAAATGAAAATTTTTAGTGCTGTCGGTGCATTGCCCCAAAGTACAATGGCATACGACAGCACGCTGTGCACCAAGGCAAAGTAGATGATTCTCATGGCATTGCTATCTAGGCATGATCTCAGCTGACGCATAACGAAAATCTGTGTAGAAAGTTTTGCAGAGAGAGTCTCAATATGCGCCTTCCAACTCAGACCAGTATCAAGACACACACCAAGCAAGCGCACTGGCTCCGATTTATCCACCCAGCGATCAGAACTAAACATTATACTTTTAGTTTTCGACTCATTCAGTTTCAGTTTATTTGTATCAAACCATACTTTAGCCCTATCAAGACCTTCCTGAATCAAAGCCGGATCACTTTTGGTGAACAGCGTTGTATCATCTGCAAAAAGTACGCAATTGATATTACCTAATGATGAAGGAAGGTCATTAATATACAATAGAAACAGTAAAGGTCCCAAGACAGATCCTTGTGGGACACCAGAGGATATATCCTCAAACCAGACACGTTTCCATTGAAACTAACAAACTGAGACCGATTAAATAGGTATGATTGAAATAAATTTTGACATTCCCCCGTATGCCATAATGTTCCAATTTCAAAAGAAGAATCTCTGTATTAACGCAATCGAACGCTTTTGTCAAGTCACAGAGTACTGCGTGAGTAGGGACTCCTTGATCTAAACCCTCAACTATATTGTCCAATAACTCTAACAATGCCTTGACTGTAGAGACACCTCTACGAAAACCAAACTGTGACATAGAAATTATATTTCTGGTATCCAAATAAACAGTAAGTCTCTCCTTGATTATAATTTCAAAAATTTTTGAGATGATCGGTACAATTGCAATCGGTCTGTAATTGTCCGGTAAATCTACATCTCCTTTCTTAAATATGGGAATGATTTTACTTATTTTCAAGTCTTTGGGCCAAAAACCTTCTGTAACACATTTGTTAAAAATAACTGAAAGGGGCGTAACAAGATGATTAACGGAAGCTTTAATCACATGACTATTGAGTTCGTAAAAATCCAAACAACTTGAGTTTTTTATGCGGCATATAAAAAGAATTGGATGGGTTAGATACATTGGTTAAGAAATGATTGGGAAATACATTAGATGTGCAAATTGTCTTAACAATAGCTTCAGATACTGAGGTAAAGAAAATGTTAAAATCCATGGGGATAGTGTAGAAGTTACAGAATTAGATGGAGGAGAGATTTCACGATTAACTATGCTCCAAATAGTTTTACTCCTGTTGTCAGAGGATAAAATGGAATTTGCGTAATAATTAGATTTGGCTTCCTTGAGTGACCGTCTGTATCGTTTACGAAGTGTTGTATAATGTAACCAATCATTTTGGGACTTAGAAATATCAAATCTACATTTACTTTTGTGTAATTCCGACCTCATTTCCGAAGATTATCTGAATACCAATTCCTAACAGTATAACTATTCTTAACTTTTTTATAGGGAAAACACATATCAATCTGCATAGTCAACTGATCCAATAGTAACTTGGACAACTGATCTGAGTTGTAACAGGCCATCCCGGACCAATCAATGGTGCCAAGATTGGTTACAAATTTATCAATATTATTTTTACCAAATATTCTTCTGAAATCAGAGCCCAGACAGCCAGCCTTTTCTGTACTTTTCCCAGTAAAATATAGACAGACAAATGATCAGAAATACCAGGATCACAGACTCCCGCTATAATATCTTCAGGACGCATATTGCAGATAACATTATCGAGACATGCACTAGTGCTATTAGTAACTCTAGTGGGTGTAGTAATGTAACATTGAGAACCATACATACTAAGGATGTTTTGAAAATCTCTAGCATATTCCGTGTTACCCATTATGTCCAAGTTGAAGTCTCCAGTAAGAACAAAATATTTATATTTAACTGACAAAAGTCCAATAAATCAATAACTTTCTCCTTAAACAACGCAAAATTACCATGACTTGATGATCTGTACACAGAAATTACAGCACAATTTGCAGCTTTAACCTCTGCGCCACAGAATTCAGCATGTTGCTCCACACTAAATTTACCAATATCAATGGATTTCACTACTATATTATTAGAGGCAAAAATAGCTACTCCTCCGTGAGCAATATTAGACCTGCAGAAGGCAGAAACCAAAGTGAAATTAGTCAATTTTACTTTCCTTAGATTGTTAAGGTTAAGCCAGTGCTCTGACACACAAAAAATATCGAATTTATTCTCCTCAAAATAATCATTTAATAGATCGACTTTGTTTGCAATACTTTGTACATTGATGTGAATCACAGAACATGCCGGAGATTGCACATGCAAACCAGAGGTGGTATGTCCATTAGTTATCATTAAGTCGTTTGTAACGAAAAAAATGATTTAAAACCACTTTTTCAGGCCAAATTTCAGGAAGTAAAATCTTATCTACATCATCATAAGGGATACTAATTTTAAAAGAGGAGTATTTAGTGGGATTTCGGGAAACCAGTTTTCTTACTTCAACGTTGGGAGCAAAATTCCTTAAATAATTTAAAAGTTCCTGCTCCTCCACATTCACATTAAAGTTAGTAGCATGGAAATGCTTCAATTTGGAAAATGAGGCTGCCTTAAATGGACAGCTTTCAGGTTCAACAGCACTCCCAAGTACATTACGCGTATTCCTAGGGCGGCGGGGCTGATCTAATTCTTTGTCATTATCGATGTTTATTATATTGGTACAAATACGGCGAGTTTCTACTTCATGAATTGCATTTGACACATCCTGGATAGTTATAGGAGCAGTAAGAGTCGAAGTAGAGGTAGAGGCAGCAGCTGGAGTCGACATGCAATCTGGAACTGGGGTGGATTTTGGTTTCTTCAGTATTGGGGTGGATTTTGTAACCCCATTGGTGCTATTAATTGCAGCGCTCGATAAAGTCGAAGCCACTGTTAAATTAGGATTAGTTGATGATTTCATATTACTTGATCGATTAGAGGTCTCCGAAGCCATTGGTGTCGTAAGTTTAGCTGTTTCCTTCTTCTTATTACTTGGCTTGTTAATCGATCGATTACATGATTGCTCAGTAACCCCCGAAATAATCCTATTCTCCTTAAGCAACAATATCTGCTCAGTAAGGGATTTAATGGCTATGCTTTGATTGGCAATAATCATATCTTTCTGAGTGATGATCTCTCTAAGTAAGATAACTTCAGTTTCATTACATCGAACCAAATCTCAACTGGTCCATCAATAATAATAATAATAATAATAATAATAATAATAATAATAATAATAATAATAATAATAATAATAATAATAATAATAATAATAATAATAATAATAATAATAATAATAATAATAATAATAATAATAATAATAATAATAATAATAATAATAATAATAATAATAATAATAATAATAATAATAATAATAATAATAATAATAATAATAATAATAATAATAATAATAATAATAATAATAATAATAATAATAATAATAATAATAATAATAATAATAATAATAATAATAATAATAATAATAATAATAATAATAATAATAATAATAATAATAATAATAATAATAATAATAATAATAATAATAATAATAATAATAATAATAATAATAATAATAATAATAATAATAATAATAATAATAATAATAATAATAATAATAATAATAATAATAATAATAATAATAATAATAATAATAATAATAATAATAATAATAATAATAATAATAATAATAATAATAATAATAATAATAATAATAATAATAATAATAATAATAATAATAATAATAATAATAATAATAATAATAATAATAATAATAATAATAATAATAATAATAATAATAATAATAATAATAATAATAATAATAATAATAATAATAATAATAATAATAATAATAATAATAATAATAATAATAATAATAATAATAATAATAATAATAATAATAATAATAATAATAATAATAATAATAATAATAATAATAATAATAATAATAATAATAATAATAATAATAATAATAATAATAATAATAATAATAATAATAATAATAATAATAATAATAATAATAATAATAATAATAATAATAATAATAATAATAATAATAATAATAATAATAATAATAATAATAATAATAATAATAATAATAATAATAATAATAATAATAATAATAATAATAATAATAATAATAATAATAATAATAATAATAATAATAATAATAATAATAATAATAATAATAATAATAATAATAATAATAATAATAATAATAATAATAATAATAATAATAATAATAATAATAATAATAATAATAATAATAATAATAATAATAATAATAATAATAATAATAATAATAATAATAATAATAATAATAATAATAATAATAATAATAATAATAATAATAATAATAATAATAATAATAATAATAATAATAATAATAATAATAATAATAATAATAATAATAATAATAATAATAATAATAATAATAATAATAATAATAATAATAATAATAATAATAATAATAATAATAATAATAATAATAATAATAATAATAATAATAATAATAATAATAATAATAATAATAATAATAATAATAATAATAATAATAATAATAATAATAATAATAATAATAATAATAATAATAATAATAATAATAATAATAATAATAATAATAATAATAATAATAATAATAATAATAATAATAATAATAATAATAATAATAATAATAATAATAATAATAATAATAATAATAATAATAATAATAATAATAATAATAATAATAATAATAATAATAATAATAATAATAATAATAATAATAATAATAATAATAATAATAATAATAATAATAATAATAATAATAATAATAATAATAATAATAATAATAATAATAATAATAATAATAATAATAATAATAATAATAATAATAATAATAATAATAATAATAATAATAATAATAATAATAATAATAATAATAATAATAATAATAATAATAATAATAATAATAATAATAATAATAATAATAATAATAATAATAATAATAATAATAATAATAATAATAATAATAATAATAATAATAATAATAATAATAATAATAATAATAATAATAATAATAATAATAATAATAATAATAATAATAATAATAATAATAATAATAATAATAATAATAATAATAATAATAATAATAATAATAATAATAATAATAATAATAATAATAATAATAATAATAATAATAATAATAATAATAATAATAATAATAATAATAATAATAATAATAATAATAATAATAATAATAATAATAATAATAATAATAATAATAATAATAATAATAATAATAATAATAATAATAATAATAATAATAATAATAATAATAATAATAATAATAATAATAATAATAATAATAATAATAATAATAATAATAATAATAATAATAATAATAATAATAATAATAATAATAATAATAATAATAATAATAATAATAATAATAATAATAATAATAATAATAATAATAATAATAATAATAATAATAATAATAATAATAATAATAATGAGTTAAATCAGTCCCTCAGAGTGGTACATGAGTACACGCAGGCGGTTGGGATGGAGTTCGGGCTGGACAAATGTGCACTGGTTCATCTCAAGAGAGGACGATGCGGTCCATACGGAGAGGACGCCCAGCTCATAGACGGAAGCATCTTTCACTATCTAGATGCCGGAGAGTCGTACACCTATTTGGGTGTCCCACAGCGGGGCACTCATGAGGTGGCAACGGTGAAAAACGCTCTCCGCGGCAGGTATCGGCACCGCCTCCGACAGATCTGGTCTTCGGAGCTGTCGGGTAAGAACAAGGTGAGTGCCACAAATATGCTTGCCGTTCCGATCCTTCTCTACTCCTTTGGAGTAGTGAAATGGACACAAGAAGAGCTGAGGCAACTCGATGTAGGGACCGTAAAATGATGCATCTCCATCGGAGTTTGCATCCAAGATCGTCCGTTCCGCGGCTATACTTCCCAAGAAATCGGGGAGGCCGTGGACTCTTGAGTTTGGAGTGTCTCCAGGGCAGAGTGGTTTTGGAGGAGGCCTGCAAAGTCATCAGGAGCTCGGATCCACTTCTCTGCATGGTCCAAGACCATGAAGCAGCAGGGATAGGAGCGTTTGTGTATAAGGCAGCGAGAAGAGCAGCCGATGAACTTGGTCTCGTGTTCGATACTGAGCGGGAAAATCCAGACTCTGTCACCGAGTCGGATCCTGCTCAGTTAAAAGCCCTAATTAAAGCTGCAGAAACGCGTCATCTTCTGCAGTTACAGAAGGATAAGCCAATGCATGGTCTCTTCTACCGTCATCTAGAGGGGCTTGGCTTATCTCTTTTTTGAGGTCAGCGGGGCTGAACTCTGAGACCGAGGGATTCATAATGGCTTGCCAAGATGGTGTAATTAACACACTCGTCTATCGTAGTCGTGTCTTGGGTATCGAGGTTCCTGATACCAGCTGCAGGGCCTGCCGCCAAGCGCCGGAGACGCTTATGCATCTCCTGTCTGCCTGTCCGGTATATGCGGCCACAGCGTATATCCAAAGACACGATTCAGCCTTACGGGTGTTGTATTATCATTTTACGACACTCGTATGAGATAGACGAGACGCCAGTGCTGCCTTATGCTCCGGGGATATAGAATCCGTAGTGGGGAATGAGAAGTGCCGAATTTATTGGAACTATTCATTCCCCACCCTCAAACAAATCAAGCCAATAAGCCTGATGTAGTCCTCCTCGACCACCAGCTTAGGACGATGTTTGTGATTGAGTTCTCGGCTCCCGCAGAACAACATCGTCCTCAAGAGGAGGAAAAACGGAGGAAGTATCGAGATCTTCTCTCCGAGCTCCGCAGGCTGTATCCAGACCACTCTGTTAAGATTGTGGTGCTAATTATAGGCGTCCTGGGTGGAATGAGACATACGTTGCTTTCTGAGTTAAAGATCATACCGGCTTGTCGAAATTCGGCAGAGATCTTAGCCGGCAGAATGCAGAAGGCAATCGTCCTTGGTTCGCTACGTCTGCTCAGAACACACGATTTACGGGCGCAATGATTACTGACTCCACGGAGTGTAGATTGGTCATTGCTTGACTCTCCAGAACATCTCCGAGTGTGTCGGAGCCTCGGAAGGTGTTTACTGGAAAAAAAAAAAAAAAATAATAATAATAATAATAATAATAATAATAATAATAATAATAATAATAATAATAATAATAATAATAATAATAATAATAATAATAATAATAATAATAATAATAATAATAATAATAATAATAATAATAATAATAATAATAATAATAATAATAATAATAATAATAATAATAATAATAATAATAATAATAATAATAATAATAATAATAATAATAATAATAATAATAATAATAATAATAATAATAATAATAATAATAATAATAATAATAATAATAATAATAATAATAATAATAATAATAATAATAATAATAATAATAATAATAATAATAATAATAATAATAATAATAATAATAATAATAATAATAATAATAATAATAATAATAATAATAATAATAATAATAATAATAATAATAATAATAATAATAATAATAATAATAATAATAATAATAATAATAATAATAATAATAATAATAATAATAATAATAATAATAATAATAATAATAATAATAATAATAATAATAATAATAATAATAATAATAATAATAATAATAATAATAATAATAATAATAATAATAATAATAATAATAATAATAATAATAATAATAATAATAATAATAATAATAATAATAATAATAATAATAATAATAATAATAATAATAATAATAATAATAATAATAATAATAATAATAATAATAATAATAATAATAATAATAATAATAATAATAATAATAATAATAATAATAATAATAATAATAATAATAATAATAATAATAATAATAATAATAATAATAATAATAATAATAATAATAATAATAATAATAATAATAATAATAATAATAATAATAATAATAATAATAATAATAATAATAATAATAATAATAATAATAATAATAATAATAATAATAATAATAATAATAATAATAATAATAATAATAATAATAATAATAATAATAATAATAATAATAATAATAATAATAATAATAATAATAATAATAATAATAATAATAATAATAATAATAATAATAATAATAATAATAATAATAATAATAATAATAATAATAATAATAATAATAATAATAATAATAATAATAATAATAATAATAATAATAATAATAATAATAATAATAATAATAATAATAATAATAATAATAATAATAATAATAATAATAATAATAATAATAATAATAATAATAATAATAATAATAATAATAATAATAATAATAATAATAATAATAATAATAATAATAATAATAATAATAATAATAATAATAATAATAATAATAATAATAATAATAATAATAATAATAATAATAATAATAATAATAATAATAATAATAATAATAATAATAATAATAATAATAATAATAATAATAATAATAATAATAATAATAATAATAATAATAATAATAATAATAATAATAATAATAATAATAATAATAATAATAATAATAATAATAATAATAATAATAATAATAATAATAATAATAATAATAATAATAATAATAATAATAATAATAATAATGGGGTCAAGGAGTCAGCTGCTAGCCCGGACTCCAGGGAATAACTGAGTGGGAATGGCAAACCCATGAGGAAGCTATCCCAAGATCGTCCGTGCGTGGTGAAGAGCCACATCCTTCCCGAGGTGACCCTGTTTAAACAAAACACGGCGGATCTACTGGAGTAAACCAGGAATAAATCCGCAATCTAAGGTGTTTGCCGTGCTGATGGATGCATGGCTCCGCGTTACGGGAGTCTCGAACGGCTGCCTCCGGATACCTGGCGTCCTTCGGTTGTAATGTAGCCCTTCCATGGCAAGCCTGCTCTACTATGGTCGAGAATATTTCAGAGCTACTCGTGGGACAGCAATGACTGATACCAATGAAACTACTATAGAGGCGTCCACCTCTCAAAACATGGCTGTGGTTGGTGGTCCACACAAAAAAACTACTGAAAAGAACACGAATCAGGTGACGGCGGGCTCCCCCCGGTTCCTGGTCGTGAAGAGAGACGAAGGGATTTCTCCCAGGTGAATCCCTTCATTATCCACAAAAGTTTATACAGCGTAATAGGTGATGCCAAACAGGTTAGAAAAATTAAAGATGGCTTATTAATTGAAACTGTGTCTGCAGCTCAGTCAAGACGCTTATCTGAATTAAAGAAAATAGGTGATTTCAATGTAGAAGTATTTCCTCACAATACATTAAATAATTGTAAAGGAGTTATACATTGCCCCGACTTACTCAATTGTTCCACCGAAGATATTCTCGAAGGTCTAAAACACCATGTGAGACGCATTAAAACAAAAAGAGATGGACAACTAATAGATACCCCAAATCATGTACTGACATTCGATACTCCCGTACTACCCAAAAATATCAAAGCTGCATTTTATGTATTACCAGTAAGAATGTACATTCCATCTCCCATGCGTTGCTTTACATGCCAAAAGTTTGGCCATACATCAGCTAGATGCAATAGTCCACAGGTATGCATTTGCGGCTTACCCTTGCATGAAGGTCAACCCTGTACACAACCCATAGTCTGCGTGAACTGCAATGGATTACATTCTGCTCGATCCCGTGAATGCCCTGTTTTTAAACAGGAGGCAGCCATCCAGGAACTGAAAGTCAAAGAAAATATCTCATATGGCGAAGCCAAAAGAAAAGTTAAGTCGACCACATCAACACCCAAACCAAATGTCAGTTATGCTAATGCAGTAGCATCTACATCAAAACAAGATTATACCGGACTAATTGAGGAACTTATCCCCAGAATTGTAAACGCTCTATCAGCGACTGTTTTCAAAAACCCACAATTACCCTCATTACGATTTACTCCTGACTACCCTGAAAAACGCAAACGAGGCGAATACCATTCTCAATCATCAGGAGACGAAACATCTCTAAGCTCTCAAGTAGCAGATACTAGAGAAAAAACGTAAACCGGGGTGGCCGAAAGGCAAACCTCGGAAAAAGACTTCTGATTAAATTATTGTTTACCAATGTCTTTTATAATTATTACTAACATATATATAGTTTTTATTCTTACAGTTTAATTATTAATAAATATAATTAATAAATATTTAAATTAACCTAATTAAACAACATATGGATATATTACAAAACATCATACAATGGAATTGTAATGGATGCAAAACCCATTATTGCGAATTAAAGTCTATTGTGACGGAAAAACAACCATCCATTATCTCTCTGCAAGAAACCCACTTTAGACCTGGAGAAAAATTTGGTCTAAGAGGATACAAGTCTTTCAGACAAGACCAATATCCAAATTTGAGATCTAGAGGTGGGGTAACCACCTTCATAAAAGATTTAATACCATCCTCAAGAATACATTTAGAAAGCAATATCCAAGCTGTTGCAGTACAAATATCACACCCCATAAAAATGAATATTTGTAATGTATACTTACCTGACGATAGGTGGAATATCAATGATCTAAGAGACTTAATTCAACAAATTCCTCAACCCGTATTACTTATAGGTGACTTCAACTCTCACCACCATATATGGGGATCCACCAAGATAGACACACGGGAAGAATCATTGAACAATTTATTAACGAAAATGGCTTAATAATTCTAAATACAGGAAAAGGAACTTACCTCAATAGCAGGTCGCAGACATTTTCTCCAGTTGATCTATCTCTTTGTTCTCCTGCGTTGGCCCCAATATTTCGTTGGGATATTTTAGAGAACCATAATAACACTGATCACTTACCAATTATAATTGAATTTGCCAACCACACAATCAATTCATTTTATTCCAACAAATGGTTATTTCATCGCGCAAACTGGAGTCTGTATCAAAATTTACTTGAAACAGTGCATATCCCTCAAGAAAACATCGACAATTCAGTCAAAACCTTAACTGAAGCAATTATTCGAGCAGCTGAAGTATCTATCCCAAAATCAAACAATAATTACAGGAGCAAAAGAGTTCCTTGGTGGAATAATGAAGTTGCAAAAGCAAATGCTGAGAAAAAACGTGCTTTCAATCTTTTCAAAAGACATCCCTCCCTTGAAAATCTGATTAACTTCAAACAGTTAAGGGCTAGAGCAAGAAAAATCATTATCCAAAGCAAACGCTCCTCTTGGGAAACGTATGTATCAACAATATCCCAAGATACCTCTACGCAAGAAGTATGGCATAAAATAAGGTGTATAATAGGACGTAAATTCAATTCGCCCCCTGTTATGCTATCAATCAATGGCATCGAAACCAGTGATACTTTGGAGGTCGCAAATGGTTTGGCCGATCACTTTAAGTACGTAAGCTCATCAGAAAATTACAATGAGACTTTCATTGATTTAAAAAACATATCTGAGATTCCTCTGAATTTTGATAGTCTAGAGCATCTTTCGTACAATTTACCCTTCACCTCAGATGAATTTGAAGATGCATTATCCTCTTGCAATAGTTATAGTCCTGGCCCTGATAAAATCACCTACGAAATTATCAAACACCTACCAAATACTCAAAGAAGAAATGTACTATATATTTACAACAAAATTTGGAACGAAAGTTATTACCCAAATCAGTGGAAGGAAGCTCACGTCATTCCAATTCTCAAACCAGGCAAAGACCCACAAAAGCATCCAGTTACAGACCAATATCTCTCACGTGTTGTTTGGGAAAAATTATGGAAAAAATGATATGTAACCGTCTAATTTGGTTTCTTGAATCCAGAAACCTGCTTAACCCATATCAATCAGGCTTTCGAAAAGGGCGGTCCACTATTGATAACCTAGTACAAATTGAAGATAGTATACAGCATAGTTTTGCAAACAGAAAGCATTTGGTAGCAATTTTCTTTGACCTTGAAAAGGCATATGATACCACGTGGAGATACGGTATTCTTAAAAAACTACATACATGGGGTATTCGGGGTAATTTGCCTCGATTCATTGAAAACTTTCTTCGTGATCGGTCGTTCAAAATTAAATTGAGGTATATTGTTTCAGACAATCAAACTCTCGAAAATGGTGTACCACAAGGATCAACCTTAAGCGTAATTTTATTCATCATCGCAGTAAACAACATCATTGAATGCATAGAAGCACCGGTTCAGAGTTGTATGTATGTTGATGACTTGGCTGTTTTACTCCGGAAGAGACATTGATGACATAGAGGAGGTTCTCCAAAATACAATAAATACCGTGGTTACTAATGCTACGAAATATGGATTTAAATTCTCTTGCTCAAAGACAAAAGCCGTTCATTTCTGCCGCTTAAGAATTCAACATCGAGACCCTCATCTTCAAATGGATGGCACCACTATAGACTTTGTAGACTCCCACAGATTCCTAGGCTTAACTCTAGATAAAAAATTATACTGGGAATCACATATTCAAGATCTTATAACAAAATGTAGAAAAATTGTAGACATCATTAAAACGCTATCCAGCTTAAATTGGGGATGTGACAAAGAAATTCTCATTAGATTATATAAAACATTAGTGTTATCGAGAATCGACTATGGGTGCATAATATATGGAGCAGCACGAAAGAGCAAATTAAAAATTGGATTCAATACAAGGTATTGCACTGAGAAGTGCTTTAGGCGCTTTTCGTACTAGCCCGTTTGAGGCCTTAAATTGTGAGGCTGGAACCCTTCCTCTACATGCGCGAAGAAACCAATGTCTACTAAATTATGCAGTAAAAATTCGTTCAACCAGCTCACCCCAATTATGATATATTGTTCAATGAGTCTAGAAGAATTATATTTGAAGACCGTTACACTATTACTAAACCTGTCAGCATTCGCTTAAATGAAAAGATTAGCTCATACAATATAAACTTACCTTCCATTTTTCCTCAGGGCCAGTCTGTAGTTCCGCCATGGACAGTCACACAACCCGCAGTAAATCTTGAATGTAACATCCATAAAAAAACAGAAATGAATAGAAATCTATATGTCTCTATATTCTCGTCTATTCTAGAAAGATATCCCCAAAGCAACAAAATATACACGGATGGATCCAAAACCCTTAATGGAGTGGGATGTGCATTTTATACATTGGAAACCACGCACACATGGTCTCTGCCGACACAGGCTTCCATATTCACAGCCGAATTGTTTGCTATCTTTAAAGCGATGCAATACATAGAAACACACACACATGTAAGCTCACTCATATGCACAGATTCTCTTAGCGCTATAACTGCACTGTGTACTCCCAATAATCCTGATCCTCTTGTACAAAATATTTTAGCCACAATTACGCAATTAAGAAACTCAAACAAAAATGTAACATTGATCTGGGTTCCTAGTCACATTGGCATCAGAGGAAATGAACTCGCTGACCACGCTGCACGTGAAGCAGCCAATATCGCTGCAGATGATAATACCTTTATACGCCCTCTCGATGCAAAGAATTATATCAGGGAAGTAATTCAATCCCAATATCAATCCGAATGGCTTAACAGTACTATGCGTCTCAAAGAAATCAAACCCACTATACAAAAATGGAGATTACCTACAGAACTAAAACGAAGAGAACAAGTAGCCCTCACAAGACTTCGAATTGGACATACCCGACTTACAAACAGTTTTATGATCCTAGGTTCCAGGCGTCCCAAGTGTGAAATATGTAAAAAAAATTTAACTATAAAACATATTCTAATAGAGTGTACCAAATACAATGCAGTCAGACAAAGAATTGGACTAAAACAAGAATTAAGAACATGTTTAGACAACAATATTGACAATATAAGAAAACTAATACAATTTCTGAGGGAAACCAATTTATTAAAACAATTATAGTGCTTGAGGCTACAAATATTAGTTAAAATACAAAAAACGGGCTAATGACCTTAGCAGTCGATGCCCAAAAAAAAAAAAAAAAAAAAAAAAAAAAATAATAATAATAATAATAATAATAATAATAATATCACTACCCCTCATTCTAATCACAGGGATTAGCCCAGAAGTCGGAGACTTGTGCGGCAGAGGGGGCGGCATATTATTATTAAGCAGGCCACATTGCGCCCAGGAACGACTTACGTTGGTAGGCCCTAACCACAATTCAGTGCAGGAATGAGGGAAACCTGGAAAACCTCATTAATTAGGGGTAACGTAGTAATAAAATCTAAAATTTGCTACTGGCGTACTGCTGTTAAGAAAATTTTATTTGCCTCTAAACTGCTTGAGATACAAAAAAATGTGCAGAGAGAAAAGATAACGACAATGCATTGGAGCATATGAAAACTAATTTTGTTTGCATGATAATATAGGGTAATATACTTTTCTTTCTGAAAGAACTCTTAACCCCACCACTGATACTTTATGTAAGCTGCCAATTTTATATTTTATACCTACCAACATATTAAACAATTATGCCAAGCTTGCCAAAAATATATCAAGCAGTTTAGATCCTATGGCCATTGAATTTTCATCTGTTCTTGTATATATTGTCACGGAATTTGCCCCTCACTCCCAAACCGACGACTGTGGCACCTCGAATTACCTAAGATTGCCCCGATCGCCCCTACGCCATTCTGGTAAACAAACAACATGCGTGAATCGAGGCGTTACTAGAAAATCGTGGAAACGACGAGAAGCGTTCCAGTCGTACTAGAAAATGGATCTAGAGATACTGGAATATACCTGGAATATTCGTTGGGTCTATAAAAGAAGAATAAACGGCCGAGTTAGTTAGTCTTGTATAAGTCTTGTGTTACAGTCTGAATTAAAGTGTTTAGTTGGAGATATCAAAGTGATTTAGATAGCGATTAATTAAATAAGTGTTTAGTTGACCTGTAATTAGTAGTGTTCAGTAGTTAATAAAGAAGTAATTAATTAACAAATTGTTTTTCTGGAAGTAAGAGAAAAGACGGATTGGGAAATCCGTGACAATTTGGTGTCAGAAGTGGGATTTAACTGGAAGTTTGAGAAGCTTTCTGGAACCCTGTGCGTGAGTGGGTTTAAGTGGAAGTTGGAAGAACTTTCTGGAACCCTGTGCGTGGGTGGAATAAAGACCCAAGTGTGATATATCACCGCACTCGTCTTGTCGAAAGGAAGTGAACGGTGGTATTTGCGAAGGACATTCTCGAACATTCTAGAACTTTATACGGGAGTGAGACAAAGACCCAAGTGTGGCATATCACCGCACTCGTCGTGACTCAAGGAAGTGAACGGTGGTATTTGCGAAGGACATTCTCGAACATTCTAGAACTTTGTACGGGAGTGAGACAAAGACCCAAGTGTGGCATATCACCGCACTCGTCGTGACTCAAGGAAGTGAACGGTGATATTTGCGAAGGACATTCTCGAACATTCTAGAACTTTGTACGGGAGTGAGACAAAGACCCAAGTGTGACATATCACCGCACTCGTCGTGACTTAAGGAAGTGAACGGTGGTATTTCCGAAAGACATTCTCGAATATTCTAGAACTTTCTACCGAAGTGAGACAAAGACCCAAGTGTGACATATCACCGCACTCGTCGTGACTTAAGGAAGTGAACGGTGGTATTCGCGAAGGACAATCTCGAACCTTCTAGAACTTTGTACAGGAGTGAGACAAATACCCAAGTGTGACATATCACCGCACTCGTCTTGACTTAAGGAAGTGAACGGTGTTATTCGCGAAGGACAATCTCGAACCTTCTAGAACTTTGTACGGGAGTGCGACAAAGACCCAAGTGTGACATATCACCGCACTCGTCTTGACGAAAGGAAGTGAACAGTGGTATTCGCGAAGGACAATCGAACATTCTAGAACTTTATACCAAAGTGAGACAAAGACCCAAGTGTGGCATATCACTGCACTAGTTTCATTGTAAGGAAGTCTGACATTTACAAACATATTCCTGGACATTCTAGAACATTTCAAATAAAGTGGATGCCTGTAACTAGAAGTCAAGTCAACATGGATGCACAACTGGCGAAACTGTTAGAAATGATGCAAACGATGCAAAATAAAATGGAAGACCAGGCGAAGACGATGCAAGAACAGGGACGGACGATGCAAGAGAAATTAGAAGAACAGGGACATAAAATGGAAGACCAAGCGAAGACAATGCAACAGGAAATGAGAGACCAGACGAAGACGATGCAAGAGAAATTGGAAGATCAGTCCCAGACAATACAAGAAAAATTGAAGAACAAGGGCATAAAATGAAAGATCAGATACAGACAATACAACAGGAAATGAGAGCTCAGACGAAAGAAATGCAGACAAAGTTAGAAAAATTGGAGAATACACTAGAAGAAAAACTAGAGGAGCAGTCACATAAAGTGGAAAAACAAGTAGAAGAGAAACTGGTAGAACAAAGAAAGAAATCAACGAAGAACTGTTAGCACAAAAACAGGAAATACACGAAGAAATAAACCAGGTCAGAGAAGAGCTTCGACATAAATTAGACAAGATAACAAAGGAGGGCGTAATCAAATCAGAAGGACCGGTTATCCGAACTCAGAAGACAAGACCCCCTGAATTCGACGGCAAGGTTTCCTGGAATGTATATCTGCGTCAGTTTGAAGCAGCAGCATCAGCAAATGAATGGTCTGATTATGAGAAAGCTACTGATCTGATAGGTGCTTTACTAGGTTAAGCTCTTGACGTCTTACAAGGTGTTCCTGCTGGGCAGCAGAATAACTACGACATTCTAAAACAGCATATGGAAATGAGATATGGGGATAAGCACCTGCTGCAAGTGTACCAGGCACAATTAAAAAATCGTCACCAGCAAAGTGGAAGAATTTACAACATTTTGAGACCGACGTTGCCCGACTGGTTCGATTGGCATATCCAACAGCCCCGTCCGAATTTGTAGACCAGCTCTCCATCCAAGTCTTTATCGACGGCCTAAGAGATTGTGAAACCCAGCAGGCACTACGACTCGCCAGACCCAAAACATTGAACGACGCTCTTTCGCATGCACTGGAATTCGAGGCAGCAAAGATGGCATCCGGTAGACATGTTAAAGTTCGGGCCATCAGTGATAACAGCGATAGTATGGCAAATGGAGACCTAATAAAGACATTAAAGGAGATTATTGATAAATTCAGTTCATCTACTGGGCCAAAGAAAGAACAATCTGATAGTCGAAGGGATCGCCTTCTTAAATGCTGGAACTGTGGACAGACAGGACATCTAAAGAGACAGTGTAGGGCCCCAGTCGCGGATCAGCAAAAGCGCGACTCCCAAGCGGCACCTGCACAGGAAAACTAGGGTCATCCTACCATGCTCCACGAGAAGTTACGTTATCACGTCTCCAGGACTCTGACTCCTTGTTAGTAGACGGCATTATTTTTGGTCGTATGTTCCCTATGGTAATCGACACTGGAGCGACAAGAACTATTGTACGGCCGGATATTATTGGTGATTGGCGTATTAAGAACCCTGCCAAACGTTATGTCCTTACAACAGCCAATGGACAACAACTGCCAGTCAAGGGGGAATGCGAGCTTGAAGTAGAATTAGGAGACGTCAAGTTCAAACACAGAGCCCTGGTAGCAGATATATCGGACAATGTCATACTCGGACTAGACTTACTACGAGCAAAGGGGGTGAACTTAGATTTGAATGCTGGTACGCTACGGATAATGGGTGAGGAAGTAGTGCTAACGACCAACCACTGAGAATAACGCTGTAAGGAGACTCGTTGTTAAAGAAGATGTGGTACTACCTGGTCAGACCGAAACATTGGTTGCCACTGTAATGGATGGGGAAATGTCTTGCAGTGTAGGAGTGGTGGAACCCAGTAATCCGGATTTGTTCAATAAATCTATAGTCACCGGCCGCACACTGATTAAACCAGAGAAAACGACAATAGTACGGGTAGTTAACCTGAAAACCTTTCCACAGAAAATTACAAAGGGAACTGAAGTAGGAGTCTGTGAACCTGTTACCATGGTCAGAACACTCAAAGAAAACAACGAAATGGAGAAGAAACCAAATAAGACCAGCCTACCGGAATGTCTAAGGGACATCGTGGATAGGGCCAAGCAGAGATTAAAAGAGACGGAGGTGGAACAACTGGAAGAGCTGCTACGTGAAAATGAAGATGTGTTTGCACTTAAACCAGGCGACTTTGGGAGAACCAATGTTGTGAAGCATCGAATCGATACTGGTTCATCATCTCCTATAAAGCAGCCACCACGAGGACTTCCACTAGCCAAGCGAGAAGAAGTTAACAAGATGTTAATCGAGATGCAAAATCAAGGCACCATAGAGCCATCTCAGAGTCCTTGGGCTTCTCCTGTAGTTCTGGTCAAGAAGAAAGACGGCTCCACCCGATTTTGTGTGGACTACAGAAAATTAAATGACGTCACCAAGAAAGACAGTTACCCATTACCGAGGATTGACGATACTCTGGACACCTTGGCTGGTGCGCAATGGTTTTCCACTTTGGATTTAAAAGTGGATATTGGCAAGTCGAGGTCAGCCCAGAAGACAAGGAAAAGACAGCATTCACTACCGGAAATGGATTGTGGCAGTTCAATGTAATGCCATTTGGTCTATGTAATGCCCCTGCCACTTTTGAACGACTGATGGAAACTGTACTTCATGGCCTGCATTGGGAGACCTGCTTGATTTACTTGGACGACGTGGTGGTGCTGGGACGCTCTTTCCAGGAGCACCTGAAGAACGTGTCCGAAGTGTTCAAGAAGTTGAAAGCAGCGAACCTGAAGTTGAACCCGAAGAAGTGCAGTCTGTTCCAAAAGGAGGTCAGATACTTAGGCCACATTATTACTCCAAACGGTGTGAAAACAGACCCGGAGAAGACAGAGTGCATAAAGAACTGGTCGGTTCCTAGAGACAAGCATCAAGTTCGAAGTTTTCTTGGCCTATGCACATACTATCGACGATTCGTCCAAGGATTCTCGGACATTGCCAAGCCTCTTCATAAACTCACAGAAGACAACATCCCGTTCGAATGGACGACGAAATGCCAGCAAGCCTTTGAGACGCTGAAAAAGGCCCTCTGCACTACCCCGATTTTGACATACCCAATACCTGGACAACCATTTATAGTGGACACGGACGCAAGCAACATTGGAATTGGCGGAGTTCTTTCCCAAATATAAGATGGCCAAGAGCGAGTAGTAGGCTACTTCAGCAAAGTCCTGTCAAAAGCCGAAAGAACTATTGTGTGACTCGGAAAGAATTACTTGCCATCGTCAAGAGCCTAGAACACTTTCATAAATACCTGTATGGCCAAGAATTCCTTCTAAGAACGGATCACGCTTCCCTTAAATGGCTGTTGCAGTTTAAGAACCCGGAAGGACAGATGGCCAGGTGGCTGGAACGGCTGCAAGAATATCACTTTGTTGTTGAACATCGAGCCGGCAGGAAACATGGAAATGCAGATGCCCTTTCTAGGAGACCCTGTCCTGTCAACTGCAAACACTGTAGTAGTCTTGAAAAGAAAGAGGACATCTCATCAGTTCCTTGTAAGGTGGTAGCAGCCCAACCTGAAGACAGATGGAGTTCAGCGGCGATTCAGGAAGACCAGCAAGCTGACTGTGACATCAGGCCCTTACTAGACTGGAAAGAAGCCAACAACCGACCCTCATGGGCTGAAGTCAGCAGTAAAGCCCAACATTAAAGAGCTATTGGGCTCAATGGAATTCCTTGGTGTTGGAAGACGGTGTCCTAAAAAGAGCATGGGAGAACAATGACGGAACGGAGGTCAAGAAACAAGTACTACTCCCGAGGTCCCGGGTCAAGGAAGTGCTGCAGGAAGTACATGGAGGTACTGGGGTGGACATTTCGGTATCAATAGGACTCTACAGAAGATTAGGGAGCGTTTCTACTGGTTGAGCTGTAGGACGGATGTAGAAGATTGGTGCCGAAAATGTGACGTATGTGCAGCCAGCAAGGGACCGAAGACCCGTTCCAGAGGCAAAATGCGCCAGTACATCGTAGGAGCACCGTTCGAGAGGATTGCCATTGATATCGCTGGCCCATTTCCGAAAACCCAAAGTGGCAACCGATATCTAGCCATGGACTACTTCAGTAAATGGCCGGAAGTATACCCTCTTCCCAATCAAGAGACCACGACCGTAGCAGAAGCCCTAGTCAACAACCTGTTCTGCAGATTTGGTGTGCCCATGGAACTACATTCAGATCAGGGCAGAAATTTCGAATCAGGTGTGTTCCGAAAGGTCTGCGAGCTTATGGGAATCCGGAAAACCAGGACCACCCACTGCATCCCCAGTCAGATGGTATGGTGGAACGCTTCAACGCCACACTAGAAACCAATCTGAGGATGTTTGTGAACGAGAACCAGACAGACTGGGACAAGCTCATTCCACTCTTCCTGTTAGCTTACCGCTCAGCTGTCCATGAAACTACTGGGAAGACTCCCGCAAGGATCATCTTTGGAAGAGAGCTTCGCCTTCCAGCAGATTTGGTATTTGGTCGTCCTGCGGAACAGCCCACAGAGCCAGACACTTACACCCATGAGCTAGAACGAAGACTAGCAGCCGTACACGATCAAGTCAGATCTCGAATGCGACTAGAGAGCGATCGCATGAAGACTCGATACGACGTCCGGGCCAATACAGTCGGATTCCAACAAGGTGACCTGGTGTGGCTGTACAACCCCACGCGGAAGAAAGGAAGATCGCCTAAACTACAGAACCGTTGGGAGGGCCCCTACACCGTCATTAAAAGAATAAATGATGTCGTCTACCGGATACAGAGGACTCCCAGGAGTAAGATGAAGGTCGTCCATCTGGAGCGTCTGTCCCCGTATAGAGGTGTATCCGATCAGGACGATCGGTCCTAAGAGGGCAGTGTCACGGAATTTGCCCACTCACTCCCAAACCGACGACTGTGGCACCGAATTACCTAAGATTGCCCCGATCGCCCCTACGCCATTCTGGTAAACAAACAACATGCGTGAATCGAGGCGTTACTAGAAAATCGTGGAAACGACGAGAAGCGTTCCAGTCGTACTAGAAAATGGATCTAGAGATACTGGAATATACCTGGAATATTCGTTGGGTCTATAAAAGAAGAATAAACGGCCGAGTTAGTTAGTCTTGTATAAGTCTTGTGTTACAGTCTGAATTAAAGTGTTTAGTTGGAGATATCAAAGTGATTTAGATAGCGATTAATTAAATAAGTGTTTAGTTGACCTGTAATTAGTAGTGTTCAGTAGTTAATAAAGAAGTAATTAATTAACGGATTGTTTTCTGGAAGTAAGAGAAAGACGGATTGGGAAAGCCGTGACAATATAATATTCGTGTTTCAGTTACGAAAATTTAACATGTAAGTATATGCAGTAATTATGCTACAACGTGTAATTTCCAAGACATTTAAAAGCACCGATTATTTTATGAAAGCACCGATTTTTGAAATGGTCATAATAAAACGCTTTGTTTATGGATGCACAAAAACAAATGAATAACAGGAACTGCTCAGGAACCTTAAACAGATAAATTTTAAATATCTCATTTAAAGGCGAGGCAACTTCTTTTTCCCATCGGCTTATTCAGTCGACCTAATTAATAACAGCGTCGAAGTAACTTATGCTGCAGACATTAAATTTACCTTCAGCTCACTTCATTTACCTCGCCTTAAGCCTGATTACTTTTGTTGTTTACTTGGATTCTTGGCGCACTTCGGCACTTCTTCCTTGAATTATTATTTAATTTATAAAATCGACCATATAACTTCCGTTTTATGGCAGGTTTTACGTATCCTTATGTGACCGTTACGGAAGCCATTTATGGCATTTAAAGCTTGTTGGTCAAATGTTTTTGTAACAACAGTTACAGTTATTTAAAAATTGTAAGTACATTTTGTATTAGATAGGTCGTCTTGTAAAATTCCCATCCAGTATTAATTGGATTGGATGCATTTACATATTTTTTTCGTATTAGCTTTTTGGGTCTCTTGCGTCAATAATAGAAATTATGGAAAAACTTGACAATGAAGTAAAAAGTATGCATTGTTTTTTTAAAAAAATTCAGAATATGATTTACCTATTTTTTTTTTCTAATTGAATCTAATTTAAGGACAGAACAGTGAAATCTATTATACAGGGTGTTCTAGAATGATGGTCAAATATTTTACCAGTGTGTTCCACAAGTCATTTCAGGGGGTAATCTTTATGTAAAATTTTTCAATTTGGGTCCTCCCTGTTGAGATATTCGAGTCTCAAAATGGCGGGAAAAAATAGTTTTTTTATTTTTCCTTAAAAATGGTTGCATTTAGAAATTTCAATTTTGGTACACATTATCAGCTAGTCAAAGGCTGTTTTGTGGTGGTGTATATTCCTTACCTTATGTTTCTGGAGGGCGGGAATAAGCAACCTCTAGATTTATTTCTTTCAGAACTTTTTCCTGCAATGGCCGATTTCAACAAAAGTTTTTTTTTTAAATACTATACCTAATTTGCCTACTTTTTTCTCCCTTGTACATTTTTCATACAACCAACAGTTTGCGCGGAAAAAAATAAAAATACTTTTCCTGACTCTAAACATCTTTTTGTCACCGGTTACTGATAACCGCAGTAGGCGGTTGCTATGTTGATATCTCTCTGTTGTCTTGTCAAACAAATGGCTATTAGGTCTATAATTGACAGTTTTTGCAAATATTTCTAAACAAAGGTATTCCTATAACTGTTGCCAATCCTGCCGTATGCATATTCCATCAATTTCTTCGCTAATATTTGTACGGAAGAGTCAGTTGTTTACAAATATTTGCAAAAACTGTCAAGACTGATTTGTTTCATAAGACAACAGAGAAACATCATCATAACAACCGCCTACTGCGGTTATCAGTAACCGGTGACGAAACGATGTTTAGAGTTATTTTTATTTTTTTCCGCGCAAACTGTTGGTTGTATGAAAAAATTACAAGAGGGAAAAAAGTAGTCAAATTAGGTGAAGTATTAAAAAAAAACTTTTGTTGAAATCGGCCATTGCAGAAAAAAGTTCTGAAAGAAATAAATCTAGGGGTTGCTTATTCCCGCCCTCCAGAAACATAAGCTAAGGAATACACACCTCTACAAAATAGCCTTTGACTAGCTGATAATGTGTACCAAAATTAAAATTTCTAAGTGCAACCGTTTTTAAGGAAAAATAAAAAAAATATTTTTTCCGTCATTTTGAGACTCGAATATCTCAACAGGGAGGACCCAAATTGAAAAATTTTATATGAAGAACGCCCCCTGAAATGGCTTGTGGAACACACTGGTAAAATATTTGACCATCATTCTGGAACACCCTGTATATGCACTGTAAAAAAAAATTTTTTTTCAGAAAACAATTGAATTTACTTAAACATAATTTATTCTCGGGAAACAAATCATTTTTGGTGTTTGTACTTATTTAAATGAAACAAATAAGTTATTCCATTTGAATATCTTATACAAACTTAATTTTAAAAAATGACTAATTTCCCTAAACAATTGTTCAAGTCTGTATAAAAAAAAATGTTTATTGATTGAAATTAATGTGCATTTCGAATCAAATAATGCGTTTATTTAATTCTAAAATGCATATTTTTTATTAAGATATATGAAAAAGGAAAATATGTAATCTTTTAATTCTTTTTGCAAAGCTTTTAATGCTCGGTTTCTCAACATTCAAGGTTATACGTTCGATAACTACAGCTAAATTTATGTAAGACATATCTTTATTCGGGTTTCTGAACGTTATATCTATTCAACTGCTATTACACTGATAACTATTGAATAAATAACTAATGAATAAATAATTATTAATTAACACTTTGATTTATTAAAATCGCATTTTTAGGGTGATGTAAAATGCGGAAAATATTAAGCGTGCTCGTAATTTTACCGATCTTGACACAAATTTATTATTTTGAAATTGTATAAAATTATCTGCACATTATTGTAAATAAAAAATGCGATTCAACAAATACACTTGATGCATCGTCTCAAAGTCTACAGTCTCACGCGGAATGTACCTAACTAATTATATGCATTCTTCATCTGAAGATGTAGAAAATTCTGTTTCTACACTTTGTTTAGGGTAGGATTCTTGTAGTTATTATTCAACAAGACGACATGCAATACAAATGACAGCAAAAAATAAGTTAGGTTTAAGTAAATGTAAACATTGTGTCAGTTATGCGTCTCCATCATATTTATGGGATAGATATCTAGTGGTTTTCCTCGGGATATGTGTTTGATAACTTATGTATCAGATAAGCTTTAGTGAATGCTCGAGAAACCCAGTTTCAAGGTTATTTCTACTTTATGGGTTTGACAACTTTGTTTAACAGATTTCTAGTACTTCAGAAACTGGGCATAAATGAGGTTTATATAATCTTTTGAAAATTAGTAAATTAAAAAACTCATTTTTCTAATATAGTCGTATTGTCCAAAAGCATTTGTTTTAAAGGAAAAATTCTAATTGTTTCCTATAGTTAAAAAATAATTGTCAATAGGTGGCCGCTAGATGTAGCTGTGCTATATTTCGCGTACTTAGGTATGTCAGATTTGAGACATGAACAGCTAGGGTTAGTCGTCAGTTAACTCACATTACATAATGACAGTGTTTCGAATTATTCTTCCAATTTTAACCATTGTTGGTTGGATAGCCTTAAGGACGAGTTAAGTAATAACATAATAAATATTATATGATACACCTATTTTCAGTTTTGATATCGAAAATATAACAATTTTCAAAAAGTTTACTACTATGTTTAGTAGTATTATCGATATTCTACTTTCTCTGTGAGATTTTGTTTTTTAGACAACAAAATTTATAAAATTAATCCCTTGACTAATCCATTTTCTTTTGTCACCAAACATAGTGCACAACCTTTTCCTACAAAAATTGTAATATTTTTTAAAAGGAATAAAGATTATTATTATTATTATTTATTTTTTTTTTTCAGTAAACACCTTCCGAAGCTCCGACACATTCGGAGATGTTCTGAAGAGTCAAGCAATGACCACTCTCCATTCCGTGGAGTCAGTAATCATTGCGCCCGTAAATCGTGTGTTCTGAGCAGACGTAGCGAACCAAGGACGATTGCCTTCTGCATTCTGCCGGCTAAGATCTCTGCCAAATTTCGGCAAGCCGGTATGATGTTTAAGTCAGAAAGCAACGTATGTCTCATTCTACCCAGGACGCCTATAATTAGCACCACAATCTTAACAGAGTGGTCTGGATACAGCCTGCGGAGCTCGGAGAGAAGATTTCGATACTTCCTCCGTTTCTCCTCCTCTTTTAGGACGATATTGTTCTCTGCGGAAGCCGAGAACTCAATCACAAACATCGTCCTAAGCTGGTGGTCGAGGAGGACTACATCAGGCTTATTGGCTTGAATTTGCCTGAGGGTGGGGAATGAATAGTTCCAATAAATTCGGCACTTCTCATTCCCCACAACGGATTCTATATCCCCCGGAGCATAAGGCAGCACTGGCGTCTCGTCTATCTCATACGAGTGTCGTAAATGATAATACAACACCCGTAAGGCAGAATCGTGTCTTTGGATATACGCTGACAGGAGATGCATAAGCGTCTCCGGCGCTTGGCGGCAGGCCCTGCAGCTGGTATCAGGAACCTCGATACCCAAGACACCATTATTATTATTATTATTATTATTATTAATCCATTAGGCGCAAACAAATAATAAAAATGCCTGTTTTAAAACAATTCTATAAAATGGCGAATGCGCTGGTAATAGACTAGAAATGTTAACAAAACAAACGATGTACAGGATCATTCGTTATATTTAGGCCACCCCTTAATTATTGTTATTATTAGAGATACAAAATGAAGTTTCGAATAAAAGTTGTAGGGCTGTAACTGAACCCCTTTAAATAGTTAACAGTGGCGTACAGAAGTTGAGGGGTAAAAGAAGCAATAATATCTTACCCCTGTATATTATAAACGTCACATCTTACAGACGAAAGAGAAGAGCTAGCGAAAAACAATGAAAAAGAATGTCAATAAATTGGAATCGTTTTAATGAATTTCATTATTCGATATCTAGGTACCTATATAGTTTATGATTAGTAATTAACTTAAAACTTAAGAAATAATAATTTACCTTGAAAAAAATACTATGACGATAAGTTATATCAATACAGTTTTCAGTCTCAACCTGACTTTATAATAAATGGCAATACCTAGTTATTTCAAGAATATCTCAGAAGTACGAAGATATACTTCAACCTAATTAGGTATGACTTTTTCCCTTATCTAAATACAAATTATATCAAAAATTAAGAAAATTATATAACGATTATAAGTACAACACGATCTTTTTCAGTTCAACAACTTCTATGAGGAGGTACCTATTTAACAAGTAAAATTCAGACAAAATATTGTCTTACGATTTAAGCGTAAAGGGCAAGTCTGGGTAAAAATTTAGTAGACAGGTAACGTTGGAAGAGTCGTATTTTATGTAAATTTACAACTATACTTAAAACTGAAAGCAACAAGAAGTAAATGAAAATTTTATAAACGCAATAAAACCCCTCGCGAAAATGTTTGTTAACAACATAAGAGTGTAAAACTAAGACGAGATATATATTCAAGTAGAATGAAAAATAACTGAGGCATATTCTAGGTATAAGTGATCTAATTGTATTAATTTTTATTTATAATATAGTATAGTATAGTCAGATATACATCTAAAATATTAATTTGTTGTTTTACTTGTAAAATAAGGGGTATATTAGGGGTAATGTTATTGCGACAATACAGCATTTTTTTGGAAGAAAATATATTCACATACAATTTTTTCAGTGTACCTAGCAATTAAAAAAATATATTGCCGTTTTTATATCAAGTACAGTTGCATGTTAAATAATTATTATTCTCAAAGTGATTTCTTAAATGTTACAAATGTAGATTCTATCTGACATGGAATCCACAACGTTAGATATGGCGTAATTTACAAACAAATTCAATGCAATAACATGATTAAGAGTTTGTTTGGGGACCAGCAAGGCGATATTCAACTGTTACTATGACATTTTTGTGCGCCATAAAAATAACGATATTTATCTAATTAAAAATAATTGCATGAAGATACAATTTTTGTTTCCCAATCTTTTGCGGTGTCGCAATGCAAGGTGTACATTTAGTAACTAATGAGTACTTACTTACTTTTAAACTATTTTATTGTTATACTAAATTGTTTATAATACATTGTGACAAGTCGTATGTGTATTTAATATATTTGAGTAGCGGTACTGAAGTCATGCGACGTAGCGCCACCCCGGCGATGTTCTGCCTCTTGCCTCTTTGTATTTTTTAATTATATTTAGATATGAACAGTTTCCCAAAGCTATACTGCTGTTTATTTTTAATGAGTGCCAAAGCACTATAGACTGAATGATTTTAATGCTCGATTGTTTCTGACAAATATATCTTTTTTATGTAGGAAAATTACCAAAACCTACTCCAAATATTTCAAACCCTTAGTCGCTGTTTGTTAAAGCACATCCTGTATCTGTTTTTTGGCAGGCGTGTTTATCTGTGTGAACCGTGTGAACGCTTGATTCTGTCTGTCCGTTATAGTCCAGTCGTCAGTCCAAGTTTTCTGTCAAGTATTTGTGTACACGTCTGATGTCATCTGGTATGTAATGTAGTCCTCTAGTCAGTTCGCATGTTTGTATTTGTTGTTGGTAAAATTTCCTGGCTGCTTCTTTAGTTTGGGTTTTGATAAATTTTATTTTGTGTTCGTCATGTAACCGTGTCATGTTTGTGTACCTGTTTGCGTTTGTAACTAGTCGAAGTAATTTGTTCTGTGTAGTTTGTAATCGTTTGTATTGTGTGTCGGATATGTTATGGTAAATCGGTCCACCGTAGGTTATTGTCGGTCTTATAATTGTTTTATAGATAAGTAGTTTATTTTTTGTGGATAGGCGGCTTCTTCTGTTTATTAATGGATATAATTTGCTTGTGGCAGTGTAAACCTTTTGTAATATGTTGTTTACTTGTTTTATGAAGCTCAGCCGCCTATCCAGCGTAATTCCTAAATATTTGACGGTATTATTTTCTTTTACTATTTCATTATTGATTTTTATTTTGCTGAATGTTGTCGTCTCGGTAAACCTTCTAGTCAAAGTTATTGTCTCGGTCTTTTGCGCGTTAATTTGTATTTTCCAGTCTTTGTAATACGTCAAGAGTTTGTCTAGATGGTATTTTATTTTTTGCGTAGCAGTCTGTGCAGAGAAAGAAGATGCATAGATTGTCGTATCGTCGGCGTACATCGTAGTTTTCGTTATCGGGCAAGTCGGTAAATCAGAGACATACAGGTTATATAATATCGGCGAAAGTACAGTACCTTGCGGAACGCCTGCATTTAGAAGTTTTGTACTTGATAATGTATTATTAATTTTAACCTGTATGCTTCGATTAGTCATGTAGCTGTATAGTAAATTAGTCATATGTTTAGGTAGTTTGTGTAAATGTATTGATTTGTACGTCAGTCCATTTAACCATACTGTGTCAAATGCTTTTTCTATGTCCAGTAAGAGTGCTACTGTAGTTTGTTTTCTATTAAATGACATTATGGCGTCCTGCACGATTCTTGCTGCCGCGTGTATGGTACTACTTTCCTGAAGCCTAATTGTTCTTTGTTTATCAGGTTGTTTTTATTTATATGATAATGTAGGTTTTTTAAGATAACTTTTTCGGCGATTTTAGACATCGTATCGAGGAGAGCGATAGGACGGTAGCTGTTAGGATTATGAGGATTTTTTGCTGGTTTAAGGATAGGAATTATTGTAGCATTTTTCCATTTTTTAGGGAAATGTTGCAAAATTGTTATTTTATTAACTATATTCGTCAAGGCTACAATGGCTTTAAGGGGGAGGTTTTTTAGTACTAAGTTAGGTATGGAATCGGGACCGGGAGCTTTATTATTAGGTAGGTATTTAATTATTTCTAGGATTTTATTGGGAGAGGCGAGCATTTTAGTTAGGGTTCTAGAGGGGACATTGCATCTTGTTAATGTGGTTGTCATGTTGGTTAGGTATTCGGTTATACGTCTTTGTTCGTCTGTTTCGTCTGCAGGTGATGTACAAATTTTTTGAATATTTTTTGCAATAGCGTCGGCTTTGTCTTGGTCCATTGTTAATGTTTGATTGTTTATAGTTAGTGTCGCGATGTCATTAAATGGTTTTTTTAGTAACTTTGCCATTTTCCAGAGTGTGTTATTACTTGTCGCTAGTGTTTCGATTTTTCTCCCCCATACTTCGTTTTTGTATTCGTCTAGTCGTGTCTTAATCGTGTCTTGGAGGTCAATGAGCCTACGTTTATCTGTTAGTCTTCTACATCTCTGCCACCTTTTTTTGATTTTATTTTTAAATGTAATTAGATCTTTGATGTTTTGCGGCAGGGTTTCGACTTTTGGTTTTTGTTTAATTAATTTGGTCGTTGCGTCTCGTGCGTCTTGTATTATTTTAGTGAGTACGTCTACTTCTTCTATGTTATTGTTTATTGTCAGTCTGTCATTAATAATTTTCCTAAATAATTTCCAGTTTGTGTTTTTATAGTCATAAATCTGTACTGATGTTTCGTTTGTTTTTGTATTAGTCAGAGTTACTGTCACAGGGTTATGGTCGCTAGAGAGTTGGGAAAGGGAAACTGGGATTAAGGGGTGTGGATAATTTTTATTCAGTATTAAGTCTATTATCGTGGGAGTAGTACCATTAGCGGGATAATGAGTTGGTCTATCCGGAGCCGATATTGCGAGATTGTTGTTTTCAGCATAATCGTATAGGACTTTGCCATTTTTGTTGCATTTTTTATTGTTCCATGAGGTATGCCTGGCGTTAAAGTCTCCTACCAGTAGCACTCTGTAGTCTTTGGTGAGTTGCGTCAGTTCGTCATTTGTTATGTTATGTCTTGGTCTGTTATAAATTGCACGTATTATTGTGCCGTCTTGTAGTTGTATACCTATGTTTTCGATGTTTATGTCGATATATGGGAGGGGCATATGTGGTATATTTTTCCTGATGAGTATAGCTACTCCTCCGCCTCTGTAATTTGAATCGTGTCTGTACGTTTTGTAATTAGTAACGTTAAGTCTGTCGTTTACGTTAAGTCTAGTTTCTGTCAGGACCATTATGTCTACTTTCTCTGCATTTAGGAAGTGTCTCAGTTCGTTAGTTCTTGTCCTTAGTCCGTTAGCGTTCCAGTTAATTAGCAAGAAGGGTCAATTTTATAATTTGATAAGTGTTTTGTGGTAAATTCCTGTAAAATTAATATTTTGTCCAGAGCGTTTTTGGCACCCATTAACATGGTATTTAATTGTTTTACGGCTTTTATAGTTTCTTTCAGGTTAATAAGAGAGTTCAAAGTAGCAAATTGGTTCATTAATTCATTAAAATCTAGGAGGCTTGGGGAAGCGTTACCTGGCAAATGCTCCGGCTGTTTCGTGGCTGTGGTTGGATCTGCAGATTCTCTACTCGGGTCCCTCCTGGTTTGATGGGGGTTTCTCGCCGTGGTGTCCTCTCCAGTTGTTTGTGGTGTCTGGTTGAACTTTGGGGGTCCATGTGTCCAGGGGTTGGTTGTAGGTTGTGGACTGGTACAAGTGTCTGCGTTTCTCGTGGTTGTAGCTGGGAGTTTATTTTTTGCAGTCGGTAGTTGTATACGGGGCACTCGGTGTTGGAAGCAGTATGGTTGCCTGAACAATTAGCACATTTTGGCTCCGAATCTTGGGATATTTGACAGTCTTTTGTCCAGTGGAATTCCGCACATTTAACACATCTAGGTTTTTTGTAGCAATTGGAAGTAGCGTGTCCCCATCCTTGACATCTTCTACATTGGGTAATAATTCTCTCGTTATACCTACGCTCCCAGGAGACTTTGGTGTACAGGATATATTTAATTTTATTCTGTAGCATATTAAGTGTCACATCGCTGGTAGTGATTACTAGGTATAATGGAGAGTACTTAGTTTTCATTTGGTATATATTTTTGATCTCGATGTCGTAATTAGCTTCTATATCGTCTTTGACCTCGTCGCCTGTTGGTCCACTTTGTAGCCCCCGTAGTACGAAAGCATGTGTTTTTTCTTCGTTACTCGTATATGTATGGAAGGGTGTGTCAGCGGCTTCTACGAGTTTCCCCTTGTAAGTGTGATATTCATTTTTGTCGGTGATATATATCAATATGGATTTAGGGGCATATTTTATGTAAAAACCCTTTTTTATATGTGTCTTCAGTTCGCTTATTAGGTGCAGATGATTATTAGGCCTGCCTTGGATTACAATTGGTGGAGGTTTGGTGCTGCTTCTATTGTTATTCGTGTGTTTTGGTTTGTTTATTAAAGTTGTTCTTGAACGAACTTCTTGCTCGGCTTCTGTATTAGTGAGAGGAGTGTATCTATTTACTGTTGGCGTTATGGGTTGCATTATCGCTGCCATTTTGGACGTCTTCTTTGGGTGTATAAATTGGGGTTGTGTCGGTGGTGTAATTGTAAATTCTTGGGTTTCCATAGTTTCTGCGTCGTCTAATTATAGACATTATGTTTTCTTGCATTGACTTTGCAATTAGTGCTTCCGATAAATCCTGATTTTTAAGTGCGGTTTTTTGTTGTTCTAAAGTTTTTGTCTCCTCAGACATGTGCGGATTTCTTTCAAGAACGAATTGGGATTCCCATTGTTGCTCAGAGGTTTTTGAGTGGCTTTTTTCGGTCATCGTCGGTTGTTTTTGCGGAATGTCGTTGTTTTTCTTTCCTATGTCGATTTTTGATTTCACGTTTATGTATTTTTGTTTTCTTCTTAATGACTACACTTTGGAGGTTTATCGAGTTTGGGTCCAAGCCCGGAGCCCTGTTACTCAATTGTCTCACTAACTTATTTCTCGTTTTGTTTTTAGCACTAAAACTAGAACTAGGTGTCCTATCACTGTCTATGTTTTTGTTGCACACACTTTCATCACTACCGGTTATGTTTACATAATTAGACGGTAAACTTTCAGGCGACTTCCGTCGCGGTTTTACAATGTCTGTAATATCGGTGTTGATTATAATATCAGTTAATGATTTTTGGGGTGATATATTTTTAATTGTATGTAGTTCTTCGTGTTCGCTCATTCAAAGGCTAGCACGGAACTAGAGTAACTAATGAGTGACAGTATGCCATAGGTGAGATGACCGACAATTGAACTGGCTGTTCCTTCATATGTATGTTCACATATAAACTGAGTGCAGGTGAGATATAAGTGGTCATGCTGATGAGGGTTAACAAGCCCGAAACCGCTCTATGTCTGGTGGTGTGTCCGACAAGAGTTCTTGGCTGTTCACACAGATACTGCAGGAGTAATTCAATGCCGGTCGGGGCATTAGTCCGCGGAGTAGTTGTTTCCTGCAGTATCATTTACAGAGGTTTAATGGTTCGTCACCCAGGGCGAGAGGTCTGCGTTAAGTACCTGCTGCAATGTAGGTCGCTTCCTGCAGGTCGAGCCGCTTAGACCGAGCAGGAAGTAAGCAGACCACTTATATCGCACCCGCAAAAAAAAATTGTGTGTAACTCGTAAGAAAAGTGTATTTTCCTAACTTATTGCAAAAATATAACAGTATCAAAAAGTACTTTCCACAATAATACTTTGCTAAATTGGTTATATTTCAATAATTTTTATTATTGAACTATTTTTGTTGTACAAAAAAGAAATAGTTTTTATAAAACTTTGTTAGCTAGGCAAAATTTGAATGTCTGTAAAACCTTTTGAGTTGCGAATAACAAATCCTAAACTTTTTAAGTATCTTCAATACGTAATTTACGCGCAACTTGAAAGTTTATTTCCACAAACATTGGCCATCTTTGACCACATCTATCAGAATTTCTTAGCAAATCACCGCGAGAAAATATACGTTGTATAGTTTATCTTCAAAACAAGATAAATATCAACAGGGCATAATTCCAATTCGAGGGAATTGCGTTACTCAGCAATACCGGTACTTTTATCCCCCCGAATGGTCCACGTATTCCCATTTGGGGGTTATTCTCAGGATTAGTTTATCGCACGTACAGGGGGAGATAACAAATGGAAGAGAACCTGTAGTGGAACTATAAGCGATAGTTGTCAATAGCCATTAAATATATGGGATGGTCATCTACTGGATACTATCGAGACTGTTTTCGTTTCAAGGGAAATATAAGGGCGTCCCTAAAATGAAAAAGATCAAAGTTTCGAAGCTCGTTATTTACAGGGTGTTGCAAAAAGACATGACAATATTACTGGCGCTGATAGAACATTGAAGAATAAGTAACGAAGAACTCTTCCGTTTATACGTCATATTTTGTATGTTGATTATTCTCTAGTTTGAACAGTTTAATTTCCTTTAGAGGATAGTGTAAACTTCAAATTTTATTCTGCTCTGTGTTTGATACACCCTACTACATAACACTAATAGAAACTTATGCCAGCAGTGCAAATGTACAGATGTTGACTATTCGGCGAATATTTTAAGATTGCTGTAGCGGTTATAGATACTATTTCGTAAAATTTGCTGATGCAGCTGCCAAATAGAAAAATGTTTTTGATAGTAGAAAGGCTTTGTCGTGACACTGATGACGTTAAACTTAAATAAAATAATTTTAGTAGGCTTAGATCAGCTAGAACTGGTCAAAAAGATCAAGATATCTTAGATTTGGTCTCTGGAGATCCAACCATTAGCGTATAGGAAACATTTTTTTACAAATAAGTACGACATTTTCTAGCATGTGGAGAATACCAAAAGAATAACAATTGCATCCACACCATTACAGAGATGTACCTATACTATTTTTTTACAAAGCATTTAACTGCAGTGGCACTCTCAAAACATTTCCCCAAAAGTTATCATCTGCACTGCTGGTATAAGTTTCCATTATTATTATGTAGTAGCGCGTAACAACCAGAGCAGAATACAAGTTTAACGAAATTACAACATTCACTAAAAGAACAAAATACCTACTATTTAAATCAGAAAATAAACTATTTACCGTAATTTCTGTTACAGAAATTATATTATGACAGTTTGATACATACACAGTTGACAAATAAATACTACTACAGAGATTGTCTAGTTGACGTTACCACAGTTTTTTGCATTTTCCTCAAAAATTGTGCATTTTGAACAAATTTACTAAGAGCACATTTTGTATGTAAAATAAAATTTTACTTAACATAACAAGCCTTGGAATGAAAAAACCCGGCTTAAAAAAGGTTAGCGAATAAAATGTCAGTGAAAACCACTGAAATGTACTATATGGAATGCTTTTAGTTCCATTGCGCATCCAAATAAAGGTACCTCACCTAAAGCAGACAAAAGGAGACACATGAAACTCAGCAAAGAAATACATCATTGGTTATGTATGTGGGTGCGAGAGAGACAATCATCTGCACGTACGATATGAATTGTGTTCTTAATTTCCCATTATTTTGTTTGTAAACACGTCACTGGCGTACAGTGTCGTTTCTTCTTTTATCTTGTATCTTGTTGTTGTTATTTTTTGTGTATTTTTGTGGGTGTTATTGTTGGAACATGTCATGTTTTATAAGAGACTGTAAAATTAACCAACATATAGCACCAAATAATTCTTCATATCCAGAATTCAATTTCATTTCAAGTCACAATCATCAGCTAAATCTTTATTGCTCCGCCATTGCTAGGAGGCACAAAACAAATATGGCGCTGATCATGAGTAATCCCATTCGCGCAGCTTTTCGAGCATTCCAGTCATCATATATAAAATTACATTTCAGTGGTGAAAATCGGGGCTAAAACGCTAGCAACTAACGCCCTCTATTTTGTACAAAATAAGCTAATAACATCAACGTGTTCGGCACCACCAAAAACGGAATTGGAATCAAATTTGTTGGTCATTAAAACTAGTACATCCAAAATTTGATTCTTTAAAATTATCTTACACGTCCTGTATGTAAAAAATGAGTGGCTCTAGGACATACGTTTATAAAGCAAATCCCACTTATTTTTTTAAACTTAGACTACCGTCAAAAATATTTCTTTATGGCCATCTATCCCGGGCTTACTCTATACCTACTTTCAGGGGGTTTCTGGAATTAGAAAAACAAAACCGTACTTATCTTTGCCGAAGAGGTTAAAGGGCGCTATATTATGTACCTACAATTGCGGGGTAAAAATTGGCCAGAACGTTGAAATTGCCAAATCCATTCTACACAGCAGGCCCGGTTTAAAAATTTTCTATTTGATTTGACATTTTTTTTTATTTTGAAAATGCGACTGTTTGGGCCGCGGGTTTAAATAAATTATTTACGGGACGTACCTATTTCTACTTTTCATCTCAGTTTTATTGCATAAGTAGTTTAATTATTTAACGAAAATTAAAACTAGATGAACATATAAAACTCGATTCTTCCTCCTATTTGATTGAACTCAAAATAATTAAGAAGTATTTATTTTAATTTGATGCTACAATCACAAAGTTATTTTGTATGTGAGTCACCATAATTTCATTTGAAATTCAATCGTATCCTTTGTCTTCAACGGAAATTCAATACTCTACCTGCTCTGTAATTAGTGAATTTCTGAAATTTTGTGGCTTCAGTAGAAAACAAAGAGAAGTTATAATCCGAATACAATTCAATTAGCAACAGAAATAAATTGTTAGTTCTGTTACTGAAAAAGTACAATAAGAAAGGAAAACTTATATAGGTAAAGTGTTTCAGCTCAAATGAATAAAATTGTTTTTTTTTAAATCTGTGCATCTGAATTTTTTTCTTTTAGAGTGTTGCATTGTCAATATACTAAAATTATATTCTTTCCAATAATTAACAAACACTATTATGCAAGTCTTCTTTTTTTATATACCTATATTTTCAGGTATTAACAATATTGTGTGAATTTTCGAGTTCCCACTGACAGAAGTTAGATATCTATAGAGTGTTTTCATTAAACCAGCTTAGTAAATTTAGATAGATTAATTTCTTTAGATAATTATTGAATAGAGCTTTGTCTGTGGAATTGTTCATTAGCATACCTAGATGTTTGGTATCAGAGAACATACATATGACTTTATTGATAGGAATTGTAGGAGATTTGATATATATTAGCTTAAAATACCTTTCTAAAACAGTAAAAAATACACTATTCTGTTTTTTTTTAAATAAAACATGTATTTTTTTTCATTTATGGGATCTATAACTTGATCTGGTTTTAAAAATATAAATATGGCACATGTTTGCTTCAGTATTATTTCTAAATCGTATGAAGATTGCAAAAATACAGATAAATACAGTGTCCCTTTAAAAAAAATCTAAAATTCGCATTTGCAAAGGCATACAAAATGTATATGGTTGGAAAGACTGATTGGGTGGCTGGAAAGACATCAAAACAGGTAAAAAAATAATGCCATTTAAAAAATATCGATGACGTTATCACTCATCTACAGTGTGATCAAAAAAATATGTGTGGTTATAATGAAAATAACATCCCATTTAAAAATATATATTTACAGTGTGTATAAAAATAGGTCACCGAGTTATAACTACTTATTTATAATCAAACAGACTGTAGGTATATCAAAATATTATCTTAAAAAAAATATTGTTTTTTTTTTAATCTGTGTATCTGAAACTTTTTAGCATGTTTATATACCTATATCAATTTAATTGATTTTCTTTTATTTTCAACAGCGTAGTATTTGGGCAATATATCAAAATCATATTCATTCCAATAATTACCAAACAGGTTTATGCAAATCTACAACTACACTATTCTGTTCTGTTTTTTTTTTTTTAATGAAACATGCTGTGTTTTTTCATTTGTAGAATCTATATCTCGATCTAATAAAAAAAATAAAGTCATGCTTCCCTCAATATTATTTCTAAATTGTATGAAGATTGCAAAAATATAGAGAAATAGGAAGCGTTCCTTTAAAAAATAAATTTAAAATTCGCATTTGCTGTTCAATTATTTTTTCCAAAAACATAATTCTTAAGTTTTTAAAGAGTGATTAAATTTTTTTTCTCGAGTCAAAAATAACTGGCGGCGTGACCATTTTCGGTGTACAATATACACCTACACAATAAAATATAATCGTGCAATTTATATAAATACCTACGCTTAAACATCAACCCACTACTATATCTACTAAACTTTTATTGTTCTGGAGGCTCTACTCCAGCGCGATAAAAGAACTACTCATGCATATGCACGCAATCCTACCCCTATAAACATGCCAGGATTCAAAATCGCTAGCGCTAAACGTACAGTGGTGGGTTGTCGTCTGGCACGAAAACTTTGCTGCTACTTTTAAACGGCCGGGGGCGATGGTGAAGTTCGCGTCGCGACGCGTCAGATACTGGAGGCTACGCGGACGCCTTTGGTTTTATATACGCGCCGTTTCGGACTGAGGATTGTGCGCGCTCTCGACCCTATTCACTTAGAAGTTTGCGCTATTCTTTTTTCTGGCACAAAAGGGCTTTAAAATATTTTATTTTTCCACGTCGAAATGGTGCGTCGAGTCAAAAAATTGAAACTCTTTCAGGATTAGGATCATCTTAAGATTTGATTATTATAGTTACTGATACAGGGTGATCACGGGAAAATGTTAGAACTGACTACAACTTTGCTACTATAGGAGATATCAGAAAACTGAAACGTTTATGTCTTGACTATTTTTTTGTATTAATTTTTATATATAAAACACATAGCACAATAATAGTTTTGTATTCTTTATAATGGAAAAATTACTTGATTTTTTCAAATAAGTATGTGATGAAAGATGAAAGAATGTATCAATTATTTTAACGAAATGGCGCTTGTCCTAAATAATTTCTTGGAAAAATAAGCCTAATAAAGTTGCAAAATAGACTCGTAAAATCGGCATAGAAATTTTGAGGCTCCTTTTTTGAGGTTTTTTTTACTCCTCAACGACCTTTGACTTTGTATACAAGTAAGTTTAGTTAAATTACAATATTTTGTACACCCCTACATGCACCTGCTCTGTGTCGGTTCTTGTAACAAACAACCACTTTTTTATATTTTACTTCAAAGTAAGAACTCTCTTTCCGTAAGTCTGCCATTTTTCATTTAGCTAAATAATTAATTCGTTGTCTAGAACTTTAATTTAAAGTTACACAAAGTTGTATCTCATGCGGTACTTACTTTTTTTTATACAATTTTGGTAAAATAAATGTTAACAGAAAGAGCGATTATAGTAGTCACTGGCCCTTCACAACTGTATTCTAAGTACGACTACGATTCAAAAGTTTATTTCTCTAATTTGTTTCATTCTTATGCAGAACTGAAATAATGCATTGTTAATACTTATGTGATAGGAACTTTTTTGTTCCCGACTTCACATTCTTTTAAATAATAATATAATAATAATATTTTAACACACTCGCATCAACAAACGTTGCAATAAAGTATTCTGCAATGGTCTGCACTAGAATATTGAACTTTCAATAATAAAAAAAGATTAATTTATTTTTGGAACAAGTATGTAGGTAAATAAAATTTTGTCGTATTTTGAAAAAATATTTTTATAAAATATGTAGAATAGTATCTAGGTATGCCTTAAAATATTTATAAATCTTACCTTGATGCAAGTACGTAAGTATATACCACCTACATAAAGAGTGGGTTTCTCTTCCATGTTCGCAATATAAATGAACAGCAGCTGAGGCATCTATTCTACAAAAAAGAAAACAAAGTCACTTTTTACGAGAAAATAAATTTATATGTAAGAGGTTCACAGGCCTCCATATGAAGCTGACCCTATTCAAAGTAAGAGCTTGTTATTTATTATTTATAATAAAAAGAGAATCTAATTCAATCGTTTTACCTGATTACGAATCGAGTCATACAAAATTTAGTTTACATTAAACAAGATTTCTCCATTAACCAAAAATAAATGTGCGCGATCATTTAAGGAAGAAACGCATTATAAGGTCACGGTGTTGACGCAACGCGGACAGCTCTGTGCCGAGCTGATCACGGACTTTTACAAAATCTGTCACATATTATTATGTCATTCTCTAAGGACTTCCGACTTGTTCTACTGACTATTTAGATGTCAAAATATGTTCTGTGTAGAATGTATGTTTATCAGCTCTTTTATTTGACACGACTGACCGAAATTTTCCAAAAAAAATTCGGAAAAATCGCGAAACGAGCGGGTCCAGCTAGTGCAAACGTGTATATTTCAAAACATTAGAAGATTCTTTGCTAGACAAGTACGAGACCAGCCTAGTCCGCATAAACATAAAAATGGCACTCTTGTTGAAATTCGATGTCGACAACAGTTTTCGAGGAAAATTGATTTTAATGTCTGGACGTAAGCAAAATCTCCTTAAAAATGAATGGAACTTGAGACATAGTTGGCATTTAAATTATAAATTAAAAGAAACAATTTTGACATCAATCAATACTTGAATGCGTATAAACTAGTTTATACTTGGTTTTTAGGCTTTCACGGCAGGTGCTATCATTTGATACATAGTGATTTTCCGGGTTGTTGTGCCGTGAACTCGGTAACTGATAGCTGCCAGAAACAGAGTTAAAATGCACATCCCTAGCATTAGCCGGGAATCTTTTACCTGCCCTGGTTGTTCTCGGGCTAGGCTATGTGCAGACAGACCCGCTATCGGTGTCAGTCGCGGCGAAGCTTTTGCGGAGTCACCACTGAAGATGCCGACAGTGAAGAGCGGCGAAACGTTTGGAAGCATGGGATGCGACCAGTTACAGCGACGGCTACGGAACGCCTCGGAGGACCACCATTATCCGAGGAACGGTTCCGACCGTAGTAGTCGTAATACCAACAATAGTAACCGAAATCAATATATGGACGGGCTCAGAGACACCGATAACGGGTCTGTCCCGACAGAGCCTAGCCCGAGAACAACCAAGGCAGGTAAAATAATCCCGGCTAATGCTAGAGGGATGTGCTTTTTAACTTTGTTTCTGGCAGCTACCAGTTACCGAGGTCACGGCACAACAACCTAGAAAATCACTATGTATCAAATGATACTTTATACTTTGTGCTTATATATGTACGGAAATGTTTACTGTTTGCCTAGTTTTTAGTCAACAAAAAATTTCACTTGATAATTTTTTGTGAATTTCTGAAACTAAAAACATTTTACTATATTTTTTTCACTATTCGTTATTATTTGGTCCCCAACTATAATTTTCCAAGTTTATGAGTATAGGTTAACCTGTACCCTGTATATATACTATCGCTCATTGTCCGTACCCCGCTTATATACCTAGTTATGTTCACATTTTTATTTATTTATTATTTTTTTTTTTTTTTCGATAAAAATATACATTTCTAATAAATGTTTACCGCCCAAACTACACAATTATGAATAACTAATTTTATTTCTGGGAAATTTTATCTTATGGTTTTGTATACATCATACTTAGAAAGCTAAGATGACTGTGGACTAAAATAAAAAAGAACCATCTATTCTTTTTGTGCCTAAACGTGTCATTTCTTTCTTTCTGTAGGTACCTAAAAACATCTATAAAAATTTACACTTCGCATTTGCTTAGGTTTTTTTTTAATTAGAATATCATAACTTTTATTTAAATATGAAATTTTAATTTTTGTCATTTTAGGAACCCAACATATTAATCCATCTATCACAAAAGTTTAGAATGTTTGAAGAACAGCTTAGGACAACACATAACGCAATTCCTACTTCTCTTATGCATTGATTATTAAGCTATCAGTTACCTACTAATGCCATTGTTTATTATTACAGTAATATCTAGACTTATATACCTATCTTTTCGTTTTTATTAACAAGCAGCAATTTCTTAGCAACAAACATGACAGATTTCATTTTGTTATGCTGTCAAATATTTGCATTATACTGCCGTGTTTTAAATTAAGTAAAATAAGTAACATGACCGTAAGTTAAATATATTTTCTACAAACTTTTATTGCCTTACCTGTTAATGTTTAATACAATTAAATGCCGAGATAATCACCACATACACGTACATTTAAATCAACCACAAAACTGAACGCCTAGTTAGTAACTAAGCTTGAATCTAGTGACATATATTTCCTAATTGGTGTTGGGTTGGCTAAAAGTTAACCTGCAACTTTCTTTTGCAGGCTTGCAGTTCGGCTATCAAAATGTCTACGAATTCAGTGGAAAATGAGGTAAATTTACGTATATTTTGCCAAAATTATGAAGTCTAATAACATGAACGCCTTATATATCAGCTAATTACCTGATTGTAACAAAAATATGTTACTTTGTAACTGTTTCTGTGGCAACCAAAGTACATTCGCTTTACTGCCATATTGTAAAATATAACAAAAAATTAAGAATTACGTGCTCGCTCCTGTATTCGGACACAGTGAGCTGTGCGTTATTTGAAACTTAAGTTGATTTAACAAATGACTTTATTTTAGATCGACAAAAACGACCAAAAAAGTGATAACGAACTGGAGATCCCGATGGACTATTCGATAAAGCATCCTCTGCAGAACTGTTGGACTCTGTGGTACTACGAAAATGACAGGACGCAGACGTGGGCACAAAATCAGAAGGAAATCGCTTCTTTTCAAACAGTGGAAGACTTTTGGAGGTATCTGAGAGCAAATTATTAAATATATCTTATAGTGATACGACTCATTTCAGTCTGTACAATCACATCAAGCCTGCTAGTGAACTGAGACAGGGCTCTGATTATTCACTTTTCAAGAAAGGAATCAAACCCATGTGGGAAGACGAAGCTAATAGAAGAGGTGGTCGATGGCTTCTAAGTTTAGAAAGAAAACAAAGAAGCAACGAATTGGACCGGTATTGGTTAGACATTGTAAGTTTTTATATTTCTTGATCGTTGCGTGAATTAATTAATTGTTTTTCTGTCGAAGATTTTGTGCTTGATCGGTGAAGCTTTCGAAAACTCTGAAGAAGTTTGTGGGGCTGTTGTAAATATCAGGCAGAAAGGTGATAAAATAGGTAAGTGGACATCATAGTATACACGTAACTTGAAAGAATGTTGAAATTATTAAACAAATACAGAGTGTGCTGAAACTGCACAGAAAATTTAGGTGATATTACTACTTGAAAAAAAATGTTCAAGTAACATTTTCTCAAAAATCCAATATTTGCAGAGCTACGTAATCTCAGTTATTTTAGTAATTATTTACAACAGCGGAAACCTCTTCAATTTTAATTAAAAAATTCCTATACCCTATTTTCTAAAATTAGTTTTAATCGGTCAAGCCTAGTTTTGGAAAAAAATCTAAAATTGTGAACTCTATGTATACATTACATTAGGTCAAAGTTGCAATATACCGTCTTTATTTTGAAAACAGTGTGACATCATGAAATAACGATGGCAGAGGCGTTATATTCAACCTATTATAGGTACCTCTATATTACAATTATTGTAATTGTAACCTCTATATTTTTCGAAAACTGGACTCGACCGAAAAAAAACTAATTTTAGATTCATGTTCAGCACCCTCCAAAATAAGGAGGCGAGAATTTTTTAATTAGGTTTCTGCTATTATAATTTATTACCGTTATTTTTTTAAATTTGTGTTTTGGCTGTTAACATTTAATACTGGAACAATTTCTTTCAAATCTGACCAAGTTCTGGAATGGTTGCAATATCACCGGTTATACTTCTTTGATGTTTCCAGAGACATATAATAAGGTTATAATTTCAAAGTTATTTCTGAATAGAGCGACATGTCAAGGAAGCTGAACCGATGACATGGCGACCAGTCCGGAAATTGTTCTCTGAAGGTTAAAGTAACTTAATTATATGTTAATTTTCTCATAAAAGTTGTGTTTCTGCTTCTACGTTGAATGAACAAAATATAAAGTTTCAAATTACCGTCAAAGCATTACTATAACAGCTATCATTCAATTGTTTTCAGCACACTTTGTTTACATCATAAAAGAAATTAGATTAACCTGTATGTTCAAAAATTTAAATGTTTCCTCTCAAATGACTGTTTTTTTATTTCAAACAAGATTGTCTAATTTTTAGATAAATCGTCAGTCTTTAAGGATATGCCATAAAAATTTCAATAAAATTATAGATAAAAAATGTATAATCTTGTCTCCACCTAGCTCTTTCTACCCTTTAGGGTGCTGCAATTTTAGAAATACTTGACCTAAAACTGCGTCTCTAAAAAGAAATGCGCCAAATTTGAAAAAAAGTTGTACCCAAAAAACAAATAAATTTGAGATTATGTAGCTCCGTTAATATTGAACTTGGCATATTATTTTTTTTGGTAGTATCATCTCTTAAAATTTCTACACAAAGTTTCCGGACACCCTGTATCTATGTGTCACTTATGTAAGATTAATGATGTTTTAAGGAATCTGGACATCAGATGCGCAAAACGCTACAGCAGTTTTGGAAATAGGAAGGAAATTGAAAGAAAGATTACGCATACCGTCGAGAACGGTTCTAGGATACCAAGTGCATAAAGATACGATTGAAAAGACCGGTTCAGTCTCTAAATACTCTTACACTGTTTAGCGGGCTAAACAAGGATACTAGCTCAGAGTTAAATATTGATTAATGTTAACTTTATTTTTAATTGTATTTTGTATTCTCTTTTTTTAGAATGAATTAATTTTGAGTTTGAATGGTTTATTATTATACTCGTTTCGGAATTATTTATTGTTTCTTCTTGCTGATGAACGAATGATTTCTTTTTGTCTTGTTATAAGAAAAAGATAACTTGTTTACAATATATTTTATAATTTTAACACATGTAATTGAAGTTTTGTGTATTTATATGAATTCATTATATAATATAAATAAAACTACTTTTATAATTTTTGATTTCTTACAGGGTGTTCTGCTTAAAACACCATGCATGTAACTTATTTGAAGGGTCAACTTTAACAAATTTATTAACTCGTGAAAACCTATTGGACACGTACAGCCGATTGTTGAAGAATTAAGTTCTCAAAAATGACCAATTGACAACGACAAGTATACCTTTTTTCCTTAAAAACAATGTAGGTTTAAGGTTTTTTAATAAAAAAAATTAAGCTCACATTTACGTCACAAATATGGCAGATGTGGCGCCCTCTAGCAAATACGTTGAAATAGGCAACAGATTATGATTTCTCATATCGGAAAATATCTATTTCCAATTAAGTTACATTTAAACACAGCGTAATTATTACAAAAAATAACTTTAAATTGCAGCTTTGACACTATCTTTTTTATCATCAACATTCTATTAAGGTTAAGTTGGCTTAAAAGTGAAAAATCTAGTATGGGCCATTACCACTTTGTATATTTAAAATTTCTTTTCATAATGTTAGATGGGAAAGAACGAAAAAACACTGAACTAAAAGTCTAAAAATATGTCCTTTATTTCATAAATATATTAAAATATGTATAAGCATTTAAAAGAAAAATACAAAAACCCAAACATTAAAATATATAAAAACTGAAATAAAACAAAGTGTTCTATTTTCCCTTATAATAATTATTTATAAAATTTGTCATTGCAATTTTACTAATTTAATGTGATGTATCTTCTATCACATATACTTTGTCTTAAAGCCATAAAATAAAATTGAAATTAAATCAATTACTAAAATTAGTGCATCACCAAGAATTCTTGGTTAAAACAGATTAGAGTTTTATAATATACACCTTAACAATATTAACAAACAGTTTTTAATTACATAACAAAACAGATAAAAAGAGCCTTACACTAATCTCAAATGCATGATATAATATCAGATCCATATATTTATAATTATCTCTATTACCTGTTGCAATTATCCTTTATAGACATGAAATAAACAGGTAGTAGACACAAATAAAATATTACTCCAGTGATAAGATATTTTTAAAGCTGATGTTAGTAAAATCAATTGTTTGTTTTTCAAGATAAGTGCTAGCTGCAATAATTTATCTAAAATAATAATGCAGCTGAATCGCCTCTTGTGCCTTAAATTAAAATCTCAAATGTTGAGTAATTTTTCAGGTCACTAAAAATATATCACATTAATCACTCGGAAGTATATAGAATCAATTTTTGTTCTCAACAATTAATATAATAGTTATTTACACAAGTGGGACATGGACATTATTATGGTGGTATAATCACATAAGTGTGATAATAACCCATGATTTGCATACGTTTTATCTACAACTGTCAAAGTTATTAATAATAAATAAATAATACATAGTTTATATTCTAATAAGACATAATGTAAAAATGAAGTTACCATAGCAATGGGCATAAACATAGCTACCATTGAATTATGAGTATTTCTTATAATTATTGTGAAAGTGTAAATATCAATGATTTGCCATCGGATATTGAGAATGAAGCTTCTGGTGATGTTTTCAATCTCGTGCTAGCAAAATTACAGAAGAAAAATGAACAAGCATTTGGTCGCATATTTAATGTAAATATTATAACATAAAAAAATATTATTAGTATACTCGTATTTCAACTACTAAGCAACACAGAAGCCTTCATCTCTTTGGTGCTGTTATTACTCGATAAGAACAGAAATTTAATTCAAGAAGAATATCAATATCAAAAAATACTGTAATTTAAATGCATTTCTGAAGCAAAAATCGGAAGGGTACAAACCTAAAATTCTGAGGTACTAACAAAGAAGGAAATATCCAGATTTTTTATGAATACGGACGATGAATTTCTGCTTTTTGATTATTAGTTTGGCAGGCATATGTCAATGGAAAACAAATCTACTTGTAGAACATGTGAAAGATAAAGGACTGTGATTCCAAGTCATGATACCCAGCACCGAAACAAAAGTGTCTAGAGAGTTTTTTTTGCAACATCTGAAAATATTGATAGCTTGAATTTAGTAGAACTGGTAAGAAAGTACATTGAATTAAGAACTGAAAACTGTGATTGTGTTTGCTTCTTTTTTCAATATAAAGCTGGTAAATATACCAAACAACCTATTGGTATAAATAGTATTAGCAATGTGCCAAATCTAATTGCACGATATCATAAATTGCCGAATCCTAATGCGTATACTGGACACTATTTTCGGCAATCTTCAACCTCTCTTTTGTACCTGAAGGTTACACCAAAACTTCTACTGAAAACAAGAAACAAATGGCTATGAAGATTCTACATGAAAACAAAAATATTCCCTCAACATCCAAAGCTATTTCATCAACATCTAAAAATTATTGTTCACACTCAAAAAATCTCCACCTATTCAAGTAAATCGTTAGGCATGTCAGCATTTGGTATTAATTTATCCAATTGTAAAGATTTACTGTCCATGTATTGAATAAATATCTAATTTGAGTCTGATTTAATTTACAATGTCTGGCACTGAGTGAGTTACTAAATTTAAAAAAGCACATGTGGGATAATGTAAATGTAATATAAGGTAAATTATTGGCATTCAAAACAGTGGTAAATCATATTCATTATGCGACACTTGTAGATAAATACCATTATACAACACATCAGCTGAAATCCTAAGATTCAATATTTACTTGCAACATGACTCATGTTTTCAACATTCTGGAAGTGTAATAAATTATGCAAATCCAAATAAAAAACTTAATTATACAAAATTTATTTGAAATATGATAGGAAATATTGGGGAAACACCTCTATTAAGTATAGTAAAAGCAAAACAGTCGAGTCAATATTGTAGTATACAATTTTTGCACAAAGACTATGATTAGTTAAATAAATTCAATTATGCATTAACATTGTATACTTTGTAGCACCTATACATATATGGATCCAGACATCTCAGCATAAACATTCCAAATCTAATGAGTAAAAATGCAGAATTTGAATTACATATTTTTACTCGGAAGTATCCGGCTCGTAACTATCTCACCTCCGCATTATCCGGCCTTGCCTTAAAGCAGGCGTGTGAAATTTTTCATGTTTATAATTATGATGTATGTACATACTATTGCAATAATAATGACACTTTTTTAAAATGAATTTAATGTTGCAGGTTGCTTGCGAATTGATTTATCTCATGATGAACAATAAAAGGAGGAATAGAAATAACTGAATAATAAATATATGTATGTAATATATTACATACATACATATTATGTATATAATTAGCAACATTTGACATCCGGCTTTTTCCTTATTTGGACTATAGTTGCGGCAAGAATTCAGGCAACTTACGTCATATGAACGAATGAATAATTCATTACATTTTCATCAAAATATTTAAGAAACTGCAACTGAGAATAATAAAACTATATACCTACTACACTAAATGTTTGCACTATATATTGCACTAAATTGCGAAAAATTATTGTTTTTCACATGACCATAAGTCGTCTGAATTCTTACCGCAACTATAGCTGTCCACCACATTAAGCAGGATAGTTGAGAGTCTACTATATTAAAATATTTATCATCTTGTACCAGTTACGAGAATTACAACTGCTAATATTTAAAGCAACACAGTAGAGTGTAACTAAATAGTAGACAAGTTATAATGCTCAAAGAATTATACATACACAACAATGGTTAATTTATTAAGTCAGGAGAATCAATGTAATAATATGAACACAAATAATTACGTTCATAGTTCAAAATTATTCAGAGAGTTCTAGGTACTTCGTAATTCTTCAAGTTTTGTACGTAAACGGTCAAAAATTTGTATTTATATTTATACTTGAATGCATATCTGAATTTAATTAAGAGAGTAAACAAAATCATATTAACTAAAAATTTCAAAAGTATGTTACTCAATGTTGTGCATGGCAAATATTTCTTGAACTTTTATACTTAAATCTTTTCGGCGAGCAGAATCTAGTGCTTGCGTAAGCTTACATCGCCAATATCTAGGATCACAATTCTCTTTATGGTAGACAATAACTTCGCGTGCCATTTCTTCTATATTGTTACGGTGTCTGTACTCTAACTTATCGATATATCCTTCGGAGACATTTAGGGCTCTTGCAAAATCCTTCCACTTTTGCCCAATTTCTCTACAGATGTGGTCAAATACCTTTCTTATGGGATCTGTGTCCGTCACTGGTAAAACTAAAATAAATAAAATAACCAATACTTCAGTCGTTTTAACTTTAAACAAAAATATAGATATGCACAAATGCTAAGCTAATAAGTACCAAATAATATATTCCTTCTTACCTCTACCAATATTATTATTGGCAGCAGCAAGAATTTGGTTCACAGGCGGCTCAATTGGTGCCGCAACATTTTGTATTGCTGGTTCAGCTTGTATAGGATTATTAAAACGATTAATCAGTTCAATAATATCATAACGTTTCAGAACGTTTGCAATGTAACTCAAAGCACCGATATCGTGAGAACTCAAAACATCTCTTTTTTCCAATATTGTGATAAGATTCGTAAGATTGTTAATTCTATTGTATCTTCTATCAGAGAAAATCTCACTTCTGAAATGTTCCTTTAAAATATTCAACTCACTCTCAGGACAAGAAATACACGTCAGTCTGCTACAAAGGTTTAAATAATTTGCCACTTGAGCCATATTTTTATGATTGGCAATAATTGCACAGCAAAATATATATATTTTGTCAAACACTTTTCAGTTAGCACGGTAAAACATGTCACTGTCACTAACACATATTACTAAAAGTTCACTAATGTGGCTAAAAGATTTTGTATAATCTTTTATTGCGAAAATGCAAATATCGAGGACCCGGTTTATCCAGAAATAGATCTTTTTAGTTCTTTTTCAGCTTATCTTTCTTGAACCAATCAAACTTGATGTCAAACTACTGTCACATCACTGTCAAATTTCGTTATCACAACATTTACTTCAGCACACAAACCTAGAAAAAATATAGACCGTGTCGGTTTATGGTAAAGGTCACGTGACAGGTGCCGCGTTTTCTAGGGACCTAAGGTCCAGAAAATGGATATTTTATTTGCTTTATGTTGGCGGTTATGCAAATATGATGGCTGCATTGCAATCTGAAATTAACTAACTTGCTGTCATTTTAAATGTCATTAAAGAATGTGACATGAATGTGACCAATCACAGTAAACAAAATGAGCTTCACGCTACAATACAACCAACGTAAATTGGCATAAAACCAAGTTTTAGCGATTTGGACCTTTTAGGGCAGCCATGAATTTGCGGTCGCTGGCAATATGACACTGGCACAGTCTATATTTTTTCTAGGTTTGTGGCATCACCGTGTAATAGAGATCAGTGAAAGATTAGTTCACTTTGTATGTATTTGATCAGTACCATGCTGAACGACAGTTTTATCAATCATCTATTTTATCATTATTCGTTGTTAGTTATTACTGATCATAAAAGTTTAGTGCTACATAAAATTGCTGTTAATAAGTGAACTATTCGTAAGTGATCACTGCGGTCAATGGCCGCTCCATATGCTGAACGCGACCAATAATAATAATCTTCTTATAACGGTAGTGGTCTGTGTTCAATATACCAAGGAACACAGACCACTAACACTAACTATTCATAGGATCCAGCTGAGGATCTTATAGGTAGAACTACAGAATATATAGCTAATGCGTAGCTATATTTTCTGTGGTAGAACATAGAAGTGAAAAATAATACCACAGTCTATTATACAGTCCGCCGTCTTCACGTCGGCTCCTTTGATGTCGAGGTCCCAGATTTGGTTTTTTAGACGACTGCACATTTAGCCGCGCACATTCGCGCGTTTAAGAGGCACGGTGATTTGTCAAGAAATAGATTTGCTCCCACTTAGTCGTGTACAAATGAATTTCATTGGTGTGCATTGCGCATTTAGCCGCGATATAGCCACACCCTCTGGTACTTTCAGTCGACGAACTGTATAAACTGTGATAATAGGATAATACCATAGAGTTATTATATGTACCATAGAGGTGCCCTTACATATCTATCGCACATAGTTTGTTTGTCCGATACATAAACAAACAAGTGTGGATTTGGGGGGAATGCCGGGGGAAGCTATTGTAAACATTTCGTACCAAGTACAGAGGCGTAGGTTTATTTTTTATTTAAGGAGTCAAAATTGATAAACATTTTAGATTTTTACAATGTTAATTAATTTTAGATAGTTGTTCTTTCAACATAAATTACAATTATAAAAGGTTTTTAAATTTATAACCCGTTTATGATTTTTTGTAACTTCAGCTACATCTCGCTTATTTGAAGAGATACAGAAAAATGTAAATACCAAATTTGTCAATTTTGGAAGAATAATTCAATGGCGATGTTCTTTTTTTATATGCTGAATGATTACCAAATTAAGAATCAAACATGATTTTTTAAATGGAAACCATTATTTGCTTTGACACCATGGAAAGCTTTTCAAAAACATATACAGGGTGTTTGAAGTTTGACTGCCTTAATTTTAACAGACGATGGAATACATTAAAATAAAAAAAAAATCCTTATATGACATACGGGCCCTAATAAACAATTTCCGAGAAAAAAAATCACAAACATTTTGACAAAAAAAGCCAAGCAAAGAAAACAAAAAAAAACAATGTTTATCACTGTTTTGAATTTGTTTATGCTTAATTCTAATTAGCGTTGTAATAAATTTAAAATTCGATAAAATCATTGCACAATATAAATATTAAATTTATTAGAACGATAATAATAATAATAATAATAATTTTAATAAAATACATATATGTTGTACATTTACTGGGGGTAATTTTTAAAAATGATTTTCACACCATATTTACGATAAAAAAAAACTACCTAACACTATGTAAAACTAGAGATTCAGATAATCAATATGATTATATATGCCTCTTTTTTTAACCAAGCTGCAGATTTGGCTAATAATTTTCTTTATCTATTATAGCCAATATCATTTATCCATGTATTTCGGCATTCTAGATGTTTTGGAAATCTGAAATAAAAAGATTTTTATGAAACCCTATAACTACGTCAATGGATTAGTAATGCCTACCTGTGATATCTGATTTCCTTTTCTTTGTAGCTTTTACACACTATGCACCTTTCCCCATTGTTTTATATCACTATTATACAGTCTACTTAAGTCAAAATCCAAAATATATGCATATAAATAATTATTTAACAAAACACAACCTCAAACACCTATTATAAATATTGATTTTTCCAGCCGACCATAAGAAAACGGAACCAGTGTTTACAAACAAAATCAAGATGTTGGCGACAAACAAATGGAGCCGAAGGCGCCTCTATGGTACATATAATAACTCTATGGTAATTTTATATTATGATGACTGGAATGCGCTAAAAGCTGCGCGAATGGATTATTTATGATCAGCGCCATATTTTGTTTTGTGCCTCTAGCAATGGCGGAGCAGTAGGGGCTTAGCTGATTGTGAATTGAAATGGAATTGAATTCTGAATATGAAGAATTATTTCGTGCTATATACTGGTTAATTTTACAGTCCCTTATAAAACATGACATGTTCCAACAATAACACCCACAAAAATGCACAAAGAATAACACTGAGATACAAGATAAAAGACGAAGCCACACTGTACGCCAATGACGTGTTTACAAACAAAATGATGGGAAATTAAGAACACAATTCATATCACGCGGTGTAGAACTAACTACATCTATCGGCCGTTCGCTACTCCATGCCGGACTGAAAATGTCACAGACACGAAGCGTTTTACATGCAGTAGACACCATTGAAAGCTGTCGACCTTTATCGCGATCGGCGAGAAACGATATTTTGCAAACACGGAATTCCAGGAAACAACTACTCTGCGGGCTAATGCCCCGACCAGCATTGAATTACACCTGGAAACTCTAGCTGTTGCTATAGGTTTTCCAGGTGTAATTCAATGCTGGTCGGGGCATTAGCCCGCAGAGTAGTTGTTTCCTGGAATTCCGTGTTTACAATTCATATCGTACGTGCGATGGTTGTCTATCTCTCACCCACATACATAACCAATGAAGTATGTCTTTGCTGAGTTTCATGTGCCTCTTTTGTCTGCTCCTAGGTTGGTACCTTTATTTGGATGCGCAATGGGACTTAACGCATTCCATATCGTATATTTCAGTGTACCATACAAGCGTTACTGGTCTGTGCCATAGAAAAAGGTAAGTGCTTTCTTCCATAGCACAGAATACCTAATAGGTACCAACTTTATAAAATCTTTATTTCACTGAAATTAAAATGGTGGTGGGGATGTTGGCAGCAACACTACTTCACAAACCTAGAAAAAATATAGACTGTGCCAGTGACATATTGCCGGCGACCGCAAATTCATGGTTGCCGTTAAAGGTCCAGAATTGCTAAAACTTGGTTTTTATGCCAATTTACGTTGGTTGTATTGTAGCGTGAAGCTCATTTGTTTACTGCGATTGGTCATTCATGTTATATTCTTTAATGACATTTGAAATGACAGCAAGTTAGTTATTTTCAGATTGTAATGCAGCCATCATATTTGCACAACCGCCAACATAAAGCAAATAAAATATCCATTTTGTGGACCTAGGTCCCTAGAAAATGCGGCACTTGTCACGTGACCTATATCATGAACCGACGCAGTCTATATTTTTTCTAGGTTTGTGACTACATGTTCTCTAAAGCAGGTTTAACTCGCAGCAGATATTATAAATACACTAGATAATCATCGTAAATGTATTTACTGGACGCGGTAAAAATAGTTTCATAAGTTCCATGTAGAGGTCGGTGGCATGCCGAATTCAGAAATTTATATAATTCTTTAACCAGACTTGTAGTACGGTCAAGCGGGACCTTCGCCTGAGATGGCAGGGCACTACCCAGAGATTATAAATCCACAATCTCTGGTTCAGGTAGAAAAGGGGAAATCCGAATAGGCCCGCAATCGCTGGCAGAGGTAACAACAAAAAACCGAATGAGATACACCAGCGCTAGGAGACTAGGAGAGCATTGGTGGCCTACTTCCACACTAATCAATTTCTGCATCCATTTTTACCGCGTCCAGTAACTACATGGACGGTGATTATCTAGTGTATTTATAATCTCTGCTCGCAGCAACCGTGCTTTTAGCAGACAATGATCGAATCAAATGAATTTCAATGTATTCAACAATCAGTTGTTTTTTCTTACAGGAGCAATATTGAATATTGACAGTAATAGGCGTACATTAAAATTACATTACGAAGAATTTACCAATAACATTTTAAAAATAGTTTTTTAAATAAAAAATCTGGTTGTTCTTGACGCAAAACAAAATTTAATACTTTTATAAATAATAAATACTTCCAAGTGACACCCATTATCGCGCATACAAAGCTCAGTTCTGCTTCATCTGTTACCATCAAGATCCAATATGACGCCCATAAGAAAAAAATCGAATGTTGCATAACCGAAACTAGTAGCCATACAAATTTTCTATCGACGAAAATTGATTTTCAAATATGTATCTTATCACTACTAAATTTCAGCTTCATTTTGAGAAATAATAACGCTGCAGATAACAATAACTTCTCAAACAGCTAATTTCAGTTTTTTTAAGATGTATCAGCAATAGCAGCCGCCCACTAAGCAAGATAAAATTGCTGCAACATTTCTCAAAATTTACAAACCAAGCTGTAACGTTGCAAGAGCTTTTACAGGAAGTTCGCAAGGGATTTGTGACAAAGTTATAATTTCCACCCAAAAACATTGCAAGGAAACATTATTTTAGAAAGTTTGCTACAACTTTTCTTAGCAAGTTTACAGTAATGTTGAAATGTGCGCTTGCCTTGTCTTGTACCATTTTGCCTTGCCGACACATTGAGAAAGTACCAATAAACATTGTCATTTGCTTTAAATTGTTTAAAATACGTCTGTTTGCACACAGTCACAGATTGGTGGTTTCAAACTACTAGAAATATTTCAACCAGTTAATTTGCGAAATAAATAGTAGTTGTATCCACACCTCCCCCAGGATAAACTCCTTCGACGAGGTTTTCCTCTGCCCGTGTGGCAGTGTGGCCACACATAAATTAGGGTTAGGGATCTATTATTCCCATCCCCATGGTGCCAATTGCCAGAGCCCACAGTATCAGTGAGATAGAAATGGCGCCACCTGTCGACTATTAATATACATATAGTTAACTGAAATTATAAAAAACAAATTATATCAACATTATATTTTAATTTTGATAGGACTTTTTATAGAAAAGTTTCGACATCTTGATAATTTCGTTGCGTCGCAATTTTTCTTTTGTAAATTATGTGATAACTTGTAGCGAGCACTAATATGTAACGTCACAGAAACTTTTTGCGGTTCACTTATAATAAGCTATCTAGTTAAAACATTCATATGAAATATTCTAGCAAGCGTGCAGTTACTTTACAGTGTAAAATTACATATTTAAAATGAATGCAACTTTGTTAAAATGTTATGTAAGGTCTCTTGTTTAGTGGGCGATATTTTGGATCTGCTTGATTTATCTTAATAGTCATCAAAAGGCTCAACTTTATTTAATTTAAGCCACCCAGTATACTTTACGGTTTCCGAGATGCCAATGATAAAGCCATGAAAACGGAGCACCCTGTATACATTTATAGATAATAATTGGTAATATAACTGAACATTAGCTTTCGTAAAAAAAGTACTAAATATTTTTAAATGTCCTTTCTCTATTTTTATAACTTCATAATAAAGAGTGCTCCGCGTTTTATAGCAAAATTACATGATAATTGAATGTTATTTCCCGAAACAACATAATTTACTTAACAAAAGTGATTTTGTATCCATTAAAAACAAGAATGGCATTGTAGGTATTCCATCTATATACGTAAATAAATTATATAGTATTATTATTCGACGAATGACGAATTACGTATGTTCATATTAGTATATAATTTATTTTAATCACTCAATTCTATATACTCGTATACTTAATTTTCTTAAAATAAATTAAAAAATTTTATTACCTACGTATAATAAATTATCCTATTGATTTTTATAAACCAAGTATAATTCTTTTAACAGATAAACAATTGTGATACAAATATTACAAATAACGTTGAGTTTAATCACTCAATTCGTTACTTATTAATTTTATTGAAATAAATTAAGAATTATTTATTACCTACGTATAATAAATTATTGTATTGATTTTTGTAAACTATAATTCTTTTAAGAGACAATAAGCAACTCCAAATAACACAAAAACAAATAACTATTTAAAATTTTAGAAATTAATAATAATTTTGCCATATGCGCATATACCTACTGCAGTACTGCATGGCATGTTGGCGATTCAAGTTAAGGACTACGACAGCCGATCATGGGCTATTTATTGGGTCTGTTTGATACCCAAGTGTCTCGTAAAACGGTTGTACTGGGTGCGATAAATTTCGAGTGAGTTAAATTTTTTGATCAGTAATAATGACTTGCCATAGATCTTACTGTTCAGTCGATAATTATTGATAAGCTAATGCGCGAAATATTTGGTTTTTTCACTTTTCCAAGGATTCTCAAAAGTAATGCAGTTATAAAAGATGTATTAACAGGAATTTAAATGTATGAATTACAGTTACCAATATGTATATTTTTGTATTTAATCATAAAATATTGACTGTGTTAACATATTTATAATGCCTTATAAAGCCTTGTCCACATGGACGCAAAATTCGCAAAAATTCTGACAAATTTCGTAGATTTTGATTTAAATTATTAATGGCGGGAAAGTGTCAACTTTTCGCGAATTTCGCAAAACAGAAATATCGGTATTTTAATCATTGACAGATTTATGATGAAAATGATAGAATATATTGCAGTTGTCAAAATTGGCTAAAAGTTTTTTCCCGCCATTAAATAATTTGCGATAATTTTAGCGAATTTCGCGTCCATGAGGACAAGACTTAAATTTAATAATATGTACACATTTTGAAGGTGTCAGCAATAGAAAGATAGTTTAGACTTTATCGAAGAGCATTAATTTGCCAAACTAACACCCATATACGTATACGAATCTGCTGCGCATTTCATTTCAAATGTGAATCATTCATAGTGTTTTTTTAGGCTTTCACGGCTGGTGCTATCATTTGATACATAGTGATTTTCCTGCCTGAGTTAAAATGCACATCCCTAGGATTAGCCGGGATTCTTTTACCTGCCCTGGTTATTCTCGGGCTAGGCTCTGTGGGGACAGACACATTACACTGCCAATTTTCTCCATTTAATAAAAGATGGATATTTCATGGGGTGGCTAAAGCAGATGCTGTAAACACTGGCTTTTGACAACATATCGCCTAAAATGGGTAACGTTTCTCAGTGCTCCAGTTATTGTACATACATCTGTATGTCTCATAATTTTCCAACACATAAAATTGTGTAAACAGTGAAAAATTATTTTAAGAATTGGAAGAGTAATATCAAAATATACGTATGTTTGTAGTAAGTATTTTATGTCAAGTGAGATATTGGTAAGGTGATGTTGTGATTAGTTGTTTTAATGAATATTTTTTATATTGTTCAGAAAAAGAGAACTGCATAAAGAGATGGCACCTTTAAAAAGAAAGCAGTAGGTATCTTTTCAAAATATTTCCTAGTAAGGCGATACGAATCCATTGGATACAGGCCGAAGTGATAGAAAAATGTTTGTTATTATTATAAAATTATTACCTACATATCTTTAAAAAAAGGTAAAACAGTTTAAATTGTAATAAAGTCATTGAGGGAGCAATTTATGAAAAAAAATAACAGAAAGTAAATTCTGATGTTCCATGTTTGTCTTCAGGATTTCCAAAATCAATTAAATCCAGAGTTTAGTGTAATGTCATAATTGTGTGACAATAAAGGTGTCCAATTTGTTTAATACTTTTATTTTACTGCTGCATTATTAAATTATATTATAAGAAATTTATTGTTATTATTATACGAGTACATCAGTGATATAAGTTATATCTGTGTATGATTAAAAGCAATAGAAAAAAAAAGCTTTTAATGTGGAAAACATTATGCACATTATCAGTTTTAATAAAAAAATTGTAAAAAAATGTTTTGCTCTTTGTGTAATTTTTCATGATTTTTGCAGCGCCATCCATTGGTTCATGATTTTCACACCACCAAATTTTTGTCAGTTGGTTGGGTCAGTTTGGGCAGCGCCACTTGTATCCATTGTTTTATTGTTACACAGGTTTTCGTATTTTGTAATAAAATTAGTTACATCTTGAAAACCTTATATGTATATCTATATATATACCCTGTAGATCTAGTTACCGTTTGTTTCCTTAAAAAGTTGCTGGCCCCCAAGGAACTTTACTTTAATTTATTTTTTCATTCTATGGATTAAAAAAATATTTTCTTCATTTTGTAAAAATTTTAATTTGTCAAATTTTGAGTCGAGCTTCAGGTAGATGTTTAAGAATGCGTAGTCTAGGAGATTTATACTTCTTCCGTTGTGCTATAAAAAGTTACCAAACATATTCACTAGAAATGGACTGACTTAGGTGCATTCAGTGGGTCATAATAATAACTGGACATTTTAAAGTAATTGCTAATGGTTAATCCGGTTATTGACACTTGAACATTAACTAAATCAGTTGTCAAGTTAACAGTATAGTCATCATAATTTGCAATTAATTATGAAACTTTGCTATCTCAAGGAGAACAGAATATATGGTTTTGATTACAAAGACGAGAAAGAAAAGTTAAAAGTTTTAGGTATTCATATTTTTATAACAAAATAGGTGTGTGTAACTTCGCAGTGCAAAAATACATATGACTCAATGATTCCTAAAGTAGTTCATATCGACTCCTAGGGGTCGACTTCGAATTACAAGGGGTCCATGTCAATTAGGGGTGCATGAGATGTAAATAGGCCTCCATGAGAATGAATCCCATTTAAGCAGGTCGTGACCAAACTTTTGACTTTCCATTAATGGAATAATTCACATAACAAAACAATCTCTATGTACTTACATAATACTTTCTTATAATAGGCATATAAAATATATATGAAGCAAAATTTTTTAAAACAAATTTTTATGAGACAATGAGATTTGGAGCTAGATATATGGAACTCTATAGGTTTGTTTTTGCAGCAGTTAGAACCGGTTTAAAACAAATCTTATGACTCCATGCTTTAATCATGGGATAATTCGAGGTCTGTTTCTTATACATACGTATATCAAACTTTTTATTTTATTTTAAACTGTATTAATTATTATAAATTTCATAGTTAAAAATTATTTTAATTACCTATTGTTGGTCGGTGGTCGAGCGGTTTAAGGCTTCAGTACTTGAATTGTGTTTGCCACCCACCTCAGGTTCGAATCCTGAGGCCGGTAGACCGTAGATCAGCTATATTTGTGGAGAGGATTGGTCCCTGCGGGTACGGTAGGGTGTAAGTACGTTGGCTTGAATCAATGTGAGAGGTTGATACTGGATGACGTTTGACCATCTCCCTAATGAATGAGGTTTTCCAGGTTTCCCTCATTCCTGCACTCAATGGTGGTTAAGGGTTACCAACGACCTACCTAAATCTTTCCTGGGCGCAAATGCGGCCTGTTTAATAATATTATGCTGCCCTCTCTCGGGCACAAATTTCCTGGCTTCTGAGCTAATCCTTGTGATTGGAATGAGGGGTAGAATGGTAGAGATATTTTATTATAATTCAACAAAAGAAAGGCAGGTCGAGGTATACCAAAACAAAAAGAATCGTCATGTGGTCTAAAGACAAAAAGTTTAGGAACCAATGAGCTGTATATGGGATAAGTTAAAACTGAAGCTATACTACCTTCTCCCTATGCCAAGATTGTACTTCAGAAACTCTTGTTCCAGAAAATAACTATAATGCATATACTCGATAACTCGATATTCGATTCGACATTTGTTTTCGATGCGATATCTCTATCTAATTCGATATTTCTATTTGCTATTCCGATTTGATTTTTTCTGCGAATCGATTCAAAAATAAACTCGATTCGAATCGATATATAGATTCTTTGCCCAGGCCTATCTGCAATGTATTTTATTGCCCATGTGTTTGCAACAAATTACCAACCAATTTTTTTTACATGTATAAGCATTCAGTCTGTTTACATATGCATTATTATTATTTCACATAAATATTTATTTTTCGTGCTATTGTTGTTTTGCATCTTATATGTAGGTAACTGTTGTTTACCAAAAATAAATAAATATTAATAACAAAATATAGATAGAATACAAAAGAAATTATAATAAAATTGGGACATCTTTTTCTGTTTAAGGTCAAAATACGTTGCAAGTTGTAAATATAAGAAAATCAATAAATAATGCTGTTCTTTCTCAAAAATTATACAAATTAAGGATCCTAATGATGACGTTGACATTATCTTGCATTTGAATGAAAGAGATGCATTTATTGCTTCAGATGCCTTCAAAATTAGATTTATGGTACTTTTGGTTATGTATAATACCTTTCTACCTATTTGACAAACATGATTAAATTAGAACACAATGTAATCCAGATAAGATTTGATCTCGTAACATTTAAATGTGTCAAGATTGGAACAAAAATGAAAAGTACCCAAGTACGTAGTACCTACGTTTAATTAACTTGTTATACAACCGATGTTTTGAATGTGTGGCGAATAAGTCATCATACAATATCAGTGCTCTGTATGTAGAACACGCGTAGATATTTTTATGCATAACTTTTATTAGTTCTCGTATCTTACATATTCTTTTAAATAATTTCTCTAAAGGTGAGCATAAATAAACGATACGATTTAATGAAAAGCCAACATTGTGGCCACTAAGCTGGAAGGCGAAAGCTATACTGATCAGACATACACAACACACACACTACGTATTTGGGGGTGCTTTCAGTTTTAAATATTTATTGTGATAATTATGCGAGTCGTGTACGACGAAAGATGCTCACAAATTGCAAAACAAAATATCTCAAACCAGACATGTTAATAAAAAAGTTCCACAAGGCTCTGTCTTAGGTCCATTATTATTTTCAATTTATACTTCACAACTCATCAAGTGTGTTAAATTGTATTCGCTACGTAGTACATATGTATGTAGATGGTATTAGGTACCTATCCTCACACTTTTTAATTATTATTTACACTAATGTCTACATTAGATTTGGATTAAAATAGAACGATTATTAGTGGTAGAAATTATTAACAATACCTATTTCTGCATGTTTTTGTACATATATTTTGAAAATGTGTGAATTTTGCAACAAAAACATAGAAATTAATTTTAGCAAATGCAAACCAAAAACAAATAGGTATCTAACATGTTTATATGACTGACAGGTTTTTGAAATTTAGATAGAAAAGTAATTGGATTATGTAATTCAGGATGTCTAAAAATACGTTTAAATTTGCAGAGGTACATACAATAGCCCACAACCAACTCCTTTTTAAATAAACAAGAATAAGAAGTATCAAAATAACAACAATTTTAAATATTAATCTAAAAATTTAAATCACACCGATTTTCAAATTTCTACTTGTTAGGCAACTGCTGCATAGACTAATAGCAAAGCATCTAAAAACTTCAAACCGCACTCAGTGGACGTTTTAAACACGGTTTGACATGTGTGACGTCACTGTTTCAACGCAAAAATATAATGTTTTGAACCGGGTTGAATACATTTTGTCGCAAAAAACAGCTTTATATCCGTAAGTATAAAAAAATGATGATAGAAAGTGATCAACTTATACTAATATACGAGTACATACTATGTAAACTTGCTCAGGTCAGCAGGCAGCCGGGTTCTGATTACTGGAATTCGTCTCGTATCGAGTATTTTGACAGTTTAGTGACCTTTATTTCAAATATAAATAAATGCCACTGCACTGTCAAAGCACTCGATACGAGACAAATTCCAGTAATCAGAATCCGGCTGCTCAGGTCTCGCCGTCCGGTTAGTTTAAAGGCGCGTTTTCACGATTCGATTTTAGTTGATCAACGAAAATCGAAAGAAAATTGCTGTGAGAACATATATTTCAATTTTTGTCGGTCAAGTTAAGTTGATTTCACAAAAGATTGACCCATTCAAACTTTATCGTTCAAGTTATGAGTCATCGATGTTTTTCAGACGAGTTGAAACGCGTTTGAAGCGTATGAACATTTGTCATTCGACCTGAATCATCCGATTCTGGTGTTACAAAATATAGGGCCATTAAAATGGTCAGAGAGTACTATGGTAAAATAATTGTTTCTCCTTATGATCCAATGTCTTATCCAAAAACGGCGTTTTTTACGCTGCCTATCCCACTGCAAGATCATTTTTCTCAGTTCTGTAATCAATAAATTGGAAATACTTTTTACACCCGCACGAACAACTTAAAATGTATGAACCAAAAACTTGACCGATTTTAGTTGATCCACAAAAGGTGATCATATAAAATCGAATTGTGAGAACGCGCTTTAACCGCTAACGATGCGGCTAGTCTTCCGATAAATCGTTAACGTAAGGTATATGTCCGCTTTAAGTTCCGGATATATGGAAGCGGTAATAGTTAATTATAAATTAGTAAGGTGAAAGTAATTTATTTGAACTGTTGAACAAGTTTAAAAAAATAATAATAAATTTTTTTGGATATATCGATTTATGTCCAATGATCATCCTTAGAATTTGCCGACTTCTTTTGTCTGTTCAGTTTCCACCGTATTTGAATAATCTACGTGTACATATCGGCCACACCAATAATGTAGTGCTGGTGAGCGGACTTTAAGAACTCCGTCAACACAGTATTTCTACTTTCAAGGTCGACCAGATGATTGTAAAAGTAAGGCCAAGATTCTGGAGGGCCAAGTAGTTTTAGTTCAGGAGATCGTAGTATCTCATAAGTGAAGTGAAAGTTATTAGCCTTAGTGAATATCTTTGCCAGGAATATGTACCGGCCCATGTGAGTGATACTTCTTTTGGAAAACAATTTAGACGAAACTAAACTGTCCCAGTCACAGAATAATTCCAGTAGGCTCCTTCCTTGTTGCCAGTGTCCCTTTTTTTCTATTTCCATCAGGCAGTTCATTACTATTACTTCGATTATTCCTTTAATTACTCTGTTCTTTGCATAATCAGGATTTATAGACTCAAATGACTGTATAAAACTAATAAGAGTGTCATATATGCTACTGGTTGATGATTTGAGATTAACTACTGTCATTGTAATAAAATTTTGCAAAGTCGGTGGGTCCTTATAATACTGCAGGAGTTCATAAAATACGACGCCATCCCTAGACTTGATCACAGAATTAAGCTTTGCAACGTCTGTTTCATTGATACTGACATTGTCGAAACTGTCTGGTAACAAGTTATGAATAGATTTATCTAACCTAAAATTGCTTCTGTAACACGGGTTGCCAAAAATTGGCCTAGGTGGTGTCAAACTAACTTTGACTTCTTGAGGTTCACTTGGGATCCTACTCCTAACGCTTTCTGGAATATACTCACTAACTTCTGACGGGGGCTCAAAACGAAGAGCGATGTCAATATTCTTACTAGACTCAAGAGGACTACTTGAAAGACTAGGGGTGGGCCGAGAGAATTCCTTTCTTAAGTAAGGGTTATTTACTGAGACGGGCAAAGCATAATCCTGCGACGAAAAAGGGCTCAGCCTTAGGGTCGGCTGGAAGTACCGATCCTCGGAACCTGAACTATGGCTATGATTATGGTAAGGAGTAATTTTCTGAGGCTCGTATTTGGAATTTCGCACTGGATAGCTAGGTTCACGATCCATTTTCGTCCTTACGGTCGTACCTTTGACTTTCCGTTCGAAAAATTCCCTCTCTTTTATCAGCTTATTGTCTATATGAGCGGACAACAACTCTTGAGTGTTTGGATTCAATAAAGGCCTTAGTTGAACGTCAGGAACTGAAGTGACAGTAGAAGATTTTGTTCCGTCTTGAAAATCTATTAAGGTTCGGACTGGTATTAGGACATCTTCCCTCATCTGCGTTAAGTCCGTCATATTGTTTTTTACGATCATGTTGTAGATTTCACGACACAATTCTTTATTCACAGGATAAACGTTTACCATACTTAAGAATATTCTAGAGACAATTGAAGGTTTAATTTTGCCTCTCGCCTTAGATATCCGTTTTATAACTTCCCAATTGTCCGCTATATCCTATGATCTGGTTATTAGATCCAGTAAAATGTCAGCTAATACAGGATGTTCAAAAAATCCTATATTAAAAGAAATCATTTCTATAGCATCCTGGAAGGAGAGTCCCAATTCCTGTAAGGCTTTAACAACCAAATCTATGGCTCCAACACAATCAATTCCCTTCATTTCTAAGAAATATTTTATACAACTAATCAAATCGTTTTGCATTTTGAGCTTTCCAAAGGCTGTGACGAATGATGGATATATTTCCTTGAATAATTTTTCAAAGCGCATTGCAAACAGGAAATATTTGAATACTTCTTTGGGATCCACCCTTTGTATCTTATGAACAAATTTGTCAACATGCACAATATGCGATAAGGGACAGTTTGGTTTTACACAATTTCCAGAAAAATAATAATGGTAACACAAGCCGGTAAACACATTGGGAATATCTCTAAAATTTATTCTCGGACTACCTTTTGCTGAAACTGAAGGCATGATAATTATTCTTTTAGAATTTGGTTGAGATTCAATTGAATTTAAATTAGAATTTATTTGATTTAGGCTCAAATTAGAGTGATTTAAGCTTAAATTAATCTGACTTAAGCTTGGAATTACGTTTATATTCCGTTTTGGGATATCCTTCAAGGTATCCGTATTACCTACATTTTCTACCCATTCCTTCACTCGATCGTCAACACATCTAGGCATGTCATTAGTTTCTAAATAATTTGGTTCGTTTGGATTTAGAGGATGATTCTGTTTTAATTGTTCTAAGTTGGCGATATCATCAACATTGTCACCTCCAATCGAAGAGGCCAATATTGAGATGGCATCGTCTTTGTCTCGAACACCATCACCTTCAATTCCAAAACTTTTTGCTAAGCCACGATATTCTTTGGATGCAATTAAAGTTAATGTTTTTCGACTGACGTCATCACTTTTATTTGAAAATTGAATTTGTAAATTTGTATTTGACCCTTCACTGTTGCAAACTGTTCGTTTAGGTCTCGTGGGAGGCCTTTTTGGAGGTGGTAGCGGTAATTTGAAATTATTATCCTCATCTTTAGAAAGAGAAATGATTTCTCTTTGATTAGTCGTTCGAGGCTGCTCGCAAAAAATTTTGTCCCTTTCAGAAGTGACAGTATCCTCTTCACAATCCTCGTCTATATAGCCTATGTCGTCTAGAAATACATACGTAAATGGATTTTTTGGTTTATATAGCAGATCCCATCTCTTTTTCTTTTTCTTAGGCTCAAACGTCTTCAATTTGGCAGTGGAGTTGTTCCTTTTCAGATAATTGCTTTGATTTTGTTTGGGAGAATTACTTACAAATTTTGGAATAGTTATGCGTGCATTGCCGATATGGCAGGTTTCTACGAAACCAGTTTGAATGACTAAGTTGTGATCATCATGAGATTTGTCCTCTCTACTACCTAGTAACCTATCCTCTTCTTCTTGGGTTATGCTGTATGAACTCGAATTTTCCTCAACTGTGTGTCCTGATCGGACTGATTGGTCTCTGGTAAAATGGTCTTGTATATCAGTATCATAATTATTCATTTCTGTTTCGGAACCTACACTATCATCATCACTTGAACTGTCAAGAGTTGTTCTTGCACTAACGCTTGGTGTGTAACATGATGGTAGATAGCGATTCTGTCTTCTATCTTCTCTGTCAGAACGATCTCCCACTAAAAAAAACATATAAGAATAAATAATGGATAGTATGAGACAATGTTTTTCTTTTTGTATTTTATATTGAAGTTGTCAATTTATTTTCCCTTTATCTTTTCGTCTACTTAGATAAGAGGGCTTTGACAGCTCCTTCCCCGATTTTCTATTTTCATCCCTCGTCAATGAAGTTCGTCTGGCTATTTCGATACATCGTGACTTCGCGGAGTTCTCTTTCTACCTCTGCTGGTAAACAGTTTTAGATCCGTAAGTATAAAAGATGCTGATAGAGAGTGATCCAACTTATACTAATAATACATACTATGTAAACTTTGGCTCAGATCATCAGATCTCGCCGTCCGGGTAGTTTAAAAGCGCGTTTTCACGATTCGATTTTAGTTGATCAACTTTTGAGGATCAACGGAAATCGAAAGAAAATTGCTGTGAGAACATATATTTCAGGTTTTGTCGGTCAACTTGATTCCACAAAAGATTGACCCCAACCAAACTCGTTCAAGTTAGAATCATCAATGGTTTTCAGACGAGTTAAAACGCGTATGAAGCGTGTGAGCATTTGTCAGTCGACTTGAATTATTCGATTCTGGTGTCACAAGAAATAGGAAAACAAAATGACATTAAAATGGTCAGAGAGAACTATGGTAAAATTTATAGAACTGTATCATAATCATGATAACTTGTTTCTCCTTAGGATCCAATTTCCTATCCAAACACGGCGTTTTCTAAACTGCCTATCCCATTGCAAGATCATTTTTCTCAGTTCTTTAATCAATAAATTGGAAATAATTTTTACACCCGCACGAACAGCTGCATTTGTCGCCATTTTATATCAACTGTTGATTCAAGTTTTGCTTATAATGTATGAACCATAAACTTGACCGATTTTAGTTGATCCATAAAAGTTGATCAATTAAAATCGAATCGTGAGAACGCGCCTTAACCGCTAACGATGCGGCTAGTCTTCCGATAAATCGTAACGTAGGTATATCCGCTTTAAGTTCCGGATATATGCAAGCGGTAATAGTTAATTATAAATTAGTAAGATGAAGGTAATTTGTATGAACTGTTGAATAACAAATTTAAAAAAATAATAATAAATTTTTTTGGATAATAATAATAATATCTCTATCCCTCATTATAATCACGGGGATTAGCCCAAAAGTCTAAGACTTGTGCGGGAGAGGAGGCGGCATATTATTATTAACCAGGCCTCATTTGCGCCCAGGAACGACTTACACGTTGGTACGCCCTAACCACCATTCAGTGCAAGAATGAGAGAAACCTGTAAAACCTCAGTAATTAATAAGTATGGTTTATAATACGTCGGTGCAATACTCTAAAAAAATAAGCATAACTGAACTTTAAAAAAAACTTGATTAAGTTGTTCTTAGTAAAATGTTGGTGCAAACGTGTATTACTTATCTGTACGATTTTGTATCTACATTGAACTTATTTGCATTATAAAGCTCAGGTTGAACCTCCGGTTGTCCAACTGTAGGTTGAATTTGAACCGGCACCGGCGGTTGAAAAAAATGATGTATAACACTATTTCATTGAAATTGAATTGAAATGTACATATTTCTGAATGTTGGCTACGCTCAGCTCAATTTCAGCCATTGAAATATCATAATATTTTTCCGCTAATTTTCGCAGTTAACCCGTCTTTTATTTGGACGTTTTGTGAATTATAATTATTGACAGTGACATTAATCTTGGTGACATTCTTATATTACTATAAAGAGTAAGAGAGTAATTTATTCTGATACAGACTGCCTCCGTCTAGTAGATGTAATCATTAACTATAGAAATATTATAAAGTGTAAGAAAATGTTATTTTATGAACTTTCTTCCACAATGATATTTGAGACAAAACTGCAGATACCTAATTATAATTTTATATATGTTGTAATTAATATCTACAGTTAGATGGACAAAAGAGAAATACATTTTATTTAGTTTCACAATTTCAGCATTAAGTATGGAGAATGATGAAATCATATTTCTTTGATATAATTTAATTGTAACTTCTCGAGATCAGTTCTGAATATTACAAATGATTTTCTGAAGGGTTAAAAAAATATAAAATATATTATTTTCTAAATTTATGGCATTATAAATTAAAATGCGTCAAGAGAGTATCATTTTTAAATAGCTATTAATGCCTTCAGTGCCAGTGACGAGAAAATCCGTCAGGCTCGCTATCACTCTGGTGCCCTGACTGAATTTTCCGTCGCTTCTCTGGTGTCATTTATAACTGGTTTATTTACGTTGGCACTGCATTTGACTAACGGTTGTTTACATAGGCACTATGAAAAGGTTTTATGACATCATTTTTTGCATACGATTTATGATTTTTGCTTGTCTTTTTTTATTACAATAAAGCTGGAAAACTGGCAAGCCCGGTACTATCTCAGCCTTAAAGAAAGAGCCCAAATAAACTGTTACCGTACAGACAGATGAAGGTTTCCTGTAAATGTCAGAACATAGTTGTTCGACGGAGACGAAAGCGACACTTGGTATCCAGATGAGGCAGATGAGGTAAATAGGCAGGTTCTTGGCGACAAAATAATGCAAGTTAGCCATCTTACCTTAGTAGAAAAGACAGGATCTCAAATTTAAAGTTTTAAATTCAAAATTATTGAAATTTTTAGAATGTTTTCAGTTAATTGGTTTGAAAAACAAATCCGTACTTTGTTCTAAACGCTAAAGGGCGCTATAAAATGTACTCGCGGATAAAATTTGGTCATAACTTTTTTCTCACTGTATGTATCAAAGTTTTAAAAGAAAATTATTATCATACTAATTTTATGTTGCTATATTTAACCGTTTTCTGTTTGTTGTAATTTAATTTTCATGACATCGTCGGTTTTAATATACTTAATACAAATTTTACATTTTATTTATCACATAACTTACTATACTATAAATAAGTCTAAACTTGAAATTTAATAATAAATAAAATAATTTTACATAGTCTTATCTTCAACATTAAATTTCATAAAATGGAAAAATAGCAAATAAATTGAAAACGGTTAAATTTAGCGACATAAAATTAGTATGTATTTTTTTTTATTTATATATTATTATATTTAATCTGTGGTAGGTATGTATATCATAATTGTTTACAAAAGCTAAGAGAATATTATTCTACTTTGATACATACAATGAGAAAAATGTTATGTTTATCCACCAAGAGTAGGTACCTACATTTTGTAGCGGCTACTAGCGTTTAGAATAAAATATAGCCATATTTCTTGTCTCTGATAATCCAAATTTTCAAAGTAATTCACTGATAACTTAGACAGACAAGATTTGCGACGTAAAATACTGTCACTGGCGTATAGCGTTCAATTTAGTTAGGGCCGGTATTATAAGGCTCAGGTTGAACCTGCGGTTGTCCAAACGTAGGTAGAATTTAAGCCGGCTGTTGAAAAAAAATTCTGTAGTATAACACTATTTCGGGTGCATTCCACTAAGCGATCGCAACGCCCAGAACGACCAATGAGTCGTTCCACAAAGGCACATAACATAAGTGTTATGTGCACAAAGGGACCACGGGCGTTAAATTGGGCTTGCAACGTCATGAGTTGACGTCATCGCAAACGACCGCTTCGAGCTCACAACGCCCACGGTCTTGAGATGGGTCAACACATCATTTGTCATAAATGGCGGGAAAAGTCAAATAAAATAATTCATGTCAAGTCTAAGATCTATGGTTGAGATGAAGAAAATAGCTTTATATAACTGTGAAACAGGCACTGTTATTGAGATCGAGATCCCAGTTGCTCAGGCAAGAGGTGCAAGAGATGATATGTAATTCAGTTATGCTTTTATATTAATTTTTTTTATCAGTATTTATTTTTCTTACAGATACTGCCTTCGCAACAAAATTAATGAATGCTGCTTTACAACAAGAGTCAAATTCTTTTTCTGGTGAATCTGCTGAATCTATTGTTAAATACGTTGCATCATCTGTAGTTGAAAGGGCATTCGAAGAGGAAATATGTCACATATGCAGCTTAGAATTATATATTCATATATTACATTCTTAGTTACATTAGTAAAATCTATGAGTAAAACTAATTTAACTTTTTTTACCTAGAATATATAAAAATTATATATAATTACCTTTCTACCTAACCGTCAAACCATCTGTCAAACTAATAACTGACAAATATAAACAAACATGGATCCCAACTCTGTTCCACTAGGATTCAAATCACATCCGTGAACAATGGACACAAGAGCAGTTTTAACAGTGGAACGGGTAAAATTGCGATGGTCGTTCTGGGCGTTGCGATCGCTTAGTGGAATGCACTCTTATGTCACAGTTCGTCAACCTGACCACAGTCTATTATACAGTCCGGCGTCTTCATGTCGGCTCCTTTGATGTTGAGGTCCCAGATTTCGTTTTTTTATACGACCAAAAGACGACTGCGCATTTAGCCGCGCACATTCGCGCGCTCAAGGAGCACGGTGATTTGTCAAGAAATAGAATTTTTCCCACTTCCTCGTGTACATATGAAATTCATTGGTGTTCATTGCGCATTTAGCCGCGCTTTAGCCACACCCTCTGGAACCTTCACTCGACGAACTGTATAATAAACTGTGACCTGACGTTGAAATGTATTTCTGAATGTTGGCTATGCTGTCAGCTCAATTTTAGCCAATGAAATATCAGAATAATTTCCCGCCAATTTTCGATAATAACCTGTCTTTTATTTTGACGTTTTGACAGTGGCATTAATCTTGGTGACATTCTTATATTAAGAAAGTAATTTAATATAGACTACCTCCGTCTAGTAGCTGTAATCATTAACTATATAAATATTATCCCAACTAGCAAAATAAATTTTATAAGGGTTGTATAAATTGCTATAATATAAATCTTATAGGAGCTTCAAATTCATATAACGTAGTTAAATGCCTTTATACGATACTTATAGAATCGAAAAGGGCCCACTTTTATAAAACACTTTGGTAATGTAACAGTTCTATAAAAAATGTATACAACACTTTTAAAACAATTTTATACAGCAACTATAAAAACGTTTTGTAGGCTGTATTTTGGTAGTATTTAAAGAAACATTATATTTTTTAGTGAAGAATATTAGAACTAAATCATTTTAAGATTGGTGTATAACGCAGATTTATAATTATTTGTACTTATATTTAAAAACAGGGTCACTCAATGGCGATCATTTGTGTAAATGGTAGATAGGTATAATACTTACAATATTATCATGTCAACAATCAGTGTTTCAACAACGAAAATTTTATTGCGCCGCAAATTTTATTGATAAACTATATATATATGTTTGTGACAAAAAAATTATGCGCTTTAGTTTAGACCACATTTGCTTTAAAATTATAAAAAAAATAAATTTAAAAAATAATCTTAAATAAAAATAGCAAAATATAATTTTAATAAGGCTTTCAACTAATTTTCCATAATGGCGGCAGTCGCTGATCCAACAAATATTCATTTAAAAATGGCGACTTATAATACAATGATTTTATTCCACATAAAACCATAACAAAATATTTTAGTGTAAATTAGAACTTTATACGATAAAATAGTAGATATAGTTATATTTAAAAATGTGTGTGCGCAAATAGATAATGTTTACATCGCAAGAAGTTGCCAAGTTTTATAAAAAAATTTGAAATTTAAAATATTATAATACTACCCTTACCTATATTAATATTGTTAGGTATTAGCTAAGTACCTATTATTCAAGAATTTGTTTGTATTCTTTCTTGATTAGTGCTTGGTAATACACTATACCTTAGGAGTTCAAAAATTAAGGTTAGGTTTGGAATTTTATTACGCGGTATATACAATAACTATGTTTTCTCTAGTCACAATTTTGTTCTATAACAGATTTATAAAAACACAACTATAAAACTATTTTATAAATAAACGCATTTCGGGGCTAAAAAATAATTTTATTAATTTCTCTATATATCCTTAATAAAACACGTTTATACAACTATTTTATAAGATTATAATTAAAAGTCATTTGCCTAAGTATACAACTCTTTCACAATATGTTTATAATCCTTATATATAATTTTTTAAATGTTGTATAACGTATTATAATACTTTTATAACAATTTTAAAGAACTGAAAATTATTAGTTCTATAAAACACGTTGTAAAAACTATTATAAAACAATTTTATACAATTACTTTCTTCAGGAACAAAATTATGGCAATTATTTGCTCTATAAAACCAAACTGTTCATTAAACAACGCAATTCGATAGTTATAAAATAATTCGCTTCTTTTAAAGTTCCATTTTGCTAGTTGTTTTCTTACACTATATATAGTGTAAGAAAATGTTATTTTATGAACCTTCTTCCACAATGATATTTGGGACAAAACTACTTAGGTACTTATAATTTTATGTATGTTATAATTAATATCTACAGTTAGATGGACAAAAGAGGAATACATTTTGCTTAGTTCCACAATTTCAGCTTGTGTAAGTACGGAGAATGATGAAATGCAAAATAAAAATATTTTTCTTCATATTTCTTTGATATAATTTAATTGTAACTTCTACAGATCTGTTCTGAACATTACAAATGAGACTCATTTTCTGAAGGTTTAAAAAAATAAATTATTTTCTAAAATTATAGCATTATAGAATAAAATAAAATGCGTCAAAAGAGTAGGTATCATTTTTAAATAGCTATTAACTACTAGTAAAGATAAATTTAAAGCAAATATAAACTACTGGCCACTTGAACTTACACATAGAGATTTTTAGGCAAAATTTAAAGTTCAATGTTTTCAACAGCAATGCAAATTTTTTAACGCGGCTCGCAAATTTTAAGAGCTAGTTTTTTTCGGATTAAGCTGCATGACATATATTTATCGTAGCGTTAAAAAATTTGCATTCCTGTTGAAAATATTGAACTTTAAATTTTGCCTAAAAATCTCTATGTGTAAGTTCGAGTGACCAGCAGTTTATTTATATAGTTGCTTTGCTATTGTTTATACTAGTTTACACACACTTTTATTTAAGTAGATATTTGCAGTTTCAAAATAATTTCAACCGACAGTTGAATTTCAACCTGAACTACCGGTTGAGTGAAACGTTGCTAAACCGACACTTCAACCTTCAGTTGACGTTTATAATACTCAAACTGCAGTTTGACTGGAGGTTGAGTTTTAACCTCCGGTGAACCGGACATGATAATACCGGCCCGTAGCCGTGCAGCGCCACTGACGGAAAATGCCTTCGAAATTAAAATTACAGTCCAGTCAGTAAATTTGCTATTACACCTCATACAGACATAATTTAGATAGTTTCCAACTATCAAATCTCAAATTTTATAGAAAAAAAACCACTGGCATGGACAACATGTTATCGAAACTGCCACCGGCAGCGAACCTGTTTTAACCAGTAAAGATAAATTTAAAGTAAATATATTTAATATAGCTGCTCTGTTTTTATTTATACGAGTTTATACACACTTTTATTTATGTAGATATTTGCAATTTCCAAATAATTTCACCGAAAGTTGAAATTCGACCTGAACTTATTACCATCGGTTGAGTGAAACGTTGCTAAACCGACACTTCAACCTTCAGTTGACAAATATAATACTCAAACTGCAGTTTGAAATTCAACCTTCGGTCAATCGGACATTATAATACCGGCCCTAAATAATTTAACATTACAAATACATTGGTAACTGGAAATTCTGGTGAGCATCCTATGTATACTTGTCTTATTGTGATCTTCAACTCCCGGTTCACTTACTATCGTTTTTTTTCCTTTTGGAGAGCAGTAGTAGAGAGTAGACTGTAGAGTAGTAGTCCTTGATGCAACGGTCTTCACAGAGCAATTGCACGATGATGATCGCATTTCATACAAGTTAAAAGAAGCAGGCTGGTTAAATATGGAAACAAGACGTAAACTTCACTCGTTAGTACTTTTTCATAAAATTATAATAACAAAATGCCCTCCATATCTTCATAATAAAATAAAATTTCGTACTGATGTTCACACCTTAAACCTCAGATTTAAAGGATTGATTTCACCACCGCCTCACAAAACAGCCAGATATTTTTCATATAACATTTACCGCTTATATAATGGCTTATCAGATCATTTAAAATCATTGCCGGTTTCTCTATTTAAGGTTAAACTCAAAGAAATTCTTTTAAATCCTCCTACAAATTAGACACAATTTCATATTTCGTTTTATTTTATCCCCTCATATTGTCTAAAATTTATTGCCTAAAATTTTTGTTATCTTTTTTATGTAATGTAATTTTTTTTTCATATTTCTGTATTTCCTCTATAGAACGATTTATACAGTGGTTATTGATGTGAAGGCTGAAACTTGTTCAGCAGGTAAACATGTTTACCATGTTGTTTTCAGTCCTTTTTGCAGGCTATAGGATAAGTAATCAGTTCATTTGTTAATGCTCGTAACTGCAAATAAATCATTATTATTATTATTATTATTATTATTATTATTATGTAGATTTCAGATTAAGGCAAGCAATTTGTAAAATAATTCATCGACTGTACCTAATACTTGTATACAGCACATGACAAGAATTTATATCTGTAGATTATAATTTCTTCTATAAGCTGCGTTCATGTTTCTTCTACAACGATTATCTTTAAATTCTTCTGTACGAAATTGCTTACTGCAAATTATTTGGTTATCTAGATAAAAAGTATCTTTTCGATTGCACACTATGGAAAGTAATAGATTCGCCAGTTTCCATTTTTCATTTTGGTTTTACAAGTAGTCACAATATAAATTGTGTCCTCAACACGAGGCACAGGGATACTTCTAAAATACAAAGAAGAACCGAAATTTATTAGCAAGCATGCAGTTTGTAGGCAACTTCCTCTGTTTAGGGATTTTATGACAAACCAACATTCACATCTATAAGTCATATGATTTAAGTCAACTTACCTTAGCACAAAAATATTTCGCTTAAAGTTAAGGAGTCAGTATAGAGAGTATGCCAAATTTTTCAAATCACTTGGTTTAGGTGTAAAGAAACAATAACGATAGCTTCACTTACCGTGTCAATAGCGTACGGAGAGGTATAATGCCCTCCCTTAATTTTTTCTGATTTTGAACCTTTTCAGAAAAACCAGTAAATTTCTAAATTATCTGTTGATTCCCATAAAAAAATTCTACTCCTGGTATAAGAAATATCCCAAAATCTACAAAATTTAAGAGCAATCAGCAAAATATATTTTGTGAAGTCATCATAGCCTTGTGGAAACCTTTATTTTGAACAGAAAAAAATTCGATACGAACAGTAAACAATTATGAACACATTTTACGTAACATAAATTATTCACGGCTTGCTCATTTCCTGCTGTTGTATTCTGGTTGTTAAAAATTGGTCGTAACAGTACATTCATGTCTACTATTTTAGGTACATTAATAAATTATGTATTTATTCATTTAGTTTAAATAATGTAAAAGCAGAACATTAAATCTGCACTTAGAAACACACAATTTGTTTATTTTCAATACGACTTGCACAGGTAATAAAAATTTCAGATAACTATTGTTTATTAAATATTCTTCAGTATTCATTATTACACTGCCATGAGATGTGTATCACAACTTTAAATTAAACATACGTTCAAGTTGATTTCTGCTTCTTAAGAAATAGGAAATGAAAAAGTAGTATATATTTATCCGAATTTTTTAATGATGTTTAAATAAAATCATGTAAATTGCTTCTATAATTCAGATTTGTCCAGGACAATCTTATTTATTCCGGTGGAAACTTGTAACCTGCTGTATGTTTCGGACGGTTGTAATAAATATATAACATATGCATATATTTTTGGAATCAGAAAGTTTATTAGATTTAAAATATCGAAAACTATATCCGTGTTTCAATGTCCATAAAAGCACATTATGAGAACAGAACATTTTATTATCATTTGGAATATATTTTGCTTCACTTTAACATAAAATTTTCTCAAGTAGAGGTAAAAAATTCAGGGACGTATTCTGTGGCCAAAAATAAGGGTGGTCTGTATGACAGTAGGTATGAAACAAAAAATTACCAACTTCAGAAATTTACTAAATATTATTATTTGCCAAAAAAATATATATCACTCTGTATAATATTACAAATAAAATAGGTTATCATATGCGTCATTGTATTATATCCACTTTTTGCTTCCTTGCATTTTTTTGTATTCCAAACCTAGTAACAACAAAATTGATTTATTTGATCAAGTGAATTTTTTCCCGATTACTTAAATTATTTAAACATATCTCGGATCGGTCAGTGGTCGCGCTGTTTAAGGCGTTAGTACTTGAATCGAGGTGACTAGACGGAGTTGGTTCGAGCCCAGCTGCCGGTAGACCGTATATTAGCTATACTCATGGAGAGGATTGGCACCCTCTCTGTGGGTATGGTAGGGTGGAATAATGTTAGCTTGGGTCAATGTGAGAGATTGATGCCGGTTTATATTTGACCACCCCCCTAATTAATGAGGTTTTCCAGGTTTTCCTCATTCCTGCACTGAATAGTGGTTAGGGCCTACCAACGTAAGTCGTTCCTGGGCGCAAATGCGGCCTGCTTAATAATAATATGCCGCCCCCTCTCCCGCACAAGTCTCCGACTTCTGGGCTAATCCCTGTGATTAGAATGAGGGGTAGAGATATTATTATTATATTATTATTATCTTAGGGAGGCCATGCAAAACAATAATAATAAGAAGCCATCATCTCATTTGATTATTGTTAAATTAAGCTTATTTTATTTTATTTATTATTATTATTATTTTGGATATTAAGTTTTAATAATGTCTTATGCATATTCAAATGCTGAAATGAGCAATATGGTTTAGATTTTTGGCTTTGCAGATGGAAATGGTATCGAGGCTAGGCGAATTTATATAGAAAGATTTCCAAATCATCCAACTCTAAATCCAAGAATGTTTAGAAATATTTTTCAACGTTATTCAGAGTCAGGCTCATTCCAGAAAGGTCCAGTTCCTGGAATAACTTTGAGTGTTAGAACGCCTGAGTTGGATGAAGCTATTCTTCATGAAATTGAAGTAGACCCATATACTAGTACTATGAAGGTCGCTGCAAATTTTAATGTTAATCACTAGAAAGGTGGCAAGTCGGCTATCGCCGACTTGACCTTTCTTGAGTAGGGTTCGTTTTTTTAAACACCATGTATTTTTTCGATAATTAGTGCGTTAAGAGACCCTCGATGGAAGTTGAGGAAAAAAAATTGTCAGTTCTCTTAATTTTGAGATTTTTTTAACGTTCAACATTTTTCCAACACTTTGTATATAAAACGGTCTTTCGTACATCCGACAACCCTTCCGAAGCAAAACAAAAATTTTATTCCATGAATTTTGGGATTTTCAATATTGGTTCAGTTTTTTTAAACACCCTGTATTGTTTTCATGAAAATAGTTTTCTTATAGACCATTGTTAAAAGTTTCTTCAAATGAATATTGTACTTCCATGAAGGTTTCTAGAGAACGGTCGGTTTTAAACACCCAGTAGTATTTTAATTAGTATAGTTTTCTTACAGACCGTTGTGAAAAGTTTCATTAGAAAATATTCCATGAATTGTGAAGATTCTTAGAGAATGATTTGGTTTTGTTAAACACCCCGTATTTTTTCATCAGTATAATTTTTTTACAATCGTGAAGTTTCATAAAAAAAATTAAATTCCATAAATTTTGTGGATCTAGAGAATTGGTCTTTATTTTACACCCTGTATTTTTTCATAAGTATGTATTTATATAGCTACATAATAATACCTAAGTATTTATTTTTTATAGTTTTTTTACAAACTATATTATAAATTTTCATCAAAAACCAAAAAAGAGTTTTTAATTCTAAGTTTTTAGGATTTTTAGAATGATTCGATTCTCTTAAACACCCTGTATTGTTTTCATTAAAATAGTTTCCATATAGACCATTGTTAAAAGTTTCATCAAAGGAATATTATACTTCCATGAAGGTTTCTAGAGAACGGTCGGTTTTTTAAACACCCAGTCGTTTTTAATTAGTATAGTTTTCTTACAGACCGTTGTGAAAAGTTTCATTAGAAAATATTCCATGAATTGTGAGGATTCTTAGAGAATGGTTTGGTTTTAAACACCCTCTATTTTTCATCAGTATAATTTTTTACAATCGTGAAGTTTCATAAAAATTAAATTCCATAAATTTCGTGGATCTAGAGAATTGGTCTTTATTGTACACCCTGTATTTTTCATAAGTATGTATTTATATAGCTACATAATAATGCCTAAGTATGTATTTTTATAGTTTTTACAAACTATCTTAAAAGTTTAATCAAAAACTAAAAGAGTTTTTAATTCCAAGTTTTTAGGATTTTTAGAATGATTCGATTTTCTTAAACACCCTATATTGTTCTCATTCAAATAGTTGCCATATAAACCATTGTTAAAAGTTTCATCAAAAGAATATTATACTTCCATGAAGGTTTCTAGAGAATGGTTCAGTTTTTTTAAACACCCAGTAGTTTTTTAATTAGTATAGTTTTCTTACAGACCATTGTGAAAAGGTTCATAAGAAAATATTCCATGAATTGTTAGGATTCTTATAGAATGGTTTGGTTTCGTTAAGCACCCTGTATTTTTTCATTAGTTCTTTCTATGAATTTTGGGAGTTTCAATATTGGTTCAATGGTTTTGTTAAACACCCTGTATTTTTTCATTAGTGTAATTTTTTTACAATCGTGAAAAGTTTAATAAAAAAATATTAAATTCCATAAATTTTTCCCATGAATTTTGGGAGTTTTAATATTGATTAAGTTTTCTTAAACACCCTGTTATATTGTTCTCATTAAAATAGTTTCTTACAGACCATTGTGAAAAGTTTCATAAAAAAATATTCCATGAATTGTTAGGATTCTTATAGAATGGTTTGGTTTCGTTAAGCACCCTGTATTTTCTCATTAGTATATATTTTTTTACAATCGTGAAAAGTTTCATAAAAAAAATAAATTCCATAAATTTTGTGGATCTAGAGAATGGTTCTTTATTTTACACCCTGTATTTTTTCATACGTATATATTTATATACATAATGATACCAAAGTATATATTTTTTATAGTTTTTTTACAAACTACTGTAAAAAGTTTCATCAGAAAGCAAAAAAAAAAAATTTAATCCACGAATTTTCAGGATTTTTAGGGAACGTTTAGGTTTTTTAAACACCCCGTATTTTTTCATTAGTAAGTATATTTTTCCTACAGAACATTGTAAAAGTTTCATCAAAAGAATTTTTAATTCCATGATTCTTGAGGATTTTTAGAGAATGGTTCGTTATTATTAAACACTCTGTATTTGCTTCGTTAGTGAGTGTCATAATAAATCCTTGATGGAAGTTTAATAAATAAAATATTGTTTTTCCATGAATTTTGGGAGTTTCAATATTGGTTCAGTTTTCTTAAACACCCAGTAGTTTTTAATTAGTGTGGTTTTCTTACAGACCATTGTAAAAGTTTCAAAAAAATATTCCATGAATTGTGAGGATTCTTATGGAATGGTTTGGTTTCGTTAAGCACCCTGTATTTTCTCATTAGTACAATTTTTTACAATCGTGAAAAGTTTCATAAAAAAAATAAATTCCATAAATTTTGTGGATCTACAGAATGGTTCTTTATTTTACACCCTGTATTTTTCATACGTATGTATTTATATACATAATAATACCAAAGTATATATTTTTATAGTTTTTTACAAACTATTGTAAAAGTTTCATCAGAAAGCAAAAAAATTTAAATCCACGAATTTTCTTGATTTTTAGGGACCGGGTGGGTTTTGTAAACACCCTATATTTTTCAATAATTAGTGCGGTAGAGACCCCCGACGAAAGTTTCGTACCAAAAAATTTCCAGTTCCCTTAATTTTGACATTTTTTAACGATTAACATTTTTCCAACACTTTGTATATAAAACGGTCTTTCGCACGTCAGACAACCCCTCCGAAAAAACCGAAAATATCCTCGAATCTGTAATTTTTATTTTTTTCTCGTCAATTTTTATCGTAACACCCCGTACGTCGAGCTTTTGAGTCGCACTGTATATACGCGAAGCGACTTAAAATAATTGAGGTCCGCCATATTGTCTAGCTCATTTATACCACGTATTCATTCGTATTTATGCAAAGTTCAATGCAAAAATGAACTCAAAACAAAGCGCTCGCATAACAGAACGTATCTGGAGACTTCAAATTTACCTTTTTGGCCTTCGGGGGCTCCGAATTTAGCGAAATTTCCTATGTTATATGCGGAACTGTCACCCATTTCCCGTTTGACGTTTCGGCGGCCGGGCGCCGGCCGAACGTGTAGTGGACTAAAATTTCGATAATTTCACTATAAAATCGAATTTTAAACCTAAACCTGAGGCACACGACACATTGTAGAAGGTTCAAAGTTTACGTTTCGATATGGCTTTATGGAAATAAAGGGGTACTTACTTTTCAGAATCTAATCGTTTTGAAGGTTTTGTGAAGACCGCCATTTGCCAGGCTCTTCTCCCCGGTCTTGGATCGGATTTTCACACATTTCGATACAAAAATGATTTCAAAATCCAGCGCTCGCATAACAGAAAGTATCTAGAGACTTTAAACTTACCGTTTCTGTTCTTCAGGGGGCTCCGAACGGCCCGTTTGGCAATCGTTCCTACGTTTTATGGGGAGCTGTCACAGGCCGTGCACCGTCCGGCTAGCCGTTTGACGTTTCGGACGGCCGAGCGAACGCGAATGCCCCGAACGCGTAATTGACCCACATTTTCGTTATTTTCACTATAAAATCGAATTTTAAACCTAAACCTGAGGCACACGACATTGTAGAAGGTTCAAAGTTTACGTTTCGATATGGCTTTATGGAAATAAAGGGGTACTTACTTTTCAGAATGTAATCGTTTTGAAGGTTTTGTGAAGACCGCCATTTGCCAGGCCCTTCTCCCCGGTCTTGGATCGGATTTTCGCACATTTCGATACAAAAACGAATTCTAAACCCAGGGCTCGCATAACGGAAAGTATCTAGAGACTTTAAACATACCTTTTCTGGCATTGGCGGCCCTCCGATCGACCCTTTTAGCGAACGTTCCTAAGTTTTATCGGGAGCTGTCACAGGCCGTGCACCGTCCTGGTAGCCGTTTGACGTTTAGGACGGCCGGCGGCCGAGCGAATGCGAATACCGCCGAACGTGTAATTGAGTAAAACTTTCGTTATTTTCACTATAAAATCGAATTTTAAACTCAAACCTGAGGCACGCGACACATCGTAGAAGGTTCAAAGTTTACGTTTCGACATGGCTTTGTGGAAACGAATGCGGGAAAATACGAAAATATCGAATCCGAAATAGTTGGACGTCTACCCATATCTGACTGACGTTTCTCGAATTCCCGGCTATATCCATCTCTTTTTTTCGCGACATCCGCGCGAAAATGGAAAACTGGCGGCCGCGGACCTCCGGAAAAACGCAAAATTCGCCCCGAAAAAGGTAAAGAGAAATCAGCAAAATACGCCCACCGGACAACCGAAGGACCGAACTCGGCTTCGCGCACCCGGGCTCGCCGCTGCGCTCGCCTCAAAAGCCTTAGGTAATGCAAAACGCCACTTTTTCGCGAGAGAAAAAACAACGGATTTTAATATATAAGAACTAGAAGGTGGCAAGTCGGCATTCGCCGACTTGACCTTTCTTGAGTAGGGTTAGTTTTTAAACACCATGTATTTTTCGATAATTAGTGCGTTAAGAGACCCCGATGGAAGTTGGGTAAAATAAATTAGTCAGTTCTCTTAATTTTGAGATTTTTACCGTTCAACATTTTTCCAACACTTTGTATATAAAACGGTCTTTCGTACATCCGACAACCCATCCGAAGCAAAACAAATAATTTTATTCCATGAATGTGGGAGTTTCAATATTGGTTCAGTTTTCTTAAACACCCTGTATTGTTTTCATTAAAATAGTTTCCATATAGACCATTGTTAAACGTTTCATCAAAGGAATATTATACTTCCATGAAGGTTTCTAGAGAAAGGTCGGTTTTAAACACCCAGTAGTTTTTAATTAGTATAGTTTTCTTACAGACCGTTGTGAAAAGTTTCATTAGAAAATATTCCATGAATTGTGAGGATTTTTAGAGAATGGTTTGGTTTTGTTAAACACCCGTATTTTTCATCGGTATAATTTTTTACAATCGTGAAAATTTTCATAAAAAAAAAAAAATTCCATAAATTTTGTGGATCTAGAGAATTGATCTATATATTACACACTGAATATTTCATACGTATGTATTTATATACATAATAAAAACTAAGTATATATATATATAGTTTTTGACAAACTAATGTAAAAAGTTTCATCAGAAAGCAAAAAAAAATTTTAAATCCACGAATTTTCAGGATTTTTAGGAACAGTTCGGTTTTTAAACACCCCGTATTTGTTCAATAGTATATTCTTCCTACAGAACATTGTAAAAGTTTCATCAAAAGAATTTTTAATTCCATGAATTTTGTTGATTTTTAGAGAATGGTTCGGTTTTTAAATCCTCTGTATTTCTTAATTAGGATATTTTTCCTATAGAACATTGTATAAAGTTTCATCAAAAAGAATTTTTTAATTCCATGAATTTTGAGGAATTTTAGAGAATGGTTCGTTATTATTAAACACTCTGTATTTGCTTCGTTAATGAGTGTCATAATAAATCCTTGATGGAAGTTTAATAAATCAAAAAAATTTCCATGAATTTTGGGAGTTTCAATATTGGTTCAGTTTTCTTAAACACCCAGAATTTTTAATTAGTATAGTTTTCTTACAGACCATTGTGAAAAGTTTCATAAAAAATATTCAATGAATTATTGTGGGGATTCTTAGAGTATGGTTTGGTTTCGTTAAGCACCCTGTATTTTTCATTAGTATAATTTTTATAATCGTGAAAAGTTTAATAAAAAATTAAATTCCATAAATTTTGTGGCTGTAGAGAATGGTTCTTTATTTTACACCCTGTATTTTTCATAAGTATGTATTCATATACATAATAATACCAAAGTATATATTTTTATAGTTTTTACAAACTATTGTAAAGTTTCATCAGAAAGCAAAAAAAAAATTTTAATCCACGAATGTTTAGGATTTTTAGGGAACGGTTCGGTTTTTTGAAACCTCCTGTATTTTTTCATTAGTATAGATGTTTTAAAACTATTGTACAAAGTTTCATCAAAATGAATTTTCTAATTCCATGAACTTTGAGGAATTTTAGAGAATGGTTCGTTATTTTTAAACACTCTGTATTTCTTAATTAGTATATTTTTCCTACAGAACATTGTATAAAGTTTCATCAAAAAGAATTTTTTAACTCCATGAATTTTGAGGATTTTTAGGAAATGGTTAGGTTTTTAAACCTCCTGTATTTTTACATTAGTATATATTTTTAAAAACAATTGTATAAGGTTTTATAAAAAATAATTATTTAATTACATGATTTTAGTTTATTTTTAGGAAATTGTTAGGTTTTTAAACCCTCTGTATTTATTAATTAGTATTTTTTCCTACAGAACATTGTATAAAGTTTCATCAAAAAGAATTTTTAATTCCATGAATTTTGATGATTTTTAGAGAATGGTTCGTTATTATTAAACACTCTGTATTTGCTTCGTTAGTGAGTGTCATAATAAATCCTTGATGGAAGTTTAATAAATAAAAAAATTTCCATGAATTTTGGGAGTTTCAATATTGGTTCAGTTTTTTAAACACCCAGTAGTTTTTTAATTAGTATACATAGTTTTCTTACAGACCATTGAGAAAAGTTTCATGAAAAAATATTCAATGAATTATTGTGAGGATTCTTAGAGTATGGTTTGGTTTCGTTAAGCACCCTGTATTTTTTCATAAGTATGATTTTTACAATCGTCAAAGTTTCATAAAAAAATAAAATCCATAAATTTTGTGGATGTAGAGAATGGTTTTATTTTACACGCTGTATTTTTCATAAGTATGTATTCATATAAATAATAATACAAACGTATATTTTTTTTAAAGTTTTTATACAAAATATTGTAAAAAGTTTCATCACAAAGCAAAAAAAAAATTTTAAATACACGAATTTACAGGATTTTTATGGAACGGTTAGAATTTTTTAAAAACCCCGTATTTTTTTGGATAATTAGTGAGGTAAGAGTCCCCCGACGGAAGTTTCGTACCAAAAATTTTCAGTTCCCTTAATTTTTACATTTTTTAACGTTCGACATTTTTCCAACACTTTGTATATAAAACGGTCCTACGCACGTCAGAGAACCCCTCCGAAGCGAAAGAACCGAAAATTTCCTCGAATCTGTATATAAGCGAAGCGACTTGAAGTGTGCCATATTGTCTAGCTCACTGATACCACCTATTCATTCTATTTATGCAAAGTTCAATGCAAATAGCAATAGCGGATGGAAATATTTGACAGCTGTTCTATGGCTTCCGTCATTTTGACCCCGTCTTGGTCTGCCATATTGTCTAGCTCACTGATACCACCTACCTATTCGTTCTATTTATGCAAAGTTCAATGCAAATAGCAATAGCGGATGGAAATATTTGACAGCTGTTCTATGGCTTACGTCAATTTGACCCCGTCTTGCTTAAGATTTTCGCAAATTTCGATACAAAAACGAATTCAAAACCAAACGCTCGCATAACACAACGTATCTAGAGACTTCAGATTTACCGTTTTCGACCTTTAGGGGGCTCCGGTCGGCCCATTTAGCGAAATTTTCTGCGATTTATTCGGAAATGTCACCGCGCACTCGCCATTTGACGTCGCAAATTTTCGCAATTTTACTATAAAATCGAATTTTAAAAACAGATCTGAGGCACACGACACATTGTAGAAGGTTCAAAGTTTACGTTTCGATATGGCTTTATGGAAATAAAGGGGTACTTACTTTGCAAAATGTAACGTTTTGAAGGTTTTGTGAGGACCCGCCATATTGCCAGGCTCTTCTCCACGTCTCGGTTCGGTATTACGCAAAATTCGATACAAATTCGAATTCAAAACCCAACGCTCGCATAACAGAAAGTATCTAGAGACTTTAAATTTACCTTTTCCGGCCTTGGCGGGTCTCAGATCTGCCCGTTTAGCGAACGTTCCTACGTTTTATCCGGAGCTGTCACCGGCCGTGCACCGTCCGGCTAGCCGTTTGACGTTTCGGACGGCCGAGCGAACGCGAATGCCCCCGAACGTGTAATTGACCAAAACTTTCGCTATTTTCACTATAAAATCGAATTTTAAACCTAAATCTGAGGCACGCGACACATTGTAGAATGTTCAAAGTTTAAGTTTCGACATGGCTTTGTGGAAAGGAATGCGGGAAAATACGAAAATATCGAATCCGAAATAGTTTGACGTCTACCCATATCCGACTGACGTTTCTCCGATTCCCGGGCGATAAGCTCCTCCCGCGCTATCTCCATCACTCTCGCCGAGAACGGCCGGCGAGGACCCTCCGAAAAACGGACAATTTACCTAGAAAACGCGAAAACGGCCCGCCGAGCGCCTCGTCGCGACGGAGAAAGACCAAATAAAGTGACTCGCCCGCGCCCGCGTCCCCGACGGGCCCCCGTGAAAACGTCGCGGGGAGCGAAACCGGCCTCCGGGCGGCTTTCTGGCTTCCGATAATGGGCGTGGTTTTCGACTTTGTCTCGTTTCCTCGCGAAAATCGAAAACCGGCGGCAGCGGACCTCCGGAAAACGCAAAATTCGCCCCGAAAAAGTAAAACGAACCCAACCAAAATACGCCTAACAGACAACCCCAGGACCGAACTCGACTTCGCGCCCCGGGCTCGCCGCGCGCGCTCGCAAAAAGCCTTTGGGACGCAAAACCCCACTTTTTCGCCACCCTGGTGGGAGCGAGAAAAAACAACGGATTTTAATAATATACTAGAAAGGTGGCAAGTCGGCATTCGCCGACTTGACCTTTCTTGAGTAGGGTTAGTTTTTTTTAAACACCATGTATTTTTTCGATAATTAGTGCGTTAAGAGACTGATGGAAGTTGAGTAAAATAAATTAGTCAGTTCTCTTAATTTTGAGATTTTTAACCGTTCAACATTTTTCCAACACTTTGTATATAAAACGGTCTTTCGTACATCCGACAACCCATCCGAAGCAAAACAAATAATTTTATTCCATGAATTTTGGGAGTTTCAATATTGGTTCAGTTTTCTTAAACACCCTGTATTGTTTTCATTAAAATAGTTTCCATATAGACCATTGTTAAACGTTTCATCAAAGGAATATTATACTTCCATGAAGGTTTCTAGAGAAAGGTCGGTTTTTTAAACACCCAGTAGTTTTTTAATTAGTATAGTTTTCTTACAGACCGTTGTGAAAAGTTTCATTAGAAAATATTCCATGAATTGTGAGGATTTTTAGAGAATGGTTTGGTTTTGTTAAACACACCGTATTTTTTAATCGGTATAATTTGTTTAAAATCATGAAAAGTTTCATAAAGAAAAAAAAATTACATAAATGATTTGGATATAGAGAATGGTTCTAAATATTACACCCTATATTGTGTCATACGAATGTATTTATATACATAATAAAACCTAAGTATATATTTTTATAGTTTTTTGACAAACTAATGTAAAAAGTTTAATCAGAAAGAAAAAAAATTTTAAATCCACGAATTTTCAGGATTTTTAGGAACAGTTCGGTTTTAAACACCCTGTATTTGTTCAATAGTATATTCTTCCTACAGAACATTGTAAAAGTTTCATCAAAAGAATTTTTAATTCCATGAATTTTGTTGATTTTTAGAGAATGGTTCGGTTTTTTTAAATCCTCTGTATTTCTTAATTAGATATTTTTCCTATAGAACATTGTATAAAGTTTCATCAAAAGAATTTTTAATTCCATGAATTTTGAGGAATTTTAGAGAATGGTTCGTTATTTTTAAACACTCTGTATTTTTAATTAGTATATTTTTCCTACAGAACATTTTATAAAGTTTCATCAAAAGTATTATTTAATTCCATGAATTTTGAGGATTTTTAGAGAATGGTTCGTTATTATTAAACACTCTGTATTTGCTTCGTTAATGAGTGTCATAATAAATCCTTGATGGAAGTTTAATAAATAAAAAATTTCCATGAATTTTGGGAGTTTCAATATTGGTTCAGTTTTCTTAAACACCCAGAATTTTTAAATTAGTATAGTTTTCTTACAGACCATTGTGAAAAGTTTCATAAAAAATATTCAATGAATTATTGTGGGGATTCTTAGAGTATGGTTTGGTTTCGTTAAGCACCCTGTATTTTTCATTAGTATAATTTTTATAATCGTGAAAAGTTTAATAAAAAATTAAATTCCATAAATTTTGTGGCTGTAGAGAATGGTTCTTTATTTTACACCCTGTATTTTTCATAAGTATGTATTCATATACATAATAATACCAAAGTATATATTTTTATAGTTTTACAAACTATTGTAAAAGTTTCATCAGAAAGCAAAAAAAATTTAAATCCACGAATGTTTAGGATTTTTAGGGAACGGTGGTTTTTTGAAACCTCCTGTATTTTTTCATTAGTATAGATGTTTTAAAACTATTGTACAAAGTTTCATCAAAATGAATTTTCTAATTCCATGAACTTTGAGGAATTTTAGAGAATGGTTCGTTATTTTTAAACACTCTGTATTTCTTAATTAGTATATTTTTCCTACAGAACATTGTATAAAATTTCATCAAATAGAATTTTTAATTCCATGAATTTTGTTGATTTTTAGGAAATGGTTAGGTTTTTTAAACCTCCTGTATTTTTCATTAGTATAGATTTTTACAAACCATTGTATAAGGTTTTATCAAAAATAATTTTTAATTCCATGAGTTTTGTTGATTTTTAGGAAATGGTTAGGTTTTTTTAAACCCTCTGTATTTCTTAATTAGTATATTTTTCCTACAGAACATTGTATAAAGTTTCATCAAAAAGAATTTTTTAATTCCATGAATTTTGAGGATTTTTAGAGAATGGTTCGTTATTATTAAACACTCTGTATTTGCTTCGTTAGTGAGTGTCATAATAAATCCTTGATGGAAGTTTAATAAATAAAATATTGTTTTTCCATGAATTTTGGGAGTTTCAATATTGGTTCAGTTTTCTTAAAAACCCAGTAGTTTTTTAATTAGTGTGGTTTTCTTACAGACCATTGTAAAAAGTTTCATAAAAAATATTCAATGAATTATTGTGAGGATTCTTAGAGTATGGTTTGGTTTCGTTAAGCACCCTGTATTTTCTCATTAGTATGATTTTTTTACAATCGTCAAAAGTTTCATAAAAAAAATAAAATCCATAAATTTTGTGGATGTAGAGAATGGTTTTTTATTTTACACCCTGTATTTTTCATAAGTATGTATTCATATACATAATAATACCAAAGTATATATTTTTACAGTTTTTCTACAAACTATTGTAAAAGTTTCATCAGAAAGCAAAAAAATTTTAAATCCACGAATGTCCAGGATTTTTAGGAACGGTCGAATTTTTAAACACCCGTATTTTTTCGATAATTAGTGCGGTAAGAGTCCTGACGGAAGTTTCGTACCAAAAAATTTTCAGTTCCCTTAATTTTTACATTTTTTAACGTTCGACATTTTTCCAACACTTTGTATATAAACTGTCCTACGCACGTCAGAGAACCCTCCGAAGCGAAAGAACCGAAAATTTCCTCGAATCTGTAATTTTTATTTTTTCTCGTCAATTTTTATCGTAACACCCCGTACATCGAGCTTTTTGAGTCGCACTGTATATAAGCGAAGCGACTTGAAGTGTGCCATATTGTCTAGCTCACTGATACCACCTATTCATTCTATTTATGCAAAGTTCAATGCAAATAGCAATAGCGGATGGAAATATTTGACAGCTGTTCTATGGCTTCCGTCATTTTGACCCCGTCTTGGTCTGCCATATTGTCTAGCTCACTGATACCACCTACCTATTCGTTCTATTTATGCAAAGTTCAATGCAAATAGCAATAGCGGATGGAAATATTTGACAGCTGTTCTATGGCTTACGTCAATTTGACCCCGTCTTGCTTAGGATTTTCGCAAATTTCGATACAAAAACGAATTCAAAACCAAACGCTCGCATAACACAACGTATCTAGAGACTTCAGATATACCGTTTTCGACCTTTGGGGGGGCTCCGGTCGGCCCATTTAGCGAAATTTTCTGCGATTTATTCGGAAATGTCACCGCGCACTCGCCATTTGACGTCGCAAATTTTCGCAATTTTTACTATAAAATCGAATTTTAAAAACAGATCTGAGGCACACGACACATTGTAGAAGGTTCAAAGTTTACGTTTCGATATGGCTTTATGGAAATAAAGGGGTACTTACTTTGCAAAATGTAACGTTTTGAAGGTTTTGTGAGGACCCGCCATATTGCCAGGCTCTTCTCCACGTCTCGGTTCGGTATTACGCAAAATTCGATACAAATTCGAATTCAAAACCCAACGCTCGCATAACAGAAAGCATCTAGGACTTTAAATTTACCTTTTCCGGCCTTGGCGGGTCTCAGATCTGCCCGTTTAGCGAACGTTCCTACGTTTTATCCGGAGCTGTCACCGGCCGTGCACCGTCCGGCTAGCCGTTTGACGTTTCGGACGGCCGAGCGAACGCGAATGCCCCCGAACGTGTAATTGACCAAAACTTTCGCTATTTTCACTATAAAATCGAATTTTAAACCTAAATCTGAGGCACGCGACACATTGTAGAAGGTTCAAGGTTTACGTTTCGATATGGCTTTCTGGAAATGAATGCGGGAAAATACGAAAATATCGAATCGGAAATAGTTTGACGTCTACCCATATCCGACTGACGTTTCTCCGATTCCCGGCCGATAGGCTCCTCCCGCGCTATCTCCATCCCTCTCGCCGAGATCGGCCGGCGAGGACCCTCCGAAAAACGGAAAATTTACCTAGAAAAACGCGAAAACGGCCCGCCGAGCCTCGTCGCGACGGAGAAAGAACCCAATAAAGTGACTCGCCCGCGCCCGCGTCCTCGACGGGCTCGCCCGAAAAACGTCGCGCGGAGCGAAACCGGCCTCCGGGCGGCTTCCGGACTTCCGATAATGGGCGTGGTTTTCGACTTTTGTCTCGTTTCCTCGCGAAAACGGAAAAGTAGCGGCCGCAGACCTCGGGAAAAACGCAAAATTCGCCGCGAAAAAAGTAAAACGAACCAACCAAAATACGCCTAACAGACAACCGCGGGACCGAAGGGCGCTTCGCGCCCTTCGGCTCGCCGCTGCGCGGCTCGCGAAAAAAGCCTTTTGGGACGCAAAATGCCCCTTTTCTCACCCCCCGGTGGGAGCGAGAAAAAACAACGGATTTTAATATATAAGAACTAGAAAGGTGGCAAGTCGGCTATCGCCGACTTGACCTTTCTTGAGTAGGGTTAGTTTTTTTTAAACACCATGTATTTTTTCGATAATTAGTGCGTTAAGAGACACCCGATGGAAGTTGAGTAATAAAAACTGTCAGTTCTCTTAATTTTGAGATTTTTTTAACGTTCAACACTATTCCAACACTTTGTATATAAAACGGTCTATCGTACATCCGACAACCCATCCGAAGCTAAAATAAAATTTTATTCCATGAATTTTGGGAGTTTCAATATTGGTTCAGTTTTCTTAAACACCCTGTATTGTTCTCATTAAAATAGTTTCCATATGGACCATTGTTAAAAGTTTCTAGAGAATGGGTCGGTTTCTTTTAAACACCTAGTAGTTTTTTAATTAGTATAGTTTTCTTACAGACCATTGTGAAAAGTTTCATTAGAAAATATTCCATGAATTGTGAGGATTCTTAGAGAATGGTTTGGTTTTGTTAACACCCTGTATTTTTTCATCAGCATAATTTTTTACAATCGTGAAAATTTTCATAAAAAAATTAAATTCCATAAATTTTGTGGATCTAGAGAATTGGTCTTTATTTTACACCCTGTATTTTTCATAAGTATGTATTTATATAGCTACATAATAATACCTAAGTATGTAACTATCTTAAAAGTTTCATTAAAAACCAAAGAAGAGTTTTTAATTCCAAGTTTTTAGGATTTTTAGAATGATTCGATTTTATTAAACATCCAGTATTTTTGATTAGTATAGTTTTCCTTCAGAATGTGTAAAATTTGTCATAAAAAAAATTTTTAGTTCCACGAATATACTTGCATGAAGGTTTCTAGACAATTATTCGGTTTTCTAAAACATTCTCAATTGTTGCATTAGGGTTGTTTATTTGCAGCCTATTGTAAAGTTTTATAAAAAAAAATAATTTTGAGGAGTTCAAGAGAACGGTTCGGTTTTTTAAACACTCAGTAATCTTTTCGATAATTAGTGCGGTAAGAGACCCGACGGAAGTTTCGTACCAAAAAATTTTCAGTTCCTTTAATTTTGAAATTTTTTTATCGCTCGACATTTTTCCAACACTCTGTATATAAAACGGTCTTTCGCACGTCAGACGACCCCTCCGAAGCGAAAAAACTGAAAATTTCCTCGAATCTGTAATTTTTATTTTTTTTTCTCGTCAATTTTTATCGAAACACCCCGTACATCGAGCTTTTTTGAGTCGCACTATATATATGCGAAGTTTTTCTGCAGACTGTTACGAAGAGTTTTAGAAAAAAATTTTAAATGCATATTTTTCCTACAGAACATTGTAAAAGTTTCATCAAAAGAATTTTTAATTCCATGAATTTTGTTGATATTTAGAGAATGGTTCGGTTTGTTAAAACCTCCTGTATTTTTTCATTAGGATAGATTTTTACAAACTATTGTATAAAGTTTCATCAAAAAGAATTTTTTAATTCCATGAATCTTGAGGATTTTTAGAGAATGGTCGTTATTATTAAACACTCTGTATTTGCTTCGTTAGTGAGTGTCATAATAAATCCTTGATGGAAGTTTAATAAATAAAATATTGGTTTTCCATGAATTTTGGGAGTTTCAATATTGGTTCAGTTTTCTTAAACACCCAGTAGTTTTTTAATTAGTATAGTTTTCTTACAGAGCATTGTAAAAAGTTTCATAAAAAAAATATTCCATGAATTGTTAGGATTCTTATGGAATGGTTTGTGTTTCGTTAAGCACCCTGTATTTTCTCATTAGTACAATTTTTTTAAAATCGTGAAAATTTTATAAAAAATAAATTCCATAAATTTTGTGGATCTACAGAGTGGTTCTTTATTTTACACCCTGTATTTTTCATACGTATGTATTTATATACATAATAATACCAAAGTATATATTTTTTATAGTTTTTCTACAAACTACTGTAAAAAGTTTCATCAGAAAGCAAAAAAAAATTTAAATCCACGAATTTTCAGGATTTTTAGGGAACGTTTCAGTTTTTTTAAACACCCCGTATTTTTTCATTAGTATATTTTTCCTACAGAACATTGTAAAAAGTTTCATCAAAACGAATTTTTTAATTCCATGAATTTTGTTGATTTTTAGAGAATGGTTCGGTTTTTTTAAACCTTCTGTATTTTTTCATTAGTATAGTTTTTTACAAACTATTGTGAAACGTTTCATCAAAAAGAATTTTTTAATTCCATGAATTTTGAGGATTTTTAGAGAATGTTTCGTTATTTTTAAACACTCTGTATTTCTTCATTAGTCTATTTTTCCTACAGAACATTTTATAAAGTTTCATCAAAAAGAATTTTCTAATTCCATGAATTTTGAGGATTTTCAGAGAATGGTTCGTTATTTTTAAACACTCTGTATTTGCTTCGTTAGTGAGTGTCATAATAAATCCTTGACGAAAGTTTAATAAATAAAAAAAAATTTTTCTATGAATTTTGGGAGTTTCAATATTGGTTCAGTTTTCTTAAACACTCAGTAGTTTTTTAATTATTATAGTTTTCTTACAGACAATTGTGAAAAGTTTCATAAAAAAACATTCAATGAATTATTGTGAGGATTCTTAGAGAATGGTTTGGTTTCATTAAGCACCCTGTATTCCATTAGTATAATTTTTTTAGAATCGTGAAAAGTTTCATAAAAAAAATAAATTCCATAAATTTTGTGGATCTACAGAATGGTTCTTTATTTTACACCCTGTATTTTTTCATACGTATGTATTTATATACATAATAATACCAAAGTATATATTTTTATAGTTTTTTTACAAACTATTGTAAAAAGTTTCATCAGAAAGCAAAAAAAATTTTTAAATCCACGAATTTTCTTGATTTTTAGGGAACGGGTGGATTTTTTGTACACACCCTATATTTTTTTCGATAATTAGTGCGGTAAGAGACCCCCGACGAAAGTTTCGTACCAAAAAAATTTCCAGTTCCCTTAATTTTGACATTTTTTTAACGTTTAACATTTTTCCAACACTTTGTATATAAAACGGTCTTTCGCACGTCAGACAACCCCTCCGAAGCGAAAAAAACCGAAAATTTCCTCGAATCTGTAATTTTTATTTTTTTCTCGTCAATTTTTATCGTAACACCCCGTACGTCGAGCTCTTTTGAGTCGCACTGTATATACGCGAAGCGACTTAAAATAATTGAAGTCCGCCATATTGTCTAGCTCATTTATACCACGTATTCATTCGTATTTATGCATAGTTCAATGCAAAAATGAACTCAAAACGAACGTGTAGTGGACTAAAATTTCGATATTTTCACTATAAAATCGAATTTTAAACCTAAACCTGAGGCACACGACACATTGTAGAAGGTTCAAAGTTTACGTTTCGATATGGCTTTATGGACATAAAGGGGTACTTACTTTTCAGAATCTAATCGTTTTGAAGGTTTTGTGAAGACCGCCATTTGCCAGGCTCTTCTCCCCGGTCTTGGATCGGATTTTCGCACATTTCGATACGAAATGAATTCAAAATCCAGCGCTCGCATAACAGAAAGTATCTAGAAACTTTAAATTTACCTTTTCTGTCCTTTGCGGGTCTTCCATCGGCCCGTTTAGCGAACGTTCCTAAGTTTTATCCGGAGCTGTCAACGGCACCGCACCGTCCGGCTTGCCGTTTGACGTTTCGGGCGGCCGAGCGAATTGCGAATGCCGCCGAACGTGTAATTAAGTCAAACTCTCGTTATTTTCACTATAAAATCGAATTTTAAACCTAGACCTGAGACAGGCGGCACATTGTAGAAGGTTCAAAGTTTACGTTTCGATATGGCTTTATGAAAATGAAGGGGTACTTACTTTTCAGAATGTAATCGTTTTGAAGGTTTTGTGAAGACCGTCCATTTGCCAGGCCCTTCTCCCCGGTCTTGGATCGGATTTTCGCACATTTCGATACAAAACGAATTCTAAACCCAGCGCTCGCATAACAGAAAGTATCTAGAGACTTTAAACTTACCTTTTCTGTCCTTCGGGGGCTCCGCTCGGCCCTTTTGGCCTACGTTCCTACGTTTTATGGGGAGCTGTCACAGGCCGTGCACCGTCCGGCTAGCCGTTTGACGTTTAGGACGGCCGCGGTCGAGCAAATGCGAATGCCGCCGAATGTGTAATTGACCAAAACTTTCGCTATTTTAACTATAAAATCGAATTTTAAACCTAAATCTGAGGCACGCGACACATTGTAGAAGGTTCAAAGTTTACGTTTCGACACGGCTTTCTGGAAATGAATGCGGGAAAATACGAAAATATCGAATCGGAAATAGTTTGACGTCTACCCATATCCGACTGACGTTTCTCCGATTCCCGGGCGATAAGCTCCTCCCGCGCTATCTCCATCCTCTCGCCGAGATCGGCCGGCGAGGACCCTCCGAAAAACGGAAAATTTACCTAGAAAAACGCGAAAAACGGCCGCCGAGCGCCTCGTCGCGACGGAGAAAGGACCGAATAAAGAGACTCGCCCGCGGCCGCGTCCCCGACGGGCTCGCCCGAAAAACCACGCGCGAAGCAAAACCGGCCTCCGGGCGGCTTTCTGGCTTCCGATAATGGGCGTGGTTTTCGACTTTTGTCTCGTTTCCTCGCGAAAACGGAAAAGTAGCGGCCGCAGACCTCGGAAAAACGCAAAATTCGCCGCGAAAAAGTAAAACGAACCAACCAAAATACGCCTAACAGACAACCGCGGGACCGAAGGGCGCTTCGCGTTAGGCTCGCCGCTGCGCAACTCGCGAAAAAGCCTTTTGGGACGCAATGCCCCTTTTCTCACCCCGGTGGGAGCGAGAAAACAACGGATTTTAATATATAGTAAAGAATAAATTAGTTTCGTCCACTCTGAAGCATCAACAGTTATAATACCAGTACCAACACTGGATTTTGCAAAAATTGTACAAAATGTTGTTGGTCTGATGAAACTCCATAATGGAATCTCAAGTTCAACATCAGTTTTCTGTGAATGTATGGGCGGGTATTATTGGAAATTTTCTTTTTACTAAGAACTTTAATCGGCAACTCCTACAGACATTTTCTTGCAAACGTTTTAACTACTTGATCATGTTCCCTATGCGCTAAGACATAGAATGTGGTATGCACGGTGTCGCTCCCCATTTTAGTTTGACTGCTCGTGAATTTTTAAATGAAAGATTCGGTAATAACATAATTGACTGAAGAGCCAGATCAACTTGGCCACCCAGATAACTCGATATGAACCTTATTAATTTTTGTTTGTTTGAGGACATCTCAAGACATTAATTTACAAAGACCACATGGAATCTGAGGAGCACTGGTGTGATGTGATAACAGCTACTCCTGGAATTTTTGCACGTGCTCGAGCTGCAATTTCATCAAGATCTGAAGCATGTATTTTGGTTAAAGGTGGGCATTTCCAATATTTGTGATAAAAGATCATTGTAAAGTAATGCTTTTAGCATGGTCATTGGCTTGGCTTGTGATAATAATTTCGAGCTATATTTGTAGAATTACCTAATGCTGATTTATAGTAAGAACTTTATTTGTCTTATTTTTTATTTAATTTGAGTCCCAGCGGTGTTCAATACTTTCCAAACTTTCTCAATTTTTTTATTTTGAGAATAATGTTGTTTAGATAACCTTCTATTGTAAGTTTGAAGGAACACACTTCACACGCACTTCAGAACCACCCTGTATAAGTTACTTCCTGTTACGCGAAAGGTTATTCATACGTTACGCATATCATTTATATGAGACGCACATATACATAATTTAACTATTTTACGTCCAAGATTTTAAAAGGCAAATATCTGCATTTAAAATTCCTTTCTGTGCTAATGACGACGGTATAAATTCCAAAAAATTCCATAGAAAATATTTATGATCCGAAATTATACATGGGCTAACTACTGGAAATATTTGAAGTAGTAAGTAAAAATTTCCTTAGATTAGACATTTATTTCCATTTCAGAATAATTCCAAAAAAATTAGGTATTATTACTACCTATTTTTATTCTATGAATATGCATGAATTGAATCATGTATGAGTATGTCTTATAAATTATTGCTTTCGAGTTAGAAAGAAAAGATGTTAATATCTAAGTAGACCTTAAGGTCAATGAGAATTTATGTATATTTTCTCGTATTTTCCCTAATGTCTTTATAGAATTATTCACATATCTTGCGGCATTATATGCAAAATTAGATGGTGATGGTGTTGATATTATTTATTTATTTAAATAATATGCATTGATCTAAATTATTAACTCGTACGGCAGATAATCTAAATGACAATAGAAATATCAATAAATATGGTAAAATTACCTTAGAGGATGTACGCAATCCGGTATGAGTGTCAATTGTTTCTGTTGACGTGACATCGTTTCCATTACTGCCTTCTTGAAAATATTATCATAATTATCGTCTTATCTCTTTCTTCTTGGAATTGTCATTATTGACATGTCTTCACTTTCCTATTTCAACAAATTGGTAGCACTATTTTGTGTCTCGACAGGCTCTTAGCTTCTTCAACATTTCTCTACTTGTTCTTTTTCTTCTACAAATTGTTTTGTTTCATATTCTGCTGTTAAGAGGACTCTTTAGGTATCTTAAAACTAGTTTCAAAATAAATCTAGTAATAATGATCCGATTTTGATGTGGGTGTTTTCCGAGAAAGAAATCTCGTTTCCAGAATGTTCTAAATCATATTTTTTAACAAAAGTAACCAAGGTTTAAAACGTAAGAAGAACAAAATAAATGAGGATCCAAGAAGCGAAGAGTTATTTTATTAATTTATATACACTTTGTTTACTGCATTAGAAAGGTATTTTAAGCTAATATATATCAAATCTCCTACAAATAGAGTGTTTTCATTAAACCAGGTTAGTAAATTTAGCTAGATTATTATTTTTTTAGATAATTATTGAATAGAGCTTTGTCTGTGGACTTGTTCATTAGCATACCTAGATGTTTGGTATCAGAGAGCATACATAGGAATTGTAGGGGATTTGATATTATATTAACTTAAAATACCTTTTTAATGCAGTAAAAAATGTTACAAAAGCTAATAATAAAGAATATATGGGTAGATATTGTTGGTGTAATTCAACACTAGTTGAGGGTTCGGTCCACAGAATAGTTAGTTTCACACAATACATATATATATAAAAAACGATTACATAAAGGGTAATATTTTGTTATTAATTAAGTGGGTCGTTGTGATGTTTAAATTCATTGACAGATTAATCACTTTTGACATTGTCGATATTTAATTTCAAATAATTTTAATTTATTGGTATAATAATTTTTATAGTTACGGCCGGTTTCATAATCAAATCTAAAGTCACTTTAAATTTAAAAGAATCTTTAAACTAAAAATGTAGTTTCATAACAAAACTTTAAAGCGCTTTAACTTTAAAGTGGCTTTAAAGTTAAAGCGCCGTTTTCGAAACTTTAACATCAGTAATGTGACTTTAAGTATAACCTAACCTAATATTTTGGTAACCGTTTGTATAGTTACTTGAGATAGAAAAAAGTAAAAAGAATGTATTTCTCATCATCAAGCTCTAGTTCTTCATCTTCAGAATATGAAGAAATATTTGTGAGAAGACAAAAATTATATTGAAAACGTCGTCCTTGTATTGAAATGTTACCTTTTCTTTGTATGAAATTTTATTGGTAGTTTTATTTTCAATTATATGTTTCATTCTTCTTATCTCTTCTACTAGCAAAAGTTCCTCTTCTTTTGTAAAATTCGTAGATCTGGATCTTTTCATATTAACGAGAAAAATAAATCGACAACAAAATACAAAAAACGTTCCAGAAAGCACGCTTAAAAATATGAGCTAATGAAATTTAACCTATAAAGGTTTATAACATCGAAATTCGCCCGCCTTTTTCGGGTTGCATAGTGCATGGACTACGATAGGAATAAGCAAAGTCAACCTCTCCAGTTCTACCACAACATAATAAATATGACGTTTTGGTCTTTAGTTAAAGTAACTATAAGAAACGTTTATGAAACCCAAAGAGATTTAAAGGCAGCTTTATTTTAAAGTGACCTTTAGTTAAAGTGACTTTAACGGTCTTATTATGAAACCGGCCGTTAGATATTTGACTCAACTTAAAGGAGGCCACCTGAAGAAGCAATCCTAAAAATGGAGAAATAGATTAGATCTGTTTTTAGAGGCAATATAAAAAAAAATCTAAGAAGTTAAAATTGTGCCAATCACACAAGTTTCCTCCGGGATGTATAAATACTTTACAGGCTGCTAAGTCATTTAGAATAAGAAAAAAAGCATATTTTCATGTGTTATGTTTTATCATTACATTTTCTACTCGCATACGGCATTATAAACAGTAGGTATCACATCTCGCAGAATTGTTTAAAAAACCATTAATACTTGAATTGATATTTACATTTTTGACGAAATGCGATACGAAACGATACAATTCATTGTCTACAGGGTGGTTCGTTTTTCATGACTCACCATTGGCATGACCATTAAGATAAACCAAAAAGATATACATATGCTGCCGTTTCTGAAATATTGTGAAAAACTGAAAATAGTGATTTTAGAAAATGCCAGCGTCATTATTGCTCAACAGAAAGAGCTAAAATTTGGTACAAGATGATAAGCGAGAAACCGTTATCGTCGAAAAAAAATTTCTACGACCACTAGTTGCGATTTTGCACAATCCAATTGTTTTTTTTCTTACGGGCGACAGTAACAAATGTAGAATAAAATTATGAAAATGTCAATATGTAATTATTTGAAAAATAACCTATAAAACTTAAGAAATACAATAAGTCAAATAAAATATCTAGTTGTTGTTGACATAAAACAAAATTCAATACTTAATCAAACAAAACAGAAATATTCTACGAATCCTACATAAATACTTCCAAGTGGCGCTTATTTTCGCACACACAAAGATCAGTTCTAAATCTAATGTCGTGCCAATCCAATTACATATTTGGAAAGCGTCGATTTAAATAATGGAACATCGTTGCATAATTATGTGGCCCTGCGCCATTTTGCTGAATCATTTCCAATATACTCGTAATTTAACGAATGATTATCAGTACTCTCTCCATTTGTATCCTTAAAATATTTAAATATTTATGAGAAGGCGTCCAACAATAAAAATGAAGTTAGCAAATGTCGATTCTGTCAAAACGTTTGTTGATTTTTGTTTTACGTCAAGAACAACTAGACTTTTTATTTAAATTGTTTCAATTTTATGGGTTATTTTTCAAAAAAATAGTATTGCTACATATTAGCCTGTTCGTAATTATTTTATTCTACACCTATTATTGCCAAGATCCAATACCACATTCATAAGAAAAAAAAACAACAATTAAATGCATTAAAAACGTATCTCTTGTTACTTGAGTCATTATCATTATCTTGATAATATTAAACTTCATAATATTGAAATTCTTCCACTAATGCAAGGCTTGATCCATTTGTATTTTCTATAATTTATGGATTTTATAATTTATGGAGTTAATAATAATTTTAAATGGGTTTTTAATGTTTATTGAATTTTTTATTAATTTTTAAAATTAACGATGTTATTTTCTTATGCATGCCGGTATAGACAATTTTGCTAAAATTCGTTTAATTCTAACCTTGAAATTTAACATAATACCCACAGCATGCACAGTATGTGTACATTTTAAAATTGTCCGTTAGGTAAAATACGTAATCGTACACAGTGCCTTTGAACAAATGGCAGTTATCATGCACATGAGTTAGCATTATAAACTATGACCTTAGTTTTTATCATTGTGGTACCGTGCATAAGTTATATTGAAATGGGTTCAGTATCATATTTGATATACACTATATCTACCATAAGGATGTTACAGGGAAAGATTGCAAGGAAAAAAATATATTTTAATAAATCTGAAACCATATTTAGTTTGCATATATAAGGATAGGTTGCTATAAAATAGACAAGTATCAACCTGTGACAGAGATACATATAAGTAACCGGTGTCGCTAATTTAAAGAAGAAAGTAATGAATGTTTTAAAAATCAAAGATAGCTTTGATTTCGGATGCGCTCTTTAATATTCTACAAACAAGTGTCATTATTATTTTTCCGTATCTGCTACGATTTCACGGAAATTTTTTTAATGTAAGGCAATTAATACATAAAAGGTTATACCTAACAATGTGACAGTATTTGCGTTAGCTGTTCAACGTATAATTTCAGTTTTCGCAATATTTAGGCGTAGTATTAAAAATTTTGGTGAAAAAATACCAGCGATTCCCATGGAAATTCAATTGTTTAATTTTAAAACGAAAATTATTGCAATAACATTTATGGTAAAAATGAACCATTTTGTTATAGTTTGATAAACGAAATTGATTACTCAGCTCTTCCTTTTTGCAAAAAAACTCACATTATTCTCACATGTGACGTCATGACTCACTTAATTGAGCATTTATTATAACTTTCAGAAGTGAGCTCGAGCTATGAGCATACAGGGTGTTAAAAAAAGAGTGTAAAATATTTAAGGAGGTAATAGTATGAACCAAAATAAGCAGAAAAGTCTCAATAAACATGGGTTCGCAAAGAAACGGTTGCGGAGATATGGAATGGTTTATGTTTTTTAGCCCCTTTTTTATTTTGCAAAAATGTTGTGTATTTTTTTATAATAGTTGGTTGATGTTTAGTGAAATAAACAGTACCTATTTGACAGTTGTTCTCAGTGCACAAGTTTTCTTTCGTTATGGCTGGTTACTCTAACGCAGAATTAACAGACATGCATTTCATGTATGGTCGTGCTAATAGGAACGCCACCGAAGCGCGACGTCTTTATGTTGACGCTTATCCAAAATCGCCAGATAGGAATTGTAGGAGATTTGATTTATATTAGCTTAAAATACCTTTCTAATAGAGGAGTTTCGGGCAATGTATAATATGAGGGTAATATGGAATATGATAATAATAATAATAATTTATTAATTCCTTAGGCCATGACATCATGGATAGAACAAGTTATATATAAAACAATACAACAGATAAGCTAAATCAATAAAGTAACGGTATTAACAACATCAATAACACAAACAATAACATTTATAAAAAAAAGTCATATGACATTATCATTTAAAAATTCATTCACCCTGTAGTAGCACTTTTTTAGCAAGACGTTTTTTATTTTATTTTTAAAAATTTTTAAGTTCATTTGACAAAGGTCGTTCGGCAATTTGTTAAACAATTTTACTCCAATATAAGCAGGTGACTTTTCAAAGAGAGACGTTTTATGAGCTTGTACTATTAACTTGTTAGATCGTGTAGAATATGTATGTATAGAACTACTAGTGTAGAATGTATTCAAATTATTTCTAAACATAAAGTAAACATTTCAAAATAAATACACAGGGCACTGTTAATAATTCATATTTTATAAAAAAAGGTTTACATGATTCTCTTGGCTTAAGACTAAACAGCAGTCGTATGATTCGTTTTTGTGCTATAAATATTCTATTAGCATTGACAGCCAAACCCCATAGTAAGATATTATAACTTATATGGCTATATCCCAAAGCATAATAAACATTAATCAATTGTTTGACATCTAAACATCTTTTTAAATTTAATAATGCAAAGTAGCAGCTACTTAATTTTTTTGAAATTTGATTCATTTTGCTAGCCCAATTCAGATGAGCATCTATAAATGTGCCTAGGTATTTAACACTAGAGGACAGAGGTATACTGTGGTTCCCAATGTTAAAATGTAAATCAGATAATATTTGTTTTCTGTTATAAAAATTAACAATTACCGTTTTATCTATGTTTAACATTAAACGATTTTTTCTCGACCATATATTAAATTCATTGAGGACTGTTTGCACTGATATCTGTAGATCATTTATATTATTCGATGATAGATATATACAAGTATCATCTGCAAACATTATTATTTTACCAACTGATATATTTTCAGGAAGATCATTAGCAAATAAAACAAATAAAAGGGGACCTAAGATTGATCCTGATATTTTCTATTATATCAGGTAGCGCCATTCCGCTTTGATTAGCAGAAGTTTCAGCACTTAGCATTTATGCACGTACAGAATCAAATTCTAGATTTAATTATCACAAGCTTAAAATCGAGGGAACATTGTTTGTCGCTCACCAGGACATTTTTTGGGAAGTGCTTACAATTTACCGTATATAGTGTGTTTCAGAATGGCAGTTCAACAAAAATTAGATAAGTGATGCACAAAACTATAAGAAGTTATCGGATATTATCAAGTTTCATATAATATTCTGATTTTTAAATTTGTCAACAACAATATTACAGGTGGCGTTGTTGGGTAATATGGAACACAAGGGTGGATGTAGTATGGATCATATTTCATATTACCCTCACGTATTCCATAATACCCTAATTGAAGAGCCTTTAGAACAAAGTTTAGCTGCCGGTTCTCAAGAATATCAAAATAAAAATAATTAGAGATCAGCAGCCTTCAACTAGCAGCTTAGGAAACATATCAAGTAACTTTTGCCATCTCAGCAGACGGAAGCTCTCATTAATTCAGAACCTTCAACTAGTGGCCTGAACAAATGTCGTCCAAGTGATCTATTTCCACTGTCATCCAAAAAAAAACCGGTCAACGACCGATGGAAAAGCACAAATTATAACATCAACGCCTCATAAAGCCTGTACCTAAGACTAGTGTGATGAAGAAAGTTTTTTCTCGCAAGAGGAAGTGTTCCCTTAAAACAAATTCTCAAAAGAATTTCGAACATTCATCTTCAGATTCCAGCATTGATGTAGGATAGAGGAATCATCGGGTGAAAACGATCTATATTCTCATTCAGAGAGCAATAATTCGGTATCAAACACATATGCAGAATGTCTTTTCTGTGGAGGTAAATTTGTAGATGACGTTCGTGGAGAAAAGTGGATCCAATGTGTGAGCAGTCATGGCTGGGCACACCAGGAGTGTGCAGGTGTTGAAAAGGACATATACATTTATGACATTTGCTCTTAAATGTATAAATTTAAAATAAAATCTTAATATTCCATATTACCCCACCATGTGTTTCATATTACCCGAAACTTTCTATAATTCAAATTGTTGAAACTTATTCATTTTTTCATTAATGTCAAATCATATTGTCGTTTAAAACAGAAATACTTTAATAAATATTTAGTTCTATGTTTCCTGATATAATTGTATTAATAGCACATTGTAAATAACGCATTTACTAAAAAAAATTCTATATAAATATAAACGGTATTCCATATTACCCGAAATTCCTCTACAGTAAAAAAATGTTACAAAAGCTAATAATAAGGAATATAGGTATGGGTAGATATTGTGGGTGTAATTCAACGCTGGTTGGGGCTTTTGTCTACAGAGTAGTGAGTAGTTAGTTTCACACAATATTATTAATACCTAAAAATATATAAAAATCTCTAAAATGTAGTCCTCAACTGCTGCAATACACTGTGGACACCCTGGATCTATTCTTGACTTTCGAAGAGTAATCCGTATTCGAATTACATGGTTAAGTCTTTCATAATTACCGTTGTAAGAAGAATGGTAACAGTATCTAATTCGCATACATATTGCTCTGAGGACATTCGAGAATAGACCCCTTAGACCTCCGTCTCTTCCACGATGTCGGTTGTAAATTTTCCGTGTCACGCCTGCGTTGCACTATAACGGTAAATGTAGCTGCATTTGGCACATGTCTACCGGGAAATCATTATGCGTACAGACGAGAAGCTGCTAAAACATTTTATCTTATTTCACCACAAATTACGTAAGCCATTTTTGACACATGTAAACACTATAGTAAAAACGTTAATACTAAAATTTCAATATTCGGAATCACATTCCGATGATGCTAAATACCCAGCGAATTCAAAGTTGAAAATATTACAACTTTTTTTTAAGTTATTGACATTTTTCGTGATCCAAATTTTTTTGGATAAGTTGTGAATCATCCTGTATATGATGCAACTGTTTTACTAAACAGAAAATAAAGCATTCCTACATATCATTTTACTATGTCCAATGTTTTTTTGTTCAAGATTCAGTGTGGAAACTACTCTAGCCATTAATACTATTACACAATAACCTTCACAGTTGTTTCATTGCTCCCATATTTTATAAATTACATGGTCACTAAATTGCCTGAAGCATCTCTAGAACTTTCTCGAGATTTCAAAATGTGTACGTTTTCAAACGCAATGAAAATTCTTGCTTTCTTAAACGTTAGAGAATATAACAATTTCAATAACGACCATTGTCATATACGATAAAATTCCATTTCTTTCGTCAACAGTCAACAAAAAAATGAATAATTCTGAAGATTCAGTTCTTAAATCTCTTATATTATCATTTTTTGCATATCTCTAATTGCAAAGGAACATTTATATTGAGAAATATCTGAATAATATGTAAATTATTATTAATAGAAGCAAATAAACCGGCATATTATAATAATGTTCTTAGAATGATATTCAAATATCAAGAAGTTATTTTAAGAAATTAACTTATGGATTGCCCCAGTGATTTAGTAGGAAAACAACATTATTTTCTAGACATACATAATACCAATAACCTTGAAAAAATGTGAAACATATTTTTGGTCTCTGACAGAATTTTCAATATCGACTACACATAGTTACATAATTGTCTGAAATAAGAAAAATATAAATATTGAACGCAGTTACCACGCTTTCAGCATAATTGTGCTTATTAAATGCACAATAATAAAAAAATAATTAATAAAGTTGAATAAAAGAATAATTGAAGAATAAAAAATATCTATTAAAATAATTTATTCACATTTAAAATTGATAACTTTTTCCCTAATAAATTTGCTTAGGTCAAAAAAACTCTGCATATTGAATATTCGCTGTTTCTTATTTTGCATATTTATATTACTAACAATTCATGTAGGTATACTTTATTTTTAATAATTGTTCTATTATCCACAAATACATATTTTTACAAATATTCAGTGACACACTTTCCTGCAAAACCATTATACTATTGCCTTGTTAAGTAAATACTTATCAACAATGTTTATTCCAAACAATAATATATGATACATTACCACTTAACAGATAACAAAACATAATTAACAATGTTTCTATAAAGCAATAATGCGCTTAAAAAGAATATATCTATTAATCGTTTGGCATATACACTGATCATTTAACATGTATTTTCAATTTGAATACTACAGTAGTATTTAGCATAAGTATAAGTATACGCGGTTTAAGACTCACTGTTGAAAATAAATCAGCTTCTACTAAATATACCTATACTTACAGCAATAAATATACATTCATATTACTTAGCAACAACATCCTAATTAAACAATTAAATAATATATTACTACAACATATTGGAGATTGCCTGTATCTAATATATTTATATAATAAACAAATAACGCTTCAAATAACCTTCACAATGATGATGTTTTAGGTTTTTTTTGCCAATAGCATACATATTCGGAAAGTACAAAAGTTTCCTCTGGTCTAGAATAAGAAAGAAAGAAACAAACTCTTGTGCTCAAGCAGTCAGACAGTGAAATAAACACTTTCAACATTTCCAGACTGAGAAATATATCTCTTCTCTCTATTTTATGTTATTTTGTTCGCTCTTTGTTTCCGTTATTCACATAAACAGAAATAAAACAAAATAGGATGGAAATAGCTGCGAAATACAAATAAGAATGTAAACGCTCATCGTCCAATTATATTCTCTGTCCACTTCCCACTTCAGATTCCCTTCTACCTATGCTCTTCTTCCTATCCTTCTATCCATTCATCGGTGGCCAGCTTGCCAGTGATTTACTGTATCAGCTTGTGTCACGCAATGATTATGCAAAATTTAATTTTGTGGAGGACAAATGGATAGTATTATTTAGATCGTTAAGACTTGACAAAATAATCATCATTGTCTATCTTAGTGATATCTGAAATCTGGAATGGTGGGAGGGTAGTTTAAGGCTACAACACTTAGTCTCGATTGGGCCTCTTGTATTTCCTCCCATTAGAATATTAATCCACCTGAGTGTGTTGGACCCCACCGTTTCTTAAACTCTTTGTGGATGCCTTCCTCTATAATTTCAACAAAAGCTAATAGCAGGCATACTGTAGGAATCAGGTGCAAAAATATTGAGACCCGATGCATTCCTGATCAATCTGCCAACTTCTTCGTCTTCACTGGTGGTCTCCTCATTCCTAGTAAGTACCGTGTAGGATCTGTCTACTCAAACTTGGGAGAAATACGGCCAGTGTGAGATATAAGTGGTCTGCTTACTTCCTGCTCGGCCTAAGCGGCTCGACTTGCAGGAAGCGACCTACATTGCAGCAGGTACTTAACGCAGACCTCTCGCCCTGGGCGATGAGCCATTAAATCTGTAAATGATACTGCAGGAAACAACTACTCCGCGGACTAATGCCCCGACCGGCATTGAATTACTTTTGAAGTATCTGTGTAAACAGCCAAGAACCCTTGTCGGACACACCATGGCTTGTTAGCCCTCATCAGTATGCCATAGGTGAGATGACCGACAATTGAACTGGCTGCTCCTTCATATGTATGTTCACATATAAAGTGAGTGCAGATGAGATATATCTCTCAATTGTCGGTCATCTCATCTATGGCATACTGAACCGGTCTATGTCTGGTGGTGTGTCCGATAAGGGTTATTGGCTGTTCACACAGATACTGTAGGAGTAATTCAATGCCGGTCGGGGCATTAGTCCGCGGAGTAGTTGTTTTCTGCAGTATCATTTACAAATACGGTCAGTGTCTACCTGCAGAAGGAATATCTTTCTGCCGACCCAATTTCACACGCGACTCCTAACTTCTCCACATCCTACATCTGGTTTAATATTTTTGAGGCATTGCTATGGTTGGTGTTGTTCGTATAGCACCAGTTATGCTCAGGAAGGCGATCTTTTGTACCTGGTTACCAGAAGACCATAGGCCCCATAGGCTAACATTGATCTCACAATGACACTGTATATCCATATGACCACTTTTGGTTTCATACACCAAATTTGACTAACGGTCCTCGGCACTGCTCATAGGATATGAGCCTTTTTTAATCTCCTTTCCAAATGGAGATTCCATATTAACTTTGAATCAAGTATGACTCCAAAATATTTTAGATCCGCTACAAAACTTAGCGTAGTGTTAGAAGAGTTGGTTTATTGGCCACATTTTGGTTAGTGCCTCGGATGTCGTATCTTTTTGTATAATTTAATGAAAAATTCATAAATGTATTCTATGCGTTTAACTTTCAATATGTTGACAGCGTCAATCACAAAAAAGTTTGTAAATTAATTTGCTGGGCATAGTTCGATACGAAAAATTTATAAAATAACATGTAGCATCTAGTTTTAACGTGTGAAACACACTACAAACTAAACTAGAGCGCCACAGAGTCACCCGAACTATCCTTCGCAACCTCCGATTTTTTACCTATTGAAGTGACAAACTCTAGTCATAATATTGTCACAGAATTTGCCCCGCTCGCATCCAATTCGACGAATGTGGTATCGCAAAACGCTAGATTGCCCCGATCGCCCCTACACAAAACAAAATAATGCCGTATATCGAGGCGCGACTGGAATATTGAGAATCGACGAGAATCGTAGAAGAAATGGACCTAGAGCTGTTAGAAAATACTTGGAATATTCGTTTGGTCTATAAAAGATGAACATACGGCTGAGTCAGTCAGTCTGGAATTAGAGCTCTCATTTGGATGGTTCAGTGAGATTAATTGGAGATTCAGACCGATTTAGATAGTGATTAATTAAATGGTGTTTAGTTGAGTTGTAATTAGTATTCAGTAGTGTACAGAGCATTATTAAATATCAGTAAAAATTAACTGTCTGTTTTTCTGGTAAAAGAAAAGTCGGGTTAGGAGTCAATATGAATCTCATGAGGAAATCTTATTCGCAACATGTTGCATTCGACATTAGTTTATTGTTTCATACAACCTTGACTGTAGTAGTGTGTAGTAATGTCATAATCACTAAAGTATTCGCGATTCATCACGAGGCTTCAAGAAAGTATTGAGAAAGTGTCTGCAAATAAACTAAGTAGGCGCCGATAGCATATTTAAGGTTCCTTAGGTCAACCTTGTCGCATATTATTTTAAGTCACCTTTAACACTAGATTTTATAATAAATAAAAAGCAATGTTGAATTCTTATAATTCAGATTTTGTGAAAATATTTTTTTGATCAATTAAAAATGGTGGGAAACATCTATAAAAACGCACATTTTTGCATGCATAGGTAGTGACCATATACATAATTTAAAGATAATTAATTGTCATGTAAATTTAGAATATACATATATTTGGTTGTATTCGTAGGAAAGAATAACCTTAAGAAATAATCCAAAATTAAAACTAGTTTGTTTATTAACATTGGCAAAATATTAGTAGCAAAAGCAAAATATCTAACAGTGTTACCATAGATTTATTAAGTTTATGAGTTTTATATATTTTTTAATTTGGCAACTGTATTTATGTACTCGAGGATTCCTATAATTTAAAATATTTGAATTTATTACATCAAGTCTTATACAAGGTGTCCCGTTAATATGGCGAAAAAAATCAGGAGGTGTAACCTTGAACAAAAATAAGAAAAGAAGTTCCTACGAGCCGTGTCCAAAAATGCTTAATTTAGGAGATACAGGGTGTTGAAATTTTAAAAAAATGTTGAGGTTTTATAATATCTGAAGAACTCTAATTTCGATTTGTTGAAATTTCGTATGTTTGTTTATAAAAACCATAGACATCTTCTGACTTAATTTAATTTATTTTATCAACTCCAGTAGAGTACTTTGTTCTATTTTGATTTTCTATTCCCATCAGGAATGTGCATGGCAAAGGTTATTAATTTTTTGCTAGAAAACGAAGCAAGATACCAATCAGAGTAAATCTACCGGATGCCACTGGAGCAGAAAAAATAAATCAAATTAAGTCAGAAGAAAATTTGTATGGTTTTTATAAACAAACATATGAAATTTCAAAAAAATCTGAATTAGGGTTCCTCAGATATTAATAAAAACCCTATGTTTTCTAAAATTTCAACACCCTGTATCTCCGAAACGAAGCATTTGCGGACACAGGTTCATAGGAACTTTTTTTCTTATTGTTGTTCGAGAAAACTTTCCCTGATGTTTTCGCAATATTAACGAGACACCCTGTACCCTGTATATCATTTGAAAATAAACATTCATCAACATAACTGTCAAATTTAAACACAATGTAACGATTGAGAGGAACACAAATACTGTTATCACTGCAACATGGAACAATTATTTATGTTTAATTTATATTCACGAAAGAAGACCTTATGAAAGGCCAAGATCAGGGCAAGGCAAGTAGATACGATGTTTATATTTTAGTTTATGAAGGACATTCTTGATAAAAAAAAGTATATAAAGGTCATTGCCAATATATTATTTAATATTTTATATAAATACCAAATTTCAACATTTGTATGTACAATACTTAAATATCTAATAATTTTAAACACAAAAATTCTGTTGTAACAGTTTTAAGTATCGGTGTGAACATTTTGTAAATGGTTAGCTTGTACACTGAGGGAAATCGACCGATAAAAAATGTTTGCTAACATATTTCGTATCACGATTGGTACTTTTTAGTACATATTATTTCATATATCAAGCATAATACAATTTGGTCCACGACTATACAGAGTGTTCCGTATAAGAACCGACCGACAGATGCATGTAGGGAATTCCAAAATATTGCAATTTAACCAACCATACCGATATAAAAAGTTGCACACGGGTCTTCAATATGGGAAAAAATATTAAAAAAATATATATATATATCTCTGAATTACTTTAACTTGGAATAATCAAATTTGGTACATGATTTAGGTTTATTATTGGACTCTTTGACTATGAGTTCAAGCAAATTGAAACACTACAGGGTGTGTCACCCCTAAAATTATACCAAACTATGTTTTCCTTTGATCGAATTTAAAAAGAATGTTAATATCCCGCGTAGAATTTAATTTGAAACACTTTTTTACTCTCGTTAAATTTTAAAAAAATTAGGTTTTCAAGAAACAATGCATTAATTAAAACAAGAATTTAATAGTGTTAGCTAGAAGAAATCAAAAAGTCAGTAGTAAGCCTTGTCTTTAAGATTGTTATGAGGAAAACCCTGCAGTTTTATCATTTTTTTAATTGTCTGCAAATTAGCAATTAGAACGTTAGAACGCAAAGAAAATTAGCAATAATTATGAGATAAAAAAATAAATTATATTCTCGAATAATTACAGGTACTTATTTTTCAAAATTAAAAGTCTTAACATTTTGCATAACCATTGTCAGATCCTAATTTTCAATGTTATATTTTTATATTTCTTCTGAAAGTATCGACTAATTCAAATTAATAAATGAATACTAAATTATTTAATGCAAAATATCTAGGTACGCTAAACAAACAAAAACCTAGATAGATAGTTTATGTATATATTAATCAGTCTAAAATAAATGTAAAACATAATTTAACCAATACTAATGAGACAAAAAGTAGACACCTACGATACCGAAGTTATAGAATAACGTAAACATTCAAAAACATTACCTATTAGATATTCGTATTGTATATCAGAGATGACCTATTTTTTCATATATTTCAAGGTAGACACCAGATATGATATTGATCGTGACTATCGTTCAGAAGAATAGTGTAAATATCAGGGCCAGTTATGGACTTCCAAAGAACGTCCAACAGTGTAGCTCTAAGGGATGTTAGGTTCGTTGAACGTCCACTTTAGGTCGGTAGGTACGTTCCAGGACGTATATGTACGTACATGGAACTTCCAACGGAGCATTTCCCAGAGGCGTCCTTAACATTATTTTAAAAATGTTTTATCTTCTGGCAATAACAGCGAAGCACTTTAGACAAAAAGCTTTGTAGAAAAAAACTAGTGTAAGAGAAGAAAAAAGAATAAATTACGTTTATTCATAGTATAACTCTCAAAAATAAAAATAAACTTCAACTGAATTTGCGCGGTAGGTAACAAGATAGAACGGTCTAATGTCAAAAGTTAAGAGTGCAATCGGCTGATAATTGATCGTGTAACTTTGTAATAAAAATTATAATAATTTTTAATCTATGCTTTATAATTATCTTGTAAGTGGTGAGTTTTAAATTGAAGAACTGTTTCTTTAAAGGAATATATTTCTTCATGCAAAATAAATTTTAGGGCCAATAAACTATGTCGCCAAACAAAAGATTTAGAATTAGAAAATAATATAAGGAAACAAAGCGATATTTTAGAGAGTTATTGAAGAGCTCATAAGGTTACGCAGTATTTAGGTTTCCCTTATGTTGACACCAAGCATGCGCATACATCGAGTTGTTCTAACCGAAATGAAATGTCTTTCGCTTTGGCAAAAATTGAGAAGAAAAAAATAAACAAAAGGATACGGGAATCCGAACCTACAAATTACTAACCAACTATATTGTGGACAAGAGAAGTGCAAGCAGTAATTAAATAAAGCTGCAGCAGCAAATAGAGAGTAAAAAATACTACCACTACATTAATGGTGGTGTAGCAATCCAATCATGGTTAAATAGACGATTGAAAGATTGCAAAAGAACAATAGTTAAAATCATTTCGTGATAGGTACATAGCACATACAGTGCCTTCATAAATGATTACAAGCCACGTGACCAGGACTGTGATTCTCAAAGAACAAATCGTATGCAAATATATTTCTTGCCTCTCTCAATTGCCGTAGTGAGGAAAAGGATATTCGCATATGAATTGCTCTGCGATTGATTTGAGAATCTCGACCCTGATCACATGGGTTGTAATAATTTATGAAGGCCACTGTACTAGTTTCCATAGAAGAATATATTTTTATATTTTAGATAAAAAAATATACTCATTTTTGTATAATATATTTTTTGTTTAAGTGAGCATTTCTATTTATTTCTTATGAAAAATAAATAGTTTTGAATATCCCAAGAACGTCCCCTTTGGGACATCTCCTAAACGTATTTTTTATACAAATCTGGTACATCTTTAGAACATCCTTAAAAAGTCTTAAACATCCATTCGTGGTCCATTAATGGACATCCTACGTATGTGGAGTTTTATAGAAAACGGACCTCCTACAGACATCCATCGGACGTCTAATATCCCTAAACGGACTTCCACTGGACGTCCCAATCATCATAATATCATAAAAATCTCACATTAAGAAAGTAGATAAGGTTAATTTTAATTTCTCTTTTCTTTTTGACAGTAGGTAACTAATTTAAAAAAACAATCAGTGTGCAAATTTCAGTATGAGTAAATTTCTGTAAATACGGACTATGAAATGATGAATCACTGGGTAGGACGTAGACACGCCTTCTCGAGTTACATATTTGTGGATAAATCCACGCAATCGAGATCGGTTATCATCGTCGTACATCAGACAACGGTTTAATTATTTTTTACAATATCGTTTGGAAAATTTATTATTAGTGATAAATAATACACAGTTCAGTGGCGTCTCTTAATAATAGGTCAGGAGGAAAGATAAAAATTACCTACCTCAAAGTAAATTTGTTATTTTATGTTAAAAAAGTGCGAAGAACTGAACATCAACACGGAAATAATAACACTAATGACCGGCTAATTCTGGTTACCTATACACGTGCCCGTTGTCATAACAACCAAAGTTGATAAGCTGCAGCGGATTTTGGCTGATGACGATTCCGCGACACTTTTTGCTGATGTATTGTGGGATCGGTAGTGCGCTCAGTGAATATGTTTTTTTTTAGAAGGCGTCAGCGTTCTATATTTTATAATTTTTTTTTGCATCTACTGATTTTGATAAATTATGCAAACCGTATATTTTTCATATCGAAATATAAATTACAAATTTTATATTAGATTAAATTTATTTTAAGCGGTAAGTAACATCGGAAATTTTAGGTGATGCGGTGCGGTTCGTCACCTGCGTCATCTGGCGAGCCGCCACTGAGGTAGGGCGTAATTAATAACGTAACTATATGCGTAGACAATAATTGTTGTCAAGTACTTCAATTTAAAGTATCTATTTATACTAAATACGAAGAAGGTAGACAGCTGTAAGGATTCCCGTCATTCATTTTTTTAATACTGCAAAATCCGTCCCGTCTATTGAAAAGATAATTTTTAAAACGTAATGACGATGTTTTCAATTATATTGTTCGTATCAACACAATAATATAAATATTTATACTTTCCTTTTCCTAAAAAAATAACCTCAAATACTTATAAGACAGATCAAACTGAAACAGTATTTGTTCTATTCATGGGCGCACTCGAGGAAGGGATAATGACGGTAATTAACCCTCCTCCTGCCCAAACCCAAAGCCATTCATTCAAATGACAACAATATATAATTAAATTTGTAATTATTATTTATTAACAAGATGAGAAAACTGGAATATTTTATTACATAATTATTTTTGTCCATGAGAATTCTTTTATTTATTTTTTATTTTTATGCGGGGCTCACCTACAACTGTTATTTTTCTCTACTCGCTCTAAGAGCTTTTGTTATTTATTTATTTTTTTAATAAAAGAGAAACTAATTGTGTTGATTTAACGGATTGCGAGAATTACATAATTTAATTTATATTTTACAAGAATTCTCCATATAACTCCCTAAATCAAAATGCTGGATGCGCCCCTTGATCTATTAAACAGTATAAACAAAGATTAGCTAAGCGATTTTCCTAATATTGCAAGTCCAACTTTGTTGCATATGATATTTTAGTCATCCCCATTACCCAATGCAATTATAATGAAAAATTATATAAAGATTTTAATTTTTATAACGATCATCTCAATTTGTCACTATTCTCATTATTGGAAACACAACTTCCATTGGGACTTTTTTTAACTTTTATCATTCCTAAAATCTCTGTATTTCAAGCGGTTTCCCATAATTAATTATTTTGTGATCAACATATTTTCCATACTAAATCGGATTTCATTGTTAACGAAAATTTGATTTATTTGAAGTATTTTTGTTAATTACACAGTAATTATAGACAACAATTGGTAATATGACAAAATGGCTTTCATTTGATGTGTGCTACACGACCCTATCAACGAGGTTTATAAAAAAAATACTTTTTTTCTTTGTAATTGTTTGTCTCCAGTCCAATCTTATTATACAAAGTACACATCATTATAAAGAGAATTTAAAGAGTCTCTTTTGAAGAGATGTTCTACAGGGTGTTAAGTAAAGAATGGACCATACTTTACGGCTGGTAGAATTGGACAAAAATAATGTGATTTAAATCAACTTACCTTAGCACAATTTTACTTGCTTAAAAAGGATTTTTTTTTATATTATTTGTTGGGTAATTGTAGATTTTGGAAAGTTTTTTATTGTGAAACAAACACGAATGTCTAATTGATTTTTGAGTTAAATGTACAAAACGTTATGAGCGCCTTTACCACTATATTATTCCTCACATTTTTTTTTCAAACATAGAGATTTTTGGAAAATGATTAGTTATTTTGAAATAGCTTTGAATTAGTTCTTAAAAAATAATATATACTTGCATGTTGCATGATGCACCATTTTAGAAGAAACTGCCTTTCATGTTATTTGTTAAGCTTGGAAATCAATTCTAAGAAATTAACCTTATAGTATGGCCTGTTCTTTACTGAACACCCTATATAACAGGGTGTATTGCAAGTTGTTACAATAATTTTAGGAGGTGATAGAATACTTGATTTTGAGTCGATTGAAACAAACATACCTATATACCAAGTGTTACAATATTTGTGATAATTAATTTTTTAATTTAACCGTGCTTTTCTACAATTATTATTGAAGTGTAGAAGAAAAACAAACCTTTTTATAACAAATATTTCTATACTTTTTTTATTAGGAATGAATGGATTATTTAACCAATAAAATCCAAAGTGGCTTCGTTACTTACCTAGAACTTCATAAACATGGTTTTTCTACTTTGTAAAAGCAAATATGTAGTCAAATTTAAACGTGAATTTTATTTAAACCTTTGTGTGTAGGTTTATTCAGATATTATTAAAAACTTACCTAAGCAATGGTCTTTCAGTTCTTAGGAAAAGTTTCTTGATAAACATTCTAAAAATTAGAAAAGTTAATCTTAACACTTTTAAGTATGCAGGGAGCGCATTCGCCAAAACTGGCAGACAGCCGTTTAGTATGTAATAAAAATGGTTTAAGAAATGAAGACTTTTGCTAACAAGAACCAAGAACCTTTAGAAAATATCGAAGTTATTAAAATACCGGTTGTTTATGTTTATGAAGTTCTAGGTAAATAACGAACTCACTTTGGATTTTATTGGTTAAATCAGTTAAATAATCCATTCATTCCTAATAAAAAAGTATAGAAATATTTGTTATAAAAAGGTTTGTTTTTCTTCTACACTTCAATAATTGTAGAAAACCACGGTTAAATTAAAAAATATTAAAAAATTAATTATCACAAATATTGTAACACTTGGTATATAGGTAGGTATGTTTGTTTCAATCAATTCAAAATCAAGTATTCTATCACCTCCTAAAATTATTGGTTACGACTTGCAAAACACCCGTATACTGGTCAATTTTACTATATCAGATTTTTAGCGGTAAATGCTTCGGAATATTCGGAAAATTGCGTATCGATAAAAATCGGATAGAAACTTTTCATTAGCCCATCCTATATATTAAATATAAAATTCCTCAAGCACGTTGCTTTTAGTAAACATTCTTTTGAAGTCTACAATTAACCGCTAATACAGATTATTATCCATGCCCTTGGGTTACCTATACTTGATAATGACATAACGAAATAATGCTGTATAAAGTTCAAAAACTTTATAGTTGAATATTCTTTTATAAAAATTATTGAATCTTTTTTTTAATAAATGATGCTTACTGAAAAAATCGTGGCCATTTCAACAATTTTGACCGCTCTTCATACATCTGCCATCGACTTTGCCTTCAAATTCAATTTGGACTAGAAATTGCGTATGTAATTTTTTACTTTCACTTATGCTACTACTGTGTTGGTTATAAGCAGGTATATCTTTTACACATAAATTTTAAGTGTTCATGTTGGATAACCGTTAATTTTACACTTTCCAAAAAACACGTGTCAAACTAATCCTGTTAGGTAATAAAGCTATCGAAGTAATAGACATTGCAACACAGTTTCGTTCCTCTCGATCATTTTTGTAATGGTCAGAAATGCATGATAGAAGGAAGCAAACGAAGACATACTTTATATACAAATGATGCTAAGTATATACAGGGTGTCCGCTGACCGGGAAAATGAGGGAAGGCGGATAGAACATGAAAAAATAAGATGACAAGTTCCTATAAATTTTTTTCCTACAGGCTGTCCCTATGAAGATATGTGTCCCTGAAGAATAGTTTATTTGAAACATATTTAGCTTACCAGGAATAGCCTATCTTTACATTTTAATGCCTACATTTTTAACACCCTGTACTCTTGTTTATTATCGATAAAATGAACAGTTGGCGAGAAAAAGTTCGACCTATGTTTGCATAGATCCCTGGTAAACTAAAAAAGGTAAATATGTTTCAAGGAAGCTATTTTAAAAGGTCCTTACTAGTGTCCATCACATTACATTTCAAATCAATAAAAAAAAAAAAATTCCAGCGGCGTCCTTCAGGGACACATATCTCCATAGGTCTGACCATTACATAGGTTTGTAGGAAACAATTTTATAGGAACTGTTCATCTTATTTTTCATGGTCTATCTGCACCCGAGGTATTTCCCCCATTTTCCCGGACACCCTGTGTATTCATTCAAGATTGTAGTGTTCAGTGTAATGGTAGATAATTAATTGAGCCAAGATAGCGCTGAAACTTGAAAATTGCTTGGTGAGGGTGGCAAACGTTGGTCACGTAAAAAGGGTTATTTTACCCAAAACGTAATATAAAATATTCCTGAGCTCAAAATATATTGCATACATTCTTACTCATAAAAATATGAAATACGTAACAAAACACAAAAAAAGTCATAAAATAAAAGAATTATTTCGCATCATATAGTATGATCGCGACTTTCAACAATGTAAAAATCTTTCAACTAGGTAGTAAATAGTTTTTATACGTCCTTAGTAAATCAACAACCCTGGCCCTTCTGCCCCCGTTAAATTGACGGCTATGTTAGGCACTATACTGCAATACATTACAGGGTGTTCAGAAAAGAATGGGCCAAACTTCAGATGTAGATAGTTTGGATAAAAATAAGCTGAATTAATTCAACTTACCTTAATCTAAAAGTTCATACTAACGGAGCTACAGGGTGTCAAAGTTGAAAAAATAAATCACATTTTCTTTATTATTTTTCGATCGTATCGACCGTATTTCATGAAATTTGGTATAGGGGGGTTTCTTGGGACTAGAAATTCGAATATGTCAACGATTTTGGTGTATCTGCTAGAGGGCGCCACCAACAATGGTTTGGACCCCTTTAAATCGCTACGACTTTTTTTGGACTGGAGGTATACCTTGTTGATGTCGCTAGAAGCAATGGTTTCTGAGAAAAACAAACAACGCACAAAGATATTTTGAATATATCTAATTAACATTTTATTTCATAAAATTTCATAACAGACCTCATTAATACAGTTACGATAGTGCGTAAGAATTAAAATATTGAATACATAATAAGAAATCGATGCAACTTTCCCCGAATACTTGAAGGTCTACCTTTATAATAGTATTGATGTAAAAATTACATTAGTTTAAATAAGTTTTCATTTTCTTCGGTTTTTTGGATTGCACTCATTTTATAAGTGGGAATAGTAACTGTTATAAATCAAATAATGTGAATAGAAGAAATATTTAATAAATTGTCAATTATTACTTACTGTCTGCTTTTTTTTAACAAAAATTACATTTTTACATTAAAATTTATTTTATAATAAGAGTAAAATAATCTATTATTATTATTTTATCTGATATAAAACATATTTTTATATTTGTAACTGAACAACTAGTAATTAAAACAAACAGTACAGTTTATAAGTTTATTTGTATTTAAATTTAGTAACCAATAAATTTCACAATTCATATTCCAAGAAACAGGTACCTTTACAGTGTATAGCATTGAGTGAATAAACTTATTCACTCAACCTGTATAGTTAATAACACAAACCATAATTATCATAATCAGCAGTATATTTGTTTATAAATGTTCTCAACTATTGAGAGTTAATGTTTATGTTTGCAGTTTAATAATATTTAATAAAATAAGTAATGACAACTGTATATAAAGTGTATCAATAAATAAAAACATGACATAATTTAAATTAGCTACATTTTGTATAACAATTTATTAAAAATACTAAAACTTTTATATAAAATAAATAATTTAAATTTGGTATAAATATGTGATTTCATAAGCATTGTTATACCATTATATCTTTACTCACAGATGGATAATACTTTCTTTTGTATTAAAAAAAATAACAAAATTTTTTATTAAGTGATTAAGTATTTAAGTAAATCTATCAACAAAAAAAACTTAATATTACATATAACTAATGACTAGTTTTACTGATAAAAAAACCGCTTCACCTTGGTACTGACATCACAAAACAAATTTGCATGCCTTTGCAAAAATTTGATAAGCTAAAAAATTGGCAAGAAGTATACACTGAGTATAAGTTAAACACATTTTTATGTTTCCCAGGCAATAATCAAATCAATTTTGGTAGCTATTATTTTACTGATGCTAAAGCAAACATTCTGACACAGGTGTCAGTAATATATGGATAATTAAAATTTATCGATAATTTGTAAAATACAGACTGTGGCGATAAACAGTTTTGTTCTGTTAGAATAATTAATCTGTAGGTATTCTCAGAAAATTATTTGGAATAGCTATGCAGTTAATCAAACCAGAATGTTGTAAGTTGTTACCTGTAAATATCTTTTAATATTTAGGTTCTAAATAACAGATTAGAAATAGCATAATATATATTAATAGGTATAGGTAGTTAACATTAAAATAATTGAAATTTCTGAACTTTTATCTAGCCTGGTAGGTATTTTAAACTTGTTATATATCACTGATTACAAAGACAGTACAAATATAGATAACAATTGGCAGACTTGGTGTTATTTAAATAGCAAAAATATTAATTCTCATTTATATTTACAGTTTACAATGACAAATTTTAGATTTCGGAACAAGATAAATTTTGAATCAACAAGCATTTTTTAAATTAAATTTTAATTGCTCTATTAGAACAATTTTCTTATTGCAACTTTCTCATTGTTTTGTGATATCATTTGGAATAATATCCCCATCCCTCCTAGGGAAAACATCATTTTCCAAACTTAAATAAATAAGTTATGTTTTAAGTTTCATTTTATAAAATATGGAAGTAAAAATGGTGAGGTAATTTCTCCGCACAAACACTAAACTTAGCAAAAATAACAGTTCTTTTTCGGAATGTCCCAACATCTAATGTAAAAAACTAGTGTACTTTAGATTTCAACAAGGGGTAATCTGCAGTAACTGGTGGGCTTCTCGTTTTGGACCTCCTCTCTCCAGACATGTAGGCCTTGTAGAAAAATCTGGCGAACAACACAAAGTAGCTAAAATACATGGCAATAGACAACTTTATGTTGAACGGAGTTATGTGACACTCTGCCTGGTTCTGCAGTAGTTGTCTCGCCCATAAGTTTACAGCACAGCCAATGATCATTTGTAACAATTGTAGAGAAGTTATAAGCATAGCGATTTGCCTAGGGGGGTTATATCTCATAGCCCTTAAAGCGTAATATGAATACATCACAGAATGGACGCAATAGTTCATAACGATGAACCATCTGGCACTAGCTGTATATTCGGTGTAGCTGAACCAAGAATACAACAAGACGGTGATGTGGTGATACCAGTGGAGGAAGATCAGGGGCTGTTTCCTAAGCACTATAAAAATGGTATCACCTAGTTCTGGAAGCTTACTCAGTACAAACATCCATGTCCAGAACCCAGAAACTTTGTCCTGTTCTATAAAAGATGGAACACATACTGAGTGATACAGTCCGTGGTGGGTAAGGGTGTGAATAAACTCAGGTACCGTTCTGCATGCCCCCATTATACTAAACGTGGCTAATAGCGTGTTCCACAGGACTAGCACACCTCTGAGTTCAAATTTAGGTCGGCTCTGCATGAGGTACTGACCACCAAATATAAGCACCATGTAAATACCAACATAATAGAATCCTAATGTCCAATTGTCCTGCATCCACGTGCGGGTCTCCTGATGAATGAAATCAGATTCGAAATTGAAAATGTAGGAATAGTTTGGCAAAGTTACTTGTGTGTATTCCTTCATGGTGCACTCTCACTTGACGGGCGACGATTTGAGCAGCTACCGGCACCTCTACAGTCTGCACGTTTCGGAATATTAAAAACCGTCGATTTCTGTTGCCCGTTTTTATAATAAACACCCGATAACCCAGCCCGGACTTGGATACCGCACCACACCGTACGCCCTATCTAACTGCCATTTACGCGCCTGCGTCTCTTCGACGGTTGTATGAATATCCGCTCATCGTGGATCTTTCTATGCTTTTTTCGCCCATAGAGATGGACTATGTTGTTTCAGTCCCACTAATTGGTAAAGTTAGAAAGCAGGTGGTCTAGACACGAACGGATATTTGAAACAGTGGTGGGACAGCGCGATGATTTCATTAGGTCGTATTCAATGCATGAATAATAGCTATTATTGAATTAACTTAATTTACATGAAATATATGTAAAATAATATAACCTAAAATATGATAAACGATTTGTATATATACCGATTGTATTTAAATAGAGGTATCGTGATGAATATAATACCATAATAATACTTTCCTACCTTTTAAGAAATTCCTCCATTTAAGGGACTTCCGGACTTCCTATTTTTGCTACACAAAATTTACTTACTTTACTGGAAAATGAAAAACAATAGGAGTAGGAACCACAAACAAGTTTTATAGTAAAAAAGTAAGAAATAAAATTCTGTCTGCAGAAGAATAGTGACATGGCATTTCAGCCAATCGGTTAGCTTGTTTTCTGAGAAGTGAGAAAGCCGCAAGAAACTCGGTTTCAATTTATTTATACATGATAACACAACACGCTAGATCGGTTGCTATCTAAGTTGTGAACCGCATTAGTAATGACGTCATATATTATGCAACCAGCGTTACAAGTGTAGCTAAAATGTACCCGTGAAATTAGACCTTTTGGAAAGAGTAATAAAATCAACAGGTTAATAGTATTTTCTCTTATTCAATTTCTCACTTTAAGAAAAATCAATTATAACAGATTATGTACCTAGAAGTTAAATTTTGTTCAGTATCAATTTTGAATTTACTCACTTTATTTGCATTAAACACCAACCAATCAACAGTGACGAGCATGACTAGTTTTAAAATTTAAAAATTATACAGGGTGTCTCCGGAGGTAGGAGAAACAACTCTTGTAAAACACAAACAAATTTAGTGTTACAAAATGACTTTCTGGGATTTAGCTTGCTTAAGGAACAAAATCTGCCATGATTGTATATCCATAAAATCCAGCAAGCTTTGGCAATTTGGGAAAAAACCTAATTTTTTTCACCAGTAAAATACTGTTTCTGTATGATATACGATAAAATTGAGGATGAAATTATCAGAAAAAGGTATAGCACTAGATAATGTAGTTCTGTAGAAAAAGGGGTGACGTCACAAGTTAGGCAACCAACACAACAAGTGTCATAAGAACACGCGAAGACTTACCTGTAAAATTCGACCTTAAGGGAAAGTTACTTAAGAGTCAAAATAAAATCAACAAAATAGCACTTACTATTTCTTATTCTTATTCAATTACCATAGTTATTTAAGAAATATCATCTGATCCATCTTGTATATAAAAGTTAAGTTACATTTTTGCCTGGATTTTAATATGTTTAATTAAATCAGATAATTCTTGAATAGCAGTTTCACTAATTTGAATGTGAATATACCGTTAACTTTATTTGCACTAGACACATAACATTGAAGATTACAACCATATATATTTAATACATTTTAAAAGCATAAACTTACTTTTACAATATTTAACAATAAAACACACAAAATCAACATATTCTTAATATTAAAGCTGTTTTTTTTTTGCGACGAAATGTGTTCAACCCGGTTCAAAACATTATATTTTTACATTTATTACATTTTATTTTTATATTTTATAAATACGGTTTGTCGCAAAAAACAGCTTAAATTTGCAAGTTGAAGCTTTTTGACAAATAAACCAAATGAAATTAGTTACTCTATTGAGCTTAATTATTTTTTGCTATTGGTGGAGAAAGAACACATTTTAAATATTTAAAACAAAAGAGAAAAATATTTTAGAATAGTTGATCCAAAATTAACAAATAATATTCTTCTATCGAATTCAAATGAAGAAATTCTTAAATACTTAACAAAGAAATAAATCATATTCCAATGTTTCGTTTTGAGTCAGATAATTTGACTCTTAAATATAGTTTTCATAAGGGTCATTAGAGAAATTAAATTTCTTATGACGCAAAGTACTGCGGGTTGCATACTTCAATGATGTCACACTAGTGCGGTTCATTAAAGATATACATTGTCTAATGCTAATAGCTTAGTCAGAAAATCTAGACCCATAATTGTACTGTCCTTTTCCTGATTATTAAATCCTGAATACACTATTAAGGTCATCCACAATATATCATATGACAAAATGTTACTAAGTTTTCAGTTTATTTCCAAAGTACCAAAGCTTACTGGATTTTTATAAATTTGGAATCACAGCAGATTTTGTCGAATTGAATCCCAGAAAGCCATTTTTTATCTCATAAATTAGTTTCACCTATTTGGGGACATGCTATATATTTTCTAAATTTTGGTCACACCCATTTGAAACTAACCTAAATCTAATCTAAATTTTCATTTTTACTATTGAAAAGAATTCGAAGCAAGCCTTGAAAATTGTATTTTCATTCTGAAATTTGACACAAGAGTAGAGTTGTTGAAGATCTATCATTGAAAATAATATATTTCGAATCGGCCAACAAATAAAACTTTTACAGAGGTGTTCATTGCTAAACGTTTGCTTAATGTAATGATTGATATCATAAGCAACAAAACATGCTAATTATGTCTAAAAGCAATTGAACTGAATAAATATACCGATTTATTTACTTAGCACAACATTACCGAAATTAATGTTATAACTATTGTATTTTTTATTAACTTGCTTTCTCAGTAGTTTATTAAAGGAAATAAAAAAAACGTACAAAATTATGTACCTACTGTTTTTCTTTGTACATTTTAAAATTTTGCGAGTAAAAATTATTCTATATTTAATACTAAAAATAAGTATGTCTATCTTGGATTTTAACCCTCCAAGTCATTAAATAAAGCATGCTGTTTTTTATTACGGCAAAGAAACATTATTAATATACAAGTGTCGATTATTATAATTATAAAACTGTGAAATGGAAAAAATGGATTAATAATTATGGGCTAGTTAAACAACCACTTCCATTTCCTTAAAAAATTTATTTCCAATGACAAAGATTGAAATACAACAATAAAATAAATAAGACATTTGTTAAAGACTAAAAAACAAGACTTACTTTAAGACATAAGATATCAGGTGACACAAAAATACGGCATAATCCAAAATATCGTTCAAACCTCTCAATTTTTTTTCCACTACCAGTGAAAATTGGAAAACATTGAAACAAAGTAGCCATATTCTTTGTTTCAACACATTCAAATATTCTATTAGGATTTTAACAATTAAAAATCTGTCAGCATAATGAGTATAGAGGGTAGTCTGTTTTTCACCGTTGGCATCTCGTAAATCGTAAAATATATGGAGTGGCTCAAATTAGGAAAAGTTGCGCCTTGTGATGACCATTAAGATAAACCAAACGGATCCAAGATATCTGCTGCCGTTGCTGAAATATTGTGAATTAAAATACTGTTTTTAGAAAACGACATCTAGCGTAGGCTCTGAACAGTCTGCATTTCAGTAATATGACGTAACGTAACCACACTTCCTGCGAGTTTTTCTTTTTAGAATAAAAAACGAATAATTAGGTACTCAAAAAGACTCACAGCACCAAAAAACACTTATGATATAGATTCTTGTTATTTTGTTGCCGATCGTTCTATTTACCTTTATGATTTGCTCAACCATCGCCGGTTAATATCATATAATGGTGAGATGACCGACAATAATTGAACTGGCTTATATCTCACCTGCACTCAGTTTATATGTGAACATACATATGAAGGAACGGCCAGTTCAATTGTCGGTCATCTCACCTATGGCGTACTGATGAGGGCTAACAAGCCCGAAACCGGTCTATGTCTGGTGGTGTGTCCGACAAGGGTTCTTGGCTGTTCACAGATACTGCAGGAGTAATTCAATGCCGGTCGGGGCATTAGTTCGTGGAGTAGTTGTTTCCTGCAGTATCATTTACAGATTTAATGGCTCGTCGCTAGGGCGAGAGGTCTGCGTTAAGTACCTGCTGCAATGTAGGTCGATTTCTGTAAGTCGAGCCGCTTAGGCCGAGCAGGAAGCAAGCAGACCAGTTATATCTCACCTATTTACATTTTTCATTTACACTGAAACTACAAATTAAAAAAAATAATTTAAATGAAAAAATCTAGTTGTTATTAACGTAAAACAAAATTTAAGCAAACAAAATACACAAATATTCTACAATGCACACAAAGCTCAGTTTTTGTCCATAATGTTTTGAATACGTTGTGAAATAGACCTAAAGCAGCAAAAATTCTGTCACATAAATCTTCTATATTTTCACAAGGATTGTAATAAATTTTATATTTCGAACTATCCCGAAGAAAAAAAATAATGGGTCGAGACATGGACTCCTCGGAGGCCAAACAACAGTCCCATGAGTGCCAATCCAATTACATATTGAAAAGTGTCGATTTGCCATTTTGCTGAACCATTTCTAAATTTCTAATACTTATAATTTAATAGAAAATTATCCTTAAAATATTTAAATATTTCTGAGAAGTAAAGGCGTCCAACAATAAAGTTAGCAAATGATGAATCTGTCAAAATGTTTGACTTTTGTTTAATATCAAACACAACTAGATTTTTTATTTAAATTATAGTATTTTTAAATTTTGTAGGTTATTCTTTAACTAAATTAGTAATGTTACATATTGACATGTTCGTAATTTTATTCTACATCTGTTACCATAGTTTATACAGTTCGTCGAGTGAAGGTTTCAGAAGTTTTGGCTAAATGTGCAATGAAATTCATTTGGGAGACAATCTGTCTCTTAACAAATCATCATGCCCCTTGAGCGTGCGCGGCTAAATGCGCAGTCGTCTAAAAAAAAAAACGAAATCTGGGACCTCGACATCAAAGGAACCGACATGAAGACGCCGGGCTGTAATAGACTGTGCTGTTACTGTCAAGATCCAATATGGCACCCACAAAAAAAAAAAATTAATGTTACATAACCAAAACTAATAGTCGTAGAAATTTTATTTTAATGAAAATTGATTTCTCATATACAGAATCGGAAATTGCGGATCTTTACAGAGAAAGTAGAAATTGCCGCTTCATCCCAGGGAAGGTACGAAGTATAAGCGGCGCGGTAGTATAATAGAATACTAATTTTTTTTGTATATCTGCCCTATTCTTCTCAAAGTCCTTTTATTGCATTTAAAATGCTGACGTGTATTAATATATTTGAAAAGATTAACGAATAAAACACGGCGTGAATAAGATTTTTAAATTTTGAATGTCCATTTAGCGCGTCTACAATCTTCGATAACGGCCGATGGTAGGCGAGAGCTAACGAGAGCCGCACAACAAAAACGGTATCCTCACAGATTACAGACCTCAGTCCGGTCACCTGATGCCAGTGTTGCCAGGCCTCATGCTTTTGCATGAGATCTATTCACGCTGTATTGCAGTGATTCTTAACTCTATTCCGTAAGGGTACCTACATTTTCTGGAAACAACAGATTTTACGACCTGTGAGTCACCCTGCGTCACGTCAACTGCGCCTCAACGTTCGCCCGGCCTAACAATAAAATAAATTAGAAAGGTTACGGGGTTAATAACTTTTAAGTAAGTACCTGTAAGTACCTACTTACAATGTAATATTATGATAAAATAGCATAACATAATGCTTTTTAATGAAATAAAAATGGCATTACAAAAGTAATTAAAAATTAAGCTGTGTCAAGAGGTGTTTTTTGATAAATTAAGCCATCTCATGCTTTTTTCTCCAAACCTCATGCTATTTTGAAATTATTCTCATGCACTGACCTGGCAACACTGCCTTATGGGAACAGTCGAAGCACGCTGTGGTGGAAGTATGCGTGTGGCATGACACAAATACACGCAAGCGGCAAAACACAATTCACCATCAAGATCCTCACTTTTCAAATGTGTATATTCTTATCCCTCTGCACAAAATTTCAGATGCTTCTGTTGAGAAATAATGACAGTAGATGGCATTCTCATAATCACTATTTTCAATTTCTTTTTGCAATACTTCAGCAATGAGTGCAGATATCTCGGATCTATTTGGTTTATCTTAATGGTCATGAAAGGGCATAACTTTTTTTCTAATGTGAGCCATCCTGTACGTTTTACGGTTTCCGGCATGACAATGGCGAGCCATGAAAACCAGACCACCTTGTATAGGAATAAGAAGGGGTCCACCTAATTGTTTATATTGTTCACAACTTTTGACGTTTGTAGTTCGCCAGAAATGTCGGGCATTGCAATTGACATTTCAAATTTCAGGATCTGTGTCAAAAAAGAGGCAATTTATTACTTATACTATTTTAATTGTGTAGTAATAGTAAAAGTAATAAATAATAACAAATGCTTAATTTGTTAATCGTCAAACGCAATGTCCTCTGGATTCGGACGGCCTCAAATCTCTAGACGGGCTAACATTTGCACAAAAAGTGAAACTCTACTTTGACTTATCTGATAGTGAAGATTATACCAATGACTATGAACTAGTCATGGTGTCAAAGTAGAAAAATAAATTACATTCTTACAATTTTACATCAACTACAACATCGACTCCTGTTAACAGCAAAAATGAGTAGAATTAGAGGGAAATGTTACATTCAGTTACTGTAATGCAGTGATCAAATTCTTAACATTTCAAGAAATCTTACCGATGCGTTTTATTAAAACCGTCCCAAAGCTTTCCGATATTTGGATTATTCCTTACATTTAACTCACCTTGTAGGTACTCCTTTACCCGCCACAAAACATTTAAATCACGGCATCGATGTTCTTATCTTCTTCAGTCGTTTCGATCTGGTCTCTATGCTGCTCAATATGTTATTAAAATTCTGGAAAGAAAAAGGGTTTGACTATATTTTAAGACTACGGACAATATTTTTTTTTATTTCCTTTTATACTCGCGACAAGAATTCAGACGACTTACGTCATATGAACAAATGGATAATTCATTATATTTTCATCAAAATTTTACGAAATTGCAACTGAGGGTAATAAAACTAGATACTACACTAAAAGTTTGCATTTTATATTGCACTAAATTGCAAAAAATTGATAGTTTTCAACACAACTAAATGTCGAAAATTACGTTGACAATAAAAACAAATGCGTAACGTCAGTCATGCCGTAAGACGTCTGAATTCTTGACGCGAGTATATATCCATTGCACTGTTCAAATTGACAATTAAATAAGAGAGTTAAAATGACATTAAAAGACAAATAATTGCGCAATAATTACAAGCAAAACGTAAAAAAAGCGATAGCAAAAAAGTAACACACAATAAGTTGTTACAAATAAACTATTCAGTTTCCTCTAGACTCAGATCTGGAGGTAGAAAAATATAAAATAGCAAAAAAACTAAGAATCAGTTTATAGAAATAGTTGATAGGTAGGTGAATAGTTATAATTTTACTAATTGAGCTATATATTTTCATGTCATCAGAATGGGGTAGAAGCTTTACATCTAAATTGTTAACAACATCATTTATAAACATAATGAATAATAGAGGGTTATCGTGGTTTTTAGGCTTTCACGGCCAGTGTTGTAATTTGATACATGGTGATTTTCCAGTATCCGAGAAGTGGTTCCGACCGTAGCAGTCGTAATACCAACAGTAGGAACTGAAATCAATATATGGACAGGCCCAGAGACACCGATAGCGGGTCTGTCCCCACAGAGCCTAGCCCGAGAACAACCAGGGCAGGTAAAAGTATCCCAGCTAATGCTAGGGATGTGCATTTTAACTCTGTTTCTGGCAGCTACCAGTTACCGAGGTCACGGCATAACAACCCGGAAAATCACCATGTATCAAATAGAGGGTTAAGAATGGAACATTGAGAAACTTGATGTAGGTAATCACATACTCAACAGACGTAAATCCATTATAAAAAAATTAATTTTGAATCAGATAACATCAAACACGCAAGCCTTTGAAGTGAAATTGAGTGATCATGTGTGCATTTTCTGTACCTTACAACTGGAAGTACATTTAGATTATTTTTTGTTTTAATTATAATAATAAAAGCTAACTTATCTGTCTGAAATTTAGTATGGTGTCGTTTGATAGATGGCAGTGCGTGACGTTAATGTCCAAGGTCTATTAACTACACGGTCGGGTCATCAGCAGGTAACCAATGAAAACTGAAGACTTTTGTAACGTATGGCACAGTCTATTTCAGTCCATCTTTTGAGAAAGATTATATTTTGTCTTTATTTACGGGAATTTTGTGTCGTCACCTGGCCCGGATAGCCCCGACCGTATAGTTAGACCGTGGGTAATGTCAACGTCCCACAGCAATGCCATCTCTTCAAACACAACTACTTATTGATCGACCCCCATATATCTGCACCATTCTGAAATAGCCTTCTTCAGTAGATACAATATATAATTTTTCTTATCCACAACTTCTTTTGTTTTAAATTGCGTGTTATGCCATTTAAGTTACTAGAAAGGTACTGTAAGGTCACTGTGCGACTTTGACTGACCCTTCTATGGTGGGGAAGGTTTGGTTCTCTATAATTTTCGAGAATGGCTGGCATTTTCAAATTTAGCTTTTTCAACATACTGTATTTAAAAAATTGAATTGGGTTCTTTGATTGAAAATTTCATAAAAAAAAATGTTTGACGTTTTTCAAGGGTTAAACATTTTTCAACATTGTATACGGAATGGTTTTTCGCACTGCTTATTTTAGTTCATACTATTACCACAGTCTATTATACAGTCCGGCGTCTTCACGTCGGCTCCTTTGATGTCGAGGTCCCAGATTTCGTTTTTTTAGACGACCAAAAGACGACTGTGCATTTAGCCGCGCGCTCAAGGGGCACGGTGATTTGTCAAGAAATGGAATTTTTCCCACTTCGTCGTGTACAAATGAATTTCACTGGTGTTCATTGCGCATTTAGCTGCGATTTAGCCACACCCTCTGGAACCTTCACTCGACGAACTGTATAATAAACTGTGCTATTACCTCCTGAAATATTTTACACTCTTTTTTAACACCCTGTATATTGAAAATAACCTTTTACCACTTGGTGGCATAGGGCTTAGCGACTATTAATAATTTTAATATGATAATGTACTTACAAAATCATCGCTATCATCACTTGAGTCGTCTTTATCACCATCATTCTCATCATCTGTAAAAAAATGTAACAATTGTAATCCTCATTTCTTTTATTGAAAAAAGTCTTACCTTTATCAATGGGTTCACTTTTTATCCTGAAGGGATCTTCCGCACCTTTGCCAAGCAGTTTGTCGTTACTTGACACAAAGTGGAGGCCTGGAACATGCTGCTCCACTGATATTTCCTCCAACACTGACGAAGGTTCCTTTTTAACCTCCACGGGTATACTGTCCTTGCTTAAAGGAACCGGATGTAAGGATCTTAAAGCTTGATAGGTGTTTCCGCTGGGAGTCCTGTCAGGTTCCTTTTTGATTTTGTCCGGCGGTATGATCGAACAATCACTAATATTTTCGTTGTTCGCTGTCCTTTCTATAGCACTACCACTGTCTGTCGGCTTAGGACTTGTGGGTCTCGTTGGTTTGGTTTTATCTGCAACCGTTAAATCGCTAATCTCTTCTCCTACGGAACTGGACAAGGAGAGTTCCTCGCAGTCTTTTTCCTTCTTTATTTCTGGAATGGTTTTAGGCCTGTGCCTAGAGAACGCCATGTCTAAGTCTCCCGGCATGAAAGGAGAACTATACTGTCTGGGTGGTTTTATATCTTCTTCTTCGTAATCCGAGTCTTCCAGCGGTTCCTGTTTCACGGAACTTAAGTCTACGCTCCTGTCTGTGTCTGTTTCCCATTGAGAAACGTCCACCATCTCCCAGGGGGCTAGAGTTGAGTTAGTGCAGCTTTCAGTTTCGACGTCGGACTGATTGTGACTGTGAACGTCATTGTGGTCTGCTAGATCGGCACTGTTATGGTCACAGTTTGAATTCACAAGGGCACCGTTGTCGTTTTCACCACCGTCGCTCCTCTGAGGTAACTGGGGCTTCGGTTCCCCAGGCATTCCAACGGTACCATTCAGCCTTCGAAATCTTAAGAGGAGAAATACAGGGTAGGTCAATTATTTATAAATATTTAAAAACAGTTAAGATAATGCTAATATAAAGTAGGTATTACGATAGGACCACACACCAACAGTAATTTGGTTTTAAAGATGAGCATGAGTTTCTTTAATATAGTTTTTTTCTATCCTGTCATTTCAAAAATAAATAACATTCATTCAGGTAATTAGTTTTTATGAGGCAAATCATTTTTATGAGGCATAAAAATGCCGTTTGAAAATTACTAGTTTTCTTTCGTTCTGATTTAAATGATGTAACTTATATGATTAAAGTGATGTAAAAGAACAAAATATTATTTGACAGTTGACGTTAACGTTAACCGTATTGTTGATTCTTCCTTATGATAGATTGAAACAAAAATTTTCAACAAGGGACACCAAGAAAATGACTGGACATATTTTAAAAGCATTTATGGACGCCTCTATTATGCTAAAAATCAGTGAGTGATAGTTCGAGCGTCGTCTGCTAAATTGCAGCGGCTGCACTTTTTCTAGGCTGTTTGCAGTGACTCACCGCGTGTGGCTACACTCTACAGCACATATGTCATAGTTGTCAACTGTTTGTATCAGTAATTTGACGTTTCTTAAAATTTATGACAGATTTAATATTCATTTCATATGTGTACTTTTCTGTTAACACATTATTTTTAAATTTATAAATTGATACAACTTAAAATAATGAAGTATTATATTTTTCAATGTGAAAGTGAAGTAACAGTCCATTATTATTGTGTATGTATTTTATTAATAATCTACAATATTTGGACAGAAGTACGTTGTGTGGACTACAGGAATGGCATATTAATGTCGCATATTTTAAGTTTTAAAGTAGTAGATATCAAATACATTTTAAATAAACCATATTAGATAAGTTGTCCCTAATAAAAGGTAAGCTATTACAGTGTCAATATCAAATGGCAAATTCTGACATTTAGGATGTGATATGTGTATTTCCAAAAACTAACATTGGAGCCACCACAGAACAGCACATTACAGAATTCTATATTGAAATTCAGGTGATTCCACAGACAAGTATAACAAAGGCGACGTGATGGTTCAAGTAGTGGCAGTATTCTTGAAGAAGACAGTGAATGTTTGAAAAATATGAAAAAACTAAAATCATTTTGAAGACACTGTTGCATCAGCCTTTAAAAAAGTGCCTATAAAATTTCAATAGAATTAAGGATAAAAAAGTTATGATTATTTCTTCACCTAACACATATCCATTCTACCTTTTAGGGTGCTGCAATTTTAGAAATATTTTACCTGAAATTGCATCTCTATAGAAGTAATAAATATGCCAGATATAAAAAAAAATCCCCTATTAAGTTATAGCAAAAAAGAAATAAAATGGTACATGAATGTAACACATTATTTTTTCGAGTAGTATCCCCCTAAATTTTCTACGAAGAGTTTCCGGACACCCTATACAGGGTTAACTATGACTAAGTACAAAAATTTTAACCACGTGCTCAGGGAGCCCTAAAAGACAATAAAAAGTTATTCCAGAATTTTAGCTCGATATTTAAAAGATGGGGCAAAACCCTTTTTCCTACGGAAAGTCGGCGCCTATGATGAGTATCGACTGGGATGGCTTATGGCTTAGATCCATAGTTGACATTACATCTGTCAACAACTACCATGCGGTCGCTTGCAGTGCTTCTAAATGCAGAAACGACAAAATGTACATTCTTATTAGTAATAATACCCGATAGGTAGGTAACAGTTAATCCAGTTAGCTCCAGTATTTTGCATTCGTTTTCATTGTTTGGGTACAAACTGGTAAAACTACATTTTCACTCACTACCGATAAACACACTTCCGTAGGTACAGTTACATACAATGCCTATGTATTATAACAAAATCGAAGTAGGTAGATTCTAATAGGTATAACAGAAAACGCGTTTGACACCGCGACAGTGTTGTCCCATAACCTATAAAAACAAACTGGCGCACCATATTGTGGGAAAATATCTGTACCAGACCCATATTCCTTTACTTATTAACTATAAAACGTTTAAAATTAAAATAAGGCACTAAAAACTGAAGAAGATCACAAAACTACAACGTAAACACAGGACTTAAATTATAACATGACAGCGAACAGACTCGACTGGACCGACTGCCGACTGTTGCATGATGGTTGCGTGCTGGTTGCACACTCTAATTCTCGCATTGGCGGCGTTAAATAAGAATTTAATATAATATCGAAAACAATTTCTTTCTCTTTATAAATAAGTTTGGAAATTTTTTGAAAGGAAATTTTGTTAATTCTTATTTTTTTCTATCCCCTCTTAAAATATTTGTACTTAGTCATTAACCCTATGCAACAGATGACATTACTTAGTCCAGTGGCAATAAGTTTACTCATAAGTTGGTTGCAAAAAGCTCATGATTGTGATATAATTTGAAGTTGTAAATTAGTTAGCAGGAATTTCATCAAAATAACAGTTTTTAAAGCTAATTTTTAGTGTTAGGTGAAATTAGTTAAGGTTGAGAAAATGGTTTTGCTTCAGATTTTTATGAGTTGACACCATAGAAATCATAAAATATATACAGGGTGTCCGGAAAAGACGTGTACAACGGAAGACCACAGACTCCTGGGTTCAAAACAAGCCGATTTAGCCCAATTTACTTATTTCCAAAATTGCTTCGTTTAGCCGCTAGGGAGCGCCAAAGTTTGCGAAAAATTTTTGTTTATTCCGAATATCTTGACTTGATCGATTTTAACCATTTTTAGGCCACGCAGTTATAAGTCTAACCGACACTTTTTGACGTTATTTAGAATCTTTTGCAGTTATTAGAAATGTAAGAAAAATCATGTATCATGCAAATATAAGCACATATTTTTTTAACCTCCTGTACAATTACTCTCAGTTTTTTTTTGTTAGTAGCTGACTTTATTTAGAAACTTTTTTTATACTTTCAGAATTTTGAATAGATGAGTAGTTTAGGCAGAAAAAATATTTTTCGTATGTCAACAATATCAGCATTCGTTCTGCAACAATGAAGTACCAGAAGTTGGCTCTGTTATTTTAAGTGTCAGTTGTGTGTCAAATCTAATCAGCTACTGAAATTAGTCTCTCGGTGTATTCTTCTTGCTCAATTACTTAGTTACTTTAGATCTTACTTTATTTGTTGTCGTTATTGTTGTGTTTGTTTATTTTTCTCATTTTTCATTATTTCATCATGGATACGTATACATATTCCGAACAAGTAGATATGCTTTTGGTTTATGGATTTTGTCAAGGTAACGGCCGCAAAAGTGTTAGGGTCTACATGGACAGATTCCCTCATCGACGAGTGCCAAATCATCAAACTTTTGCCAACATCGAAAGACGACTTCGCGAATTTGGTTCCTTCCACTAAATGAATGCGCTCAAGGGCGTCAACGTGGAGGAACACATCCTAGATAAGATAAAAGAGAACCCAAAAATTAGTGCAAGACGCATTGGACATGAAATAGGGATACCAAAAACCATAGTTCATTATGTTTTGAAGGAGCAGTTACTACATCCGTACCACATTCAATCGGTACATGAATTGCTACCCATTGACCCCGAAAAACGTTTAGCATTTTGTAATTTTATACAAGATCAAAGAGCCCATGATATCAACTTCAGCAAAAACATTTTATTTACAGATGAAGAATGTTTCACTAGGTCAGGCATCATTAATAACCACAACAAACACGTTTATGCTGATGAAAATCCACACTGTACTGAAATAAGACATTTTCAATATGAATTCAGAGTAAACGTGGGCGGGAATTATCGACAACTTTATTATTGGCCCGGTTGTGCTTCTACATAGATTAAATGGTGTCAAATATTTAATTTTTTTAGAGCAAGTATCACCTAATTTATTGCACGATTTACAGTTACTAATTCTTATTAAACATGTGGTTTATGCACGATGGTGCACCCCCTCATTTTACAATACCCGTTCGTCAATATTTACATAATCTGTATCCTAACAGGTGGATCGGAAGAGGAAACGATGCTCCTATAAAATGGCCACCTCGAGCACCAGACTTAACCCCTTGCGATTTTTTTTTGTGGGGTGCAGTAAAAACCAAAGTATATGCCTCTGCAGTTAATAATGAAGAGGAATTGTTTAGGCGAATCCAAGACGCAGTTAATATTTTACGAGGTAATGCAGGAATCATGGAGAGGCTGCACTACAACTTGATTACTTGTTGCATAAGAGAAAACGGTGGTCACTTTGAGCATTTATTGTAAAGTGATCATAACTCTTTTTTGTTATATTTTATTATCTTGTATTTATTAAATAAAATATAAATGAGAGTTTTGGAATTTTCGTTATTTGTTGCAGAACGAATGCTGATATTGTTGACATATGAAAATATTTTTCTGCCTAAACTACTCATCTATTCAAAATTCTGTGAGTATAAAAAAGTTTCTAAATAAAGTCAGCTACTAACAAAAAAACTGAGAGTAATTGTACAGGAGGTTAAAAATATGTGCTTATATTTGCATGATACATGATTTTTCTTACATTTCTAATAACTGCAAAAGATTCTAAATAACGTCAAAAGTGTCGGTTAGACTTATAACTGCGTAGCCCAAAAATGGTTAAAATCGATCAAGTCGTTTTGAGATATTCGCTAAACGAAGCAATTTTGGAAATAAGTAAATTGGGCTAAATCGGCTTAATTTGAACCCAGGAGTCTGTGGTCTTCCGTTGTACACGTCTTTTCCGGACACCCTGTAGAATATATATAAGCCTTTACATTAGGCATTCAAAAATAGTTAGACTATGGAGAAGCTTACAATCTAGAGAAAACTTAATATAAGCTGTTGGTTATACTGAATCTTAATCACAGAATACAACTGAAACAAAAACAGAATGTTTGTAATTAGACCATAGCAATCATGTTTCTACCAATTGGAGGTAAAATTATCATATTTTGAAATTGCCCATTAGTGTGAAGCTACCCCATTAGTGCAACCTCATAAAAGCTAAGTTACTGCAATATTACCAGACTCGCTTTTCTCCAAAGGTTCACTATTTTCGGTACATCTTGGCGTTCTATATATTTTAGCAGTCATTACACTAACAATTTATTGTCAAAGAAATTGATGCATTAATGAATCAATTTCTTCAAGGTCACACTTTGGTTTTACATTATGTTCAGGGCTTGGCAAGTTTCTTAACAATTTGCTGTCAGATGTCACCCGTACCAACCTAAAAGTAATTTTAACTTTTGACATTATATCATTCCCATTTGTAAAAACAAAAATGAAAAGTAATTTTAATAATCATAAGTTAAGGCAAAAAAAACTTCCATTGCATTTATTTCTTGCTGCTGCTCGGTTACTGGTTAAATATTTACATTTATTTTATATTGGTATTCCTGAATTGAAAAAAATTGACAAAAAAATTAGAACAAGTTTTAAGTCGTCTATAACGTGACGAAGTTCTTCATCAATTTATTTGATGTCCAAATTTTAGTATTACATTTGTCAATTGACTTGACAAAGCCACTTGATCAATTAATTGACAAAGAAATTGTTAATGTAAAGCGGGCTTTATGAATCCTATGTTGACACCTTGCCCATTCCAACGAGCCTTTTTATAAATCTTCAAATTTGAGGTAGCAAATTCAAAATTGATGTAAGTATTGATATAGCAGTACCCTGATTTGATTAATACTGTATAGAGTGAAAGTATATCATTGAAACTTACCTCACTATTAAGCTTTTAGAGTACATTTGTGTAGCGTGAGTTTTTTGGAACGCCTCGATCGAGTCATCCACGTTTTTAAAAGACACAAACGCATATCTTGTGTATTTCATCTTCTTGGCATACCCTATATCTATCCGTTTCTGCCTGGGGTACGTGTTGACCATGTCGTCTTTAGTGACTTCCTGAGCTAGATTGCCAACGTACAAAGTCAACGGATCGATGTCTTCCGGTCCTATGTTGATTTCATCTTCCCGGTCTTTCTTAAATTCTGCGGTCAAGTGACCTTTGCCAAAGGGGATTTTGTTCAGGTCCTTGATAACCGTTTCCGGATTTGCAGATTCCTAAATAAATAATGCAATTAATTTCGATATTTTTTTTCTACGTGTGTTACTTACTTTTAAGGTCACAAAACAAAATCTTGGTGTAGACGGCTGCTGAAAATGCACACTGTCGATCGAGGAATGAAACTTAGACACTATATCCCTGTTTAGTTCCAAATCGGGAAACTTTATAATCAACGACTGACTTCTGTGCCTTTTATTATATTCCTTCTCGACCATCAACGCTCTTTTAGCATCCATCACGGACCAGTCCTTTCTTTGCGGAATATTTTGAGATAGAGGTTTCTTCTTTTTCTTACTCGATTTCTTCAAATTATCTAACTCGCAATCTATCTTACGTTTGTTGTAAAAATTTCTGGCATAATTTGCGGAACTGGTTATGTTATACATTCCAGAGGTATTGGAGGAGTATTGTCCGGGTGTATGGCCATATTGTCCTGGGGGTGAGCTGTATTGGTTTGAGGAGGACGAGTATTGCCCTGGTGGAGAGGTATATTGTCCAGAAGATAAAGCATATTGACCAGATGAGCTATTATATGGTCCAGAAGTAATGTTGTTATATCTGTAACACATATATGTGCCCATTTATCAATGTTTAAAATATTGCAATTATAATAAATTTTACAAAGTTATTGCAAAAATAAAATATATATGTTTGTATTTCTAAAAAACTTTTATGTAAGTATCATGAATATTTAACTTGTGGTCTTCACAAGCCCTTTTTAATCTACTATGGTTTTAGAGACCAGTTGTAGAAGCTACTATATGATGTTTCAGAAGACCTAAATTGTCACCAAAAAGCTAGGTGCATGCACATTAATTCTATGACTGGCAGTGGTAATTATCTAGACTATGGCATGACAACCACAAAGACCATAGAATATTAAAAAAATTTAAAATTATTTACTTTATATGAATTTTCACATTCTTATTATATCAAGAATTTAAGTACAATTATTTCCGCAAATACTTGTATAAATAAAATGTTATTATATTGCAATACAGAACAATCTAACTGTAAGTTGTTCAGATTAGCACACACGATTTATATAACATACATTGTTATAAGTAGATAAATTCAAAGGTATGCTGATCGTGAAATCATCGATTGATAAATTATTGTAGTTGTAACTTATGCAGGAGTAATAGTGCGGTACACTCCATAGTGCTTATAAATTCGTCTGCAGGTAGTATTTTTATTTTTAATTCTTCAAATGGTCTATACTCGTTTAAAAATATTCATACAAGTGTTAAAATTATATTTTATTACATTTTATGTGTTTGTAATTTTTTATATCGATACGTTTGTACGTATATGAATTGTTTGTACAGTTTACTACTATTGCAAATTTTGCAAAATAAGTTTGCCTAACATGAATATTTGATTAGAAATATTTTTAATATCTATTATACTATGTTGAAGTAAATAGACATTTTATAATTTTAATTCCTTTTAGTACCCAATTGCAATACTATTAGTCTAAACACAATTGATGAATTCAAGAAGTTATAAAATATCTGTGCAGCAGTCATTAAAGTTGCTGTATTTTTCACCGCAAAATGTTCAAATTTCTTGTTTTTAGATACTGTAACCTCAAAACAATATAACAAAAGTAAGCTCAAAAATAAAATTCTTGATGTTTTATTTATTGATAGTCACTATTTCAATTTTGCTCAAACAAAATAATAATTTTTAAAGTGTGAGACATGCATTTATGGCTGTCGTGGTCCCACATTTGAATAATTATTTTGACAAAAATCAAAGTGAACAATTTTATTTTTAAAACTAAATAAGTTTATGTTATAAGATTATTTACATTTATAGATATATTGAAAAAAAAACTAGGTATTTTAATAGATTCTATACCAAAAACTTTGATCGTTATACCGCAATGAGTGTAGCATTTGTGCATTTTATTTAAAAAACCTTAAAAAATCTTAAACATTAGTCCTGTTTGCACAACAGTTGGAAACCGTTTCCAATCGTCTGACGCACGTGCAGTTTATTTATAATGCCTGTATAAGGTTGAAAATAGATTGTTTTAGTGCAAATGCGAATGCTTTGGACGATTGGAAACTAATTTGTGTATCGTGTGAACAAAGCTATTATTATATACATAGTCCATCAAAGCCTAAAATATTAAAAGTGTAATTCACAAACCTAGAAAAAATATAGACTGTGTCGGTTCATGATATAGGTCACATGAGAGGTCCCGTGTTTTCTAGGGTTTTACGGTCCAGAAAATGGATATTTTATTTGTTTTATGTTGGCGGTTGTGCAAATATGATGGCTGCATTGCAACATGAAATAACTAACTCGCTGTCATTTTAAATGTCATTAAAGAATGTGACCAATCACGCTTCACGCTACAATATAACCAACATAAATTGGCATAGAAACCAAGTTTTAATGATTCTGGACCTTTTAGGGCAGCCATGAATTAGCGGTCGCTGACAATATGACACTGGCACAGTCTATATTTTTTCGTGATTTTTTCTTATTTGTGGTGTGGTGTAACTTTTAGAAATACACGTTTTATTAAAAAAAAGTGTTTTCAATTACGCAACAAAAGTAGTAAACGTTTTCGAGGTTCATGCATACGTATTTACAGATTAGCGAACAAGTTTTTGAAATTGTGGTGTCAATAATTCCTTAGTTAATAAATTTCACTGCACAATTTCTATCTTCCTGAATTCATTCATTTACACACAAATCATACAGAAAAACGTATCTACATAAAACTCACAAATTAAACATATTTTTGTTTCTAATTTGATAAAATCTAAATATATTGTGAGAATACTATATTATGCGTAGTAGCAGTAGATCAAAAATTAATCATTTGTGTATTATACCCGGGCTCTCAGCTTAGAAGTGTATAAAATATGTTTCATTGAATACTTACGTCGGAAAAGGGAATATTTCAACAGCAATATCAAATAATTTTCAGCCTTGGTATGACTTTTTAACTGGTACGTATACATTAATATGTGAACTGGAGAAGACATCTATACATTCAAATAAAAACATTTCAATCATCAAGATTTTCAAAACAAATTAATTTACCTTCTGGTCCGATAAGTTGCTTGTGTATTAGAGCTATTATAATATGTCTGAGATCTCTGCTCTAGATTTGGGGTGGTTACAGGTGGATGTGATGAAGGGGTTCGTGGGTTTGCAGGTGGTGGTGGAGGTGGTGGTGGTCCTGGCGGTAATGGAGGTGCAATAGGGCTCCTGTTCTCCTGTGCACTCCTAACATTTTGACTGGGATGCGCTGACCAGTTATAACTCCAAGAATTATTCTAAAATAAATATTGTATAAGTTCGTCTTTTTCTGAATACTGCAAGTACTTACCAAATTATAATTCGGTGGGGGCTGAGTGAAGAAATATGGGGTTACATAATTATTGGTACTCATTATCTTTAACACAATACGCCCAATTCATTACATTATTCTTTGTTGACAATAACATCTGCCATTTATGACTGGAACTGACGTTACTTGACCTTGAATCAGTGTTGCCAACATCAAATGGTTAAATTATACATTAGTTAGATTTAAAATATACACTTTTATACACAAATGCTAAAAATGACCTTAGAAAAGAAAGAAGAAAAGTAAACGTCCATTTATGTAATAATTAATGTTTGTATACAGTGTTAAATCTTTTTGTGTGAATTAATTCTCCTCATTATTTCTTAAAGAAAAATAACCCAACAGAGGCGAGCATTATGAGCATTATCGTATCAGATTTGACTGAATGGTAGGTCAGGTCAGACCTACTATTATGAATCATATGATACAAAGCACAAAACATATATACAAAGAGAGAAAATAAAAGAAAGACTAGAAAGAGATAAATATAAATGCAGAATTGCAGATGTAACCGTAACAACTACACTGTACTGTATCATGGATGTAAACACAGATCATTGGCGAAAAGTAAAGATGTAAACATGCAACCATGAACCATGGATTAAAGGGAACTTGAATCCCAAGTATAACTTTTCTGTTAAATTGAAAAGTTACACCAATTATACGATTATTACTGAAAAGTACACAAATTATACGATTATTATTAGGTTAGAAAATTATGCACAATAAGGACAAAATATACAAAATGCGTATAATTATACACCGATTGGCAACACTGCCTTGAATAGGCAAATCTTTAAACCGAGCCCTGAATTATCGACAAGGAACCCACAGACCACTAAACACTGTGATAATGAGAATTGACTGAGATTGGTATTTATGTATTGGCAGCCATGTGCAACAAGAATTCAAAATTCGTTGCTTAATTTTTAATTTATTTTTTTCTACGCTTGTATAACAGATATAATGCGACATTTCCTTTTCAAAATGTAGATAGGTATAGGGTTAATATTCATTTTTTTAAATCACCATCGCATTGTGATCACAAATCAGTTTGTGCAGTCACAAACCTAGAAAAAATATAGACCGCGTCGGTTTATGTCACGTGACAGGTCCCGCGTTTCCTAGGGCCTTACGGTCCAGAAAATGGATATTTATTTGTTTTATGTTGGCGATTGTGCAAATATGATGGCTGCATTGCAATATGAAATTAACTAACTTGCTGTCATTTTAAATGTCAATAAAGAATGTGACCAATCACAGTAAACAAATGAGCTTCACGCTACAATACAACCAACGTAAATTGGCTTAAAAACAGTTTTAGCGATTCTGGACCTTTTAGGGCAGCCATGAATTAGCGATCGCCGGCAATATGACACCGGCGCAGTCTATATTTTTTCTAGCTTTGTGAGTTTACCATATTGTACGGTCGTTTCGTGGTTTCCTTTCCGTTATTAATAAATTATATTTAAAAGTTTCAGGTAGTACTCTAACTGTGCAATGCAAAAATGGCAATACCCATGGGCTTCAAGTACCACCGAAGAACAGGAAAACGTGAGGAATACGCTAACGATATTATTAATTTTTCAGTACATAAGCGCGCTTTTTCAACATTGACATAAATTAATATTCCTATTTAAAAAGTTTTCACGGGATTTATTAATATCATTTTAAAATTACTTATGACTGTATTTTTTCAAACTGTAAACTAGACTTTATATTTCAATGCAAATTCGATTAGTGTTTGATATTGGATTCCAGTCGTTAAATTTTTGTTAAACTAGTTTCAAACAGATTATTACCTATCACCTACTTTTGATAATCGATTACAATTTGACAATAAGAATAATCATGGAGGTCTGAGAATTAGTTATTAACAAATGGCTCTATCACTCGTTATATCAGATCTGTTGTATATGTAAGATATTTGTAGGTTTGTAGGTTTATCTATAAGCGTTCAAATAAAAAGTTAGGTGAATACCAACAACAGGAGCCGAAATCAATATATGGGCTGGCCCAGAGATACCGATAATGGGTCTGTTCCCACAGAGCCTAGCTAGAGAATAACCAGGACAAGTCAAAGAAACCCGGCTAATACTAGGGATATGCACTTTAATTCTGTTTCTGGCAGCGACCAGCTACCGAAGTCACGGCATAGCAAGCTGGAAAATCACTATGTATCAAAAAACTTGACTTTGTTTTTATTTGAACTCTCGTTACATTTTATTTAGTTATTTATGCAATATATATTTTTACTTTTATTTATTATTATTATTTAATGTGTTTCAAACTACATTACATTATACCTACTCCATGCTCCAATAAATTAGATCATTTATTTTCATCTTGCCTGTAAAGTTTAAGGAACTTTAGGAAAGGTAATATAATAACAACAAAACAACTCTGTTTGTAAAAATTTTATTAAATCCAATTCATAGACATAAATTACGCGAGAGGACAACAAAAATAATTACAAAATACGTACAGGACCTTACAGTATGAATAGTAATCCTAAAACTATGATATGTTGGGAATATTTCATTTATATGTACAAATTTATTTAATGAAGTTATATATATAAACAGTAAGAAATTGGTCCAACCTTACTCCTTTCTCAATTTCTTAAGATAATTTAAAACATACACATCTTTACACAGAAACATTTCCTAGATTGTACACTGTCCCTTACAGTACATAATTTTTATTGCTAGATAAGCTTGGATTTCGTTTGCACAATAATTTATTTACAATTTTAATATAAACAATGTTAATTCCGTATTCTGTTTATGCAGAGCAGTTTGTCTCTTTAAATTAGTGTACTATCTTATGTATTCTTAGGCTAAGATATAACTTACAGGGTTCAGTCAAGGTAACTTTGGAATTAATAGTTCATTTGAAATGCTCTTGGAGTAATTTGCATTACTTTGCATTTTTTTACCGCTCGGTTTTAAAATATACAAATTGAAGGGTCGCTTTTGTATACAATCTCAAACCTAGCTATTTTACGAACTCATTTGAGTTCCTAAAATAAGTGTTTTCTCAGTCCTATAAAGTTGATGAGAAGCATTTTATACAAAATAAACGTTTTTTTTAAACTGCAATAAAATGAGACAATTATTGTGTTATGTACAACAATTTAATTTATATTTGAAATCGTTTGAACCGTGTTTCATTCAAGACGGTTTAGGTGTGATGACTATCATAATGATAGCAACCTAATAAAGAATAAAAATTATTGTATTGAAAAAGTAGTGTCAGAATTATATATTGTAATTTATATTCTAAGAGTGTTTAATTGAAAATAAGCTCGGAAAGTGAAGACGAGATCAGGGGAAGTAGTGGCAGAGGCACAAAGTGCTGCTTTACAATTAATCCCCCCAAAAACGCCGATATAATACGGGATTACCTACAATGAATTCAAGGGTGGTGTAGTTAAAAGAAAGTTCAAAAAGTGTCCGAAGCGGTATTACTGGCATATTTCGAACATACAATTAAATCTTCGACGCCATGACCCGCATATTCCATGTCAAAAAGTACACTAAATGTCAAAGAAAATGTAAATATTAGAAAACTTTCAAAACTAATAAAACTGGCAGGTTTTTATAAGTAGTACCTGATAATTGATTTCTGCTAGAAAAGGTAATTCAAATTAATATAAATCGATTGATTCAACTGATTTTGGACAGCTTTTCAGGTCATTTTAATAATTGGTGTTTGTGGAGTTTGGAGAAGAAATGAGCTACTAAAGACAACGATTAATGATATAGAAAACAAAGATTCAGTTATTATTATAAGAATTACATATTCCAAAGCTCATACTCCGAGATATTTTGTAATTTCACACCAAATGAAGATATACCACAAATACTGTGCTTTACGTCCAGCACTGACTACAAGTTGAAGATTTTTTGTGAAATGTGTTAGGGATAAATGTGTTAACCAAGTGGTTGGCGACAATAGAATAAGGAATGTACAAATAGCAATTTATCTCAATCCGCCCCAGGTTGAGATAAGACCTGCCTCATCCGGAAACTTATGCTGTAGACGTTCTTCCGCTACTCAGTTAGTCGACATGGGGTTGGCGTTCTAGTACGGTAACGGAGCCATATATATATATATATATATACACAGAAGATTCTATATAAAATAAAACTTCAATCGCAAATAAATTGTTACCATCTTCAGCATAGCCTACGGAACTTGCCAATAATACAACGTGCGCAGTAAACTAAAACAATTACAGCAACAGCCTCATCAAACACCTAGAACTAAAAGCTACGATAACTGACAGCACTGGATCTGGCAGAAATTTAACTCACTGCAATATCGGCACTCATATCAATTTACATGTAGTGCAAAATAAATTGTAATCGTTCTGTTTATAAACAGTTACTGTTTTGTATTGAAATGTTATATTATTTAAAATGTATATTGTGTATTAATAAAATCATAAATAAATTTCGAAAAAATTACAAATTATTTTAACATTGAAAAAGACTTTGGCGTTCTAGAATATAAAAGTATTTTGCAGCTAGGCGACAAAAAAGACTCACTTTGTCAACTGAAAGTTTAACGAAAATGTCGACTTTTGATGAGTTTTTTCGGACTCATTTTCTATACCAGACTCGACTTCGCATCGTCTGGAAACAGCAACGATTCGTCCAAAAAAGCTGTTTTAAATACCTAATTGTAACAAAAATAACTATTAGTTATTAGCTACTTTTTATAAGTGGTTGCAGAATAAATAGTGTATGGAACGCTCATGTAAGACCATTTATACATTCGCATGAAATATAAGAGGCTACCCAGTAGCTCATTTCGGGTTCTACTATTGAGTAATGTCGTTGAGTGAGAAATTATAGATAGAGGCGCAACCCTATGGCGAAATGCGTATCCACTTTTGGGCCCGAGATAGTATTAGGTAATAGCAGCTCTTTTGTTCTAAGATTCGTGAATTTATCAACAACGTATTGTTCCCGGAAGTTTTCTTTGCTTGTTAAACCATTGAATCAGACAGAACACTTAAAATTGACTGTCGCTAACAACAGTTCTCGACAGACGGACAAATCTCGAGCCCAAAAAGCCCCTACTGTAAAACACGGTGTAACATAACGGAACGTCAAACATGAAGGCCTTTATTTCTTGTCCGACTTTAAAAACATTTTGCCCTATAGATATTTTCTATTAGGGCCTTTGTTTTCAAGGTACTTGTAGATCTAATACGCATTTCGCCATGGTTGCGCCTCTATCTACAATTTCTCACTCAACGGTAATGTTCTACTTATCATGCTCATGTATTACTTGCCATAATTACACGATCGTTTATGATATATTATTCTGTTATTAAAATGGCATTAAAGGACTTCATAGCGTTTTTTATTTTCTATCTTTAATGGCATAACAAATGAACTATAACCTATTATATGAACACATAGGGTTTTCTAAATTAAACAATTAGGTTATACACGGTGTAAGAACGACGTTGCGATATATTTTGGAGGTTGATTTACTTCGTCGACACAAAATACAATAGCAACATTTTTTCATAAAAAATGTCGTTATTCAGAAAAAAATCGTTGTAGTTGTTTTTTCTTTGTTTGTCTTGACGAGAGGAATCAGCCTTAAAATTGTGCACGCCACGTCGTTGATAGACGTCACAAGGTGGACCATTAATAATGGGCCATAGAGCAATGACGACATCTATTGGGACTAAATATGAAGATATACCTAAGTATGTCTTCATAAAATATTGCTGTAGAAAAAGATACAGAATCAAAATTATTTTTGGTTTTTTTTTTCAACTGGTTGTCACTAAATTTGGTAGGGCAACATTTTCTAAGAAAAGGAATCATAATTTATATACCTATTAAGTTAGATTCAGCCATCAATGGCGCCATATCAGCAAGTCCTGATGATGAATGTCTCTTTTATTTCCACTTGGTGAATCTTGATAATTCCTATCGTTTTCGAAAAAACAGCCCTAAAAGATCTCTGCTTAAGTGCGATTTCAAAATGCTACTTAAACTTGTTTTCAGAGAATCTTGTCTTTAACACTCCCAAGAAAAAACAACATAACAATCATAACATAACAAATACATACTTGATTTTTGAATATTTATTAGGAGAAAATTACATGTGTTTTTCAATATGAGGAAATATGTTATTAAAAGAATTAAGAAATGCATAGAAATGGGAAAATGGGAGTTGTTTTCCCAAAATTACTTTAAATTTTTATAAAATAAGTTAATACATTCATTTGTCTTATCAGTATACTGATTTTCTGAAAATAAGAAGCGTGTAAGTAGAAATCTTTTGGGGTAGTTTTCTCAAAAACTGTAGGAATTATCAAGTTCTACCATGCAAGTTCTGTTTTACGTAGAAATAAAGCCCTGATAAGATTTTATAGTCAACCGAGTCAGAACGTTTCGAAATAAGAGAAAAATTGCTAATGCGGCGCCCTCTATGATAACACCTGATATAAATTATGATTACTTTTCCTAAGAAATGTTTCCCTACCAAATTTGCTGACAACCGGTTTAACGGTATCTACTCGAGTTATTCTCTTTTTCACAGCAATATTTTACTAAGACATATTTAGCTATATATTTTGTCCCCCCTGCTCTATGACCCATTATTAATAGTTCATCCTGTATAACAGCCGAATTATAAAATTTCATGTAACTTGTCACTGTGCAAAAAATTGCATTAGGTGACACTTGTATTAACAATCTCATTCAAGAGGCTCTTTATTACTCAACTGAAAAATCTGTGTGCACTATAAATATTTGAAAATATATCTGCGACCTGGAATCGTTTTTCTGTTGCTATACAGGGTGAATTAAAAAAAATCATCGTATAAAGGCTAGGATTTGATAAAATAATGACGGTGGATGAATATGTATAACTGTCGCCGCATTTTGATAACCAAAAAAATTATAATGACTTTGGGTACCAAAATTTCGAATTGATTGAATTGATGTTCCATTTATTTATTGTTACTATTTAAATTTGGCTCAAAACAATAAGAATTTTCATCAATTTCCTTGGTTATACCGCTCCCTGTTGCTATTTGTTTTTGTGTCTTCGTTAACTTTGAAAATACCCAGGTGGCATGAGATTTCTCTTATTTGATAAGCCTGAATTCAATTATTAAATTCTTAAAATCATTTGTCATTGTAGAAATTACCATTTCAAGAGTACGAGACCTTTAAAAGAAAGATATCTTCAAAAAAATGTACTTGAAATTTTATATTTCAAACTATTTGAGTCATTTTTTTTATCACAAAAGAGACGTTATCATACATATTCGACGCCCGAGGGGCATTTTATTCCTATAATAATTTGAAAGCGATTTTTTTCCACCGAAGACATATGTACAATATTAAAACCTATAACGACTATAATGGGTTGCCAATTTTATTATTTATACAATTTCCTTTGCTAAAATAAAACTTTCCTCTTAACTTTTTTCGACAACGCCATTACTAATGGTTTATTTAGAATTATCTACATAAAAAACTCACCATAGAGTTTGTAAAAATAGACTAAAACGTCGTGATATAATACAAGAAACTTAATAGACTACCTAAGTACGATAAAATTTACATTGCATCCTTAACTTTGGGTATATAAAAATCTTCGTATCACAAAACGCCATCTAACAACAAAAATAGGTTCAGAGACATCCATTTATAATACCTATATTTATATCTATGTTCAGCTAACTTATGTAGGTAGCACCATTATTTAATAATTAGATTCTTAGGGTACGTGTTCTTTATTTGAAAATATTTTTTGCTTTAGGGTGTAGAGGTAACAAGCAAACATTTTTCTTCATGTGACTGACCTCAGATATGTTTAGATTAAAGTAATATTTATGCAGTGTGATCAGAAGATGCTGATTTTATTTATATTTAGCCAACTAAGTTTTATATTATTATAACTCTTCAATTAGATAATTAGGTATGAGTAAAATAACGGATATATTTGTCCATAATGATCTTTATCAGTTTGGGTACAATTTCTACCAAATACAATTTATTTTCAAATTCTGCAGTAACTTTATAAAAGTAGGTGAACTCCATTTTGAGCAATACATCCAGAAAATTTAATTGTTTCCTTTCTTATTATTCGTTATTTAAATAGTTGAAGAATTAAGATATAATTTTGAAATTACTGGCAAATTTTTTAAGCATTTTTAATTCAAATATTAGAGAAGGGAACACTGGATGTAGCGCCAGTTTTTTGGAAATTACTTCCAAATGTACGAGCGAATCTTTGGAACACACTGTATACAGGGTGTATCAGAAAAACAGGTCACACCATTAACTGGATATTTTTAGCGACAGCATATGACGATTTAACCCTACTTACCTATATAAATTATATATTTTATTTAGATTATTTCATCTCTCTTGATCAATTTTTGCAAAATTTTTCTTTTTCAGGATTACTTCAGTTTTTGAAAATTATGCAACGTTAGATACAGCCGCAGATTGTAGATAATATACCGAAGCTTTAAATATCTGATAAGTGATATTACACAGTTTTTGAACATAGGGCTAACCAGCTGTACCATTTTTACGCAAACGAATGTTTAACTATGAAATATCGTTTATTAAGAAATTTTAAAACAGTATTTAAGAAATAGATTAGTTATACACACTTAAACGGCCTTTTATAATTAGAGAAAATTTAATATTTTTGCCAAAATTTTTCTCAACGTCACTTGTATACCTACGTACTTTGACTCAGAGGTTTAAATTATATTTTACATTATTTTAAATATTTTTTATTAAAAAATAACTTTTCCATACCGATAGATCGAAGAAAGGCAACAATTCAGTGGCCACCAGACTCTCCCAAAATTAGTTCATTGGATTTCAGTTCAGTTTGTGGATGTGGGATGTTTATTCTGAATCGATGGAGAATATTAATCAACGGAAAAGAGCGTCTTATAAATGCGACTGAATAGTTTTGCTAAAGACCACAAGCTTTTAAAATTATTAGATTTTTAGTAATCAGAAAAGTCCGTTAATGCATTTTTAAGGCGGATAGTATCTGAGGCAATTAGTAAACTAAAAAATGGAATTAGTGAAGTAAATTATCTGTTTCTATTTTATTTTTTATTAGTTAACAAAATTACATAGGTAAAAAATCATTTTTTCATGTGTAAAAATGATATATTTGTAAATCTGGTTAGCCTTATGTTCAGATACACTCTGTATTTTTTACTGTGTTAGAAAAGTATTTTAAGCTAATATAAATGTGTCTAGATATTGTTATGCTTTGAAAACATTGTCTCAAAATATTGGTTCCGATGCTGCTTTTACCGCATATTACGCATATATTCAATCTAAAATTAGGTACGGAATAATTTTTTGGGGAATCTCTTCTGATGCAAAGCGAATTTTTGTTTTGCAGAAGAGGTGTCTTCGAAATATTCTAAATATGAAACAAAGGGAATCCTGTCGAAGTGTTTTTGTCTCTGCAAAAGTACTCACGTTGATAAGTTTATACATATATGAAGCTGTAATTTTTGTGATTGAAAATAATTGTTTCTTTGAAAACTATAAGAAACAACATATATACCCTACAAGGAATAAAGCTGCGCTAACACCTGACTTATCTTTATGTGCATATATTCAGAGAAATATACCTTTTTCTATAATAAAAGTTTTTAATAAATTGCCTATTATTGTTAGAACCTTACCTCTCAAAATTCTCAAAATAAAATTAAAATCACTTTTGATAGAAAGGGCTTATTATACTGTGGATGAATATTTCGATGATGACTTAAACATAAATTATTTCTAAACTGTATTTATATCGCCAGAAACTAGTAACATAATATTTCATGTGAAGGTTATTTTTTTCTGTGTGATACGAATTATATTATTTGTATTCGCTTTTTGATAACATGTTATATGTATGAGAAATTGTTTTACTGTCTTTTTTTAGCTTTTTTCTATTTTATTTATCTACATAGTTTTAAATTAATTTTAATATCAATTTTTTTTAGCTTTTTACCATTGTCTAGTTCTTAGGTTTATTTGACTTGTTCAACGCTCGTTTTTGAGCATTTTGTATGTTATATGCATCTGAACTAAATATATTCTATCTATCTATCTATCTAAATCAAATCTCCTACAATTCCTATCAATGAAGTCATATGTATGCTCTCTGATACCAAACATCTAGGTATGTAATGAACAATTCCACAGACAAAGTTCTATTCAATAATTATCTAAAGAAATTAATCTATCTAAATTTACTAACCTGGTTTAATGAAAACACTCTATAAATATTTAACTTCAAAACGGAACTTTCGGAACTCGAAAATTCAACCACAATGGATGAAATAATAATAATAATTATTATTTACAAATTGTTCTTTTCAGCGTTCTTTTGGAAATTGAAATTTGTATCTCTGCGGCTATCTCAAACGTTACATGACTTTTAATAAATTGAATTTACCTCGAATAAGGAGAGTTTTTGTAAAAAGTATCAAGAGTAACATCTGAAAAAATGGTGGAGGCAAAATACCCCCTTCCCCCCAGTTCTGCGTTTGTTTTTCAGTCATCGTTTACAAAAAAAAAAAACAATTTTAAAATTTCAACTTCAACATTCTGTATCTTTTAAGAGAGACATTTTTGTATGTAGGAAGTGGGATTAAATTGTCATATTTTGTCGCCAAAAATACGCAGTTATGGGATAACTTGTTTTTTTTGTTACACTCTGAACATTTAATTAATTGTTGGGACTGTTTTTGCAAACACAAAATTATTTTGTTTTCTGAGTGTAACGTGAATGTCGCGACATCTATTGCTTATGTTGTTGAATAAAGTATTAGTATTGTTATTAACAACAAACAATGTCGCTAGATGATTGATTGTTTCATGATTTCCTTGTATTTCTACGGAATTTATTTTAAATACCTACTATTTTTGCTCGAAATTTGTGCATTTACTACTTCTCTAGAATTTATTTCATTCATAAGATTATATTACATATTATATGAACTGCCAACGTACAAAAGTGCTAATAATGTAAAAATCTTATTAGTTTTTTTATAGAAGTAACAACAAATACCAAAATAAGTTGTAGACTATTATTTATTTGTAGTGCCATGTGGGATTCTTATTTCCTGTTAACTTGTTTGGACTAAAGTATGCTCCAGCCATTAATAAAGAATAATGTTTTTGACAATTTCATTTAAATAACTCTGTAGGACAAGTGCAGTGCAAAACAATTAAACACATTGCATTTGCGCAACAGTAGATTCCAAAATAAATACCCGAAATGCAAGAACAAACCGAAGTTCTCGAAGCACGTACCGCAATGTTGAACAAAGTCTATACCATCAGAACCACAGAGCAACTACATCGCGTCCAGATCAAAAGTTGCCCTGCTTGGTGGAGGTGCAATTGCTTTGCATCCTCGGCGTCATGACGTCCTCGTAGGGCGGCACGTTGGCCTTCTTGAACTCGTCCCGGATTCGCTCGGCTTCCTGGAACACCCGGAGGAAATTGAGGCCGGCTAACTTTTTCAGGTCGTCCACACTCCATTTGCCAGTGCCAATTAATTCGGCAAACAGAGCTGGGTACGAAGAAACGTCTTCCAGGCCTTGAGGGACGCTGTAACGAGAAATTAGTATTTACACTAAAGTCTGGCGTCAATTTATATCTAATCATGCTAGATATTCGGATAGTTGTAATGGTTGGCAACTTGAATACGAGGTTAATCCTAGGAGTGGAGTAAAATCGGCTCTCAACTATGCTGTTTTTTTAAGTATGTATTACTGAATTGAATCTTTATCATCTTATAGAGGAACAATTTGGGCATCCCAAATGGACTTTTTTCAGCAGGGATGGACTTTTTAAAACCGAATTTTCTATGCTGCGAACGTTGATAAATATGTGCAGGGAAGAAATGTGTCGAATTTCCAATTATAAGGTTCTAAATTTTTTTTTTCAAGATTTTCTTTATACTAGTACATAGTAAGTTGTGCCAATTTTCAAATATTTATCTTTACGATTAAGATCATTGCTCAAACATAATATTTTGGTGTCTAGTATTTCCAGCTTAGTGTTGACTCATTCTATCTGACTCACCCTGTATAAACAAACAAATATATTTTTGTCTATGGAAAATATAGATTTTTCTAATCCGTCGACAAATTGTCTTATTTCCGAACATCTAGCGAAATAAGCCTTTTTTATTTTATTTTTTTATACTTTTGACTACATTTGCCTACATTTAATGCACAAATTTGCTGGTGCCGCCTTTGGAACAAATTTTCTCGAAAAGGCTTTAAGTTATCAAACATTGGTGTGTACTATTAGAAGCGCTGTATTTGTTTATATAAGTTGTGAAAAAAATATGAACATAAGTAAAATCGTTGATTTACCAACGCTATATATGTTATGCAAAACATAATTGTCAAATAACTTCCGAAGCATCGAAAATTCAAGTTCATTTCGAATGCCTAAATTGTCTCTCTACAAGATGGTAAACGTTTTCTTCGGTTATACCGTAAAAAATAATTTGTCAGAAATAAGTGAAGCAATTTTACTTCACTATAGACAGGACCGTTGGGAACCATAAATATTCGGAAAATACGTAATTTATAATATATTTTCCGCTTTATAATATGGCTACTCAGATAGGTAGGTATATCTGCATTGAAGTTTTACCAAACATATTTATCTAAGCAATTATTATGCATGCTGTTATTTAACTCATGATAAAAAATTATTAATGCTACCGACCCATTTTTTAAAAACTACATCACGCTTACAATCAAACCAATTTTCTGTCATAACATCTAATTGATTTTTTGTTAATTCAGCTATCATACGTTTGACAAACGGATCTCATACATTTAATAAAGATACAGTGCGGTTACAAAAAAAGTCATTTATGCGCTAAAGAAGAAGGAAGAACATTTCAATGAATTCTTCTGAAGAACGTTCAGAGGCAAATTTATAAGTTGCTGATAAGGCAAATTTGGATTTGATATCCGATAAATCAAAAAGAGAAGGATATGAAAAACAATATGCAGATTTCTTAAACTAGTGTACCGAAAAGGAAGTGAAGGTTTGAAAGAGGCATTAGCCTATTTTGGCTAAGTGGTCCTTTCTCCCGAGAATTTTCCTTCCTATCATATCGCCTGCTTATATTGTATGGAATTTTCTATGCACCTCTCTTCCACAGAAGTCGAACGCCAACCTCCCTGTCTTTTGAACATCGATATGTTGGCTCCTGTACCTGCAGGGAGGTTGCAGAATATCGTCTAAAGCAGTGCCCAGTATACTCAGTAACATTGGGTAATCTAAGAAATTCGGCAATCTTTTTAGGAATTGAACCTATGTATTTATACCCACTGCTTGTTTAGTACATCTTGAATTCCTGTACGTGATAAAAAATCGATTGTGAGCAGTGGTGGATGGACGTGGACATATTTTCGAAAAAAAAAATTGCAAAAAATTGACTCCTTCTATATCTCCCTCTGGTATTGTAAATAATCTAGGAAGATTAGTTTTGATATTGGGAATAGTCACTTTAATAAACGACTTAGCATCTTCAATGTTCCCTGTACGTAAATAAGTAATTTTTTTCTCTTCCACGGGCTCCAAATACATCAACAATCAATACAGCTTTTTGGAATAAATACTTTTCATCGTCTGCCCCTTTGATAGACCTTTCAACCTGTTCCTTAGAATTTTTCTATTGCCAGAAAAACAATCCGTTAATTAATCACTGATCTTTATTAACTACTCTCTCTATACACTACTGAATTCTAATTACAGCTCAACTAAATACTATTTCACTTTTAATCGCTATCTTAATCGCTCTATACACTCCAATTCAAGACTGTAATACAAGACTAACTAACTCGGCCGTTTATTCTTGTTTTATAGACCCAACGAATATTCCAGGTATATTCTAGCATCTCTAGATCTATTTCTCGAACGACTCGAACGCTTCTCGTCTATTCTCCAATTCTCCAGTTGCGCCTCGATACCCCGGCATTATTTGTTTGTTTACCAGAATCGCGTAGGGGCGATCGGGACAATTTCGCGTTTCACAATACCACCGTCGTCGATTTGGGTGTGAATGGGGCAAATTCCGTGACAATATTCTGAATCTTCTGGGTCTATAACTACTTGATTTCCTTTTGAGGAAAGCAATAACATTGGTATATTTAGTAATATTCATATTTGTATTCAAATAAATTGTAATTCGTAGCAAGAAATCATAATGTAGAGGGCACACATTTAAAAAATAACTGGGACAAGTACGTTAGAATAACTTTTTCCGACATATTACATACAAGTTTTTCGGCACACCAAATACCAAATTTTGCATAAGTTTTTGATATAATTTCTTTGATTTCTGAGGAATCAATGTACACAAGGCAGCTTCCGCCTTGTGTACATTGATTTGCACATGTTGTGAAATAGATGTTTAAGGCTCATAACTAAACTTCACGTCGCGTGCCTAAAACACCATTATTTTGCAACTTGTATAGAAAATAGCTATTTTAGTTATTTCAAATTATTATTCAAGTATCTCGTATCCACCCTAATTTAGTATTCTGAAATCAGAGACTGACATACAATTTTTTTCCTCAATATTTAGTACAATTTTTTTGTCTTATTCGTATATTTTTCCGTACAGTATACAGGGCTTCCCGAAATTCATGGGATGCAGAGCAAGAGTAGATTCCTTACATCAAAATAATGCGATTAAGCCAAACTTATCTTAGCCCATTTGTGGCTAATAAAAAAGTTACAGTGCGTTAATGTTCAAATTTTCCTACTCTTGCTATATATCCCATTAATTTCGGGACACCCTGTAGATCATCCCTGTAATGCTAAGAACAAATGGAAATACTTACTAGTTAATCCCATCGTAGCCAGCACCAAGGCCCACACTATCTACGCCAGCCACTTCCCTTATATGATTTATGTGGGCTAAACAAAAACCGCACAAATTAATTCTACAAGCAAAAAACACACAGTATCTCTGCTCGCTATAATGCGAGGGAGTTTAGATACAACGATAGTAGCTGTATCAGGAATTTGTACAAAAAGGGACGCTGTAGGAGGTATCGGGCCTTCTGTGGATTTAAAACATCAGTCTATGGATCATTTAATGCTGAATAGGAAATTTATTCAAACTTGTTCGGATGTAAGTTGATAAGAATTTGAAATTTATACAGACTGATTCTTAACCTATACAGGGTGTTTGTACATAAGTGCAAAATATTTTAGGGGGTGATTGTCGAAGTTATTTTGTGAAAAAAGTTCTTATCAACGTAGGTCGAAATATGCTTCGTTTCCGAGATAGTGTTTAAAATTAAATTTTTTATTTATTTTTATTAATTATTTCAAAGAGTGTTAAAGATATTGACTCGAAATATGAAACACGCATTCGAGGGATAAATGCGCATTTTTGGGGTGATCCGAATATCTTGCACCAGTGACGTTCGTGCGAGGATGCCACAATCTTTTTTAAAAAAAAAAATGTGCATCCTGCGAAAAAAATTGAAGAGACCATTTTCATGCAGAATTGATGGCAAATTTCTAAAAAACTATTAAAACGAGAAGTTCATTTTCAGGAAATGGTTCCAAAGTAGAAAAAAATTTAGTTGATATACAGGGTATCTTCGAGTCCTAATTGGCTCGACGATGGTTGGAGAATTTATAGAAATTTTATTTTCGGGATATGAAATGTTGACCTATAAATATTTCAAAGTAATCCGATAAATAAAAATGATGGTTGCCATAACAACAATTATAATTTGTATCATTTTGTTTATTCATTTGGCACTTTCCGTTAACGTGCAAAATGCATTTATGTACAACTAAAGAGTATGTAGATATTGTCTTTGTATATGGATATTCCAATACGAACGCCAGCCTAGCAGCCCGAGAGTACCAACAAAGATACCCAAATAAACATCGACCTACCCACACAGTCTGTAATGCATCATTTCCTAGACATCGACAAGAAGGTAACTCCGCTCCAAAAAGGCGGTTTGTCTTACTAACTATTCAATGAGTGTTTGGCGTATAGCAAGTCTTCATTTATTACAGAATTTTGTATGACGAGTTTTAAACATGAACATGAACATTTACATTCGTTTCAGCGCCGAAATTTACAAGCATTGCATGCTGGAGATGCTCCTCAGCGATTAGAATTTTGTCGCTTGTTACTACAGCAACATGCACAAAATGATAGATTCATTTCGCTTCTCATGTGGTCTGATGAAACGTGTTTTACTAGGAACACCATAAATACTAATTATAATGAACATCTCTATCATCACAGTTTAGTACTTTATTATAAGATAATTCGCAATGAACTCTTAAAATAGCATGTCATAAAGCCATAAAAAACAAATTTTCTGTAAACTTATTTTCTCTGTCATTACGTCAGTTTCTTACAGTTGGTTGAAAACAGCCGGCAAGACTGATAAAAGCATTTTAAACAATTGAGACTATTTATTTAACTGAAAAAAAAAGTTATTTATAATGTGTTAAAAGTGCATTTTAAAGGCACGCATGTAAAAGTTTGTAAATTTACATCAGTGCCTTAAAAACACTTTTAACCCAAATATACAATATTTTTTCTACAAACAGCATTAAGAACAATTAACCCCGGTAAAAATAAGTTTTAAATAGCATCGTAGGCACTATATCAAATTTTTGAAATGATATAGATATAGTAACCATGGTGGCAACCATTGTTGTATTCATCATTTATGAAAAGTTTCAAAGCTTTGGATTTGTCACTTTTAAACGTTGTGTCTTTTAGCCCTTAAAAAGTATAAAGAAAATATGGAAAAGAGCAATCCGTTTAAAGAAATCGATAAAGCGGTTTTTCAAATTGTGTGAATCGTAATATAAGTGTTCATATTAATGAAGAAAATACAAATTGCAAATTGTATTCCAAATTTACTATCACAATTTGACATTTACTTTAAGGCACTAGTGCTTTAAAGTGACCATTTTAAGGCACTGGTGCCTTAAAGCAATATTTTTAATGCTACAAGGGAGTGTTAAACATTGCATTTTTAACATGTTTGTAGAAAAAATAATTTTATATTAATTTTCTGAGAAAAACCCGAAAAACGTACTATTACTGCTACTTAAAAATTACATACACCTGTATACCTGTCGCTAAAATGGATCGGTTCGGAAAAATGTGGATTCCAATTTTTTATTAGTTTACAGATTTTCCAAATACCTATAATTTTTAAGCTTCCATCGAATTTGCCAAGAATATAAACAGTCAACTTACAAATTTAAATTCAGTTTCTAGCAATGATCAGAAAAGCATGTACTTATTCCATTTTTAGGAGCAAACCCGTTACCTGGTGCATCCGCCATCGCACAAACAACATTCAAAGTGATTCCCAGAAACTTTCCCGCCGGGATGAAAAACACACTGATGTCCTTTGGCCCGCGGCCAGAAGACATGTAAAAATTCAGCGCTGCGATAACGTTCGGGTTGTTTGTGCACCTCGAAAACAAAACTCGCTTTAAAATTTTATCAGAAACATACCGAGAAACTTTGTAAATTATTCTCTACTCCAGACCACTGCTCATCCCACATATTTCCCAGATAGAAATAAATTCGGTCTCCTTGGACGACTGGTGATTTCGGGTTACAGACGTGACCGAATGTCTGGTGTAAGTTTATTAGGATATACTGTTACGTATGTCGGATTGTTTTCTCGTTTTATTTGATTTGTTCTTCCGGGAATGTTAGAGAATAGGATTCGGCAAACCCTTTATTTGCGGAATCGGCCTTATATTTTTATTAGTATATTTACTTGAGCAGTTTGTTTCTTTTATAACCGGTCGATAATTCGTCCTAGATGTGGCTTCTATGGCATTCCCAGTTGCATGGAACAAAATTTACCTGGTGAAGTAAATCAAAATAAAACACTTTCTATAAATATGAATCGGTAATTGCTTAGTTTGAAATTTTTGAAAATGGACTCTTCAATATGTTTAAAGATAAACAAATGCAAGGACTTGTCAGTTACAGTTATCTGTATGATTTGATATTTTCCATAGATGCCTATGCGAATTAAATACAAATACATGAATATTCTGCATCTAGATCTGGCACTATATCTTTGAAAATTAACAAAAGTCATTCTCCTGATTTTGTTTGTCGTCCGAATTAACATATGCAACAGTATCATTTGATATTGGGATAATACCTGGCTAAAAGCTACTATTATTCCTATATTCAAAAAGTAATTTATCTATAGTATTCAAAATTTCCAAAAACTATTTTTTCAGTCAATTTTCATGTAGGTATGCAAAGTGTTTTCAATATTGAAAAACCTATTACATTTAACTTCTGTCTTTATATAAGCCAATTCCTAGATTTTCGTCTTCATTTACATACTCGAACTTCAGTAGTAGTTGATAAGGAACTGTTATAACTTGAGAAAGAAATTGTTTCGAGTTGCAATTACCTTATTTGAACTGGAATTTACCACAAATGGAGTTCTGCAAGGATTACTACTGGACCCAATACAGTGTTTTCATAAATGAAAAAGTGAGATTTTTCTATAAAATCCTCCTATTGACATTTTAAAAATTATTTATTTAATATTTTGTTACCTATATCTTTTAAAATAAAAGGTAGAATCGTATTGTAGAAAAAGTTCGAAAACTTCCTGACTACGTTAACGTGTTTTATCTCGTTTTAAATATGTTTCATAGCCGAATCATAATCTGCAGAATACTTCAACCACCAGATGACGTTCTCTGATATCTTCAGCAGTTTACACAATCTTTTATGAATATTTAAATGGAAGGCGTAGGCAATTTTTTAACGTCTTATTAATCGTAAAATTCATTTCAAAATGACACAAACCAGAAGAATCTATCTATCTATTTTCCAAATTTAAATTATGAACGAAAATATTTTATGAACTCTCTAACTAAAACTATTAGATATAAATAGTGAAGCTACATAATAATCAATGCTAAAATGTAAACGGGTATTATTGACGTTGACAATTGCATTATTTTTGCAGTGGGTAAACCTAATGGCATTCTAAATTAAAATAACTATTAAATAGGTCTTAAGGGTTATATGCTTGACAAAAAATAATTTCAATACTCCGTATAAGAACCGGTTTGAATTAGCTAATTTTTTTTGTCATTTTTTTCTAATTTCTTTTTGGTAGCTTTTCTTTCTTATTTCGTTGTTAACTAGTTTATTACCGCCTTATAATGACAATATCGATTAATACTGGATGTTGCGGAAATGTTTAAATTTCGCTCCGATATTTAATAATTATATTTTTTATAAAATATATTTGCTCGTAATGTAAGTTTGAGAAATGATAGCTGCTTCTGATTTGTGCCATTTTTGAAACAATTTTGCGAGTAAGTAAAATAAGAAACATATTATTTAATTTAACTTTTCATGGAAAATGGAGTAAACTTCTTAAAATACCAAATAACGATATTTGAAATTTGAGACATAAACAAAAACTTAAGTATTGCTATGATCGACATATGTAGCCCGCACTTTTTCTGCAATGCAATTCCATCCTCCCCTTACCTCTTATTTGAGAACAGCAAAATATTAAATAAATGATTTTAAAAGTGTCAATAGGAAAGTCCAAAATCGTTTCACATAACATAGGCATTGACTACTACTATTGATTTTATGGGAAAAATCTTACTTTTCTATTATACGCCATATAGCAGTAAAATCTGAAGGTGACAAATAATTTCAATAGATTTCGCGGGGTTGCTATTTTTTGTTATTGCTGTAGGACCAGTACCTAGTTTTAGTAGCTTTTAATATACGGATATGCAAAATTTTGTATCAAATTATTATTCTATTATTCATATCTTTTATTTAATCATATTTCATGAGCTACATGATGTAACATCATAATATGTACCATCAGTAGCTTTTAATATACAGATATGCAAAATTTTGTAAAAATGGATCAAATTATTATTCTATTATTTATATCTTTTATTTTATCATATTTCATGAGCTACATGATGTAACATCATAATATTATGTACCATCAGTAGCTTTTAATATACAGATATGCAAAATTTTGTAAAATGGATCAAATTATTATTCTATTATTCATATCTTTTATTTTATCATATTTCATGAGCTACATGATGTAACATCATAATATTATGTACCATCAGTAGCTTTTAATATACAGATATGCAAAATTTTGTAAAATGGATCAAATTATTATTCTATTATTTATATCTTTTATTTTATCATATTTCATGAGCTACATGATGTAACATCATAATATTATGTACCATCAGTAGCTTTTAATATACGGATATGCAAAATTTTGTATCAAATTATTATTCTATTATTCATATCTTTTATTTAATCATATTTCATGAGCTACATGATGTAACATCATAATATGTACCATCAGCCTAACATGTAACATCTCGAAAACCAACATTATATAGGAGCCACAAAAAACTGAATATCTAGAGATTTCATTTAACAACTTCTTTTCTCTTTAGAAATTAAAAAAAGTGATTTTTCAGTCCTTCTACTCCACAAGTAATATTTAAAAACAAATCCTCTTGAAAAATAATGTTTATTTCAGTTTCAATAGCCTTACTAAACCGTAATTTTAACGTAAAACAAATCACTAATATGAATTGAACATCAAACCATAGCAAACAAAATATTTTTAGGTTAGGTCATCGACTGCTAAATATAGCGATTTATGATGTGTTTATAAAAAAGTGTTAATACTAACTTAGCCTTAAACTTTGCCCTAAGACGTTGAATGTACAATCACTTGCAAAAATAATGAATTTGCGGATTTCTTTTGAACTTCTAGTAAAGAAGATCTACTTTCAGTTTTTAAGATTAGTTTATAGTTGTTTCACTTACCAACAGAGATTTAATCAAATTTCTACTCAGAGAAGTTCACAAACTGTTTTGAGGGAGTGTCATTATTACTGCAAAGGTATGTACATATTTCAATAGTACATATTGAAATAAACGCACAGTTTATAAAAATCGCAACTTAGTCTTAGTCCTAAATAGGTTTTAGGACCTGACCTTCAAAGATCCTACCTTTTAACTTTTTAGAACTAAGAGGAAATAAGTACGCATGCGCAAAAGTTTACCATATCCTTCTAATACCTTCTATCGCGATGACCATTGGCGGGAGCTTGTGGAGTTGATAAAGTTAATAAAGGTTAAGTTACAATTAAATATTTAGAAACGGTGTCAAAATATTAGGCTTAAGAAGACTAAGGTTATGATTATGGCTACGTTAGGACTATGTTAGAGTGAAGATTTTTTTATAGATTATGGTTAGGTCAACACAGTATAAAGTTTTGTGGTTAAGTCTATTGCCAAGCGTGTTATAAAAACTAACTATAGCTCGTGGACTACAGGCCCAACTAAACCGATTAGATCCATGTTCTATTCTCTTAAACATAAACATATGATTTTCTCCGAGTACCGCTTACGTAAATGAGCTCTTGTTTCTTTACTGATGTGTATTGACAAGTAATATCAGAAAATAACGAAAACTGAAAATCGAGAATATATTATGTATATGGGCTCTTGTTCCAATGACTGACTCAATAACAGTAGTTGCAGTTACTCTATGACCCATCCATTACGAATAACCCAGTACAGTAACATCTCGTAAAGTCAGCATTAAATGATCTCCTACATACGAAAGAACTTCCTGCACACAAGCGTGCCCGCCCAAACATTTAGCCAACGCAACGCCAAGAATTCCATCAGGCGAACCCTTTCAAGACCCCGTTCAATTATTAATCTCCCAGCCAATTTACGCGGGTACCGCAACATGGAAACTCACCCACAGCGTCGGCGATCGTGGAAACTTCCTTGCAAGTGAGGAACGGCGGGTAGAAGTTGACCATGATGACTCCTTTGTTGAGCGCCAGCTTCCTGAGGGTCTCATCGGGCACGTTCCTCGTGGAATTGCACAGTGCGTGGGCGGACGAATGGCTGAAGATCACGGGCGCCTTGGACACCTCCATCGCGTCCCTCATGGTGTTCACGGACACGTGGGACAGGTCCACGATCATACCCAGGCGGTTCATTTCCTTTATGACGCTCTGGAAAAAATGTCGGGGCAATCAGAGATACTACACTTACACATTGATACATTTATTTATTTATTTAATAGGAATAATTCCAGCAGACAAAGTTCATTTTAGTAAGTAATAATCCATAGAGACAACTATAGTCTGCTTAGAAATGAAAAAGAGTAATAAAAGCTTATTATGTATGCAAATCGTAAATAAGTGTAGTACTGGTGCTTATATGCAATATTTTTATATTATGTATTATCGGTATAGATGAGGTGTACTTTTAAAAAAACTTTGTGTGATCGAACCGTACTAAATTGTAACAGGTAGCTAAAATTTAATCCCCGACAATCCATCTTTGTCTATGCCGCTTCAATTTCTCGGTCCATTTCTCTTATTAGTAAACAATATAAAAACAGCATTTCAAAACATCTAGACTGTATGGATACGGGTGTTGCACTGGAGTTGGTCTCATCTTTCTTGGATTTTTTAAAACAATACGTATCATATTACCAGAAAATTTGTGACATAAACGTGAATGGTTCAGCTAGTACCTTGGTATTATCGAAATCAATCTGGTGGCCAGTGTCTTTTACATGTTGAGCAAATGACGAGGTTTTTTCATTTTTCTGGACAGCATTCCGATGTTCTTCTTTCCGGGTTTGAATTCTTCTGTTAGTTTGTCGAATGTACGTCTTCTCACAGTCTACGCAAGGAACTTCATATACTCCTTGGTCTTCTAGAGGAATGTTTGTTTTGGCTGATGATAGCATATTATCAATCTTCCTGTCCGTGTGTATTTTATATTTCTTTAAAACCCTGCTTATTTTGTCGGCAGTTCCCTTGACATATGGCAGGAGAGCTTTGGCTATTGGTTTATCTTCATCCTTCTGTTCTTTCTTCTGCCTAGGTCTTAGAGCCCTCTTGATGTTGTTATCAGAGAAACCATTTTGTTGTAAGGCTGATTTAACATTTTTAATTTCCTCTTCTTTGTGGTCTTCGTCAGAGAGTCGTTCTGACCTTGTTATTAGTGTTTTGCTCACTGATTGTAGCTGCGATGGGTGGTGGTGAGATTCTGCGTGTAGGTATCTGTTCGTGTGTGTTGGTTTCCGATTATTTATTTGTTTATAGTGTCGGTTTTACGTTTATTTGTGCCATATATTATTTGTAAGTGATTTGCAATATATTTTTGATGAAATAAATGATTTTGACTAGATTAATAAAGGGTTGATAATAACTTGCATTTTAGAAATTTGATTTTCGTAATAATTATAAAGTGCCATTAACAGTTAGAGCATTTTCATATTACACTTCAGCAATTTGTACGCTCTGTACACAATACACAGAGTGTTCCATTAAAAAAGTTAAATCAGTATTATTAGGAGAAAGACTGGTAAATTTGACAACCTCGCATATATGAGAAACTCGAGGACATTTTTCTTTGTTGCTTTTAAATAATTCAGGGTAATTCACGTGATGGTTCGTGGCGCTTACACACACATGAAACAGATTCGAGAACGGCCGTCTAGTGTACTCTTTTACCGCCCTCTAAAAATGTAATAAAGTCAAATTGCCGCGCCAAGTGTTTTTCACATTCTTACTGCTACGTACTGCCAGGTTGAATTAAATGAGTTAAGTTTGGATGGCCCTTACGGTTTATGAGAGAAATTGTCAACGAAGAATTTTTGTGAGAACTCCAGTGGTGGTTCGTCGTAGTCTCGGAATTTTACATGAAGTTTATTACTGAAAAAATCGATTGAAACTGTGCTCGAGCATGTTATTATTGTAATATACGTAGCAATCAAAGTTTTAAATAGTTAAGTTAAATTTTAGGTTTTTTTCTGAATTAATCAGATGATTATTGTTAAGGCGTAATTTTTGTTCCCTCAAAAAAAGAAGAGCATACTTCATGTTGGTAATGATATACAAGATAATTAATAACTTTGTTGACTGCTCAGATATTTTATCGAGATTGAATTTGTATGTGCCTAGAGTCAATCAAAGACATGTTAGCATCTTTTATTTACCAACGCCGAGAACAAATGTTTTGAGTTCTCTCCGTTATATCAAATGCATAACAGGGAATTTAATTTGGATATTTTCAGTCAACCATCTCTGGAACATTATTGCACTGAGAACTGGCATTTTTTTTGTTCAATTTATTTTGTTCAATTTCTTTTTATTTGTCTTGATTAATATTTAATTTATATTTATCAGTTTCATGTTTACCCCTCTTTAATTGTGTTGTGTGCTCTTTTTGTTTTTTAGTTTTTCTTTATTTGTAAAACAATTTGTCGATGTATTTTTGTTGTTCTTAATTAAGATTAGATTAGTTTTTTATTTATTATGCTTGTTTTTTCGTACAAAACTATTAATTTTTAAAATGCTCTATTTTTTAATCTTTGTTCTTGCCTTGTAATTGAGTGTATACCTGTAAGATAAGGATTCATTAAATAAATAAACTATTAATAATTTGCGTGTACACAATATGAGTGCCAGTACTGAAATGGCTCCTATATTTGACTAAAAGCAACAAAAAATTCTTATGAAGAAAATATCTAAAACTACCTAATAGTTTTCCTACAAATATATTTGAAAAATAAAGAGAGATATAATAAAATGTTGGTTGATTTACGACATTCGACTACATCATTATAATATATTCAATGAATAATATACTATTATTTAATCAGAAGTACTTTTACATATGGGAATCGCTTCTAATACCCTAAACCAAAATAAATCAAGCTGTTTTTCTCACAAATGGTCGCTGGTAATAACACTTATTTTCGATGTATTTTCTAGTTTATCTAGTAATATTTTTAACTTTTCAAATTAAAATTAGATTTTCTAGTTCATAATTGATCAGAAACATAAAACAATTTGCCAGTTTAAATGACATCTGTCTTTATAGTACTATAGTAGTAAATTAAGTTAAATATATTTAGTAACTCTTCATGACTTTGCTGAATTCTGCTTATAAAATGCATGTTCAAATCAAATCAAATCAAAATATATTTATTGTGTATAGCTATGAGCGTGTTCTACAAACTCATTGAAACACTTTGGCAGATGATAATTGGGTTAAAGTGAAACATTTATTCTTATATTAACAACCGGCATTTCAAAAAATATAGCGGTAACAATAATTATTATTTGTCTCATTTTGTTTATTCATTTGACACTTAGCGTTAAAGTGCTAAATAAAAAATGCTTTTATTTACAACTACATAACATGTAGATATTATGTTTGTATATGGGTATTCCAATGGGAACGCCAGACAAGCAGCCGGAGAATACCGACGAAGAGGCCCAAATAGACATCAACTTGCCCACAAAGTCTTTAGTGTATCAATTCATAGACTTCGAGAAGAAGATAACCCGCTCCAAAAAGGCTATTTGTCCTACTGAAGTCAATGTATAAAATGAACAAGATAAAATAGATGCTGCAACTCTTCAATTAGTGCAAGCTATATTCATTTATCACTGAATTTTGTATAGAGTGTATTGAATAGAGAAATGTTACATCCGTTTCACCGCCAAAGTGTACAAGAGTTAAATGCTGGAGATGCTCCTCAGTGATTAGAATTTTGTCACTCGTTACTTCAACAACATTATCAAAATGATAGATTAATTTTTCTTGTCATGTGATCTGATGAAGCGTGTTTTGCTAGGGACGGCATAAAGAATAATCAAAATGAACATATCTAGTATGGCCACCACGTTCCCAAGATCTGAATCCTTTGGACTTATTGTGGCTACATATGAAGCAGCTTATTTATCATGTTGAAATCACTACCCGTCAGCAGTTACTTGAAAGAATTCCTGATGCATGTAACCAGATAAGAAATGATCCAAATCTCGAGTGACGGAATCATTAGTTCACCGATGTGAGGCCTGCATTCGAGCCGAGGGTAGACACTGATCTATTTTTATAGTTTAAACTTTATAAATTTGGTTAGTAAAGGTTAACTTTAAACGTTTAACAAATAGCAACTATTCCATTTTTATTTTTCAGGCTACTTTGAAATGTGAAATTATATTTTTTTAAATACTTGTAACTTCTAAACAAGAACAAATCGGACTTCTGTACAAATAAGACGAAATGTTTGACATTAACCCAGCTACCATCGGTCAAAGTTAGTTATAGAACTTGTAGAACACCCTGTATGCATTGTTTATTGAGAAATTATTAATTGTCTTTTTTTTATAATTGTGTAATTGACTCATTTATATATTTTTCGACGTTCATGCAAAAAAGAAAACTTTATTGAACTGTATTTAGTGGAAAAAGTGGTTCCTTATTACACTAGTGCAATAAAATGTTTATTGCATTCATCTGTCATTCTACTACAGCGTCTTGTATTCATGGCAAACATAAACGTTCAAATAGACGTCATATTTTGCTACACATAGTGTCATCTAAATAAAACATTTTTTAGTTTTTGCATGAACGTAGAAAAAATATTGTATGCAACTCGTACAAAAAGTGTTTATTGCACTCGACGTGTTGTCCTACTCGGCCTGACGGCGTGACGGCGAGACAATTTCACGTCCCGTGCAATAAACACTTGCTTTTTGTAGTTGTTGCATAAATAACTATTTATTGTTGTTTCGAGTTTTCTAAAAAAAAACTGCTACCAATCCCATAATTATTAGCGACTTTATTCTGCAATTAAAAGTAATAATCATGTAGATTTGACTAAAATATTGTTGTTCTCTGATTATGATTAGTATATCCTACAAATTTGTTAACGTTCCAGCTCGTACAGCCTGTATTTCTTCATTTATTTCATTACAGGACGAGGCAATCTCGTTCTTCTTATTGCACGCAGAAGCCAATATAATGAGAAACAACTATGAGCCAGACACTACGGGCATTAATTTAATTAAATAAGGAAATGAAAACACTGGGATGTTTTCGAGAAATTATATAGGTGCGCGTCGGGTTCCTTTAGCGTCCTATTTTGTGCTCATGCCTTTAACGGAATGGGCTACATAAACGGGAATGATAAACGTCGTATTTTAAAACCGAGTAATAAAGATTTATATGACAGTTATGCATGAACGTTGTTAGTTGTATTTCGCCTGATACCTGATTAATTAAAATTGTGCCCGTAACCGGGTCGTTCTGGATTTATGAGAAAAGTTATGTGCAGTTTAATGTACGTTTTCTCCTTGCAATTTCCCATTACTCTGTCTCTTGAATATTGCATGACAAAAATGTAACAAAAAACGAAAATACTTCAGATAGTCGATAATGGTACAGCATTCGAAATGTATAATACCTCAATTTCGCTGTCTTAAAATTATAAGGTTCTTTGTTACAGTAGACAACACCTGAGAAAAACAATTTTGAAATATGGGGTATTAGCTATGAGATAATAAATAATAGTTATTTGTGACAGAAGTGCTAGTAGTGACATGAAGGGAAGTTTGGATCTTTATTTTTTACAAATAACTCAACAAATCAACTTTGACTTCTAAGTTAAACCCACCGTACAACTTTTCGTAAAATTGTTCTTGAAATGGTGTGATCTGAAAAATGTTGGTGGCAGCAAGTTCAGCGAAAAAGTACTTTGGCATACTTTGAAAAAAAAAATCCAAAATATGGTAATCGTCAACATCTTAATTATTCCATTTTAAAGGCCATGATGAACATGAAGAATTAGGACATATTACAACCTTATTGCTTTTGAAAGTCAGAGGACGAAGGATATCGACCGAAAAAGTCGAAAGTATTAACCAGGTAACAAATCTACAAGTTTCTCGCAGAAGCACAGGATGAACCATACCTCATGCAGTAGGTTGTCGTAATTTGCGAACACAGTGAACACCGATCATTTAAGAATTTTCATAAAATATAGGTATTAAAAATAAAAGAGCCACGACTTCAGTTGGAATCAACACATTTGGTAATATGCTTGTCAATATTGCTGAATTTCTAAATTTGCCTGATTCTCACCTTTAAGGTCCATTTACACACATTAGTGACGTATCAGTTCAGTGTCAGTTCAGTATCAGTGTTATTTGTTCAAACAAAGTGATCTGAATATATTTATGATGCAGTTGATCAATATTTCGTACCAACTCGATAAAATTTTCATACACTCTAAGCAATAAAAAAATCTGGTTAGTTCGTCAATAGAATTACAAAACTATCGTCGCCGACGTATTTAAAAACCACTGAACGGACCCTGAAGCAGCACTGGCAGCACTGATACGGCACTGTGACGGATGTGTATAAACACGCCAATTTAAAATCTAAGCAACGATTTTTTATTTTTCACTGATACTGATACGGAACTGACACGGCACTGATGTGTGTAAATAGACCTTTATACCGGACATTGCTTCCAACGATCTTAGGCTAGCTTGTTGATAGACTCTGGTACTAATCTTTCTACAATTAAGAGAAACGGTGGATGGGAGTCTTATAATCAATAACATCAATAGGTTATAAAGGGTGATCCCGAATAATGTACAAAAAATTAAGATTAAATTGTAAGACGAATTTTAATAGGGGTACTTCATATACAATTTTTTGATATGAGTCCCCTTAAAGAGTTACAATCCCTTAAATTTGATAAATTTAGAGTATTTAGTTTCTTCCAAATGCTTTGAAAATGAGAAGTTACATTTGTCAAGATATTTAGACTATTGAAAATCTTGCGAGCTAGTACTTTTGTTCACCTCGTTCAATCTTAAGGCGTTTAAATAAAGTACACCCTAATAGTAATATGTTTTGCCTTTTGCAATTTTTTGATAAGCAGCAAGCAGTTTTTGAGTAAAATAATAAACTTTATGTCCCTACATGAACATAGTTTCCTTTTCAATATCTAAGTAAGTTTTCATCATTTTGCATTTGATGAAAGTTCATAGTTATTTGATATCAAATATTGTTATGTATTAAACATTTGGAACGAAATAAAACTTAACAACTCTAAGTTTCACAGAAATTATTACTATTAAGTTACCAATTACGCTAGATTTGGCAATGAGTAAGTTAGTACTAGTGCTAAAATGTCGAATTCTGTGGATTAGAGGCATCAGACTAATTTTAAATTTTGTATTTAGATTATGCACATCAGTTCTGTATGATACTTTTTCTAATTTTGACATATAAAGTAACATCTTTTGTTATTGAAACAAGTGTCAAAACGTTCTATGAGAACCATTATGCAACTTGTTACGAAAAGTTCGTTATGCCACTAATTTTTAAAAAAAAAAGAAATAAACAAAATACAACAGAAAAATAATAAAGTAACTTTTATTAAAGTCAGTAATTTTATAAATAACGATTTATTAATCATTTATTATTATTATTATTTAATTATAAATATTCACAACTATTGGGTACAGTTAGTGAAACTAATTCCAAAAGAAATCTTATTTGTTGAACTTGTAGTAATATTCTGTGATATGTTATTGGTATTACTCGGTTCTTCAAAAATATCACCGGAAATTGTTTTTTTATTTTCTATAGAATTTTCAACATATCATTCTGCAACAAAATTTGACTTCCAGCCACTGTGCTGTTTTATTTTTAAAATATTGGACTGACAATCTGCAAGCAAAGTGGCCGAAGATCTTCTGAAACAGTGCCTCGTGGATCTAGTTTTTGAATTTGGATATTTACTCGAAAATACGTCTACTCATGTGTAACACTTTCAACACGTAAAAATGTTAATTCTGACTTCCGACATGCACCGGCTATTCCTAAATGAAACAATTACTAGTTACTTTAGTCATTAAAAAATTATTGTCTCCACCTCCGTCAAAAACTTCGCAAATTTACTTTTGAAGATACGTTTAATTTCTAAGCATGGTATCCATCAGACTGCCTTTTCAAATATGCTATCAAACTATTGTATGTTTTAATGTCTATACCTTTTTTAAAAGACAACTCAGTTCTCAACATGGAGTACTGTATGCCAATAGTACTTTATCATTGACGCGTTTTACTTTCTTCTGTTCGCGCCATTTCCTAAATTTTTCATAAGCCAAGTCATATACCGCTTTGGATTTTTCAGGAATCAGTTAATATACGGCATTTTTTGCCGCTTCTTCGCTCGGTAGCTCGTCAGAATCTGAATGTAAATCACAAAATATTCCTAATAAATGGTAATAGTAACGATCAAAGCCACAGAAGAGATCAGCGTCTATTAAATGACAAGAAAATTTACACAGAGCTACTAGATCATTGTTATTTAAATTGTACTTGTAAATGATCAAAATTAAAAACTTGTACTAGAAGGGTGGCCGGATAAAGCCCGGGGCCGCGCTGCGCGCGTCATGACCACCTCTGCGTAGTGCGTTTTACTTAATTTCTATTACTGCGCGCGGCTCTACGCCTGTGAATAATAAAATGTCAACGTTACTTTGGCTGAACTCTATATGGTTGGGAAAATCCGGTGCTCTATAATTTAGAAGAGTGGTTGGCATATTATGGTAATTTTTAGTGTTTTCTCAAGTTTGGTAAATTTTTTCAACATCCTGTATTTTAAATATCGGATCGGTAATTTTTATGTGATGCTAAAAGTTTCATGAAAATTTTTTTTTTAATTCTATGAATTTAAAGAGTTTTTAGAGAATGGTTCGTTATTTTAAACACTCTGTATTTGCTTCGTTAGTTAGTGTCATAATAAATCCTTGATGGAAGTTTCATCAAAAAAAAAAAATTAATTCCCTTAATTTTGAGTTTTTTCTGCGGTAAATTTTTTTTCAACCCTTTGTATACGGAACAGTCTTTCGCACGTTCGACAACCGTTCCGAAGCGAAAAAACCGAAAATTTCCTCGAATTTGGAATTTTATTTTTTTTGTCAATTTTTATTGTCTATCAAGCTTTTTTGAATCACACTATAAATTGAAGCGATACGGCAATGAAATGACTACCGCCATATTGTCTAGCTCATTTTTACCTCATTTTCCCTTGTATTTATGCAAAGTTCAATGTAAAAACGACCTCAAACCCCAGCGCTCGGGTACGGGAAACTTTCTAGACTTCAAATTTACAGTTTTTGGTCTTACCGGCCTCCAGTCGGCCAGTTTTTCAAAATTTTCTACGTTTTATACCGAGATGTCATCGCCGGAGCATACGTTTGACGTTTCGGTGATTTTGGTCGGCGGTGCGCCTCGTAGTTGACTGAAACTTTAAAGATACCAATTCAGATTTTGGGCTATAAAATCATCACCAAAGGACTCGGATATATATCAGACAACACAATAACAACTTCTCGTAGCTGGAAGGGCCCGAAAATTGTTCCAGAACACATAATCTGTTTTAATTAATTTTGACGTTTCGTTTGACGTTTGTTAAATTTCTACAAAGGAGCCTCAACAACAAGAAATTAGTTTGACATTTCTGACGTTTATGTCGTGCAAAACGCATTACGTCTGCCATTTGTCGAATGTTTAGAAAGGGGCGTTACCTATTCGTTCTATCCTCGTTCCCCTCGAAGAAATCGCTATCTTCTATAAAGGGGCGTAACCGACACAACTATCCTCGTTCCACATCAAAAAATCCACCGTTTTTGGCCGAGGAACCTTGGGAAAATGGAAATTTAGCTAGGAAAACGAAGGAATCGCCATCAAAATACGCCGTAGGCAATATAGAAAGACGGCGAAAGGCGTAACAAAAAAGCCTTTGTGGCGGTAAAATGGTCAATTTTCGAGTGAAGTGTGCGAGCGAGAGTAACCTGCAGCTTTTAATATATAAATAATTTCCCATTTTTCATCAAAACTGGAAAAAAATATTGTATATAATACGTTATGAAACATGATTTTATGATAATACTTTTCATAACTGATTACATAAATAGCTATTATGTTAAAGGTAACGAGGTGACTTGTAATTTATAATTTTTTCTACGTTCATGCAAAAAACAAAACTTTATTGAACTATATTTAGTGGAAAAAGTGGTTCTTTAATGCACTAGTACAATAAAATGATTATTTCATTCATCTGTCATTCTACTACAGCGTTTTGTCATCATGACAAACATAAACGTTCAAATCGACGTCATTTTCCTAGACTTAGTGTCATCTAAATAACATTTTTTGGTTTTTGCATCAACGTAGAAAAAATATTGTATGCAACTTGTACAAAAAGTGGTTATTGCACTCGACGTGTTGTCCTACTCGGCCTGACGGCAATTTCATGTCGCGTGCAATAAACACTTACTTTTTGTACTTGTTGCATAAATAACTATTAATGATATAAGTAACCAGCAATAGCCTATTAGACATAGTAAGCCAACCCACCTCTGATAATTTGTGAAAAATGTGTCACGTTTTTGGATTGCGTAAAGTTTCAGATAAGCATTTTATACCTCCTGAATAATGTCATCAGTGTCAATACAGGAGCCATAAATAGTATTCCCATAATGAAATCTGGATAATACTAAAGACAATTTGCTATAAAATCTGGTAAAGTTTCCTGATTCTTAAAATTCCCTGTCAATAAAACTGCCCTTTTAATTCGTCAGTCATATTCGGAGGACATAAATATCCCCTTTTCAGCAACTTTTCCGAACTTTCCTCAGTTGCAATATTAATTTTAATTAGAATTACAACTTTGCGTTGTATTCTTTGCAATAATCTAATTCAGTTCGGTTCCTCTTGTCAGGTTCATCCAATTTAATCAACTAAATAAAGTTAAGGCAAGGATTAAATTAGAGTTTATTAGGTTTGCGTCATTGCTGTGGCTATTCGGGCGTAACTTTTTGTTAATCTGAATCCACGGGGCCCTTATCTACGTACTACAGATAGAAGATGGACCTGTCAGACCGTGTAATGAAAATGGCAGTGTCGAAATTCCAATTCGAAATTGTTTGTGATTAAAGTCGTTCATAGTTTGTTCTAAAATCGAATAAAGTTATATTAACAGTTAGTTAAGATGTATCTTATTTTATCTGTTACATTATCAGGGAAATTTTATTTAAAGAAAAAAACCTCTTTGGCAGTGTAAAATACACAGAGGGAAATGTATGTATAATTTTACTCCATTGCGTGTAATACTACTACAAATTCGTCCTAATATATTTCCTTACAAATTTCAATATTAAGTACCTAAATTTAGTTCTGAACAAAATTATTGTTGCATAAACATATTTATGTTTTACATAATTTGTTGAATGATGTATAAAGCTAGTTACGGACGGTGAGCAATAATATAATATATATTTATTTCTTTGTAATGATATATAGATACTCGTGCAAACCGCATAGATATAAATATACAGGGTGTTCCAGAATGATGGTCAAATATTTTACCAGTGTGTTTCACAAGCCATTTCACGGGGGGATTTTCATATAAAATTTTTCAATTTGGGTCTTCCCTGTTGAGATATTGGAGCCTCAAAATGGCGGAAAAAAATAGTTATTTTATTTTTCCTTAAAAACGGTTGCACTTAGAAATTTCAATTTTGGTATACATTATCAGCTAGTCAAAGGTTATTTTGTGGTGGTGTCTATTCCTTAGCTTATGTTTCTGGAGGGCGGGAATAAGCGACCCCTAGATTTATTGATTTCAGAACTTTTTCCTGCAATGGCCGATTTCAACAAAGGTTTTTTTTTAAATACTTCACCTAATTTGACTACTTTTTTTCCTCTTGTAAATTTTTCATACAACCAACAGTTTGCGCGGAAAAAAATAAAAATACTTTTCCTGACTCTAAACATCTTTCGTCACCGGTTACTGATAACCGCAGTAGGCGGTTGCTATGTTGATGTTTCTCTGTTGTCTTGTCAAACAAATGGCTATTAGGTCTATAATTGACAGTTTTTGCAAATATTTCTAAACAAAAGTATTCTTATAACTGTTGCCAATCCTGCCGTATGCATATTCCATCAATTTCTTCGCTAATATTTTGTACGAAAAAGTTTTTTCCGCGAACACTGTTGGTTGTATGAAAAAATTACAAGAGGGAAAAAGAAGTAAAATTAGGTGAGGTTTTTTAAGAAAAATTGTTGAAATCGGCCATTGCAGAAAAAAGTTCTGAAAGAAATAAATCTAGGGGTTGCTTATTCCCGCCCTCCAGAAACATAAGCTAAGGAATAGACACCACCACAAAATAGCCTTTGACTAGCTGATAATGTGTACCAAAATTGAAATTTCTAAGTGCAACCGTTTTTAAGGAAAAATAAAAAAACTATTTTTTTCCGCCATTTTGAGACTCGAATATCTCAACAGGGAGGACCCAAATTGAAAAATTTTATATGAAGATCCCCCCCTGAAATGGCTTGTGGAACACACTGGTAAAATATTTGACCATCATTCTGGAACACCCTGTATATTATAACGTCAGTGCGTAACGTTCTGTGCATTTTAATAACAAGCGATATTTTTGTAATATATCAGATATCAGATAAACAGGGTGTAACAAGTAAAATAATTCATATAAAACGTAGTAGGTTGGTGGTTTTAATTTTAGACATATGTGCCAAACTTGAATCATTTTTATCAAATAGTAAACTCAGAAATTGGAAAGTGCGAAATGCAAAATGTTTAATATGGCTAATGTGGCAGTCGGTAAATACCACTGACTAATATTTGTTGTAAATACATAGAAATAAAGCGACAGGCTAAATTTAATGTTATTAAATGTTTACATGTGGTGTTCAAAATGCCTTCCCAGTTGTCGGTCACATAGCTGAAGTCTTCGTAAAAAAATTAAATTTCCACTACGCAGTAGGTACCTGACGGGAATATTTGATTTCGTTGGAAATATTGAAAATTCATAATTGCAATAGAAATTAACAGAAAAGAATAACTAATTATGTGGTAGATATCTGACATTAGTTGTTAATGACAATCCAAACAATAAAACCATCAAAGTGACAGCAGCCTACTAAAGTTCATATGAATTATGTTGCTTGCATATTCCACACCCGAGGATATGTACGTATGTGGATTTTATTTTTTTAAAAGAAAACGCGAGTCTGCATAAAAATACTAAGAGGGGGAAAATTTTGTAAATTGGTTGTTCTATTTACTGTAATTTTTTCATATCGAGAAACGTTTGGAATAAAAGTTCTAATTAAAGAAAACAACAGAGGTTGGTGGTTGCCACCCTTGTAGACATTTCGTAAAAATAAAAATCGTACTCAACAATGTAACTTAATTAACTAAATGTAGTCACCGATTTTCAGATTTATAAGTTTAACCGTTTTTGAGAAAAAAAAATGAAAAGCGAAATTTTTCCAATGCTTTAGAAGCCTTTATCTCGTAAGGGAGGGCTCAAATCGAATAATTGTATAGTATGACGCAAGGAACACACCCTCCAAAGGAGCGCACATCATTATGGGACACCCTGTATATTATAGCTCACCGTCCGTAACTAGCCAGCTATGACGGCTTGCGAGTGGATGCCACTAGTATCAAGAGATTGATAATTTTATGAAGCAATTACCTACGGAGTTACAGCCTGTTAAGTTGACGGTTTTCCATTTAAGAAATATCGAATTTTTAAATGACCCCCACTTCCGCCTCTATGACGGCTTGCGAGTGGATGCCACTGGTATCAGAAAGTTTATAATTTTATAAAGTAATTACCTACGGAGTTACAACCTGTTAAATTGACGGTTTTCCATTTTAGAAATATCGAATTTTTAAATTACCCCAATTTCCGGCCCTCTGACGGCTTGCGAGTGGATGCCACTGGTGTTAGATAATTGATAATTTTATCTAATATTTATCTACCAAGTTTCAGCCTGTTAAATTGACGGTTTTCCATTTTAGAAATATGGAATTTTTAAATTACCCCAATTTCCGCCCCTCTGACGGCTTGCTAGTGGATGCCACTGGTATCAGAAAGTTTATAATTTTATAAAGTAATTACCTACAGAGTTACAACCTGTTAAAATGAGGGGTTTCCATTATGGAAATATCTAATATTCAATTTACCACAATTTCCACCCCTCCAACGGCTTGCGAGTGGATGCCACTGGTATCAGAAAGTTTATAATTTTATAAAGTAATTACCTACGGAGTTACAACCTGTTAAATTGACGGTTTTCCATTTTAGAAATATCGAATTTTTAAATTACCCCAATTTCCGGCCCTCTGACGGCTTGCGAGTGGATGCCACTGGTGTTAGATAATTGATAATTTTATCTAATATTTATCTACCAAGTTTCAGCCTGTTAAATTGACGGTTTTCCATTTTAGAAATATGGAATTTTTAAATTACCCCAATTTCCGCCCCTCTGACGGCTTGCTAGTGGATGCCACTGGTATCAGAAAGTTTATAATTTTATAAAGTAATTACCTACAGAGTTACAACCTGTTAAAATGAGGGGTTTCCATTATGGAAATATCTAATATTCAATTTACCACAATTTCCACCCCTCCGACGGCTTGCGAGTGGATGCCACTGGTATCAAAAAATTGATAATTTTATAAAGTAATTACCTACGGAGATACAGCCTGTTAAATTGACGGTTTTCCATTTTAGAAATATCGAATTTTTAAATTACCCCAATTTCCGCCCCTCTGACGGCTTGCGAATCGATGCCACTGGTATCACAAAGTTTATAATTTTATAAAGTAATTACCTACGGAGTTACAGCCTGTTAAAATGACGGGTTTCCATTATAGAAATATCTAATATTCAATTTACCACAATTTTCACCCCTCCGACGGCTTGTGAGTGGATGCCACTGGTATCAGAAAATTGATAATTTTATAAAGTAATTACCCTTAGTTCCAGCCTCTTAAAATTACGGGTTTCCATTTCAGACATATCTAATATTCAATTTACAACCTGTAAAATTTCGAGAACTAATATCAATCAAGTCTCCTGTTTGTAGGTCGATTAGATAGCCAATAATATGTCTTAAATTTTTATTAAATTATATTGAGTACTTTAAAAGTTATTAAAAAAAAAACGATTTCCAGTGGCGTCCTTCAGGGACACATATGTCTGTAGGGAGAATTTTTTTTATAAGAACTTATCTCTTATCTATCATCTTATTATATCAAGTTTCTGCACCCGAGAGATTTTCCACATGTCCCCAGACACCCTGTAGACATTTTTTTCACTATACATATCAGATACAAGTTATACTTTTACTTATACATTATTTTATTTGGTTACAATTATTTCCTGAAAAAAACGTTGGAGATTTTAATTAAAATAAAATATATAACAGCGTAGGGAACCGTTCTACTAATATCCGTTTATTAAAATTTAATTTATAGACGAATTTGTGCCTCACAATTTATGAGAAAAGTTGGGAGCGCTTATTATTTTTTTTTTCTTTATTGCCTTACCTTCCCGAAGCTGGTTAGACCGCCATGCTCCGGTTTTTTCCCGGGCATATCTTCATGAGAACAATCGGCCCTGAAAAAAGGTAAAAAAACGGCAGATTAGTTTGGAATCTAAATAAGTTTCAGTGCATACAGTAGTCGAGCGGCAAAGGTAAAAGACCGGAAAATATTTTAATGAAAAATTTCATCCAGAACCCGCGGAGGAAGTTGAATTCTCCTCTTTTTTTTATTAATTTCCTGTGATTTATGTTCATTATTACGGGGGGCTACTATAATTTATTTATTCATTTTCAGGGTTCTGCATAATACTCCTGGAAATTATTAAGCTGCTCAAAAATTCGTGTTTCTAGCTTCAGCGAAGTGAATTTTAAAAATAAATGGTTGCAGTAATTCTTCTCTACGCTTTGCACCACTATTATTTTATTAGAGAATTTTAGAAATTATCAAACCAATTTCAAGCAGTCTCTTTTAGCAGAAGTTATAAATTTTGTAAAACTAAGTTACATTCATTTTGTTTCATCGTAGTATTGATCTAATGTTTCTCCACTTTGTAGAAAGTCGCCGCAAGTTACAGAATACAGTTTGTTCTAAAACATGTGTCGGGTACAAAATTTGAGTTCTGTATCTCAAACGGTTTTCTCTTTTTTTTTCTAACCGTCACAAAACTATTACATTTATTGATTGTTAGGAGTTTCTTAGGTTGACATTTTCTTTACTGAGAAAAAATGGTATTTTAGCAAGTATTCACTTTTAACCCTAGGAGCTAAAGTTGTAACTTTTAATTATTCTTAGATTAAAAGTATTTCAGTAAGTTGAACCACAAACAACATATGAACTCAATTAGTAAATATTAGACTAAGAGCTAGTGGCCGGCAACCTATAAGTAAATGATTATACTTGAAATTTTGCACAGTGAGTCTCTTATACCTATCAATCATGAGGTGATGACTCGCTAAGCCCGGCGAGGCCGACCCAACTGTTACTCAGGTGCGAGAGGTATGAAAATTTAACCAACTTCGTTATTAAATTAACAAAGCTGCCGTTTGAAAATTTTAAAATTTCAGATCTAACAAATTAGGCATTTATTTTTATTATTTATTATATTTAGCACCTTTTTATATTAAAATAATATAAGTAACAAATAACCTCTATTTCTGGCACAGGTTCTGAGATTTGGTGATGTCGATTACAATGCTTGACATTTCTGACAGTTTTTTACCGTCGAAAATCAGATTTAATCAAATACTTTTCAAATTTATAATTTTTGCCAATTTCACAAGTGTCTGTCTGCCATGACTTTAGAAGCACGGTAATCGCCTGCCTTTGTTATTTTTATATAATAATTATTGAATATTTTAAAATTTTCAAACGGCAGCTTTGTTAATTTAATAACGAAATTGGTTACATTTTCATACTTCTCGCACCTGAGTAACTCTTGAGTCGACCTCGCCGGCCTTAGCGAGTCCCCACATCATGAGTGATAGGTATAAGAGATTCACTGTGCCAGGTATAATCATTTACTTATAGGTTGCCAACACTGGCTCTTAGACTATATGGCGACTAATGCTTAACAAAGTATCCATGACTACATCCATACAGGGTTAACTATGACTAAGTACAAAAATTTTGACCACGTGCTCAGGAAGGCCTAAAAACAATAAAAAAATTATTCCAGAATTTTAGCTTGATATTTAAGTATCGACTGAGATGGCCTAGATCCATGGATAAAAAACTTACATCTGTCAACAGTATCTACTACACTACTACCATGCGATCGTTTTTTGCAGCATATCTAAATGCAGAAACGACAATAATTAACATTCTTATTAGTAATAATACCTGATAGATAGGTAAGTAACAGTTAATCCAATAAACTCGACTATTTTGCATTCGTTTTTCATTATTTCGTTACAAACTACATTTTCATTCATTATAACCACTCACTACCGAATTTACACACTTCCTGTAGGTATAGCTAGATAAAATACCTATTTATTATAACAAAATCGAACGAAAGGAATAGATTCACCGCGGCAGTCTTGTCTCATAACCTAGAAAACCAAACCGGCGAACTATATTGTGGGAAAGTATCTGCACCCAACACAAATTTCTTTATTTAATAACTACAAAACGTTTAAAAATTAAAAAAGGACAGATGGTAAACACAGGATTTAAATTATGACTGACTGGAAATTTTACGGTCGTGTTGTTAGTTGCCTACGTTACCTACTCTGATTCTGTAAACGTGTGGGGGACAAGTCGCATAGGCGGCGTTAAATAAGGATTTAATACAATTTCAAAAAAAAATTTTGTTCGCTTTATAAATAAGTTTGGAAATTTTTTAATGGACGATTCCGTTAATTCTTATTTTTCTCTATCCCGTCTTAAAATATTGGTACTTAGTCATAGTTAACCCTGTATATCCTACTTACCTACTTTGCTTTATTATCCAAATTTGGGTTGAATAATTTCAAAGCATAAATTAATAATTATATGGGGAATTTCGGTTGGAAAAGAAATTAGCATGTTTTTAAAAGCGTCTTTTTTGTCTCGCAGTTTTGTATCCGCTCGGCTAAGCTACGCTTCCCTTCGCAAATACAAATTTTGCTCATCACAAAAGTGACGTTTGCCGACTCATGTTAATACGAACTTTTTTTAGATTGAGCTAAAAAATCACATCCTTCATTTTCTGACACGTTTTGAAATACCCTAACCTTTGCTAGGAATCTTTGACCTAATCTTATTGTTCTCTGTTGAACATATCAGACAGCCATCATTGTCTGAGAAGCAGTTCCGATCGTGTGACCTTAGTACCAACAACAGAAACTGATATCAATGTAATTAATAGGGATCTTGATAGCTGCTCTCGATAACAACAACAAGGCGGGATAAGGAAATGTACAAATTGTTATATGCGTACATTTTAGATAATACCTAATCCATTCCCGCTATAAACTAGTTTTGGCCATATTTTTATTAAAGAAGGATGGAAAAACATCATTGTAAGAGAAGGACCGTTCTTCCGAAAGAAGGACTGGTGGCAACCTTAGCTCAGAAAAACAATTCACATATACTTTACTGTCAAATTTGGAGAACTAATGTCAATCAAGTCCCCTGTTTGTAGGTCCATTAGATAACCATGTCTCATTTTTATATGCTTCATATTACTTACATATTATATGCTTACATATTATATGCTTTATATTTGAGAGCATTTTCCTTCCATTTATAAATAAGCATGGATTGTACAAACTTCTCTACCCTAATGATATAAGTTTTTTATGATTCATCGTTTTTTATATTTGTATATTTCTCCGTAATTGGGTATCAATCCCAATAGAGAAGAAAATAAAAAATTAAATGTTTATTATGTCAATCAATCAATCTGTCATAAGTTGTAAGTCTAATACAGTTTCTTTTGACCATAATTGGTTTGCATGAAAAATATTGTTAAGCTTCATTTAACCTATAAATTTATTGTGACGTATAACAAGGTGGCATTATGGCAACATTTTATAAGAAAATATTGTAACCTCTACGTTGCCTAGCGTGGAAATACGTAACAAACAAACTTTATTACCACTACTTGATTACACAACGAATATACTTCAAACAAATTCGCAACTGTCAAATTTTTACTTTGACGTTTCTGCCATTCGTATATAACTCGCGGTTGGCTGCTCCATATAAACTCCAAATCGGCAAAATCGATCCCCTTATATCTGTTTTTTGGGTACTCGAAGTTTTCGCGGTCTCGAGAATCAAATAGAATGTGGCCTGGAATGTTCCAGAAAACGTCAAAATAAAAGTGTCACAAAAATTGTAACGTAAACAGGAGCATAATTAACAAACTGAAAAGGTAGGTGAACTTCCGTAACAATATTGTTTCAGAGTTGATGTAAAATCTACCTGGGAAACGAATATTCTGTAATTCCACAGCATGCAGATTCGTTTCATCAAAGTACGTTCAAAGGAATGTCAGTGTGCAAAGGAATGCCATTAAAGTATGTCTAGTGGTTAAACCTCACGAAGAATGTTTAAAATGGGTGTATGGTTCAAGTTCTCACCTCTCGCGAGGCTGACAAATTAACACCGACTAAACTCCCCGATAATTTTCCCATTAATAACCGTAGGTCTTCTGGTTTTAAATCATATTACGTAAATTTAGACGCAGGTCATCTCCCCATGCTATAATTAATCACTGGGGCGACTTATCTCGTAATGCTCTCCCATACTGCCGTGCAGTTCTGTTCCGGGGCGCAGGCTGTTGTGGAGTAACTGGGTGGAGGGTCCGAGGGTTCCCCCGGATAGAAAGGGTTGTGAAGAGTTAAACTATCCTTAATGTTCCTTACTTATGGCACGGGCAAAAACTAATCCGGGTGGGATTATCGCTCAAATATTGAATTATTGCCCGATATGGGTAACAGGGCCGTTATCATAGAGATACTAAACTTAATTTAGTTGGATAGTTATGAGAAAAGCGGTTTTGTGTATCTACCGAGGACAGTCATCTAAATGTTAAAGGATTCAGTAATATTTCTAATAAATGTGGCATTGGTTATCCAAATTCAGCGATATCTGAGATTTGCAACTATTATCAAGTATCCAGGAGAATGGAAGTTTCTTGTAAAAATTAAAGAGTATAACTTTGCAGTTTGCAATGCAGTTTACATTGTTAATCAAAGTATTGTTCAATTGATATCATATCCAACTATGAATGAATGAAATGAAACATTTTAGAAAGGAAAAGAAGGTTTTAAAAATGGTTCACCATCAACAGAAATTGAATATGGTATGTGTGGAAGACTTAGCTTGAGAAAGTCATCAATCAAATTTCAATTGGAACAGTTTTAGAAATGTTGTTGGTGTGATTTGACCATAGTAAGCTGATGAATTTCCCGTCTTTTAAATAATGATCAGAAATGCTTTGGAATTAGTTTTTCATTGCAATACCTAAAGGAGAAAAGCCATGATAGTAATAATTTTCACTTGTCAAAACTGCTGGTTGCGAAACTTAATGTCAATATTTTGAACCATGCAGTAAGTTATCAATGAAATGATCACATTTATCGAAACAGTTTTTTTGGTCAGGATTGAAAGAGTCTAAAGTGAACATTGGTGCAATTATGTGTAAAGAGTGTGTAAACAAAGTTCATCCAGAACTAGTGTCATTCTGCTCCACGACAACGCTGGGCATCATCATTGTGGCAACAGAAAATATTTACTAAAAAGAATAGACAATATTAAAGCATCAATCCTACAGCCCAGATCTATCACATTGTGTTTTCCATATTTTTGGTCGGACATTAAAGTACAAAGTCTTCTTCAGTCAACAGCCAGTAACCTCTGAGTAGGTTGGCGATAAAACAGATAGGTACTTTAACTGTGGTGATATTACTTGTGATTATATCGCTTTTATGATAATGTGTTTTTCTTTGTAAGAAAACTATTACACATACAAATTTGCTGACAGGCATGTGGCTTAAGGGAAGGATATTATTCATGATTAGTATTTCCGATCTGATGTCAGTTTTCTTAACTTTCTTCTTCCTTATTTCAGAAGGAACCCTCTTTATATGAACTTTAAGATAACTGGTCAGTATTTCTGTGTCCTGGTTTATGAAGCTTAGCTTGAAACTTCTAAAATGTAAGTTCAAGTCCTTGTTTTTTTCATATAACCCATTTCAAAAACTCTATAGTTCTAGTATAACTATATTACTCCTATTCTTATTTTGGTTGAAATTATTTCTGAATTTCAAGAGTTTTGATCAAAACCTTTCTGTTTCAAGATGTTTGCTAGTTTGTTTGATATAGTATAAAAAATATCGTATAGTCTGTTTTATTTTGAACTTAAGCAGAAATAATCGACCAAGATCATTGTTGTTGTACATACTGCGTTAATATACAGCAAAATCAGTTCCAGTTTTTGAAAACATTATGCCTCAACTCTCTTGCTTTGAATTGGATCGAACAGAGAAAATACATTAATACAAAAGTAATAGTTTTATCCAAAAATATGTTAGATAAAAGAAATTTAAATTATTTTTGATTGGAGAAGTATTACATATTGAATGACCAGAGAGCATAAGGACAAAATTAAACTGGTAACAAAATCCAGATATTTTGAATAAAAGTATTAGAAATAAGCTTTCTTTCGTGTGTCACCTTTTATGTTTTTGATAAGATACCATCCATTTTCGATATATAGTTAATTATAAATGACATAACTAGGAAAAGCTAGTCTACCAATTATTGTATTGAATATTTAAGTTGTATTGATGTTTGAAAAACAGAGCAGATTCTGCAAGGGCCAGCCCTGTTCTGATATTAACCTAGACACCCACTTAAAATTTATCGATTCATCCGCCAAAGGCTGCCTTCATAAAAATATGTGATGTAGACTGTAATGCAAATAATGTCTACAAAAACATACATCAACTTCCAAAAGGCAGGAAATTAAATGGAGAAACACGTGATATGGGATTTTGGATAAATATTTAAAACATCAGGATATATGGCTGTGGAAAGCCAAGATCTAAATTTAATGATGTAGAAGGGTGTATAATGAAACGATGCCACAACAAATAGAGGCTGTAAAGAAGGGGGTTGTTATACATAAACAGACATAAATACAAATTTTGATTCAAAACACATTTTATGTATACAGGCTGTTCAAAGAAACATCTGCCACATTATTAATAGACTTCAGAACGTGTATTACATTAAAATAAGAGAATAAGAGCTATTGTAATAGCTATTTTCGATAAAAGTTGCGAAATAATGGTATTTTAGGTACGCGATGGGAAGTGCCTAAAACACCTATTTTGCAACATGTATCGAACAAGATTTTTCGTAAAATTGTCAAATAAATATTTCCACATAATATTCGATTGCATTTGCTAATATGGTTATAAACAGCTTTAACTAAGTGGGCTATAATGTTGCTGCTATGGAGCAGTTGCTATGGTGCGATGTTTACAAACTATCCAAACATTTTTAAAAGTTCTAAAATGTGTGAACGTTTGTGAACATTAAACTCGGTATGAATTCTTCATAAAACTTGAGTATGTGTGATGCAGATTCTAGTAATACTGAAAATTCTGAAATATAATATGAGGTGGAACCTGCCTTATGTACATTGATTCCTCAGAAATCGAAGAAATTGTACCAAAAAACTTATGCAAAATTTGATATTTGGTGTGCCGAGATAAAGGTAAGTATGTAATATTTCAGAGAAAGTTATTCTAGGGTACTTGTTCCAGTTATCTTTAAAATGTGCACCCTTTACATAAAGGAGTAATTATTCCATGCTGCGAACTGCAATTTATTTGAAAGAAATATGGATATTTGTAAATATGCTGATGTTATTGATTTCCTCAAAAGGAAATCAAGTGGTTATAGACCAAGAAAATGCAGAATATCTTCCAAGGAATAGGTTGAAAGTGTAGCGGTACGCTACAATTACACTAAGTACCCAATAAACGCATTCTGCTTTCTGGGCAGTTATAAAGTATACCAAATTATACTTAGAATAAGGTTTAAAAATACACGATATTGCCGCAATTAAATGTACTTAGTAAATAAGTTTAGGAATAACCATACCATAAATATTAAGTAGCTATTAGGGTTTGTAAGTACCTAGATAAGTTTCAATTCTAGAAAGTAATAAACGGCAGGTACACGAGAGGAGGCATAAAACCGAAAACATGATCAGTCAAGAAGTTCCTGCTCGGTGGTGCCTCGCGCTGTCTAGTAATCCTTTAATAAAGTTCTGCCGTACTATTTAGTATTTCTTTTCTTACTTGGACGCTAACCACTATAAAAGGTTGATCAAAGAGGCAGATGATGAAACTACGTATTCCACAAAGTTGTCTTGATTGTTGGTATGTTTGAAGGCTATAGGAGAGAAGAATTAACTTATTTACGTACAGAGAACATTGAAGATGCTAAGTCGTTCATTCGTGACTATTCCCAATATCAAAACTAATATTACTGGATTATTTACAATACCAGAAGGAGGTATAGAAGGAGTTAATTTGTTGAAAATGTTTCTCAAATATGCAAGTTTACGTCCATCCACCATTGAACACAACCGATTTTTTTATCACGTACAGGAATTCAAAATATACTACACAAGCAGTGGGTCTAAATAACATAGGCTGGATTCCTAAAAAGATTGCCGAATTTCTTAGATTACCCAATGTTACTGAGTATACTGGGCACTCTGCTTTAGACGATGTTCTGCAACCTTGCAGATGCAGGAACCAACATATCGATGCTTAAGAGACAAAGAGATTGGCGTTCAACTTCTGTGGCAGAGGGGTATATAGAAAATTCCATACTAAATAAGCAGGCGATACCAAGGAAAATTATCGGAGAGAAAGGAAATACCACTTTCATTCCAAAAAAACGGAATGCATGTGTTATCTTCTTTCAATATTGAAGTTATACGAAGTGAAGAAAAAATATATGCTGTCCAATTGTCCAATTATCACGTTTGTAAAATTGTGTTAATATTTATAACAAATAATAATTTTCAGGTATTTTCAGTGCCCTATATATTTTTTAAATGAAACACAAATTCATTAAATTTAAAAAGTGCTCTACATTACAAAAAAAATCGTAATAGACTAGGGATTAGCAGCTAGATCATAGTGTTGGTTCAACACAGTGGCGTCTTTAGAAGGGGGCCGATTGACCGCCCCCCAGGAGGGACTAACTACTACTGATACTAACTATATGGTGATGCTTACATTGAGTGACCACCCACAGACATACATGATTTTGCGGACAGTATAAAATTTGGTAGCTATTTTTTTTAAATTCCCTTTTTACTGACTTATGACGGGAATAATGCACTCATAAAATGTGTGTATAAAGAGCATCATAAAAGTCAACGACAGCATTAAAAAAATAGCTTGACATATTTTCTGCCCCTTCTGTGAGAATGACCCACCTACTGATTTCCAAGCTTGACAATTAAACACAGTTTTCTCTAAAATCGTGCATTTTAGCGAAATGCACATGCACACCTTTCTTAAAACTAATTGAAGACCGTTTCAAAATAACTTATCATTTTATAAAAATTTCTGTACAATCTGAAAAGAATAATAGATTCGCACAGGTGCTCAGAAAGCCTGGAGATTTAACTCAGAAATCAACTAGATATTCGTGTTTATCACAAAAAACTTTATTATCCAAAATTTGAGTACAATTAGCCAACTAATAAGAAAATTATCGTAAAAAAAATGAAATAAAGAACATGGCTTGTTAGGCCTATAACTTCTTAAGGCCTGACATTATTTGTTCAAGGAAGCGAGTGTTGCCCTCTCTTTACTGAACAACCTGTTTATTAAGTTACGATTAATACTTTATTATTGCACCCTCTTGATATTATACACCTTTGTGTGTTATGGCATCTAATTTTATGCTCCGACTAACTTCTTGTAAAATACGAGTTGCAAAACATCAGAGATGTTGAGTAAACAGGGCATCGCAAGTTCAACAGAGGCGAATGCAGCAAACTACATCCAAGTAATTCATAATGTAAGCAGCACACTCCTCACTTCTTGAAACTCCAAGGTAATTCCCCCTAACGGGACGGCAGAGGATAACATTATGTGTAGCAACCGCATCCAACACAAAAACCCTGTAGGGAGCAACGTGGCATGCCCTTATTACGGCGGGTTAAGTAATTTACCTCAAGATGCGGTGCGCAACACAATTTTCGAGAGCCCTAGATTTCCTAAGTTGTGGCTTCTGTGTTCTTGAAGTTAGAGTTGTTTATTTGGATGTTTTGCGGAGATTTGGAGGGCCAAACAAAGGCGTACGCTGAAGTGGGGTATTATTGGGGTCCTTTTGCCGATCTGCCAGTATTTTCGTTTCATGTGGTAGGGTAAATCACAAAAGACAGCCGGAGTATATTTGGTGTATTGAAAATTGGGAGAGGGTGCCTTGGCTACCGGATTAAATTATTTTCTCATATACAGGGTGAGAGTTAAGTGGTCGTGGTAGTACGAACGGTCCCACAATATTATCGAGAGAATTCCACACCAAATATTGATAGAGAACTCTTGCTGAAAATGTACATCTCTTGGCAGATGAGGATTTTCTAGTTCCCAATTAAAAATACCTCGTCGGGTAAATGTAGTTTCGTCCGTAAATAATATTTTACTATAAAATGTTGGGTCATCATTTTGTTGTTGACGAAGAAACTGTGCAAACCGTAACCTAGCTAGAGTTACTTTGACGTTAACAATCTGCCCTTAAGCTATGTACCATTATTATTGTCTCACCCTGCATACAGGTTGTATCAGCGAAAAAAGGGTACAACGTTGATCTGTGTAAATTATTTGTGAATAATTATTATGAGGTATTTCCTTAAATTATAATTTTTTTGGGACACTAAATCAGACAATGTAAACAATTAATTTTTATTAGTAGATATTATTATTCTGTTGAATAAAGTATCTGTATAAGATATTTGCTCAGATCGGTCCCTGAAAAATACTAGTAACTTTTGTTGCAGGATTCATAGAGCTTACTCATATACGAAGACTTAAATGCACAATCGTAAGAATGGTGGTAGGGGATGCAAACGCGAAAATAGGAAGAGAAAGAATAGTATATAGTGCATGAGGAACAGAAGGCAATGACAATGAGCGTAGGCTGAACAAAAAAAAATGAAAATAATGAGCACATTCGTTAAGAGAAAAAATATACATAAGGGCATCTACCGCTTTTCAAACTAATCATATACGGATCAAATATTGGCATAAATGAAAGTCACAGTAGCATAATAAATACATTAAGTCATGCAGAGGTGCTGCTATACTCGGATCACTATCTAGTGAGGATAGATTTGAAGATAAAAAGACCTATAAAAAGAGAAAGAATGCAAAGAAGAAAAAGGCACACAACCACAGGAAAATAAACAAAATGAAATTATAAAAGGAAATTAATACGCAACTTCTACAGAGAGATAAAAAATTACAACAAATAAAGGGGGAAGTAATATATGTGAGGGATGCAATTTAATAGCAGAGGAAACATAAATGAGAAAGATAGGGGACAATAGACAAACAATATTTCACAGAGATGTTGAATGAAAATAGCGAAAGAGAAAGAGAGGCCACATAAGAGATGATACTGGAAATGGAAGAGGAATTTGAACTAGAAGAGCCTACAAAAATGATAATAGACATAATTATAGAAGCCTTAAAGAATAATAAAAGTCTAGGAAAAAACTAAGTGACAACGAATATACGAAATGATACTAAAAATTTGGGGAAGAGAATGTATGCCTCAAGCTTGCAGAGATGCTATGATTATACCAATTTTAAAAAGGGAGATGCAACAGACCGCAGAAACTATAGAGTCTGGATATAGGATATAAAATGATGGCAATATTAATAAAACAGAGAATAGAACCCATAGGAAAACTATAAATAGGAGAGTATCAAGCAGATCTTATAAAGGGGAGACCAACAACGGACCAAATCTTCATGACGAAGTTCTTACATTAAGGACCCTACTACAAGCTATGACTTACCTGACTACATGCCATGCATATGGGATTAAAGAACTGGTTTTATTCGTGGACTTTAGGAAAACATATGATTCAATCAAAAGGAATAAACTATGTAGAATAATGAAACAATTTGGGATACCAACTAAATTGATGTCTATTGAAGATGACATTAAAAAATATCAAAAACAAAGTACTAATAAAAGGTGAATGTTCAGAAGGTTTTACTACTGACACACGACTGAACCAAGGAGACCCACTCTCAACAGATGAGAGTCATAAGAGATAGTCAGTTGAACAGAGAAGAACACATATTACTTAAATATCGCCAAATAGTAAGTTACGCAGATGATGTGGCCATAATTGCAAGAGATAGTAGGAAATTAGAAAAGGCAACTGAAAAACTTGTGGAGGAGGCAAGTAAAGTAGGATTGCAGATAAATCAAGATAAAATTAAGCTTTTGATAATAGGAGGACAACAAAAAGTACAAATTTCAAATTGGAGATGTTTCCAAAGTTAAATATATTTTGGGGACATTGATAATAGTTAAGTGTGACCAGGAGCAAGAAACTAATAGGAGAATAATAAAACCAAAAAGTTTAGCAGTAGTCAACCAATTATTGAAATCAAAATATGTATCCAGAAGAATAAAATTTAGAATGTACAAAACCATTTTAAGGCTGACGGCGCTATATGGCAGTGAAACCTGGATCCTTAGTAAGAAATCAAGAGAAAACCTGTTGTGGTGGGAACGGAAGATCTTAAGAAGGATTCTAGGAGAAAAGAAGACTTAGGATGTCGATGTCGGAGTTGTAAAAGCCAGAAGAATGCAGTGGCTGGGGCATCTAGAGCGAATGGAAGATGAAAGAGCAGTTAAAAAAATAGTAGAAAATAAAACTAACATCGGAGACCGGCTCTGCATTGATGATTGATAACATTAATGTAACTGGTAAAGTACCGAATATCACATTTTTATATAAAGTAGTTAGTCTTTTATGGCAAGTTAAAGAAGTAAATTGGTAAAAATCTTTGTTTCTGGGTAATGACAAAGGATATACTTTTCAACACCTAAGTTTTTTAGTCTATTCCTAGTTAAAATATATACATACACCCTATACAGTCTTCCATTTCAAAAACTTTTAAAGTTGGTTTTGTTTCCACTTTTCTTGATATTGTGTATTATGTGTTTATTTTAAGTCCAAATGACGGTACAGATAGCTATTGGCTTATAATAATATTTCAAAACATAAAGAATTACTCCTTAACATTTATCTCAACATCGGAACACAAATACATCTATTACACCTTTAATTATTATTTGTAGTGATAGTAGCGCCCTCGGCAACTGATTGCTTTCTGAATTAAATAGAAAACGTGAAGTTTCTGGTGTCACTTCTAGAGTAGTTGCAATTAAAGTTCAAATTATTTTCCGGTTCTCTTCCAGAAAGTCACTTCTGTGATACAGATTAATTGACCACTCGCTCGCTCAATAGACCGCAGAATGAGAAGGAATCGATAAAGTCGGATCTGAAGAGTTAATTTACTTACCAGGGGGTGTTACACGTCGACGTGAGCGTGAGATATCGCACGCCGACATGATAGAGCGTCCTCAGGACGGCTAAGCTCCCAGCTAAAGAATGGCCGCCCTCGACTCCAATAAGCGAGCAAAGTTGATGCCTTTTGTATGCGTCCTTAATGTCTGAAAAAGAAACAAAAGTGTAGTTTCGAAATGGCCAAGGCGGAAAATGAGTGCGGGTCGTGGCCGGGACGGATCATACATTAGCCTCATCGCCTGAAAGGCTGGATCCTGGAAAATTTGTGGGTTTCAGCGGTTTTCGTTTATTCACGTTTTTGAGGAGTGCACGAGATGGTAGAGTAATTGGAGCTGTCGCGCCCTTGGAGGAGTTCGCTGGGCGTTACTTTGCTTTAGTTTTGCGAATCTTTCTAAATCCCATTTGTTATGTCGTCGTGGCGAGACTGCCGACTGGATCAGGAGGATTTGGAAGGGAGGAAATGAGTCCCACGTAAAGGGATCCAGCGCCAATGTTACGTTAAAAAAATAGACTGCGTTTAAGACGAATTTGTGGAATGATATCTGGAATAAAGGATACAATTTGGTTATGTGATGGAGTTTGGAGTTCTGGAGGAAAAGACGGTAACATAAATAGTCACTATGTATTTTGTTAATAAATTGAAGAATATATGACGTCTAGTTTTCTAGTTATTTTTTAATGTATACAATATTTATACAACAAAAGTAAATGTCTTCAAAATCATTGCATACTGATAGACATTAAAAATAACTATATCATTCCTCAGTCGCCTTATTTTTGATATACACAATCGATATTTTCCATGCTATTCACAAATGCATACAACGGCAAGAAACAAACTGAGAATGACATGGCGCATCACAGTATACAGACCAATTTTGGCCTGAGATCTAACATCATATACGATGACATATCTTCAGCGCAAATACATGAACAAATTTATAATTCTGTGTTTGGGTGTGACATGTTTACTTCATTTTCACTATTTTATGACAGGAACAATAGAAGTAGCTATATGTGAATAAGTTAATAGTAAAAAAGTGGTTTTTGTGGCATGACGAAAACAAGTTTACGTATTTCGCAAAGCATGTCCTAAAATTTTGAAATCTCCACAACCAATATTAACAAAATGGGCAACATGACTACAGACAACTTTTTATTTCGATAATTATTGTCAAATCTAATTTATTTATCTTTCAGGCATGGTACTGAAAAGTTTAAATAGGTACCTAAGTAAAATAACCACGTATGTGAAAAAGCAAATATTACATCATTAGAAGATGTAGAACGCTCGTTTTTGAGATATTATATTACTTCACTACTATTCACTTCAAACCAAACATGTTTGTCAGCCGACACGATTCAAAGCTTTTGTTTGATCCAAGTACATGCAGGGATTCACAAACTACCATCGATGAATGAAAATAATAGAAGTAATTTTATACATCATTATTACCTAATTATATGTATGCAGCTGTAAACAGCACGCAAAGTTATTTATTTTTTACCGATTGCATATCGCAGTCACGCCTTGCCTACGCCAATGACTTACCTTAACAATACGCTTCAAACCAGTATATTTCTGGTAGTACTACTAAAAAATGATCGATATTGAAAGTGTAATTCAATGTTGGTGGTGGCATTATTCCACAAAGTAGTTATGTTCCATAAAATTGTTAATTGCAACACATATTTTGGTTTCACAGTACTTCCACAAACCTCTTACATTATTGTATACACTTTTATACAGGGTGATTCACAACTCATCTAAAAAAACATTAGGGAAGTGAAAAATGGAGTCAATATCGATTACTAGTAGGTACACGTTTTTGTGATGCGAGTATTCACATTAGTTTTTCAAGTGTCAAAAGTTATCGTTTTAATTTATGGTAATGTGAAAATGCTAGCAGAACGACTTCTGGGTAAACATGTGGCAAATGAGCTTTTACCGAGGTGCGCAGTGAGTGTAGTGCAACGCGAGCGTGACACGCGATTTGAAACCGAACCGTGGAAAAGATGTAGGTCCGGGGCGTCCCCGGCGTATTGCAGCAGTGTGGCGTGTCATACACGAAGCTCAATTATATCCGTACCATGCATTAATACCAAGCGAGTGGATAGAGAGAACCGGTACCATGGCCGCCACGATCTCCTGACTTTAAATCATTTGGATTTTTGTGTATTATACTGTGGACACTTTTGATAATTTACACAAAAGTATCATAGCTGTTGCTAATAACTTACGAGTTCAAAACGGACAAAACAGAAAAATCTGTGTTACTTTATAGAAACTGGGTAAGACGGGCTCAAAATTTTGGTGTCAAACTATTTTATTAATTAAAACACAAATTACTTCTATTAATAATTAATAACAATAGCGACAAAAACACTTGAATTTGGTGTATGAAATAGGTCTTATAAAGTGTTATTTATTTCTTTCTTTGGGAGTTTCTTTTAATTTTTGCCTTGTCAGGTTTTACAGAGGATCAGTTTTCAGTACAGCGCAGAAGTGTATTTTTAAGTCATTTTTTAGATAAGTTCTGTATCATCCTGTACTTTCAATAACATTTTAGGGCAATATTTTTATATAATAAATAAAGTATAACCGTTGTTGTTGAATAAAGCAGTAAATATGATAATTACACTTGCAAGTGTATGTCAGGTACGCTTTTTACATTTTGATATGTCTCCATCATACTGACTCGTGCATCTGTGTCGTAATTTAATGCAACCCCGATAATATCGTTGGCAAATCAGCTGGAAGAACATCATTATCAGCAACAGCTAGCAGAGACAGGGCAGGAAATTGTTTCTGTAATCTGGATGCCACTTTATCATCTTTAGGCCGGCCGATAGTGTCAGACAATTAAAAAACGGACGCGACGTCATTCTATTTGATAAGTAAATTAAATTTATTATGTCAGATCGGATAGTAAGTAAATTTAATAAATGCATCAATATGGAGCTTAAATAAATTGCATATATAGGAATTATACTTAGTTCCATAAAATGTTTCGGGAAATGATAGTACTATTTATGCGGCAGGTATATAAGAAGGGATAAAATAGTATCAAGCATGCATAATTAATTGACGGATAAATTTAGATATTTACGGATGGATTTTCCATACAAAATTGTTCTGTACAAGCTTCACAAATTGTTTAACTTCTTATTAATTAATAAGTGACATATTTTTGTTTGGCAAGTATGAAGCTATTTCAAAATTGTCAACATCAAGCATCAAATAAAGTTTCTCAGATCAACACACTACCATACCATGAATATCAGAATGGTTGTAGTTATAATTTCCTTTCCGTCTATAATAATTCATATAAAATTATGGATCATAGATGAATGAAGCCAACGTTCTTAACACTGAAGTTGTTTCAGCAGCACTAAGTCACATGATCTAGGATCCTAAAACAGCAGCACTATATTTTGAAAATGAAATGCACAATGACTGGCAGAAACTTACAAATGCTTTAAGTCATATGTGAGTTAAGACTATTTTCATCTCATTTTATTTTTGGTTCCTTAGCCTCTTCTTCTATATTCCACCTAGTCTCATATCAAGTACATGTGTAAAATTGGTTTTTATTGTTGTTGCAAAATGAATACCTATCGAATCTATTTCAGGAAAACGGAAATTAAATTGAATTTTTTCTACTCTGGTTGGCAGGGTTGTTATATCGTATCAGTAACAGAATTAATACGCACATTCCAAGCCTTAGGACACTTACGCACTATGTGGATACCCGTAATGCGACTCATGCTTCTAAATAAGATTAACTTCAGGTAACTGAGAGCGGATCCCTAACCTAGCCCGAGAACATCAGGGACAGGTCAAAGATTGCCAGCCGAGGCTAATAATGTCCACATTAATTCTGTCACTGACAGCGACCTAGGTCACTGCATAACAAATTTAGTTGATCAAATAATAGCAAGAGCCGTAAAAATCTAAAAAGTTATGTAAAAAGTGTTTCGATGAATATAATGTATTTAATGAATATATGGATAATCAAGTTGATGTATTAAATAAGGATATAATATTGACGTATTCACATAATGTGAAAATTTTTTAATGCCATTGTAATAAAATGGCATAAATGTTCATAATTGAGAATACTATATTTTATTTTTCATTTTAATTGCTTCCGTGATTACCTATTTTGTCGTTCTTGTACAGAAATGTAGCATTTTTCTAACTACTGATTAAATATTTATTTTGAGGAACGTGTACTGAAATATATACAGGGTGATTTTGATTGTGGGGTAGCAAATTTAGTATAAAACTACTTATTCAAAGAACAAGTGATATGCAAAATATAGCCCAATAAAATGTTAATATAAAAAATCATAAATGACTCATCTATTTTTGAATTTTTAAATAATGTAAGCCGGTCCTGTACGATCACAGTTAATGTTGAAAATTATATACGTCTTTCACGTTTGCACATTTCCCGGGTTCATTGTATTAAGTAAATACATCGTCTTGCAGAAGGAAGAAACTTATAAGCAAATGTTCTGTGCATTTCATGGAACAGAGACAGTAGATTTTGATTACACTGTACGTTACATTAATACGAGGTACGTCCAGAAAGTAAGTTCCGTTTGGAAACACAGGCGGCAAACTTCTATGAAGAAGGTATACAAAAACTTGTGCCACGCTATGACAAATGCCTGCAAAATTTCGGCAATTATGTGGAAAAGTAGTTTAAGAGCTGTAGAATTTTGTGTAATAAATAATTTTTCTGTATCTGTACACAATTTAATTTTATTACCAAACGGAACTTACTTTCTGGACGTACCTCGTAACATATCGATAGGTCACTATTATCAATACACTTGGGCCGCTGTTATATGACTGTGCCAGCAAATTACGTGTAACACAAAATGATACTACGTACACACTAGAAAATACTTAAAATAGTAAAAAAAAACCCGATTCATATACGTACGTGATACGCTGTTATTTAAGGTTAAGGTAACAAACGAAGCATAACATCACCAAATACTGCGCGCGCACATGTCGCTAGTTCATTGACGTATTAGGGTAGGTTAAGGTTACACAGAGTTAGCTTAAAAATTTGCAATACATTTTAAGTTAGTTATCTCGGTTATTAAAAAATACTGATAAGGGCAATATTTTGTCAAATGAATCATTTTAATGCCTACTGTCATCAGTTAAAATGAATACCGTACTTTCAAAATCACTTTGTATTTGTTTGACATTTGACAATTTGAAGATCTAGTGTTAAACTCTTTGCATTTGCCACTAAACTAAACTAAACTAAATATTGATTATTTCATCCTGAACCACGTTACTTAAAAGTTTATTCAACTTCCAATGCATGGTGAAAGTAAGAACAACAATTATAAGGTGAAATAATTTTGACACAGATGTACGTGTAACATGAAGATGCAAAACTTGTCCAAATAAAGCAAAATAAAATGTATTTCCATAAATTGTATGGAAAATGGAAAAATAACAATTTATTACTCTTCCGTTAGAAATGACGTAACATTTCCAGGTGCGAACGAATTTAATTTCGTTTTGTTAGAGTCATTTAAAATTCTGCATCGCTGTCATAAGTGTATACGACGTGAGAAATTGTACGTTTCATATTTGAAAGGCTTTTCCTGGGACGACGACATAAAGATTTCTGTTATATGAGACGTAACTTCCAGCTGAAACACCTGCGAAACCCCGTTCACGGATTCTTTTATTTGCGACAATGAAAGGCCGATGATTTGGTAGAGTGCCTTCCATAGAGCATAGAGCGGTTATATTTCTTTCAGGTCTGATTTCTGCATTAAATGAAACGTATGAATAAGCTGGATTGCAGCAATTTTACGACTTTTAAGGTTATATTCAAGATCCATGTAGTTTAGAACGGCGTATCGTAAAGATAACTTCCGAATTACAGGGACTCATAAACGACGAAATGTGGAGCTTAATTTGATTTATTAACTTTTGGAATTTACATAATTTTATATACCTTGCATTAAGCAAATAGGTTAGTGCTCCAAATTAGCAACTGTGAAATTTAGGATTAGAAGGGAAATGTTGAAATAATAGGAAGTTACCGACTGGAAACCATGGGCGAAGTTAGGTCATCAAATCTGGGAGGGCTAAAGTCCTGGTACATGCACAACTAGTTATTGTCGATATTATTGAATGTCAAGTAGAAGGCAACCTTTTGCATGGGATTTAGTTCATCCTGTGCTTCTGTTGTTCTCTGGTCAGTACTTTAGACTTTCTCGCCCTTTCATTTCAAAAAAGCTACAAGCTTATAATATTTGCTAATGTCCTGGTACTTTATGTTCATCAGCGCCTTCAACATGGGGAAATTTGACCAAAGTGTTGACAATTTCCATATTTTGAACTTTTCTTCAAAGTATATCAAAAAAACTTTTTCGTTGAACTTGCCACTAACATTTTTCAGACCACACCATCTAGAAGCAATAGGGAGTTATTGGAAATCCCCTTAATACTGCCGAACAGTATTAGGCACGACTTTATTTAAATACTGCTTACCCTTATTTTGTTCAGAAAAATATAGTTATTGGTTAATAATTTGACGGATGGGATTCCCTTATTTTTTTGTTCATATCTCAATTATTGCCATTTTAATGGTGAATGAGAAAAGTAATAGAAGTCAATATTTTGAAAAAATTAAGATAAGTAGGTATTTATCTTTATTTCATTTTTGTTGAAACATGCGACGTTATTATTTAAAAAAACGAAAAACATTTTATTTTTACTTTAGATTAGGACGGGTATGACCGATTGCGGTCGAACGACCCGATCTATCAAATAAGGGATATGCATAAATTTGGTCGAGCACTATCTTTATTACTGCTACCTTAATAATACAGCACATATGCGCATGTTTAGATGTCAATATAAGGAAACCTAAATATTGCTTAACCTTAGGACACTCTCTAATAACTCGAAAGTGGTTTTATTAGCAGCTTCATCGATTTCCGCCGGGAAAAATACATTTTCTTGATCACTTTCCATGTCACGAGATTTGAAGTTAGTTGTCAGTAAACGATCTACCTTTCATTACCTTAGCGGCAACAGCAAGTTCGTAAAATCAGTTAATACGAGTATAGTCGAGAATTTTCAATCTTTCTCTGCAATGCCAATTCTACTCTCTCTTTACTTGTTACTTTAAGTGATATACGAAAATGTCAAGTAAATAATTTTTGAAGTATTAATTACAGAGTCCAAAACCGTTAAAATATTTTACATTTACCATTGATAGTAGCTCTAGTTTGGTTGTATAGCAAAATTATTTCTGTGAAACTTTTACCAGGGTGTTATGTTTTTTTACTGTATTAGAAAGGTATTTTAAGCTAATATAAATCAAATTTCCTACAATTCCTATCAATGAAGTCATATGTATGTTCTCTGATACCAAACATCTAGGTATGCTAATGAACAATTTCACAGACAAAGCTCTATTCAATAATTATCTAAAGAAATAAACCGCGTCTCTTAATTGTAGTAAGAATAGTAGTTTAGCACTAAAGTCTGCCAACAAATATCCTTAACATTCTTTATGAAATTATTTTAATAATTAGTGTTGGACGAAGGGCAGACCTATTTATAATAGTTTAAATATAATGTACTAGTAATAACAAAAGTTCGCTGCACATTAGTTTTTGTGTCTGGTATATTCACAACTAGTAAAGTTCAGAAATCTTCGACATTATTCAATGTCAAATTGCACAGTTCTTCGCTACGACAGTCTTCAAATACACGGAAAATTACGGCAACCTTCTGCATGAGATATGGTTCATCCAGCGTTTCTTTAAGAGATTTGTCGATTTGCTCCTTGGTCAATACTTTCAGCTTTTTCAATCGATATCCTTCGCTTTTTCACGTCCAAAAAAGCAACAAGCTTGTAATATTTGGTATTGTCCTGATTCTTTATGTTCATCATGGAAAATTTTGACTAAAGGTTTGTCAATTTCCATATTTTCGACATTTTTCAAAGTATGCCAAAAACACTTTCACTGAACTTGTCACTAACATTTTTCAGATAACAACTTCCCTTCTCACAAAATAAAATGTCACTTATATCACTAATTACTATTATAAATACTCAAGTTTGGAACGGCATTCAGTTTGTGGCATTTTGAAACAATTCGTCAGTTTGGAACAAGACTCTCATAACTCAAAAAATTTAAATTTTCAGGAGAGCTGGGTAAAGTTTTAAAAACAATCTTACTATAAATATTGGAAAATAAATAAATATATAATGTTTGAATCATGTTAAAATGTTTGTGTGGATAGTTCTTAGTATTTTTAATAAAAAATTTTTGTTTACTTTGGTTTTTGGTACCTTGTTATTGTTATTTTTGTTAAGTTGTGACTCTCTTTCACATATTTTTTTACAAGTTTTTCAACATGAGTTTAGGTAATAAAATGAAATAGGTACATTTCTAATAAACTAAATTATTTTATTAAAGTAGACTAAAATAATACAATTTTAAAGATTATTATAAAAATATTTATAATACTGCGCAAAATATTACGGTTTATTGTATGAAATGGGAACAAATAAAGGTACTTAGCTTATGAGAATCTATTTAAAGATGTGACACTTTTGCATATATATATACATAAAGGATACACATAAAGAAACTAGTTTCTTATTGATATTATTTCGACTTGTGACACTCTTTTCCAAAATTTGCTCATCTCATCTTATTAAACGTCACAGCACGACTAATTGTGACAGTTTTGTCTAAAGCACAAAACCAATGTTGGAGATGTGACATTTCAATGCAGCGCCATTCGACGGTTATTAAGCAAAGTTCACTTGTAACTCTTTTACACATAAAAATATGCAATATTTGGAGTTGATACACCACTAAATCTTGAAAAATGAAAATTTTGAGTTAAGACTGTCTTGTTCCAAACTGACGAATTTTACGAATACTAAAATAGAATAAAAATTATAGCCTTCTACTTAACTTTTAATATAAAATTGATTAAATTTGTAATGATATCAAAGGACGCCATTTGGCTATTCAGGTGGAACATAAAAAAAGTATTTTTACAGGCTATGAATCGCTTTTAAAACAACACCAAGTTTGCTAAAATCAGTTAATATAGCCGAAAATGTTCAAGCTTTTTCTGCAATGCCAATACTGTCCTTTTACTTTACTTTAAGTGTGTTACTTTAAGAGATATACCAAAATGTCAAGTAAATAATTTTTAATGATTAATTAGAGGGTACAAAACCGTTCCAAATATCCTACATTTACCATTGATTTTTTAGAGAAATTGTAATTTTTCGATTTGGATTTAAAACTAGATACGCTACCTAGCGAAAATATTTGATAGAAATAGTTTCCGGCTTTAGTGAGACGCTCCCTTAGCGAGGCTAAAAATGATAGCTTCAATATTTTTCACACATATTCGCCCCGATATTGCCAATATATCTGTAACTAAAACAAGAACGCGACATATTTCCGTTATACATCAACGTTGTACAAGATAAGTAGCTTATACGTCTCAGTCATGCCCCTAGTAAATATGCATCTCAACGCCATTACCTTCAGATGATGTGCACAAAGTTAACCGGGGGTAATATTGCTCGGTGAGCCTCCTGATGACATCGATCTGTTCCAGAGTCAGCTGAACGGCATCCTTGTACTGGGACTCGCAAGGGACGTACGCGGCCCAAAACTGGAACAAAACACAACTTTTAGAATTTGTTTTATATGGTTTTTTGTATAGTACATGATACTCGTATTATTACTACGCCCTTAAAATTTCATATGATTTACTTTCTGCGTTTTCAAGATATAAGTTGCAGTTGGTACTAGTCTCAAAGACGGTGTGCCCGCTTGTGACGTCACTACACGCAACTCTAAACTAGAAGAGCTATCGCTAATACTCGATAAGATTAGAATGTACTTTCGTTACTGTGTTGTAAATATTTTAGTATACAGGGTGATTTTGAATAGAGTAGCACAAACGCTACCAGTGCATGTAGATGAAAAAAAGGCGACTGAACTAAATATACCTTAGACCAAAGTTGCACCCCTGAGGAGTTACAGGTTCTTGAATATTATAGAGCCAACCCATATTTCCTTCAATTTATCTAGAACGATATGGTATAAAGCATTCATATTTGGTACAGACATTAGTCCAATGCTGACACATAGGTACTTCTTACTAATGCTGTTTAAATGTATCCACCGGAGGCGCTGCTTGTTGCTGCCAAAATTTCAAGTAATGATTCTTTTATAACAACTTTTTTTTTCTGTTAATAATCAAGACTTAAAATTGTGTAATATGAAACGTTTCTGATTTGAATTATATTCTCCGACATTTCATGAACTCTAAACAAAAATAATTTTCTATGACCACTTCAACCTATATTTAAAACAAAAACTACTAAACAAAGTGATCTTTATAACAAAACCTTTTGCCTTTGTCTGATACAAAATCAGATCTCTGCATTGCATCTCTGCCATGCTCTTCTTTGCTTTTAGCCCATTGGCAAATAAATAAATAATTTTTCCGTCGCATTTGTACTTATATTTGTGCATTCTGAAACTATGCAATATTTAAAATTCTTTTTTGCACTCATACTGAATCAAACAAGCAGCACGCAACAGGAATAATACTCCGAAAATGCATGTAACTAGCATTGACTTGAGCGCAATCGCTGAGCTAATGCGTGACGTGACGAAGCGCCTGGCCGCGCCCTATTATGCGCGCTGGAGATTTGTAATTAATTTTAAGGTACTAAACGTTCGAATAAAGTTCTAATATTTTGCAAATCCATTATTTTTCACATACACTTTCGATTTATGAAATAAAAAAAATGTCGAACAAGTCCATTAGAGAAATAACGACTGAACGTCACAAACCCGACTAAAATATTTGGTGCGCTATCGGATGGAGATCTACCCAAATAATTCAGCTAGTGTGGGTGATGTTTCATTTTGAATGTCGCAATAAATAGGATGAAACGGGCTGTGATAGTTTGTGTAACGCTTTGGCTTCATTCAAGCGTAGTAAAATAGTAATTCGCGCAACAGTAACATAAAGGAAGTGGCGCTTGTAATTCCAACGATTATCCAAGAGGTCAACAATCCCACCAGAGGATAATTGGGTTGTTTCCCACTTTTTTTAATTCAACGTTTCACAAGATTTGTTTCATATTTAAAATGCATTTCGTAACGTTTTTGAACAAATATAATTATCGCATGGAACGACTTGCTGAGGATTACAATTAAAAAAGGTGTTCAAAACCGTATCTGTAAAGACACAACACCATTGATTTTATGATTTTGATGGATATAAACAATTCCCGTTTATTATTTGTCGATAGTAACTAGGCACTTTTATTGGACGTTATGGGCACTGCCAACTAAGCATCGTAGAACAATATTAATAGACAGTGTAAAAGTTTTAGATTTTAGTAGCAACTATCATTATTCCTTCACTTTGATAGTATTTTGAGGAATTTCGTTGACATATATTTGGTCGGGTAGTGGTCGCGCGGTTTAAGGCGTCATTACTTGAAAAGAGGTGACTAGATCGGTGTGGGTTCGCGCCCCGCTGCCGGTAGACCGTATATAAGCTATATTTGTGGAGAGGATTGGCACCCTTTCTGCGGGTATGGTAGGGTGGAAGAATATTGGCTTGGGTCAATGTGAGAGAGTGATACTGGTTGACATTTGACTACCCCCCTCATTAATGAGCTTTTCTAGGTTGCCTTCATTCCTGCACTGAATAGTGGTTAGGGGGTACCAACGTAAGTCGTTCCTGAGCGCAAATGCGGCCTGCTTAATAATAATATGCCGCCCCCTTTCCCGCACAAGTCTCCGACTTTTGGGTTAATCCCCGTGGTTAAAATGAGGGAAAGAGATATTATTATTATATGTATAATTGTTATATGTTAAATGAAAAGAAGGAATTATCTACTCTGCAAGTATTTAATTTTTATGTCAAATATTTTAAAAATAATGTTATGGAAAGACTTTTATATCTATAGAGTGGGCCAGTTTTTTTTATCAAGTGGAATTTTATGAAATTGCGGCAATAATTCAGAAGACTTACATCATACAAATAAGTAAATGATTCATTATATTTTCATAAAAATACATATTTAATAAATTGCAACGGATAATAATATAACTACATACCTACTACACTAGATGTTTGCCCTATATAGTGCACTAACTTACAAAAACATGAAAAAAAAAATGTTTTAACGGGACAAACTATTGCAAATTATGTTGACAATAAAAACAATTGCATAACGTCAATCGTGACGTAAGTCGTCTGAATTCTTGCCGCAACGATAGTCTTATTTTGTTGTGAAAAGTTCAGATAAATATAGATCTTAAAGTTGTTTCTTTATTTATTGAACTGTTAAATAAATTTGGATATATTATCTGTATTGTTTCTAAAAGTTTTTAAACAAAATATTTATAAAAACCAGGTTTGCTGCAAAATAGCTATATACTAAACATATCAAACAATCAAACAATCAAACAATCTCCGCATCTGGTTAGGTTAGGTCAGGTTAGGTCAGGTTAGGTTTGGTTAGCCATATCTCCGCATCTGGTTAAGTTAGAATCTTTGATATTGTTTCTCAATTTTTCTAACTACTTAACAAGATTAATAGAAAAAATATAGTGATATACAAAATATAATAGAGAAAACGTCAAAATTGATTCAGTTTCTATGAAACAAACGAATTGAACAAATAAATAACACAAATAAATCGATTTCTATGATTTTTTATGTAACCATACATATTTTTATTGTTGATTCCTTAAAATCCAAGAATACTAGTGTTGGCAATCTTGTCTTGCCTTTTCTGGTCTTGTCTTGGTTTTGTAAGACAAGACCAAAACAAGACTTTACAGCTTGCAATTCAAGCGCTTCAGAATTTTCTGTCAAATGTCAATTTTTCCAGTGGCGTATAAGTTATGGGGAAAAAACCCTTCCGATACCTTATAATCTCCACCACTGGCACGTCCAATAAATTCTAGAAGAGTGCGAAAAAGTAGCTATTAATAGTGGTAATGTTTTTACAAAAGCTCAGTCCTGTAGTTCTGAAAAAAAACTGAAAAAAAAATAAAGTTTTGACACCATGTATCTCGAAAACAAAAGCCCGGGGAGAAAAATGGAAGAGGAAAAAAATATTTCTATTTTTAAGAGAAATTTACAGTTTTCCGTTGCGACACTTATTTAGGAACACCCTGTATATTAATAAAATAATTCACCCCTTCGAGGATGTCCATTTATTTTGTTCCCTTTACGTTTTAAACCCTAGTTTACTCGTGTCAAAAAATATAATTTAGGTCATCCAAGAAACTAAATTTTTTCATTATTGCTGGAGTTAAAGGGGCTCTTAAGTGAACATTAGGTAAAAAAATAAATATTTATTGCACGTATATACTTTATTTAAAGGACATGCAGCATATAAAATTATTTTGAAAATCAAAGTTCTGTTCTGCTGATCTGAACTAATTATAAAAAATATGTTATTGAGGAATAAATGTTGTCATGGATAACAGAAATGGCAAAAAGTCAGTAGATATAACTGGAATCTTAATTATTAATGCTTGTTTTTCTATTTCTTAAAATACTTGTAAACATTTATTTCTTAATACATAATGAATTAGTTATAAATTATTTTACATGGGCACAACAATTGTTTTAGCACCTTACATCTTCAATAACTTCCTATTTGTATATTTTTGTATTCTCTTAATAAGACTGCTTTTGAAAAACATTGAATCAGTAGCGCTATTGATATGAATATGTCCTTTCAAAGTGTTTGGATATGTGAAATTTCTTATTTCATCTTTATATGAACTTTTCCCTTGAGTTACATGTGCATATTTTATATATCTTCAAACATACCGTCAGTAAAGTTTTCAGGATATTGAACAGAAAGGATATTATTCTAGCCTTTGGTGTTCAGTTTATTATCGTTCGCCTTTGTAGACATCAAATCAATACCCATACCATGTTTTTTTATTATTTTTTGAACCTTACTTCAACGAGACAGCAATTTTTTCCTAGAAATACGTTTCCATTAATCGGGATCTTCTCCAACATTATTCATTAAGCAGTTTAAGTGAGGTTCGACAAAAATGTGAGGGAATTTGCCGGTACTCAATCTCCAGCTAGACGTATAAATCAACCCCAGGACGCCGTACGTAGGTAGCAATGGCGAAATGATAGGTTTAAATAATCATTCCGAACAAGTAATGAATTTTCCGTAATCACATGCTTGTCAGGAGGCAAACAATAGTATCACGAGCTATAAATTTCAGTCTCGTCGCTTTTTTGCAGTCGACATAGGCGAGTTATCTTCATTAAATTTGTTCAGATAAATCTACAATTTAGTCCGACTCCCCAACTCCCCGCTCGCATCAACTTTTGATATCGTCCAAATACGTGAAACAATGTTATCACAGCTATTTTTATATAACGAGGTGAAGCATATTATCGGATTATTTATTATTCAGTTTAAATATTTGTTTCATTCTTTCTTTTATTAATGTCGCAACGAATGGTGATTACCAAAATGCCTTGCATATACCTAAACAAAAAGTGAAAGCATATTGAAAATTCAGTAATAGTTATTTATGTAACAAGTGGTAAAAATAGATTTTCGTAAATATGCGAATGTACAAGTACTTGAAGCATTAATGAATCCGAGAGCTTGCCTTCAGATATCGAGGATGCAGCTGAAGCAGTAAAATACTCATCGTTACCAAAGAAATCCCAAAGGAAGTACGAATTAACCTACTATCTGTGATAAAATTGGTGCCAAGAAAAATGTACCCAATATAACACATGAAGACAAATCAAAGGCATAAAAAGCTTATATTTTGAGTAGTTTCATTAAAAAAGAGATTTGACATGGAGGCGAGTTATCTTTATTAAATTTATTCAGATAAATCTACAATTTAGTCTAAATTCCCCGCTTGCGCCAACTTTTGATATCATCCAAATATGTGAAACAGTGTTATCACTGCTATTTTTATATAACGAAGTAAAGCAGATTATGGGATTATTTATAATTTCATTTAAATATTTATTTCATTCTTTCTTTTATTAATGTCACAACGAATGGTGATTATCAAAATGCTTTACATACAGTATGCGCCAAAAGTATGGAATAAATTCAATCCTCGAACAGGTCAATTTTTAATTTAAAAAATACATATTTTAGCGTAAAATGCGATTTTCAAATGTCATTTGTTTTCGAGTAATGACGTCATTAATTTTTTTTAAATGGCAACACCATATTTTTTTCCTTGATTCTGAAAGATCTCTTAATTCTCTATCAGACAGTACTAAAATTTTGCCCAGTTACATAGGAAAGTTTTCGAGTAAATGACGATTGAATGTTTGAAAACGTAAATCAATTAAAATAAAGCAAAAACGTTATCAAGTTTAGTTTTTCAAATTCCATAGTTATTTTATGGTTCACGTAGGTGAAAATCTTCGCAAAGTGTCATTGTCACACCGACTTTCTAATAAGTATTGTAAGCGACATAGAAATTATTATTCAATTTAAAGTATTATGGCACATTTAACTGTTACTCAAAGAATTGAAATTTTAATTCTTATCGGATGCGGGAATATGACTAGAACTCAGCAGGAAGTTTGCGATTTATTTAATGAAAAATATCCAGATCGCCCTATCAGCCAATCAACAGTCAGAAAGTAGAGTCTAAATTTAGAGAAACTGGCAATGTTGTAAATATTCCAAAACCTGGACGTCCAAGCATTAATGAAAATCAGAAACAGAACATTTTGATAAGTATGGTGGATAATCCTCATAATTCTTCACGATTGGTTGCATTAAACAATGACACTAGTCAGAGCACAGTGCTACGTATCTTGAGGAAGGAAAAATATCATCCCTACAAAATTCAACTTGTGCAGGAACTCAATGAAGATGATCCTGATCGCCGCTTACACTTTTGCGAAATTCTAATGGATTTATGTCAAGGAAATAGAAATTTACACCGGCAAATACTTTTTTCAGATGAGGCCACATTTTGTCTGAATGGTACAGTAAACCGTTAAACTTGCAGATATTGGAGTCGGGAAAATCCTCATTGAGGCAGAGGCACATACCCAACACCCTCAGAAATTAAATGTGTGGGCTGGAATAGTTGACGACAGAATAGTAGGGCCTTTCTTCTTTGAAGAAACCCTTACAGGACAAAGATATTTAGAGTTTCTAGAAAATGACCTTGTTCCAGCCCTTGCAGTAATTTTTCCTAACGATAATGACCCTGACATTCCTGACGATACCATATGGTTTCAGTAAGACGGTGCACCTCCGCACTATGCGCGCTGTACGAGATTTTTTGGACAACTGTTTTCCTGGGAGGTGGATCGGCAGACGCGGACCGATAGAATGGTCTGCAAGATCGCCAGATCTTACACCTCTTGACTATTTTTTATGGGGATACTTGAAGTCAAAAGTGTACATTAATAAACCACGTAATTTAGAAGAACTTCAAAATCGCATTCGGGACGAAATACGCATGGTTACCCCAAAAATCATTCATAATGTGCAAGAAGAATTTATTCACAGACTTGCGCATTGTCAAGAAGTTGATGGATGGCAATTCGAACATTTAATTTAAGTATAAAATTTAATCAATTGTATTTTATTTTACATACCTCAGAATTGTTACTTTTATATGGATAAAATTTACGTTTTCTAACATTCAATCGTCATTTACTCGAAAACTTTCCTATGTAAGAGGGCAAAATTTTAGTACTGTCTGATAGAGAATTAAACGATCTTTCAGAATCAAGGAAAAAATATGGTGTTGCCATTTAAAAAAAAATCGATGACGTCATTACTCGAAAACAAATGACATTTGAAAATCGCATTTTACGCTAAAATATGTATTTTTTAAATTAAAAATCGACCTGTTTGAGGATTTTTTCCAAAAAATAATTGTTTCGTTTTTATTGAATTTATTCCATACTTTTGGCGCATACTGTATAAACGAAAAGTGAAAGCATATTGAAAATTTAGTAATAGTTATTTATGTAACAAATGGGAAAAATACAAGATATTTGAAAATATAAGAGAGTTACAGAATGTACAAGTACTTGAAGCATTAGGTACCTAATGAATCCGAGAGCTTGCCTTCAGATATCGAGGATGCAGCTAAAACAGTAAAAGACTCATTGTTACCCGATGTTATACGAATTAACCTGCCATCTATAAGAAAATTGATGTCAAGGAAAAATTACCGAATATAACATATGAAAGGTATTACTAGTTTATTCTGAAGACAAATCATAGGGTTAAATAGTCTCTCTTTTAAGTCACTTCATTGAAAAAGATTTGACATAAATAGGAAAAGGATTAATTTATTTATAAGCATATGTCGTGCACATTGGAAAATTCCTGGAATAATCCTGATTTCATTGCAGCATTGCTAAAGTTGAAAATTTATTAGTAAAAATATACTTATCAATAGTTTAAAGCCTACAAGTTGAAATTTAGTGGATTCAGGTCCAGAGATCTTACAGGCCAAGTATGGAGTTAATTTTTAATTATTGGTGTTTTTGACAATTCATTATTAATGTAACTGTTAAACACTTATCTAAAACTGATTTTTGCTATACGCGAAAAACCTACTTACCTATGTGTAGGTATTATAAACTTTAAACCCAAATATGTCCAATAAATTTTATTCTACAACATAATTAAATAAAGTATACCGTGTGTACGGAAAAAAGCATGTAACTTGTAGGTACTTAAAAATTTTCCTGTAAAGCAATTCTTATTCTTACAAAACCTACTTCTTCTAAATGGATACGCTATTTTCCAGTACCACCATTGTTTCATCAAAAATAAATAGAAACTTTTCTCTTTTAACTATAAAATAATTGGTAATAAAGATTAAGGAATATATATCGAATAAAACAAGATATAGCTTTCTTGCAGCAAATTGATAGAGGAATCCAACTGTGAATGCAAAATAAAGTTGCATGCATTTACATTGATTTGAAATGCATTACAGGGTAATCTTTCAAACATATTGAGAGGTCATGCGTCTAGCGACAATAATCACATACCTAATAATTAAAATATTAACATTAATAAATTACAAACAAAACCACGTGGCAGAAAACACGATATCATGATATTTCCATAGATACAGGTGCAAGTTACGGTGTTGATGCTGCATTTCTTTCTTGTGATTTTGTGGCATTTTTGCGTCATAAATAATGTAAATGTAACTTACGGTTTTGTTAAACGTAACTTATTTCTTTGTTTGCAATATAGATCTACTCATGAAAATTACAGCAACAATCTGGTGGTATCCAGATAGAAGCTTTGCCTGAGATATTTATAATATTTTGCCATCTGATTTCACATTAAACTACTTATTTTAATCTGAAAAATAATAAATAAAATTAATGACTGATGATATTTAACATTTATGATTTTTTTTAATTAATTTATTAATTTTTTATTGTTGTTTATCATTAATTTCATTTATCCATAAACGTTTTTAGAAAATTCTTGTTTATCACTTTTGTTTATTATGTTTTCAGAATAAAACAGGTAATTTAATGTAGTGAAGTCAGATAGCAAAATGGTAGGCGCAAATACAGAATATATTATTTGGTATCGGAATGGAACGCTGAATATAATAAATGAAAAAAATGTGAGTTTGCTTTACCATTGATTTTCTAAATGCCCTGTATACATTCTGGTAGCTTAATAGAAAAGCTTAATTGATTCTTTACAACTTTACATTTTATTTTTTACGCTGAACTTACCTGGCTAATTATGTATTAGTCTATCTATCTTCCAACTTTATTCAATACCAAAGAATACAATCACCTAGTAATACCACAAATGACAAATTAACTTTTTAAACGTATGTACTGCGTTGTCCAAAAATGAAAATCATATACAGATATAAACTAAAGCGCACTGCTATATTTAGCTTACACGTGCGAACGGCATCTGATGTCACAGGTTTCTGTTGTAGAGGCAACCGTTTTGTGGAAGCATGGCCAGACTAAATTTTTAAATACCGTTAGGCTTATATTTCTACAAAACTATCTAGGACAAATGCCATTTCGATTAAAATAATACATTCCTTCTGTACATATTTGGAAAAATCATGTCCCATTGACCAACAAAACGCAGCAGAAAAGCATACTAGACAAGAAGGCAAGGCTAAATATTTAGACAACTTTACAGTTTCCAATTTACCATTATTAAAGTTATTTGAAAGCTAATTTTCCGTTAAATAAATGTAGATAATATGTGCCTTAAGAGGAAAACTTCAGAATCATTCAAATTCTATTTAACTACCTATTTGTTGTACAGTTGGTCTATTAGTTAATGTTCCAGTTTAATTCAATTGTTTGCTGAGACATATTCTTTCTTAAACAAAAAAGCTCATTTCTGACCGGACTAGTCAACTATATCAATTCCAGATATTCTCTAGTTGTGTAGCTGAGCTGTTCACAAAAATGCAAGGGGATCAAAGAAAAGAAGAGAATGGCCAGTCCATGACTAACCAAGCATGACTCTCGCTAAGCGTCGGCGGACGAAGCGATCGCAAATTGACAACTCATCTGACAATGCATTAAACTAAAAAAATTGATGTGGAAGTTCAACGGCCCTCCATAAAACATCCAACACGGCCGATTAATAATAATAGGGACCACTGAAGCGCGTAACTGCGCTCTGCATGAAACTTTGAATTCCTTCATAGTTCGTTTCATTCCATCGATCTGCCTCGTCCCGATTAAAAGCAAAGTTTGGACTAGATCTCTGCGTGTTTAAGTTAGTCAATTTTGAAACTGCTTAATTTCAATTCGGATTTATATTGCGCGGGCCTGGAGCTTTGTCTAATTAAAATAGTCCGCTGAAAATTATAATTCCAAATTTTATTAATTCAATCAAGAACGTGAGATTCACTCTTAGGTAATATCGCTCCTTGAAACTTTTCTAATAAGTCGTGGTGTGCATGTCGGAGCGCAGATTAATTTCCTAGAGTGAGTCTTTTGAGTGGTGGCTAAAATTATAGAAATTATTCAGATGTAGTTTGGTGAGACACTGAAGTATAAAATAGTTATGAAATTAACACATTACACAGGTTATAGTCGATAATCGTGCATTATAAACGAATGTCAATGCTATTTTATAGTCGAGCTGTGCTTTTAACAGACAATTTAAGTTTTTAAAAGTTACATTTGTTCTAATTATGAAATTATTATTTGAGCAATCGTAGAATCTTCCTTCGCATGTGGTTGCTATAGCATTGTGTACAAAATGCATTTTTTTAAATATGATTATATTATTAAAAAACCGAACAAGCCGAAGCCGAAGAGAAAATCAGAAGATATTTATAAAAATGAATTGGATAGGTTTTCTCAATCGATGCGAATTAGTAATATGGAAATTGGGGAAACGGAGACCAAGAAAACTTTACTTGCATATAAAAAAATCAAGCCTTTTGGTCATCCTTTAATATTATACATTTTTGGGAAAATGTAGACGTGTTCAGTGCTATCACTAATTGTGTCGTGTGGAAAGTAAAAAAAAATGTTTTCTCACTTTTTTAAAACTCGAATCCAGATGCTGCTAATTCATCTGATCTCAGATCGTAGTTCTCTCAGTTTGTAGCAAATTTCTCGAGCTCTTGAAAAAAAAAATGATATCTTGCAAACCGCCATTTTAAAGCAAACGGGAACATCGAGTACTTGCTGTCTTTAACGAAATTATTGGAAAAACACAAATAAATTTATGATTAATTTTTAATTATAAAAACATACAATGTGTTGATTTAATTTCGGTATTGAATAAAGTTAATTAGTCTCCTAGATTCTGTCTTCTGCAGTTGTGGTGAGGGTAGCTTAAAGAGTTACAAGAGAGTTAGTACTATTTGGACTTCTTGTACTTCCTTCTGTTAGAATCAACCTATTATAGAGAAAAACACGATTATACTGTCTCGTCTAGCTGACCACAGCTTCTATAAAGAGGTGTTTCACATTTTCTCATGTAATAGAGGTGTTGTCTTAGTCAATCGTGTCCAGTTTGAAAGCCAGTTACCAGGTGAAGGTTGTCCTAGACATAGCCAAGTACTTTTTTTGGTATATCCTTATAAATATATTCTAGGAACTCCTTATCTAATTGACAGCTATTTGTTTCATCCTCTAAGTTCTCTATGGGTATGTTCCTTGATTATTTCAACAAATGCTGACAACGGAAGCGCGCTGGAGGAAACGGGTCTAAAGATATTGAGACCTGGTGCACTCTTGCCATGAATTTGTTCGTATTCCTCGACCCAGCATACAGATATGCTGTTGGCGACTGAGACCACTACCACTGCCTGATGGCATTCCCAATCTGATTTGATTGTCTACTATCTATTTAGAATCTAATAGACCGTTGAATGCGTACAGACAATTTCTTGACGGCTATAATACCTACTAATTTCGATTGTATCACATGCCTATCCAATGCCCTCTGATATCGGATATGTACAGATCTGGAATAGAATCCCACATAACTTAACTAGCCTTACAATTCACTTTGCCAATTATACTTCCGTTGATTTATTTTATACGTAACTAGTCAATTACATATCAATATTTTCCTGTGTTTGATCTACACTACATACTGGTATCTTTATGCTCGGAAATAGTTAACAGCATGCAACTGATTTCAACAACGAACGCATCAGTAGCCCTACTTCAAAACAGCATTCGTCCCGCTCGAAAAAAACATAAAACATCTCTCTAAATTCCGCGTACCCACCATTTGATGTTTAATTGTCATACTTGTAGCGGCGAAATTGAAACAAAGAGGGAAATATTCTGCCCCAGTGTATGGTGGTTCGACGATGACGCCCATTAGAGATAGGCTGCGTTTGACGGGATAATTATTTCTATTACGCCCCGCATTCCCGTCTGTTCGGCATTGATTATAGATTAAATAGGTACCTATTTCATGCTGGCATGCTCCAAAAATTAATCGTGGACATTAAAATCAATTTGTAAGAATTTCGATTTATTCTGTCTAGTCCACCGGACAGTGTAAGGGTTTCTAGTGTTTCCATTTTTGTTCTAAAATAGATTCGTCTGGTCTCAGTATGTGTTGTTGTAATTGCAATGTTATTTTTCATCAAATGTTGTAGATAGATCACTAAAATCAATCCGTTTATGAAATACTGCAGCAAATTGCCCGATACTAATCAAAATTGTATTAAAGTTGTTTGTATAGGTGGACTATCAGGTTCATCATGTGGTCACAAGTTACATGCTGCATCACATTTACTCACGTTCCCTTCTGTCGGATAAGTCGTCGGTTGCCTCGTCTCCTATATCATACTGAAAAGGGCTAACAAGCTCAAAAGTGGGATATATCTGGTGTGCTGCTAATTAATGACTTTAACAGTTTGATGTTGCCAATGATGTGTCAATAAATTTGGGAATATACCAAAAGCAATAGCCATTGCCATTGCTTTCGGAGATCATGATCTACAATTATTATGGAGGCAGGTGGTGACATAACGATACTTAAGCAAACTCATGTTGAATAATCTATAACAAATAAAATTATGAATGCGATAAATGCACCATCAACTTCGGCACGTCGGCTCACAGAGTGGCGGAAGAACGTCTAAAGCAGTGTCCTGTATAAGTTCTCGGATAGAGCAAATTGAGATAAATTGCTATTTTTTTTGGCACATGCCTTATTTTGTTGACGCCAACCACTTGGGTAACATCTTTCCCTGACATACTTCATAACAATTTTCGACATGTAGTAATAGCCGGACGTAAAGTACAGTATTTGCGGTATATCTTCATTTGGTTTGGACTTGAAATCACAAAACATTTCGGAGTATGAGATTCGGACATTTTTATAATAATAAGAATTGAATCTTTGTATTCTATATCATCGATCATTATCTTTAGTAGCTCATCTCTTCTCAAAGTTCCACAAAGACCAGTTATTAAAAGTGAAAAGTATCCAAAATTAGTTAAATTATCGACTTATATTAATTTGAATTATTCGTTCTAGCAGAAATCAGGTGCGTTTTGTAAAATTTTTTAGGTCATGTTTTCGAAAATCTAAATTCCATCAACCTTCTTTAACAATACGATTACTTTATTATAGAATTTCTCAAAAGTTATAGACGGCATGCGCTTCTTTCTTTTAAAGTCAATTATTATATAAGATCTTATTTTAAGAATTATTTACCTTGTAAATAAATAAGATATTTTCATTCAAATAAAATTCGATATACTTATGCGCATGAAAATTTTATGTGATGCTGAATATATAGGCTTACTACATCCACAAAAATTGGAATAACGCCATTTCGTCGAATTACATCCTATTGAAAATTCCGTATCAGGAATTCAAGTTATGGAAACTTTCGCCATTTCCAGGTTTTCAGCTTATGCCTTCGCATTTTTGTAGAATGCGATTTTACTAAACTACTTTTCATAAGATGTAGGAAATTGTGACGTATTCCAGTCATTCCGTTCAATAACTTCAGTTCATTGTAAATTCTGCTACACTGAAAGGTGGCAGATGGGACCGGAATGATGATCAGAGCTCAGCGTTCGCGATGGCGGTGAAAACTATTTACAGGGTCGGACTGAGGGAAACTTGGTTAGTTGAAAATGGACGGAAATTTTCACATTTTGTCATGCTCTTTTTACACAGCGTGGTTCTTAAGTAGAGGTAAAAAACCTAAGGGTATTCATTGGCTAAAAATAAGTATTTTTTTATACAGGGTGTTTTTAAATGAAGTAGCAAAATGAGACCACAGATTTCTTAGGTGAAAATAAATCGATTTAATCTATCATACCTATATCCCAAGTCGCATAATAAAAACGATACAGGGTGTCAAAGGTAAAATTTTATTTTCGATATTTGTAGATACATTCTTAAAAAATTCAAATATTTACATAAAATTTAAAATCGGGGGTTTTTGCGGGCGAGAAATTCAAATTAGTTTCTAATTTTGACGACACTAGTAGAAGGCGCCACTTATGGCACATTACGTTTCTTTTATCTGGCACAACTTTTTTGCTGCTTAGTGTATCCATCTGACTATTGAAACAATCCATTCTCCTACCTGTTATATCTGAAAAAGGTATACCTTGTTGAAGTCGTTAGGAGTAATAGTTTTCGAAATAAACTTATTTGAAATATTCTGTGCACAGATTGAAAACTGTTATCGTTTCAGGTAAAGTGCCTTTTCTACTGAAAATACAGCAAAATATTCCTTGAAAAAGTTGTTCAGAGCGATAAATTATGGAGACATGAAAAATTTCAAAAAGGTCGGCCTGCTTTGATAAAATCTTTGTGCTTGGTTGAAAAATGATTTCATTATACCTCGCAGATCTTCTTGAAATTTTGCACGTCTCCATAATTTACCATTCTGAACAACAGTTTTTACTCGGGCACTGAGCTTTTCAAATAGGATTAATTAAAAAATGGTTACTCCTACCGAGTTCAGCAAAGTATACTTTTTTCAAATAAAACAGGTACAGAATCGATTGTTTCCATAGTCAGATGGATACACTAAGCTGCAAAAAAGTTCTGCCATTTAAAAGAAACATGGTGTGCTACAAGTAGCGCTCTCTGCTAGTGACGTCAAAACTACAAACAAATTTGAATTTCTCTATAAAATAAAATTTTAACTTTGTCACTCTGTATCCTTTTTATTTTGCGACTTGGGATATAGGTATGTTAGATTAAATGTTTTATTTTCACCTAAGGAATCTGTGGTCTCATTTTTGCTACCTCATTTAAAAACACCCGAAATGCCTCATACTATTATTTAAAATATTTTTTCCAATTTCTCATAAACAGGTTTTTTGGACATTTCTGCATATTGCATTGATACAATTGTTTCATTCGGCAGTATAGTATAATGTTCTCCAGGAAACAATAATGCTTTTTCTCAAGTTAAATTGAGTTATACAATAAATAGAAATTTCAAAGAAAGAGAAGTGATGTTTTTCCTATTTTGAGGTGCAAGTTCATTCCTGGCAGCATTCCACCCCTTAATGGCCACCTAACTGGCAAGGGATAACATCTTTGGGTATCCTAGATAATTCATGGTATTTATCTAAGGGGATTTAGCCGCAGGAAACACTAAAAATTATTTATTATGGACATGACAGCGGAGGGGTCCTGAAATCAATTCCCTCGTTCAACAGACTCAATCCATTCGGAATTTAGAATGACCACAACGTTTCGGTGATTTTTAGGTGAGATGCTTTTAAGTGAATACATACATTGCCTTTAATTCACTATTTATCAAGCGCTTTCAGCTGAACTGAATTTTCTATGCTGTTTTATTAAAATTTTCAAAGTGCTTCTACAGATGCCTATTTATATAACACAACAACACATTCAAAAATAATGTTTTTTTTAATTTTACTTCCAATTTTGAGGACGAGAGTTTTTATAGTGTTTTTATAAACAATTTTTTGCATTGTACCTCATACACCAAAATCTAAATGGTTGAAGTCTGGACTACTTGGCGGCTAAGGAAACATACTACTACGACCAATCCAACGTTCACGAAAATTTGCTTTAGATATGTTTTTACTTCATGGGACACCATCTTACATGAACTACAAAATTTTCCCCAAATTTAGTGGTAATATATATAATAGATGAATAAAGTAATTTCCTAGATAATTTAAATAATTGATACCATTGAAATATCTTGGCAACTCATGTGGGCCTAGAAAATGGTCGCCAATAATTCCACATCAAATATTAATCTTAAACTCATGTGGGAAGTGTATATAATATCTACTGACTACATATCTACACATAATCTACTGACGAATGTATGGTTAGTATTTTGTTTGTTCCAAATATCAAATACAATTAGTATTAATGGATTCATCAAGTTTTTCAGTTTTGTCAGGTGCTCCTCAGGGATCAATCCTGGGCCTACTATTATTTAATATATTTATTAATAAAGTTGTCTGTAGTCTGTAAGTACCTCACCTTTTATATGCAGGCGATATGAAGATCTACTTATGGATAAATAACCTGCAGGATTGCATTTCCTTGCAGGAGAACCTTGAAAGATTGAATCACTGGTATAAAGCTTTATTCAAAATTAAATTTTAATTATCACGTTTGTTATAAAGTCTCTGCAGTTAACAAAAGTTTGGGGTTCATAATACGTAATTTTCGTGATTTCTGCAATGTTGATACTGTAAAACTATTGTATAATTGTTTTGTTCGATCACTTCTAGAATATTGCTTCCTTATTTGGTTTGCTTCAGCAATATGGATTCAAATGTTTGAATGTACGGCGGAGCATGTATAGCGTAATATTTTCTTTTAATATAATAAATGCATGTCTTGATATACCGGAAATCTTATACAAATAAAATTGTATGTCCCTAACGTAACTTCTCGTTTCTATATTACCATCTACTTAAAAACGACCAATACTAATGTGTTACACTGTTCACCATTATACGTAATGTGTAGAAATTATTACACTGTGACTGATAGCTTAGATATCTTTCATTCTGATGTTTCTAACTTCAAAAAGTTATTTCTATTGTAACTTTGCTTTTTTTGTTGTTAGTTATCCGTTGTTGTTTTTTAATTTGTATGGTATATTTTATGTATTTTTCTTTTATTTTTTTCTAATTGCTATTTTCCCTGCTTTGTAATTGGGTTATTCCCGTTTAGCAGATGTATCACTTGCAAATTAAAGGCAGACCGACGAGCAATAAATTTTGAGCAGGTGTAAAATGATATGAAAGGTATTTTTCTTCATGCAATATATTTAAAGTTAATGTTTTAGTAGGTAATTCTTGTGGCTTCAGCTAATCGTCTAAAACTAGTAGATTATCCGCAATGCGAGCTAGTATTTACTCTTCCTGGTCAAGCGTAATAATTTTCACCATATCTTTCACCCTGTGTAGCTTACACCTTCTCACGATAATTGCTTTAAAAGGAAATAGATGGTATCGCGGCAAATATGAACCGCATGGTGCTGAATGAACGGATCGATAGGTGGTCGTTGCAGTTACTTTTTTCATAGAAGAGGTTTTAACGTGAACTTGCCAGATAGTAGTTAGTACGCCAACAGAATACAAATCTTCCTGAACACCTTGTTAATTACGTTCCCGGCAATTTTCTTTCAGATTACAGCGCAGAGGGGACGTTGGCTTAGTTCGGTCAAGTTTTTCTTTTGGGGAATTTAATCTAACTATTCCCAACGAGATGCGCTTAGTTGGAAAACAAATATGTTAGTAAGTTAATGAATATATTTGTTTGAAACTCTTTAGAAACCTATTAGTCAAATATACTATTCCTAAGTAATTTGGAAACCTGAAGGATATACTTTCTCCTTGAGTTCCGCGTAATAGTTATTTGGAAAATAAATTCAGTCTAATTCAATCAAACTAAAAAAATCAGTCTGTTGTCTTGCTGGAGATTTTCGCAATTGTTCTTCCAGTGAAGATTTTTCATATTCTCCCTATTTTATCCCCCAATTTATTTTTACCGTTAGTAAATATTGTGTTTCAAGTTTTTCGATAGTTCCTTCTTATCTTTGATCCACTGTCCTTCTTCGTAGTTTAGTTAACTTTTACAGCAAATATTGTATTTCGAGTGTTTTAATAGCTCTGTCTTTTCTTTGGTTCACTGCCCTTCGTTATAAATCTGATTTTGTGAACATTTTGGAGAAAGTGTAAATTTTGGAAATGTAAACATTCTCTAAAATGTGCACATTTTGGAGAATGTGTACATTTTGAAGAATGTTCACATTTTGGAGAATATTCAAATTTTGGAGAAAGTGCACATTTTAGAAAAAGTGCAAATTTCGAAGAATGTGCACATTTTAGAGATTGTTCAAATTTTTCGAGAATATGTAAATTTTGTAGAATGTGAAAATTTTAGAGAAAGTGTAAATATTAAAGAATCCGCACATTTTGTAAAATGTACACATTTTGAAGAAAAGGAGTTACTGTCTACCGGTTAAATATACTTTATTCAATTTAGTGTAGAGCCACATATCCCATACAACTTTAATTTTTCACATGAAATACCACAGTTTACACAGGTATACGCTTTCGAAAGATGAAAGAAAAGACCTATAAGAATTTCTACTTTTTCAAGTGATTTGAATGTGCCCAATTTGGAGACTGTGCACATTTTAGAGAATGTACACATTTTAGTGAAGATGTACATTTTGGAGAATGTGCACATTTGGGAGAAAATAAGTTACCATTTGCCGGTTAAATATGACTTTACTCAATTTAGTGTACAGCCACATAATATACCATATAATTTTAACTTTTCACATGAAATACCATAGTTTACACAGTCATGCGCTTTTGAAAGATGAAGGAAGAGACCCATAAGAATTCCTACTTTTTGAAGTAATTTGAATGTGCACATTTTAGTGAAGATGTATATTTTAGAGAATGCGCACATTTTGGAGAAAAGAAGTTACCATTTGCCAGTTAAATATGACTTTACCAAATTTACCACATATACCACATAATTTCAACTTTTCATATGAAATACCATAGTTTACTCAGTCATACGCTTTTGAAAGATGAAGGAAAAGACCCATAAGAATTTCTACTTTTTCAAGTGATTTGAATGTGCACATTTTGGAGAATGTGTACATTTTTGAGAATGTGCATATTTTAGTGAAGATGTACATTTTAGAGAATATGTACATTTTGGAGAAAAGGAGTTACTATTTGCCGGTTAAATATGACTTTACCAAATTTAGTGTAAGCTACATATACCATATAATTTTAACTTTTCATATGAATTACCATAGTTTACTCAGTCATACGCTTTTGAAAGATGAAAGAAAAAACCCATAAGAATTTCTACTTATTCAAGTAGAGAATGTGTACATTTTTGAGAATGTGCATATTTTAGTGAAGATGTACATTTTAGAAAATATGTACATTTTGGAGAAAAGGGGTTACTATTTGCCGGTTAAATATGACTTTACCAAATTTACCACATATACCATATAATTTTAACTTTTCATATGAATTACCATAGTTTACTCAGTCATACGCTTTTGAAAGATGAAGGGAAAGACTCATAAGAATTTCTACTTTTTCAAGTGATTTGAATGTGCACATTTTGGAGGATGTGTACATTTTTGAGAATGTGCATATTTTAGTAAAGATGTATATTTTAGAGAATATGTACATTTTAGAGAAAAGGAGTTCTATTTGCCGGTTAAATATGACTTTACCAAATTCAGTGTAAGCTACATATACCATATAATTTTAACTTTTCTTATGAAATTCCATAGTTTACACAGTCATATGCTTTTGAAAGATGAAGGATAAGACCCATAAAAATTTCTACCCTCTCAAGTGATTTGAATGTGCACAATTTGGAGAATGTGCACATTTTAGTGAAGATGTACATTTTAGAGAATGTGCACATTTTGGAGAAGAGGAGTTACCATTTTCTGGTTAAATATGACTTTACCAAATTTAGTGTAAGCTACATATATCATATAATTTAACTTTTCATATAAAATACCATGATTTACACAGTCATAAGTTTTTCGAAAGTAGAATAAAGACCCATAAGAATTTCTAGTTTTCAAGTAATTTAAATGTGCACATTTTGGAGAATGTGCACATTTGAGTGAAGATGTATATTATAGAGAATGTGCACGTTTTAGATAAAAGGTAAATATTGAAGAATGTGAACATTTTAGAGAATGTGTAAATATTAAATAATGCGCACATTTTGGAAAATGTGCACATTTTGAAGAAAAGGAGTTGCTGCGGTTAAATAAACTTTATCCAATTTAGTGAAGAGCCACATATCCTATACAATTTTAACTTTTCACGTGAAATACCACAGTTTACACAGGCATACGCTTTTGAATGATAAAGGAAAAAACCCATAAGAATTTTTACCTTTTTAAGTTAGTACTATTATGCTAGTCAATTAAAAAATCGTTGTTTGAGTTGACCTATTACATTGATACATACCCATGCTGATTTTTGCAAAGAAATATATACATTAATGATTCTATCACTTGACCAACTCAAAATGTTTAGAAGAGCTATATAACAGGCTAATAAATCGAAAGTTTTTAAATTTTGAATAATCCCCTTTTTTGTGAAGTGATTCATTCAGTGCTGTCTTCAAATATTCAGAAAAAATACTAAATCTGATGGATTTGTTAATAATATGAACTGGTGGCAATACAATTTGCTTAATATCCAATAAAATACAGCATTGTGAAAAAGTAACTTCAAAACTCGATTAATAATTAATTAATCCGAGTTAATAATTCAGTGTTGGGGGAAGCGCCGGACATTCTGTTTTTAAAACCCCGAAGGGGTTCGTCGGTATCATCTCCCAGATATGATTTACCCGCTAAATCATTTATAACGCCCTACTTGCGTGCTAGTGACGTGCGGCGTAGCCGGGATGCAAACAAAAATAATTCAAAAGAAACCTTCGGGCCTGCGATGTGCTTGTTTAGCATTGCGCAAAGTGTTCATGGCAGTTGATTTATAAGTTAATTATTGTTGTGGAAAAAAGTTCAGTTGCGCCCGTTTATTCGAAAGTAATATATTTTTGTGAGGTCTACAAAGCAGACAGGCCTTCTTGGCATGTTAGTACGGTTAAACAAGGATACAGACTTGTTGAAATTTCTAAAAATTATTTGAGGAATTAGGATAAATCAAGTCGAGGTGGGTGTTACTCGAATGCATTGTATTCATAAGTAGTATTCTGGGTATCCACTCATGTATTTACCTACTACTGAAATATTGTAAATGATACTGCAGGAAACAACTACTCTGCGGACTAATGCTTCGACCGGCATTGAATTACTCCTGCAGTATCTGTGTGAACAGCTAAGAACCCTTGTCGGACACACGACCAGACATAGACCGGTTTCGGGCTTGTTAGCCCTCATCAGTATGCCATAGGTGAGGTGACCGACAATTGAACTGGCTGTTCCTTTATATGTATGTTCACATGCAAACTGAGTGCAGGTGAGATATACTATATATACTGAAGTATTCATGAATCCTGAGGATTATGGTTGTTGTTGCACTATATTTAATTAAAATTGCTAAATACCAAATTTTAAATTTCACTCCCTTTCATAGTTATCTTCCACTACAGGTAATAGTATACCACATACTGTGGTGGGAAGTGTCTCGAGAAATGGTGGAAATGGAACCTTATCTCTCGACAAGAATGAAACTTTTCATAGAGGTTTATATACTACTTTATTTACAGCCATACCTTTTAAATGCAAGTGACGGTTTTTGTAACAAAAATAAGAGAAATTAACAAAGTAAGATCCGTGTATAACCAGACTACAGATAAGAAAACTGTCAAGTTGTCATTTTGACAATGGTTATTATGGTACTAAAATAGTCAAACGTACAAACTTAAATTAGTTGTATTTTTGATAGTTATTGAAGACAATAAGCGATTCAGTAGAAATTATTCGTACTCTTCTTCAACTGAGAGAAGCCGATGAAAGTTTGGAAAACAATTTGTTATCTAAAAAGAGTCGTGCAAGGTACGTACTATAAAATTTTTAATGTTTTCAGGAGTTGGTGCTCGCAAAAAGGTGTTCAGAATGCTATTTCTGAAACTATTATACTGGCATATTTTAGTGAAATTGCCAAAATCAAAAAGCTGTCAATCATTTAGTCAATTTACTCAATATTGCGTACTACTTTAAATATTAAAGATAAAACGGATATCTCCAAATTTTCGAAGTTATTGGTATTTTTGGAACAACAAAATCTAGGATATGTATCCAAAAAGTTAAGCAGCTTCTTCAGTGGGAACATTGCGGCGTTTTTGAAGAATGGACCTGATGATATGCTACCTATAAAGGTTGCATTCATAATTGATGTATTAGGTGCATGTCGAAGTGACGAACTATATAAAATGAAATAGACTGATGTTAATATCGTGGAAAATAAGGTTCACATCGAAATTCTAATATCAAAAAACTATAATTCGATAAATTACTTTCCCAAAAAGTTGTAGTGTTTCTAAAGCTTCCGCATTGTGAAACATACACGGGACACGTCTTCTGAAGAACGGCAGTCACACAATTGGTAAATATCGGTGGTGGCATTCTCCAGTTGAAAATATTAGAGGGGGTGGAAATCTTCCACCGTAGCAAGGGTACTGCGACAAGTCCACAGATTCTTAGGTTAAAATTGCCACAAAAATATCTGGCGAAATGCCAAACTGCAGTACTAAACACGTTACCATTTCTACGCAGGATGTTCAGCATGGATTAACAATTTCTGTTGCCACTTATAACCAATTGAATGTTAATTAATTTGTAATACTTAATGTGAATAAAATTGGTTCAGAATGTTTTAATGGACAATAAAGTATTTTATGTAACAAACATTTTGTTTATTCAATGAATGTTGACATGGGTTGAAGGTGACATTTGTCTGGTAAAAGTCACTTTCCATCTGGATATGTCAAAAATATGTTTCATTCAAGCTTGCTGTAAGTTTGAAATATCAACATAACATATGGTTCTAAATAATCATATATACGTATACGTTGAATAAGATAAAAACGATTTATTTATGAACAAACATCTACTGTTTGATTGCGAGCACGGTCAGCCTAAACAGAACCCAAACAGCATAATAAATTTGCCTTTAAGTGATATCCGACGGTGTATTCATATGAGATTTGCAAGTTTACCACACTTTACAAATTTAACATTTCCTTTTTAATGTATTTGTATAAAGACGGCGCCCCAATGCTCTCCTCTCTATCCGCCACTGGTACTGTGATTTGTGTTCTTTATATTTTGTATGTTGTATGCATATAATATGAATACAAGTATTCAGGATTCAAGTACTCTTTGAATGTTATATCCACTGTTCAAGTAATCATGAATACTGCAAACACTGAATTCCAGGATACAACTACCCTTTGGGCTAATGTCCCGACCAGCATTTAATTACACCTGGAAAATCTATAGCAATGAGCTATAGGTTTTAAAGGTGTGAAACCTCCTTCTGAGAACAATGTAGTAATGCTGGCAACATCTCCACCACCAGTGTAATTTCTATGAAATAAAGATTTTATAAAGTCGGTTTTGTTTTTGCTGTTTATGTTAATTGTTGCTCCGCTGGATAGTTGAAGTTGGAAATTTCTGTCTACATCCGACTTCAACAGAGAAAAGAGGGGAATACGATTAATTTCATTGGCTGAAAATTACGTGACTTCGCATTGCTGGCAACACTACATTTTTTTCTGAGGGTAGTTTAATTCAATGCTGGTCGGAGCATTAGCCCTCGGAGTAGTTGTTTCCTGGAATTCTATGTTTGCAACATATCGCCGAATCGCGATAGAGGTCGTTAATTTTCAATAGTTTGTACAGCGATGTGGAACGTTTCGTTTCTGTGGCTTGTTAGTTCGGCATGACTGCTACTCTTTTAACAAAGTAGGTACTCATCATTCATGATTGAATACTTTTTATGTATTCATGCCCAGCTTTGCTTGAATATTCAACCACCTACTTTTTTTTTAAATTCCAATTCACAACAATAGCGTACTATTGAAATTCCACAGACGAAACGAAGTATATTAGATTTTTCAGAATGGTTCATACTGCAATAATTTATAAGGAGCATCTTTCGGAAAATTAGATTAGATTCAGTGGCACTTCGGTTTCTATATTAAATTTGAGATCAAAAGCGTCTTCGTCGGTGAGTGGGTTGACTATTTGCGTCATAACGTTATCGGGAGAGGAAGTCCTCCATAATTGATTTAAAATGCCAAGGAACAGAGTATTAAACCCTTCTAATTTACACAGCTTTTAATATATTTGGTGCCTTAGTTTATTTTGTTTGTGTTAGAAAGGTAAAAATATTAGGCCCTAAAAGTTATGTTCTGGTTTTCAGTCCCTCAATAAAATATTGGCCGATACCAACTTCCATAACAGGCACAATGACTCAGTCGTCTCTTCCGCATTAGGTGCTGCATATGCCTGTAGAGATTTTGATTGACATGATACGAATGCCTTGGAAATATATTATTAATTAACTTCTGTGAGATTAAACGGAACAGTCAAGGGTTATTTTTGAAACTATGTTTGCCTAACCAAAATTCACACTGAAAAACAGATAAGTAAAATAACAAAAATCACATCATTATCGCGCACTTCCGTATTTTTGACGTTTCGAAAAACTCTCTGTTTTCGGTCTCAAAATCATAGTAAAAATTTGTAAACGTATGTCAACTTTGACAGTTTAAAATTTGTTTATCTGCTTCTATAGAGATGTTAAATGATTTTTATTTTATTGTTACTTACTCTTCTGATACGAGTAGCCAACAGGGATCGATGTTCACTGAACAGTTTGACACATTTACTTATAGGTTCAACAAAATAATCGCGGTCTCTTTAATTTTCTTTGTTGCGTTATCCTTCTAACAGGCACAATGACTCATTGAATTAAATGACCGTTTTGCTGCAGTGTTCAGTAATTTTGGATTTTCAAATTCCCGTCTTTATGTAATTTTTATGTTCCTCGAATTTGACAAATCCAAAATTTGCGAACACGCTTGGGAAAACGGTCATTTAATTCAATGGGGTTCGGCAAAAATTTTAGAGAAGGAAGATAACGCAACAAAAAGAAAATTAAAAGAGACCGCGATTATTTTGTTGAACGGAGATAAGTGTGTGTCAAACTGTTCAGTGAACATCGATCCCTGTTGGCTACAGTTGTATCAAGAAGAAGTAAGTAACAATAAAATAAAAATCATTTAACATCTCTATGGAAGCAGATATACAAATTTTAAACTGTCAAACTTGACATACGTTTAACATTTTAATACGATTTTGAGAACGAAAACAGAGAGGTTTTCGAAACGTCAATAATACGGAAGTGCGCGATAGTGATGTGATTTTTGTTATTTTTTACTTATCTGTTTTTTCAGTGTGAGATTTTTTGGTTAGGCAAACATAGTTTCAAAAATAACCCTTGACTGTTCCGTTTGTCGCAAGGACTTATTTAATTAATCTCTATTATTTTTTTAGAAGTGTGGCAAAAACCCAAAAAAACTAAAGAATAACTGAATGCCAGTAAAACGCAGTACATTTTCAACGATGTTTCTTTCCTGCATTTTTCACTGCGGCAAACAGAGCATTGTCACGGATTTCCCAATCCGACTTTTTCTACTGTCAGAAAAACACCGTTAATAAATCACGTATCTTTATTAACTACTCTGTACACTACTGAATACTAATTTCAGCTCAAATAAACACTATTTCACTTTTAATCGCTATCTAAATCACTTTGATCTCTCCAACTAAACACTTCAATTCAGACTGTAATACAAGACTAACTAACTCGGCTGTTTATTTTTCTTTTATAGACCCAACGAATATTCCAGATATTTTCTAGTATCTCTAGATTCATTTTCCCGAACGACTCGAATGCTTCTCGTCGATTCCCCATTTTTCCAGTCCCGTCTCTATACACGGCATTTTGTTTATTTAACAGAATCGTGTAGGGGCGATCGGGGCAATCTTAGCATTTCGCGATACCACAGTCGTCGGTTTGGGTGTGAGTGGGGCAAATTCCGTGACAGTATTTACTTTAAATTAATATGATGTGGTACAGTATAAGATAATGGTGAAGACGCATACCTACTCGTAACACAGTCATTTTTGTAATAATTTTATTAACATAAACTTGACAGCAGATACCATGAAAGTACTTTAGAAATAAACGAAACTTACTCCTCTCGGTGATTTATAGATTCAGTTTGCAAATAGGAAGATCTGTTGAACTTTTATTATGTATTTATTAATACTTATAATAATAGTACAATATTATTATTACATTTAACAACATTATTTTAAAAATTTAGATAACTTCCCTCACGTTTATTGATTACCAATTTTTCTCAAAATGTTTTGCTCCATTATATTTAGCTACCTAAAGCTTAATATTGACTGACTGGTGTGTTGTAATAACCTGATTCTCGTACTACAAAAAGCTACATATGAAGTTTTATTGTGAAGAACTACTTGATTTTTGTTATATAAACTGTCAGCAACATAACCTTCTGCACCGCATCATCGATGTTCTCCTGAGTAAATGGTCTGTATCTGTTTTAGGATTTTCTAGATCCAAAAACTGCTGCCTTGTTAGGAATCATGGAAAAGTTATACTTGTCAATTGGTTGGTTATAGCATAACGCATAAAGAAGCATGAATTGTCAGTTTTAATCTCTAATCTAATTGTGATAACATTTTTAGAATCTGGAATAGTAACAATATTGTTAATACAATTTTTGTGTTCGACGTTCTCCAAAGTTTACATATCTCATCAGAGACGCATGCCTAAGACAGCTATTGAAAACTCATATGTTAAATACACTGACGGTAAAATTAGATTCCATAGCAGATGCATAACTGTTTGAATTGGTGGACATGTTTTGAGTGTGAACATAATTTTTAGATGTTGATGAAATAACTTTGGATATTAAGGGAATATTTCCGGCTTCCAAGGGATTATTATCGTTTTTGTAAAGAAATTTCATAGCTATTCGTTTTCAGTAGAAATTTCGATGTAGCTTTCAGCGACAGAGTTAGACTTCCAATCACCATGTCTTTTTATACTTAAAAGATCTGCTCCACAAAGGGAGATCGAAGATCGCTAAAAAATAGTACCCAGGATACGCATTTGGATTAGGCAGTTTAAGAAATCGTGCAATCAGTTTTGGCACATTGCTAATAGTATTATACCATAAGGTTGTTTGGTACATTTACCAGCTATATATCGAAGAAAGAAGGAAACATGATCACAGTTTTCCTTTCTCAATTTGACGTATTTTCTTACCAGTTCTACTAAATTCAAGCCATCAATATTTCCAAATGTTACAAAAAACATTCTAGATACTTTTGTTTTGGTATTGGATATGTTCACTTGGAAGCATAGTCTTTTCATGGGCAGAAATTTATAATCGTCTGCATTCGTTAAAAATCTGGATATTTTCTTCTTTGTTAATGCTTTGGATTGTTTTGGTTCATATCCTGATTTCCGGTTCAGGAATGCAATCAAATATTGAAATATTCTAATAATCCCTTCTCGTTAGTTATGTTAAATATCCTTTTTCTTTATACCATTTTTCATAGCGACCAAATGATTGTTCATATTTCTTCCATTGTGTCTGGCACGATATATAAAACGATCTGATGGCAAATCATCCGTTGAAATCATATTTACGCATTCCAAATAATTACTAGTACTATTACTGCGGCAACTTATTATCATTAATAATAACTTCAACAGTTACTACATTATTACCGCACTTATATGATTATAGGACGTAGCTTACAGCTACGTCGTAACTTCATATGCGTTCGGTAATAACAATAATGTCTATATTTCACTTTTTGCTTAAAAAATAACTATATACATAGTATACAAAATAAATTGATCAAGAAATATATAAAAAAAAATATACTTTATTTTTATTTTATGGTCAGTAAAGAACTATGGGAGCAAAAAAAATGTTATGCGCCATGCACGAGTTAAGTACTTTTGCCCAGTCTCAGACGTTATTCCAAAATGGCCTTTAATTGGAAAATTCTACTTACCTCTCATACTCTCATGTAGCATAAATAACTATTTGTTTGTATTTACGTAATAGTCATAGAAACAGGATAGTGTGCAACTCTGTAGTGACTTCCAAAGCAAACATCAGACTCTACTCATCAATTAATGATCAATTTAATTTTTGTCACATCCAGATAAATCACCGTATATCTTCTAACCGGTTATAGTTAAAAGCTAAAGCGGTAGAGTCTGCATAATGCGCGTATATCACGTACCAACGAGACGTTTAGGGTGCCCAGGTTTCCGAGGGCGAAGCCATCAAAATTCCTTAAGCCCTTCAACTCGGAGGTATAATAAAAACCCCGCCCGGCGAAGGACACGAATCTAATTCGATAAATTAGCCCATAATGGAATGCTAAATGAAAAGATCCATCTCGGGACGCTGCCTCTTCGCCGGGACACTTTGTACTCCATTGTTCGCCATTATATTATTGAGCACCACCTTCAAAGGCTAATTAAGAGAAGCAACCACTTAATTGCGCGGCGGGCCAGGAGGGCCTCGTTCACGGAGAGGAGCTCGCAGACCGTTTCGGTTATTAATTACCGTTGGGGAATTACGAATTTCTTGCACTCGGTCGCTGTGGATTTATTCAGAAGTGTGCTCGTAGTTTGGGGAACAATTAGGTTGCATCCTGTTTCGGCCGACTGATGCCCGAAATTAATGCCGCGGAGGGGGGCGCATCGGACGGTTTATTGGTGGAGATTGATATTGAAAATTTACGAAGCCCTAGAATGGCCATGTCAACAATATTTGTTTTGACATTAATATCTAAATTCATACTTGTAACTGAACTGAGACTTTAAACTCTGAATTCAGACTTTAATCTCTGAACTTAATAATAATAATAATATATTCATTCTTTGAGACATTTACAATGTATAGGACAAGTCATAAAACAGATATAACACAACAAACAAATACTAACAAATCAAATATTATTGTCTAAAATAAATTCTTCAATGCTATAATAGCATTTGGCAATCAGAACTTCCTTGATGCTCTTTTTAAATAAAAAATTATGCAAAGATTTATAATTCCTGGGAAGCTTATTATAGAGTTTCAATCCACAATAGTTAGGAGACATTTCATTCCTTTTTGTTTTATGTTTTGGTACACTGAAGAAATCACAGTGACGAGTTGAATAATCATGAAGATTAGCATTTTTTATAAAACGATGAATGTTTTCCTTAATATAAATTAGTGATTTATATATATATACATGCACGGTAAAGTTAATAGTTTATTATTGATTAATGCGCTTCTGCATGTTTCACGAGGTTTAATATTAAATATATTTCTAATAATTCGTTTCTGTATTATAAAAATGTTGGTACTATTGACTGCGTTACCCCAGAGAATAACATTATATGAAAGATGACTATAAATCAAGCTATAGTACACATTTAATAATGCGCATAAGGGCATGGACCTCTTTATACGTGATTGCATAGAATGATTTGATGTGTTTTGATTAGCATATCTATATGTATGGACCATTTCAGTTGACAGTTAATATGAATCCCCAAAAATGTTGTATTATCAATGGATTCCAAGATGGTGTTATCAACATTGAGATATAATTTCCTGTCTAAACCACTGTGAGATCGAAAATTAATTACTTCTGTTTTATCAAGATTGACAATAAGTGTGTTAGACTTACACTAGTTGAAAAAAGAGATCACAAAATTCTGACACAATTCTGAAAGCTCCTCAGGTGACCGAGCTGAGACCACAAGGGTGTGTCATCCGCGAATAATGTTAAATTAGATGCCTCAATAAAATTGGACAAGTCGTTGACATACAACAACCTATCTCTGAGGTACTCCCATATTAACATTGTGACTGTCAGAAATAGCAGTATCAACACTTACAACCATAGTCCTGTCAGAGAGATAATTAACTCTCCAATTTAAAAATACTCCTCTGAATCCAATTTTATATAATTTATCTTCAATAAACCAAATGTTAAGGCAGTCAAAAGCTCGAGTTAAGCCGAAAAAAAGACCAGCCACACATTTTCTATCATCCAGCAGCGTATAAACGCACTCAGTAAAACTGCACACAGCTGACTGTGTAGATTTACCCCTTCTAAAGCCATGCTGGCTGTTTGTCATAATACCAAACCTATCCAAGAAAGCAACCATTTTATTGAAGATAACTCTTTCAAATACTTTTGAAAAGACGCTTAGCAGTGATATAGGTCTATAATTGGCTATATCCTCAGGATCATTTTTTTAAGATGGGTATGACCAATGCTTTCTTCAGGGCCCCGGAAAAGCGGCCAGTGCTCACAGATAAATTTATTAAATAAGCAATATGGTGAATTATAGAAGCTGCCATTAATTTTAACAATTGTACTGACACACAATCATGACCAACGGCTTTCTTGTGTTTTAAATTATTAATAATATGTAAGACTTCATCTTGAGTCACTGGATTAAAGAAAAACGTTTGGTGCAAAATATTTGAAAAAGTACATCTGTTAGATCTAAAATTTCCAAAATGGTGGGATAGTTTTTTTGTGTGATAGTAGCGAAATACTCTGCAAAAGCATCTGCCACCTGTCCAGGGTGCGAACAGTGATTGCCATCAAGTTCAAAGTTATATTTTATGGCATTTTTTCTGCCAATTTCTTTGTTCATAAGATTCCATATAGTTTTGCCGTTGTTGTTTGAATTGATACTAAGTTTATTATGGAATTTTAATTTTGTTCTTTTTAGTAAAGCATTACTTACACTGCTAACGAAATTATCAGACAAGTCGTAGCACTGAGAGCTTTCTAGATAGAGAATTGAGGTTTAGAGAACATAATACAGGGAAAATGAAACTTTACGATATTTGTCCTCAACTATGAAATTTTACAATACCCTGTATAATTTTACTGTTTTTGATTTTAGAGACGATTTACGGTGCGACTGTACTTGTTTGGGAAATGATTTAGAGCACCTAATTTCCTTAGACCTATTTTTATTTCTGTATTTAGATTACCGTGATGTGCTAACACCAATTTCCTGATTAAATTTGATTGTACCATTGTCATGAACAGTATTATTTAAATACTGGGTGTCTAAATAATATTGCGCATTTGAATTACACCTGAAATGCCTATAGCAAACAGCCGCAGTTAGTCGTCAGCGGTGCCACTATTTATGTTCTGGTTTCAAACTGATTAGTTCTTATCAGTATATCACAAATGAAGCCAATAACTTGCAACCTTAGCTAGTAGAGCTAATAGGTTCCAGTTGTGACAGTACTTTATGTTTCAGTAATCGTATTGACCAACAACAATTACTGCAAAATAATTACAAGTAAACTAATGACTTACCAGAAGTGAATTTTAAAATTCAGGGAAAGTGGCCTCAATTGATGTAATCGCTTATCAGCGGCATACGTGTGTAGATATGTTATTTTATAATATTTAACACCTACCCCAGATAAAAAATATTTACGGAAATTATTTTTTAAGCAACGTAGTGTAATTGGAGTTTTTTTTTTCAGTATATAAAACAAAAAAAATTGATAGTATTGTCCAGTGGCGTTGAAACAAGTTAACGGACTACCTTCATACCTAAATGTTTTTGTTAACGAAATTTTTGTAGTTTAAAAGTTAAACTGTGAAAACAATTTCAATAACTATCTATTTTTATTAACATACAGTAAGGGCAGACACAAAGTCTATTATGCCCAATAAGTAAATTAAAATAGCTTAATTGCTAATGCGAAAACAAAACAAACAATAAAATAATATGCAAAAGTATATACTCGTATAAACAAAAAATCCAAATAAATAATTTAAACACACGAGGCAAAATTAATTAAAAATACACAAACTCACGTACTCATACTAGAACGATTACGGTCATAACCATTCTTGGATGAATTGATGGATGGTGCAGCAATAACAGAGTAAGATAGATGGTGTTGAGTTTCTTAGTATTTGGCGCGCCTCCCTGCAGTAGTAGAGAGGGGCAACTGTATACAACTGTGTAGAAGGGGGTGGAATATAGTTCATCCCTATTTTCTGTTCATTTTTAAGATTAGTGTGTTTAAGTATTTGGAGAAGCATACTCCATACTCCCTCCAACAATTATTAGTATATAGTAAATTGTATATAAAAAATATTACATTAATATTGTCTGCACTAGAAATAGTGAAGTGAATTTATTCATTAGATAGTAAAGCTAAACTGTTATTTTACTACCAGTTGGATTGAGACTTCTAAGGAAGTTTTGTAAGAGAAAAATTTAAGGGTTGTATAAACCAGCAATAATCAAAATACAACCCCACCGCAACAGATGGTTTCCATAGGTAAAAAACTCAGTTTGAAAGAATATCCTGGCGTATTGTAGTTCTAAAATGTTCCCTTTTTAATTTAAAAGAGTGACCTCGGAGCCGTTCATCATCACGTAGAGAATGTGATAAGTCTGAATAAGATCTCCCCGGAAAAAATAAGATCCAAGTTAATAAAGTTAAGCGCTATTAATATTCAAAAATCTACCCACCACTTAAGTGTGGCACACCAGTCATATTTCGCTTCCGTAAGGGATCGTCTAACAACTTCTTATTATGAAGAATACGCCCTCAAAGTTTCTAATGAAATCAAATATACCTCCCTTCTCCTTCTTATTATACACGAAAATTAAACGAGTTTCTCGTATTCCAGCTACTAATTATCCGCCAGTGGATTGCGCCGGAGTAATCCGAATTTCTTGTACAGTCTCGCCAAAACTGATTAGGAAATATGTTTGTAGTTTGGGGGCGTAATTAGACTTGCATTCCATTCGGGCTGATTAATGCCCAAAACAGGCCAATGTTTTATTGCCAGACGGGAAATGGCGGCGCGCAGATCGCCGGCGGGCCGCGTTCGCCAAAATACTAATTGCCTGCGGCCGGCGAATGATAGATGTCCCTGCAGAACTGGTCGCGTGCGCGAAAAACAATTTAGTGAATTATAGAGGGGGCACAGCTTAAATTAAAATATATACATAATTTAAATCGCGCTAAATAAGTCTTTACTATAGTAACACAGGCAAACTAAAGCTTGTAGTTAATTTAGTTATATATAGCATCCATTATTTATTATTTTTAGTACAAATAGTGACAAAACAGTTTTTGTCAATTTCGAGGCCTTAAAAGGTTGGGACAGCGTTTCGCTACATAAAGTATAGCTGAAAATAAGTCGATTTAACTAAACTTGCCTTAGTCCAAAAGTTGATAATCACGGAGCTACAGAGTGTCAGAGGTTAAAAAATAAATCGGATTTTCTTTAATAACTTTCGACTATTTCACGTTAATTTCACGAAATTTTGTATCCAGGGGTTTCTTGGGATGGCAAATTCAATTTTACTGTCCATTTTGTTATATCTTCTAGAGGGCGCCACCAGCGACGAATTCGATTTAAACCGTTACAACTTTTTTGTTCCACCCTGTGTATAGTTAAGAAAGGTAGATTTGTTTTTCTTGGAAACCGTTGCTCCAAGAGGCAATAAGGTAACCTTTCTTACTTCTCAAACTTTGTTGTTCTATGTTTAGGTACACATAAATGATCACTATTTCTAGTGAAGTAACTATGATTGAAGTTATTTTTAGGCAACAGGTTGATATTATTTCTAGTGTACAATAACATGTTAAATATATATATATATACAGGGAAATGTAAACAACTTATGCCGAATAAAAAATGGTTTACAGGACTCCATAGCCTTTAATGAGAACATTTTCCGTATAATACGTTTCTGTGCGATAAAGACCCTCTGACTTTCAGTGGCATTACCAAAGAATATAACATTGTAGCATAAATGACTATACACCATGCTGTAATAGACAGATACGACTGAGTGCCGGGGAGTGTACGAAGGTTTTAATAAAAAAATATTGTTTTCCTCTCTACCTTTCACAGATAAGGTATACTTGTTTTATGTCGATAAAATTAACCGTTTTCGATTTATTTCTTGTTTTTCTATTAGATGCAATAAAATAAAAGTTTATATAAACTTACGTAAAACTGTCATAGTAAGTTTTGGTTATTTAAAAACATATTGTACTATTGACAATTAGTTGATTGACAAGTAACTTATGTTAAATAGTGTATTCCTTTAAGCTTTTGTTAACAATTAATAATATCGCGTGAAATATATCTCGCCATAATTTATTTTCTAATGAAGAAATGCATGATATGGTTGGTATGTATTTATGCAAAAGAAAATTTTAATGGACGTCGTGCGTGTTGCAGGTATTTAGAAAGTTACCCAAACAGATTACAACCAAATCAAAAATTATTTAAAAATCTGTATCTAAAAGACGAGATGCTGACCGTCGAACAACTGCTACTGCAGAACAAGAGGAGGATATTTTGCTTCGTGTAACAGAAAATCCTGAAATAAGTTTACGACGAATGTCTGCGGTTGTAGTGGTACCTAAATCATCTATTTATAGATTATTTCATAATGAAAAACTGTACCCTTTAGCCCAGTGCAGAATTTACTACCTGCAGATTTTCCAGATAACTAACAATTTTGTCTTCGATTCTTAGACCGGCACAATGATGATCCACGCTTTTTAAGCAAGGTGCTGTTTACAGACGAAGCAACATTTACTCTTGAGGGCATTTTCAACTTCAGAAGCAAACATTTGGTGTGGTATTGTTGGAAATCATGTGTTGGGCCATATAATCTGAATGGCCGTTCTTACTTACATTTCTTATAACATTATTTTGAGGAACTTTTTGATGACGTACCATTAAATATGAGACACAAAATGTTTTTTATGCTAGACGGTGCCCCTGCCTATTTTTCTGTACAGGTGCGAAACTATCTTAACGTACAATTCCCCAACGGTGGATAGGTCGCGTTTTAATACTACACTAGTGGGGTAATATGTCACATTACTCCACTAGAGGTGTAATGACCTTTAGTATTCAACTAAAACAGCCAAATAAATGTTGTAATGAGGCTCTTATAAAGCAGTTGTAGATATATGCTTTAATACAAGTACCGTTTGAATATTCTGTTTAGGATTCAAGTAATTATGAATACTTTTTCAACAGGTTACTCATCATTTATGGATTGGATATTTTTCCACTATTAAAATAGTGTTGCTTTCTGTGAATAATGATTGCGAGTTCTAGTAAGGATAGCCCAAAATTATTAAAACTTATAAGGATCTTTTTTATGGAACTATTACCAAACTTGTTGAATTTAAGTAAACTTGCAAACCCACTGCACGCGATATCAAAGTAGTTTTATCTTCCGCGTTGCAACGATATATTTCAATACACACTACCAGAGAAATAAAATCGCCATAATCATTCGTTTTGCGCCGCACGCTATGGAATCAGTCGGCGCAAATTTAATGCACTCCAAGCGAGTGATGCAGAACGATAGTGAAAATAAATAAATCCCACCGTGATCGAGATCCGCCTCTTCTGGGAGATTTCTGTGGCATAAATCTCGGGGTCTCCCCTTGTTCTTCGCCAATAATATCTAGGTATTATCTATGGGGAAACACTACAAGACGACGTGAGCTGGTTTAAAATTTTCAACAATATTTTTAGCGGATAAGTTAAAGCGAGGTGTAAGTAAAGGCTCTAGGAGTTTGCAGCAATAATTTTCTTTGTACAAATCATGTTGCTCACCAGCAAATAAATTGTATAGTTTATTTATCAAATTAAATTAAACCCATTTACAGAACAAAAATTAACACAAATGTAATGTACAAATAGTCAATCATATAAAGAGAAAAAAATATGTAACAGTACAGCCACAAATATGATATACTATTAGTGGCAAGTTTTAAAAAACTAAATATTTATTCTAAAAATACAAATACCTATATTCCTGAAGATCTTTTGAACCCTGAATTAATAAATAATCACTTTATCAATAACTTCTCCTGAGACTGATGACAATTTAATAAATGAATTTAACAATTCTAAATGGTCAAATGCACAACTTAGCTTTTCTTTTAAGTTAGCCAGTAATGGAGATATTATTACAATAGTAAATAAATTACAGTCTAATGCTAAAGATATAGATGGCATTTCGGCAGATATGTTAAAAATGTGTCTTCCTTTTTGTGACAATGCTTTGACACATTATAAACACTGTTTTCCCAGTACCGAAGAAACTTAATATTAATAATTTAAATGATTAACGACCTATCAACAGTTTCGAAAATTTTTAAACGATTTGTTTATTTTTAATTTGAAGACTTAATAGATATTCGTCCGCAAAGACAGTCTGGTTTTCCTTGTGCTTATAGCACATCCACATGTTTGTTGGATATAACTGATGATATTTTACATGCTATTGATGACGAGATGGTTACAGTAACTGTTATGTTGGACAGACAATTCGAAAGCTTTTGATTGTCTTGATCACAATTTACTTTCAGCAGAATTAAATTATTATTACGATGATCAATATGTATTCTCTAATGAAGTAAAAGTGGTGTACCTCAAGGGTCTATCTTAGGTCCCCTGTTATTTGTATTATACACAGTATTCGCATATTCAATCAAAAATCCATTGCCATGTGGACGATGCTCAAATGTATGTATCCTTTAAACCAGACGAACAGAATTTTTATTTCAATAAATTTAGGTTTACAAATATTATACAATTGGTCCAAGAATGCTTTAAAACTAAATGCAACAAAGACTACTGCTAAGTTATTTTGAACTCCCCAACAATGTGTGAAGATTAGATCTGAGAATAATTTAAAATTGTCTGGGTCTCTTATAGAATTCAAAAGTACTTTTGAAAAAAATTTGATTTAACCTTTCTTTGATAATCATTTAACTTTCACGTTAAATAATGTTACAAAAACTGCATATTCTCGCTTACAATGTTTATATGTATAAATTTAAAAATGTTTTAACAACTAATGTTAAACTGCAATTAACAGTCTTTGATTATATCTTTGTTTTATTATTGCGACATTGTTTATGGACCGTGTTTGTCAGTTTCTACAAAATTTATGGATGAGATACGTAGAAAAATCAAGAAGAGAGATCACATCACTCCTTATTTTATTAAAAATGGTTCGTTCAAAATGGAAGTGAGTAGAAATATTAATTATAAAAATTTAATACATAAGATCATAAATACGAAAAAATCGTCATATTTCAATTCGTAGTTAATATTCGGTAATAATGTACACGATAGAGATCTGAAAATGAATTTTTACTAAATATACTTCTGCACTCATCCTCATTCTTTAAATCCTCGTATTAAAGCAATTAAAATTAAATGTAGTAAAAGTAATAGCTTGTTTAAATATAAACTTAAGGAATATTTTAAGTTAAGTTACCAAAATAAATAAAAATAATTAAAATTTGCGGATAGATTTTTAAACTTGTTACCATCTGTTTTTATTAGAATTAAGTTTTGTTTTTGTTGTTTCTTATACTTCGTTCTGTTTAATATTGCTAATTAATATTGTAATAATTTAGTATCTATCTTTTTTAAAAAATGTAATCATTGGTGGTTGGGCCCAAGTAGCCAGAGGCTGAGCCCCGCCAAATAAAAACATTTTGATTTGACATAAATAAGCTATAGCGTTGGTAATTTATTTATGGTATAACTTAATACAAGTACACGTTGTTAAGTAATTAATAAGCACGCACATAGCATTCTAACAATATGATTAATACATTAATGAAATTATGAGACATGAAATAAACTGGAGATTTTACTATTACAAATTCTGACATTAACATATACTAATAATGACATGCAATCGATATTGTTGTTGAACAAATTGTACATTCCTGATTATCGCAAATCCCGAAGAATATACTGGCCATTGTGTGAGGCGCACTTCAACAATTTTATTGGCCAATAAAGATGCTGATCTTACAACAATTAAACGGCATTGCAGATGGACTCTGTAGCAGAAAGTTATGTTGGGGAGTTAATATCTAACAAACTTGATATTGCAAGGAAAATCCAAGAAAAATATAGCTGTTCCTTACAAGATAGACATCCGTAGTTTCTGCAAATTCTTCACGAACTTAGGCAGGTGTTATACGTTCCGAAAATTATGGCAACAATGCTACATGGATTGCTATTAACGGAAAGGAAGTTAAATGTGATGATAACACAAAAAACCAAACGTCTATTACTATAAATGTAAATATTAATGTTAATAAGTAAATAAATTAAGTTTCATTTATTAAAGATGTATCACTTTCTTCATGATTCCACTAGTGATATAAAGTTACTTGTGTGGAAAGTCCGATTAAAGGTGACTGTGATAAACTAATTTTATGAATTGTCTTTATACCACTGCAGTATATAATGGGAAGCTAATACGAAGTACACGAAGCCTCCGTTCTGTCTGATAAAATATCGCTGTTACAGGTTTTCTAAATAATATCATCGTTCTACGAGATCGTGACCTGAGGTGTATTCTGCTGCAGAATACTTCGCCCCGCTGTGGTTTAATAGCGCACGTATTAAGAAAATAGAGGCGCTGGACCACGAGACAATGAAAATGATATCCGACACTAGTCTACCTCAATATACTCGCTGCCAAGGCGACTAATATTGCCCTTTTTCATTATGACAGGCATAATCTGTTTCTACGCGAATATCTATAATACTGCGGTAAATAAAGGTCGGTTCCAAGTTTAGGCATTTGCTTGTGAAATCTACCAGTATTAGTTTAGATAATCTTAACTTTTAGAATGAAAATGTTGTTAATGTGCATTTATAGATGACTTACTTAATTTTGCATACATAGGGATAGGGTCTATGTAGCCAGGTGTCTATTTCTATTACATTGTTAAATACGGCCTGCGCTGTAACTCAAAATACAGGAAAAAGCATGTCCTCCTGTATTTGAATTAATACCTACATATTTACGGACACCCTGTATCCAAATGTGTCCATGACGATATAATTTAATATAAGTTTGCTGACTTTAAATTAATTTGTAGGACATCTAAAGGTAAAGTAATCGTATACCGGGTGGCCAGATGAAAATGAAGCAGAGCCATTTTCAGGAACTCATCATCAAGTATATTATTAGTAAATTCATTATCCTCATTTTATTTTCCCACAACGCTACTACAGAGCCGAAAAAAGAAATATAGTGAAAACTCAAACTTATATCTGCAAACAATTTTCTTTACAATTCGTAACAGCAAAATTACTAATGACGTTTATTTGAAACATGACAATTTGATCATTTACAGAAAGAATTATAAAAAATTTGATGTTTAATAAAGCTTTAATAGCAATTTCCAGCTAAACATTTATCGGCAGGCCCGTTCCTGGGGGATCACGCGCCTGCGTGCATGATGTTTTTTTTCCGCCCCCTATATGTTTAAAATATTAATTTTAAACACAATTTTTTAACACAAATAAAGCACACACAGTTAATCTAGTATGTCTTTAATAAAGATAATGTAACAAAATAAACAAACTTAAAACTGTAAAACTAATAAATGTAAATACATATAAACAAAAATTGTAATGGAACACGTCTGGCCTTTGAAGACGCAAACTCATTTATCATTTCATTATGATCGATGGTTTCACAAATTTGGTTTTCAATTGAAATAATAGCTAGATCTGATAAACGCTCTTGCAGCATAGAAGTTCTTAAATAATTTTTAATTTTGAAAAACTTCTTTCTCCGGAAGCCACCGGTATGGGCAAAGACAGAAATATTCTTGAAGCTATGAATTAACTTGAAAACAACGATAAGTATTATTTAAAACTTTGTAAGACATAATTTCATTATGCAAATCAATTCCATCAATATATTTGCATATATTATCTTGATTCTGAATTTGCAAAGCTATGTCCAAATCCATGCATGATTGTTTAATTACTTCAGAACCTAAATTATGAAGGTTGCATAATAAACCAAATAAATCGTTGCATCTATTAATCCTCTCGAAACGTTTTTGTAAGGATTGAATTGTGGTGTCTAAAATTTGAAAATAAAAATTTATTTTAAACTGTTGTTTTGGATCAAAAATAGTTTCGTCGGTACTTTCATATGAGAATTGACGTTTGGTTTTTATTTGCCGCACTGAAGAAAATTCTTGCTCTATGTTGTTATTTTGACCTTCTACTGTAGCTTCATTGATAAAATGTTCGAAATCTATATCTGATCGTTTTTCAGTAAAGTAACTAATAAGATTTTTTATCCCTCTGTGGCATTCGTTTACATTTAAATTCTGATTTTAGAGTATCTTACTCATAATATTAAGTTTGGACAGCAAATCGTGCCAAATTACAATCAAACATATGAATTTAAAATGTTTGATTTTATCTAATAAAGATTTTGCTGTATATTTAGTAGTTATATCTCTTGAATTATCTTCCATTAAGTGATGCAAACATTCACAAATTTCATATAATTGAAATCTTAAGGAGCGAATGGCTTTGATTCTACTTTCCCATCTTGTCTCACTTACCGACTTTAATGTTAAATGAGGAATATTTTAAAAAAAATATCCCATCTGTAAGTAGAAGCAGAAAAAGTTCTTAAATAATAGAAACAAAAAAAAAATACAGTTTCATATGTAACTTTAGCCGCATTGTTCACAGTTAAATTTAATGTGTGAGCTGAACAAGGCACAAACATTGCTCTGGCGTTAACATTTCGAATTTGAGTTTGAAGGCATATATGTTTACCAGACATATTTGCACCATTGTCGCATCCCTGAACTCGCATATCCTAGAAATTTATTTCAAATTGTGGTAGTATTTGCTCTATTAAAACTTTAAAAAGACCTTCGCCTGTTGTATTTGTAACATGAAAAACACCTAAAAAATGTTATCTCAGTTCAATTTCGTTTGAGGTACAATTAACAAATCTTTAACATGGCATCGGGAATTTCATCTAAAATTATGGAGTAATATTTTTCTGTTTTTAAACAGTTTCTCGTTCAAATTGATCAATTCATTTTGAAAATGATTTCCCAAATAATGAGGCATAATATGTTGATTTATTTGTTTAGATTTTTCTGTTATTTACATGTTCCAGTATAACTGGATAAAATTTTGCCAACATTTCAACCAATTTTAAAAAATTTCTATTATTAGGTTCGTAATGTTTCTGACTATCGCCTCCAAACGCTAAATTTTGACCGGCTAAATACCATATAATACATATTATTCTTTTAATAATTGCACGCCAACGTTTTTTCTCAATTTCGAAATATTTCTGTTGATCTTTGCCAATAGTACATTCTTTATCCAAACGTAATTTTAATTCGTGCCATTTTTGTGCGATTCTCATGTGCTCCATAGAATTTTCATGATGAGAAAGATTTACGGATAAGTGTCTCCAATTAGAATAACCAAAAATTAATTTATGAGTATGAGACTGGAAACTAAATATTTTACAAAAAATACAAGCCAACCAATCCCTATTTACTTTTTCGGTAGCTCAAAATTTTCTTCCAGTGCCATCTACCGGAAAGTTTTCCTTAATTTGAACAGCGCCTTTTGTAACAATTGTTTCAATTAAACAGTGACTTAAAAAAAAACAAAATAAACACTTGTTGCATCAAACATAAAAAAAAACAAAAACATACCTTTTTTTATTAAAAACTTAGCGTTTTTACGATTTATTAATTTAGTTTGAATCAGTTCACTAGGTGTTATATAGCTGTAGAGCATCTAAATGAACACTAAAATAAGAGTGATGTAACTGATGTATAAAAATCTGTAATTTGTTTTTTCCTACTGATTTTAGCTAACCCGAGGCGGTATTTTTTGCAGCCTCTTTTATTGCCTCTTGGTGTAACGGACGCTTGCGGACAGTTTTGAACTAGGCAGCTGGCAGCTTAGAATATACTATTTTTTCGCAAACGAGAAAAAACCCTCAATAAAAGCAAATATATCACGTGTTTTGCTTAGGAAAAAATAATTTTTAATCTTTTTACGGTTAATTACGTTTTTAATATTTTACAATGATTATTATACCAGTACCAAAACTAAGACTTTTAGCTTTTTCCCGATAAATAAATAACTATTTTTACAATATTAAATAAATTCTGTAATGTAATGGATAGCATATTTATATTTCAAATTTTACAAGGGATCGACATATTTCTTTCGGATAGTTATGTCCTGATATTTGTGCCTCACTGAAGGGTTCCATTTTTTAGGTCACGTACATACTTGACCCTGTTTCTAAGAAGGAAACCATACGTATAAGTGCCTTTAAATCTTTATGTACCTACCATATCTATATTTTAGTACTTAAGTAGGGTAAAAGTAGTTAAAGAGTCGTCTTCACACTGGGTTATAAATAAAAATAACAAAAATAAAACCAATCGGTGCAGTTAATGTCGAGGAACTTCTTCGAAATGGCGCCCCTAACTTTTGCCTGCCTGCTGCAGTGAATTCCCACTGCATACCCGCTAGAAACCCGCCTGTTTATCGGCTGGAATGAAAAGTACATCATTTTTCTGATGTTGTTTCTCTTTTCAATAATGTTGTTTCAAAATAAATATAAAAAAAATAACTTTGACGTAGGTAAATGTATGCCGAAGAATCTACTTTTTGAACTAAAGAAAACAGAAAAATTTTACTTTTAAAACAACAACCTTAACCAGAAAGTTCCTTTATTTCTTTTTATTTTATTGCAAATTGAATAAATTGAGATTAAAACCAGATTTATTTAAGCAAGCAAAATCCTTCGCTGATTTGTTTCGTACCATCAGAAATATACATATTTATAAACAGCCTCAAAATACCCTTAAAGGATATTCCCTACTTGTTGCTCACATCATTAGACAGCTCTTCGCTTCATCCTCCGTTGGTACAGATGATTACGTATTTATCTAACTCGAACGCCAATGTGAAAGCTCGCAAGTGTACCTCTGTTGCATAATGAGAGCTCTTCTCATCATTCCTTGATAAAGCTAGACGTACAACTTGAATCCGACTTATTAAAGTACGATTTCAAATTCTTCTAATTTAAATAGTATTATATGGTACAATATAGAACTGCTACTGAAATTTTAGTAAATGTCAAATTATATGAAAGTGACAAAAAAAAGTTAGTAAAGATTCATGTTACAACACGAGATGTTAAAAGTTAAAGTTATCTAACGGTCAGCCGATTTTGATAAAACATCGAGTGCAGTAATATAAATTAACAACAAGAATATTGTACTAAATTGTATCTACTTTCATTTAATAACATGAAAAACATATGTGGCAAAATGTGTCAAATGATGCGACAAGAAGCTGGTGTATTTTCTGTGAACACAAGTACCTGCTATTAAATTTATGGATTTAAGTTTCCTTATATTATCTTTCGCATTGCTACTATCAACACGTTGTCAAACAAACCCATAAAAACTTTGATTGCAACAAAGCATGAAAGAACAGGAAAAATATACTTGAACGTTGTTTTAGAAAGTCCTCAGCCACCATTCTAATTGATGGAGGTGCAGATATGCAGATGTTAAAGCGTCACGGGGGTTAGAAATGTTCTTCTGCGGCAGGCTATCTTGAGAATTCTTTATACAGTGCTTTCGAAAAGGAACTAATAAATTTATTATTTTTTAAATTGAGAAGTTTTTAAAGAAATCCCGTGGCACGTCGATTTTGTTTTTAAAAAAGGCACTTTTTGACATACGACCCATATTTGTGACGTCATCGTTGTTCGAGATATAACGTCATCGACAATTTTTTTAAATAGCAACCCCCAATTTTGACCATGGCATTTGGAAGAGCGTGTCATTCTACATACATACATCATGAAAAATTATGATGTTACATAACAAAAATTTCAAGAAAATAATGTTTGAAGATTTTAAAATTTAATTTTCACAATACTGTGCACCTCCCCATTATGCAACACTTATTTAGATGAGCTGATCCCGAATCGTTGGATAGGGAGAAGGAAGCCGATTGAGTGGCCAGCCATATCGCCTGATTTGACACCCCTCGATTATTTCTTGTGGGAATACTTAAAAAGCAAAGTATACGTTACTAGACCGGTTAATTTAGATTTAAAAGCAAGAATTCGTCACAAGATACCTACATCGTATACCTCCTGAAGTTATTGATAATGTCCAAAAAGAATTTATTAATCGTCTTGGCTACTGTCAGGCAGCCAACGGTGCACAATTTGAACATTTAATTTAGTCGATTATTTACATAATCATTATCATTTTCAGTATTGTGAAAATTAAATTTTAAAATCTTCAAACATTATTTTCTTGAAATTTTTATTATGTAACACCATAATTTTTCACGATTATGTATGCAGAATGACACGCTCTCTCAAATGCCATGGTCAAAATTGGGGTTGCTATTTAAAAAAATTGTCGATGACGTCATATCTCGAACAACGATGACGTCACAAATGTGGGTCGTATGTCAAAAAGTGCCTTTTTTAAAAACAAAATCGACGTGCCAGGGGATTTTTTCGAAAACTTCTCAATTTCAAAAATAATGAATTTATGCGTTATTGGAAATTCGAACTTTAACAGTTCCATCACATCTACTTCTACCTATACAAATTTCTAATTTTAAAATGTGTGTTATTAATGTTTATAATAAACCTTAAGGTTTTATAATGTTTTTTTAATAATAAATAAGTCATTATTGTAAAAAGCGGGGTTTTATTTAACAGAAAAATGTTAATAGAAGCGTTTTTTTTTATTACAGCACTAGTGCTGTAAACGCTTCTAATGCATCACTGGTGCTTCTTCGTGATTGCATCGCGGATATCTAGAGCAGGTTTAAATACTGTGCTGTTAAATACTCCTGTAAAAGTTTGCACGAATGATTTCACACGTTTACTGTTAAATTCTGTCCATTTTTCTTCCTCATATTGACTGCCTAATCTTTCAATATTAATAACTCATTTAACTCATATTTTCGTTCACAACAAACAAAACTGATTGTGGTATTTTTTTCTTTAATAAGCGCATTAATAGATTGTTTTGCATTGCCAAAATGTGACTATACTCGCGACAAGAATTCAGACGACTTACGTCATACGAAAAATGAATAATTCATTATATTTTCATCAAAATATTTAAGAGACTGCAACTGATAGTAATAAAACTATATACTACACTAAAAGTTTGCATTATGTAAATTGCAAAAAATGATTGTTTTCAACGCCACCAAATATCGAAAATTACATTGAAACAAATGTGTAACGCCAGCCGTGACGTAAGACGTCTGAATTCTTGACGCGAGTATATCTGAAATATAAAGCTCTCAAACTTAAACCACAAAAACAATCTTGGTGTCATAGTGATTGAAACATCCCCGAATGCTGTTACCAGTTAAGTGTTTAAATGACAAAAAATAACGAAATTTAAATAGCTGTTAGAACTGTCAACAAATTCTGCCCTCAATATCCTTATAAGAAAGCTTAAGGTATCTTGAAAATATTTTAAAATTTACTCCCGTAATAATGATTCCATTTCGATAAGGCTCGCACTAGTTTTGTTAGAAAAGAATCTAGTGTCTAGACTGCCTCATATATTTTGATAAGAATAAACTAAAGTTTAAAACATAAAGAGAACAAAATAAATAGACAGCTCAGAAGCAGCGAATTATTTTATTAATGTATATTCAACCTGTCTCTGAAAAATAATTTATAATAACTTTGTAAATTTGGAACTAAGAAAGTGCATTTTAAGTTAAAGTAACGTCTTACGTTCACATATAATCAGGCGATGAGAGATACGAGGCAGGCAAATATAGAAAATGTCATACGGTTATAGTTCGCTTAGTGAAATGCAGCGTGTACGAAACAGTCGAGTTGACTTATATCTAACAAATGTCTCTTAAAATTAGTAAATGATGCACTAAAATAAAACATATTTATCACAATATGTTACTAGGGAACGCAGTATGATTTAAATAATCTTCATTCATTCAGGGAGTAAAAATCACCTCATCTCACCATGATAATGCTCACGTCCTCACCTGTCCTGCTCAAAGTTCAATACGTCATCAATGCACCATCTGATAAAGGTTTACTATGCTGTTTAACGCTGTTCAACTTTTTGTCTTTTATCTCTGTTCAGTAGAAGTTTGTCTGTATTTCCTAAATGTCTAACAATGAAATTACATCGATGTTGTACCATTGCGTACAATTATGAGCTGCCTTACGATTTCCTGAAGTAAGCTACGTTTCATTTCCGTTGTAGGTAATGATCAGAATGATTTGCTAACATTCCTTTAACCTTAAAAGATGACTTTTACCCCGACGAATACAAGGCAGCAATCTAGCAATCATGTCTGTCCTTTGAAAAGGAAATTAACCAACAAAAGTATAATTTGCGTTCGTCTGGGGCCATCGCCCGTCCGAATTGATCCCATTAACCATATTCTGGCGTATAATTTTCGTTTAACAAACTTGTTGTTGATTATAGAAACATTTTCTTGATTAGCCCTCCACGAGTTTTCAACAAGTTCCAGCTTGCGACCCCTATATTTCATCTAATGTCATAAGTGTGTACACGTGTCGGGTTTGTAGCCAACCACGCGGTAAATGTTAAAATTATGTTATATAAGTAAAGCTCGTTTATCAACAGCCACGCTCGGTTTGGTTGTATATTGGTTCTGTAATAATATTATTACACACAGCTGACTATTTATTAGCCACATCTATTACAAACACAAACTTGTTACAATGATACAGATACGATAGTACGGACAAACTCCATAGTATGGGATTACTGTGAGAATATAAAAAAATTAAATAAAATTTGGGATACGTGTAATTTAAACGAGATGAGGTAGCCCCATTTTCAATCGAAAGTAATAACTTTGGGAATTGATAGAAATGACTAGAGACGCCATCAGTTATCAATTTATTCCAGAAACATAACCAATTTTTTTCCTAATAATTTGTCTGTATTACTTCCCGTTTAAAGTTATCGTGCAAAAGAGTTTCGAAAGAAATACCACTTAAAAACCACATTAGCGGTGGAAGAATCAAGTAGTTAAAAATAATTGAATGTTCGTTGTTTAAAGTGCATAAATGTCACAAAATACTTGTATTATTCAATACGAACCTCAAACGTATAACTGTTGTGCTTATAAAATGTTTTCTCATTCAGAAAAAGTTGATATGTTGCTTAAATAAATTTAAGAATATCTGAGTTATATCGAGAAAGGAGAGAGGTATCCAGAGTGCCTCATTCTTGTTCGTAGAACCTTTACAAGATTGGAGGCAACCTTGCGACGAAATGAAGATGCATTTTCTGTTCGAAAGAAATGACCGAAGGCCAAGAAACAATGTTAATACAGCTAAACTGTTACAATATTTGCAACAAAATCCATGAAATTTTACACGGCACGCTAGCCGGAATTGAATTTGGATAAATCAATCGTTCAACGAGTCTTAAAGAACAATGGGTATCATGACTACAAAATTCACAATTTAGAATGTAAAAACTGTTGATCAGAACCCTTTTCGACACGTTTCGGGTAAGGAGAAACCTATGATTTCAGCACGAGAGCGCTTCACCCCACAAAGTTAGGATTGAGCAGCCATATTTAGAACACTTTCTTAAAGCTTCATTCACATAAGATTAGTGCCGTTGCATTGGTACTGCAGAAAAGTTATTAAAAAGGGCGCCGTATTCTTGTAATAGTGTTTTCTACAAAATACAAATAATTTTAGACATTTAATAACTGAATAATCTAGAGTTTAGCAAATAATAGGAATGTTAACTGATCCCACCTGCAAATATTCAAAGATACTGAAGTAAAACGGCGAGAAATACGGATGACTTTTGTAACGTTCAGATAAACTTAACAGTAACGCCTTTGTACTGCAGTTGTATGGCAGAAGCTAAAAGCATTTTAGCTTTTACCAATCCTTTTCCAACAATCATACAAGGACCAATCAGAAAACAGCTTTTTTGACAGTAAACAGAAGATTCACATTTTTGCAGGTTAAGTTTTTAAATTAGATTCTAATTTAAATATTTAGTTTAGAATTGATTTGTTTTTAAAAAATGGATGAAGAGAACTGTTTGGTTAAGAAACAGTTACTTTTGCTGCTCTTATTCGCAGTGACGTCAATATGTATAAAAGCTATACATGCAAAAAAAAATGAAAAGAAGAACTTGGAGATGGTGGGTGCGACCTATTAACCGCAGAAAGCACATGCAAGGTGATTTCTATAATTTATATGAAGAAATGCGAAATGAGAATGCCGATTATTTTTTCATTACACCCGAATGACAGTGGCAATGTTTTATGACTTGCTAAAATTAGTGGGGCCTCATTAATCAAACATTCAAATAGGCCATCTATTCCTGCAGATTGTAGGCTTTTAATTACTTTTCGGCAAATGATAAAAACCAACAATTTCCGTAGATAGGGACGTAGTTGACAAAACACCATAAACGTAATCTCTTCATCTGAAAGTCAAGAATCTTGAGTTTTTGCATGTCGCCAACTTACAGCGGAAAAATTCCCCAACTTCTTAAGTCTACAGTAATTTTATGTAAACAGAGTAAATAATATTTAACACCATACAATTACAATACAACAGTACAACTGCAGTGCCATTGCACTAACGTTTATCTGAACGTTACTTTAGAAAAATGGATTGGGATTAATGGAGTTATTCAGTGGCCCGGAGACTCACCAGATCTAACACCTCTTGATTTTTTATGGGGTGAAGGGGGAAGTGTTGTCAATTTAATTCAAGATAAATAATTGTTCAAATTGTGTACTTAATTTTAAATAAATTTAAATTCATTTTTATGTAATATTGTAAAACAACCACGGACTCCTTAAACATAATAATAATATCTCTACCCCTCATTCTAATCACGAGGATTAGCCCAGAAGTCGAAGACTTATGCAGGAGAGGGGGCGGCATATTATTATTAAGCATTCCCGCATTCTTGCACCATTCAGTGCAGGAATGGGGGAAATCTGGAAAACCTCATTAATTAGAGGGGTAGTCAAACGTCAACCGATATCAATCTCGCACATTGACCCAAGCCAACATTCTTCCACTCTACCCTCGACCCTACCATAAACGCAGAGAGAGTGCCAATCCTCTCCACGAATATAGCTTATATACGGTCTACCGGCTGCGGGGTCGAACCCACAGCGATCTAATCACCTCGATTCAAGTACTGACGTCTTAAACTGCGTGACCACTGACCGATCTAATACAATTTGCCAGTATCTTATGATCGTACAAAATTGTACAAGAGTCATTACGAAAAAAAAACTATTGCTGTATCTTACGTCCACACTGTATATACTTAATTTAAATAAATATTTCCTATCTTTATCTGATTTATGGAGAACTGTACTGAACAAAAGGTATTGTAGTAATGAGTACAATGAGTTCTTTCCGTTGCCTACAAGTTTATCTAAGCTTAATTGTGCCAAACAAAACATACCTAGCTAGTCTGATATGTATAGGACTTCGCGGTTTTATTAAAAGTAATAATAAAAGTCTGCAACTTTTATTTAGACGAATTTATAAAATCTCGGTTGGCGATCATAAGAAAAAAGGAAGTTGATGATGGTTTCCCGCAACCGAAACATCGCTATGAAAATCTAAATATGTAGTGAAATTCTTCGAAAAAACTTGGTAGATTTTAAAAATTTTCCTAAATAAAACAGTTAACAATTTTCGAAAATGTCAGATTAACATTTTTTCAGAGTAACTCAGAAACTTGAAGAGCTAGGACTGGTCTGCAAGCGTCATTAAGTTAACAACAGAACTGTCTAAAATTATCCCCATTTAACCATTTTCCTATCTCTTATAGTTTCCAAGATATCAATACGTGCATCACGAAAAAGGTTCACACTGTATATATTTTTTTTAAATTAATTCATATACAGTCCTGCATTTATTATTTATTTGTCACGTACAACTTTCTAAAATATTTTTTATATCATTCACTAACAATTACATTAAATTTCACAATTTATCTTGTATAGTGATAATGCGATATCAATTCCGAGAAAAAATTAAACCAGAATTAGGTACATATATATCTACAAGGCACCCGGAACCCGGTACGATTTTAAATACGAGTCGCCAGTGCCTTAGTTTGGTGCCCCACCCTGGAACGACATGCGCACTGTTTTAGTTCCGCTATTGATTTATAGATGGCCGCAGTCTACTTACGGTGTCCGAAGCTACAATACATACTTTACGATAATTTAATGTTTATTAAACAAATACACGTGTGTTTACCGTATAAAAGTTAGATGTATGATAAAATACAATCCGTTCTTTGTAGGATACAAATAAATAAAATAAAACGCGCCTGCGCTTTGATGCCTTAAGTGTCGACCAAATTGGAGGTTGCCAGTTTTGTTAAATAAAGAGTTTGACAGCTAGTTTTTAAGACTACAATGGACGATGGTTTTAAACTGTTATATCAATCAAAAGCGTTCAATGCTGTCATCAACGGGAATTTCCCCGAGGATGCTATAAAGAAAATGAATATTTGCAAGTTACAACGATTTGTAGTAAAATTAGTGAAGTTTACGTCAACTGAGGCGGGAACGAAAACTGTTTCTATGGTTAATCATAAAAACAAACCTAGATGGTGGCCCAGGGATGTGTTATTCGAGTGCGATTTATTATCTAGTGAAGTAAAAGCGAAAGAGTTTCGAGTGACTTTATACCAGCTTGTTATAAAGTGTTGTGAATTTTTCAAGAATAAATCCTTCAAACAAATATGGCTCCCAGCTAACAGGACTAAAGCTACTTGGGTAAATGACGAAAATTTCGAATCAGTGAAGACGAGGGGCCTTAAGAGAAAAAAGGATATTGCAGAAGGTAATGGTGTTAAAAAACGAAAAACTCTAACCACCAAAAATGAAAGTGCTCTTCGAGTGCAACAGACTTTTGTCCCACCAGTTAAAGCAGTTGTATATCTCCATGACATTTTTAAAGTTCCACAAAAACTTGAACCTTTGACTCAACAGCAATTTTTAAACTCATTGGGGCTGAGTCTCAACAATAATTGCACCGCTCAAACTTCTACCAGTCCACAGTACTCAAAATTGATTAAACTACACAATTGTCCACATATACCTATATCTTCAGATGTAGGAAAAGCTATTATAAAACGAGAAAACTATATTGTGCCAGAATATTCAACGGCTAAGAAGATAGAACGGTTAGAGTGGTATGTCAACAGAAGTGTTCCGAAGAAAACTCCACAACATTATGAGGTTACGTTTATAGACAATAAGGAGAGCGGCTTTCATATATATAAATTTCCTAAAAAGCAGTTTTACCAGAGTAGAGCATATGACCAATATATTAGTCTTTTATTAAAACTGTGCAAGCCTTTAAAAGTGGTGATTGAAAGAGACGATTTAGCAGCTAAAAAAAAGTACTACGATAATTTCAATGCAACTGTAGCTTTACAGAGGCTTTCAGCAGAACAGTTAAATAAATACGTATGTAAGGACATTAAAGTTTGTCTGACAAGAAAGGTAAATAATAAACCACGAAGGAGGTTAAGGTCTCAAAAGCCTACAGTATTGAAAAGATAATAGAATTAAATTTGTTAATTTATTTTTGTATTTAATATATATATTTTCAAGAGATTTCAAGGTAAACTGTAGTTATACGTTATACTGTATACAAATAGGACATATCTGTAACAAAATGTTACATAAAAAGTGTTACTATATTTACCCCAAAAAATATTTTGTTAAAATTTGTTACTTAAGTATAGAAAACAATGTTACTATATATTTTTTAAAAATGAAGTTAAGTACAAGGTCAAGGTAATAATTTTCAAGTACCTACAACAATTTTGTCTTCATTAATTATTGTTTTACTTATATATATATATTTTCTATTTATCTTCTTCAACAATTCTTGTTCTAAGGACTTAGTAATAGAGTACCTATTTTTATATGGCTATACATTAAAATACAAAAAAGGTAATCAACATGTATATATTTATTAAAAAAAATAAAGTAAAACATAATGTAAAATATTGCTGTAATTACTACCCAATTTAAATTATACATTTTTATGTATCGTACTAATATTGTATTGTAGGTATATAGGTACATATTATGTTTAGGATTTTTTATTTATTTTTTTATAGTTTATGACATCAATATTTTGTTAATTTTTTTTAACTTGGGACAAGATGTTTACTAAAGTGTACATTGTGCAATTAGGAATAGTAATAAAGTAGGTATTATAAAACATTGATTCTGAAATAAATTTTGCAATTTGAGACTGAATGAAATGCTACAGTTGTAAAAGTTTCAAATTTTGTTAGTTGTTTACCAAATACTTTGATCTGTGATCTTTGTGTTTATTTCAATTAAATTAGGGTGTACATGAATTATATTTGATATTACTTATGTTGCTGAAAACTGTACTCAGGATTTTGTTTAAATGGTAATAAATTTTTTTGTATAGTGTTTTGTTTTATTTGCCTGGTTGACACTGCTCTTATGTACTTACATACATTATTACTTTTTTTAGTAAAATTTGATTTGCTGTCAACTTTTTAGTTTTTTTTGTTCATATGAAAATATTGAAATTCTGGAAACAATACATAATTTTAATAAAGATTAAAATAACTATTTTTTACAAAATATCCAGAATGTAGGTATATACTTAAATGTTCTTTGAATTTAGTAAGTGGGTTCTTATGAGAATACATGATCTTATTAGAGATTCAATCAATTATTAACAGAATAGTCTATCCAGAATGCATATAAATGTTCTTTTTCTACGTTCATGCAAAAAAGAAAACTTTATTGAACTATATTTAGTGGAAAAAGTGGTTCTTTATTGCACTAGTGCAATAAAATGTTTATTGCATTCATCTGTCTTTCTACTACAGCGTTTTGTCATCATGACAAACATAAACGTTCAAAGCGCCGTCACATTTTTCTAGACTTAGTGTCATCTAAATATCATCTTTTGGTTTTTGCATGAACGTAGAAAAAATATTGTATGCAACTCGTACAAAAAGTGCTTATTGCACTCGACGTGTTATCCTACTCGGACGGACGGCCTCGTTGGACAATTTCACGTCGCGTGCAATAAACACTTACTTTTTGTACTTGTTGCATAAATAACTATTATTGAATGTGGTAGGTATTTATAAAAATAGGTAGGTAGGTACATGATCTTAATAAAAATTTAATTCACAAAATAGCCTGTTCAGCATATTCTGAACATACTATTTTATTAAAAAGTTATACTTCTTTTAATCTTTATTAATATCATCATCATTATGCAGTCTGTGCAGTAAAGATTGGACCATACTTTAAAGTTAGCTTTCTTGGACAAAAATGTTCTTTTTTTATTTCATTTTTCTACAATAATTTTCTTATTAGTTAGGTAATTGTATTCAAATGTTGTATTCAAAAGTTTTTTTTTGGAATAAATACGAATATCTAATTGATTTTTCAGTACAGTAAATGTACAGAACGTTTTATGCGCCTGTGCCGCTATATAACATTCCTTTCAGATTTTTTTTTTTTATAAGGATAGATATGATTAGTTGCAACAAGTTTTTTTTTAAATTAATCGAAGGCTGTTTGAAAATAACTATCTTTTTCCAAAAATCTCTTATCTTCAAAGAACTAATGTGATGGCACAAGCGCTCAGTACATTTACCTCAAAAGTCAATTAGATATTCGTATATATCCCATAAAAAAACTTGTTTTCCAAAATTTAAGTACAGTTACCCAACTAATAACAAAATTGTTGTAATGTAGATAATAAAAAATAAAGTACTTTCTTAGGCTAAGAACTAAGGAAGCAAAATTGTACTAAGGTAAGTTGATTATATTCACATTATTTTTGTTCAAGAAAGCTAGCCTTAAAGTATGGTCCATTCTTTACAGAACACCCTGTATAATATACATGATCTTAATAAAGATTAAACAATTATATTTAACATAATAATTGTCCAAAATGGATAGACTATTTTGTTAAAAATGGGTATTGAATTTTGTCCAAAGAGTAGGTATTTCGCATTCTTTACTGACTGTATACCTACATTCTGAGCAGACTATTTTGTTAAAAAAAAAACAGTTGTTCTAATCTTTATTAGGATCATGTACTTTTTTAAATAAGTACTACCACATTATATACATCAGTATATCAACGGTTTGTGAATGTGGTATTACAGTACATAACCTTAATAAAGATTAACGTAACTGTTTTTTAACAGTTTTTCCAGTAGGTACGTATGTATATAAATGTTCCTTGAATATAGTAAGTAGGCATTTATAAAAGTAGTGAAGCAATAATTCTGTTGTCACTACAAATTTCAGTAAATTACTTTTTAATAAAAAAATAAATGAGGTAATTTCTGTCTCCAGATATATTGTCGTGTTTCCATTATTTTTGTAATATACCTATCTATTGCAATATACAAGTATTGCAGTAGAAACTTTAATCTCGAGAAAAAACTGGCATCAAAATAAATTAAAGGACCAAAACAATTTGAGCAAAATATTCAGATCATATTTGATTCCATGTAAATCGACAAATGGATTTTTAATTAAATATCTTCTTACTGAATATGCCATATATATGCTCGCGTCAAGAATTCAGACGTCTACGTCACGGCTGACGTTATACATTTGTTTTTATTGCCAACGTAATTTTCGATATTTGGTCGCGTTAAAACCAATCATTTTTTGCAACTTAGTGCAATATATAATGCAAACTTTTAGTGTAGTATATAGTTTTATTACTATCAGTTGCAGTTTCTTAAATATTTTGATGAAAATATAACGAATTATTCATTTGTTCGTATGACGTAAGGCGTCTGAATTCTTGTCGCGAGTTTACCTATTTTTGTATACCTAAATATTTTATTGTATAAATATGTCAATGATTTATCTAAAAGGCTAAATAAAAATATGGAACCAGTATTATAAAGGCATAAATTATTATTTCTTATCAGATAAATATTTAATAAATTTGAAAGGTTTAAAACAGTTAACTTTTTAACAGACAGAGAAATGATGAAAAGATACTAGAACAATGAAGCATGATAAAAAGATATACAGGTGTCATCAAAACAACAATTTTTAGTTCTCACTTTCTACAAAATCAGAAAATATGACACATATAGGTACATATGATTTGTTTTATAATATTTTACCTTCATAACAAAATATCTTGCACAAGTTCAACAAAAATACATTTATACCTAATTATTTAAGATGCTTATTTAACAGATGAATATTATAATAAATGAGAGATACACAGGGAGAGGCCTCCCAGCATACGAGAACTAGGAAATACAGGAGGCATTCCTGGCATTCTACCCAGCATTCTACATTGACCATAAGACGTCTCTTTCTGCTATAGGCGTAATAATCTCGGTAATAATAAGACACTTGAAGAAGAAATCACCGCGAATGCTATAGTGTTGTTGCCAACTGGAGGACGCTAAGGAATTTGGAAATGCTACTGGTTATCAATTTCCCATCTTAATATCTGCTATAAGCTTAGTTTTCTTGCATATTTCTCCGTCTGGAAACTGACATTTGACATTTCCAACCGTTTATCTATCACCTAACTACTAATTATTTGTTTATAATATTAATATGTGTTCATATTTGTGCCCTTTAAAAAATAACACATACGCTTCTGCCTTAAACTGTGTTCCCATGGACGTGAAAATTGCGCGAATTATTTAATGGCGGGAAAAGTCATAACTTTTACCCAATTTTGCCGACTGTAATATTTTCTATCATTTTCATCATAAAATTGTCATTAACTGTCATGGTAGATTTTTAGAATTAAGTTAAACTTACTTAAAATGATGAAAATAGCGATAATATTTCTGTTTTGCGAAATTTACGAAAAGTTGACACTTTCCCGCCATTAATAATTTAAATCAAGATCTCCGAAATTTACGAGAATTTTTGTGAATTTCGAGTCCATGAGGACAAAACTTTAAGCATGAATATGAATTTCATATGTCATTCAACTCTGTATTTTTTTTTGATGCACTGTAGATACTTTAAATTCATTAATTTTAAGATTTAAAACCGAATATACATTAACTGAAAGTTTGTGAACCTTTACCGATTAATTAATAAAAAGTGTTATTCTCCTAACCTAAATAAGTTTTCTTACGTGATCACCATTTTAATGATCATAAAGATATTGTAAATGGTTTTGCCAATTATTTTTCCTCTGTTTTCACAGCCAATGATCAGGTCAATTCAAGTGTATCAAATCATGACTGCAGGTCCAGTTTTAACTTAAGATTTACTTAGAATGAAGTACTCTCTTCAATTTCAAAATTTAAAAACAAAATGGCAAATGACATGCTACTTACATGATAAAATTCCAAGTTTTCTAATAAAAGATTGTTCGGGAGTGTTAATTAAACCGTTATTGTTTTTTTTAAATTTAATTCTAGCTTCTGCCACCTGGAAAATAACTACGGTGTGCCCCATATACTTAAAAACGGTGATACCGCAAATTTGGCAAATTTATCGACCTATTGCAATTTTGTCCAACTTCGCGAATGTCTTCAAGATGTCACTGTATACACACAATATTAGTATAGTCAATAGCCATATATCCCCAAACCAGCTTGGTTTTTTTCAGATGTGGTGTATACTGACTTATCGAAGGCTTTCAACAAGGTTGATCATAGCATACTTTTTAATTAGTTGGAGATGTATGGACTCAGCGACGAATTCATTCTACTTATTAAATTATATCTTTCTCAACGTCATTTGTATGTTTCTTACAACATATATAATTCTGATAAGTTTATAGCGACATCCGGAGTACTCAAGGTTCGAATTTAGAACCACTTCTTTTTATTATCTTTATTAATGATCTGTTACTGACCGAAATCTAATCTATTTTTTGCTGATGACCTCAAAATTTTTTCTAACGTAACTTGTTTAGAGGATTGTTAGCTTTTACAAGAGCTAGTAGAGAATATTGATACTTGGTGTACTGATTTTGCACTTAAAAAGAAATTACTAAAATATACTTATACTCTTAAGGGTTACGGCGAGCGCTCTATCAAACTATATATAAGGTCTGTCTGCCAACAACCGTCGAGAACTGGTTCAGAACCGTGAGAAATGTTTGACCAACACAGTCTTACGTCGCATTCGCCGAAAGTACATTAACAACTGAACTGACTGACTAATTCTGGACGGTTCGGAATCGATGCTTGCTGCGTTGGAACAAACCCATAGTTTTCGCTCAGTAACTCCTTAACGGATAATGATAAAAATATGAGGTTTTTTTAATAGACTATAAATATTATTTTACGTCGACGCTGTGTTTTGAAATTTTGAAAAAGTGTAAAATTATTTTTTTTTAAATGAATTTTGCATATTTTCAAAATTTCAAAACACAGCGTCGACGTAAAATAATACTTGTAGTCTATTAAAAAAAACCGCATATTTTTATCATTTTTCGTTGAGTTACTGAGCGAAAACTATATCCCTTTGGATCGAGCGCTCACCGTAAGCCTTAATGGTTCATCACTGGTTCGTTGTGAAAGTGTTAGGGATATATTTTCAAATAGACTGCATATTTTAAAATGCAATGTTAAGTTTCAAAACCGAATTTTCATTAAATTGACTGAAAGTTTGTGAATCTTACTAATTTGTCCAATTTTTAGCCTATACCATCAATAATTTTACAGACTACTCAGCAATAATTTGCCCTCTTCATTCAAAATGCATCATTTAGACAGAAATCAATAGCATGGCCCACTTGATTGATATTTTAGGTATATCGAGATCGAGGAGCTCCAGCCGACCCCTTTCAACATAAATAAATGAAACCTGGGGATGCTGTGATACCCCAGAAACCTCTTTCAACGTAAATAGTCTTGAAAGCTTACGAGCGGATCGTGCCAAAAATATTTATAATTACCAACGCCCAAATGGGGCCGTCAAATTAATACACGCCTGGGGCGCTATTATTAGCCTCACCTTCACTCCCTCAAAGAATTATGATAAAGCATCCATCGTACAGGTGGAACGGAGAGAAATGAAATTAAATTTTACAGTTATTGACCGGCCAGGCCCCGAAAAGGGTCGGAATCAGAAAGAGGGATATCCATCTTTTAGTAACGGTCAATTTATGGAATTCCTTGAATATTTAATCTGCCATTAGAGCCCTGGCAAGGGTAAATGAACACATCTGGCCTCCGAGGGACTTTTAGGCGCCAAATCGACCATTATGCCTAACATATTTTATCGCAGATGGGAAATATTAGTTTTACGGGATTTTCGAGCGAGAGGGCTAGGTGTGCGTTGCCCGCTAGGAGTTTTATGAACTCGAAGGGTAGAAAGCAAGTCATAGTCGACGAAATCGAGGCACCCTAGCAATTTCCAATGCTTGGTTTGTTTCTGCCCCTCTTTTGTTGTTAGACCAAATTAACCTCAGCATCTTTAACATTGGTTTCGATCGTTTGACTTCTTCAATAATTTCATTTCGAATTTGTTTTTATTCTTAACTTTATTTGAAACTAATTGCACTTTCTCGTTGCAGATGTTTCTTTCCTACAAAATATAGACCAGGCTTCACACATACAAAGACGTCCTATGGATGTCCTTAAGACGTACATTAATGGACATTAAGGTGTTCAATGAACTTCCATTAAGGGATGTCCGACAGAGATCCATTTTCTATAAAATTTGACACCGTGGGATGTCCATCCATGGACCACAAATGGATGTTTAGACCATTTAAGAACAGCCTAAGGACGTGCAAAGTGCATAAAAATATACATACAATGGATAATCATTAACGGGTATCCATTGGATGTTCGTTCAGGAACGTTAGACGTCCGACTCACGACCCTAGGAGGTCCATTTTTCACAAAATTGGATGTCCCTGGGACATACATCAACCCCCACAAAAGGATGTTTTGGACCCATTAAGAATGTACCTTTTAAATTTGTACAAAATATATGTACAGGGCGCCCAGAAGAGACGTTTTTGGGATATTTAAAATTATTTTCTATAAGAAAATAAGTATGCCCATATAAAAAATATATTACATATACAAGTATGTTTTTTTTATCTAAAATATATAATATTTTCTTCTATATAGGGTGAACTTCTCTTAAACAAAATTGTACAGGGGACACTTATAAATACAATTTTGCAAAAATAAAATCAAAAAGAGCAGTTCAATAATGATTTAAAAATACACTGCATGGCATTGGAAACTGGCCCACTGTAAAACTTGATAAGGCGTATAATCGGCGATCCGAGACAACATTGAAAAAAAATCCCAAGGAAAGAAATAAATTACTTTTTACAGCTATTTTAATGCAGCAAATTCAACTGCTTTTGCCGCTAATGTTATTAATTATTAAATAGAATCAATTCGTGGTTTTAATTAGTAAAATAGTTTGACATACCTGATGTTACAACAACTAACACTAGATTTTGTATATCTAATATCGTATGTGGCTCGCTGCGCCCTCAAGCGACAAAAAAATTCTATCAAAGCAGGCTATGGCCACAAAAAATTGCCAGTTTTTTCGTATTTAATGCAATATACTACATGTCGCCCGTATCTTTTGTATTTATTACAGTTTTTTCAATTTGAGTATAAAAAATGTACCTAAATATTTTCATGTTGCTCAAGATAATGTAGAAAGAAACTGTTTTAAAGACGCCAACTGCAAAAAATTAATAAAAAGAAAGTACTTTTTTATTCAAAATGCAGATTTTCTTATAATATTGTCACGTATTTCCTAATCGGAATTTTTCTTATTGCCAGAAAAACAATCCGTTAATTAATCACTTATCTTTATTAACTACTCTGTACACTACTGGATACTAATTACAACTCAACTAAACACTATTTAATAAGTCACTATCTAAATCGCTTTGATCTCTCCAACTCAACACTTACTTCTCGTCGATTCCCCATTCTTCCAGTCCCGTCTCGATCCACGGCATTTTGTTTGTTTAACAGAATCGTGTAGGGGCGATCGGGGCAATCTTAGCATTTTGCGGTACCACAGTCGTCGAATTGGGTGTGAGTGGGGCAAATTCTGTGATAATATTATTATTTTAGCGTAAGTATATTGTCTGTGTTAGAATAATTTTAAAGACCCAATTGCTTCTGATGTAAAAACCAATAAAATAATAATATTATAAGAAAATCTGAATTTTGCATAAAAAAGTACATTCTGTTTATTATTTTTTGCAGTTGGCATGGCAGGTTGTACATTATCTTGAGCAACACGAAACTATTTAGGAAAATTTTTTTTAACTAAAATTGAAAAACTGTAATAAATACAAAAGATAAGGGCAACATGTAGTATATTGCATGAAAGACGAAAAAACAGACAATTTTTTGAGGCCATAGCCTGCTTCAATAAAACATAGAGGGTGCAGCAAACCACATACGATATTTCAAAAATCTGTTTATATCAAGTGAAAGGTATCAATTTTGCAATCAAAATTTATTACCAAAAAGTTTTCTCTATCTCTTAAAATAAAAAAGTTAGACAGCCTTAAAGTTTGGGTACTTTACAGGTTTTTTTGTTATTACTCATAAAGTTGGCCATGGATCTCAAATTTGTTTTTACGAGCATAAAGGCCTCCAAAAATTCAACAAAAAATATTTAAAGATTTTTTACGTGTCTCGCATATTAAGCGAGATACATAGAAGTGACCCTCTTATGTGAGACAGCCTGTATATGCATAATTATCTTTTAGAGGCTAAGGGTATTTTGTATTTAATATTTTTTTCTGAAGCAACGCATTGTTTAAACGGATAAAACAATTCATTATGCACCTGTTTATTTCTAGCAATAGATTTTTTTATTTTTCCGGAATCATTCAATGTCTTCCTCAAAGACCGACTGTGTTCTAAAGGTCCAATATATCTAATCCAAGCTTGTCCCCGGGCTTAGGTTTAATTCATTCTCATTTTCTCTTCGCTCTGGTTTTCTAATGGCCAGCCCTGGTCTTTTTGTGTGAAACTAACGTCCCACTACAGATTATGCCTGGTGGTATCCAATCCTGTTAAAATGCCTTGGTGAACGTGCACATAATGCCTACCCATTTCCTTAAACGCCACGAGGAGGGCACGAGATTTGAAATATACTAATTTAAGGTCACAATAGCATGAATAGTCCAGGAAATTTGTAAGCTGCACAGTTTCAATGAAAAAAGTGGTATTTTGCCACAAGATTCAATTTGCAGCTTATATGTGGGATTTAAAACTTTTTGTTAGGAAGATGTATGTCGTCCCTAAAATCCTTCCATTTTTTGTTATAGATAAATAGGCATTCTATTTTTTTTCTTTAACGTATTATTTAAAAAAAAACTAATTTACCTAAGGGACTGAGAGTTGGTCTAAACTCACCTGGAGAAAAAAAATGTAAAACAATTTGGAATATAAAAAATTAGATTCACTCACGTTTATGATCTCAGTGGCCCCAGAACTAGCCTGTTTCGATCAACCCACTTATTAAAAGAATATGATTAGTGTTGGCGATCTTGTTTTGCTTTTTATTGGTCTTGTCTTGGTCTCAACAGCTTTAATTGCAAAACAAGATTAAAAAAAGAAAGTCTTGCAGGACAAAACAAGAAATATTGCTATGGCAAGAAATGTTGCAAGTATAAGAAGGGGTAATATTAAAGTAAACGTTCGCTGAAAAAATAAATATTGCATTTCTATTAAAAGTATATACGAGACATCCAGCATTTATTTAGTTTAGGTCCAGTTCTGCTGATTTAATTATAAATTCAGTGCCACTGACTGAAAGAGCTCTGATAACGTCTATCAATCGACTGTCAAGATCGACCATATCGATAGTTACGTTGTGAGCTTCGAGTGGCACCGTAGCCGACCGACAGCAACCACCACTGTTATCAAATTCATCATAAAGTTCCATGCTTCTCATTTGTATGCAAGCGTCTTGCAAGAATCATGCAAGAGACTTGCAAAATTGCAAGACTAGAAATTTGTGAGACCCTCACAAGACAAGACATGACATGATCTTGCGAGATCGGCAAGAACAAGACTTAAAAAAATCTTGTATTGTTTTTCAAGACAAGACTTTTTCAGCTAAAACTAAATGTGATTATAAAGTTTAATAACCTCTATTGTAACAAAAATAATTTTAATAAACAATGATTATTCATGTTGATTTTCTGAATTTTCTATTTGAATTTTCGTTACTTATAGTGTCGATTATCCTGCAATAGCCTTACATCCTCTATATTGACGGGTACATAGCATTGTAATATCTGTATGTCATGTTCAATTTATTAGATTAGGTTGTTGTATAGATTAGGTATCTCTCGATGACCTAATTGGATGGCGTAATCAACTGATAGTACGTTGCTCGCAACTTTGTGTGTCGCTTTTCCAAAAGCTTAACTCATATCTGACCTAATCGATCAATTACGGCCGTCATTAATAATCAAATAGCGTTAGGAGCAATGCATTTGCGTTATGATTAATATATTATGGTTCGTTCGTATGATCGTTTATCCTGGAAATGGATACCTCTGACAATTACTTACGAAGTGTTACCCGGTACATAACAGCAATTTTTTAATTGAAGAGTTAATTTCAATTAATTTTTACTAGTGACGATGCGAACTACCTTTAAGAAAGGATCTTGTTATTTAAGTTGGAAAAACACAAACAGGGGAATTGAATGACGGTGAAGTAGGTAAGCGAACTGAAATATACTTTTATCAGATAGAATTTGTGAAAGCCATACCTTCCTTATGAAAAAACAAGGAATATGTATTTGCGAAGGAGGTTCGTTATTGAAAAATCGTGAATATTATACCTGCACAGACCAGCAAGAACCTGTAAAGTCTGTTCATGAAGGTACCCATGTTATTAGGATCGCACACTAGACCTGCACCAGCACGTACCGTCACCTGAAACGACCATCAATGGAGGTCGTGTCGGTAACCTGCAATTTCTATGCCTGACCGCACTAGTCCTACGTAAGATCTGTTCCCAAAAAAGGCAGAGATTAGTTTCGAATTGTTAGAAATATTCGACCATTAAGTTGTGATTGTGTCACTGAACTAAATGTAAGGAAATAGTGGTTGTTAAGTGAAGGCACTTAAATAAACTGCAGGTTTTTTGTCAGATGACACTGCTCTGCGAAATCTTGTGATTTGGTGCTGTGAGCTAGAACGATGCAAGAGTTTGAAATTTTTTTTGTGACATTCGGAAATACTGAAAATAATTTCATTTATCTCCATTTGGAAAATAAATGATAATGTTCACCAGTTTTCTCTTTTTATTGAAAGGATCAATCTAAAAGTATCTCATTTTCCTGGTTTCTTTCTTCGTCTTTCCACACATCACTAAAATAAAAATTTCTTCTTCTGAGCTAAACTTACCTACCACTTAAAAATTGAAGTTTGCAATTTTTGCGTCTAATGACGGATTTAACACGTTAGCTTCTTCTATTTATTATACAAGGTGTAACAGTAGTAAGTATTCAAAACTTTTGAGCTTGTTAAACAAGTCGAAAAATTACGAAAACCTTAGTATAACTTTTGTCAGTGGCGGCTCCTAAGGGAGATACGCTCACTTAAAGGGGTAACCTCAGAAACAGTTTTAAATGCGTTACATCAAAACGGTTTAACATTAAATCACGAAATTTTGGTAAGATATTAACCTTGACGTGCTTAATAAGTCTCATAAACTACATTTCAAAATTTTCTACAGGGGCGTGAGAAAATGCAAGGCTCTGGTACAAATTTAATCATATCTTTACTCCAAAACATTAAAATATTAAGTATTTAACATAAAAAATGTACTCTTGTTAAATTTCAATAGGATGTACCGTTTTTCAGTAAATTCGATTTCAATCATTCCTAACGTGACCCACATTTAACATCCAATACATAGCCAAAAAAATTAATTGCAGTGTGTCATGGAAAAAACAACTAGTCTGACAGTTAACAGAAATGTCAAGTATTTTTAGTTTGAAAATTGTATTATTTGAGTCTACGCAGTGCCATTTTGTAGTGAACAAAAATAGATAAAAATTATTTAAACATGCAACCGTATACATATATGGTATGTAGATATGGTTTTGACATTAGGTGGAGTGTCATGGGAGCGCAAGAGCAGCCTCACACCGATATGGTATAAAGTTCCCCAATAGAAATGTAGGTACCCAATTATAAAATATTTCTTTGCACCGAAAGGCGTTGTTTTTATGTTATTTATATTACGGTATTTTTATTTGTACTATTGTTTTTAATTGTTACTGTTAAGAGTGTTAAAAATACTTGACATATTTGTTAACTGTCAGATTAGTTGTTTTCTTCATGGCGCACTGCAATTTATTAATTTATTTGGCTATGGACGTTGAATGTGGGGCACGTTAAGAATGATTGAAATCGATTTTACTGAAAAACGGTACATCCTATTGAAATTTAACAAGAGTATCGTTTTTATGTTAAATACTTCAAATTTCAATATTTTCGAGTCAGAAACTAGAAAAAATTAACTACTAAAAAGATATGATTAAATTTGTCCCTGAGTCTTGCATTTTTTCACGACCCTGTAGAAAATTTTGAAACCTATTTTATGAGACTTATTAAACACGTCAAGGTTAATATCTCATCAAAATTTCGAGACTTAATGTTGAACCGTTTTGATGTTACGCATTAAAAACTGTTGCTGAGGTTACCCATGTAAGTGAGCGTATCTCCTTAGGAGCCGCCACTGACATTATAATTTTGTACTAAGGTTATACAGTGGAAACTACAACTGAGGTAGTAAAGTAAATGTAGTAATATTTTGTAAATCGTTAATAGATGTAAATTCTCCAGATGCATAATGTGTTAATTTTTATTGTTTGTCTACGTTTATCATAGGACAACACAAATTTTTAAAATCACATTTTACAACTAGGTTATCTTCGTCTGATTGTGATACATAAACCACATTCCCTCACCAATCTGCTGAAAACACATTACTTCTTGTGGTTTAGCAAATGTAGAAATGGTAGTTTTTTAACATTCATTCCGCTGCTACAGGTTACTGTAAAGCCTGCAAAATCTATTTTCGGAACGTGCAGGATGTTGAAGATAATTTTATGGAAATCGAAGGCAACAAGCAAAGTGCTTATCAAAATTGACATAAAATTATGAGACATTTGTCAATGTCAGGGGGATATTCGGTCAGAAAATTGTTTGACAAAAAACCAAATAAGTCGTAACACAACAAACCAACTATTTATTTATTAAAAGCACAGCTGGTAAAGGTAAAGTTATTAATATTTAACGTAGCATTAGTTTGGCTATTTTTTCCATTATAGAAGATCTATTACCACGCATAGTATTTGTGATCTTATTGTGGTGTGCTTGGTCGATGGTTAAGTATGGTTTTATAGAATTTGGATTTTGACCAGTAATTTTCAGCAATTAGTGTTCTTGTACACCATTTTCTGCTAATTTGCTAACAGCAGTTGACCTGTTCGAATGGTTTGTTATCTTTTTTGTCCTTTATATTCAGTCCAATAGCCTCAGCAGACGATTTAGTTAATCCATTAAAAGCATTTTTTCCAATAGGGACATTGTCGTACCAATTATCGGTTTCTGTTTTCCAGTGTCGACTATGTTTTAAAAACAGTAGTGGTGAGATAATATGTTCGTCTCATTTTGATATCAGTTTATGAAAAAGGCGTACAGGGTAGCTTTGACTTTCACTGTTGGCAATCAATTATTTACTGAATACCTGATTATAATTATATAATGCGATTTTTTGGAGAGATATTGCTATTTTTCACGATTTGCAAAAATCCAAGAGACAGGCAACTGCCTCGTCTTCTCTCCATGCTAATTCTACAGCATCAATATGGTATAATTTGCGCAAAATGCCTTTAGGGGTATTTTCATCACAGAACAATATTATTCCGTTTACTTCTGACAAATTTAACGTAATTGAACTGGTCTTACGTTTACATGGATCTGCTTCCAGTTTCTTCCCGATTGCATAGCCGGCAAATACTCTGCTGTTAAACGGGTCAATCATAATCATACAGTATACCTACTCCTGTAAACGTTTGTATCAATGCCAGTTCTTCTACGCTTCTATGCTCATTTATTTCATATTTTCGTTCACAGCAAAACTCCCATAAATATGCCTCACGTGTATTTGAGTGTTTGTGGTATTTTTTGGATTTATTTTTAATTAGCGTAATTACAAAACGTGACATTTTAAAATTTATTTGAAATACAAACTTGTCAAACTTAGATGATTTTACTGTCATAGTGACTGAAAATATCCCTCAATGCTATTATCAGTTAGTTTAAATAATTGGGTGATTTGTGTCATATGATAAAAAAAACCTAAATTTAAATGAGTGTTAAAACTGTCAAAAAATTTTCTGAAAAATAGTACTAAAACAAAATTTAATGGGAAATGTCATTGTAAGTATACGCTAGTTTGCAGCTTATACGACTGCTGTACTCGCGTCAAGAATACAGACGTCTTACGTCACGGCTGACGTTACACATTTGTTTTTATTGTCAACGTAATTTTCGATATTTGGTCGTGTTAAAATCAATCATTTTCTGCTATTTAGTGCAATATATAATGCAAACTTTTAGTGTAGTATATAGTTTTATTACTATCAGTTGCAGTTTCTTAAATATTTTGATAAAAATATAGTAAATTATTCATTTGTTCGTATGACGTAAGTCGTCTGAATTCTTGTCGCGAGTATATTTCCAATTAGAGCAGCACAACATAGCTACTAAATAATACATACATATTATTACTAGAATGTTACATTCGACTGAAATTTTCAGGAATATTATCTAATTTATCTTCCCAGCAATTGACTAGATAGGCCATTAATCAAGCCAAATACTCATTGAAAAAATTGTTTCAATTTTGAGGGCTATTCTACAAGTTTACTCAAGTTGAAGTAATATTTTATTTGTATAATGGATTTAAATCGGCGTAGCAGTTAGGGATGATTTATTTACATTCCATTTAATCGAAATAATGTTACTTTCACAGCAATGGCTGACAACAATGAAGTGGTTTATTTTTAGGCGATTTAATCAGAGTAATGCAATAGGTATATATTTTTGATAGCAACAACGACTGTCCAGTGAAATGTGTTATTCAAAAAAATACTAATAGCGTATTTATTGGAAAATTGTTTCTATTGAGAGCAAATTCAAAATAATTAAACGTTATTTATTTATTCTCCTCTTTTAATATTATAACGGTGTCTTTATATACTATTAAGTTGAAATGAACTATTAAATGAAAGCAATTATTTAAATGAAAATGTACCTATTGCATTCAGCAAAAGGTTTTCAAACGGAAATAAAAATATTCAAATTGATAGAAACAGGAATTTAAAAATATAAGATTATTAGTAAAATTAAAATTTATTGTTATTTGGTACTTACCAAAATGCTTAACCCATAAAAAATATCTAAATTCTCATTATTTAGGTTTTACATATTGTTGCGTGTCATAGTTCAGTTTTGCACGAGTTGCAAGAATATTAAATATACGGAGCTGTCGAAAGGACTTAGATCGCAATGACCTCTGAATGTGAACCTTAAGGAATTGCACAGCCTGAGGAGCGAAACGACGAATCAATCAGACCTATGAGACGGTATACAACCCGTATAGGCCCGAACCGCACGGTTCTCTGAAGTTTATCGTGCATTTTGACGTACATAAAAATGGAAGCCGTGATATATGTTATGATTTTACTCGAGGACACAAAATGTAAAATTACCAATAAATATTAATCTAAAAGTGAAACACAAGTTGTCCTATATGTCCTGGCTAGTGAGTGAAGTAATTTGGTGGCTGTGATAATTTTGCCGTATATTGGTGTAGTAACTGTGTGGCTAAAATTGAGGTATTTTAACATTTATTTTAGTTATTCTTGTGATTTTATGAGCAATGAAAATTATCTCACGCACTAGCGGGAACCTTTGTGAATACGTTGATATATAATAATAACCAATTATTTCAATTTTCTTGGAGTTCTGTGTCCTCGCTTGAAGCCCTGTTAGACGTTAAAAATATGTATACAAAATCCCAGCCTTAAGACGTTTTCCAGTGACAAAATTATTGCTTCATTAGTTTTTAATATATTTTCAATCCTGACGTTATATATTTTCAAAAGAAGAAGATGAAGAAGATACGAGGTTTGAACATATGCGAAATATACTAATACAGGGTGATTGGGAGGGAACCTCCAATATTCCAAAGGGGTGTTTAGGAGGCAAAAGTGAACAAAAAAGCGTAATAAACATATGGTCGAATATCAATGGCTACTGAGAGAGCAATGAAAATATGTTTAGTGTTTATTCTGTAGGTATTATAAATTATAACATTGATTAAAGATCTAATAAACCGGAATTAATGAATTAAATTTTCAAATGTACCGCCGCCCGCCTCGATGCATGCACTAAAATGAGCAGGGACACCATCATGCTGTAAGCACATGTTTTGCTAATATCCAATGGAACATCGTTCAGTAGATCTGTCAAATTATTTTCTAAAAATTCTACATATCTAGCTCCAGTAAGATGACCATCTAGCACAACTGGGCCAAGTAATTGATTATTATTAATCATACCACACCACACGTTTATGCTGAACCGATGCTGAAAGTTACTTTCCACCATGGCGTACGGATTTTCATCTGACCAACGATATTCATTGTGACAGTTATTTACTTCATCACGAGTGAACTGAGTCTCATCAGTGTATGGTTTGCGTTTATCCAATTGCAGCCGCTAAGCATTATCACTGTCCTGAAGATTCTGGACGTGCTGAATGTGGCAAGGTTTTAACCCATTTTTGTGAATGACTTCCCATGACGTAGTTTGATTAATTTGGAGACGGGTTGCAATGCGCCTCGTACATACTTACATCCGGGCTCCGTTCTACCATATTTAGAATTTCTTCTTCCATACTGCTAGACCAGGATCAGCTTGTCTCTCAGATGTAATTCTCATATTAGGAAACATTCCACTTTCACGTGCATTGTTGAAGACTGTCTGGAATACATTTCTATCTGGCACTCTTCGGTTCGGGAAGCGAAATCGATATTCAGCAACTGCACGATTAGCGCTACCGTTGCAACACCCATAAATAAAAATAATATCAGCATATCTCGATGACTAAATGTGGCAGGCATTACAAAATTAGGTGTGCACAATACCGACTAACGCATAAATGCGACAGTTATGAAGTAACCATTTAAATCACAAACGTCAAAATAAATGTACAGCTTTCGCAAAAGTAGGAACAAAAATATTTTCACTTGTAATCTCCCTAGTGCTTGGATTATTACCAGAAATATTTTCGAGGTCACGAATATTTTGAAAATTAGAGGGAACATTTTTTCAAAATATTCGTGAATGAGGAAAAATTTCCGGTTATTAATTCAAGCACGTGAAGGATTCTGTAAGAAAATTTCACACCTTAAAATTAATCAATAAAAAAGATCTTTTACTTGTTTTTATGATTTGCACAGAAAATAAACAAAAAATCCTATTTTCATTTTTAAAGCGAAATTTCAAGTCTATGCCATGTGTCATTATTTTGACAAAAATATTTCCACTTATTAATATCGTTCAGGGTACCCTAGAGGATGAAGAATATTTCCGGAAATATTTTGGTGTCCATGGTAACCAAACAAAAAACGAGTCTCTGATTGGCTTAAGAGTACAGGTGTGAAATTTCCGTTGCAATCTTAGTAACCGTTGACATTCGAGCATATGTTTATTTATGTTTAATACCTGTATAATACTTTAAAATAGTTTGAAATAATTTAGTTTATAATGTCTCTGGATGCTCACATTTAAGAAAGCTTGCAAACGTCAAAAGTTGTGCGTAATTATCAGTAACTAGACCTTTAGCCATATACGAATGGTTTTTTTTGAAGTCACGTATATTTCGAGGAAAAATGCAAAATCCGCAAGCCTAACTCGTGCGTTAATAGGTCTGTTTCATAAGAGTCAAGTATTAGTTTGAATCTGTTAGATTACATACATGGTGATACAGAACATATTAAATTTTTTTTTTAATGTGCAGGGGACGCTTACAAATTCAATTTTTTAAACTAAAAATTAAAAAGGGCAGTTCGAAAATTATTTAAAAATACACTTCTGGAAACTAGTGTATTGTAAAACCAAACCTTGCGCAAGGCATAGTATGCAGTTGGAAAGCGGCCCAGCGATCGTGTAATAAAAAATCAACATGAAAAAAATTACAAAATATTGAAAAAAATTAAAAGGAAAAAAATAAAAAATGTTAACATCTATTTTATATCAGCAAATTCAACCGCTATTGTTATTAATTAATAAAATTAATTTGCGGTTTTATTTAATTAAATTATTTGACGTACCTGATGTTACAACAACTGTTCAAAATTTTGTCCACCGACGTGTAACCACATTTACGCCCATGTTACCCCGTTCCTTCGAAGTAACATAAATGTTTCTTGTCCGTTTTGAACTCGTGTAAGTTATTACCAACAGCTACGATACGTTCGCGTAAGTCATCGCTAGTATCCACTTCGGTGCGATACACTTCATTTTTTAAGTACCTCTACAAAAAGAAGGAAAAAGGATTTAAGTCAGAAGATCAAGGCGGCAAAGTACCGGTCTCCCCCCGTCCAATCCATCGTATACACGGTTGGAAAACGGTGATGGTCCATCTGCCGTTACATGAGAGCGACAAAGTAAAGTATAGAAATCCGTGCGACAGACAAGGATGACTATATTGACGACGTTTTAAAGTCTAAATAGTCCCCGCCCGTTTCACCATTCAAAACAAATAAAAGGGGGAGTGACTGCTCAGATGTGATTCTAATTTATAAAACGTCTTCCAACCGTTTTCCAACCGTGTATACTCGTAAGTCATTCCTAGGCGCAAATGCGGCGAAATAATAAGCTTCCAATGGAATTTCTTTTAAATCTACATACTGTATTTTCCTAGTTTATTTACTATTTAAAAATAATAATAAAAATATTTCTTCCATATAAAATATTTTGGCACCTAAATATTATAGTAGAATAAGTCGAGAGCGTATAGACATTATGCGACATATTTGTAAAAGGCTGGAGTGAGCTCTACATAAAACCGTCCGCGATGCACCTAGACCGCGACCGCATAGTTCTTCCCTTTATTGTGACAGTGATTTTAACATCAAAATGTGAACATTTGCTTTATACTTAATGTTATAAGTAAAACATTCATGGTTGAAGTCGTTTTACTGATAAAACTATTTTCTTTTCATTTCTGTACGAAATTTTGATGACAGTTTCAACGAATCTCGTGGAGTGCATATAAGTGAACTGTAAACAGGAAAACGAATTCCGGAATTTGACAGGACCCGAGATAATTTCTTTAACATTTAGCTCAAATGCGGGCCCTGTTTTGATAAGAAAACAAACTATTACTGGAAAAAATTACCGGCGCCTGTATCAGCTTTTTGATTAAAAAATATGCGGGCGTATCAGCAACTGCGAGGCGTTTATCAAGAACAGACGGCATTTTAATGAAAAAACAAGCAGGGCAAAAACAACTTTTTGCAACGTGGCGTCTTAATGATATAGAGGAGAAACGAAGTTAATTAGAGGTTTGTTTTAAGGCTTTATATAAGGTAATAAACAGTATAAATAAGACAACACTGAGTTGACTAATTAAGTTAACATTATTCAAAGAATGTAATTGTCTAAATGCCAAATATTTGAAACAAAGGTACTCACGTTTTAAACATTACAACCTTTAAACTTTTTAAAGTAAGACATAATGCATAAAAATACAGGGTGTCCGAAATATGAGTGCCTTTATTTTTCTGTATGATAAATTGTACCAAACAAAATATATTTGACTTAACAATTTTTTTTCTTAGACCAACAATAATAGAAATGGCATAGCAGCTAAACAGCTATTTAAGTATCCAAAGCGGTAAGGGTTGTTTCCCAATGTTATTAAAAAGGATTAGGTTGTCTGGTAAGTTTCGACCAATCACAGTACAGTACACCGACGCGTCATTTGGAGGAATGGACGGAGCGGGACTAGCGTAATATTCAGTATTTCTATTTATGCACAATAAACTGTTCGAAATCGACTTTCCGATTTTTAAATTAATTTGATGGATCTAGGCTTCAGAATATGTCGATATGAGCCCTAATAATTAGAATAGCTTCTCTAATTTTAAATGAACACGATAAATACTGATACTTCTTTGGAACATCTGAAGGGAATTTTTTCCTCTACCATTTAGCCCACTGAATGTTTCTTTTATTTGATTTAAAGTTGCTATTTGTTGTTCTAATATTTGCCCATAAGGTTGGATGTTGGTGTCATAATTGTCAAACCATGATTATATTAATAATACTTATCACCGAAATCCTCAGCGTGCTGTTTATTGCGTACCTGTTATGCGGAGTTGCTTTATTATTTCATAATAATTGCGCAGCCAAACGGACATAAAATATAATATCAAATATGATTACGAGTATAATGACTTACTAAAAGTCTACCGAACGCTAAATTGTAGAATCGTTTTGACAATTTTAACTTTGACATATTATTATGTATAAGCACTACATAGTACTACATACAAACTTTCCTCCGAGTATCGTGTAGTAATGGGATCACCCTCATTCCAACACAGTTATCAAGGAACCTAATCATTTTTAATAACCGTGGTAGTTTCCTGGTCGAAGGCAAAAGTTTGGTAGCCGCGGGGGTACCGAAGACTACCAATTTTGTCTGAGACCGGTAGCCCTTAACGTTTGTGATGCTTATTAAGATTTTTGCACGATCCATGCCATAACCAAATTATATGGTTTAAATGATTTTTAGATATAAATTTGTTTAATGTTTAAAGTGACAATCCTGTGACAACTATCGCTTACTAAAAAAATCTCAAAATCCCATCCAATAAATAATGAGTTAAGTCGTTGAATTACCTATCAATTTCGTGCAAAAACTTATTTTTTTCAATTATTTAAGTTAATTCGAATAAATTTTCCTACAGTTCAGTCATGAATGTTATTTGACACCAAATATGTAGTTTTTATTTACAAAGAGCGTTACAATAAGAGCGCTATATTTGAATTTCGCGCCATTTTGGCTGGCATAATTTGTTGGGTTAGTAATTATGACAGGTCGATAAGTTAGTAAACATGGAGCGATACACGATACAAGAACGCGTCATTAATATTAACCGTTACCATCGAAATGGTGAAAGTTTGGTTATTACGATTCGTAAAGTGCGTACAATCATCCTCTGTTAAATCACGTCGCCTAAGCACGGCTGCTGCGAAAAGACGATGGTCGAACTTTCGGTAGAAATAATGTTTCAAATTCATCAACTGTGAAATATACTATACGAGCTCGTATCGTGTGTTTCATATCAAGAATTGTGTTGGTAGTTTTTCACTTTACGAATCGTAGCAACTAAACTTTCACCATTTTGATAGTAATGTTTAAAAATAAGAACGCATCGTTGAATCGTGTATCGTCCCATGTTTCCGATCTTCTATATCCTACCCTACCTGTCTCCTATCGATCTGTCATAATTACTACGTATCGTGACGTATCAAATTATGACAGTCAAAGTAGCGCGCAATTCAAATTTTTAGTATTTTCTAAACTACATGTTTATACAAACATTTCGTCTTATTTTGAGGTTTAGCCGTTAAATTTATGCCTTTAGTTTAAGAATCACCCTGTATAAAAAGATAGTATCGCAAAATCTTTAAAAAAATTGCAACATAAAATATCAGTTTCAGCATAGTAAACGTCCCATATAATTTATTTAAAATTCATTTACTTAGAAGTAAGTACTAAGTAGGCACCTACCAAATTTTAACAGGATTATATCGATTCCTTTTGGAAATATTGGCAAAACAAATGACGGTAGACCTAAAATTCATGGGGAAAGGATCATTTTTGTTGTTATATTACCTAAATAATGTACGGTACATTGTTCTGAAACTCCTTCTTAAAATGATGTTTTGGGGTTATTGTTGAAAATTCTGAGAGAAGGACGAAAAATTGCAAATTATGGCAACGCAGCGTTGGTAAGTCACCTCAATACTTATACCTGTGACCTATAAATGTATCCCAATTAAGAATTAAGTGCAGATTACCTGATACCTCTTTATTAACGATTACATACAAGCTCGAGTTTTATCGATAACACACTTTATGGAACAGAATATTGCTCAAAGGATATTAAAAGATGTAGAGGACTCGCGTCAAACCCATTAATTTATCAGCGAAGTATTTAATCATAAATTATGTAACAGAGCTGCGCCACTGATATGCCTTGTTAAAATTTGATGACTCTAGCTAGCTGATTATCGCAAAATGACAAATATGCGCACTGCAGAAGAGCTATTCCGCTTTATTAAAAATTATTCAAGCATTTTAAATATAACAGTGCATTCTATTTTATCTCTAGTCTTGTCCCCATGGACGCGAAATTAGCGGATATTTGCTGGAATTATTTAATGAGGGGAGAAGTCTCAATTTTTTAAAAAATTCGCTAACGGCCTAACTGTAATATTTTCTATTATTTTCAACATAAAACTGTAATGGTAAATTATCAGAAGCTCAAATCATACTTAACCCCACATAGTGATGAAAATAGCAATAATATTAATTTTGCGAATATGTGGTTTAGGACATACGAGAAAAATTTAATTTTCATTGTAAAATTATAACATGGATTTATACATTTTTGTAAATTTCATAAAATAAAAATTTATGTCGCCTATAATTACCAAATTAAAGTTATCCCTGTAGGGAGATCCGCAAAACGGTTTCTAATTGGTCTGACGTCACAAGCGTACTGCAAGCTCCGCCCCGGCTCGGTAACCGCGCGTATCTGTCAAAGCAGGAAGCAAGCATTTAATGAGTATATTAGTATTATGTACGAAATATACTCACCTTTTTTAATATTAAATATAAACCGGACGTTTTAACTTCTTTATTCATCACCTAATAATAAACAATATGCCTAGACCATTTTGATTTAATAGATATATAGCACATTTAGGTAAAAAAACGCCACTTTCTTGCCGGCATATATCGCTTCTTGCTTCGAGAAACCAGCCAAATCGGCCCCGTAACCTGTAATAAATGTCCACGTCAGGCGACGAGAGGTAGGTAGCTGACGTCACGCATCCTAGCCTCGCATACGGGTACGTTTCGTAGTCTCACATTGGCTGGAGATTTTCAAATGCTCAAAATTGCCTTATTTCTTTAAATTTTGATTTTAAATTTGGCAAGATTATTTTTTATTGCATATTCAGTTGATTCTAAGAAAAAACAAAAATTGCCAAACCTGCCTATTTCACGTCCATTAGGACAACGCTTTATAAGTATAAAGCGTTCTTTAGAAAGTTCTAAAGAAATTATGGAGTACCTATTTCATCAAAAATTATGTCTCAATATCACAAATATACGACCTAGTAGAATATTTTTATTTGTTTCTACTTTGATTACAACACACGACCCACTTGATTATTTATGCATATGAGACATTTATTTAATAAATGCAACCTTGAATATTGTAGTCACGTCTATAGCACATTACAGTAACATAAGTAAATTACTTTGTCTATTAGGTAAGGCTGGTTTCACAGTAGAACTCCGATTTGGAAGCGGAGTGTCACTTACTTCAAGAAATATAAAAAATAAACAAACATTTTTTTGTATATACAGAGTTAAAACTATGACTAAATACAAATATTTTAAGAGTGGATAGAGAAAATAAGAAGTAACTGAACCGTTCTAAAAATCTTTCTAACCTTATTTATAAACCAGAAACATTTATTTCTCTAAAGTATATTAAACCCTTATTTATAGACGCCTATGGACGCTTGCCAGATATGATTTTAAATTTTGCAATGTTAGCTATGCAACCACCAATACAACAATGTCATCTATGTCTGGCCAGTATAGGCCAGTATACATCAGACCTTGCGCCAGATCTGGTAATTCTGATTTTTTGCCGAATTGTTTATGATGTTGACCCAATGAATAATTATTCAAGTTTTCTACCTGGACCTCCTAACGTTATCAAAGTATACTAAATTTGCTACAATTTGAACCTAGAATCATCTTTGTAAACCCAGTAATTTCCGAAATACAGCTGGTCAAAATTTGTCATTTTTTTTTCGAATTCAGAAATTGTTAGTAATATTTTGTTGTTCACTAGGAATTTTGACCCTATAGGCCTATTTTCTTCGGGAAATGCCTTTCCATATTCCAATGGATCCTGGAATAATAGGTTTGAGGGGGGCCTACGTATGAACCACCTATATTTCTCATTACTATTTCTGTTTTTTGTGTTACATTATCGAACCCTTGTTTGAACGTTTCATGATCATTAACCCTTTCCCTTCCATCCATGTCAAAAATTCTTAAAATAATATATACCAGATAATATTGTTTTTACTTATTATGTTAGGTTAGATGCTAGGAACGAAAAGTTTAAGGATTTAGGATTATTTTAATTTCATTTTACAAAAAATTATTCAAAATTAAAATACATTTCACTGTAATTCGGTCCGATTTACAAAAATCTATTACCCAAAACCGTCAAAATACTAATTTTGGTTACATCTATGAGGCACTACAATGGATCAAATTGATTTTTGGCTGGAATGTACTATTTCAAGATCGTTAAAGTTATGTGACTAATTTTTCTTTAACATTAGGAAAGCTTTGTCTAATTCATGAGCTATATTTCAATCATTTTTACGAGCTAAATATTTTCGAAATGGATCCATTGCATGGTCAGCAGATTCTTTTATCTCACTGGATTTCTTTTTTTGAGGATATCCTGAAACTGTAGTCTATCATAACTCATGTACAACATACAAGAATATGAGACAGCGTAATGGACATCAAAAATGAGGGTTTTTGAACGAAATTAGCAACACTTCTCGATAACTGAACTATTTATTTGTTTGTTCACTTGGTCATTGTTGAAATCCGCTAAGATTTTTCAATTTTCTCCCTGGATTGCACTGATCTCTCGATATAACCTTCTGCAACATATCTGGACTGATAAAAGTGTGCAGAACATGACCTGTGAATTCTTTTGCTTTTTGTACGCCCAAATATTCTGCATCTTCTTCTTTATACTAATAAGCAATTTTTCTGGCTCCTGATTATCACGAAAAATGCTGTGACCCTAAGATACTGATGACTGGTTATTTCTCACAAATTTTTCATTAAAATATATATACCAATAAAACATTTGCATTATATTTATCCAATACATCTTTCTTTCGGCACCACAAAACACAAACTCACGCAACGAAGGAATGCTATTTTACCTACTTCTAAAATATCACATAGCAATAAAACATCGTCGTTGTACTTGTATATCCATCGAACTATAGTCGAGGACCAAAATAATAGAGTGATTAAAAAAAAGAATCTACTGTTGTATCAAACTGAATAAGTATTAACAATGAAATGAGACATAGAGTGATTCATGTTATAAACCCGCTCACAATTTATAGCAGTCAGTGCAAAGAAATATATGAGCGGTAGTGAATGACTGGAATTTCCGTTTTATAAAACAAAATCGAAAGAGTATGTATAGAAAAAAAAACAAAATAATTATACAGGGAATATACTATTAAGATAAAGAAAGTTGAAATTTGAATCGAGGAATATATTACACCGAGAAAATATGGATAAATCAAGGCAATATGGTGACAAAAGTGTGGCACGATTGCAATATCCAAAGCAAACGGCAGGCATTTTCATATAATAATTCATGGATGGTATTACCGATAATAAAAACAATTCAAGTTACTATCCTACAGGATAAATCTGTGCCAAAAATATATAAGTAAAATATAGAGTGATTTTGCGAATTATGAGTAACATCAATTTTCGTTTTATAAAACGAAATGAAAAAGTATGCTGATAGAATAAGACAAAATAGTGACAGTCTTAAATAGTCTCTATGCTATGGCAAATATAAGAACGTCCAAATATGAATAGAGGAATATATTACACTGACGAAACGTGAATAAATGAAGGCCATGACAAAAATGTGGCACGATTGCAATATCTAAAGCAAACGGCAGGCATTCTTTGACGGATTTTCAACTGAATCAAAGTCACCTTCTGGCGACGGCGAAAACGACGGCGCCTTGGAACGCATACTGGAAGCGCAAAAAAGATGGGTTTACTTGTATTTGAATCACGACGAACAAGAGACTCTAGTGAGGACATAGTGAAATATCTGAAAAATGGTTTAGAATTGTTTTACCGCATTTGGAACTCGGTGCTGTAATTGTAATCGAAAATCTATCATAGCCGAGAAAGGCGGAAATTATAGACTGGTTAAAACTGAAATAGATCGAATTTGACGAAATATGCTTAAACCTCAATTACTCAAAATCAAGGAAAAATATTAAGTATGTAGTGAATGAAAGCCGCAGCTTATGGTATTGCAGTACCTCGTTTGCCACCCTACCACTGTAAACTAAATCCCATTGAGTTAATCTGGGCCCAGATAAAACTGGAGTAGCATGAAGGAATATGACATTTACATTACAGGATGTAAAATTACTCTCACATATTATGCATGTCCGGAAGAATGAACAACGCATGTGGGATCTCAACACGACAGTTGATCTATTGGTTGATCCTCGTAATAACCTTTGCAGATGAAAGCAGTTCTAGTGATGAATACGACAGTTCTAGTGATAGTGACAGAGTGACATGTAATGCATATGTATAATAATACAGTCAATAATAAGTGTAGTGTAGTGTATAATAAATGTTAGTCTGTGACTGTTATGCTCGTAGTTACACTGCTATCCTCGAATCAAGAATTCAGACGTCTTACGTCACGGCTGACGTTACACATTTGTTTCTATTGTCAACGTAATTTTCGATATTTGTTCGCGTTAAAAACAATGTTTTATTGCAATTTAGTGCAATATATGATGCAAACTTTTAGAGTAGTATATAGTTTTATTACTTTCAGTTTCAGTTTCTTAAATATTTTGATGAAAATATAATGAATTGTTCATTTGTTCGTATGACGTAAGTCGTCTGAATTCTTGTCGCGAGTATAGTAATCAGTAGTGTATAATGTATATGTATAGTACAGTGTATTTATTATAGGTAAGTGTTAAAGTGTGAAATCCTGCAGAGTGCGATAAGGTAAGTCTAAGTCGGCGGTAGTGGGCCATCGTTGTCCAAAAGAACAGCATTCTGCAATTGTAGAGAGGATGATATGGGTGAGTTTTCAAACTTTTTAAAGTAAACTATTAAAGTACTAGATTCACATAACGTCTGCTTATATTTAGTAATTTTGTATTCTTTGTACCCTTTTCAAGTGGCACGCCTATGAAACCTTGTCTCTCGCAGCCCTCACCTCCCGAACTGATCTAAGTGCTACAAATGAATCACTTTCTATTATTTTGGGTCTCGGGTATAATATAATCACGTAGGTGAAACAAGTGACATAAAAAAATAAGACGGTCAGAGGCCATGAGCCACTTCATATTCCTTCAAGTACCCACCGTTTAATGATCCCCTTGTACACCGTTATCGCCCTTCTTTTGTATAACACCAGAGAAGTAATTTACGCCGGCTGGAACCTTAGACTTGCAAATCCGAAGTTAATTTATTATCCTTCATGCGTCACCGCAGAACGCCCAGCTGAAAATCTTTAAGCCAACAGAAACTCTGAAGTCGCATTGGTAGTCCCGGCGTGTCATATTTCAGCTTGTAATCTAACTTTTAAATCATTTGATTTCCTGAGATATTGTATAAAGTGTAAAATGTACTCCAGGTACAGGTGGAGATAAACTGAAAGGGAAAAGTTAAGAAACTCGGGAAGTTAGATTGTCGTTGAGGAATTTGCCACAAACACAGTCAAGACGGCAATTATTCATAAACTGGAAGAGGGATTACTTTTGCGTTAGACATCGCCCCGAATAATTTTCTTGAAATCAGGACCGGATTTTCATTTTCATGGGCTCTACATATAATAGGAACAGAGTCATCAATATAGAAGAGTGCTGCTCGTCATAAAACTACTAAATTATTATACAAAAATGATTATACCTAGTATTGTGATATTTAGAACGTAGACTTAGAGTTCTAAGAGTAGATAAACCACAATATAGGCGAGTAAATAGCGAGTAAATTCTCGAAAATTTGTTATGGTTATGAAATAGGCTTATTGTAAAATTAGGCATATAATTTGCCTAGACTTTTTCAATATGATCGAGCATATTCGTAGCTACAAAACATAGATAATCTTACAATTTGACTGAAAATGTTGTTTTTCTTAAATCTTTGGGCAAGGATTGTCGATGATCGCTTTATTGAACCATTCATATCACCAAATCAAATGGATGTAGTTCAGTATCTCGAGTTCTTTCGAAATGATCTGTTTGGACTTCTGGAATATGTGCCCTTAGCTCTGAATGTAGTTCTTGCACGGTGGTGCTTCCCCTCAATTTCGGCGTCAAACAAGATACATATCGCCATAAAACGAAAATACGAAACTAATTTATCTAGTAGGCCGCTATTAGCGATACTGACAATTAAATGGGAATCAAGCTGTCAGTTTGTAAATTTTTGAAATTGAAGTAATACTAATTGTGTATTGTTGTTCTGTTCTTAATTTGTTACCTACTTTAATAATTCACTTGTTATTAAAATGGCATACACAAATGAGGAAATGGCCGATATGCATTACGTTTGCGGTCTGTCGCAGGGGAATGGGTTAGAAGCTTCTAGAAGATATGCTGAAATGTATCGTCAACGGCAGCATCCTTCACATAGAATATTTGCCCGACTTCATCAACGATTACGAGAATATGGTTCATTCAACAAAAGAACGCAGGATTGTGGTCGCCATCGAGAAGTAAGAACACCACAGCTTGAGGAAGCAGTACTTAATTTGATAGAAGAACAACCTACTACCAGTACTAGAAAGATTGCTTTCCAGCTAAATGTTGATCATATGACGGTATTTCGAATTTTAAAGGAACATCTCTTATACCCTTACCATCTGCAACGAGTACAGGCACTGTTACCGCGAGACTTTCCGAACCGTCTTGAATTTTGCAATTGGATGCTGGAAATGATTAGAAGAAATCGTGACTTTCTGAAGACGATCGAATTCACAGACGAATGTAGTTTTTCTCGGGACAAGATTATTAATTTTCATAATTACCACATATGGGCTGATGAAAACCCTCACGCTATTGTCGAAACTAACCATCAAGAACAGTTTTCTCTTAACGTGTGGGTCGGAGTTATTGGGGATTATTTAATTGGGCCTCATTTTCTACCTCCTCGATTAAATGGTGAGGCATACGTTCAATTTTTAAGAGAAGTGCATCCCGTACTGCTGGAGGAAGTTCCTTTGGGCGTCAGAAGAGATATGGTTTTTATGCATGATGGGTCTCCCGCCCATTTTAGTCAAGTAGCACGTCAGCATTTAGCTGAAACATATGCAAATCAGTGGATAGGTCGAGGAGGACCACAGAATTGGCCCGCTCGATCCCGGATCTCAATCCTCTCGATTTCTCTACTTGGGGCCATTTGCAGCATTTGGTTTATCGTACTCCTATTCGCGATGTAGAGGACTTTAGAAACCGCATTATCGATGCGTGCAGGGTAATTAGAGACTCCAGGAATATTTGAGCGAATACGTGGCTCAATGCGCTGACGCCTAGACGCAAGCGTAATGTCTGAGGGTAGACACATAGAACATTTACTATGATTTCTACATGTTGTATGTTTTGTTATTAATAAATTAGTTTTGATTATTACCCTTTAATCATTTAATGCAGGTAGTAACTACAAAATAACAGTAAATCCAGTTCGCATTTATGACGATGTAGGTATCTCTGTAGTTGTTCGTAAAACAATTTTTTGCTGCGAAATGGTTTATTTTGGGCAAAAAATTCAAGAGACATTTTTTTTTAGAATGAAACATTTTTTTTTAGGTAAACAAATAATAAGACAAAAAGTTACGTTGGAAATAAATTTTAGGGGTTGCGTTTTCCACCCCTTACAACCATGGGGTAAACCAAATAAATTACTGGCTAAGTGTCTTTTTGGTAGTAGAAAATGTCAGGTTAATTTCAATATTGTAACTTGTTTAGTGCTTGTGAAAAAAATTGTTAAATAAATTTTATGTACCCCCTTTAAGGGGCTGTATCTTAACAAGGGATGCTCCAATAAAGCTTCTTTATATGAAAGATCCTATCTTTTTTTCGATGAGGAATCACCCCCTTAAATGTTTTACACTTATTTAGTTACACCCTGTATGATGCGGCATCATCGGTAGGCATTTTATTGGCCTTATTTTTATGAACATACGTTGAAAAGCGTGAGTTACCTAAATTTTGTACAAAAATAACTTCCTGCACTTCTGAGGAACGGGGCTTTGCAGCTACGGAGAATCCTGTGGTTTCAGCATGACGGAGCTTCACCCCACAAGACCAGGATTGTGCTGCAATATTTAGATAACACATTCCGAGAAAAATTAATTGGGATTAATGGACCTATTCAGTGGCCAACAAAGTTACCATATCTAACACCCATCGATTTTTTTAAGAAATAAAACACCTTTGCGAGATATTAATAATTTGAAAGAAAAAAATCACAACCGCTTGTAATGAGTGAAACGGCAAAATATCAATAAACGCAACCTACAAAGAAGTCGGGCGAAGATTCGATATGAGTCTTGAATTGAGAGAAGGTTATACAGAGAATAGATTGTAGTAAGTATGTAGCATGAGGGCGGTTATTTATTCTTAATGATATTTATGCACTTTAAACAATGGACATTGAACTATTTGATCATTCTACCGCTAATGTGATTTTTAGGTGGTATTTCTTTTGAGACTCTTTAGAACGATATTGCTTATAACTTTTATATGGGAAGTAAGACATAAAAATATGTTTAATAAAAGTTTATTAGAAAAAAGAGAGCTTTTTAACAGGGACAAAAATTTGGGTATGTTTCTGGAAAAAAATATAACTGATGACATTAGTCGTTTCTGTCAAATCCCAAAGATAAAATTTTCAATTGAAAATGGAGCTTATATCAACCCATTTAACACCACGTTTAACACCGAATAATTTTTTTTTGTATCCTTAGAGCAGGCCCATACTCTCGAGTTTGGGACACCCTATACCCCGCCCTATACAAATACAAGTACAAATTATACTCTATACCTAAGTAATTTGCACAATTAAGATAAATATATATCGGCAACCATGAATTGTAAAATTTCCTAATTGCTAAAAAAGATGCTGCCAATGTCGTGTGAGTATCAAAGATTTCTCTGAGTGTAAAGATGTTACCAAAGTATCAAATTAAAATACAATTTAGAAAAGAAAAATAAAAAGATAATTCAATAAAAGAAAAATATAAAACAAGTGCCTAGTTACATTGCTATAATGGCAAACACCCACAATTATTGCTGTTGTTTTTGATACCCCATATTCATACCATGTAAAGCGCATATTTTATTCAAGGTACATCAAAATATCAAAATATTCTGTGATCAGAATGGCAAATATAATTATTGGTTAAAGAACCAATAGCAGCAACACCCTTGAGTATATACACAATAGTCAAGGGTAACACACACTCACTTAAAACATTGGCCTTGGAAATTACGTTAATATTCACACGTGATATTTTTCCTAAAATTTATTTCCGTTAAAAGGTTCATCAAATGTCAGCTGACAGAAAGAAGATAAAAAGCGTTGAACCTATTTTGTTCTTATTGGAATATTTGTCTTGGAATTTTAAAACGTGAGACCCTCCCGATATAAGTAACTGTCAGCGACGTGTCGACAATATTACCCAGAAAATACTATAATTTAGAGAATAAATGTTCCTGTCATGAAAGATACGGTAAATTTGATTGTATGCTCTCCAACTTACATAGATATCGATGAAAAATGTTCTTTAGATGAAATCTCGTAATGTGTAGTTAAAGAAGTTGCAAGTTTTCTAGTTGAATCTCGTTTAGTGGGTTTTCAGACAAAAGATGCATGCTACGTGTGACTTGCTACCGAAAGCAGGAAGCATACTACTTGTTTGAAAACCTATATTATGAAATGGATGCTTTAACACCAAAGTCGCGTGGCATGGATGCGACGTAACGTGCTACTCAGAACATGTATATTTTGCTAGTTTGCCACGCGTATTGGTGCGTGCACATTATTAAGCACACTTATCCTGTCAAAATATTGACATACTCTTTTTCTGATTCACCATTAAATTGGAAAAAATTAAGAGAAATAGACAAAAGGATAAAGGAATTCCAACAAATTATTAACCAATAACTATTTTTGTGAACAAAATAAGGGTAAGCAGTATTTAAATAGAGTCAGAATACTGTTCGACCTACAATATCGTAGGTACTTAACCGCAGAACCGACAATTGAACTGGCTGTTCCTTCATATGTAGTTCCACATATAAATCGAGTGCAGGTGAGATGTAACTGGTCCACCTATGGCATACTGATGAGGGCTAACAAGCCCGAAACCGGTCTATGTCTGGTGGAGTGGCCGACAAGGGTTCTTGGCTGTTTCACACAGATACTGCAGGTGTAATTCAATGCCAGTCGGGGCATTAGCCCGCGGAGTAGTTGTTTCCTGCAGTATCATTTATAGAAAAGGATAAGGGAATCCCACCTGTCAAATTATTAACCAATAACTATATTTTTGTGAACAAAATAAGGGCAAGCAGTATTTAAATAGAGTCGTACTGAATACTGTTCGACACTACTCATTAAAGAAATTTCCAATAAAATGAATGTTTGTCTCTATGTCCTTTATAGAATCGTAAATTATGAATTTGATCATGTGATGATCTTTAGCAAAGTTGTTGTGCATGAGCCCACGAAGGTTTCTAAGTTGTTACGACCAATTTTCGACAGATGGCGCCACTGTCATTCCACTGAGTGGCGCATCAACGCCCGCAGGTTACAACTAGTATTCTAATAATAATACTGACGACTTTGTTCTAGATTCATCTAGTGGAATGCTCATTAGCAAAAGTACTTGTGATTTATTATTTGCCTAATATATACCTATTAAATTTTTGAGTATGCATTTGTATGGATAAATCCATAACCTCCTTATTTTCTTTTCCTCCTTGTAATCATCGCAGCAAATAATCTTCTTCCAACAGCATTATTAAGAATACAATTGTTTAACTGAGCTCGAACTATTGCTATATCACAGAGGATTTGGGTGTAGCAGCATGCGACTTCAGTGTAAAAATACCACTGGAAGACACATGATGCGACGCGCTTCCTGCTTCCAAGTAGCAATCGCACATAGCATGCATCTTTGGTCTGAAAACCCACTTAAAGTAAGCTTATACCATAAAATATACTTCGTTTCCATACCTACACTAAAAACAAATCAGAACACCATCTCACTTAATTCCAGAACAAAATTAATTGAATAGTGTCCTGACTAATTTCACAGGTATAAATACTTCTATTTATTTGTTTACTTAGTATAAAACTGCCCTATAGTGAAAACAAATACATAATGTTAAAAAACAAATATTTATATATAATAAAACATAAAAACATTCAAATAATATAAACACAAAAAGAAAACAGATTTAAAAGCAAATAACAAATAAAAAACAAATGTTTGTGTTCGATATTGGAAGTCTAAATGTGTCACGATGTCGTGAATTCATGAGAGTCACATTGAGTTCCAGTCTACTCAGGATTTCAGGACAATGAAGCAAATTATTTACAATTTTATGTAATGAGGTCAAAAAGTACACGAGGATCTAGACTGTCGACTCTGTACTTTGATAATAAGAGGTCATGCGGATGACCTATAGGTGGATAAAATTCATGATCCTTAAAATACGCGTGCTCTAAAAATTTTCTCTGAACTTTTTCAATCGTATGCTTTTGATTGCCATACTTAGGATGCCAAACTGAAAAACTATTCTAATTTTGAACGTATTAAAGAAAAGTAAAGACAAAGTATGCACCACTTGACTGAAATTGTCTGGAATTGTGTATAATAAAACCCATATTTTTGTTGGAATGTCCAACGGTCGCGAGATTATGATGATTAAATGAGAGTCTAGGATCAAAAGTAGTTCCTAGACCTTTAACTGTTTTGAGTCTAAGAAGAGGAGTGTCATTAATATTATAGGGAAAGATTAATGTACTTTGCTTACAAGAAAACGACAAAATGTTGCACTTGTTAATGTTTAACTTAAGATGATTCGAGTTGCACCAGTCACTAATTTGTTCTAGGTTATTCTGTAATAATTCACAATGTGCAACGATAGATACCAGTAAAATTTCTATCATCCGCATACAAGTACTTAACGTCAAGACAAGTAGTTATATCATTAACATAAATGTTAAATGATATAGGACTCAAAATTGAACCTTGAGGAACCCCAGATAATGCACTAAGCTATGTCGACTTAAACCCTTGGCATTGGATAAATTGTAGTCAGTTGTGAATATAAGACTTAAAAAGTTGACATTATTTACCAGAAACATCTATGCGATCAAAGTTTTCAAGAAAAATATCATGGTGGAAACGATCAAACGCTTTCGACATGATTTCTGATATATATATTGAGTTATTGATTGATTCCACTATAAATGGTGTTCAGAAACTCCTCGCAAAAAATTTAGAGGGTCATACTACTAAAAAAAAATAATGTTTCCAGAGACATATGATGGTTAAAGTACTTTCAAAGTTACTTCTGAGGAATATAACGATATACATATGTCAAAACGTCAAGAAAGCTAAACCGACGACGCGGCGACCAGCTCAGAATAAAGGTTAGAATAAATTAGTTAAATGTCTATTTTCTTACAAAAGGTTGCGCTTCTGCTTTTATCTTGTATGAACAAAGCATATAAGGTTTGAAATTACCGTCAAAGCAGTATGACAGCTATCATTCAATTGTTTTCAAAGTATACTTTGTTAAATCTAAGAAATAAGATTCATCAATCATCAGTATGTCCAAAAAATTTAAATGTCGATTTTCTCGTAAACGGTTGGTTTTTTTTGACATCAAACAAGAGTATCAAATTCTCTCATTCTTTAAAGTAATGCCATCAAAATTAAAGACAAAAAAGGTGTGATCATTTTTTCAATTACCACGTGCCCTTACTACCCTTTAGGGCACTGCAGTTTCAGAAATATTTTACCTAAAACTGCGTCTCTATGAAAGTTACAAGTGTGCCAAATTTGAAAAAAATCGTTCCAGTATTAAAAAAGTTAAAGCCAAACAAGAACAAATAAAACAAATTCGAGGTTATGTAACTCCGTTAATATTGACTTTTCGAGAAAATATTAATCAACTTGACACATTATTTTTTCGAATAGCACAGCCTAAATTTTCTGGTCGGAGTTTCCAGACACCCTGTACATATTGGGTTCTTATATTTATGAGGGATTGGAACTTTTGTAAACGAGATTCTTTTAAACCAGCTCTTACTAGGAAAGAACAGCTGCAGTTTTAGTATTACTTAATGCCAGAATTGCATGAGTTCGTTTATAGACACTAGACTTCAAAACGATTACGTAACGGAACAGGAAAGCGAAATTTGGGTTTAAACGAGATTTGTAAAAATTAACTCTCATACGTCTTTGCGGGTACGATTTGCTTTTATCTCTCCGTTTTCAATTTAACTGAATTGCTTTTTAAAGGAACGCCGCAGAGTGAACATTATATTTGCTTTTATTACGAAAGCATACGGCTGTCAAGAAGGACAGTAACGCTCCGATACGTAGAATTAAGGTTACGAGGAAAGATTGCAACAGGATGCAATATTTTCCTTTTACGTTTTGTCTCAGCGAATTACATCACAGAGATTTCTGAAGCTGCCCCTGGATTTCCTCACAAAATTAAATTTTAATAAAAAGTATATGAACTGTCAAGACGGATTGATTGTTTATAGGAATGGCTTGAGTTGAAACTTTAAAGAAACTATAAAAGTAGCTGAAACATAAAATTAGGTCAGCTTGATAAACAGTATACAGCCGTATTTCTAAGATCTAAGATCTAAGATTTCTTAGATCTCATCTATTGTGGTAAAATTTTTTAGTTACCACAATTTCAAAAGTGAACTTAGCTATTTATAGAATGTTTTCATTAAACCAGGTTAGTAAAATTAGCTAGATTAATTTTTATTTTAGATAATTATTGAACAGAGCTTTGTCTGTGAAATTGTTCATTAGCATACCTAGATGTTTGGTATCAGAGAGCATAAATATGATTTTATTGATATATGGGTAGATATTGTGGGTGTAATTCAACGCTGGTCGGGGTTGTAGTCCGCAGAGTAGTTAGTTTCATACAATATTGTTAATACCTAAAAATATATAAAAAACGATTACATAAATAGCAATTTTTTTAAGAAATAAGTAGGTAATTCATTGATAGGTTAATGTCACTTTTGACATTGTCGATATTTAATTTCAAATAATTTTAATTTATTGGTATAATAATTTTTATAGTTAGATATTTGACTCAACTTAATGGATAACCTCTCCAATACAGTAAAAAAGTAAGCTCTGTTCCCAGAAAAGTCAGTGATTGGTTCCAAACTGTTAGAAATATTCAACCAGTTGAGTTGTGAATGGGTTGCTGAACTATCGGGCATCTTCTCTTATCTTCAGCCTCTATTGACTTACCTTAAACAAATTGCAAGTCTTTCGTCAGATGACACTGCTCTGCGAAATTTTGTGTTTCGGTGTTGTAGGTGAGGATGATCCAAGAACTAGTTTTTTTTGTGACATTCGGAAGTACTGAAAAAAATTTCCTTAAACTCTGTACAGTTTAGAAAATTAATGAAAACTGCTTTTTTTGGACAGGGTGAACCCAAAATCTCATTTTCCTGGCTTCCTCCTCCTAACCTGATGGAAAGACAATTCTAGTTGCCTCCCGTACCACAAAAAGAAAAAGTGTTCATAAAATAATCTTCAATTCGACTTTTTGATTTGTTCCATTTTGAAACCTGTTGCTGCTGCTATCCAAATTATTTAAACATTTGCAGACTTGTGATTTTTCTTCTGTAGGTCATGAGACTTTTCTGTTGGTTTTTAAAAATAGTTTTACATAGAAAAAAAAAGTATAGTACCTAATCGCTTATACAATTGTATATCTATGTACTACAATTTGATGAGATTATAGCTCCAAGCAGTATTTTGCTACAACTGAAATGTTACCAATTATTACATACATTTACTAAATGTTTTGTAAGTTTATTGATACAAGTACTATAGCAGTTTACCAGCATTTTGTAGCCTCCATTATACCATTTCATAAAAATGTATGTTAAATATATTAGTAATTACCAGTGAATTATATATAAAATTACACATTATTAGTAATTTTACTACTTTGACTACTCTGTGCGCTATTAGCTTTCGAGCTTGTTAGCTTTCCTCAGTATGCAATAGGTATGCAATCAACGACTTATCCGACAGAAGTGAACCTCGATATAGCATGTAGCCACATCTTGTGACCATACGCTGAATTTGACGATCCTACTAAAAGGCACAATTTTTATTTTTACACACAACAAGAAGCTTTGTCACAGATAATAAACTATTCATCGTTTGCCTAAAACTGCTGCTTGATATTATTTCCAATGAAGTGTTAAGATGTTTAGACTAATTAGGGACATAATATCCATTGTAAAATATTACAAATAATATTAATTATTTTTGTTTAAGGTTTCGAAGTTACTTCTAATTTCAACGGCGGCGGCAAAGAGTACAAATTCTACTCTTTGGCGGCGGTATGTTACCGAGTTCTTGCCTGCTTTGTGAATTGTGAAAGGAACCAGATGTGGGTGTTTTAAGAATTTGGCCTGAAAAAGGGCAAGTATATTTTTTAATAACTGTAATAGAAAGCCATTTGTACTTGAGATCTTTGTAAAGCAGGTACTCTGAAGTGAAATATGTGTATTATATTTCTTAAACATATATCTTGTACAGCTCAAATATACAGGGTGTCCCCGGATATGTGAAACGATTCTTGTAAAAGACAAAAAATGTTGGTGTTAAAAATGGCCTCCTGGGATTCTGCTCTGCTTGTTTGAGAAGCAAAATCTGGCATGGTGTCAAATCCGTAAAATACGGTAGGCCTGGGAAATTCGGAAAAACTGATTTTTTTCACCAGTAAAGTGCCGCTTTTGTATGAGATACGATAAAGTATCATTAAGAAAAGTTTATCAGAATGAATAATTGAGGATGTGTGCATAATTGTAGTATTCTATGCCTACTTTGAGAAAAATCTAAAATCAAACTAAAAATCAAAGTACGCCCAGGACATTCACACAGACTCAATTTTTAATTCAGAGGAACTTTTCTTAACAGCATTTTATCGTATCTCATACTAAAAAGCACTAACGTACCGAAAATTTTAAAAATCGAGCAAAAAATCTAAGTAGGCCTCGGATATTGAAATTTTGCACAGTAGTTTTTAATTTTGAGAACTTTCCTTAATAAAATTTTGTCGTATCTCAAACAAAAATAGCACTTGTAAAAAAATCCAAATTTTCAAAACATATTTTCAAATTTCCAAGGCTTACCTACTGGATTTTACGGATTTGAAATCGTAACAGATTTTGTTTCTTAAACACCATTTTTTATCACCAAAATTTGTTTATTCTTACAATAGTCATTTCACCTATTCAGAATAGTATTAGTATAAAAGAAATCGCCTTTTATTAGGATACCATAAGTGTAAGGTTAACTTAGTAGCCACACTTTTTCAAATTTTTATACCAAAAATTAATTAATTAATAAGTTAATTAAATCAGGTAATTAAAAACTACAACTTCTCATCTCCTACCATACCTATTTATCTTATTACAGCGCAAACTGCTTCCATAACGTTAAAAATTAAGCCATAAACTCACGATTATGCGAAACTAACTGCTCTAGTACAATGTTCCTTGTTATTACAGTACAGTTATATTGCTCTAGAGCGACTGTTAAAACTTAATAGTTAAGTTTCCTCGCAGCACCTACTTTATTCGTATAAAGGCCTGGTAACACGTGTTCCAAGCAGCATATGGAAAGTTCAAACTTCGACATTATGTTCGGAGTAGTACATTTCGCAAAACTTCGATTGTTATGCTCGAAACGCTGATAAATGAATGGCAGTCATTCGATAACAAACAACTCGGTTATCTGCAGACAGTTCCATTTCAGCTGAAAAGTTCGTATACGAGAAATTATAGTTGGTATTGATTGTTGTGTATCTACTGTGATGGATTAAAATACCCACAGAAATAATAATGTACATTTAGTTATATAATTCTGTTTGTATTGTTCAGAAATATACGTTGTTGGTGAAATAATGTACCTACGTTTTTTTTTGTTTACGTTTACCCGATCAATATGACACTCGTCCGTGGATGTGGACAGTCCTCCAGAACCATTTAAACTATTTTTGGTAAATTCAGCGACTCAAAATGTCATGCCTGTAAGCAGTTTGCATCATTTGAAATGTTTCAGTGAAAGATTTCCCCAGCTTCACATATAAGCTGTTGCTCTTTAATGGAATTCTGAATGCTGAAGTTGCGAGGAGGGTAGCTTAAAGAGTTACAACACTTAAGCTCCATTGGGCCCCATTAGAAGATCAACCCACCTGAGCCATTGACAATGTTAGAAAGAAAAAGGATGTTCAGGGGATCTCTTTAATATAGGCCATAGATGCTAACGTTCTCCTAACACAGGTTCTCTTGTTGACGAGACGGATTTTTCCTTGCAGAGTGCACGAAAAACTTCTCGTTTTCCTATTCGCAACCTCTATAAAGATATGTTTCATACTTCCTCATAGTAAAGGCATTAAAAGATCTGCTTGAGTTCGCAGTTCAGACTCCATCCGACATAAAAGAGAGATATTTCAGAAATCTCCTGTGAACTTTCTCTATGTTATTAACATGCATATTATCATAAATATAGCAAATAATCACTCCATATTCTAGCTTAGATCTAATATAGGCATAACATAATAGTTTTTTTCTACGTTCATGCAAAAAACAAAACTTTTGTGTTTTACATGCATCGTTGAAAACAGTATGGATGTGGAAAGTGAAAATTATTTTCGAGTGAAACCAAGCTATACTAAAAAGTTAAACTACTCTGTTTTAAAGAATTTGACATGACAAAGCATTTACCAAAATTCAGTTGCAAATTGTTCTGCTTGCTGATCACTCAACCACAATATTAAGTGCCGACTGAATTTTTAAACAATCGTTTACATCATTAATGCAGTAAAGTTTTAGGTCATCCGTGTATAATAATAAATAGGGTACATTCAGATTTTGATTTATGAATGTATTATAGAATAGAGGACCCAAAACTGAACCCTGAGGCACTTTGTAGTAAAAACAGTTGACTTTGTACGTAGCATGTGACAAACGATGATCGATTGTTCCAATATGAATTAAAAACTTTTATAAGACATTCAAAAAAACCAAGAAGCGATAGTTTGTTTACGAGACCTAGCCTGTCAAAATCTTTTGCAAAGTCCCTGTATATGATATCTACTTGTGAACTATCTCCAAAAGCGTCTGTAATGCATTGAGTAACACAGCACTTTGCAGTTGTCGATCTATCTTTAAAAAACTCATGCTGATGTACCGGGATTTTGTTTCGAATATAAGCGAAGAGAGATTCATAGTGGGCAATGTCAAAAGTTTAGATATATTATTAATTATGGTAATGGGTTTATAATTTCGAATATTTTTTTTATCGTCTTTCTTAAAAATGGGACATACATGGATCTGGTATAAATTATTACCAGCGAAACAAATAATGTAATTTAGAGATGACACTGCAGTAAATACTTGATAGCAAAGAAATACAAATAGTGATTTTTTCTATAATTACTAAATTTCATTGGCATAGAAATTTAACTTGTCTTAGTTGTAGGTATTACAAAGTACAATATACTAACTATAATGATCACTTTTGCTAAAAAAACTGACGGTATTATTTTCTCAGTTATTAATAATTTACTTAAAATAGATGAGACATTTTAGTTTTTGCCATTGCTGCGTTTTTTTTCTAATTTACTGAAGTTGTAAATGAATGTTAATTGTTTTTCAACATTTCACGAATTTAATAACCCAAAACTTTTCATTGAAAATTAAAGACCTTGTAATAAAATTAGTCTGCAATCAATGAACAGCTAGAAATAGCCAATTACAGAGTAATTTTCTTTGAAGTAAACAAGTCCATAGTCGACTATATAACGATACTGAAAATCAAAACTTTTCAGACCACTAGACTGGAAATTTAGGGAATCTCGTTAAGTTAATGCTTTTTGCTTAGTAAGTCGAACAACTTTCTAGACATATTTCTAGCAGTTTGAAGACGTTGTGTTATCTGCTTATGCTTGATATTCTGTACTTCTGCATGCCACTGATATATTTCGCAGAACTGAATCGAGCCATAAATGTTTGCAAATGGTATCAGGAGTTTACTAAAATCTAAAAAACTTGATTTATGGATATGACGAATGCTTTTTAGATTCTAAAAACAATTTATAATACCTAAACAATTTCTTGTTCATAATTGGCGATTCAAGCTAACCATGACGCCCTCGTACAGCAAATAATGTAACTGTATCCAGAGAGTTGTTGGTTTGTAATATATTGAATTTTGTTTGTTGCTTGTTCCGTATTCCTTTTATTTGAGAAGATTTCAGAATACAACTATAGTATGTTTCTTCGTTAGCTTTCAAAAAATGTAATGCCACAGAAGCAAGCAAAGCTAATAAAGTATGTACATGTATTATACGTACGTACGCTATAATATATATTTATAAATATAACGTGACGTTCTATGCATTTTAGTCACAAGTGATATTTTTGAAATATATCAGATATATATTATAGTCCACCGTCCGTAACCTGCTTTAAGCAATTTGAATCATAAAAGTAGGTAGGTATTCTTTGAATACTATATTATAGCAAATTTGAAGTTAATCAAGAATGACTTAAAGTAATATTGATATAAACTTTTTACTGATTTTGAAAACAATTCGTTTACTAGTTTAAGATATAAACCACCCGTTTGGAAATTATTTTGATTTTTGTATAAATTTATCAAAAACATCAACACTGTTTTTAAATGTCTTTCTAAAGCAAACTTTAGAGATGAGATGTAAATAATTATGTGTTTCCATGTTAGGGCAACCCCTCGTCACTTTTTGAATGGCGGAGGCGTACTAAATAATATCAAAGCCAATCGCGAATATCACGAGAGCGCAAAGAACAAACACACTCCAAGACGTCCCATCAGAACAAACAAGCCCTCTTAATGATCAAAGCCTTTGTCTGAGCTCATTATTATTACCAGTGGAAATAGAAGTTTGGAGTTCTCGAATCTGCGATTTGTGTTGTAAATTATAGACGTCGACAAATGAATGCACAAATAGTTTCGAAGAATTCGGAATATTCACTGCCTAGTGTAATTTATACTAGAATACATGAATATCTGGCCTGGATATTTCTGCTTCCTTGGAAGTTCGTCGGATTGAGGATTACAAGAATATGAGGCGCTTTGCATGTGTAATGCCATGTTTTGTCATATTTGATGGCATTAAAGGATTTGTGAGTTAATCTAAATGTACAAAGCGGATACTACTTTCCGTCAGTTTTTATGTTGCGTCGTAAAAATGAAAGTTTTTGTTTTGTTTATTACTGTGCAACAGGCTACTACCGAGTTACAGAATACGAAAAACGACTATCAACAATGAAATAAAAACGTAAAAAAAGAACTGAACATAGATGAATAAAAGATACAAATGCATACTTCCTATAAGAAAATATATAGGATGGTTGAGAACTTATCTAAAAAAAATTTTGGATGTACACATTGCTCATACAAAAAAAAATCAAAAATGCAGTTCCAAAATAATTTAAAAATACACTTCGGCCCGACACTGGAAACTGGTTCACTGTAAAATCTGACAAGACAAAGCATGCAATCTGCGACCAGACAAAAAATTTAAAGAGATTCTCAAGGAAATAAATAAATAACAATTTATAAATTTATAACACCTATTCAGCAAATTCAACTGTTTTTGCCGCTATTATTATTAATTAGTTATAGTTATAGATTTAATTTGTGGTTTTAATTAATAAAATAGTTTGACATACCTGATGTTACAACAAATTATTGGGCCCTTCTTACCCAGTTTCTACAAACTAACCGTTTTAAACTCGTAAATTATTGGCAGCAGCTATGATATGTTTGCGTATTAATAGTGTCAACTTCGGTGCCATACACTTCATTTTTTAAACATCCCCGCAAAAAGAAATCCCAAGGATTTAAAGTCAGGAGGTCGTACCTGCCATGGTACCGGTCCCTTGGATATTCTGTACATGGTATGGATATGATCGAGCCCCGTGTATGATATGCCATACTGCTGCAATATGCCGTGGACGCTCTGGACCTCCGTCTCTTCTACGATTCGGTTGCAAATTTCCAGTGACGCGCCCGCGTTGCTCCATACTTGCGCTCACTCCACACCGCGGTAAAAGTAGCTGCATTTGGCACATGTTTACTGGGAAATTGTTCTGCTAAAGCATTTTCACTTTACCCTAAATGTTGAAAATACTACAATTTATTTTTTTTTCTAAGAAACTATAAGGATTTTACAAAAACTATTCCCAATTTTTTTTTGATAAGTTGTAAATCACCCTATAGTATTAATAATTAATACAAACGGTCAAACAATGAATAAGAATGATTTAAAAAAATATATTATTCTTGAAGATTAGTTAAGGTATCTGTAAGCAAACATGTCGAAGTGGACACATAATTATGGCTACAGAATGTCCGGACACTAAACCGATAAACGAAGACAGTAAATTCTAGGGATGATTTCATATGAATTTGACACATCGTTTGAGGACAACCCTTTAATGATAAAGAAATTAGGACACTTTGTACAATTTATTAATTATATGATTTGTAATAAATATATCCTGATTAACTACTGAAATAGCTACTATTTGTTCAGGTAAATGCTGGAAGCCATATTATAGTGATTTGATCACATTAGCGCCATCCCTATGTAATTTCTACAACTATTCCTGTACTTTAAGTTCGCCGTGTGAACAATTTTATATGCAGCACATGTAAGTTTATCTACAGTTGAATTAAAAAAAATACGCATTTTGAAAGATTTCTGTACCTAAAAATTTGTTGGTTAGACTGCTTTCAGCCGTTATATATTTCGTTCCTTTTGAATATTCGCAGGTGGGATGATATAACATTCCTGTTATTTGCTAAGCACCATATTATCAGTTCTTAAATGTCCAAAATTACATTTATTTGTTAAAAACACTAATTCAAGAATACGGCGGCCTTAAAATAATCCAATCTACACACATAGGCTCCAATTAACACTCTGCAGAACAGTAAATCGAGTTTTATATAATTTTCCAATCAATATTTACATATCTAATAAAGTTATCCTTGCCGAACTGGCGATGGTAATCATAAAAATATAAATGCCCATCTGAATTTTAATTGTTTTTTCCATTAAAGCTGGCATCGCCTGCTATATCTCTTTATCTTAATTACTTTTACGGCTATTGCAATCAGCAATAATGTTTATTGGGTATGGTATAATGTTCTGGGAGGATTGTAGAGGAGGGCATTAACTCTAATTTAGTGGATGAGGGAAATTTATACGGTTCCCTAAATAACTGGTAATGAAACTTTGTCATTACTTTAAAAAATCGTTTATCTTATAATAAACACAAATTACTAAATCGTTTGGTAGAAAAATAAACATACAGGGCATTTTTTAAGTAGAGGTCAAAAATCCAAGAGCGTATTCTGTGGCAAAAAATAAGGATTGTTTGTTATATAAATGTGGGGTCCTAGGACAGTCATTGTCCAGCTACAACGTGTCAGATTAAAAAAAAACAGTTTTTAATTTGTAATTTCCAAACCGCTTACGATACTTTAACCAAATTCATATTTACTACATATTTAGTATGATAGTAGGTATGAAACAAAAACTTACCAGCTTTATAAATTTACCAATGGCAAAGGTATGGGTATCATCGAACATTATTTGCTAAAAAACTGCAACATTATCAACAAAATTGATTTATTTGATCAATTGCATTTTTGCGATACTCATTACATTACTTAAAATGATAACAAAAATGTCTTGATCTGGTTCTTGAGTGCCGCCACTCCACTCCAATCACGTTATAACCCAATTTTTCATTTAAAAATTCACGAGCAGTCAAACTAAAATATGGGGGAGCCCTGTCATACATATATTACATTTTTTGTCTTATACATTCCATTATGGCATTAGGATTTTCGTCAGACCAAACGACCTCTTTGAAATGAGTGACTCTGAAAGACGTTGAAAAACATTTTTGAACATTTGGATTTGGAGTTGGACGATTTGGAAACCTTTCCATATAAATTCGCCTAGCTTCAGTACCATTTTCATCTGCAAGGCCATAAGGTAAACCATATCGGCCATTTCAGCATTTGAACATGCATATGGCTCCCTTAAGATATGTTTATGTAATTTAAGTAAAAAAATGTTTGATGTAATAAATCAATTTTGTTGTAAAATCGGTTTGGAGTATAAAAATGTAAAGAAACAAAACGTGAAGATAATACAATGGCACACCGAATGACCTATTTATTTATTTATTTATTTAATAACATAAACAATAAAAAAACAAGCAATAACATCACAAATATAAGTGTCTTAAAAACAGACTGCTAAACAAATAAAGATTTAATAAAATTAATTGAGTGAAAAAATATCAAGTCGATCTTCATACAATTGGAAGTTAGTAATCATTTGATGAAGAGGGGATGCTGTAAGTATATTAGTACGAGCAGTTGGCAACTGCAATACAGAACTAGATCTAGAATTTAATCTTGGAACACGATAAAAAATGCTACGTACCAGAAATGGGGAATTTAGGAAATTATTAACAATTTTGTGTAGAAATATTAGAGAGTACATAATGCGTCTCCACTGCAAGCTAATTAAGTCAAAAGTTGTTAACAAAATATCTTCTGCAATGCCACGAACCGGATAAACACCAAAGTTGATAAAATGCAGTGTCTTTAAATATCTACGCTGTGCTTTTTCTAATAGGGTTAAATGGATGTTACAAATCTAGTGTGCGACAATAGAGGCATATTCAAGTTTGCAGCGAACAAAACAATTAAACAGTGTATTCAATGTCACCGTGATGCGAAAAGCCTTGTAATCACGCAAAATAAAACCCAGGTTTTTAAATGCAGATTCAGTTATTAAATGAATACGCACGTCAAAAGACAGATTGTGACAAAATGTTACACTAAGGTCCTTGAACTGAAACACTATTTAAAATAGTAGCATCCAAAAGATAATCAAAATGTTGAATAATTCTCCGGAGACTATACGACATAATATTACATTTACTGATATTTAATGGTATATAGTTATCTTCACACCAACAGTGTACTTTAGTTAGGTTATCCTGTAATCTGTAACAATCAGATATTAACTTTATCTCAACAAATAGTTTAAGGTCATCAGCATGCAATACATAATTAATATTTAGTAACTGAGTTAAGTCATTGATAAATATATTGAAGAATAAGGGCACCAATACATCCCTGAGGAACACCTGAAAATTGAGAAAATTTATTTGACTGAAAGCCACGATACTGAACATATTGGAAACGGTTTGTACGATATGAGCGAAATAGGGGAGAGCACCAGATATACCCGCAGAATAATAATAATAATATCTCTACCCCTCATTCTAATCACGAGGAATAACCCAGAAGTCGAAGACTTGTGCGGGAGAGGGGGCGGCATATTATTATTAAGCAGGCCGCATTTGCGCCTGTATGTAGTTTATCATTCAATAGATCATGGTTAAGACGATCAAACGCCTTAAAAAAATCGGTGTATATTACGTCTATCTGACTGCCCCTTTCTAATTCCTCGGAAATATTTTTTTGGCATCCACTTAAGAAACACCCTGTATATCATTTCATATATACCCTTATTACGAGCTTATTTCACATCCCACGGTGTTGACAGCATCCGTATTGTTTCAGAGCATTAATATCTGCACCGGTAATTCGTACCGAGCAAGGACTATAACGTAGTGCATTATATCCAGGAAGAACTATCGTCTGCAGAGGAGATTAAGCCGTGATGTTGATGTTATACAGCCATTAAAGGATGCATGGAGATACGTCGCACGGAAATAAATTTTATTTATATTTTACATATTACCCATAAATTTTTAACGACTTCCGATAGCAGCCAAGCTATGTCTGCTTTTATGTCAAGAAAAATGAGGGTTTTATTGCTGTATAACGTATATGGTGGAGTGTTTAGATGGCGAACGGTTATGACGAGATTTGGAATTTTCGAGATAGCCGTTGTCTGTAAGAAAGAAAAAAACGAGATGGGAGTTTCAAAGGGGTGAAGTGGTAATTGCAATATTATTATTTATAAAATTCTATAAATATTCGGAGAATTACATAATAATCATTCAGTTAAAATAAAAACTTACAGACTTCATCACTAAGGCAATTACTAGAAATTAACGCAGTTATCATGGATATAACAACTATTCAATGGTACATTTCTTTATTTTAAGTGTTTCAGACAGCGTTTTATTCAGGCAAGAATATAATTCAAGCTTTTAATTTTCTTAAGTGGATGGAACACGATAAAAACACGAATGCAATACAACGTTTTATCCACAATCACAAGCTGACATTAGTCGAGTTTAGTTAAAACAATGCAACATTTTTAAATGTAAACAGAATGTTCATCTCTGGTTGCTATAATAGCAGATTAGTTCGAAGGGCTGGTGAAAATGGAAGGTGTTGAGTGTATTTTCTTTATTCCTTAAGCATCTGCAGTTGAAGCAGCAACTCTGCATCTATTACCAAACAAGTCAAAAGAGTTTTACGAAAAAGAATTTGCAGGATTTAACCGCTGGAGAGAAAAATGACTAGTAAGAGTTGCATGAGGAATTAATTCTTGCATATTTTTAAAATATCAATGTCAAGACTACTTTGAAACTTCACATAAAGATACACTTGTCGGTTTCATCAAGTGCATGTCTAAAGAACATAAAGCAAAAAAGCTAACGTGTTGGATAGAGATTCTAACCAAAAACTGTTCATGAAGAGTTTCTGATGATTAAGGCAAATGTTCATTTTTTGCAAATATACATAAAGCGTTACGCTACTGACTCCTTGAACATTTTCAGTATTATAAAATCATACACGCTACACAAAATCTATTAACCTATTTTATAGTTACAATATACTTAAAGCATTAGCTGTTCTAGAGAGATTTTTTCAATTATTTTTTTGCCTACTCGCAACCCCGTTCGCTAAGTCTTTTTGTACACGGCTTTACCAGTTAAATGAACTGTGCGGGTGACTTGAGGACGGTCTATATTTAAACCTACAAAGGGGGGCACTTTCACACATAAAAAATCGATTCGCAGTGAAAGTGCTTACTTTGTTCGGGTTTACTGTGGGATGGAGCTTTTCTTTAAAGCTGATATGTGGAAATTTTTATTTGAGAACGCTGAATAAGATGTTTTTGGGTACTGCAAGGGGCACTGATTCAAAAATAAGATTTCCTGAGAATTTAAAACAGATAAATGCACTGTGTTATAAAAAATCGTCATTATTCATGTAAACTTTGACAAATACCTATTCAAGGAAAGTTTCTAAAATGTTGTTTTATATGTAGAAATTTTTATACTTATCACGTATCCATTGCTAAACATGACACTATTTTTAGAGTGTTAGAGAGTCAGTCATTGAGAGATAACATTAATATAATTTTCCAAGCGATAAATGTGGATCATAAAATACTATCCCATTATATACAAGATGTTTGAAAATTAATTGCACAAAATTCAGGGTAACAGTACCCGAGAAAAGTCAATACTAATGGAGCTGCGTAACCTCAATGTTATTATTTTTAATTCGCTATTTGGCTATACTTTTTAGTACTGTTACGTTTTTTTTTCAAATTTGATATACTCATTCAAGCTCAAAACCGGTATATGTCTGGTGGCATCGCTGACGTCTAACCGTGACTCTTTACCACTGTTAGGTTTTTCCGGTGTAATTCAATGCTGGTCGGAGCATTAGCCAGCATGAAATTCGGCTTTTGCGTATATCGCAGTTGCCGATGGTGATACAGGACCGGCCTTCCAACTGTACCTGCAGTATAGTGGGTCGCTCTCTGTCACTGGCATTTAATTTGATTTTCGCCATCCAACATAGTGTTATATTTGAATTTTCAGTCGTTTTATCAATTTCTGTGTGGATACATTTTGTTAGATAGTGCTGTTACAATATTGTTAACAGTTTAGAACATATAACAAAGAATTTCAATTAAACAGTTTATTCTGTAAGCATGGTGGTACCCCTGCCCATTTTAGTCGTGTTGTAATCAATCATCTTAACAATCGCTTTCCACAACGCTGGATTGGCCGAGGTGGTTTCAAAAATTGGCCACCAAGGTCACCAGATTTGAACCCCCTTGATTACTATGTTTGGAGACGGTTTAAATCATTAATATATGCAACAACAGTGAACACAAGAACTATATAGTTTGGCTTGTAAGTACTTTGTGTAACATAAATAAAACTTACCACTTCTAATAATAATAAAAAATTATGCATATTTGAGACTAAGGATATGTAAAATGGCTTTTCATTTTATAAAAACCTGATTAGCTGTCACTCTACAATGTGGAATGATTACTTTTAGTAATTATTTAAGAATATCAATGAAATAGAAAATTACGTAAAATAACTAAAAAAGCTAAAAGAACTTTAAACAACTTTCATCATCCCCTGCACAACACTTAAAATTAATGGGGCATTAACTCTGGCTGCAGCGGTTTGAATCTCTTTCATTGTAATTCTATATGGGACGTACTAATATAGTTGGGGTAAAGTCTGACAAAGAGGCTAGAGAACTTCGGGTAATAAGTGCCTTTGGAAGTCCGCGAAGTTAATGTGAAATACAGTCCAGAGACCGAACTCCGCTAACAAAAGTTTGTCCTTTAATATTCATATTCTATTTGCTCAAGTGTGCGCGGTTCAGTCTTCGTCCTCGGTGTCGTGCTAATGGGTGGCCTACTCGCAATACTCGCCTGGACCATTACACTCAATTGTCTTTTGTATTAGGCTAATTGCTTTTTTTGTCGCGTTAATGAACAAGGCCTAAAAAATATCGGGCTCATTTTTAACTGTACATCAAGGGGAGCGCATACTGTGTCTCGCAATTATCTTGAAAGCTAGAATTTTTATTTCCGGTACAACACTTTATATCAGTTCTGCGTAACGTAAGAAAGAAATTGGAACTGGATCATCAAAACTCGTTCTGAATCTGAAAATATATAATTTCAGAAAAGATATTTACTATACTAGACGGCTGAATATCTAGAGAGTAACTCATGTTCTAAACCTGCTCACAATTTATAGTCGACACAAAGTACATGTAGCTCGTATATTTTTTCTATAAAATCGTGTGCAGCATATCTGTGAGAGCATACCCGGTCGATGTGGGTTCGAGCCCCGCAGCTGGTAGACCGTATATCATCTATATTCGTGGAGAGGGTTGGCGCCCTCTCTGCGGGTATGGTAGGGTGGAAGAATATTAACTTGGGTGAATGTGAGAGATTGATACCAGTCGACATTTGACTACCCCCCCTAATTACTCAGGTTTTCCAGGTTTCCCTTCTGCACTGAATAGTGGTTAGGGCCTACCAACGTAAGTCGTTCCTGGGCGAAAATGCGGCCTGCTTAATAGTAATATGCCGCCCCCTCTCCCGCACAAATCTTCGACTTCTGGGCTAATCCTCGTGATTAGGATGAGGGATATCGTGCTAAAAAATCACGCGATTTAGGAGACACACAAATTAAGGCGGCCTCTGATGATATGTATTTTGGTACAATGGTAATTATTATAAACAAAATATTTGTATAAAAAGAATACTGTCTATTATTATTTTAGGCGGCAATGAGTTTTGTCGTATCTGGTCCGTGTCGATGTGATGAATTACTTCAAATTAAAATTGGAAAACTAGAGATATGGGAAATAGACTGCTGATCACTCTACCAACAGCAAAAACAAAGAAAAAAAATATCCTTTATTATAAGCGAATATTTACACATATATCGGAAATATACTACCACAAGACCTACACAAATAGATAGTAAAGTATTATTTTAAATATTCAAATTGTAAAGCATATAACCAACTAATAGGAATTCATACATTTGGAAAATGCCAAAACAAGTTGCTGCGTTTCTCAAACTGAAGGATGCTCACCGAACATTGATTCCGTAGCTTCAGCTCTAGCACTATTAATAAATTCAGGAGTTGATATTACAACTTTAAAAATGCTTGGTGGATCGAAATTTACAACGAAAGCTGAAGGCTACATTGAGGAGTCCACAACTCGTAAATCAGTTAGCAAAAATATTTTCCCTACTGCAAGTACATCAAGTACTGGAAGGGATTGTTTAAATAATTCAACCACTTTGGAAAATTCAACAGTTCATAAACAATCTACTACTGAAAACATATCTGACTTGATGACACCTTGATAACTTTAACATATCGTGTTGCAATATGAATCTTTACAACTCTTATAATGTAAATAATTATTAACATTCATATATTTCATAATTTGTATCTATGTTTTTATGTTTTTTGTATCACATCCTAGTTTTATGCTCTGCATAATTATATACATGCCTATCTGCATCTATATCTGCAACTAATCGTTAATTTCATAATAGTTACCACTCTGACAGTTAATGTCCTTTTGCGCTCTTGTACAAAACCGCCATCAACAACGTTAATAGCCTCGTAAATCCTTATCTGAACGCACTTTAGCATTTCTAACCGAACGCACTTTGAGAACTAAGTTTGCGGATAAAATGATAAATTACCAGAATCGGTACGATCTGACATTTCTTATGGTTTCAACTTTCGAACGGAAGGGAGATTACTTTTTGCGCTTTATTGATTTAATTCAGGTTAGGTTCAAGTTACAGTAATTAATAATATGTTATAATTCACAGATAATTCTACGATGTTGTAAATTCCAGTAACGCATCTTCTACACAGAAATAGTATGCACATACTACTTTTTCTGAAATCGCAAACAATATTAATTAATTAATATGAATTAAGATATTTTTATTAATGGATACCTAACATTTCTTTATTACAATTTAATTGCTTATGCAATCGTTTCATTAACAATCACTGTTTATACAGGGTTAACTATGACTTGGTACAAATCGAGTCACTGGCCTTCTGTCAGCCGCGAGGTTAGGTATATTCCGCCAAAGTCAAAGGTGTTAAAGGTAGTGACAGATCACCGCGTTGACACGTGTATCAGTTTACGCCGCTTTGAAAGAAAAATAAAATTTACAAAATGTAGATTATTTAATGATGTAATGAGAAATACGATATGGACAGCACCTACCTTACCAATATTTATTTCCAGGATTGATATTTGTAGACATTTTAAGAATGTATCATTTTATGTTTTCTTACTTGTTTAAATTAAAACCTGTCATTGCAAAGATTTTTGTACTTGTTGAGGGAAGAAGAGGTCTCGTCTTCCCTCGATCGTACTTTTTGTTTAAAGCGAGGTACCTACTTGCTCCGGCGGTCATGGATCACCTACGTAGGGAAAATCCACAAAAAATAACAAAAAAATACATGCAAATGTATATAAATACATAACAACACTGTCACACGTTTACCGTCAAGCTATTACAACAGCTGTTCAATGTGGTTCAAAAAGTATTCAGCATAATATTTTGTGAACTCGGAAAACGTCTTTGGTATTACGCTGCCATGCGATAATATGCACGTGTCAGTCCCATAAATCAACACCTTATTCGTCATCTAGGCATTTGAATACGACATGTCAAATACACAAAAAATACGCGAAAAATTAAATTTGCGAACAGCAAGTACTGAAAAATGATTTCAAACAAGTAGTATCGTATGCAATATTTTTTGATATATAATGCAGACGCCATCTGTAGGCCACTATAACGCCGATAAATTTTAAAACTTCATGTATTGTTGGAGAATTAAATTCTGTTAATACTGTTAATAGTAGCAATATTAACAGTAATCGACGATGTTTGCCTAAAATAATTAGTACTATTTTAAACTATAACATCCCAAGATGTTTAGAGTGCTCTGTGAAAATGTTTCTTAGACCCTTACATACGGATTCATCAACAAGGCGTAACGTTAGTCAGACTAGCGGAGGTTACGCGAAAAATTTACGCATCTGTTGCACTAATTTAAATAAGAAGCAAACTCCTATTCATTACTATGTATAATACTTACTTTATGAGATGTTAACTAATCCGTAGCACTGAAAAGTACAGTTTTTGAATATAAATACTAAATATATAATGGGAAGCGCAAGGAACTAGAGGCCGAAGTTACGCGATTTTTAGACAGGTACAATACTGGGTCTAACTTTTGGCGCAAATATGGACGTAAATAAACAGCCTACCTAGCAACGCATGCTTCGCTACCTAGCAACGTATGTTTCGTGAATGAGCGCAGAGTTGGTTAGGCCAACTAACGCGCTTTACACGGGCGTAAACTCGTTAGTCCGACTAGCGCTACGTCCGTTTCATGAATCCGGCTGTAAAGTAAGTATTATACATAACTAAGCTTCGTAATGTTCTTTGAGGTTTGGAGAGTATGCAACTAGCAATGCAGTATTACAGACTATGTTATTTTAGAAAAGTTAGTGACTAATTTTAAACGTTTTATAGTAACTAAATAAGTATTTTATGCCGGGTATGTTGGTGGATAATTATGACAAATCTGCAAGAAGTGAAAATGTAGTTTTGACAGTGTGCAACGAAATAACGAAAAACGAATACAAAATACTACAGCTAACCGGATTAACTGTTATCTGTCAGGTACTTAGGCATTATTATTAATAAAAATGTTTATTTTTGTCGTTTCTACACTTGACAACGCTGCAAAAAATAACCGCACGATAGTTGACATAATCTAGCCATCTCAGACGATGATTGATTGTGATAGGTGCCGATTTTCTTAGGGAAGAGAGGGTTTTGCCCCATTTTTTAAACATCGAGCTAGAATTCCGAAATAAATTTTTTATTGTCTTTTAGACCTCCCTGAGCACGTGGTTAAAATTTTTGTATTTAGTCATAGTTAACCCTGTATATTGTTGTAATAAAAGAAAAAATTGTTTTAATACTTATGTGCTAAAATATATTTAAAAAATATTTAAAATGGACAGTGATGATGATGTTTAGATCTGCAAGACACCAACAGAGTTAGGAGCATCTGCAAAACTGATATTTTAAATTTATTACCAAATAAATCTATGAAAAAGTAGGAATTTGCTTAGAAACGTTTAAAGACTTATGCTTTTAAAAAAATATGACATCCAGATCCGAAAATGTTATGACTGCATACTTTTCTAATGTATCTACAAAAAACGAAGGCATGTATGTTATGGTCAAATTATTCCTTGTCCCATAAGAGCAACATTTAGTGCAAAGGATGGCAGTGATATATAAAACTGTTTTTCTGAAATACATTAAGGTGACAACAACTACTATAAACAACGAAGTTAAAAGTGTTTTCAAATAGACAAGTTGAAATCTTTATTACTCAACCAGGTGGTTCGTTTTTCATGGCTCAGTTGGCTTCATTAGCATCTCGGAAATCCCAAAATTTATAGATTGGCACAAATTAGAAAAAGTTGAATCTTTTCATGAGCGTTAATATAAATGAAACAGATCCAAGATATCTGTTGCTGTTGTTGAAATATTGTTGAAAAAGTGAAATTAGCGATTTTAGAAAATGTCATCTACCAACATTATTTCTTAACAGAAAGAGCTGAAATTTGGTACAGAGGGATAAAAATATGCGAGAAATCGATATTCATCAATAGAACATTTGCACGACCACTAGTTTCGGTTATGCAACATTCAATTGTTTTTTTCTTGTCGATGCCATATTGGATCTTGACAGTAACAGATGAATATGTAACAAGATTATTTTATTTGAAGAATAACCCATTTAAAAAATACAATAATTTAAATAAAAACTCTAGTTGTTCTTCAATCATTTACAAATAAAGTAGTCATAGTATATCAAATATTTAGAGGGGAGGGGATACCTACAAAGAGAAATTTGCTAATAGTAATAACATTGTCGAAGAAGAAATAATAAACAGTAATAAAGTCGTCAATTTTTCAAGTGCAGCCAATGTTTAATAATAGTTGTACAAACTGCAACTATAAATATAAACAAATAGTTATAACAACCGTTTAATATATGAAATACGTTCAAGAAATGTGATACTAGATAATACACTAATTTTGATATGAGTTGGTGTGCCTGCATGTATTTATGAGTATTTACAGTATAAAATATAGACAAAAAATCAGTACCGGAAAATTAAGTTTTTCAGCCTAGATCGGAAAAGTAACATTCAGGTACTGTTTGTTGATGGGTACTTAGCAACGACCTAAAATACTAGAATACGGTATTTTGGAAAAAAATATTAGTAAAAAAAATACCTCTATATATTCTTAGCTTTAGGTACTTATATTCAAATGAAATTACCTTTTTTAGGATATGTTCTTCAAAGTAATAATGTTATTAACTTTGTTTAGCATCTAATTTTTTCAATGTCTTAACATATTAACATATGTCAGTGATTTATATTGCAGCTTCAATACTTCTTGCTTCCAGGTTCGGAACTACCATTTATTTCCTTAATTGCGAGTTTTATTATAATTTATTTATCTGTCATTAATTTGTCCTTAATTTTATCAAACACCCTATACACATGTGTGTTTCGAAATGCTAGTTCTATTTTGACGATGTCAGTGAAATATGGCGTACCATTTGTTATACGTTTACTGTAGAATATCAGCAGTTAGAAATGCTTTTACTACATCGAGAATGATTTTGCTATAAAAAGTAACATAGCACCTGCATTTGCAGCCTAGTGGGAATAAACATATGCATACAATGATATATGACAGTACCAACTGTAATAAACTTGGTATCTGATCCTCGTAGCTACTTTGAACAAATTTGGAGATGCATCTTATTCATACGTAGTGTCTTAACAGTTTACTACCATCACTTACAGGCAGACAAAGTTCCGGGCTTGGTTCCTCTGTCGTAATATGAATAAATTGTCTTGGTAAATACATATAGCATTAAAGCTATAGTTTCATAGCATAGAAAGAAAAGAAACAGCTGTAAATAAAAATGCGAAAATTATCTCATTTAGTTCCTGTTAAAGTAGTATTATACTAAAGATGGGATAGAGAAAAATAGTATATTATATTAGGATTAAAAGTGTCTTTTACATACACTTTTAATCTGAATAAAACATGGTATTTTTTCTTCATCCGAAATCCCCCATTTAATTATTAATTTGTGCTTTGAAATTATTTAAACCAAATTTGGATAATAAAGCAAAGTCGATAAGTAGGATATATCAATATAGTTTCTCATATATTTTCAGGTATTAACAATATTGTGTGAAACTAACTACTCAGTGGACAAAAGCCCCAACCTGCGTTGAATTACACCCACAATATCTACCCATATATTCCTTATTATTAGCTTTTGTAACATTTATTACTGTTTAAGAAAGGTATTTTAAGCTAATATGTATCAAATCTCCTACAATTCCTATCAATGAAGTCATATGTATGTTCTCTGATACCAAACATCTAGGTATGCTAATGAACATCCACAGACAAAACTCTATACAATAATTATCTAAAAATGTAATATATTTACTAACCTCTGGAGTAGGAACTCGAAATTCAACCACAATAATTGAGATCTCACTTATTTCTGCGTTTTATAAAGGATCGCTTCATCAGGTGGCCTCCTTTAGTCAAATATCTAACTATAAAAATGATTATATCAATAAATTAAAATTATTTGAAATTGAATGTCAAAATGAAATATCGACAACGTCAAACTGATTAACTGTCAATGAATATCATAACAACCTACTAAAATAAATAAAATTAATAAAAATTTTACCTTTTATGTATAGTTTTTCATATATTTTCAGGTATTAACAATATTGTGTGAAACTAACTACTCAGTGGACAAAGCCCCAACCTGCGTTGAATTACACCCACAATATCTACCCATATATTCCTTATTATTAGCTTTTGTAACATTTTTACTGTTTAAGAAAGGTATTTTAAGCTAATATGTATCAAATCTCCTACAATTCCTATCAATGAAGTCATATGTATGTTCTCTGATACCAAACATCTAGGTATGCTAATGAACATCCACAGACAAAACTCTATACAATAATTATCTAAAATTTAATATATTTACTAACCTCTGGAGTGGGAACTCGAAATTCAACCACAATAATTGAGATCTCACTTATTTCTGCGTTTTATAAAGGATCGCTTCATCAGGTGGCCTCCTTTAGTCAAATATCTAACTATAAAAATGATTATATCAATAAATTAAAATTATTTGAAATTGAATGTCAAAATGAAATATCGACAACGTCAAACTGATTAACTGTCAATGAATATCATAACAACCTACTAAAATAAATAAAAATTAATAAAAATTTTACCTTTTATGTATAGTTTTTTCATATATTTTCAGGTATTAACAATATTGTGTGAAACTAACTACTCAGTGGACAAAAGCCCCAACCTGCGTTGAATTACACCCACAATATCTACCCATATATTCCTTATTATTAGCTTTTGTAACATTTTTACTGTTTAAGAAAGGTATTTTAAGCTAATATGTATCAAATCTCCTACAATTCCTATCAATGAAGTCATATGTATGTTCTCTGATACCAAACATCTAGGTATGCTAATGAACATCCACAGACAAAACTCTATACAATAATTATCTAAAAATTTAATATATTTACTAACCTCTGGGTAGAACTCGAAATTCAACCACAATAATTGAGATCTCACTTATTTCTGCGTTTTATAAAGGATCGCTTCATCAGGTGGCCTCCTTTAGTCAAATATCTAACTATAAAAATGATTATATCAATAAATTAAAATTATTTGAAATTGAATGTCAAAATGAAATATCGACAACGTCAAACTGATTAACTGTCAATGAATATCATAACAACCTACTAAAATAAATAAAAATTAAAAAATTTTACCTTTTATGTATAGTTTTCATATATTTTCAGGTATTAACAATATTGTGTGAAACTAACTACTCAGTGGACAAAAGCCCCAACCTGCGTTGAATTACACCCTTATTATATTCCTTATTATTAGCTTTTGTAACATTTTTTACTGTTTAAGAAAGGTATTTTAAGCTAATATGTATCAAATCTCCTACAATTCCTATCAATGAAGTCATATGTATGTTCTCTGATACCAAACATCTAGGTATGCTAATGAACATCCACAGACAAAACTCTATACAATAATTATCTAAAAAATTTAATATATTTACTAACCTCTGGAGTGGGAACTCGAAATTCAACCACAATAATTGAGATCTCACTTATTTCTGCGTTTTATAAAGGATCGCTTCATCAGGTGGCCTCCTTTAGTCAAATATCTAACTATAAAAATGATTATATCAATAAATTAAAATTATTTGAAATTGAATGTCAAAATGAAATATCGACAACGTCAAACTGATTAACTGTCAATGAATTGGTATTACAATTCCTATCAATGAAGTCATATGTATGTTCTCTGATACCAAACATCTAGGTATGCTAATGAACATCCACAGACAAAACTCTATACAATAATTATCTAAAAAATTTAATATATTTACTAACCTCTGGAGTGGGAACTCGAAATTCAACCACAATAATTGAGATCTCACTTATTTCTGCGTTTTATAAAGGATCGCTTCATCAGGTGGCCTCCTTTAGTCAAATATCTAACTATAAAAATGATTATATCAATAAATTAAAATTATTTGAAATTGATTAACTGTCAATGAATATCATAACAACCTACTAAAATAAATAAAAATTAATAAAAAATTTTACCTTTTATGTATAGTTTTTTTTTCCCATATTGATAGGAATTGTAGGAGATTTGATACATATTAGCTTAAAATACCTTTCTTAAACAGTAAAAAATGTTACAAAAGCTAATAATAAGGAATATATGGGTAGATATTGTGGGTGTAATTCAACGCAGGTTGGGGCTTTTGTCCACTGAGTAGTTAGTTTCACACAATATTGTTAATACCTGAAAATATATGAAAAAACTATACATAAAAGGTAAAATTTTTATTAATTTTTATTTATTTTAGTAGGTTGTTATGATATTCATTGACAGTTAATCAGTTTGACGTTGTCGATATTTCATTTTGACATTCAATTTCAAATAATTTTAATTTATTGATATAATCATTTTTATAGTTAGATATTTGACTAAAGGAGGCCACCTGATGAAGCGATCCTTTATAAAACGCAGAAATAAGTGAGATCTCAATTATTGTGGTTGAATTTCGAGTTCCCACTCCAGAGGTTAGTAAATATATTAAATTTTTTAGATAATTATTGTATAGAGTTTTGTCTGTGGATGTTCATTAGCATACCTAGATGTTTGGTATCAGAGAACATACATATGACTTCATTGATAGGAATTGTAGGAGATTTGATACATATTAGCTTAAAATACCTTTCTTAAACAGTAAAAAAATGTTACAAAAGCTAATAATAAGGAATATATGGGTAGATATTGTGGGTGTAATTCAACGCAGGTCGGGGCTTTTGTCCACTGAGTAGTTAGTTTCACACAATATTGTTAATACCTGAAAATATATGAAAAACTATACATAAAAGGTAAAATTTTTATTAATTTTTATTTATTTTAGTAGGTTGTTATGATATTCATTGACAGTTAATCAGTTTGACGTTGTCGATATTTCATTTTGACATTCAATTTCAAATAATTTTAATTTATTGATATAATCATTTTTATAGTTAGATATTTGACTAAAGGAGGCCACCTGATGAAGCGATCCTTTATAAAACGCAGAAATAAGTGAGATCTCAATTATTGTGGTTGAATTTCGAGTTCCCACTCCAGAGGTTAGTAAATATATTAAATTTTAGATAATTATTGTATAGAGTTTTGTCTGTGGATGTTCATTAGCATACCTAGATGTTTGGTATCAGAGAACATACATATGACTTCATTGATAGGAATTGTAGGAGATTTGATACATATTAGCTTAAAATACCTTCTTAAACAGTAAAAAATGTTACAAAAGCTAATAATAAGGAATATATGGGTAGATATTGTGGTGTAATTCAACGCAGGTTGGGGCTTTTGTCCACTGAGTAGTTAGTTTCACACAATATTGTTAATACCTGAAAATATATGAAAACTATACATAAAAGATAAAATTTTATTAATTTTTATTTATTTTAGTAGGTTGTTATGATATTCATTGACAGTTAATCAGTTTGACGTTGTCGATATTTCATTTTGACATTCAATTTCAAATAATTTTAATTTATTGATATAATCATTTTTATAGTTAGATATTTGACTAAAGGAGGCCGCCTGATGAAGCGATCCTTTATAAAACGCGAAATAAGTGAGATCTCAATTATTGTGGTTGAATTTCGAGTTCCCACTCCAGAGGTTAGTAAATATATTAAATTTTTTAGATAATTATTGTATAGAGTTTTGTCTGTGGATGTTCATTAGCATACCTAGATGTTTGGTATCAGAGAACATACATATGACTTCATTGATAGGAATTGTAGGAGATTTGATACATATTAGCTTAAAATACCTTTCTTAAACAGTAAAAAATGTTACAAAAGCTAATAATAAGGAATATATGGGTAGATATTGTGGGTGTAATTCAACGCAGGTTGGGGCTTTTGTCCACTGAGTAGTTAGTTTCACACAATATTGTTAATACCTGAAAATATATGAAAAACTATACATAAAAGGTAAAATTTTTATTAATTTTTATTTATTTTAGTAGGTTGTTATGATATTCATTGACAGTTAATCAGTTTGACGTTGTCGATATTTCATTTTGACATTCAATTTCAAATAATTTTAATTTATTGATATAATCATTTTTATAGTTAGATATTTGACTAAAGGAGGCCACCTGATGAAGCGATCCTTTATAAAACGCAGAAATAAGTGAGATCTCAATTATTGTGGTTGAATTTCGAGTTCCCACTCCAGAGGTTAGTAAATATATTTAATTTTTTATATAATTATTGTATAGAGTTTTGTATGTGGATGTTCATTAGCATACCTAGATGTTTGGTATCAGAGAACATACATATGACTTCATTGATAGGAATTGTAGGAGATTTGATACATATTAGCTTAAAATACCTTTCTTAAACAGTAAAAATTTTTTACAAAAGCTAATAATAAGGAATATATGGGTAGATATTGTGGGTGTAATTCAACGCAGGTTGGGGCTTTTGTCCACTGAGTAGTTAGTTTCACACAATATTGTTAATACCTGAAAATATATGAAAACTATACATAAAAGGTAAAATTTTTATTAATTTTTATTTATTTTAGTAGGTTGTTATGATATTCATTGACAGTTAATCAGTTTGACGTTGTCGATATTTCATTTTGACATTCAATTTCAAATAATTTTAATTTATTGATATAATCATTTTTATAGTTAGATATTTGACTAAAGGAGGCCACCTGATGAAGCGATCCTTTATAAAACGCAGAAATAAGTGAGATCTCAATTATTGTGGTTGAATTTCGAGTTCCCACTCCAGAGGTTAGTAAATATATTAAATTTTTTAGATAATTATTGTATAGAGTTTTGTCTGTGGATGTTCATTAGCATACCTAGATGTTTGGTATCAGAGAACATACATATGACTTCATTGATAGGAATTGTAGGAGATTTGATACATATTAGCTTAAAATATCTTTCTTAAACAGTAAAAAATATCGATATAGTGATGAATACTTTGTCAAACATTAGTAGCCATATTGCTAATTCAGTTCATTTGTGATTGTTTGTGGATCAATTTGTTGAAGTCTGTAAAAATGGAATCTAATAAAGATTTAGGTGTACTTGAAGAGATAATGGAGTGTGCGAAAGAAGTTTCTTTGAATATTCTCTCAAAGAAATCTTGAGAGATTTATGAATGTGTCTACCAATGTTTTATGGATTGGTACAAAAAAAAAATTAAGTTGTATTCAGAAGATTTATTGATGGTGTGTTTAGCAAATAAAATAAAGCCGTCAACGCTTTGGTCACAATTTTCATTGTTGCGGTCAACGTTTGATATAAAGAACGGGATTGATATAAGCAAATATTGCTTATTATTAGTTACCTGCTTTTTTCAAAGGAGCAAGTTGAATGCTTGTGAATAGTAATTTATAATTTATATTTGATGATGAATGTAAACGCTTTAAAAATAAACGAACAAAATTTTAAAAAAGCTTCTTTAAAGGTGGTCCAAATATTGGGGGTTGCAGGAGCATTCCGTTCTGATGAATTAGTCAATTTAACAATTGATAATGTTGAAGATGTGAAATCTGCCCTAATTATAAAAATTCCCAATACCAAAATCAAAAGACTGCGTTATTTTACTGTGCTGAGAGACAATTATTAGTTTTTATCGAAAACTTTACGTCCACTTGGATTGGTAGAACGTCGATTATTTATCAGATATGTTAGTGGAAAGTGTCATCGAATGGTGGTCGGTATTCATAAAATCAGTGCCAGTAGTACCTAAATAATAACCTAAATAATTTAAATAGATATTATTTAGCAATATTATTTGAGTTAAGTCATTTACTTCTTAAAATTTTTACTATTTATTTACTGTAAAATATAACGATATTTTTGAATATAAATATTTGTTATTAAAACATATTCCTTTAATAAAAATATAACAAATCAATTACAATATTCCGAACAGAACAAACACTATAAGAGTTGTCATTTGTACTGCCGAATATAGTAGCTATGACTTACTCACTCTGTCCTAAGCTTTTCAACAAGTGGGGACTTCTAAATGACTCAAATGAGCTACAATGCTTTAGATTCTACCATTAAATATAGCAATCGTTTAAAATGCATCTTTATCCCACTAAAACATTGACTAAAAATTATCAATGTTTTTAGTAGTACCCTCAGATACTTTATCAATGATACAAATGTTGAAGTAAGGGCCTAAGCACAGGTTTCTGTGAGACTACAGAAGGCCCAATTTTGAGTGAATTTTAGAGATCAAACGTATTGTTACGGAAGCTCACCTACCTTTTTAGTTTGTTAATTATGTTCATGTTTATGTTAGAATTTATAATTGAAGCTCACCTACCTCGTTAGTTTGTAAATTACGTTTCTGTTTATGTTAGAATTTAGAATTTTTGTGATGCCTTTAATTTGACGTTTTCTGGAACATTCTCGGCCACATTCTATTTGATTCTCGAGGCCGCCGAAAACTTCTAGAACTCTAAAAACTTATATAGGCGGATCATTTTTGCCGCTGGAGTCAGTTTATATTGAGTAGCCGAATACGAGCCTAACGCCAGTGACAAACGTCAAAGTAAAGCGTTGACAGTTGAGAAGTTTGTTTGAAGGATAATTCTTGTATAATCAGGAGTGACAATAAAGTTTGTTTGTCTACGTGACGTGTTTCTACACTAACCCAATTTAGAGGTTACACTATTATATTTTTTCTTCATATCTGATTTTACTTCTCGAGTTAATTGGTGGTAAGTAAATCAAGTCAGACAGGATGCCGATTTACGTGAGACAGAATAAGCTAATAAAAATTCAGAAAGTTGCCGTCGCGTTGAAAATGCAAAATATAAAAAACTCTCTCTTACACCGAAAAAGGCCGGCAGAATTTCAAAGAGCCTTATGAATAAGTATACTTTTTAACTTCTGTACGTCGTAAAACATGAATTTTTAATGCTGCAAAGAGGCGGAAGCTGCATTGTGTCTCAGCCCGCGGAAACTTTTAAAAGTGAAAGCTTTTTGTCTTCTCGTCGCCCTTAAACGGTTTGATGAAAAATTCACCGTCTGTGCGGACTCTCAAATTGCCCTGTCTAGGGGGCACTATAACAGTCATCCAGAGCCATGCGTGTTGGACCAGCATTGAATTACACCTGAAAAACGTAAAACAAACAGCTAAAGTCATTCGTCAACGGTTCACCAGACATAAACCGATTTCGAGATTATATATAAAAGTGATCCTCCACAAATTTCAAATTATATACCTATCTATTTACTATCTGTTTTTCCTAAAATCATTGAAAAATTACTGTCCCGTAGAATAATAGAATTTCTTGAACAAAATAAACTTCTCTCTACAAATCAACATGGCTTTAAGAAAAATTATTCAATTACGACTGCCTTATTGAATTTTCTGAATTATGTGTATGAACAGATTGATAAAGGACACAAAATAATTGCGTTGATCATAGACCTTTCTAAGGCATTCGATTGTGTGAATCAAGATTATGTAGATTTCTGTAATGTAAAATCTGATCAAGTTTAAACTGATATAGAAGTCCCACAAGGAAGCGTCTTGGGTCCATTGCTGTTTTTGCTGTATGTTAATGACATCAATGACATGAGTCAATTATTATTTTTCACTGTGCTTTTGCTGATGATATTACAGTTGTATCAAGCGCTGAATACCTACGTAACTTAAACTCTAATATATCATCTATTTTAGATTATTTTGGAAATAATGATCTGGTTATAAATACTGAAAAAACTTTTTTCATGCAATGTTACACAATTGTACGTAATTACATATCTAGTCCACTTTTAAAAATTAATTATGCCTTAAACCGATTACGCCAGGTGTCTGATCTTAATACTGTTAGAACTTTCTATTTTTCAAGTTTTGAAAGTCATCTTAGATATGGCCTAGTTATTTGGCAAACATAGTTCTTATTCTGGAATAAGAGCTATTGGTTTTATTTTTGGATTAAAATATAGAGAATCTTGTAAACTTATATTTGCAAATGAAAAAATATTGACGTTACCATGTCTTTATATTTTTGAAATTTTATTGTTTGTAAAATGAAATTTGTCCAATTTTATATTTCAAAATTATTACGATGAATATCTTACACGATATGGATATAATTTTACACACCCAGCACATAGACTAGAGTTATACAAATCAAATCCTTATTATATGGGCATCATCTTATACAATAAACTTAATTTCTAATTAAAAAATATAGTTGGTTTGAATGCATTTTCTAAGGCAGTAAAGGAATTCTTATCTGAGCACAGTTTCTACTCTATAGATGAATATTTGAATAGGAATTGATGTTTATTTTTGTGTATTTTTATATATTTTGTTTGTTTCAACAATTTGTACGTCAGTGTCACATGTTCTTATTGACTTGTCCTATATCATTTTATATGCATAATCTTTTGGATTAATAAATACTTACTTACTATTAGCTCGCATCAGTTATGTCATAGGTGAGATACAGAAGATACAGAAGAGACCCTGAATACGCGAAATGTAGCAAAGCTACATCTAGTGGCCATTAGCTACTCAATGCTGCACCTGAGACCATGTTATTCTCTGAATTTATTTAAAACTCTTAAAATGTCTACCTTATAAACATGTATATAAGCTCGTATATGCACAATTTTGTCAAGAGATATCGATCTCTTCTATCGAGGTAGCGGAAGGCATCCCAAATTTTCCAAGCACTTAACCTCGAATGCTTTACAAGTAAAAAATCTAAACCAACAACTTGAGATACTACTCATTAAAGAAATCAATTATTTTGTGTAAATAAGCTACACTCAATTTACACTCAGCTTTAACTCAAATAAATTTGGTTTCTCTCTCGCGATGATTTTAATTAGTTTGTTTATTTGATGGAAATTTCCAAGTCCATTCGTTCTGTTGACGATAAATTTTCCACGAGGGAATGATTGTAAACTTGTAATGAAATATTTTAATTTAATTGCTGATAGCGTCTCTCTCTCTCTGTAGTACTAGTCCACGGAAAAAAATATACATTTTACAGAATGAATAATATTTAACTGCTAGATTCCTGATGGTTAGAGTTGTTTTGAGATTAGGATAATAAGATATTTTATAAAAGCTGCCCAAAGCAAAAGCTGACCTTGTGTTAACTTATTGTATCAAAGAAAGGACTGTTAATTTTCTATCTTCGTCATGTGCTATAGTTGGCTTGCAAGTAAGATCGCAACATGCCCATATATCAACTGTCAGAAATGTCCAACTACTTGGGTTAAATTGATTAGTTCTCAACTTAACTGGTCAAATATTTCTAACAGTTTCTAATTGTTGCAGGAACAATATTGAATAAAAAATACCTAGATGATACCCATTAATAATACACCGTTAGACAATGTGTTGAACAATTTCGAGGTTAGTATCCCATATCTATCTATGTAGGTCTTAGGTTTTGAGAAATATGTTATTAATATTGTCAATAAATATATGTATATGAGCTAAATAAATTTTGTTTCTTTTACGATTTAATAGTAATACCATTTCAGAATAAAAAATATAAATATACTCCTAGTAAAATTTAAAAACAAACATAGTATCTTTAGCAAGTTAAAATAGCGAATCAAGCAAAAACAGATGTGCTTATAGTTACAGGGTAGTAAACATTACTATCAATGTGTAATTTTTTATTTTTATAACTGTTAAGTTTTAATATATTTAACAACCATTTTTATAAAACGTTGTAGTGGGATTTTAAAAAATGCTGGTAAACAGTTTTTGTGTCAAACAAAATTTTTAGTAAACGGTAAAACCATGTAGGTATGTAGTATCTACCTATTAACATTTCTGTTGTACTATTTTTGGATATTGTTACTACAAAATAGTATATCTACACTGTAAATAAAGTTGCTGTGTAAGAGGTTTTCCGTGTTAATAGTGTTAATAGTTTCACACATTATTGCTTTTTTATACGTTTTTACAGAATATGTTAAAATTACTAGTACTTATTATAATAAAATATACTGAATTTGTGTAATCTTGATCAGTGATGTGTTAAAACTACACCATTTTATGTAAACTTAAACCAATATCTGTGTTCTATATCCCTACACCTGATTGAATGAGCACAGATAGTATATCAGTTGTTCCAACATACATTACTACGCCATGTTGGTCGTGTAGCGTTGTTGTGTTCCGTTACCTCTCATTCTCTGTGCTCAAATGGAAAACATTTAAATTTTAATTGAGGTTTCATCAAAGAAAATGGTAAGTACCTAACTGTAACAAATATTGCTATTTGAATATTGATGTTTTCTAGAACATTCCAGACTATATTCAATTTATTTTCGGAGACATAATTAATAAACGAGAAAGGTAGATTAACCTTCCAGTGGTCGCGCCGGGTCTGATAGACCCGAGTCATACTACTATATTCTAGGACAGAAAGTTGGCGACACTTTCCCGCCCCCAACTCTCAGTACCTTCCCATAATGGGCAATTTACCTACTACATGGTCAGTTACAGTTTTATGTTTAACGCGTACGTGCTGTGTGCAAATATAGATAGCCAGACCCGGCGCGACCGTTTGTGTATGTTAAATTACATTATCTTGTGTTGAATTTTTAAAAACTTTTCTTCATTTTTCTCTGGTAAGTTTAGATTCTAAATATTTACTGTGTTAAGAACTCAAGGAAATAATTTTTAGTTGCAAAATGAGTTATGAAGAAGAGCAAAGTAGACTTTTGAGACTTCTACATGAAATTGATACTGACGAGGAGTTGCCTGATGACGATGAGGAAAATGTAGTTGACCATGTTGAAGAAAGAGTAGAGAGTTCAGAATCGGAACAAGAAGCAGACAGTGAAACAGAAGAATGTGAAGGACCCCAGTTTGTTGGTTTATAATACACTTTTAAAAATGTATAATAAAAATATATATAAATTCATATATAATCTTTTATCGGGTCTGGTAGACCCGGCGCGATCAAACTTGTTACGCAAACAAGCGCGACCACTGAAAGGTTAACATGTTAATGTGTAAGTTTACACTTTTAATGATACATATAACGCTGAAATGTGTAAAAGTTACAAGCAACATTTGTTATATTAACACAGTGTGTTACATTTTTAACACACTGGTACATACAGAGAAATGTGTAAAAACATCATAACCCTGTGTAGAGCTTGATTAATACAGTGTTTTTTTTGTGTGTTAAAATGTGTAACTATTTTATTTACAGTGACTTGTTTGTCCACTATAAATGCATCACCCTGTATAGCAATATAGTTCTAAAATTAACTGACTAATGTTTCCTAATTAGTTATAATTGCAATTAAAACAAATCAATTTATATTTCCGATAAACAATTTCAACTGAGACCCAACAACTGATTGGATTTGGCAAAATTGTAATTTCCATACATCAAATTCCATAGCAACTCTCGCCGTTTCAGACCGTTCGCCTCGTGCACGATTACCCTGTCAATTGGACAGAAAGAAAGCGCATAACATGATGGAAATTAATGTGGGCTCAAGGGTAGTTCAAGTAACCCCAAGGGTGTGTATAGAGTGCAGCATCATACGAGACTCTAAGTGCCTGTCTAAAGTGCCCTCGGGACCTGTCGAGTTCTCAGTGTCGCAGACACAAACAAATTAATTGAACCATTAAAATTTACACGTTTACACAGCTTTAGGGGAAGGGTTTTCTTTCTCGTGTTCTTTGAATACTTAATTGACCTTGTGAAAGATGCATTGATAAGGGTTGAGATGAGAAAAGCGACCAAAGAGTAAAGTAAAAAAACGGTGGGAGGTTTTGCAGAAAATGATTTGTTTTATAGATTTTAAAATACTTTGTGGCTTAAATTCGAAACGGCAGTAGGTATATTACATAGGTATCTAAGGTAGTTTGAAACGTTGGCTAGTAGTATAAATTTGTAACGAATTTATTGAGTTCATCATATAGGATGTTTTTAAATGAAGTAGCAAAAATGAAACCACAGATTCCACAGACCACATAAATCAATTTAACCTAACATACCTATATCCTAAGTCGCATAATAAAAAAGATACAGAGTGTCAAAGTTAAAATTTTCTTTTCGATATTTGTAGATAACTTCTTGAAAATCCAAATATTTACATAAAATTTGTAATTTGGGGATTTTTGCGATCGAGAAATTCAAATGTGTTTCTAATTTTGACGCCATTAGTAGAGGGCGCCACTCATGGCACATCATGTTTCTTTTAAATGGCAGAACTTTTTGCTGCTTGCTCACAAGTGCAAAAACAGATTTATTATTGTCTGGAGATTAAGAGAGCACATTTCAAAGATTTACTCCATTAAATTAGTATTATCATTGTTATTAAAAAAAACTAAATCATCAACACAATTTTTGTTCATATAACTAGCAAATAACTGAGTGGACCCAATAAATTGTATTAATACTAACAAAATATTGAGTTAATTTTGAAATTTTAAAATAATGTTTTGATTTTGAATGAATTTAACATTTTAGAGAGAACCCAATTTTTTGTTAAATAAACCAAAATATATACAGGAAGTTAGAGGTTTGGCTACAATAATTTTAACAGACGATACCATATACAGGGTTAATTATGACTAAGTACAAAAATTTTAACCACGTGATCAGGAAGGCCTAAAAAAAATAAAAAATTTATTTCAGAATTTTAGTTCTATATTTAAAAAATGGGGCAAAACCCTCTTTTCCTAGTCGGCGCCTATGATAAGCATCGACTGAGATGGCTTAGATCCACAAATAAAGCTTACACTTGTCAACAATATCTACTACCATGCGGTCGTTTTTTGCAGCATTTCTAAATGCAGAAACAACAAAAATTAACTTTCTTATTAGTAATAATACCTGATAGATAGGAAACAGTTAGCTCCACTATTTTGCATTCATTTTTCATTTCATTACACACTGGCAAAACTACATTTTCATTCATTACAAGCACTCACTACCTATAAAACACACTTCCCGTAGATACAGCTATATAAAATGAATTTTTATATTAACAAAATCGAACGAAAGAAATAGATAATAGAAAACTTTTAATGTACCCGCGGCAATCTTGTCCCATAACCTAGAAAAACAAACCGGCAAACTATATTGTGGTAAAATATCTGCACCCGACACAAATTTCTTTATTTAATAATTATAAAACGTTTAAAAATTAAAAATTGGCACTAAAAACTGAAGAAGAGCACAAAACTACAACGTAAACACATGGTAAACACAGGAATTAAATTATGACATGACGAGATTGACGGGGAATTTTACCGCAGAGTTTCCACAACGTGTTGCTTATTGCTTACTCTGACTCGCATAGACGGCGTTAAATAAAGATTTAATATAATTTCCAAAAAAAATTTTTTTCGCTTCATAAATAAGATTGGAAATTTTTTGAAGGATGATTTCGTTAATTTTCAATTTTCTCCATCCTCTCTTAAAATATTTTCGAGAAAACTATTAACTTTTAACCATTTTTGAGAAAAAATGATCGAAGTATCCAGTTTGGTGTGCAAAAGCTTAGTTAATTTAGGAATATCTCCATTTTCTACATAGAATGCAATGTTTACTACCTCTGTTATCTACTTAGGATAATTTATTTCTTAATCAATAAAATTCAATAAAGTTGATGTCGTGCGTCAACAACGTATACTTTTGTATACTTGATTAAGAAAAAAAATTCTATTACTAGAAGTACCTAAATAACACATAAAATACAACAAAATACATTCATAATATAACTCAATTTTGCTCACAAAAGGTTCATATAACTAGCAAATAACTGAGTGAAATCAATGGATTTTGTTAATATTTCAACACAATCGGCCAAGGACTCTCTTTAACAACCAATTGTGTGAAAATAAATTTCATTTATCGAATTAGCTATCAAGTCTTACTTAGTTTTTTAAATTTTTGATGACACTTATGTCGATATGCTTGCGAGACCAGATGCCCGTAAGGCCGTGGTGCTTCAGCCAATTTCCCTACGGATCCAGCTGTCTTCCACCGTTAATTCATTTTCTTTTGTCTCCATATGTTACGGAGATAATTTATCTTGATATAAAGAGGGTATAAATGGAATGTCCCAAATTTTCCTTTTAGCAACCAAAGGCAATGAGCTAGTAATATTTTATGAGACCATTAATTATTTAACGTTTCCTTCTCGTATAATGATGGAGAGGGCTCTGTTGCTTCCTTCTGCTGGTCCTTTGGCGGATCGTGGCGGCCTCTATGGTAAATGTGTGTTTTGTCTCAGTATGTACATACCACTAAAGGATTAAGTAATGTTTTAAACATAGAACAGGACGGAACAGTTTAATAATGTAGGAAGCGAAGGGTAACAGTTATGTTATGTAGAAGAAGGGAATGGGTTAGTCAGAGCAATATTGATTATTGATACAAAATCCTGCCTTAGAGGTGTCCCTATATATAGTCCTTGATGGCCATTAGAGAATTATTTGGTATAGACAATTTCTTGACACAAGGTATCCTGGGAGTTGGTGATGTAAGACTGGAACTGGATACTGACATTCTGAAGATGTCGTGAAAGTTCCCTTCCCAGGGATTATTTTCGAAGAAATATTTTTGGTAGGCGAGAACAAATGGCAATATCTCTTATACATAAGCTACTAACTGCGATGATGTTGTATATTAAAAATAAATGCGCAGTATCACGAAAACCATAAAAGATAAGTGTCATGTATTTTTGAAAAGCCTACCTGACGACATGTCTAATAGTATAAAAATATAAAGTGTTCATTAAAAAAAACAAAGTTGAAGTCTTTATCTCGGAAACGCGATATTTAATTGTTTCTGTGATACATGCATTAAAAAAGTTTTTTACTATATTTGAAAAGTATTTTAAGCTAATATAAATCAAATCTCCTACAATTCCTATCAATGAAGTCATATGTATGCTCTCTGATACCAAACAAATAGATATGCTAATGAACAATTCCCCAGACAAAGTTCTATTCAATAATTATCTAAAGAAATTAATCTATCTAAATTTACTAACCTGGTTTAATAGAAACACTCTATAAATCTCTATATCATAAATATATTTAAAAAATGCATTAAAAAACTACCTACAACTTTTATTCTTACACTGTTTTTCGTATCTCGAATAATAACGGAGAAAAAGTGGGAGGCGGGCAATTTTTTCATCATCTTTTTTCATGATCACCCTGTACAGGGTGTCTCAAACTCGACACGTGGTGTAAGCTCCATTTTCAATCGATCTTTGGGACTTGACAGAAACGACTAATGACTTCATCATTAACTATATTATTTCCAGAAATATCCCCGAATTTTTTCCTGTTTAAAATATTTTCTTTTGTATTACTTCCCGTTTAAACATTGTAAGCAATATCCTCAAGAGACTTAAGGTCGCCGTATTTCTCGCTGTAAAATGACCAAATTTGTGGTGGTTTTTAGGTACTGAAATTCGAAAAATAAAACACGCAGAACAAAAGCAATATCAAAAGTAAAATTATTGATATTTTGTTTATACACTTTTACTGTTTAAACCCCACATTTTAACATTTATTTTCACAATTATAAACAAAAGTGAACAATCTTATGCAGAAATATGTGTGTTTATGTTATAACAATGTTTACATTTATAGTTAAATTTAAAAAAATACGTATTTTGAAAGATTTCAGTACCTAAAAGTTTGTTGTCGCATTGATCGCTTTCTGAAGTTATATATTGATTTTACTTTCAATATTTGCAGGTGGCACGAGATAACATTCTTACTATTTGCTAAACACTATATTATTCAGTTCTTAAATGCCTAAAATTACTTGTATTTGTAGAAAACACTATTTCAAGAATATGGTGCCCTTAAGAGGAATACCAACTAGAAATCACAGAAATCAAGTAGTTGTCGGAAAATACCTAACTCAATGATCGTTGTTTAAAATGCATAAATGTCATTAAGAATAAAAAGTAATAAACTGGATAATTCTTTAACACAGTTAAAAGAAAAGGTGATGATAACAATAACTAAACTTAACAAATGAGGCAAACGCCCTCATACATATTACAATCTATTATTGTGATTTGTAAATGTGAATGTGTGTTGTGATGATATGTGTAATATGATTTTGTTATTTATTGGGCGCTAATGATTTATTTTATTTTGTTTTGTTTTATTTAAATTTTTTATTAGTGTAGATTGTATTTATGTTATATGTTATATGTGAAGTATATAAGTGAATAAATATAATTTTTGTTTTAAAAATTTAATTTATGAATTTATTTTGCTAATAGTTTTTTTACCTGTACTTTACTATACCCTGGCTATGTTTTTCCTCTTTTCTCAGGAGTGGATTCCAGCAGAGTAACACCTTTTTTTAATTTAAATGTTCAAAGATCTTTAAACCACTCAGTACATACAAAGAAACAATTGTTTGAAGGATAGTACATTAAGTTTTATTAAAAAAAACCAGCAAAATGATAATTCCTCAATTAAATTCGAAAGCCTTCAAAATAATGAATATTAAACAATATTTTTACAGTTTAACATTTAACAAGTTTGACTTTTCTTAGATATTGCCTCGTGTGTTTTTCTTGTGTTTAAAAATTATTTGAATTTACTTACTGCTCTTATGCAACTAGAAATACACACGAGTGCAATGGAATTTGTCTAATTCTAATTAGATGTAAGTTCTGGATTTTTTTGACGTCTTTAGTTTCTATTTTGTTTTAGTCTTACAACATTTAATGACAGGATTTATAAGTTTAAGCTTTTAAAATGATTGAAATCTAATAGAAGGTAAGTAATTAACTGTTGCATATTGTTATTAATCGTTTAGAAGTTACTTGTTGGTATTTATCAATTTGTATTCGATCTAGCTAGATAACCTTGTATACGTATACGATTTCTTACTTTCTTGTAGATGATTTTTCTATTGTTGCTGTCGGGAATTTCTCCTCTCTGGATGATGTTGTATTCTCTGGATGCTTTTGATCCTCCGGCCTGGATATCCTGTTGTATTCTGGACTTGTGGTATTGGATGTCTGGTCTGGTTATGGAGATGATTTCCACTAAATTCCTGAATGTGATATTGATCGATGTTTTTTCATATATTTTCAGGTATTAACAATATTGTGTGAAACTAACTACTCAGTGGACAAAAGCCCCAACCTGCGTTGAATTACACCCACAATATCTACCCATATATTATACTGTAAAACTGGTACGTATGAGTTTTTTTAAATTTTAACTATAAATTATGAAATTTTCGGCTCTAGCAAATTCACACCTCTTCTCGCTTCACAGTTTTCTTCGTAACTAATCAACAAATTATTGTTTCTAGGTAATTTTACCTTCTAGATTATTATTAGTTTTTCTTAGGGTCAATACACATGTAATTATATTTCGGGTCCAGTCCTCAATATTACACAATTGTTTACACTGTAGTACGCGTTAGTTCTACTCGAGCACAGGGTTTAAAGAGTTTCAAAACCGGTCCTGTCCAACTGGCCTTGATCCCGTCACATTCCGTTGTAGCTTTCATTGTGTTTTTCTGTGCTCCAGAGCGCGGGTCGCCACGACAGAATGATTTGCTTAACAAGGAGTTCTGCAATTTATTATTGTCGTTTGCAATAATTGTAAGTATATAATACTGTAATATTAACATTTTTAGCATTCTCTTTTAGTCTGCTATGAGTAAACATAAATAAAAGTCTCATAAGAGACAAAAAGCCCATCGCCAAGCGATCGGCTTCCTTAGACACAATGGATTCTGTGAATCAAAACATTATCAGCGAGATAATAAAGCAGTTGGATGAAGTAGTAAAACGGTAGGTATGCTAGTTTCCATTTATTTTCTAGATATAGGTCGAGGGCCATATTGACGAAAACAAAGCAAAAAGAAGCTATAGACGACACACCTTGTCTATAAACGTAGACGAAATTGTACAGTACCGTCTCTCAGCATGGATATTAATCTAGAAACTTATTCAAGTAGAATCTATTCTGTTAAGTGAACGAAGAACCAGGTGTACTGGTTATTCGCAACAATAATATATTATCATCTTTGCCGGATGATATATATGTGTATATATATATTACACGATGCATGTGGACGATCGCTTGTCAATTACCCAAGATGGTACAGGGCCCGCTTTAAGAACGGATTTTAATCTAGACACTGATGCATGTAGCATCTATTCTGCTTATAAAGTGAACGAAGAACCGGGTGTACTGGTTATTCGCAACAATAATATATTATCATCTTTGCCGGATGATATATGTATTACACGATGCATGTGGACAATCGCTTGTCAATTACCCAAGATGGTACAGGGCCCGCTTTAAGAGCGGATTTTAATCTAGACACTGATGCATGTAGCATCTATTCTGCTAATAAAGTGAACGAAGAACTGGGTGTACTGGTTATTCGCAACAATAAGATATTATCATCTTTGTCGGATGATATATATATATTACACGATGCATGTGGACGATCGCTTGTCAATTGCCCAAGATGGTACAGGGCCCGCTTTAAGCGCGGATTTTAATCTAGACACTGATGCATGTAGCATCTATTCTGCTAATAAATAAAGTGAAAGAACCAGGTGAACTGGTTATTCACAATAATGAGATATTACAATCTTTGTCGAACGATATTCTCAATATCACACAATGTACGTGGACGATCGCTTGTCAATTATCCAAGATTGTACATGACCGGCTTTAATCTCGAATTTTAATCTAGATACTGATGCATGTAGCATCTATTGTACTAATAAATAAAGTGAATTAAGAACCAGGTGTACTGGCTATTCACAACGATCAGATTACCGTCCTTGCTGGATGATATTCTCAATATCATACGATACATGTGGACGATCGCTTGTCAATTACCTAAAATTGCATAGGACTGGTTTACAGCGCAGTTTTTAATCTAGTGACTGATGGCTGGAGTATCTATTGTGTTAATAAAATGAATGAAATCCTGGTGCACTGGTTATTCACAATGATGAGATATTACCATCCTTGTTGGATGATATTCTCAATATCATGAGACAATCCCAAAAAGACAAAGATACCGACATTAAAAATATCAAGATTATTTCTGATGCGTGCTTACCTCAGCTGAATATCCCTTTGGGTCAGTTCAGTCTGGGAAATTAAAGTTTGTAAAACCTTATAAAACGTTAGCAAATAATTTCTGTTACCCAGCACCTCCAATTATTCTGCCATTCTAACAAAAAGGGGCACCACTGTTAATAGTTTTCCCACAAAAAATCGTGTTTAAAATGCCCAAAAGCACATTTGCGATAGAAGTAGAAATAGAATCAGTAAGTATTCTTTTCTATGCAGGTCGTTTACAAATATTTTAATGACCAATGGCTAACCAGGTGTGACAGTTCGATTGTCTTGGATTCGTTGCTAGGATATAAATTACCTTTTCTCGACATACCTGTTCAGCTTCAAGCAACTTTATGCTTGAAGAGAAAAGAATTGAACAAATAAAAAATTTGCAAATCTTGTTCCTGGTCAACTCGTGCCTAATATATTATTAGCGGGTTAGCCATTTCAAATGGAGGACACCCGGACAGTAGTTCGGCTTGGAGTTCCAATTAGCAATTTAGGCAGCAAAAATGGATCTCAAAGATGCCTATTCATTAAGAACACAGGAAACCCCTGCGATTCGAATTTGATGCACATCTTTACGAATTTGCTTGTCTGTCATTTAGCTATCATCAGCGTCATTTACCTTTACTAAACCTACGAAACATGTTATACAGACTACATTCTCAAGGAATAACATGCATCAACTGGTTTCGTTGATTTTCTGCTTTTGGGTGGAAACAAAAGAGAAATATCGTAGGCATGTGCAATTTACTATTTCTTTATTAAACCCTCATGAATAGGCGTAAGTTTTGGAGTTCCCTTTCGATTCGAAAGGAACAAAATTAGAAAGTTTAGAAAACTGCCCTGACAAAAAAAAAAAAAATTATTTGTCAAATTTAATGGCTTGCTAACCTCTGCTTGCCTCGCTGTGAAGTCTAGCTTCATGTACACAGAAAATTATATCATTCAAAATATATAACCCTAAAAGCTAACCTTGGAAATTATTCAACAATAATGCCTATTTCCTGAGATATAATTTTAGATTTGCAGTGGTGGCTAGAACAGTTACACTTGTTGCAATGATCTAGTTTATCTGATTGCTGCAGAGATAGCGCACACGGATGGTGGACTTTAGTTCGTGCAGTTAAAAATGAGTTCTTGGAATTTCAAGATATATTTTTGAACTGAAATGTTTTTGCTGACAATATGCGGCTATATGGGAAATTGTTAGATTCTAACAAGAATTGACAATACAACATGTCATGTCAACATGTGTAGTGTATCAAACTAAATGCCTTATTAAGAATATATCTGACAATGAGGCGAAGCCAGCAGTTTGCGGATATTTGCATCTTACATTTACTCTCGTGATAATATCTGAGACTGAGTGATCTATTCATTCAGAGATTTTCAATGATATTTCGAGTCGGATTATAGAAATTGATTTATTAGCTTCAAGCAATAATTATAAATATTCAAGATATATCTCCTGGCTATGGGATCCTGGACTAAAAGCCAGATGTATTTACGGTTAATTACAACATCTCGGTTTGTATGCCATCATTTTGCATTTATTCTACGAGTATTGTAGAATTTTTTTACGGAAAACTTGACAGGTATCCTTATCGTTCCCCCGTGGAAATGGCAATTTATTATTCACAAAACTAGTAATTACCGATCTTTTAGTTTTTGATCCAAAAGTGATCTTGTATTGTGTCCTGTTTGGCGAAACAGTGCTCAACTTACCTTGAGTGGCACTGTCATTCATTACTTCAAGAAAACTAGAAGACAATCAACACATCAAAAGATTCTCGAAAGATGTTTCTAGACATTGACCACCTTAACCCTGGTATAATTTTACATTGAATCTACAGCAGATGCTGAAATACTGAGAGGATTCCTGTGAATCTACCCTCGAATTTCTTTCGAGTAAGTTAGTAATCATATTGGCTCTCACTTAAGGCGAAATCATTTGCTTCAATATTGACAATACTCATCCCGGACTAAGTTAAAACATCTAGTCCTAATTCATCTCAGCCTTGCTTAGGGTTACCTTAGCTAACCCCAACTTATGTGTATAAACGTCAATTGAGAAATACCTGACTGTTACACAAACCCTACGCAACAGCTTCTTTGATTTACATTAGATGTACTAATGTTACATTTTCTTCCTTCCTAGTTTATAATAACTTACATGTAAAGTTGCATTTCAGTTATTGTTAATGTATGAAATCAACACTTTGTGGTGTTTGTGGCTTATTAAATTAAACAAAGCCACTACAATTATTACTAAGTTTTACGGCAAATTTCTTTAAACATCTACAGTGTAAACAATTGTGTAATATTGAGGACTGGACCCGAAATATAATTTACTGATCAAAAGAACTTACCTGAAGTTCGATCATAATTATATGAGGGTCCAGTCCGAAAATATTACACACCCGCCCGTCCCTTAGTTCCCCTGCCGTAAAACATAAACACTTTAAACAATGAAAGCTACAACGGAATGTGACGGGATCAAGGCCAGTTGGACAGGACCGGTTTTGAAACTCTTTAAACCCTGTGCTCGTAGAACTAACGCGTACTACAGTGTAAACAATTGTGTAATATTTTCGGACTGGACCCTCATATAATTATGATCGAACTTCAGGTAAGTTCTTTTGATCAGTAAATATTTTTACTTTTAATTATTCTTGTCGAAGCACTATTCACGACAGTAATTGTCTTTTGTATTCTTATAACTATTTTTACAACTACATAACAATTTTTACTAATTTTATACTTAAATATTCTTTAATTTGTGAGTTTTTTTAGAGTCCTGTCAGAGATGCTGAAATTTCCTTGAATCTTTACATTTGACATTTCTAATTGTCATTATGTTTTAATATTGGAATTTTCATTTTATCTAGCTACTATTTTATTAGAAGAAGTCTTGCGATATGCATATATGCTAAATCTTTGTTCTTTAAGCTTTGTTTTGATATGTCATTGTCTGGTTTTCGAATTTACTTTCTTTATATAATATATGTTTTTGTATCGTCATGTCCAAATTTGATAGATACAAATTTAAATTGAATTTAATAAAATTTGTAAAATTTTATTAATTTAATATATTGCTAGTCTTCTTTCGATATGTTTATTTAAGATAATTTCAACAATAATAATTTATCTATATTTTACATCAATAACAGTAATATTCCAATAATAATTCTGTTTTGTTGCTTAAAATGAATATCATAGGATTTAATTCTTATTCAATTTCTGTTTTATCACACTTTATAACCTATCATTTTAAGACACATATTATCCATTATGTGATTCTTCCGTTAAACTTGACATACGTTTAACATTTTTAATACGATTTTGAGAACGAAAACAGAGAGGTTTTCGAAACGTCAATAATACGGAAGTGCGCGATAGTGATGTGATTTTTATTATTTTTTACTTATCTGCTTTTTCAGTCTGAGATTTTGACTGTTCCGTTTGGCGCAAAGGCTTATTTAATTAATCTTTATTATTTTTTCAGAAGTGTGGCAAAAACCCAAAAAAACTAAAGAAAAACACAAAAGTTATACCTACGTGTGACGTTCGTATTGAGTAATCACACGTATTACACGTCGGTCAGTGGTCGCGCGGTTTAAGGCGTCAGTACTTGAATCGAGGTGACTGGAGCGCTGTGGGTTCGACCCCCGCAGCCGGTAGACCGTATATTAGCTATATTGGTGAAGAGATTGGCACCCTCTCTATGGTATGGTAGAGTGGAAGAATGTTGGCTTGGGTCAATGTGAGAGATTGATACCGGTTGACATTTGACTAACCCCCTAATTAAAGAGGTTTTCCAGGTTTCCCTCATTCCTGCACTGAATGGTGGTTAGGGCCTACCAACGTTCCTGGGCGCAAATGCGGCCTGCTTAATAATAATATGCCGCCCCCTCTCCCGCACAAGTCTTCGACTTCTGGGCTAATGCTCGTGATTAGAATGAGGGGTAGAGATATTATTATTATTATTTTGTGATATATGCACTTTAAACAACGAACATTCAATTATTTTCCAACCACTATTTGATTCTTCCACCGCTAATGTGATTTTTATGTGGTATTTTTTATGAGACTCTTTAGGACGATATTGCTTATAAATTACAGAAAGAAAAAGACAGGAAAATGTCTCTAATAAAAATTTATTACAAAAAAGAGAGATTTTTAAAAGGAACAAAGTTTGAGTATGTTTCTGGAAAAAATATGACGCCATTAGTTGTCCCCCAAATCCCAAAAATAATACTCTCGATTGAAAATGGAGCTTACCTCATCCTACGTTCCAAATTTTAGTCCAATTTTTTGTATCCTTACAGTAGGCCCATATTATCGAGTTTGAGATACTATGGACAACCGGTAATTTATAATAGGCGAAGCGGTCTTCTGCGTCACCTGGCGAGCCGCCACTGAATTGATATATCAAATACGTTAGTTAAATTTGATGTGCATCTTCTCCAACAAATTTGATCTCATCAGATCGGAATCTGCGGCGATAAAGCCACAAGCCACTTTGATACGTAAAAATAGTGTCTCATAAAATTCAATGTATTTTTACCGTCTCCCTCCCTCAAAGAGATCCACACCTGATTGTGAAAGGTTTATATAAGAGAAGAAAATAAGTTGAAATTTTCCGAGCGTAGAAAACTCGTCGTTGAAAGCACGGGGTCAGTGCATTCCAATATAACCAGGTTGGCAAACATCAGGCCGATATAATGCCCCTATCTCTCCGCGTGTCCTTTGTGCTGGCGTCTCTTTCATTTCGATGCTTTTTTGTTTCGATGTGGAGCTGAAGTGGCTGTATTAAGTCGACAAGGGAGGAGGATGCGACACCTATAATAAATCATTAGTTTGTAGCGGCGGTATGGCTACAACACGGTGGATGCTCGTGCTTTATTGTTGTAGAATGGCGGATAGTCACTAAAATCCTACGTTTTAGTTGATACATACAATGGCGTCGTTTTCATTACAAGAACAGGGAGTACTCATTCGTTTTCTTCACTTGCCTGGTGCGATACCGATTGAAAGTTATGACCAATTTATTACCGAGAGTTTGGTTCAACGTTCGGCCTTCTTTGAACAGTCTAATCTACGAACTCACATTTTTCACATTTATGAAACAGATCATCACCACATGTCTCAGTAAACAGACGATAAATTTTAATAGGTGTTGCATCACGTAAGTCGATAAAATGAATGATTACTCAATGTTCTTGTAACGTCGCCATTTTAAGTGTCAACAGGTCTCACTCTCGCCACCACCGCTAGAGGGTCTGTGTGCCGTACGGTGCTGCCATCTCTGGCATTTACAACGAGTTCACACATATTTTAAACTAAATCTAAGGTGTCTATCTGCCCTCAGTTCCGAAATAAACAATCACAGATCTTAGAACTTGAATGCACCTCGTAGTATCGCAACCTTTTCTGTTCATAGACTTTATTAATATTTTCTAAACTTTATTTGTCTCAATATATATTTGAGTATTTTATCATACAGAGTGATCAAGTTTAAATAGTCAAGCTTTCTTATGAAATTTTAAGCAAGAAATGTATATATACATACCTTTTGCCGTAGGCGCTTCTTTTAGGTAAAAGGCGCAAGAGGCGTTATGTTATTAATTTGTATTTTTTAGTAAAAGTTTTTAGACTATAAGTGTCACCTTACTGTAGTTACTGTAATGCACTTAATATTCACTATCCTTTAACTAATAATGTCTACTCTATTTTTATTGAAGGAACATATAATTTTGTGTACCATATTTTATGAAAAAAGATAAAGAACTACAAATATAAATTACAATTTAATCATACTAATATAATTATGAATTATATTATGTTTACAATTCAATAAACGGATTTACTTATAAAAAATATTTGGACAGAATTTGCCGTTCTGAAGGACTACTTTTGTAACTTCAGTAACAGTAGTATTTTTGTAAAATTTTGTGCACGATCCAGAGCACCTACCAGTTGAAGGCATATTAGTGCCAATAAGTGCCAATTGTTGGACAATAAATTCTCAATATAGCCTTCAGTAACAGTGGTTGATTTCCGACCACCATGGTGCTCAATATTAGTTATACCTGCTCAAGCACCGGCTAATAAAGTAGCCGAAAACAATACCCGGTATATTTCTTTGGGTTTGGTAATTTAAGATAGTTTGTTATTTTGTACGAAATATGATCCAACGTATTATTCCCAACCATTTGCTTGGAGCTTTTATTATTGGTAAAATATACAAAAAAAACGTCGATGCTCAGTATCCGGTTGATGAGGAGATGCATATCTTCTGTACATATCCAAATATCTATCAATCACCAAATATGTGCTATATTTTAGTTTTGTATTCCTTTAAAGTTACTAGCAACGCTTTTTTGTTACATTACATAAATATTCGCTACTACAAGCTAAACATATGCCCAAAATCAATACCACCTAATTAAAAAAATAATCTAGATACATTTTATTTTACATTTGAAGATGACAACATACCTTGATCATTAAAAATATTTAATTTAAGGCATCTCACAGAAATGTGTCAATTTCCTTTCTAGTCAATAATTTTTATTTTCGTAATCATCAATTTTGATTTTAAGAATGAATATTTGCTAATGTCGATGTTGTGATGCAAAGGTAGCGTTGCATTTAACATAGAATAATACGACCACAAAGAAGCGGCTTACAATTCTCACATTTTTATTGCAGAAGCTAGGAGCACATTTTCAATGCAGTGCTTCACGTTTTTAAAGGAACACCATTTAACAAAATTATTATATAAGTTGTAAAGTTTTTGATTTTCCCGGCAATAGACTTCGCTTTCGCTTCTCTATCGCTTTAAAAATTTCAGGAGGCATACTCAAATTGTCTTCTGCTATCTCTATTGAAATCCATATTTTACCAATTATATATGAAGAAATCTGTCACTTTGCCAGAGAGTTTTCATGTACTAAATATGGCGTACAACAAAAGAACGTTTGTTGATATTATTACTAGGCACCCGACACCACTGTCAATTCGACTCCAGCAAAATTACTTGATATTAGTTAACGAGGCACATATTTCCACAAATACATAAGATGATGTATAACAAATTTGTAAGTGTTCTAAATGCTGGCCTTGCATAATGTTTTGTATAAATCTCGAGCGTGATAATGCGTTTAAAACCCTAAGCGTGTAATAGCCCTCGGCTTATTATCTTCACGTTACAAGTATTAAACGCCTACTGAACGCTCTTGATATATAAACACGTATTATTTAATATTAGAAACACCTTTTTTTAATCAGTCGGTTATTCCATCGAATAAAGACATCAATCATAAAGTTAATGATGTTATTTGAGTAAATATTGAAAAATACCTTATGAAAATATTGCTCTTTCAAAATTAACAGAAGCTATCATGTGCTCAATTAAAACATTAATTGAATATATTCGTTGCTGTAATTAATATTTTACATTGGCTAATCTAAAAATATTTATTACATGCCAATACACTGATTCAGCAAACCCAGTTATAAACTCATCAACAAGTGTATGTTATAAAATTAAATATAATCATTTATTTAAATTTTTGTCCAATAAACGCCAATCATTAATATTACGAAACGTAATTATCTTTTCAGTGTGAGAAATGCGTGTCCAATGAGTAAAAACTTGGTCCTGCCCACCTGCTTTCCTTTCTGCTCCTCGTTTATTTTTAACGCAATATTTTCCTAACCTGTTTGCGACGGTGACAAACAAAATAACTGTTTAAATTAATTAAAATTAATTAGAACATGTCGTCAGTTTGGAACACGACAGTCTTAACTCAAAATTGCCATTTTCCAAGATTTAAGTGGTGTATCAACTCCAAACATTGTATATTTTTATTTATAAAAGAGTTACAAGTGAACTTTGCTTAATAACCGTCGAATGGCGCTGCGTTGAAATGTTACATCTCCAACACTGGTTTTGTGCTTTAGACAAAACTGTCACAATTAGTCGTGCTGTGACGTTTAATGAAATGAGATGAGCAAATTTTGGAAAAGAGTGTCACAAGTCGAAATAATATCAATAAGAAACTAGTTTCTTTATGTGTATTTATATGCAAAACTGTCACATCTTTAAATAGACCAGTCATTCTCATAAGCTAAGTACCTTTATTTGTTCCCATTTCATACAATAAACCGTAATATTTTGCGCAGTATTATAAATATTTTTATAATAATCTTTAAAATTGTATTATTTTAGTCTACTTTAATAAAATAATTTAGTTTATTAGAAATGTACCTATTTCATTTTATTACCTAAACTCATGTTGAAAAACTTGTAAAAAAATATGTCAAAGAGTCGCAACTCGGAATTATTTAACAAAAATAACAATAACAAAGTGCCAAAAACCAAAGCAAACAAAAAAAATTATTAAAAATACTAAGAACTATCCACACAAAAATTTTAACATGATTCAAACATTATATATTTATTTATTTTCCAATATTTAGAGTAAGATTATTTATAAAACTTTACCGAGTTCTCCTGAAAATTTACATTTTTGAGTTATGATAGTCTTGTTCCAAACTGACATTATTATTAGGTTGGGGCTTTTGTCCACTGAGTAGTTAGTTTCACACAATATTGTTAATACCTGAAAATATATGATGAAAAAACTACATAAAAGGTAAAATTTTTATTAATTTTTATTTATTTTAGTAGGTTGTTATGATATTCATTGACAGTTAATCAGTTTGACGTTGTCGATATTTCATTTTGACATTCAATTTCAAATAATTTTAATTTATTGGTATAATCATCTTTATAGTTAGATATTTGACTCAAGTTAAAGGAGGCCACCTGATGAAGCGATCCTAATAAAACGTAGAAATAAGTGAGATCTCAATTATTGTGGTTGAATTTCGAGTTCCCACTCCAGAGGTTAGTAAATATATTAAATTTTTTAGATAATTATTGAATAGAGTTTTGTCTGTGGATGTTCATTAGCATACCTAGATGTTTGGTATCAGAGAACATACATATGACTTCATTGATAGGAATTGTAGATTTGATACATATTAGCTTAAAATACCTTTCTTAAACAGTAAAAATTATGATAGTCTTGTTCCAAACTGACAAACTGACGATGTGTTTAAAGACAATACAGTTACGACTGATATTCGCTAATGAAATCACCTTTCAGATGAAGAAACATGCAAAACAAGAAAGTAGAAGTGTGTTTCTTAGAAACCGGATTGAAGAACATGATCCAGTACTGGATAACAAATAATTCGAAGTAGGTATGAATATACGTAGTAGAAGATACAGATCTTCTACTATTTTGCAAGTTTATATGAAGTGTGTTACGAAAATGTAGCAGCAGAATTTAAGTAATGTTATCCATCAAATTTTGCATAAAGTTTGCTGAATCTGGTACTGTGACTTATGGATTACAATTATCAATATATAATGTAACAGCCGCAAAAATGCATTTAAGCTTTAGAATTTTCTTACAAGAGGCATTAATATTTCTTAAATTACGAAGCTTCATTGTTCCCTGACAACTCTGAAAAACTAGCCACACTTATACCGCTCCATAATTCCTGGCTAGGGCTTGAATTCAGCAGCAGTGGCAGCAGTTCTGGAACTGACAACTTTAAATTAAGAAAAGAGTTAAATTTTAATTACATCATTTTTATGCACCTAAATTAAATTTACAAATATATCAGTTTCTAGTGTCTCTTTTCAATTATTTATAGAATGTATTTATTGGCTACGTTTTTACATTTAACAATTTTATAGGAGCAAGTCTTATAAACACAAACATTAGAATATTAAAGCAAAAAGCGAAAGTCTCACTATAATACATTAAAAAAATACATTGAAATAACTGACATCAATGATAATTAAGTCAAATGATTTGCATAACTACATTTTTTAAACTAAAGCACAACAAAAAAACTAAACAAACAATTATAAGTAAAGAGGGAAATATAAAATATACTTAAAGGCCGGAAAACAAGTTTAAACAATAATTTAACTTATGAAATCAATTTATAATATGTATTTAGAACACAAACAAAACCAACCAGAAACAAAATTTTAAAGCAAAGAGGTAGAGTCTCTATATTCCTGCATTGAGTAGAAACAGTCAATGTGCATAACTCAATTAAATTTTTAAATTTTTGATGCGTAATGTTTTTACTTCTAAAGGAACTTTATTGTGTAATCTCAAGTAGAAGAATTATTCGTGATATCTGTCGTCGAAATCTTTTGAGTTCTGAATAAATTGGCAGATCTCATTGGGTAATTGTAGAAATTTTGTGTTAAATTTTAAATAATTACTATGTATTTCGATCAAAGAATAAACTATATATAGAGGGGGCAATGGTATGATTTTAATTTTTTTTTTAAAGTAGCTTGCATTGTTCCCTGGGTCCAACGAACAATATTGTTTTGGAGTTTGAAAATTATAAATATTGATGGCACTATCCCTCATAAAATCACACCATAAATTAAATATGAATGTACAACACCATAATATGCATTAACCTTTTTGTTGTAGCACGAGATAAATATACTTAGAAATCTTCCTACAGAGATTATCAATATGACAAGTCCATCTGAAAAAGCCATCAAAAGCAATGCTTAAGAGTTTAGCATGGTTTCCATTGAGAAACATTACTGGAAAAATAACACTTTAAGTTGTTTCTTTGTTTAGCTTCAACTTCTTAACTGAGAACCATGATGCAGCTTTAAGAACACTATTGATAGCAAGCTCAAGAGTATGCTTTCTGTTTTTATCTGAGCATAACAATGATGTGTCATCAGCAAATAAAATGCACCCCTCATTAGCCATATGATAATAAAGGTCATTAATGTAAATAACAAACGGAAGAGGCCCCAATACTGATCCCTGAGGCATTATAGTAATTTAATAAAGGAATTTGTGTCGGATACAGATATTTTCCTATAATATGGTTCCCTTTTTTTGATTTTCTTGGTTATAGGACAAGACTGCCGCGAGTGCATTCGATATTTTATTTAACTGTACGCGAAGTGTGTTTTGTTTTTAGTGAGTAATTCTGATGTAGTTGTAATGAGTAAAAATGTAGCTTTAACATAGCGAACAACAAGTGCAAAATACTGCAGCTAACTGGATTAACTGTTATATGTTTGGTAATATTAATAATAAAAACGTTCATTTTCGTCTTTCGAAATTTGCAAACGCTGTAAAAACAACCGCATGGTAGTTGACAGATCTATGCTATCTCGGAAGATGCTTATCATTGGCGCCTATTTTCCGAGAAAAAGATGGTTTTTTGCCCCATTTTGTTAATATCAAGCCCTAAGTAATATTTGATTGTCTTTTAGGCGTTTCGGAGCACGTAATTACAATGTTTTACTTAGTGGTAGTATTTGGCATCAATCTTATTTATTTAATGGTATTATCTATATCTATATATTTTTTGGGTGTTCATTAAAATTGTAGCCTTAATAAAATTGTGTCAAACTCAAACCCAATTACATTTCTCTGGTGTAGGAAAGATATAAAGAATATGTGGGTCTTTTTTCACAAGTTTGAAGATATTTTTCCTTTTGACAAGCTACAATCAATAACTAGTTAGTTTTTCAAGGTATCTCCGCTCTCCTACGAAGCCATCCAAAAGATAACGAACTGGACAAGAGTCGCAACGTTGGCAACGCAGAGTGGGCCAGGACCCTCTTCTGCAGCCAAGATTATTGCCCTGGAAATTTCGTTTTTCACTATTCACTCGCTCCGAACCGCATTGCTGTATTTAAAGATAATTATAGTCTCGTTACGACAGAATTTTCAGTGCGGTTTTAAAATTATTCCTTACTAAACGATTTAATTATGTGAAAGACCTTTATCTGGTGTCGTTAAGATTCTCTACAAATAATTGGAGAGATATTTAAAGTTTAATTTACTTGAGAATATTAACCGGGTAAATAGTGACGTAACAACAGATTTTTAGTTCAAGCATTTGTAAAGGGTGGCTTGTAACTTGATCAGTAACCTTTATTAAATTAATGGAACTTGAATTGTATCTTAGAAACCAAAAGTTTTAGCATGCTTTATATTATTATTATTATTACTATTATTATTATTTAGGTATTTATTTACTCCTGCTAAAAAAATATTACAATTTTCAGGAAGGGTTCTGTAATAGACAAGAGAAAAAATTTAATCTTATATGTAAATAATCATACAAATTTTGAAAAAATCAAAACTTCAATATTACAATTATAATGTAAAAAAAAGAAATTATGAACAAAAACAAAATTGAGAAAAAAAAAACTTTATATTACTATCGATTACACTTATTTCTTATAAGAGACAACTCAGTTGTTTTATAGTACTCATATTGTACTCCATTAGATCGTTTTTTAATATTTCATGAATAATTTATCCGCTGTCAGTGCAGCTGAAACTAGTTTATTGTTTGAAGATTTAGACGCTCAAACAAACTGTTGCTCTAAAATTTTTGGTGTGACTATTTGTACTGGTAAGTACAATACAAATATTTCTATCTACAGCTTTTTGATCTTTATAATACTAAGTTTTATTAATTTCGTACTTATTTTAAATTCAATTAAACACTCAAGGTTAGACATTTTTATTCATTTTGCTCTCCTAAGATTAGTTTAAGTATTAGTCACCAGAGTATTTTTTTAAATGTTTCGATATTTTTGCTCGTGGCGCATTCGCCATTTACTAGACAAGTTATATGTTAAAGGTGGTAAAAGGAGTGTAAAATATTTAAGGAGGTAATAGTATGAACCAAAATAAGCAGAAGAGTCTCAATAAACATGGGTCTGCAAAGTAACGCTTGCGGAGATTTGTAATGTTTTATGTTTTTTAGTCCCTTTTTTTATTTTGCAAAAACGTTGTGTATTTTCTTATAATAGTTGGTTGATGTTTAGTGAAATAAACAGTACGTATTTGACAGTTGTTCTCAGTGCACAAGTTTTCTTTTGCTATGGCTGGTTACTCTAACGCAGAATTAACAGACATGCATTTCATGTATGGTCGTGCTAATGGGAACGCCACCGAAGCGCGACGTCTTTATGTTGACGCTTATCCAAATCGCCAGATTCCTTCACAACGCATATTTGGAAGAATTCACCAAAGATTGCGTGATACCGGTTCCTTGAGCAAACAGTGCCATTTATCCGGAAGACCAAGGTCGGTATCCACTCCTAGAACAGAAGAAGAAATTCTAGCACTGATAGAGCAGAATCCAGGTACGAGTGTGCGGAAAATATCAGCCGAAATAGGAATTAGTGGTCCTCTTGTTTGGAGAATCCTTCACGAGCAACTGCTTTATCCATACCATGTGCAACGAGTACAAGCCTTAAATCCAATAATGATCATCAAGCACGTTTGGTTTTTTGCCGCTGGTTTCTACGTCATGATGCTGCATTGGTTTTCTTGCAAACATTCTTTTTACTGATGAGGCCGGCTTCACAAGAAATGGAGTGTTTAATTTCCACAATACGCATATTTGGGTCGACGAAAATCCTCATGCTCTAATAGAATCTGGACATCAGACACGTTTTTCATTAAACATTTGGATAGGTATTGTAGGTGACAGGTTTCTAGGTCTTGTTGTTTTACCAAACCGATTAACAAGCGCTGCTTACCTCAACTTTCGGCAGAGCACACTGTATGAGTTTTTGGAAGATATTCCTTTGAATAAACTTTTCCACATAGATGGGTAGGAAGGGCCGGACCTGTTTTATGGCCTCCAAGATCGCCTGATCTAAACCTTCTAGATTTCTTTGTTTGGGGATATTTGAAGACATTAGTGTATGGTACTCCTGTAAATAGCCTGGCAGAGCTGCAGCTACGGATTAATCAAAAGTGTCAAGAAATCCAAACCAAGGAGGTTGTCTTCGAAAGAGTTTGAATATCGTTGAGACGAAGATGTCGTGCCTGCTTGGAAATGGACGGAGGGCACTTTGAACATCTTCTGTAACTTTGTTTTTTGTTTGTTAAAAACTTCCTTTGTCGGTTTATTCCTAATAAAAAAAAATGTTTGAAAAACGAATAGCGGTCCATATCTCCGCAACCGTTACTTTGCGGACCCATGTTTATTAAGACTTTTCTGCTTATTTTGGTTCATACTATTACTACCTGAAATATTTTACACTCTTTTTTAACACCCTGTATATGCACTAATATAATACTTCTAATCTATCAAGATGTCCAGAAACTCAGCGCAGTTCATGTAACATTTTCTCGAAAACTCAATATTAACGGAGCTCCGTAACCACAAAAATAATTTTTTCAAATTAGTTTCTTAGCTATAACTAACTTAAAGTTGGCTTCTTCGCAAACCGCTTATTTGATTTTGATGATCTTTTTTTAAATTGTACATTGATTTCTCAGGAACGGATGCCATGACGTAAATTATTATTCGGAATTTAATTTGAGCATCAAAAAGACGAAGTTTTTTCCCGAAATTTGTAACACCCTGTGGGGGGAGGGAAGGAACAGCTACAGTCGCTGTTGCTAACTGGAGTCACATTGTATTTTATCATGAAACTGCCATGGTAGATTATCAGAAGCTCAAAAAAAATTATTAACACCACATGATAATGAACGCGGCAATAATATTTGCAGTGTTTAACAGTTTCGCAAATTGCAATAGTCAAAAGTTGAGATTTTCCCGCCATAAATAATTAAAACAGAAGTTGCAAAATTCTTGCAACAATCCGTGAATTTCGGGTCCACGAGGACAAGGCTTAAGTGTGATATCCGCGGAGTGCGCATCAGGTAAGTAAGTGGGTGGTGGTGGGCAATCGCCGTCCAAAAGAACGGCATTCTAATTTGTAGAGAGTACGACACAGGTGGCACATTTAAAGTACATTGTTAATGTGCTAGGTTCAGCCGACGTCAACTTATTTTTGATAATTTTGTGTGCTTTAACTCTTCTCAAGTGGCATGCTTAGGTAATCATGCCACGCGTATCTTCCGTATTCATCTCTGTGTTGTGAATGAGTCACTCTCTATTATTTTCGACCATGGGTAATTGATAATACAAGACAAAAACTTCAAATTTTGAAATAATTCTTATTATTTTTATTATCTAACGCCTCAAAATTGATAAAAACTGTTATATCACTGTTTCTACTCTAAAAATAATGGATGTCATGTAATGCAATTATTTTTGTCAATTTTGTATATTTCTTATATCTATCTTCTATCATTCAAATTTAGTACGCCTATGAAATGTTGCTCTTCGCACGATTCGCATATCGCGCTTGTCTACAGGCTAGCGATAAGTCACGCTCTAGATTTTTGGAAGTCAACTATAGAATATTTAACAACATTTGCAATTTAAGACGTTTCGACCAATATCTGTCCAACAATTCACACTCTAAATTCTGGACAAAAGTATCTAGGCAGTCACTTTTAAGCCCAAAATATTTTTTTAAGGCAGCATCTGGTACATTTCCTAATAAATATGTCTTCCTCTCCGATATACCCCTAATTCTCCCCAGAAAAATGAGCCGACTAATTAATAATGGAGACAGAAACGTAATTCTATCGGCGCCGAATGATTGCGTTTAATAATTCAAGCCGTCGTAACAAGTCGGGGATTCACCGAACACCTGTTCTCGTCTACAAGAATATTAAACAAGTGCCATTTAGCGGAAATCCGACATTTTCCACGGCCGCAGAGTTAGGTACGAGCACCTGGGCCTGGAGAGCTCGAAATATTGGGTTTCTCAGCTTCGAGGTCGGCCTTACTGAGTCCTTGGCCTTACAGGGGTTATGAACAGTCTGAGGGCATAGGACGGAAGGACGGAAACAGTACGTAAACTTGACATGTTTAGATGGCAGCAGTGTCAGCAAGGCCATTTGTCAAGGGTACGTGTACGTAGTACAGTTTGTTAGAGGGCTAACGTATTATTAAAAAACACAGTCACCTCTTTAATAATAATAATAATAAATACGTTTATTTACGACAATTACCAAGACATATTTACATCCATCTCATCCAAATTGCTTTCACCACTTTAAACAACGAACATTCAATTATTCTCCAACGACTACTTGATACTTCCACAGCTAATGTGATTTTTAGGTAGTATTCCTTTTTAAACTCTTTAGGACGATATTGCTTATAACTTGGGTACGTTTCTGAAAAAAATGAAATTGATGACGTCGACGATTATTCGTTTCTGTAAAATCCAAAAGATAATACTTGCGATTGAAAATGGAGCTTACCGTATCCCATATAACACCATGAGTCACAAATTTTATCGAAATTTTTTATATCCTTAACTCCTTATATCCCGACTCATACTATCGAGTTTAAGACCCTAATTTGTGTAAATCCTTTTGGCGTTCTGTATCCTACGCCATTGTGATGAAGTAAATATGAATATTAATATATGTTCTAAAGACATTTTCTAAAGAAATAATAATAATAAATAAATGTAAGTGACAAGTACCGCTTTAAAATACATCTGTTTTTCTTTGTTTTAATAAATTTTAGCGATCAGAATTTTGTACCGTTATATTATGTTTTCTGTTAAAGAAATTCACTTGTCTGTTGTTATGACAAATGCTATTTTATACTCACTCGTGCAAATTCTTAGTACATACCCAATTTAAATTAGTCAAATATCCCATTTAATGCAGATACAGTTAAATAACATGCAACTGTATTTCTAAGAACCTCGTGCCTTTGAATTCTCAACCGTACCTAAACATCTTACGTTTTCCAGTTTGTTAGCAATTAACCGTTTCCATGACGGCCTGAGAGATCGAACCCTCGAAAAAGCCTTTGTGGAATCGAGGCCGAGTTCAGTAGTGACTCCCAGGCAAAAGCCTCGTGCCATAATTTACCAGCTGGAGCACCTAGTGCCACACAGCAATTTAGTAACTGGCGAAGTGCTTCCAACTATAATCCGAGTCCATATGAGAGAGAGGGTGTACAAAACTTTGAATGTACAGGGTGTTTTAACTCGATAGTATGGGCCTGTGAGGATACAAAATATTCAAATAAAATTTGGGACGCGTTGTGTTAGATAGGATAAGGTAACCTTCATTTTCAATCGAAAGTAATATCTTTAGGATTTGACAGAAATAACTAATGACGTCATCAATTATATTTTTTGAGAACAAATTAAACGCTCGTTAAATTATTTAACTGCACGACACATTTTCCGAATAAAATAGGTATTATAGAAATAGGATATTTTATTTGAATGCACGATACATTAAGAAATGTTTGATAAACATAATAACTGTTCGGTTAAAATTATAAATTCTCAGTGAAAAATGTGTTCGCAAATAATAGTTGCACGAGGGAAAAAATAAATGTTCGATAAAAACAACAAAGGCTCTCTAAACATATAAATGTGTTTATCACAAATAATACTTGCTAGTTAAAAATAATAAATGCTCGGTAAAAATATTAATGTCTCGATAAAACTATTCATCGCCGGATAAGAATATTAAAAACTCGGTAAGAATATTAAATACTCGGTAAAAATATTAAATATTTAATGAGAATATTAAATAAACCGTTAAATATATATATGCAGTAAAAAACAATAATTACTATCTTAGAAAGTGTAAATGCACAGTTATAAAAATTATTTGCAGAAAATAAATTCTTAAGTTTGAAAAATTGACTGCAGGTTAGTTTAGGTTAGGTTAGGTTAACAATGAAATCAGCCCGGGACAGTCGTTTGTTCATTTGCTTGCAAATCATTCTATTGCGCACACGCGCTTTTAGATTCAAATCTGCGAACCAAAATTAAATATCGTGCATAAAGTAATGAACACTTTTGAAATTTGTATCGTGCAAAATGAATAAAATATCGAAACATACTTTTAAAACTTATCGAGCATTTAGTATTTTTATTATACAAATGCTATTTAAATATCGAACACTCTTATACTGCATTCATCATTAGTAGTCAAGAATTTCTCCTATTTTATATTGCAAAATATATTAAAATATCGAGCACTTTATTGGGATCCATATTTTTTCCAGAAACATACTCACATTTTTTCCTGTTAAAAACCTCTCTTTTGTCTAATAAACTTTTATAGATAATTTTTTCTGCATTGCTTTCGGTTTAATAAATTATAAGCAATATTGTCCTAAAGAGCAATACCACTTAAAAATCTCATTAACGGTGGAAGTATTGTACACATATTTTTACCGTCTAACAGGGCTTCAAGCGCGGACACATAACTCCAAGAAAATTGAAATAATTGGTTATTATTATATATCAACGTATTCACAAAGGTTCCCGCTAGTGCGTGAGATAATTTTCATTGCTCATAAAATCACAAGAATAATTAAAATAAATGTTAAAATACCTCCATTTTAGCCACACAGTTATTACGCCAATATGTCCCAATAACGGCAAAATTATCACAGACACAGCCATCAAATTACTTCACTCACTAGCCAGGACATATAGGATAAATTGTGTTTCACTTTCAGATTAATATTTATTGCTAATTTTACATTTTGTGTCCTCGAATAAAATCATAACACGGCTTCCCTTATTATGTACGTCAAAATGCACGATAAACCTCAGGGAACCGTGTGGTTCGGGCCTATACGGTTTGTATACTGTCTCATAGGTCTGATTGATTCGCCGTTTCGCTCAGTCAGGCTGTGCAATTCCTTTTCTACAAAATCCCCGCCTTAAAGTGCATAAATATCACAAACAACTTGTCATTACTCAATACGAACGTCAAACAATAATTTTGGTGCTTACAAAATGTTTTCTCATTAAAAAAAGTTGATATGTTGCTAATTTACGGCGAGGCACAAAAAATTCAAAAAGAACTGTAGAGTTACATCGAGAAAGGTATCCAGAGCGCTTCATTTTTGATCAAATCAAGTCAAATTAAATCAAATATGTTTATTTTCCCAACAGAAAAAATATCCATTTACAGGACAAAAATTAACACAAAGGTAATGCACAAATAATAAGAAACATATAAAGACAAAAAAGTAATTAATATGCACGCATTCTTACAATATGATTAATAAATTAATGAAAATTATTTAATTATTAACAGTAACATTATACAAAAAGGAAAACAAAACAAATACAAAATAACTGTAATTATAAGAAACTTATGGCTCTATTAACTATTTATAGATTTCCATTTTAAATATATTCATATAAATTCGTGGTTTAGAAATTAAAAACTGATTTTTCCTTTAATTTTTGACCTGCTGTAGCTGGACAATGCCTGTCCTAAGACCCCACAATTGTATAACAAAAAAATCCATATTTTAGGCCACAGAATACGTCCCTTGATTTTTTTACTCAAAAACATCCTGTATATTCAATATATTTTTAATTTACTCCTGCACATATCTAATAATTCGAAAAAATCTGCGATGCAGAGAACGGCGAACTGAACGGTCCTGGTTAGTTAGCGTGATAACACGAAAGCTCTAATATAATTTAAAGATAGGCTGGCCGGCTCGATTTACATAACAATTACGGCATGCACGGACCGGAGCGTCAACTCAAATATTTACATAACTCTAATATTATTACAAGGATGCAATGCAAATTGGAGCCTCGTCTGATTCCCAGTTACATGCCTTTCGTATGGTTTAAGTGGAAAAAATCAAATTTGCAAGCTGAGCGGCCATTATCCATATAGAAATATTTTAAATGGATGCTTATACAGGGTGTTAAAAAAAGAGTGTAAAATATTTCAGGAGGTAATAGTATGAACCAAGATAAGCAGAGAAATCTTAATAAACATGAGTCCGCAAAGTAACGGTTGCGGAGATATGCACCACTATTAGTTTTTCAAACATTTTATTTTATTAGGAATAAACCGACAAAGGAAGCTTTTAACAAACAAAAATCAAAGTTACAGAAGATGTTCAAAGTGCCCTCCATTCATTTCCAAGCAGGCACGACATCTTCGTCTCAACGATATTCGAACTCTTTCGAAAACACCTTCCTTGGTTTGGATTTCTTGACACTTTTGATTAATCCGTAGCTGCAGCTCTTCCAGGCTATTTACAGGAGTACCATACACTAATGTCTTCAAATATCCCCAAACAAAGACATCTAGAGGGTTCAGATCAGGCGATCTTGGAGGCCATAAAACAGGTCCGGCCCTTCCTACCCATCTATGTGGAAAAGTTTGGTGTAAATGCTCTCTAACGGCCATGGAAAAATGAGCTGGAACACCATCATGCTGGAACCACATTTGTTGCCTCTGATTCAAAGGAATGTCTTCCAAAAACTCATACAGTGTGTTTTGTAGAAAGTTGAGGTAAGCAGCGCCTGTTAATCGGTTTGGTAAAACAACAGGACCTAGAAACCTGTCACCTACAATACCCATCCAAATGTTTAATGAAAAATGTGCCTGATGTCCAGATTCTATTAGAGCATGAGGATTTTCGTCGGCCCAAATATGCGTATTGTGAAAATTAAACACTCCATTTCTTGTGAACCTGGCCTCATCAGTAAAAAGAATCTTTGCAAGAAAACGAGGGTCTTCAGCATCCTGACGTAGAAACCAGCGGCAAAAAACCTAACGTGCTCGATGATTATTTATTGGACTTAGGTAAAGCCTGTACTCGTTGCACATGGTATGGATAAAGCAATTGCTCGTGAAGGATTCTCCAAACAAGAGGAACACTAATTCCTACATCGGCTGGTATTCTCCGCACACTCGTACCTGGATTCTGCTCTACCAGTGTTAGAATTTCTTCTTCTGCTCTAGGAGTGGACCTTGGTCTCCGGATAAATGGCACTGTTTGCTCAAGGAACCGGTATCACGCAATCTTTGGTGAATTCTTCCAAACATGCGTTGTGAAGGAATCTGGCGATTTGGATAAGCGTCAACATAAAGACGTCGCGCTTCGGTGGCGTTCCCATTAGCACGACCATACATGAAATGCATGTCTGTTAATTCTGCGTTAGAGTAACCAGCCATAGCGAAAGAAAACTTGTGCACTGAGAACAACTGTCAAATACGTACTGTTTATTTCACTAAACATCAACCAACTATTATAAGAAAATACACAACGTTTTTACAAAATAAAAAAAGAGACTAAAAAACATAAAACATTCCATATCTCCGCAACCGTTACTTTGCGGACCCATGTTTATTGAGACTTTTCTGCTTATTTTTTTTTCATACTATTACCTCCTTCAATATTTTACACTCTTTTTTAACACTCTGTATAATATGCACTGAGGGAAACAAATGTTTGCTTTTATAAGTAGAAAAATTTTTATAGTATAATATTTGCATTGAATAAAAAAAATATCTGCTGCTGTTATAAGAAAACAGTTTTGCTAAAGGACCCTATTAATCATTAACGAAAGTTTATTTAAACTTTTTATAAGATTCTACAATCGTTTATAAATTTAACTACCGCCTCATATCCTTTTCTTGATTATTTGAAGTAACCAAAATTCTAGTTCTTATATAACCAATTTTAGTATCTAATTTGATCTATAATAGCAGACAAAATATTATTTCCACATTTATCAATATCATCGTCAGTATTTATAGAACAACAGAATATATCCCATGGAAAAATGATTGTTACATTTCAATCTGCTTTACATAAAATTATTCCAGCGATATTTTCATCATAATTGAAAACTGAAACGATTTAATTCTAGTTTGAAAATAGCCTATTGTTTTAATGTATTTAAATGCAAACCGGAATTATTAAAACTTAGTTTATTGCGCTTTAATATTTTTCATTGTTAGCCCGTAATGAAAATTCATATTACTCATAACAGTAGCTTCCAAACAATAACGTAGAAAATGAACGTACACTGATGTAAATTTGCACGTTGTTCACATTATACATTAATGTAGAAAGTATCAAATCTATATTGTATTACAAGAATTTCCATGTGAGTATCGTACATTTACATTCTTCATGTAAAATTACATGGTTTTTTTCTAAAGATAAATAATGTAAAATTACATTTCATATGTACAAAAACACGATTTTCCTAGGTAAAAATGCATATTCATAAATATGTAGTAATGCATATGTTGTAATATTACATTGTGGTGTGTTATTTCACATAATTGACCTAGACAATAAATAACCAACGTTTATAATTAATCATATACATTTTTTATTGTCATTCCACCAGTTTTATTAATAGTATAGTTTTTATTTTATTTTTGTTTATGTCTTCAGAAATGCATCGCAACTGAAATACAGGGCGTTAAAGTTTGATGAAACAAAAGTTTATAGCTTAATAGCTAAAGTAAGACGAAAACGATCCTTTTCAAATTTGACATATTACCTTTCTATGTAAAGCCGCATCTACTGTAAAAATTAAAAGTAGTACAGAAATTCATAGGCGTCGCTACAGGGGTTTCATAACCCTTTTCTTGAAATAATGGACGTCACAGACTGTTTTTGAGAAAATCAGTAATCTTTAAAAAAAACTGATCGGAATAATATAGTGACATACACCCTGTACATTTAACTCAGAAATCAGTTAGACATTCGTGTTTATCTCGAAAAAAAATGTTTGTTCAAAATTTGAGTACAATTACCCAACTAAGAAAATTATCGTATAAAATTGAAATAAAAAAATACTTTATCAAGCTTATCTTCTTAAGGAATCAAAATTGTACTAAAACAAGTTGATTTAAATCATATCATCAGCTAATGAAAATCCACAGACAAAACTCTATTCAATAATTATCTAAAGAATTTAATATATTTACTAACATCTATTGTGGTTGAATTTCGAGTTCCCACTCCAGAGGTTAGTAAATATATTAAATTCTTTAGATAATTATTGAATAGAGTTTTGTCTGTGGATGTTCATTAGCATACCTAGATGTTTGGTATCAGAGAACATACATATGACTTCATTGATAGGAATTGTAGGAGATTTGATACATATTAGCTTAAAATACCTTTCTTAAACAGTAAAAAGCAAGATTTTATCAAAGCAAGCCGATCTTCTTGAAATTTTGTACGTCTCCATAATTTACCCGTTCTAAGTAACTTTTTCAAGTAACATTTTTCTGTATTTTCATTAGAAAAGGCACTTTACCTGAAACGATTACAGTTTTCAATCAGTGCACTGAATATTTCAAATAAGATTATTTCGAAAACTGTTGCTCCTAACGACTTCAACAAGGTTTCCAGACATAACAGGTAGGACAATCGATTGTTTCAATAGTCAGGTGGATACACTAAAGAACAAAAAAGTTCTACCATTTAAAAGGAACATGGTGTGCCACAAGTGGACCCTCTACTAGTGATATCAAAATTAGAAACAAATTTGAATTTGTCGCCTGCAAAAACGCACGATTTACAAATTTTTTGTAAATATTTGGATTTCTTAAGAAGTTATTTACAAATACCAAAAATAAAATTTTAACTTTGATATCCTGTATCTTTTTTAATATGCGACTTGGGATATAGGTATGTTAGGTTAAATCAATTTATTTTCATCTAACAAATCTGTGGTCTCATTTTTGCTACTTCATTCAAAAGCATCCGGTATAAAAATGTAATTTGAGTCGTAGAAAAATTATTCTGGTCTTAAATGGACCACAACGCAAATAAAAAATGACTAAAGTTGATTCATTTCTTTCTAATAAACAATTAATCTTATAATTGAATAAATTAGAAAGTACTGTTACAGTGTTTGAATACAGAAAAACAATTACATTCAAATAATTGAATTATCTATCCCCCAAATGTAGGGGGTTAAAACAAATCCATACTTCAAACGAAACACAATTACTTTCCATAAACACTCACCTTTCTACGCAATCAAACCTACCTCTCCTATTCTTCGTATCAGGATAATCAAAAGGTCCTTCAACCGGATAAAACGTAGCCGACTGAGAGTTTTTAATTACGAGGCTTCCGTTCCTTTGACTCGTCTTGCCCGTTAGCAAATCTTACAATATAATTTACAGCACTTCACAGAAATTGGTGGAAGGAGATCCCTTTATTTTTAGTTAAAAGACGGTGGCGCGCGACCATTGTTTTCGCGCCTTTGTCCGACATTGAAAAAAGTGCTTTTAAAATTCCTTTCAGGGGATGAATTGCTTCCTACGTGCGTACATTAACCTTTCATGGCTGACTTGTTAGAAACAAAAGTTGGGCTCATAACGCCACTAGATATTAAATGTAATCTTCCCCAGAACGACTGGTGGTGGCTATTTACAAGAGTCTTAATTTCTTTTGCGCATGCAGGGTTTGAATGAAACATTCAAGTTAATTGAATGCCAAAATGTGGTTAATACTTTAACACAAAATAGTTTTAAAATTTTATCATATTTTCCGAGTCAAAAATTTTGGACTTTTTTGATTTGAACCGCTAATAGACTGTTTTAGGAAAGCTATGAGCTTGCTGTAGCTACACCAAAGCTCATTCGATATATGATTTTAAACAATTTCTCAGTTCATCCTGCCCTTGAAATAACGATATTTTTATTCACCAATGGTACATATAAGTATTTAATAATACGATCAACTTGAAGGCTGCATTTTCTTTGATTTTTGGGAAAACTATGCTAACAATGCATTCTCATTTAGATTATTCACGATCTTTGCGTTCTTCCATTTTTTAAATATCCCTTTTTATAGGTGAATCCGAGATTTTGATGCTTGATGATGAATTTGGATATGGCCTTTGACGCCTCAACGCTAATATGGGATGGTAATAATTCTTCTTTTATCTCATTTTCAGACATTTCTGCCTTGAACAACCACAAGAAGCGACACCAAAGAAGAAATAAATGTTGACAATGACAACGCAAAGGATGGGATGATTTGATTTAACAATCAAATTCCATGGAAATCAATGCTGCCTATGCAAAAGTTTCCCTATTTTAAAATAATTTCTGAATTTTTCTTCATATCAAACGCGTTCATATATGGACTATAGAAAAAAATATTGTTTAACACATAACGATAAAATTTCATTATTGTATTCGAAATTAATTTAATCTTCTTTGGTCGACGATTTTATCGTCTAGTAGTAGTATAACTATAATTTCAAGTAGTTTATTTTCTTCAACTACTCTACTTTATTTGTTGTTTATTTAATTTATATCTTAATAAACAAATTAAATTTTTTAAACTACTTTTAAATTTCATTTGTCATTTTGTTTACTAATACTTATTTTGAATTAGATAAAATTATACAATTATTATTATATAACAAATAGTTTAAGGCCCTTCTAAGATCAATAGCTAAATCTGCATAAGCAAAATTTCATCAAACAACCACTATTTGGCCCCCGACCAGCATTAATTTACACCTGAAACACTCATAGCAAACAGCCAGTTATTCGTCAGCGTCGCCACCAGACATATACCAGTCTCGAACTTGTTAGCTCTTATTAGTATGCCATAGGTGAGACAACCGGCGACTAACGCTGGCTGTTCATGTTTTCAAACTCGACAGACGGGAACCTGAATACTTGATATGTAACACGTAGCAACACAACACCAAGCGACTTACCATTGAAATTTCCCAGCCTCTATCGCCATCAGCCATAACAATATTTGCAGAAACGGAATTTCAAAAAACAACTCTGCGGGCTAATGCCTCGACCATAATTGAATTACATTTGAAAAATTTACAGTAAACAGTCAAAGTCATGTCTCCATCAGACATTCCGGTTTTGCACTTTGTTGTTCTCATCAGTAGGTACTATAGATGAGGCAACCGACGACTAAACCTGTGTCTGTCAAACACGACAGAAAGGAACCTGAGTACGCGAGATGTAGCACGTAGCACGTTTTTACATCTTTGTCATCAGGATGCTCATAATGATCTACTATGGTGTCTATATTGATAATATTCCTTGAAAATGTGTTTTGAATGACGTTTATGATATATCCAGGTCAACTTATCACTAATATGACTACTATTTCTGTTGGGAGAACTGAATACGCGACCAAAAGAAAATTGAATTGAATGAAATCGAATTAAATGCAAAACAGATATGCAATCCTACGTTTTGCGACAGCGATCGCCATTAAGTGGTTAATATTCTGGGCCAGCCATTGTGTGCTCAGATATCAGCTGATACAAATAGGAGATAAACATATTAATTACAATAAAACTACACATGCACTGTGGCCATAACGGAACACATAACAATAAATAAAGCCGACGATTCGATGGCGCCCTCTCTTAACAGCAATTTGAATATTAATTCGAAACGAGGAATAAGCGGATTGGGCGCAGTTCAAGGTTAATGAGTGAAATGTCGGTTTAGACGTAGTAAAATTGATTGGGGATAATGAACTATTGTGTCCTTTTGGAAGTTAATTCCACTCCAAACTCTGTTGGATTTAGGGAGTGGAAGAATAATCGCTTTTTAAAGCAAATTAATTTTGTGGTATTTTTTAGGATTTTATGTGAGTAAAGCTCTTACGGGCAGTCCACATATGGTACGGCAGAAGGGGTAAAATACTGAATAAGGTAATTTTTCGTTCTCAATTGTAAAAATTTTTCAGTTATAAATATAAAAGAATATTATTAATTATAATTATTAATTATCATTAATAATCAATATGCAATGCAAGATGGCATTTTGAGAGGCACCTCGAAAAAACATTACTCCTGCTAATTCAGAATTGTATATTATTATACAATATGAGTAATGAAGAAAATTAGTATTTTCAATTTCTTGGATTGCCATTTGGCTTACAAAATGCTATAGCTAATGGATTCTAGCTAAGGCTAGTATTAGACCCATACGCAATCTTTGATTTTATTTCGATGTGGATATTGCTGTTAGAACGTCTTCATTGTGTTATAAAGTGATTTGCTGAACACTGTATCATATGCAGTGTTTTCGACACAATAATTTAACTTAAACCTCTAACTTAAATATCTAACCTCTAACTTCTACCGTAAACCTTTAACTTCAAGCTCGATCCTAAACCTCTAACTGAACCTTCTATGCAAAAACTACAACCTCCAGCCTCTAGCCTAAACCTGTAATTTAAGTATTTGACCTCTAAACTAATCCCTTATTCTCAACGTGCAACCTAAACCTGTAGCCTCAGTCAGTAGTGAACAGTAGAACTAGAATCATGTTATTACTATTTTAAAAACATTATAGCATAATGATTAAACGATGAAAGAAGTGTCATGATAAGAGTTAACGAAGAAAATTGGTGAAAAGATGAAAATAGTCGATAATAACCAATAGTTAGTAGTAAACGGATTAATAAAAGAAAAATGTAGACAAAATATATTTTAAGTATTCCCATTGCTATCATGACCTGTAGACTTATCTCTAGAAGTTTTCTAATGCATTTTCAGAATACCCTACATTTGAAGATTTACCTCTGATTGTATTAATTCCATCAATTCTAATTTCACCAAAGCTTTACCGGCGATATCCATTCCAACTTTAGTGCGTGCCGTCGACTTTCTTAATTACTTGAGTTCCATTGCGAAGTCGCATTTTTATACTTCTTTAAAAATTTCATTTAGCCTCGGATCCGTGTACCAGCACAACTTTAAGTGGCCAATTTCGAACATCTGCTTCCTGTAATGAAAGCCAAAGACCCGATGAAACCATCACAAAAAGTGCCTCATGTAAACGAACAACTAGAACGGTCGTAGCGAAATCCCAATGGGCAGGATCTTCCGGTATTAGCTGTCTTAATTAGAATAGCAACAGAGAGGAATATTAATTTGATAGTTTCCAAGCTATTAGATAAGATAGAACTGGATCTGCAGATAAATATACTATTTACAAGAGTGAAAAACACTTGATATTCAAAATTTTCACTCGGAAAATCGGTGCCTATAACAATCCTCCGATATGGGTTAGATATGTCAACTACCATGCGACCGTTTTTTATAGTCGAAAATATTTTTATTAATAATACAAGTACCTGATAGATAACAGTAAATCCGGTTAGCAGTATTTTGCATTCGCTCTTCGTTCTTCGTTGCACACTCCAAAACTATATTTTCACTCATTACAGATCTGTTAGAATTATCCATAAACAGAATACAAAGTCCGCTTACAGTTAAATAAAGAACTCATTTATTCTAAGAAAATTCAAATTTAATATAAGGAATGCGCGGAATACACGCGTGGCAGTCTTTAATTATAAAATCCTGTAAAATTGCCGTAGCACCGTTGGATATGCCTAAACTCGAGAAAACCAAACAGCACAGCATAGGCAAATCATGATTATTGTTAATATTGTTTCTATTATTAGTATTAACCGAATTTAATTCCCAAACAGAACAAAAAGTTTAAAAATTTATCAACAAGTACACCTTATACTAGTGGCCTACAGATGGCAACTGCATCAGACTCTGTTAAAAATAAAATATCGTAAACGATGTTAAATAATTTTTCAGTACTTGCTTTTGGAACATTTAATTTTTCGCATATTTTTTGAGTATTTACAAACATGTTGTATTCAAATGCCGAGATGAATGACAAGGTGTTGTTTTGCCCTCCGTCCGTTTCCAAGCAGGCACGACATCTTCGCCTCAACGATAATCGAACTCTTTCGAAAACACCCTCCTTGGTTTGGATTTCTTGACACTTTTGATTAATCTGTAGCTGCAGCTCTTCCAGGCTATTTACACTAATGTCTTCGAATATCCCCAAACAAAGAAATCTAGAGGGTTCAGATCAGGCGATCTTGGAGGCCATAAAACAGGTCCGGCCCTTCCTATCCATCTATGTGGAAAAGTTTGGTGTAAATGCTCTCTAACGGCCATGGAAAAATGAGCTGTAGCACCATCATGCTGGAACCACATTTGTTGCCTCTGATTCAAAGGAATGCCTTCCAAAAACTCATATAGTGTGTTCTGCAGAAAGTTGAGGTAAGCAGCGCCTGTTAATTGGTTTGGTAAAATAACAGGACCTAGAAACCTGTCACCTACAATACCCATCCAAATGTTTAATGAAAAACGTGCCTGATGTCCAGATTCTATTAGAGCATGAGGATTTTCGTCGGCCCAAATATGCGTATTGTAAAAGTTAAACACTCCATTTCTTGTGAACCCGGCCTCATCAGTAAAAAGAATGTTTGCAAGAAACCAACGGCAAAAAACCAAACGTGCTTGATGATCATTTATTGGATTTAAGGCCTGTACTCGTTGCACATGGTATGGATAAAGCAGTTTCTCGTGAAGGATTCTCCAAACAAGAGGACCACTAATTCCTACCTCGGCTGATATTCTCCGCACACTCGTACCTGGATTCTGCTCTACCAGTGCTAGAATTTCTTCTTCTGCTCTAGGAGTGGATACCGACCTTGGTCTTCTGGATAAATGGCACTGTTTGCTCAAGGAACCGGTATGACGCAATATTTGGTGAATTCTTCCAAACATGCGTTGTGAAGGAATCTGGCGATTTGGATAAGCGTCAACATAAAGACGTCGCGCTTCGGTGGCGTTCCCATTAACACGACCATACATGAAATGCATGTCTGTTAATTCTGCGTTAGAGTAACCAGCCATAGCGAAAGAAAACTTGAGAACTCTGAAAACAACTGTCAAATACGTACTGTTTATTTCACTAAACATCAACCAACTATTATAAGAAAATACACAACGTTTTTGCAAATTAAAAAAGGGGATAAAAAACATAAAACATTCCATATCTCCGCAACCGTTACTTTGCGGACCCATGTTTATTGAGACTTTTCTGCTTATTTTGGTTCATACTATTACCTCCTTAAATATTTTTCACTCTTTTTTTAACACCCTGTATTGTAGTGTGATGTCAGCACGACTGGCTGTAAGTTACAAATTTCTAAGCTGTCAGCGGGTTTTGCATAAGTCAGTTTAAATTTCAAAGCTTTTTCAAAATTCGCTAATATGAAATTAGCTTTTCGTAATATTTGTTCCCGAAGTTTAAGTTTAATCATTTTTTAATTTATTATCTTTACCTATTTAGTACCATATACATTTTTAATTGTAGTAATTTCTGATGAAGAGACAAAACATGTCCAAAAACTCGAATATAAGATAAAGAATACACTCTTGTGAATGTTTTGGGTCATCTGAAATGAAAACAATTTATTATTTTTCAATTTTCTGATATGAACGCGTTTTCAAAAGGATATGACGAAGGAATTGGAATATTCGGAGTGAAATCTTACGCGAATGGAGCGAGATCTGCCGCTATCGTTTGTTATAATTAGATAATCTAATGCTCAGCGTGAAAGGCGGAATATTAGCTTTTCAGTTTGCATGCAATTAAATTTTGCCTTGCCTGGCGGATCTCCGATAGATATACATTTTTAATTGTAGTAATTTCTGATGAAGAGACAAAACATGTCCAAAAACTCGAATATAAGATAAAGAATACACTCTTGTGAATGTTTTGGGTCATCTGAAATGAAAACAATTTATTATTTTTCAATTTTCTGATATGAACGCGTTTTCAAAAGGATATGACGAAGGAATTGGAATATTCGGTGAAATCTTACGCGAATGGAGCGAGATCTGCCGCTATCGTTTGTTATAATTAGATAATCTAATGCTCAGCGTGAAAGGCGGAATATTAGCTTTTCAGTTTGCATGCAATTAAATTTTGCCTTGCCTGGCGGATCTCCGATAGAGGCGTCGGAAAATCTGATAACCCTGCTCCTTATGAAGTCAGTCATAGATGGGAAGTTTGTTTTGAAACAATAGGTTTATACGATTGTAAACTACTCCCATCTTTCGATTTTATGTATGTAGGGATTTTTCTTTCGTATAGAGAACAGTTCAAAACTATATAACTCTGAGAAAGTCTTGTTTTTGTTATCTTATCTATAGACGAAATTAAGGCGAAATATAAGCTACACTGAAAAAATTGTTTGTTCTCGATAAGATAGATACTACGTAGTTGCAAATAAAAACTTTTTCGTATACAGTTGTTGTTGTGGGTGAGATATAGCCTAGTCTTAAATAATAGTCATGTTTGTCTAAGTTTTCAATACGGCATTATAACTGGTGAAAGCAATCGTATATTCTTGAAGAAGGCATAAACAAAACCAAATTTATAATTACCACAGATGTCAATGTTCTGACTAGCATTAAATTACATGAACAATATCTAGTAGACCATAAACTACATGCTGCGGGAATAGAAAGTCACTAAGATATAATAGTAACTGAGTAATTGCCACACTTATATCAAGATCCCTAAACACAGGAGGTTGCCTATAAACTTTCGTCCAATAGCATTGCAGTATTTTTGAGACGGGATGACGTCGATGGTATTTATTTTGATTTTCACCATGCAACTCAGTGCTAGTAAATTTGAATTTTCTGTCGTTTTAATAACTTTTGTGTTAATATATGTCGTTAAATAGTACTACAATGTTATTAATAGTTTAGGACATATTATTTTGTAACCTATAAAAAGGTGGTTAGGTATGCCATGTGTTTTCGATGCTGCTACAAAATATGAGTCAATATTTCGGTTCAGATGCGTTTACCTTACGTAATTATGACTTTATGACTTACTTACAGTATAGGCAAGTTATTATTACAAAGTTCATCGAGTGCATATGTAGAACGGCACAATTAGCATTAGCTATACATACAAGTACGTATACCTAAAAATTTAGCCCGTCGCTGGTAAACTAAAAAAGTTATATATAATAATATTATAATAATAATAATAACCTTTATTGCCCAACAGTTATAAACCATTTATAGAGCAAACAATTTAATAATGTAAGAAACAAACAAGTAGTGCTTAATACTAAGTTACAATGAAAAATAAAATATAAATATATAAATATACTAAAGCTGAAGTACTAATTAATACTAATGTTAAAGTAATACTTGTGCAACATTTTTTAATTCATTCATGCCACAAAAAAAATATCACATGAGTTAGAGATAACATTCGCATTAGACCACATTAAATTAATTGGTGCCTTCGACAATAAATTTGTACAGGCTCTTCTGCACAAAAAAGTTCTAGTGTGCCTGGACGCATGGTTGGGAACATTTATATTCAACTGCGAAAGCAGTACAGAGCAATCAATATTACCGTGTAACAACTTAAACAAAAACTGTACAGCCATCAGTTTACGGCGTTTCTCTAAAGATGTAAAATTAAATTTATTTAATAACGCAGCATAATTACATCCTCTTTCAGGATAGTATCCATCAATCTTAAATGTTAAAAAATGTTTTTGAATCTTTTCAATGGCCAGAGTGTACTTTATGTATATGGGGCTCCATATTAAGGAGGCGTATTCCAATTTTGTCCTAATCAAACTAAAATATAAAGATGTTAATACAGATGTGTCACTAAAACCTTTACAATTACGAATGATAAATCCCTGAGTAGTGTAGGCTGACTTAATTATATTATTTATGTGATAACTAAATGTAAGCCGACTATCAAAGTATACTCCCAAATCTCGTATGTTAGCATAAGGATATTGTAATACATCAGATTTACGACTAAATGATAAAACTTTGCATTTGGAAATGTTCAGAAAAAGCTTATTTGTTTGACACCAAATTTCGAGTCGCTGAATCTGTTCTTGTAGCATAGCACAATTATGAACACTGGAGATCCGAGAATATAACTTCAAATCATCAGCAAACAACAATTTGTCACAAGTTAGTACACTATTAATGAAAATTAAGAACAGTAATGGTCCCAGGTTCGATCCCTGAGGTACTCCACTAGTAGCAATATAGATGTCCGAGGAGAACCCGTTGTAATAAACGTATTGTTTTCTCTGCGTCAAGTAAGATGTCAAAAGCTGAAAATAACTGTAGTGAAGACCTAAACTCGAGAGTTTGTTAAGCAATATATTATGACTAATCTTATCAAACGCTTTGGAAAAATCTGTGAATATAGCATCCACTTGTCCCCTTTCATCCAATGTCTCACATAAGAATTGGCTAAAGACTGCTAAGTTACTTGTGGTTGATCTAAAGTTCATGAAACCATGTTGATGAATTGAAATAAAATTTTTTGTAGACATATATAGGCGCTGATATATAATGGATTCAAAAATCTTTGCAAAGTTGTTTAAGATAGATATAGGTCTGTAATTAATAATATTTGATTTCAGTTGTGATTTATGTATAGGACAAACTTTTGCCATCTTCCACTTTTCTGGAAATACCGATGTTTTTAAAATTAAATTGAATAGCTTCAATAGCGGATAGAGTAACGTTCTAATTATATCTTTTAACAGAAATGATGGAATTTTGTCTGAACCTGAAGTTAATTTTTTAACTTTTTTGCTGCATCTAAGATTTCTTTTTCAGTAATTGTCAGTAATATATGTTTTAAGGACACTATTTTAAGAGGTCCTTACTAGTGTCAATCACGTTAAATTTGTATTAAATTATATTGAAAAAGTTATTCAAGAAAAACCGATTCTAGCGGCGCGGCGTCTTTCAGGTACACGTATCTCCCTAGGGAGGGCTTGTAGGAAAAAAAATTATAGGAACTTGTCATCTTATTTTTTTATGTGTTATCTGCACCCGAGAGAACTCCCACATTTTCTCGGACACTCTGTATATGATCCTATCTAACACTTGATATTGAGGGTAGAATTCATTGGGCATCATTAGTTTGTAGAAAGCACAGTATCATCAATAATTGTACAAATGTTGTTAATATTTACTTAAATATGCATTTTATGATATTTAAAAAAATATCAGAATATCTGAAAACATAAATGCAATAAGATAAATAACCCTCCACATCGTATCTTGCGAAAGATCTTTCTTTACACAGATGCTTAAAATTAGGATACTTCTACAATAATTGCGCAGTTGTAAATCTCCACGTCCCTTTTTACGATCCTGCGTTTAAAACAAATGGCAAATAGGAAACAAATCCCTGAGTTAATAGCCTTGTAAAAACTACGACTGGTTCCTGACATTGTAAATATAGAGAGTGGACTAATTTAACAATTTGAAAGCTCATTTTAAGGCAGTATTATTGCATATATGACTTACTTACCTTATCTCAGTGTTAGAGAAGTTGACTCAAGATTTTTTTGATAAAAGCACCATAACGTAAAAAATATTAGTGACAATTTTCAATGTTTTATATTCTTATTAAGGTCATTAATTAAAAAAATATATTGCAAACACGGAATCCCAGGAAACCACTACTCTGCGGGCGAATGCCCCGACCAGCATTGAATTACACCTGAAAAACTTACAGCTAAACTCACTCGTCAGCAGCCCATCAGACATATACCGGTTTCGAGTTTATTTCCTCTCATCAGTATGCTGTTTTAAGTACGTCTAACCCGACGGAAGGGACCATGAGTCGCTTTGTATACTAGCTACGTCTAGCGGCCATTCGCTGCTCCATGGCGTACTAAAAAGTCACAGACAGGAAGCGTTCTACATCGCAGTAGATACCGTTGAAAGTTATCGACCTCTATCGCAATTCGCCGAGAACGATATTTTGCAAACACGAAATTTCAGAAAACGTGTGCTTTTTAGCAAATTTTTTCAAATGAACGCTGATGATGAGTCAGTTGATAATGTGCAGGATATCTAAACTTGTAAACTTAAGTTAAATATACACAATTCCGTGGACCTTGATTAACACAGGATTGTGCTCCTTTATATTATATGTAATTATTTTTTACAGTATACCCTTTTGTCAGTTTATTTTGCTATTGTTCCTCATCGACCCAGGAGAAATGAACATAACATCACATTGGCCATCAGATTGATGATTATCAGTGCGCTACGGCCCTTCCATTTGAAATAAGGCGTAATCATAAAAGAAAATCTGTAAATAAACTAGAATACATAATACTGAAACTAAAAATTAAATTTATTATTTATATTACATTATTTTTTAGTTGAATTTTTGCTGGTTTAGAGAATATTAATCTTACGACAAAGCTTTCGGCTTTACTTTAAAACGAATTTATATCCTAAGCCTTAAGACTAGTTTTCTTTGTCAATTAGTTCAAAATCCCTTCCAAAGAAACTTCAAATTAAAATACGAGGCGGACTTAAGGAGAATATCTGGCCGCTGATCTTAGAAACTTTCTTCCTACCCTCAAAAACACATCGCTTCCGGTTATATTGTAAATTAATAAATATCTTATCAAAAACATTAATTACACTTTTCCCCTCTTTGATCAACTTTTAATGCATCTTTCCTAACTACCACACTTAAATAACTTCACAGCTGTTGTCCATACTAAACTTTGAATCATTATGGCTACTAGTATAGCAAGCGTCAGTTATGATAAAGTAAATAAGGCTTAAACCAATCATTTTCGAACGTGGTACCAAATGATGTGAGAAATATACAAGGCGTGGCGTTTATAATGTATAAGAAATATAAGACAGTTTGACAATATTTGGAATACAAAAGTCTTATATCAAAAAGTTCGATCTTTACAAATTTTTATGTAAATTAACTACCACAATTCGCAAAACGTGCCAAAATATGAATGCCGGTCCTACTAATTCATCAACGACACAGGACATGACGTGCATATTGCATCTAGCATTCCTTAAAAAGCCATACACATACACTAAAATAAAAATCAACCCAAACATTAAATCAGTCTTATTTAGATCAGTCGAGCTAAAATAACCTAATCTAGGTCAGTATTCCTAAACCATCAAAGGCTGAACATTAACCCAATAAGTTATAAGGTGCGTAAGAAGTGTTTTAACCTAGTGTATCAGTGTATATAAAGTAAAAAAAATGAAAATCACTTATCGGTTACCTACGTTTAAAAATATGTTTTTATTTATTTTTTAGTTCACTTAAATCCGGATTCAGAGAACGACGTAGTGTTGCCAGCAACACTAAGTCACGTGACCCAGCCAATGAAATTAATTGTATTCGTTGTTGAAGTCGAGTGCAGTTCAAAATTTCCAACTTCAATTATCCGGAGGAGCAACATTTGTACCTAACCAACAAAAACAAAACCAATCTTTATTTCACTGAAATTAAACTGGTGGTGGGGATGTTGCCAGCAAGTTGTTATCTGAAATAGGCTTAATACTGCTTGTGTATAAAATGTTACAATGAACGAAGAAAACAATAATACATTTACTGACCAACAAGAGTTTACCAGTGGATTGTGAACAACGTATGGGTTTTTATAGGTGGTTGTTGCAACAATGTGAAAATCAAGTAAATTTTCTCTCTTATGTTTGCGCAACAGACCAGGCAACAGTTATCGGTGAATGAGTGATAAATTTGCATAATATACACACTTGGAACGGTGGAAATCCATCTAGCATAAGCGATTACGGAAAATATTTTTCAACGTCGGGTTCTCGGTAAATGTTTGGGTTAGTCTAATCAGCAATGCCCTTCTTGGTTCCCTACTTCTTCCAAGAACTATTAATTTGGCCAGTGTGTGCAGATTTTTTTTTTTTTGAAAATTTTGTATTAAAATTAAGGGCATTTATGTGATTTCATCAAAATAGGACTTCCCCACGCATTATTCAAGCAGTAAGGACTGTGGAATGAAATGTTTCACAGGGCGCTTTGGTTCTGTACCTTTTTAGTTTGTTAATTATGTTCCTCTTTGCGTTCGAATTTACAATTTTTGTAATACCTTTATTTTGATGTTTCCTAGAAAATACCAGGCTATATTCGATTTGGGTTTAGACGCGTTCTCGAGACCTAGAACTTCGGGAACCCCAAAGCTATACAGGGTATCTAATATGTAGATCTGTTCAAGGCATTCCAAGTCAACCATTTAATTTAAAAACACAAATTATTTTTGTAAGATGGCCGCCTTTGGAAGTAATTTTTCCCGGAATAATTTTGTCTTTGACATACTGTATATATAATTATTATGCTATTGAATAGACCATAAAAATAGCTTTAATTTGATATACCTATGGGATGATAGTTTTTGTTACTGTAGTTTTGTAAAAAATGGTCAAATCATATTTAGCTTTCTAATTGCAATGGAAAGAAAGCAAAACACTATTGCGGCATATTTATGGCTTATTTTATGGAGTATTGTAATTAAGGTTAAAAATACATCGTTATATGGGAACTATCAGTTTTATTTTCAAAATGGATATAAGCAGCATGAAACATAGCCTATATTTTTTTAAATCATAAGTTCTTCCCTTTCCCTTTATGCAATGCAAATTTTATAACGTTTTATTAACCATTCTGTGCTTACTACATTTCCTAGAGCATTTCCACGAGCACGTACAAATGTATCAATCAGTTTTTGAATTACTAGAAGTTTTGAATAGAAATTTTATTAGACTATTCATAAATGGATAAGAATTGAACGATCTATGATATAGAGGGTTGGATGCTGAAATATAACTAATGTTGAAAGTAGATTACATTATGAGAACGTTAAGTTCGAAAGAAATCGCAAACATTATTTTAGAAAATGTTATAATTGTTGCAATAAACTGTACATTTTCAGTGAAACATCATGTGTAAGGGAAGTGGAACTTCCTTATTTATGAAAGTAACCTTATCATAAATGATAATTGTTACATTTTCGAGTTATAACAAATGTTAAATAATATGCAATTTTATGTTATTGGAAATTTAATTTCCAAAATTCTGTTGTAATGTTCTGTCTGTAATATCTGATGAAATGATTTTAATTTCCTATGTACATACCCATACAATAGAAAAAATGTTAGGTCTGTTTAAGGTCCGTATTTATGGCCTGGCTGCATCAAATGCATATTTCAGTCGACCATATTTTATCACGGTGACAAAGAACCAGAAAAATATAATGCCGCAACGACAGCGATTTATCACTTCTAGTGTCTTATAATGCGCTCGTAAATTTCATCGGTCCCAGTTAACCAAAGTGAAATATATCGTTTTGTTTGGAAATGTTTTATTTTATAGTTACCATGATTTATATCTCAGTAGTATTAAGTAGATCGTGATCAAGCAAATGATGGTCAGTCCTTAAATATTTCTAAAAATGCCCTTTTATAACTATCTATATTTACAGTACCATTATCTGTATTATCACTGATGGCGAAGCTTTTATAATCAATGGTATTATTTAATACAGGATTTCACGGATAAAAATAAGAAACAAAGTTCATATACATCTGTAGCTCTGTCACGTAAATTGACAATAGTTTTTCACAAAGTTGGTGGCAAGATTTATGTATTAAAGAATAATAAGAAATGTCTTATCAATAGTTCAGATGACTTATAATTTAGTTGTCGTGGTAGGACTATAAATTTTTGTCCGCACTAAATATTCATACGTATTCTCTAATTTCTTTTTTTTGCATACATATTCTTTTTGTTTTCTTTTTTTTTTGTACTGTTCACTGATATAAATGTTATTTACTTGTTAAATAAAAAATTACTTATTACTTACACTATGCACTGAATCTTTTCACTTAGGAGTGGTGTATAGAATACATATTTCTTTATTATTATTTATATTAATCTGTATTAGATAGGAGACTAGGCGAGCGGCAATTTCCATATATGTTGATTTATTATCAAAATTGTCGTGGGTTACGCACGAAATTAAAGCAATTATATGAGAGTACACTTGATAGTAATTATGATTTTTTATGTCTTGTTGAAACGTGGTTGCATGAGGGGATACATGATGGAGAAGTTTTTAATCTAGATCTGTATGATTTAATTAGGTGCGACAGAAAGACTGGTGGAACATTAACTAGGGAGGCAGGGTGTGTATTGCTGTAAAAAAAGGAATAGGTATAAAGATAATCAGAGCAACTACGCAGTGTAATCATTATGAAGTGTTAATTTTGGATTGCTCTATTAATAATAGGAAATATACTTTTATTATATTATATATGCCACCAAATTCTAGCAGTGATCATTATGCTAATTTATATAATTTCATAGAGAATAATGTCAGTCATACCGATAATTATATATTTGGTGACTTCAATCTTCCCGAAATATGTAAGAATAATAGAACCATTAATTTTCAAAATTATACTGAATTCATAAGTTTTTATCATTAAAGAACATTAACTATATACGTAATTTAAATAATGTAATTTTAAACTTAGTGTTGGTTAACAGTGATGATTTTAATATTAAAATAGGTAGAGTCGTTGATCCAATTGTTCCTGAAGATCTAAATCACCCTGTTCTGGAAATATTATTTGGCGAATTTCAGACTAATATTGTATACGATGGCACTCGCAGTACAGTAGTACGTTACAATTTCAAAAATGCAACTTTTAGATTTAGCGAATGCATTTAGGAGGTTAACTGGTTGCCAGTTCTTTCGCAAACTGAAGTTAATGGGGCTGTAAAAATTTTTATGATATTTTAAATGATGTGTTTGAAATTTGTGTACCTAAGACAACCATAAAGCAATTTAATCGTATAAAATATCCAACATATTTTACAAACGAAATAAAACGTCTTATAAAGCTAAAAACTATTTCTTATAGGTTGAGGAGCGTTTCTGAGGATTTTAATTTGAGGTATATTGAAATTAGGAGAACATTAAAAATCAGATTCGTCTTGCCTATCGTACATATTTGTCAAATATTGAATATGGTATACAGTCGGAGAGTAAATTATTCTTTAATTATATTAAAAATAAGCGGTCACCTTCATATGCTCCAATGTGTTTTCGTGACAATGATAATATTATCATACCAGACAATGCAGTTCCAGAAACGTTTGCGAAATATTTTCATTCGGTCTATTCTCCCTCGCCAGCTACATATAATTTGGAAGATGTTAGTCTTGGAAATTTTCACATGTCTCAACTGAAATGTATAACTAACCATGATTATGATACTTCAGTTAAAAAATTGAAACCTAAGCGGGCTGTAGGTGCAGATGGAGTACCACCGTACGTTTTAAAAGGATGTTCTGATTATTTTAGGGAACCTCTTCTGCACATCTACAACTTGATTTTGTGTACCAATCAATTTCCTGACTGTTGGAAAACTTCGCTGATCAGTCCAATACATAAAACGGGGGATAAATCTAATGTTAATAATTACAGACCTATTGCGGTTTTATCTGCGCCTGCAAAAATTTTTGAACAAATATTGTACGTTCACTTATGGAATCATTTTCGCTCACTTGTTAAAGCAACAAGGATTTGTGCCTAAGAGATCAGTATCCACTAATTTAACTATTTTTGCTGATGATATACTTGGCGCATTTGAGAATGGATACCAAGTGGATGCGATTTTTACCGACTTTCAAAAAGCTTTTGACAGGGTAGACCACGACGTGCTTTTAAAAAAATTAGGCATATATGGGGTAAATGATAACTTAATTAGGTTGATTGTTTCTTACTTGCAAAACCGTACATTTCAAGTTAAATATCATGGACTGTTTTCAGAAGTGTATAATGCGAATTCAGGGGTTCCGCAAGGTTCCAATTTGGGTCCACTCCTGTTCTTGTACTTTATTAATGATCTTCCTGATTGTCTTTGTTACTCCGACTGTTTGATGTTCGCTGATGACTTTAAATTTTATAGACAAATTAAAGTGATAAATGACTGTGCTCTGCTGCAGCTTGACATGGACTCTGTAATGCGCTGGAGTCGGGAAAATAAGCTTCATTTTAATATTAAAAAGTGCTGCAATATTTCCTTTACTCGTAAAAGAATGTAATTAGATATGCATATAAGATGGATGGTACTCAGTTACCTAGTACTAGTAATGTTAAAGATCTGGGAGTTACAATAGACAGTACAATGTCATATAAACTTCATTTCGATAAATTTATATCAGATGCTTATAAAGCTCTTGGTTTTCTTATGAGGGAATCCCATAATCTACAGAACATTCAGACCCTAATTAAATTGTACTGTACATTTGTTAGACCAAAACTTGAATATGGCTCATTGTTATGGCACGGTCAGCCCAAAAAAAATACTGAGCGGGTGGAAAAAATACAAAAGAAATTTTTAAGGTATTTATACTTCAAGAAATACAATAGACCACCAGATTTTACGACTATAAGAACTAACCAACTATGTCGAGAATTCAAAATTAACTCTCTTTATCACCGTCGTATTATTTCCATGTTGCTATTTGGTTATAAAGTTTTAAATTGTTTTATCAATGCGCCAAATCTGCTCTCCCGTGTGTATATTAATGTTCCTTCCAGAGATACCCGTCAATACCACTTACTACATATTCCGATTCGTAAAACATCATGTTCTCCTCTTACAATTATGTTTCAGCTAATTAATAAAATCTCATCATGTAACTCCATTGACCTGTTTTCTCCTCAAAAAATATTTCTAAAAGAAATCAAGCAAATATTTTCCATAGATAATTTGCAATAAATTAATATTAGTTTTTGTGCGTGACTTGTTGTTGAAGCAACTGTATGGTGTTGTTCGCCCTTCTTGAATAGTGCTTTGTATTCTAGTTTATTACCTTTTATTCTAGTGTTTACATTAGGTAGTGACATATTATGTAATGTAATTTATTATAATAATTATTTCCCTGTAATTAGGTACCCATGCCTGTTGGGAAAATAAAATAAAAAAAAATAAAAAAAAAAAACATACTTCGGCTAAGTTGATCTTCTTTCAGTTTTTATTAGATCGTGTGGCTTGTGACACAATTTTCACATTAATTTCACTCGAAAATGGGGTAGTTTGTCGAGCTGAAATAAGATTAAAATTCATACTTTTTTTTTTATAAAATTGTATAAAATTTTAATTTTTTGGTGAAATAGTGAATAATTGCAAAAACCACTATTTACTAGAAAAAATTATATATCAAAATTGGCAAGTCAAATAGTGAATTTGGAAACAAAAATTAATGTGTGCCAATAGCAGTAACAGAATAGAAAAAAATATTCTAATGCGTCATTTTTATACAGGGCGTTCGGAAATGATGAGCAATTGGGGTAGGTTTCTATTTCGAAATGTTTCGCGATACAAACATCGTGCTGCAAGAGTATTGCCAGCAGGTAAACCCTAATAATAATGCCCCGCAATGTCCCGCAACTTCACGTTAGAGTAGTTGTTGTTCATTTTTATTATTATTTTTATGATAACAATTACTACAAAAGAACTTGTACAAAATGACTGACTAATCCTGCACAAACTTGTTTCCAAGGCAACTAAGCGCTTGTTTCCAAAGCATGCTATGTTTAATGTAGAAAATAAATTAAAATGATTTCGTATTCATCACATGCAAGCAATGTTATTTTAGCGTTTTTCTCGAAACAAATAAAGTATATCTTTTTTATTATGTCGAAAGGTTAGGAGAACAAAAGTATTCAGTCAAATTTCGCATAAAGTGTAGCACAAAAAAGTTGAAACCATTCAACAACCTGTAGGTATATAGTTCACTGGTAACATTTACTATATTCAACATACTTCTTTATACAACTTTCATAGTCTTTGTGTCAGTAAATTCAAAATATTTTAGTAAATCGTACAACAATATATGTAGTATTTGGCAACAGTTTTGAATTATATTGAAAACTTCGCTTTAATAATTCCACACAAAACACGTTTAAAACAATCACTGTTACACATGATGCATTTGTTCGCATGATTTGTTTTGTTTCCGGGATATTTTGTAATACAGTTGCGGCAACAATTCAGACGACTTACGTTATGGTTGACGTTACAGAATTGTTTTTATTGTCAACATAATTTGCGACAGTTTGTCTCGTTAAAAGCAATATTTTTTTTGTAATTTTGTGTAAACATTTAGTGTAGTATATAGTTTTATTACTCTATGTTGCAGTTTCTTAAATATTTTGATGAAAATATAATGAATTATTCATTTGTTCGTATAACGTAAGTCGCCTAAATTCTTGCCACAACTATATTATCTTAATTTTTCACTGACATGATATAACGCGCAATTTCACTATCAGCTGAATCATTATCCCTCTTAAAAAGGCGCATCAGAAACATCTTCAAGTCTCTTAATTCACTTACACAGGACATCTCAATTATTGGAATTTAAAATGCATAAGGAAATTGATTCTCCTCAATATCTCGCTATCTAGAGATTAGTTATTACAAAATCGATAGACTAATTATAGTCTTTAGAACAGTTTAATTATAAGGGCTACGGAGCTTTAAAAATTAATCTCTGAAAATAAATGCCCCATTAAGGAACTAATGTTTTTTTTTTAATTTTTACGACGTATAATTAAATGACGCAAGGACCTTGCTTTTTTATTCCATTTAAGTTTCTTAAAGCAATATTGCTTTTGGAAGAGCACATCCGTGAGTTTACATTAATTATTTCAGTATTAAAGTTAATGAGAAAGTAATAATGGTAGCTAGTAGCTACTATAAAATAAACATTGAGGTAATTTAAAGTTATGGTGGAGGCGCCGGTTAAGAATTAATAAAACATTTAGTAGTGTTGTAAAGCTCGTTTCAAAATAGTAGAGAGTCAACATAAAGAGAAAAACACGCTGTGCGTATATTTTTATATAAAATTGTATTGCATTATATGGTGCTGCATTTCTGGCAGCAAATATGCATACCCTACATCAGAATGCTCGATTTCTATTGGTTATGATGAATTAAAAAGTCCACTTGTTCTATCTGCAGCGCTACCATGTGTGCGCGTGGTAAAATTTTGATTATATTTTTCCGCTAATTTTATTATAATCAATTTATAACACTTTGTGTTTTCTTAAGAATAGAGAATAATTAAAGCTCTGTAGCATGTTCTCAAAATCGTAAATGCCCTAATCTAACAAGTGAGGAATATCGGATGACATCAGATGATAAAAAACTTGTAAGAAGGGCTCGAGACCAAAATACAAGTGTACTTAAGTGATGTGGTTGAAATATATAGTTCATTTACAAGAAGTGTCTGTAGACTGTGTATATCGTGCAATAGAGAATGACAAAGAAGAGTCTACACTGTGAAACAGAAAATAATGGAAACTCGCAGAAGGAAGAATATAAAGGTTGATGATACAAAATACGTTCATAGAACAATTAACTGATAAATGGTATTTTAAAAAGGAGCTTCAGCCAAAAATAAATAAATAAATAAATCGTGTTGCTATCTCACAGGATGAATCTGATAAATATGCTTTTACGAATTATGCGTGACATGAATTTTAGTTTTATAAAGCGAAACTGACAAAAATAATGATATGGCCAAGATAAATATTAGAAGGTCGAAATCTGATTCAAAGACTATATTAGACTGACAACATGGGTAAATGAAGGCTATACCATGACAAAAGTGTGGCACTGTTTTGTCACATATGGAACCTGGTGCTGTGGTTGTAATGGATAATACACCCATCCAATAGCCGACGATAAAACTATTAAAGTTCACTCAACGGCAACTTATTTATAGTAATTTTGTGTTCTTTGAACATTTCTTAAGTAGCACGCCTATGGAATCTTGTTTCCTCCATTCTTCATCTCCCGTACTCATCAAATGGTGTAAATGAGTCATTCTGTACTATTTCAGAAATCAAGTAAGTATAGTTTTCTTTCGTTCTGATTACACTGAATGAACTGATTTTAGTAAAATAAAGTGATTTGACAAGATACTTTGTTCTATTTTCGTTTGCAATCAGTTTTTCCACTTCCGCTTAAAAAGTCATCGAAATGTGAATTCCTTGCTACTCACAAGTAGATAACCCTTTAAAATTGACGTTTTAGTTACCTATACACTTTAAAATTGCTTTTAAAATCACTTTCAGATTACGGCACAACAGTGCCTTTAAAATAATTTGAAGTTGTTTCCCTCTTACAAAAATTTCTTCATATTCACTGTCTTCTTCAAGATACTGTTACTACTTGTTGGACGATCACTGTCGCTGCTATTGCTTTCCAAGATCATAGGGGCATTCACAAATGCCTTTAAAATATGTTTCTATGTGTCTTGTGTTGAAGTTCTCATTTCAACCAAGCATAAGAAGAGATCAACAATACGGTTGACGTTAATTTCAAATGTAAATGTTTTTACTTTATTTTCTTCTTATGTGAGTATATTTTTAATTTTGGCTAAAAAAAAAATAGAACAAAATTATAACTCAGGAAAACTTTCTTAATTTGCAATGCAAGCGACAAGATTACCCTGCATTTAATTAATGCTTCATTCTCTTCTGTCGCTATTTATGGAAGCTATCTTTTGAATAATGAGAAGAGTAAATTTGAATATTTAGCTTGATTCTGATTTTAGATATTTCTATTTTAAGCACAGAAGCTGATTATGAAAATTGGTTGATTTTAAATTTTACTTACTGGTCTAGATGGACATGAAAATGCCATTACTATCAATTAAAAATAACGACCTTTTTGGTCAGATAGATATTGTACCTGAGGTTTGTATAAATTTTTAACAACTAATATGATAAAAATTGTTATTGGAAAATTGCGATTGTTAATTAAAATACATAGAAGTTATACATAAAATAAAATTAGAAAATTTTTCGTTATATAAGAGGTTCTTTATTTCGTGCAATAAAAACATATATTTAATTTCCTATCTGTCATTCTACTACAGCGCTTTGTCATCATGACAAACATAAACGTTCAAATCGACGTCATATTGTCCTAGACTTGTGTCATCTAAATATCATTTTTTGCTTTTTGCATGAACGTAGAAAAAATATTGTATGCAACTCATACAAAAAGTGTTTATTGCACTCAACGTGTTGTCCTACTCGGCCTGACGGCCTCGTTGGACAATTTCACGTCGCGTCCAATAAACACATACTTTTTGTACTTGTTGCATAAATAACTATAATATACAATTTAATATGCGTAAGTACTCTTAACATCAAATTTCTATGATTACTGATGATGATGTTTTAAAACTTCTAAACCAATTTGAATTGAATTATTTGAATCTTACAGTTCTGATAGGGTGTTAAGCGTACAATATCGTGATGTAACTTCATTTGAAATCATTGCTACATCTGGGGTACCTCAGTCTTCAGATCTTGGTCCTCTACTGCTATACTCGCGACAAGAATTCAGACGACTTACGTCATACGAACAAATGAACAATTCATTATATTTTCATCAAAATACTTAAGAAACTGCAACTGATAGTAATAAAACTATATACTACACTAAAACTTTGCATCATGTATTGCACTAAATTGCAATAAAACATTGTTTTTAACGCAACCAAATATCGAAAATTACGTTGACAATAAAAACAAATGTGTAACGTCAGCCGTGACGTAAGACGTCTGAATTCTTGATTCGAGTTTATAAAAATCTGTTTAATTTACAGATGATTGTATTATACTTCAAAATAAATGGTGTCTTCAAAATAGATTGCCTTTGAATGTTTCTAAATGTTTCAGTATCACTTACACAAGAAAAAATTAATTTTATTACTTTCTCGAACAACATTAGTTCTGAGACTGTCGTTTGTTGCACTGAAATTAAAGATTTGGGAGTTACTTTTGATGCTAAATTAACCTTTGTTCCTCATGTTAATAATATTTTATCTATTGCGAATTAAAATCTTGGTTTCATTATAAGAAATGCTAAATATCTCAGAAAGGTTTCTATAGTCTATATTGTATAATGTGTTTGTCAGGTCAAAACTTAAGTACGTAACTATTATTTGGAATCCTATATATGTTACTCATTCTCAAAATCTGGAAACAGTTCATAGGAGATTTCTTAAATATGTATCTTTCAGAGTAGATAATGTTTACCCTGCCAGAGGCATTCCTCAATTTGACGTATTGATATAATTGTACTTATGTAGTGATATAATTGTAATTATAACATAATTGTTTAAACAGTATTGTAAAAAATACATTAAGTTGTGAGTACTCAGTGTTGTGTTGTATGTGAGTGCTTGTACATTTCGGTACAATACGTTGTCTAAAATTTCAACATGTTATAGAAGGCAGTGGCGTCACACAACGGTTTGCGCGAGTCCATGTTCACAAATTATTTTAAAGACTTTAGAAGCGTCAGAAAATTATATTTTTTTCAGATCGTACTGAAATTACAAAAACATTCAGAGAATGTATTTAAAATAAATGCTAAATGGCCCTATTTGAGGAAAATAGAAGTTTACAATATTTGAATTTCATATGGCGTTTGTTTCTTGAAACATAAAGAAGAATTGGTATTATACTCAAATTGTTTCTCCGTAAATAAGATGATAAAAACGTTACTTTCATTTTCAACCGCTTTGTACTAAATCCTTGATCTCAAATAAGCTCAGCGTTATAAATTGTAACGTATATGAGGAAAATCGATGTTATATACTGCAAAGAAAATTATTTTCATGTACTCAAATTTATTATACAAGTTCAGGGTGCGTGGTAAAGGATAGAGCATAAATGAAGTTATTGGGGTTTTCACAGAACATTTTTCTCTATGATACTTTGTTTTCATGATACAGTTCGTTCAGCTTTAATTTATATTCAATTTTTCTGTTATCCACCAAACCAATAAATATTTTTCTTTCAAACTTGGTATACAGCAGCAGTAATATACAGTTAATATTTTGATGTGAATAACTTTTTTCAGCTAAAGCCCGTGACGTAATTATGCCGTTGCCGAAAAGCTTTTTTTGAATAAAAGGTATTAACATTGTTTTCTGACATTAAAAAAATTGTTAATAAACTTTCACTTTCAGATATTTAAAATTTCTCTAATATGGGATTTATGAAATTAAAAAATTACAATCAATAACCTAGATCGGTCAGCGGTCGCGCGGTTTAAGGCGTCAGTACTTGAATCTAGGTGACTAGATCGCTGTGGGTTCGACCCCCGCAGCCGGTATACTGTATATAGGTCAGCTATATTCGTGGAGAGGATTGGCACCTTCTCTGCGGATATGGTAGGGTGGAAGAATGTTGGCTTGGGTCAATGTGAGATATTGATACCGGTTGACGTTTGACTAGCCCCTTAATTAATGAGGTTTTCCAGGTTTCCTTCATTCCTGCACTGAATGGTGGTTAGGGCCTACCAACGTAAGTCGTTCCTGGGCGCAAATGCGGCCTACTTAATAATAATATGCCGCCCCCTCTCCCGCACAAGTCTTCAACTTCTGGGCTAATCCTTGTGATTAGAATGAGGGGTAGAAATATTATTATTATTAATAATTTATTAAATAAAAAAAAAACAAGGTTTGAAAATTTAATTCAATCTAATATCAAACAAATCAATAAGTGTCTGAAACGTAATCTTTCAAACATAATGAAAAATCAGAACATGTGTCTGGCAGCAATAATCACATAATAATTAAAATATTAACATAATAAACTGGTATAGAATGTCAAAAAATAACACGTGACCGAAATGCGATATTATTGGTGTCACGTTACACGTCGTTCAGCGCGTTTGTTTCCGTGGATACAGTGTTGGCGATTTAAACAAGCGTTTGTTTTTTGTATATCTGCGTTTCTGTGGTATTTGTAGGTCATAGATACATAGTGTAAATAGGTAATGCGATAATTATTAGTGGTGATGCCGCGTACTTACTGTATTGTTAAAAGGTATTTTTTTGTTTACAATATAGATTCGCTCGTGACAATTACGGCGACAATGCTGTTGGATAAGTACAAGATAAACGCCATCTAATTTCACATTAAGCTACTTGCTTTAATTTGAAAAATAATAAAGTAAAAGTAATGAATAATGATATTTAACATTAAAAAAAAATAATAATGTTTTATTGCTAATTACTACTGATTTCATTTCTCCTTCAACATTTAAAAAAAATCATCATTTATTGCCTTTGTTTATTATGTTTTCATAATAAAACAGGTAATTTAATGTAGCAAAGACAGATAGGAAAATATTATAAATGCACAAATAAAATTCTAAATCATGTAAATGATAGAAGCAAATACAGAACATGTTTCGAAATTTAGTTTTACCATTGATTTTCTAATCGCCCTGTATACATTCTGATAGTTTAATTGATTCTTTACATTTTATTTTTTTTCGATAAACTTAAACCTGCCTGCATTTCCAATTAAAATGGTCTTCATAAACTAACAATGTTGCAATGCTTCCTTTCGTCGCGCCTCATCGTTCTACACCACATTTTCCTTTTCATTTTTTGGCACTGCGAATTTTTTTATTAGGCGCTCTCTGCTGTATTCGTACATAATGACATAACGCAATACTTACATTTGCCTGAGATGCATTTCCTGTGCCCAATTTACGAATATAATTTGCAACTCTATTTCATAATGTCTATTTAACACATCGCAAATGACAAATTAACTCTTCTAAGCATATTATGTACTGCTTTTGTCCGAAAGCATTGAAATCGTAATATGAACTGAAGCACACTGCTGTATTTAGGTATATACATGCGAACGGCTTCTGACGTCACAGGTTTACACTGTTTGACCATTTTGTGGGGGCATGGCCAGACTAAATTTTTAAATACCGCTACCGCTACCGACACACGCTATTTTGATTAAAATAATGCATTCTTTCTTTTGCACGTATTTGCACATTTTATGCAACTTCCTCATTCAAACTTATTTGAACAGTACTTCCCATAATTAAATAACCGCCTGAAAGCATCTTACGCCACTAGTATTTATTAAAACTTTAAAGCATATTAGATAAATTTTCTGCACGATCGATATCCACTACCAAACAACCAGTATTGTAAACCCCTTGGCCGGGTAACATTTTAAACTCGTTTGAATCAAAATATTAGTTTCTGCAATGAGTAATGTTATGCATTTCCCATTTACTGGAATTATTTAGTCGGTGCTTTTTATTTTGACTGGTGCAGCGTGCAATTTCAGTTTTACATTTCGTTAATGAGTTAGAAATAGCGGCTGCGAGCTGTCAAAGTCGGGACCAGTTTTGAGCTCGCTTCAATTGCAATTCGAATCAAATAGGGTATAAGTTCAATGCAAATTTTAAAGTAATGTAATTGCAGTGGTTTTAAATATTGTGTGTTATATGTGGGTTCACTGCAAAAAAGTTGTTGTGTAAATTTTGATATTAGTTGAAAACGGTAGGCTTCTAAGTGCTTTAAATAACTGTAAAGATTAAAAATGTATAAAATTTCCGACGTTCCGTCAGTTACAGTCCAAAATAAACTTGATATTTTGTTTATAATGAATTTAACGAATAATTTTAATCAATTTTATATTCAAGGTGATTCTAAAAGTACTAAGTAGGTACTATAAATTTAACAGCATTGTCTAGACACCCAAAATAACATGAAAAGTCTATGTAAACATGAACATATAAAACGCTTTGTTTTCGACGAGGTTAGTTCATGATGACGATTTTTAATTAGTATTATCCTAACGCGTAGAGATAAATTAATGATATTTGGCACAATCCCACAACTTTTAAAAAATCTTAAACTAAAGATTTTTACACAAAAAGGTACTTTTGGAACAGTTTTCGAGAAAAATTGATTTTAATATATCGGTTCATCAAATCAAATAACATATCAAATATGTTTATTTGCCCAACAGAATAAATATTCATTTACAGGACAAAAATTAACACACATGTAATGCATAAATAATAAAAAATAAAAAGACAAAAAAGTAATTAATATGCTCGCACATAGCATTCTTACAATATGACTAATACATTAATGAAAAATACTTAATTATTTACTTAATAACAGTAAACAATGTTCCATAATTATGTACGCTCCTTTAGAGGGTGTGTTCCTTGGGTAATTGTAGGGGGGAGGGGGTTCTTTCTATAAAGTTTTTCGATTTGAGCCTTCCCTTACCAGATAAGGGCTTCTAAAAGATGTAAACGATTTTGGGTTTAATTTTTTTTCTCAAAACCAGTTAAACTTATAAATCTGAAAATTGGTGAATACATTTAGTTAATTAAGTGATATTGTTGAGTATGATTTTTATCAAATGTGGCAAGGATGGCAACCACCAACCTCTGTTGTTTTTTTTAATTAGAACTTCTTGTTCTAAACGTTTCTCGTTATGAAAAAATTAAAGTAAATAGAACAATCAATTTACAAAATTTTCCCCCCTTAGTATTGTTATGCAGACATGCGTTTACTTAAACAAAGTAAAATCCACATGCAAGCAAAATAATTTATATGAAACGTAGTAGGCTGCTGTCAATTTGTACATACATTATACATTTGGAAATATTCAGCTATAAGTTATTTAACTCACACCAAGTATTTATTTTAATTAACTGACCTTGAAGTTGAAATTTACTTATAACGTCATATTTTTGGGTCACAAATCTGTGGCCTAGCGTTGTCCATACATTTTACAGACACCTTGTATATATACCCAAAAAGCCTTCGATCATATAAACCACCATATATTACTAGCGAAATTGCAAGATTTTAGTTTTTCAGTCTCATTAATAACTCTATTGGAATTATATTTAACAAGTAGGCAACTTATGGTCAGATATCAAACATTTATTACTTCTCGTTCTTTTTCTTCATCTTCCGGTGAACCTCAAGGTTCTACTTTTATTTATACTGTTTATCAATGATCTCTAAGATATTGTTTCTTGTGAAAAATTATTTTTTGCTGAGGTCTTTAAATTATTCTCTTCAATAAATTCTTTCTGTGATTATCTTCATCATCGTATACATACGTACATACGTCATGGTGTGAGTTAAATTGTTTGTCACTTAATACTTTTAAATGTAAAACAATGTCCTTCACTCGTAGAAACAATTTTATTATTTATAATTATACCATTGATGGATATGTCATAAGTCGGGTTCTTTTATTCAAGGATTTAGGTATTACATTTGACAGGAAACTTACTTTCATCGAGTACATTAATAATGTTGTATTCTGTGCATACCGAATTTATGGTTTTATATACCCTAACTGAAATATTTTGCAAATATACGCACATTTAAAATATTATTTTGCTATCTAGTTAGATCACAAATGGAATACGGATATGGTATCCAATTTATAATATACATCTTCAACGATTGGAGTTCGTTCAAAGACGTTTTTTGGAGTTTTTAGCTTTTTTGCAAGATGGTGTTTATCCCCCGCAAGATTTTAATCATAATGATCTTCTGAATCGTTTTGATATGGATTCACTGGAGATATGTCGTAATGTCTCATTAATTTGGGATTTGTATAATATTCTAAATAATAAAATTGACTGTTCGGTTTTGTTGAGTAAAGTCTCATCACGTGGTAACTCAAGGCAGCAAACTTTATTTTACTGGTTACAGTTTACTATGTTGGCTAAATCTCCAATATATTTGATGTGCGATGTGTTTAATAAAACTTGACGAGATTGCAATATTTTTAATGATACTAAATGCAATAATTTGTAAGCATGTGTCTCGCTTAGGATAAGTTGTTTTTAATTTGCGTTTTTTAAGTCTTTTTATTGCCTACTTAATACTCTGTAATACCAAAGTTTACAGAATAAATATATAAGTTTAGGCTGAAGGACCTCGGTCAATGGCCTTTTGGGTTATACTCAATAAATATCGTTTTTTTCTTTTCTATATATAAGTTGCTTCACTCTCGAACACGTCCCGCCCTACCAATTCCGCTCTCCTCACCCGTCTCGGAGACCGTTCGATACCCAGGATCCTACACGGTGGCCGACGGTAGACCTGTAACGTGTTGAGTGCGATCGATATAGTGTGAGACAAAAAACGTTGAATATCTGTTAGCGTTTGTTTTATTTTTTTGGTTTTTCATCACACTTTTGGAATATCCCTTGTTTATAAATATTTCCCAATTTGAAAGAAACTACTTTTTTAAGTCCCTCGTACTTTTTGCGACAATATTTATGTGCGGCGGTGTACGGCTTTGATCTCAAAACATCAAAGTGCCGACAGAGAGGGGTATAACTTATATTTATTCAGTAAACTTTGGTAATACTTACTCCTGTAATTGGGTTTAATCCTGTTGGAATAATAAATCATTATTATTATTAATATAGATCTAGCAAAATATTTTTGGACTTACCTTCTAGACATTTTTTATAATATCATTTCATACCTTGTATTTATAACTTAATTTATCTGTAAGTAATAGCAACATGATTGCAATTTGTTTTTTCATGCTCCCACGCTTCATATTATAAAGTTCGTGTGACATGTATTGCTTAAGTTGTTAATTCGAACAATACCGGCAAATCTCGTTAGTTTCCATCTGTCAGCGTAATGAGGACGGCTCCACATGTAACTTGTTTACCGTATTTGTGAAAATACATCCCTCGCAAACATTGTTCATAACGCGGACTACTGCCGTTTTCAAAAACATATCACCTGTCTGGCTGCCATGCGGAAACGTTACACGAGGCACTATGCATCTGAATAAAGGCGCAGTTGCATGATTTATTATGAATTATTTTATTTAGCTTACGTCTAGGTCTGTTCTTTGTGGAGTGAGATACATATTTTCCTGTTGTAGTATAACAGAGTTGTGTTTCTTAGTTGGTATAAATAGATGATTTATTAAGGAATCTTATAACATTTGCGTTACTGTACAGAGTGGTCGTAGGAAAATTTATCTCCCATCTTTCTTCCTTATTATTTGAGGTACGAAAAAAGGTGTAAGAGTGAGAGTGGACATGTAAATATTGTTAATTGCGTATTAACATCATATAGCCAAAGTTTGACTGCTGGAATTTAGATTTTATTGAAAGTAAATTGTCAATTTGGGCTTTAGAGGCATATTTTTTAAATGGTTGATGAGCTTTCTAAGATACAGATCTACGTTTGTAAAAATTGGAAATGTAGCATCCGACTGTTATGTGCTAAATTCTGAGTGCCTCAGGGATCTGTCCTGGGACCACTAATATTTTTATTATTCACCAATGATTTACCTCAATGTATAAGATCAGACATGCTAACAATTTTTGCAGATGATATTTCTTTGTCGGTCTCAGGACAAACTTACGAGCAGCTGGTTTCCTGATCGGAAAGTATACTGCAGTGTTGGTTGGTGTAAGTCAAATCGCTTAATACTTAACTTGGATAAAACTAATTACAAATACTTTCAAAATCATGGTGTAAATAAAATTACAACTTTATCTTTAAATGATTCTATATTGAATTCGACTGATTGTACACATTTTCTTGGGAGTACAGTCGACCAGAATTTGGCATGGTCAACTCATATAGACATATTAAGCAAGAAATTAATGAATCATACTATTTCATGAATTTGGGATTCTTTGCCACTTTCTGCCATATTTAGTGTATATTATAGTGTAATATACAGGGTGTACCATTGTAAACTTTGCACCCGGCTTATTTTGATCTACTCGTACGTCCCAAAATATTAAAATTGCCGCGACACGTCCATTTTGTTTTCGAGGGGGACACATTTTAGCGTTAAATACAAACTCGCCAGAACAACCCCATTCGCGGAGGCGCATTCAACTTTGGAAGCTTAAATGGCTCTCTAGGTCGAGTGACACCTCATTCGAAAGTGTTTTTAATTCTGGTTGTCGTCATGTAATTTTTTTTCCAATTTTAGTTCATCCGTTGTTGAAAAAAAAATGTTTATTATGCAATGCAATGGTACACCCTGTATATACCTAAGCTACAATGTGGTGTTCCTTGGTAACGCTTATGAAAGTCAAAGAATCTTTATTGCCCAAAAGCGAATAATACGCAACATTTTTATGACCATGTATCTATACATATATATTGTACATAAGAGGGTAAAAATGGCTGTTACCATGATTACCTCACTAGACATTGTGATATATATATTCCCAAATACAAGACTAAGAAATTTGAGAAGGTTCCATTGTAAATGGGAATAAAGCTTTATAATCACTTACTACAGCATTACAAATCAATGAATGAAACTGGTTTTAAAATTAATATAAAAAGAATTCTTTAAAAAAGCCTATTATGCTTAAATTTGTACAAATATTTATTCTTCAATTTACTCTTATTTGTGAAATCAGTTTGTGTAATTGTTGTATTATTGACTTGTCTTATACATGTAAAATCACCAAATGATTAATAAAGATTATGCTTATTATTATGTAAATGAGGGTCCATGAAAACGGGTCCCATTTAAGCAGGTCGTGACCGATATTTTATCACTCATATAACACCAGATAGTGGGTACCTATGTACTTACATAATATATTTTTCTATAGCAGACATAAATTACCGATAAACTAAAAAACTTTAAAACATAAATGTATATGAAACAGGATGAAGATTTTGAGCTAGATTTTGAGAAATTTATGACTTTATGCTTAAGTACTGAAAATTCGAGATCGATAATGGGATCATTCTCCGTCGATGGGTTAAACCAAAAACCGAATTCCTTTGAATTTTAAGTAATGTTAATTAACTTATTCCGTTTCACTTATAAAGTAAGTATTGAAATTTATGGTATTATTTTCTTACATATCAAACTGTTTAAAAATTATAATAAATTTCATAATAAACAATTATTTTATTCATACACGCAAAAATTGGTACGTGGTCTACGAGATAAAAAAATACTACACCATCGTCATCATAATCTTGTATACAGGGTTGACTATGACTAAGTACAAATATTTTAAGAGGGAATAGAGAAAATTAAGAATTAACGGAATCACCCTTCAAAAAAATTCCAAACTTATTTATAAAGCGAAAAAATTTTTTTTTCGAAATTATATTAAATCCTTATTTAACGCCGCCTATGCGACTTGCCTGCCACACGTTTACAGAATCAGAGTAGGTAACGTAGGCAACTAGCAACACGACCGTAAAATTTCCAGTCAAGTCATAATTTAATTTCTGTGTTTACCATGTGTTTACGTTGTAGTTTTGTGTTCTTCTTCAGTTTCTAGTGCCTTTTTTAATTTTTAAACGTTTTATAGTTATTAAATAAAGAAATTTGTGTTGGGTGCAGATACTTTCCCACAATATAGATCGCCCGTTTGGTTTTCTAGGTTATGGCACAAGACTGTTGCGGGTACATTAAAAGTTTTCTATTGTCTATTCCTTTCGTTCGATTTTGTTATAATAAATAGGTATTTTATCTAGCTGTATCTACAGAAAGTGTGTAATATCGGTAGTGGTGGTTATAATGAATGAAAATGTTGTAGTTTTGCCAGTTTGTAACGAAATAATAAAAAACGAATGCAAAATAGTGGAGCTAACTGGATTAACTGTTACCTACCTATCTATCAGGTATTATTACTAATAAGAATGTTATTTATTGTGGTTTCTACATTTAGAAATGCTGCAAAAAAGCGATCGCATGGTAGTAGTGTAGTAGATACTGTTGATAGATGTAAGTTGGATCTAAGCCATCTCAGTCGATACTTATCATAGGCCCCGACTTTCTGTAGGAAAAGAGGGTTTTCCCAATTTTAAAATATCAAGCTAAAATAGTGGAATCATTTTTTTATTGTTTTTTAGGCCTTCCTAAGCACGTGGTCAAAATTTTTGTACTTAGTCATAGTTAACCCTGTATTATAGACACTGTATACGCAGCTGTTTTTATAAAATTGTAATATATCTATACGTATAGGCTAAATAGCTCATCAAAAACCAAAAAACACTCACACAGTGGCAAAAAATCCATTTAGTCGAGCTATACGCCGCGGTCTGTACTCACCCGCCGGGAAAATACATTATTTGAATCATTCGACAGTACTTGGGGGGACGGCGCGGTGCTGCGTTTGCTAGTAAACTTGAAGGCTGTAAGTGGAAAACCCTCCAAGTTAACAGAGTTCAGTGAATTTAAAAACACTTTATGACCTCTCAGCGCTAAGTGGCTTAGCTTCATTTTTACCCACATAAATTGCTGGTTACTTATAACATCTGAAAAGTACGGTTACGACTGAAGAGCACTTCGTGGATAAGCCAAGATTTGCAATTTTAGTTTACTACCTCTTTGTCAATTTGCAGTTTCATTTGAGTATTAATTCACTCTTATTATTGTAAGAACAAAAGTTCTTTTTCCGAAAACACATGAAACTAGTACATTTTGGTGGACCATGTGATACAGAATTTGGTTTCACTGACATGGCCCTATTTATGCAGTGTCCCCAGTTCGAGTTACATACATACATATATTAGACATGGAGAAAAAATTGAAATTTTCAAAATCATTCTTCAAAAATAATTTTACCTGCATTGAAACTCCCCCAGAAAGATAGTTATTTGTTCAATTTAATATACAAGATGTTGAAAAATATTAAAAATTTTAAAACAATCACTAGCAAGTACTTGTATAGCTTGTAACTCAGAGTTAATGATATTGCTTGTTTGAACGGAATCGTTAATATCGAAAGGAAAGTATAGCTGAGCTGAACTAATTGCAAAATGTAAACAGTATAAATTATATACAGTGCTTTCGAAAAGTAACGAATAAATTCATTATTTTGGAAATTGAGAAGTTTTCGAAAAAATCCCCTGGCACGTCGATTTTGTTTTTAGAAAAGGCACTTTTTGACATACGACCCATATTTGTGACATCATCGTTGTTGGAGATATGACGTCATCGACAATTTTTTGAATAGTAATCCCCAAGTTTGACCATGCCATTTGAAACAGCGTGTCATTCTACATATACATCATGAAAAATTATGGTGATACATAACAAAAATTTCAAGAAAATTATGTTTGAAATTTTAAAATTTAATTTTCACCGAAATGTATTATCTGAGAAGGGACCCGATTGAGTGGCCAGCCAGATCGCCTGATTTGACACCCCTAGATTATTTCTTGTGGGGATAAAGGAAAAAGCAAAGCATACGTTACTAGATCGGTTAATTTTGAAGATTTAAAAGCAAGAATTCGTCACAAAATACATCGTATGCCTCCTGAAGTTAATGATAATGTCCAAAAAAATTAATTAATCGTCTTGGCTACTGTCAGGCAGCCAACGGTGCACAATTTGAACATTTATTATTTAGGCGATTTTTTACATAATCATTATCATTTTCAGTATTGTGAAAATTAAATTTTAAAGTCTTCAAATATTATTTTATTGAAATTTTTGTCGTGTAACACCATAAGTTTTTATGATGTATGTATGTAGAATGACACGCTCTTTCAAATGGCATGGTCAAAATTGGGGGTTGCCATTTAAAAAAAAATTGTTGATGACGTCATTTCTCGAACAACGATGACATCACAGATGTGAGTCGTATGTCAAAAAGTGCCTTTTTTAAAAACAAAATCGGAAACTTCTCAATTTCAAAGATAGTGATTTTATTCGTTACTTTTCGAAAGCACTGTATACTAAATGTATCAAATAAAGTTTCTAACGTAGAGTTCAGTGGCGTACATGTAATTTCTCTACAGGGTATCTCTTTAAAAATATTACCCAAACATACATTTTTTAAATGAAGCACCCTGTATATTTTTCTTATCCAATTGCATTATTTTTGTCTTCATAATGATATATAATAATTACTTTTTATTTTGGAAATTATCCGAAACGTTAAATTGATAAAACTGATGTTGCGTGGTGCATATTTGGCTATGCATTTTTATATGTATAATAAAAATAATTTTCTCTTCAATAATTCAAAATATAATTTTAATAAAATTATATTAGCCAATTATGTAGCTCGTAAATATATTCATATAATGAATTTTAGATATAAAAATGAAAATAGTTATATTGAGTTTTAATTGTTTGAGTTTAACAAGTATTTTTCATAACACACATCCTATTGTTATATAATAGATATTATTAATTATGGTGCTAAGGATCTCCCAGGTTTGGCTTAAAATATGTTGACTATTTATTATAAGGTAGCTTAATTTTTTAAACAACTGTTTACTTTGTATGCATTTTTCTTTACCTAACTAAGATAAAATTCATGAACCAATTTTGTATAATTCTACAGAGTGACATTTAACGATGTCTTTTGACAAATCGGTTTTGTATTCTAACTGAATACTAGAGAATCGATTTTTGATAAAATTGGACAGTTCTGCATTAACGTGACGATATAGACAAAACCCATTTTGTTGATTTCTAAAATGATTATGTTTATTGTATTTAAGTTTTTACAAAAATTAATACAAAATTGTTATTACTGTCTCAGGAGAACTAAATTTATTACTTCTTATTTTAACTTTGACAGTTAAATAAAAATTATTGTAAAAACAAACGTACCTCATTTTGCCCTTGTTGTCTATATTTACCTATTGGACTAGGATTTGGAACCAACGCTTATTGATGTTCCTAGTTGTCCTCTATAATAAAACTATTTATATGCAGAAAATTATAGGACGAACATATAGTAACTTTCCCACAGCTCATAAAAATTGGCTGTTTTTTCTATAATATTACATATATACCTATCTCGTGCAAAGTTGCCTTGTCAAAGAGAGTTTGGGTAGTCTATTTCTCTTCGATCAGTTCTCGAACTTTTCAAGACAAACTTCGGACCGTCCCCTCTATAACCAATATTAATTACATTTTTTGTGTACCATATAACTTTTGTCGACGCAGAGCACATAAAAAGTAGGCTGCTTCTCAATATCTGATGAGTTCAATCAATTACTTTTACTGACAAATTACGCAGAAGTTTGTATTGAAGTTATTTAATGAATATACTTAGAAAACTTTCCAGAGTAATTTTCTCAGATTGTTCAAGCGATATCTATTCAGAATTTTAAAGATCAACAATAAATTGTTTTGGAAAAAATGCAAAATCGTTAATTATGGTAATGTCCTGAATATAAAATGCTCCCTTTTATTACCAACATTGCTTTTCCTAATTATTAATTTTTGTTGGGTACCAATTTTAATAACACAAATTTAAGCCTTCGGAACGTCAAAAATACGCGATATAGTGCGCGATAGTGATGTGATTTTTGTTATTTTTTACTTATCTGCTTTTTTCAGTGCGAGATTTTTTGGTTAGGCAAACTTAGTTTCAAAAATAACCCTTGACTGATCCGTTTGGCGCAAGGGCTTATTTAATTAATCTTTATTTTTTCAGAAGTGTGGCAAAAACCCAATAAAACTAAAGACAAACTAAAATTATGCCACAAATAAATAGCTTCAGACAATAATGGGAATGTTATATCATGCCACCTAGGTATTTTTAAGGACACCGCAGAAACATATAGCAGCCAGAATAGTAAAAAGCCACGTTGGAAAGAAGATAGAAGTTGATGTCGAATAATTCATGAATGGTATTTTGAAAATGAGCTTCTGACGATAAAAAAAATCAGGTTGTTTGTCTGTGATATTGTTCATTAGCATACCTAGATGTTTGGTATAAGAGAGCATATATATCACTTGATTGATAGGAATTGTAGGAGATTTGATTTATATTATCTGCAAAAGCTAATAATTAAGAATATATGGGTAGATATTGTCGGTGCAATTCAACGATGGTCGGGGCTTTTGTCCGCAGAGTAGTTAGTTTCACACAATATTGTTAATACCTACAAATATATAAAAAATATACGCACACACACACATACACCTTTGAAGGAACTTCTATTCTGAAATTCAAATTCTCGCTTGTTACGTCTGAAAAAGTTATAATATGCGGCAAAAAACAAATAACAATTTTAGAAAATGTCTACTGACTTGTTCAACGTGTCTTGCTTTTCTTTTATCACTCTAAACTTAAAAAAACTGAGGTTTCTTCTCTACACGTTTGTAACCTATCAAGGTTTTAGAAGCTCTCGCTATGAAAAAAGTAGTTCTCAAATAAAATACAATCTGTCAAGGGGATGTATTTCAAGGTTTACCTTTAGAACGATCTCATATCTTATATTCCTGATATAAATTTCTCAAAGGGCAGGTACTTCAAAGATACAAAACTTCTTAAAGGGAAAAAAATTATATACTTTTACAAAATAAAATAAATTCATGTTTGATCTCGCAATGTAGGTACTTCTTACAAAATGCTACTTGTCTGCCAAGATATTCCTATGATATTTTATAGTTTAAATGCGCCTTATTTAGTAACACAGTTGACGTGGCCCTTACTATAAAAAAAATTTATGTCTATACTATCTTTTAATGAATAAGTAACCAAACAGCTTTTTGTATATATAATTCTAAATGCCAGAGATTCTTATGTTGCAAATATATGTAATAATTACAGATTATATTTGCCCTTCCACCTACGAAATTAATTCATAAACTAATGTATTGTAAAGTGTAATTAAAAGTAGGTATGAAAGTTTTATTTTCATGTCATTGTGTCGCGTGGTGATACTTATTTTGATCATTTGTGTCTGGTACTTCTATTAATACTTCCAAGATATGCGATTCTTTACAGAATCGAGCTCAGTTTACAAATGCAAATATGAATTTGTTCACAGGAAATATGTAGCAATAGAATAATATTAAATTAATGCTAAATAGTAACAATAAATTTTTATCAAAGTTGAAAATGCCTAAAATTAAAAATACCATAGACTTATAAGCCTTTGCTAATAAATCTAAGGAAAATACTTACCTGAAAAAGTCTTAAGTTGAAGCAAAGTTTCAGTGTCATATTATTCATGTTTTTTAAAATATACATACATGCTTTTCTAAATTTAAAATTTTTCTCAGTGCAGAGCGGTTTTATTCGACATAGTGAATGGGAGACAACACGACAGGCTGATAACATAATGTTAAAAAGCAAATATTTATACAGGGTGAGTCAGTCATAATGTCATTAATTTTAAGAGCAGATAGGGAATAATGAGTATAAAGCGAATACACGATTAAAAATGTAATGTAAAATGTAAATGCATATTTGCGCCGAAAAAAAATATTTTCAAATCATTATTTAAACCCACTTTTCAGACTGTCACTGACCGCTCACAGCCTTGGTAGTTTACAGCTCACAGTTCAACTCGATGTCGACCTGATGCAATGTTGTCAAGTTGAAATGTGTTTCTAGTATCTACCTACCTAGGTTTCAGACATCATATAAACGGTTGTATTGACTATTTTAGAATATCATATTTTCTTGCTCAGTTCAATTTCAGTCAATAATAATAATTTAAAATCTTAATATCCAATGAAATCAAATAATAGTAATCAAATAATTCTATTAAAAATTGCAATTAACGCGGCCCACTCAGGTTTTCCAGCAGAAAATACGGCTCAATCAAACGATACCCGTACACTCCTGCCCATACGTTGACAACAAATTGCTTCTGAAAGCTAAACCGACAAGTAGCGTGTGGATTTTTCTCTGAGCAAGTGTAGCTGTTATGACTGCAACAAAACTCCAACGTGTCTAATAATAAACCGAGCAATAAACCATTTACGTACATTACATATAAAACCTATACCCAATGGGTAAATTATTAAGAGAAGCTGAAAAGTGTTTGTGTTTAAATATTAAGTAATAAAAAACGATCGTGTTGTCGACAGAAAAAAGTCCGAAATGGCACCTCGATTTGATGCACATAAGTTATCTAGAGTGAATATTGACCTCCCGTATTATTAGGTCAGTAACCTAGTTACCTATATAGTTTTGTACTGTTATTTAACGACAAGGAGTAACACTATTTTTTTTAAATCTAGATACATGAATGAATTTTCCTTAAATATTGATTTATTTGTTAATAAAAACAAATGTAGATAATAAATAAATGTTTTCGAATGTTAGGTTATTACAGTTTAATAATTTTGATATTACGTTTTCACTACGTTTTACAAATAAATATGAATTTTTAGTAATACTCGTAAGTACAATTAATTATTCAGTTTGTAGTTACGTACATCTAGCCTAGAAATTTATTGTTTTTTAAGTAGTATGGTACTAACCTGTTTAAAATGCCAGTTCGAGTAAAACTGCACTCATCCGTCCATAGCACTTTACTAATGAAATTAAAGTCAGTCGCATTTCGTAAATATTCTCCGTATAACACTACTATTTCCGCATATTCGGAATTTGTAAAATTATGCATTGTGAATTTACGACGAATACGCGAGACCGAAATAAACAAACTACTGCTTACCGCTTTTCTTGTATTCTCTCCATACCCCCTCCAAATGTGTGGCGTGATCTATAAATTTAGGGGGAAAGAATGCGGGAAATGAAGAGTGCTAAATGGGGGTAAATTTGAATAACACGTTGATGTGTTAGACGATATTATGTGTGTAAACATGATGTAGCAACGATGTTTAATCCCGCATTCGATTGTCGTATGGGTGCGTCATCAGAAAGTTCATAGCGCACCAGGAGCGCCGTGTTACCGATTTTTATAGGGTGATTTGTTTATTTTTTTAAAGGTCGAGTAAAAATTATTTTCGATTTTCTGCCTTTATTAGGCTTCCCGAATATTGGCCGATGACTGGCTCACCCTGTATATAGAAAAACATACAAACATTCATAATAATACAAACAAGAAGAAAACAGATTATATAGCAAATAATAAACAAAAAAATAATAATGATAAAGGAAACACGAGAAGAAGCATGTACTAAGGCCGCAACATTATAGTCTTGAGATTTGAAGCTGAGGTATCAAACAGGTCAATCGAGCCTTGCAAGGACATATAAATCTTGCACATTTGATATATGGGAGATGATAATAAAATATTTGTTTTCGGTATATGAAGTCTAAATGTGTCATGATGTCGAGAATTCATGCAGTCTTCTCAGGATTTCAGGACGGTCGAACTAATTATTTATAATTTTATACAATATGGTAAGTAGGTACTTAACATCAAGACAAGAAGATATATCATTAAAATAAATCTTAAATAACAAAGAGCTCAAAATTGAACCTTGAGGAATCCCAGATAACCCACTAAACTATGTCGACTTAAATCCTTAACATTGGACAAATGAGAGTCTGTTGTGAAGACTTAAAAAGTTAACGTCATTTACCAGACACACCTATGCCATCAAGTTTTTCAAGAAGAACCTTATGACGGCGAACACTTCGTATGTCAATATATATTACATTCACCTGACCTTGGTTATCAAGAATTTCCGCTAAATATTGAGTAATAGAAAGCAAATTACTATTAGTGGATTTACCTTTCATAAATCTGTGTTGACAAGGACTAATAATATTATTAGTACTTTTTTTGGGTTGTAGATAAACTTAAAGAAAACTCATTTTTTAAAAAAAGCCGACGTTTCGGTATTTTATAATACCATCCTCAGGGCGCTACAAATTAGATACAACTTATGAGTACTATGTTTCTATAACGTATCAAACAACTTACATGTTATTAAATTCAATTAAAATAATTATTAAATATGCCTACATAATATGGTAAAAATGGTTTGTTTACAGCTTATTCAAATACTGCTAAACAAGCCTTAATTTGTACTTTCCAAAGAAGAAAACATTACTGTTAGTAAATTGTAAGCCATCCTTTTAGTTTATGTAATAAAGTTGAACTTTAGGTATTATTTTTTTTCTATTTAAATAGGATGAATTTCTGGAATGAGCTTCTTTTATAAGTTTTTGTTACAATTTTCTTTTATTTAATTTATTGGGGTGAATAAGTTCGGTAGAATTAAATCTACTCGGCATTACTTAATGCTACAAAGAAAAAGAAATGTACAGCTTTCTTCTTAAAAATCAGAAATTCATTAATCTTCTTAAACTTTCTCGCCTTTATTAGCTTTGAGACGAGAGCCTCCGAGCAATAATCCGGCAAACAGGCGTCTCTATCCAAATGGAAAAAACTACATTTCCAAGGGAACAAATACAGGGTGTGGTATTTACAGTGAAGAGAGATTTAGGAGCAACTTTCGAATATATGCAACGAAAATTAATTATGGTTAGAGTCTACATGTATGGGTGCTCATTTAAAAATTGCCTCCCCCTCTTTTTTCCGTTATTATTCGAGATACAAAAAATTGTGTCAGAAAGAAAGTTGCACCTTTTAAGTATGTTTAAAAGCATATATCACAAAAACAATTGAATAACGCATTTCCGAAATGTAGGCATAATTTTTGTTTTTTCAAAATGAAACATCTTGTATATTTGTATGCATTTGAAAGACCGTCAACTGAACTTTTCAATAACATTATACAGGATACTTACTTATCTTCTACAGTTTTCGAGATATTTCATGTTTATTGTAAATCATATCACATCATATGCCTAACTCATGAAACATATATTTTTAAAGATTTTAAATGAAATATATGAAAAACAGAACACATAAGAATGAATCAATATTATCCCCTTCATTTTCAATGCAAAGTTGACATTTTTTTTTTACTAAATTTTGCATATCCTAATACTATATTGCAAGCGAATTACCTATGCTTAATTTCATATCTTTAATTTAAAATCTTTAAAAATATGTCATATTCTATGAGTTGTATGATGTTATATGATGCATATTAGCAATAAACATGTAATATCTCGAAAACAGTAAGAGATAAATAAGTATTTTGTATAATATATTTTTTAAAAGTTCAGTTGATGATCTTTCCAATAGCGTAAATAAACCAGGATATTCTATCAAAAAATCAAAACCTCCAAGCGTACATCTCAAAAATGCTATTTTAAATTATTGTTTTTTTGATATATGCTTCAAAAAATATTAGAAACTTTCTACAACTTTCATTCTTACACCTTTTTTCGTATCTCGAATAATAACGGAGGAAAGAGGGGGCCATTTTCGCGTGTGCACCTTGTACTTTTTGCTGGTAGACCATAATCAGTATACAGTATTGTCAAATGACAACAAACATTATCACATCTTTTGAGAAAGTTTTTCTGTCACAAACATATTTTATTTACAATAATTAATTTATATATTAAAAAAATAATGTTTTTCTGAGGTTGCTCGATTTTATTTTCTTCTTCATTTAAAACAATTAAAAATGAAGCAAAATTGTTTTTTTACTTCTTTTATCTACGACTACTATATGTATTAAAAGGGTTTGATACGTTTGTTTTCCATGGATTAATAGTATATTATTTAACGAGCGGTAATGCAGGTCATAACTCACGCAGATGAAGTTTGCAGCACGAGCCGCAGGCGAGTGCTGTAATTCATCAAGTGAGTTATGACCATTACCGCAAGTTGAATACTATACTTTATCTACGACTATAACATCTTTTCAGGACTATTATTAGAAATTGATTTGAAAACGTCAAAATTATTTTGTTAAAATATCAAATGACATTAGTCCCTCAATGATAATAATTGACAGTTCCGCCTACTGACAGGCGTTGGCAATTTAATAATTTTAAAATCTTTTAATTATTCATTCCTTTCCACTTGTTAAAAATTCTTTCCATTTTACACCAATGGCTTAACATCGGTTTAAAAATTTCCAAGAATTGCGTACACTATTTACATACCGAATTATCATTGTAGAAGCCCATCGTGAGTTATAATAACTCACTAAAACAATACAACAACAATAAAAAAATAAAAAATAAAAACTCACGCTATTTGTTTATTGATACTATTAATTGCTCAAAAGCAGTTGAATAATTAATATATAAATTAATAGGAGTAGATAACGGCATTTTAACACATTAATGGATGAGCCAGGCCAGGCAGAAGTAGTTATCTCAGTAGGTCTACAACTTCGCCAGGTAGGACGTGGATTTTTTCAGCAATTGCCATCTTGATGGACAGTAATCTTCAATATAACTTTCCGCTACCATAATCGCCACCATGACGCTTCACAGTCAACATTGGTCAGTAATGTTGCCGAAGAACACCTCATTCCAGGTTTGGTAAAACTTTCTAGATTAGGGAGTCCAATAAATGCAGCCAATTTTGAAAACGTTTTCGAAATTGTGTTGATGCCTACATGTTGTGTAGTACATTTTCCAGTCACATATCGCAAGAAAAATCTCCCACCGGCATTTTTAGGTCGCAGATTGATGTATTTTCGACACTTTTCTACAGCATTTACTGAAAAAGCTTCTTCCGTGATCGTGAAACTTCTGGAAAATGGAAATATTTGTTTTCGTATCCGGAATGAGTACGTATAGACTGCCTTTGTCTTGGACATGGGTGATATCCAAAAAGGTTAATTCATTGCATCGACAAGCACCAGCCACTCTCATGATCGTTGCAACCTGTAAAGAGTTCAAAATATAACGCTTACTATATAAATTGAAATATTTAAATCGTATATTTTCTACCTTAACTTGTAAATATTCCTCATCCGCAAACACGGAATTCCAGGAAACAACTACTCTGCGGGCTAATGCCCCGACCAGCATTGAATTACACCTGGAAAACCTATAGCAACAGCTAGAGTCATTCGTCAGAAGCCCACCAGACATATACCGGTTTCGAGCTTATTAGCTCTCATCAGTATGCCATAGGTAAGGTATCCGACGAATAATCCTAGCTGTTTAGTCTGTCTAACCCGACAGAAGGGACCATGAGTACGCGGTGTAGAACTAACTACATCTATCGGCCATTCGCTACTCCATGCCGGACTGAAAATGTCACAGACACGAAGCGTTCTACATGCAGTAGACTAGCTGTTGCTATAGGTTTTCCAGGTGTAATTCAATGCTGGTCGGGGCATTAGCCCGCAGAGTAGTTGTTTCCTGGAATTCCGTGTTTGCAAAATATCGTTTCTCGCCGAACGCGATAAAGGTCGACAGCTTTCAATGGTGTCTACTGCATGTAGAACGCTTCGTGTCTGTGACATTTTCAGTCCGGCATGGAGTAGCGAATGGCCAATACATGTAGTTAGTTCTACACCGCGTATTCCTCATCCGGTTCAACATTCTTCGATTTGGTTTCTCTCCAGCATCTTTGCTTTGTTTAGTTTATAATTTCTTCATTCTTCTTTCAAATATGAAGTAAGTTTACCATACTTCAAAATATCAATGCCTTTGTGTGCTTTCAACATTGATTTTAGCATGGAATATGTCCACATTGTAGAGGCAGCAAATCATTTCTCCACATTGAAAAAGTAGGATAGTAGCATCTCTTCTGTAGTTGCTCCTTCTCCCATGCCTCTTTTTTCGCCAATTATCAAATTCCACCAATTCCTTCTCGTACACACTTTTGCTTTTTGCTGGTAACATACATAATGTTGCTTCTTGGGTTTCTTGCTGGATTTCAGTCGCAATGAAGAAATTCTCAGCATTGTAACTTTGTCTTGTTGACAAATAAACAAACGTGTCATAGAAACGATTTCAAGACTTTCCAGTTGATAATCAATATCCTTGATTAAAATAAATTTGTTATATATGAAGTTTTTCCATATTTCTTCGCCTACTTTCACACGGCTTCTACTCTCCTAATTGACTGGTTTTGGCCGTGGTAGTGGATAAAACGATGAATTACATTATTGATCCTGTAATTACAGCCATCATTATATGCTCGTTGAATATATACTATTATGCGTTATGTTATATTGAATACAAATTTGCATTAATTTTTTTTGGAATTATTTTGAAGTTTCTTTTAATTTTAATTATGACTTTATTACTGTTATTAATTTAGTAACTAAATTAAGAACGGTACATGTAACAAATTGTGAACTGCTGTCCTGCTATAGTTTAATATCGACGTTTTTCTCGCTATACAAATAAAATAATAGGCAAATGTATATCTGAACGCTGCTGAATAAATTATGTACCTATTCTTTGCGAAGTAGTTTTCCACCGGATATGAAGAAATTTACTTTAAATTTTCAAGCGAGTACATTTGCTCAGTTTTATTTGAATTTGCTTACGGGATTTATTTACTCAGGCGTACCGTAAAAGGACTAACGTAGAATCTTCTGCAAACAATATAAAATTCAGCGGCACTGAAAGATTCAAATATTTGCGTTATTTACTTATTTAATGAGGTGCGCAATTTTACGCTCAGATTTGACGAGTATTAACTGTTATATAAATAGTTAATGTGTGTTCTGATATTTAGCTATTTTCAAGCATGACAGATTATGACGAAATGATTATACAGCATGTAAAATATAAACTTTAGAGAGAATTATATTTATTATCTTTAATTTTGGTTTTAAATCACCACCATTCGATTTGCGGCAGTTATATAAAACTAGTCAACCTAATGTTATATATCTGCTAAAAACCTTTGACATACTTTATATAACTGTCTAATTTTGGATTTATAATAGATCTTCTTAAGGGCGCCGGCGCCGTATCCTTGAAATAGTGTTTTCTACAAGTACAAGTAATATTAGACATTTAAGAGCTGAATATAGAGTTTCGCAAATAACAAGAATGTTATACCACCTGCGAATATTCAATATATGTGAACTATGATCTTGTGCTACGTTTTTTCTGGTGTGTATTATGTTTCTGTACTCTGAAATTGTTGATAAATAAGAGTTACGTTTTTATGTTTTTTATGCGTCCTGATATACTGTAATTTAAAAAAACTGTAATTTTTTAAAATTGTAATTTTTATGTGTCCTCGAAACAAGTGCTTCACTTATCGAGTATTTTTTTATTCATTTTTTTATCCCTTTAATTGTTATTGTATTTTGCTGGTGTTATTGAATGAATAAAAATTATTATTATTACTATTATTATTATAATTATTATTATTATTATTATTATTATTATTATTATTAATATTGTTATTATTATTCCCGTTCTATTTTTTTAGTTGCAAATATAGCTTTCGTTTCTTTTTATTGCATTGTTTTTGCAAACTCATAGTGGGATTCAATAACTTCTCCGAGTTTAAAATCTTTCATTTCATTATTATTTACAGGTGGATCGTAAGCAAGTTTCAATGCGAATAAAATATGTTTACGTCGGTTTTTTGAAACATATGAAAATACGCCGTCGGCGTCGGTTGGCGGAAAACTCATTTTCAAGTGAAAAATGCCAGCGAGCTTATTCAATAGATCAGTTTTACCGACGGACATATTGTAATAAGTCCGTCGTCCAGCGGAAAGTCAATTCACATGTGTAATACCGCCGGCGGAAATTTAGCCACATCGTAAAATAAACGCTTCGTTTTCACTCGGCCCAACTGTCACTTTCGCCCCGTCAAGAGCCATATTGGACGGCGTCCACTAGAGACGGTGGGCGGCTGATGCTGATCCTAATCCTAGACAAAGTGACACTTCTAATCCCTAAAGACAAGATTACGGACCCTCATCTTGTTAACAATTTTCTAGGTTCGCCCATCATGACAAACGGTCTCCAAGTAAACAGGTGAGCCTCCTCCGCATCACTTTTAACATCGGCTCTGTTGCTCAACTATCTATATATTTGGAGTAGAAGGAGTTTACCGAGTTAAACTGTATCGATTGGATTAGTCAGAATCGTAAACTTGCTGTACATAGAAAACTGAGCTGCGCCATTATAGTCCAGGAAAGTTAGGAAAAATAGCCGGAAATTTTTAGGCGCAGCAGATATTGAGATGCTGTTTACTGCATTGTGTTCAGGAAGGTCCCAGGAAAAGTCTATATCGTCTGGTTTAGCCATTTTTTGAAAAATGCCTTCTGGGCCGGAAAATGAATTTTCCAATTGCATCATTAATTGCGCCATTATAGAAACGACTGGAAACTTGGAAAAATCGCTTGATCTAAATGCCTTGGACTAAATTCTTTATATACAGTATAACATATAATACTTACAATAATTTAATTATACAAATAATCTTGAAACGAGGAAGAGTTACGTATAACATTTGTTATATCAATACAGTGGATTGTGTTACATATTTAACACACTGTTTCACATAGAAAAATGTGTAAAAATATACACAATCTCGTGTAAACTTTGTATAACACAGGATCGTGTTCTATTATACTAAAATGAGTAACTATACTCGCGACAAGAATTCAGACGACTTACGTCATACGAACAAATGAATAATTCATTATATTTTCAATAAAATATTTAAGAAACTGCAACTGATAGTAACAGAACTATATACTACACTAAAAGTTTGCATTATATATTGCACTAATGCACTATTGCAAAAAATGATTATTTTTAATGCTACCAATTATCAAATATTACGTTGACAATAAAAATAAATGTGTAACGTCAGCTGTGACGTAAGACGTCTGAATTCTTGGCGCGAGTATATTTTTTTATGGTGTATATGAAATTTGGAGATTTTAGAGTTTTTAAGAAATATAAAACACTGCTATGTTGACAGACTGTCGGTAATAACATTTAGTAATACGATTTTCTTAAAGAAACATACAGTAGGCTATGTTTTTTTTAACTTGGTCATAGTCTTTGAATACATTTGAGTGCGTTCTGTAAAAATTGAAACCGTAAAGTTTAGTCAAATTTTCCAAGGCTGTCCGGGTTAACTTTGAACACACTGTATATTACATTTAACAATTCGAGCAATATTTTGGTTTATTTACTGACTTGGCTCAATTGATGTTTTCAATATTGTTTTTAATAATTTATATCTGATATTTCAGGATTTTTTTTTAAATATTGATTTTTATCATATTTTTCTAGATACAAAAGCAAAATTGTAAAATATGTGACAGCTCTGTATAAAACAAAGCTACTGTATCATATTTTAAAGAAATAAATTAAAAATAAATCAAAACTTGACCAGCAGATTCTGAGAACGCTTCTTGCCTTATATAAAGAATCTTAAAATCAAAAAGCTAAGTATTTCAGATTCAGAATATTTTAAACATCTGTAAGCAAAGAAACAATGCCTGGAAGAACGGTTTTAAAACCCATTTATATACTTACGCAAAAACTTGGACCTTTCAACTTCATTACAGGAAACTAATTCAAACCGCCTCCAGACATTCGAGTTGAAAAATTGGTTTACATTTAGTCTAGACTGCCCGGGTAAAGTGAGAATATTGAAACGAACAAAACAGCGGTATAAGATTTCAGGGCATTACGGTAAAAACAAAGTAATCAAGAAACTTTCCACGTTATAAGTACACTCAGAGCAATCTTTTAGTTTGTATTCACACAACGTTGCAGTGAAATTTGTAGCATTTTTCTATATAGTTGGAAAATTTGAAAACACATTGTGGAGTGTTATACATTAATAATGAACGTATGAAATAATTTTTATAAATAAATTCATGAAATTATAGTTATTTATGCAACAAGTACAAAAAGTAAGTGTTTATTGCATGCGACGTGAAATTGTCGAAAACACGTCGAATGCAATAAACACTTTTTGTACAAGTTGCATACAATATTTTTTCTACGTTCATGCAAAAACTAAATAATGTTTTATTTAGATGACACTAAGTCTAGGAAAATATGACGTCGATTTGAATGTTTATGTTTGTCATGATGACAAAACGCTGTAGAAGAATGATTGATGAATGTAATAACCACTTATTCCACTAAATATAGTTCAATACAGTTTTGTTTTTTGCATGAAAAAATATTTTTAAGAGGCAAATTAGTGCACTAAAAAGTTCGTATCAAAACATGCATTTTAGCAATATGCATCAAGGATAGCATTTTTATACTAATTGAAGTGGCTTGTCAAGAAACTATTTCCTACTAGCAACTCAAAACATCGCAAAGATATACAAGACTGTTTAAGGTGCTCTTAGTGACTTCTACCTAATCCAGATATCTCAAACACTCTGTCCCAAAAACAAGTATTTGATGCTGTGAGGATACAAAAAATGTAAAGACAATTTGAGATTCGTGGTGTTAAATGGGATGAGGTAAGGTTCATTTTCAATTGAAAGTATTATCTTTGAAATTTAGCAAAAACGACTGATGACGTCATGTACAATTATTTTTTTTGCAGAAACATATCCAAATTTTTTTCCTGTTTGAACCTCTCTTTTTTCTAATAAACTTTTATTAGAGAAATTTTTCTGTATTTCCGTTTAAAAGTTAGCAATATCATCCTAAAGAGTATCAAACGAAATACCATCTAAAAATAACATTAGTGGTGGAAAGATCTAGTAGTTGGAAAATAATCGATAGTTTGTTGTTTAATGTGCATAAATGTCACAACATACTTGTCATTACTCAATACAAATGTCAAACGTATAACTTCCAGGAAGTAAATTTTTACTTAATAAAATTATGTAAAGAATGTATATTTACCTGTATTTTGTGTAATAACAACACAATTTCGTTCATAATATAATTTAGGTAATTTTTATATTGTAAGAAATAATCAACATTCAGTTGCAAAATGTACGATGATATCTACTACTCCCAACAACTGATACCTACTTATACAAATTCATTTTGAACTAATGTTATGAACAATTGCAGTAAAATTTTACATACATTTCTCTTTGTATAGAGCTCGTACCTACAGACACGATTTCCATCCAACAATTTGTTGATTTCCAACAACGGCCCCCGAGTTATTGTTTTAGTGAATAATAGTTCCAGCGTTTCTTAAGCTACTGTAATAACGTTGTGGTTTACCCTAATGTCTTTACTGAACTTAAATGAGCTGCAGCATGCAGAATACCAATTGGATGCTGGGGTAATTTCAAACGCTGATGGAATGTAATTCAACCTTCTGTTTGAATACATCCAACAATGGCGCGCGAATTTTAGAGGAAATGTATATAATTTAGTCGCAATTATGTTGTAATTCATACGCAGGATGCATGTGAAATTATTTTGGGATATATAAGTGCAACGGAGTTTAAATAATAACGGGTAGCTCTATTCATTTTGCGAGGCATAAAGGGTTTTAATATGTAAAGAGGCCAACTAGTTGGATTTGTCAGAATTCCGCTTTGTTTTATCGCGCCGAAGGCTGTTCTGGTCGGTAGCTGTTTTTTGTGTCTTTTCTGTGTAAATGTTTTTTTACAACACATTTGTCCTTTCTTAGTCCTGGAAGCTCTGCAGGAGTTTGTTAAATTTTATTTTAATGTTAGGCCAATTTGAACACAATTATTTAATTATACAGGGTGTCAACAATTCTCCAGCAACAACTTCGTTATTTTAAATGCAACACCCCGTATATTATTAAATTTTTGGAAATTTGTATTAAATATATTAAAACCGACGTTGTCATGAAAATTAAATTACAACAAACAGAAAATGATTAAAATGGGCGATAAAATTAGTATGATAATAAATTTCTTTTAAAACTTTGATACATACACTGAGAAAAAAGTTATGACCAATTTTTCTCCTCGAGTTGGAGCGCCTTTTAGTGTTTAGAACAAGGTACGGATTTGTTTTTCAAAGTAATTCATTGAAAACATTCCAAAAATTTTAATAATTTTGAAATGAAAACTTTAAATTTGAGATCCTGTGTCTTATCACTAAGGTAAGTTGGCAAAATTGCATTATTTTGTCGCCATGAACCTGCTTATTCGCCTCATCTGGTTACCAAGTATCGCTTTTGTCTCCGTTGAACAACTATGTTCTGAAATTTGCAAGAAACCTTCATCTGTATGGCAATGGTTTATTCGGGCTCTTTTTTTGAGGCTGAGATAGTACCAGCCTTGCCAGTTTTCCAGTATTTTCCGAATGCCTGTATAAACTGCCGTACTTGCACAAAGTACTCATATAGTGCATAAATACATGCACACAACCTGATTTTTTCGGAGTGGCTGGAGCGCTGTCTCCAACCAAAAAATTACACTAGAGACCCTTGTGCGTTTTCGGAATATTTTTTCCAACTTGTACATAATAATATTAATATATTATTTTTTTTGTAACTTACATATTTGACACTTCACCGCCTATTATATAAATACGATATTTATTTATTATGATTCAGTAAATATACAACCAAAGTGAGTGAGTACCCAAAAAAGCACAGTCTACCCCTTCGGTGTTTTGCGCAATCACGGTGATTTCTTGGTGGTGCTATGCGTGGTGGAGTGGAAATGAGTTCAACTAACAATTCACATCACTGAAAACACAACATTACTAGAATATTACATCCCATTGGTTCAAACTGGTTCAATCTCTATTAAATATGCTTAAATGTTTTTAAAACAATAGACCCTCCGGAACAGCTGTAATGACTTTTATTAAGTACATGTACACAAAATATTTAAGAGATGATACAATAATAATAAACCACCCCTATTGCGCAAAACAACGAAGGGGTTGGACTGTGCCTATTTGGATGGGAACTCAGAAGTCAGTGCTTGAAGAAACCCGCAAAAACCAGCTGGCCAGCCTTTTGTTGTATCTTTACCGAACCATAATAAGTATAGTAAATAAAAGCAAAATAGCAAAAAAACCACAAGGGTGTCGAGAGTAATTTCTTGGTTGGAATCATCCTTTCACTTACTCTGAAAAAATCAGCTTGTCCGCATTTATATTTTTTAAATATGTTATCTATACTGGGTTAATATTATAACTGATTATTTTACTAATTTAATTAAAAAAAGACAAGCACAATTCATAAACCGTACGCAGAAAACTATGTCAAAAAAACCTTTTTATAGTGCCTATGTAAATCACCGTTCGTGAAATGCAGTGCCGACGTAAATAACCCAGCTATATGTATATGTCACCAGAGAAGTCACGGAAAATTCCATCAGCGGCACTAGAGTGATAGCGAGCCCGACGGATTGTTCCGTCACTGGCACTAAAGGTATTAAATAAACAATTTCAGCAAAAAAATGTAGAGCACTAATTTTTGAACAAATTTTACATCTCTGTCTTGAAGTTAAGTTAATTCTGCTTAAAAAGTGTGTCTGACTTTTTCCTCCTGACGCAACGTTTTTGAGATAAAAATTAATTTATTAATCATTACAGGATACCGACTTTGGAATGCTAATTAAAAAACAATAATGTAGGTGGCATGTGTCAGTTTGTCATAAATTCCATGTCATACTAAAATAATAAAACAGAACACAAAATTACATATAGAATCTGCGTCTAGATTTTCTTAACACTCTGTATAAGCTAGTTGGTCCATACTATGAATAACAGTTTGCTTGCATTGAATAGGTCAGTACTACATTCTGCAATTTTATTTAATACGCATATTTTCTTAAATATTTCTATATTTTATGTTTCTTCGCATAGTTCTAGAGAGAATTTGTATTTACAGCGCTGTACTGCAAATAATTATTTTACCGTCCAATATGTTAGTTCTTATTTTTACTATTACTAATAAATTGTACTTTGTTTTAATCAACTGACTGTAAATTTTGGAGGATATTTAATCTTCTTCAAATTCTTTGGTTTTAAGCTAACCATTGTCCAAGGTCCATACAATACATACATGAAATATTAATGGGTTTAAAGATAATAAATTGATGACTCACAAATTTGAAGCTTGAAAGATTTAATCGTTTAAGAATTAATATTTTAGAGTTTGATTTCTGTAATCTTGGTTTAAATTTTGGTAACGTTAAATTATGATGACGACATTTGGAGGTTTTTTTGGCAAGCGACCAGCAATGTCCTCTTCCATTTAGACATCCTCATTAAACAAAGCGAGAAAGAAAAATCTTATCACCTTGTATGTTTTTTATTTGTTCAATCATCATTCCTCGTCTTCTCAGGAAAAGGAGGCATTGCGAGAATTTAATAGTATCTGCTTTGAGTATAGATTGGCATATCTACTTTTTTATGAGTTCCTTTAATGTCACTCTATTTGAATCCTCTACTGCGAAGGTTATACCAAAGACCCCGGCCTGTGCTATTGAAGCTGCCGCTAATCATACTCTAGGAAAGTATCAATGCAACTTTTTTCTATGCGAAATGAAACATAGTTGAGCAGAAAGGAATTAGATCGGCCTTACCTGTCGGTCCCACTTTAAACTTAAACTCGGATGGGATCTATCGCGTGCATGCTGGAAAACTAGAAATAAGCTTAATTTACTTACTTGCCCGGTACCCCGTAAAAAAACGAATACTATTTCCAAGAGAAATTTATGGCGACTACAACATTTAAAAACAAACAGGTCTGGGTGAAACAAGAAGCCAACTAAGTAAATTTGCGGGTTACTTCTCCGAGAGAATTTTATAAAGAACACAAGAAAACTAACTTTTACTTAAAGTTTCCGTTCGAATGCAATTTCTATACATCAAAAGAGTCTGGAAACGGGAGAATAATTATTAATTTACAGAGGTAATACTCAACTGGTTTATTTTGTACATTTCTCATTAGTAATGTAATTGTTTCAACCTAAATATAAATAGTATATAAATTGCACTGGGGAAATATATTCAGCATTTTTATCAAAGCAAAATATTTCGTTTTTACTGTTTCATTTATTTTCATCACATGATTATTCAGTAATCGTTGTACGTAATAAATAAAATAATAAATGTTTATATGCAACTTATATATTTATTAATACGAATTATTTTTTTATTTTTAGTAGTGATATGCTATGAGGTGAATTTCGAAAGTTAAAAACACCAATTTAAAACATATATCATATCATGGAACAAGCTTATACAAACTATTTGCGTAACATTCCACTGCATGGAATTACATCCAGATTTGCGTCGAGGTTTTCACTAATGGTTAAATTAGTTCTTAAGATGTAGGATCAGATGATGGGTACTTAATTGCTGTGAGTACTGTAGGGTGCATCATGTTATCTAAAATCAACGATGGAAAATGTTCAGATCAGGAATTATTATAGAATTTGTGATAATTTAGGTCTGCATAAGGCTGCTCGTGCAATCAACCACTGACTACCATCTTCTCCTACACCACAGCGTTCAAAAAAAGTTGAAGACCTTAGTATAAAACTAGTGCAATCTCAGCCGATAGAATATTAATGGATACTTTGTAATACTTTATTTCATGATATTAAAAGTGGAATTACAAGTAGAAAAATAAACTGCTCCACAAAAGCTAATGAAGTTCACAAATATCGAGATTTATTTTAAAGGTTGACGTTTTTTGATTTCCAAGTGGTTCTAGATAATAAATAAAATGTTTACTCTCTTATCTGAGTGGTTTTTATTGCTCATCATTGACTGACGTTTCAGTTTTCGGTTCTTACCTTTGGTCTTTTCAAGAATTGTTGTTACGAGTTTATATAGTCAACTCTTAATCAAGACCTAAACATTTTGCTTTGCAATAATGCCTAGACGTAAACCGAGTGCAGCTGAGGCCAACAGGGCCATTGGAATGATCGAGGCGGGACGGCCTCAGAAAGAAGTTGCTAACTTCTTTCAGGTCAGTAAAAGCGCAACTTCAAGGCTTGTTCATCGATATAGAGAAACAGGAAACAGTGAAAGACCGAGGAGTGGAAGCCCAAGATCTACTGCCCCTGCACAAGACCGGTTTCTAACAGTTTCTACTCGTAAAGAGCCTCTGAGTACTTGTTGGATCATGAAATACCGACTTTTAAACGCTTCTGGGTTTCGGTTTCAATTGAAACAGTTTGTAGAAGACTGCGAGATGTTAATCTACGTTCACGACGACTTTTGAGAAGGGTTCCACTGATACAAAGTCATATGCGACTTCGGTTGCAATGGACTGACTGACTCAATGGAGGTATGTATTGTTCACAGATGAATCGAGATATGGACGGTTTTCGGATAGTCGGCCTGTTCGAGTATGGACCCTTCCTTTGGTACCCAGAAATCATAGAGCCATCCTGAAACATCATCCATTCAGAGGTGGTGTTTGGGAACGCATTTGTTTTAATAGGCGTACAGAGTTGTTGGTGCTTGATGGAAACATGAATGCACAGATATACGTCGAACAAGTCATCAACAATGTCATCCTTTTGTTTCATGCTGCAATTGGGCCAATCGTTCGAGAATTGTTGTTGATGCTATAGAATTTCATGGTATTCCGCACTTGTTCCAATTGAGCACACATGGGACGAACTACAAAGAGCCTTAGATTGGCATCAACCACCCCCACATACATTTTAGGAACTCAGACGGCTCTTACCACGCCTGTGGCGAGATATTGATCAAGGCTACTTCAACAACCTGATAGACAGTAGGTGTGCAAAGGCGTTGGCAGGCAGTCATTGAAGTGCCTGAAGTCTTGCCCTGTGTTAAACTTTTTTTGCAATTGTTTTAAGAATTTAAATTTTGTATTAAAATCACCAAAAATAAAACTTTACCAAAATCTGAAAAAAGCTACTCGTATAAAAGACTAAACATTCAAGATAGCATATCGAAAATATTTTTGAACAAAAGTTGTCAACCTTTAAAAGAAACTCAAGATTTGTGAACTTCTTTAACTTTTGTAGAGCAGTGTAATATATAATAATATATGTTTCTCTTTGTGTCTCACATTTTTCAAATTACTTCTATTTTATAAAATACAAGAATCATGTACCCCATTCTGGAAAACGCAAGCTGTAATATCAAATTATCGATATCGATAAGAAGAAAAACTTACTTGGGCGGCAACGTGGCCTTGCTCCAACCTAGGAAGGTCCGTGTGACTCCAAGCGCTCGTCGACCACGGTATGACGTTCCTGAGGTCCTCGTTGAACTTGAAGTCCTTGAGTTTGTTGTGCAGGAACATCCTGATGTTCCAGGGCAGGTCGTTGTGACCGTCGATCAGAGGCACTTCTTGGAGCAGCCTAGTCGCGAACTCCAGTCGCTCTTCGAAGGAGGCACTTGAGCTAATCTTTAAGGCTATGGGGACGCCGACCCCCGCGCACGCTGCCAGCAGGAGCACCGTCGCTATTATCCACCAGTGGCGCGCGGTCAGGTCTATTCCTCCTGGAATTAAAACGATAGCACGGTAACTTCATACGGTTTGAAAGGATTATTATTGGTAAATAAATAACAATAATCCTAATAGTGACAATGGAAAAAATTGTGTATTACTTCATACAAATACAATAAAATAAGTATGTGAGGCTGAAGCTCAGTATATTTAATGTGTGCAATGATCCATGACAACGATTGGGGATTGTAAGAGTCTGATGATTCCGTCATTTAATATTCCCCAAATTTGTTTCTGTATTTCCGTTTTATGTACAGTGTCTCAAACTCGATAGTATAGGTCTAATGTAAGGATACAAAAAATAAATTAAATAAAACTTGGGATACGTGGTGTTAAATGGTATGAGGTAAGTTCCATTTTCACACAAAAGTCTTATCTTTGGGATTTGACAGAAACGATTAATGACGTCATCAATTATATATTTTCAAGAATCATTCCCAAATTTTCCCGTTAAAAAGTTCCCTTATTTCTAATAAACTTTTATTAAAGAAATTTGCCTCCATTACTTCCCGTTTAAAAGTTATAAACAATATTGTCCTAAACAGTTTCAAAAGAAATACCACCCAAAAATCACATTAGTCATTGTAATATAATTGCATGCTTGTTGTTTAAAATGCATAAATGTCACAAAATATTTGTCTTTACTCAATATGAACGTGAAACTATACGTTTCACTTTCACTTTTGTGCTTACAAAATATTTTTGATATGATGCTAATTTATGGCGAATCACAAAAAAATTCAAGAAGAACTGTAGAGTTATATGGAGAAAGGTATCCAGAGCGCCTCATTCCTGATCATAGAAACTTTACAAGATTGGAGGCGACTTTTGAGATGAAATGGAGATGCATTTTCGGTTCAGAAGAATCAAATAATTGACCGAAGTGTAAGAAACAATGTTAAGACAGATAGACTGTTGTAATATTTCAAACAAAATCCACGAAATTATATACGGCAGACTAGCCGGGAACTGAATTTGGATAAATCAATGATTCAACGAATTTTAAAGGCTAATGGGTATCATAACTACAAAATTCACAATTTGAAGTATTTACCTGAGCGTCACATTGATAACTGACAATTTTATAGCTTAAATTGTAGTCAATGTAGAAACTGTTGATCAGAACCTTTTTGGTACGTTCTTTGGACGAACGAAAGTCGGTTTGTCAGTAATGGTCTGCCAAACAGGCGCAATGAACACTACTGGTACATTGAAAATTCTCATATTCTAAAGCCAGTCCAAAACCAAGGCCAATTTGTGTCTTATTTTTATGAACAGCGTGAGTTATCTAAATTTCATACAAGACGAACTTCCTGCACTTCTAGACAATGTGCCTTTACAGCTAAGGAGAATTCTATGGTTTCAGCAAGACTGAGCTCCACCCCACAAGGCCAGGATTGTGCAGCAATATTTAGATAACACTACTTGCCCAGAAAAATAGATTGGGAGTCCGGAAATTCATCATATCTAACACCCCTCGATTTTTTATGAGGGGTTTAAAAATAAAGTATTTGTAAAAAAATTGTTATCTTCTTCCGTTAAAAAGTTAAAAACAAATTTGTAAGAAATAATTGCTTCTGGACTTGTCGTAGCTTTGGTGTTAGTCGGAAGAATAATCCTAAATACGCTTTGAGTAATAGTCATAAACAATCATTACTATCTCGCTAATTCCCATTCTATTTTACACTAATCGCGATACCAAGAAAAATTTAAATACTGTACTACATAAATCAAATTATCTATTACCATTTGTAAAAGGAATTGATCTAATTCCCTAAAACTTTTTTATAAACGACTCTAGTATTTGCCCTCTCAAAAACAACTAAATAATCTTGTTCTAGATCCTTTTTATGGCGTGTATAACTTTTATTTGTAAACCCTGCTGCATTTTACAAGACGACTTTCCGCTTCCTGGCCTCTCCATTTGATTTTAGAAGCCACGGAGGGTCTGATGTCGAACATCGCTGCGGTTATCAACTACCGGGTCAGAGGTCGCCCCGCGTTAAAGTTCGAGCGGAGGAGCAAAGTAGAGAATCATGTTTAATCACAGTTAGAACCGCAGCTGAAATCATGCGGTGATTCCTGCTGATTGTTGGAGTCAAGAACACGGCAGTTTATTGACTGCTGAAAATTTAGACTGAAGTTGGTTAATTGTTCAGCGGATTCGATGTTTGGTTCGTCGCAAATTGGGATTGGGATTGGCCTGATAACCGACAATAAACCAAAACTGTTTCAATTTTCTTTAGGGACAATTTTATTTTAGACGCATTTGTTTAAAAAACCATCACGTCATGACAGATTATTTAATTTTGTTTGAGAAAATGTTAAATTTCAGAATTCTCTCAAAAAACTTATATTTAATTTAAAAACATATATTTCATGTAAAAAGCATTAAATATTTAGACAATTAACAATGATCGTGTACCGGGTGTCCAGCGTAACGCTCTCACTCGATTTGTGGCTTTAATGTCATAGTTACAAAAAAAATGTCAAATACAAAAATTGTGTCATTTTTATAGATGAATCGTCTTAGAAAAAAAGGCAATAGAACATCGAATGAAAACAATTAATTTTTAATGCGACACCCTTTGTATTTTTTTAAATTCTGAAAAAGCATACAATTCTGATTACATCCATATGATATACTTATATATTTGTTCCAGTGGTTACTGAGATATAAAGGAAAGTGTCGAATATATCTGGTATATATCAATACAATTAGGAAATACACCCAAAAATTTTAATCTGAGTCTAGGTGGTTGTGACAACAACTAATTGTCTCTTGTAAGCTGTCAGATGTATTGTTAAAATTGACAAGCATAACAATGCAGTTTTCCAGATTGCATTCCAAATTTTTGGGGAAAATTGTGTGTACTAACTACAACTTTACTAAATAAGACACTAAATATTTTCTATTATTTATTTTTTGTCGAATACCCTTGGGCACTGATAAATGCGTAATCCTTAATCATATAATTTCTCAAGTATGTTGCTTATAAGCCATAGTCAAGCAACATGGATTTGAAACAGGCTACTAATAATAAATTCTTTCATACTGTAATGGTGAATTCTACGTATCAAATCAATAAAAAATGACTCTAAACCATGCGTCCAAACACACTTCATTTTGAGACACGGAGTGGTAAAATATGTAACATCTATTTAAATATTTCATTAATATGGACTGTTGAAGTTTCGACTTAACTAAACATGAACAAAAATTTGTTGAGTTAGGCATACCTACATTGTCAACCAGAGGCGGAGAACCCTAGAATTTCAACACCACTGGATGTTTTGAAAATTGAATAAGGCAATTTAAATTTAGATAATACTTCTAAGAATCTTCCAATTTATCTGAAAACAATTAATTTTTCAGTCACTTTCAGTTGTTTTTAATTATTTAAGTTAAATAAGTGGAAAATAACTATTAGTGTTACAAAACAAAAATAATAGAATTTTTTTGGCAAAAATATAATTTTAAATAGATACAATTAAATGATACCTATTTTTTTTTTACTCTGAAGGACAGTAAACCATCCTAAAATTGTATTAATATTATTTGTCCCTGTATGTTACAATAGTTTTAGCAGCGTAATATGAGAGAAAAACATATAAAAAGTATTTCATTTTAATTAAGAACAAATTTAAAAACTTTATCGTCTTTCACAAAGGAAATAAGAACCAGTTTAAAATTACTGATTGATGTATTGGCTGGAGAAAAACAAATATCGAAAGGACAGCAGTGCACACTGCTGCTGATATGAATTTACAACACACGATGCTATAAATCTCATTCTCGACCTTCGACAATATATTTTCCAACTATCGAGATACATTGCTAAGGCTTCAGAATAAAAATAAGGGTTGGTGTAAAAATAATCCTCTGTTTCTAAAAGCAAAAAAATTTTAACAAAAAACCACACGTGCACGAAAACAAATACAGATACTTAGTATGCAAAAGCGGAATTTGAGGAAACTACTACTGTGTAGTTTAATACCCCGACCAATATTGAATTACACCTGAAAAATCTTTAGTACACAGCCATAGGTAGCCAGCTGTTCCATCAGTTTTCGAATTTGCTAGATCTCATCAGTATGCAATAGGTAAGGCCACCGACAAATAGCTCTAGTAATGTGCTCTGTCACAACTGACAGAAGGACATGAATATGCCAGATGTAAGTGTCTACATCTAGTGGGCACTAATTACTCAATGTTGGGATTTGATATAGCCACAAGCAGAAAGCGACCCACTATGCTGTGGGTAGATGTAGGCACTTACATTTGGCGTACATTTAAATATGTTTGTAAATTTTCTTTCTTAATTGGATTAATTGGATCGGTCAGTGGTCGCGCGGTTTAAGGCGTCAGTACTTGAATCGAGGTGACTGGATCGCTGTGGGTTCGACCCCTGCAGCCGGTAGACCGTATATAAGCTATATTCGTGGAGAGATTGGCACTCTCTCTGCGGGTATGGTAGGGTGGAAGAATGTTGACTTGGGTCAATGTGAGAGATTGATACCGGTTGGCATTTAACTACCCCCCTAATTAATGAGGTTTTCCAGGTTTCCCTCATTCCTGCACTGAATGGTGGTTAGGGCCTACCAACGTAAGTCGTTCCTGGGCGCAAATGCGGCCTGCTTAATAATAATATGCCGCCCCCTCTCCCGCACAAGTCTTCGACTTCTGGGCTAATCCTCGTGATTGGAATGAGGGGTAGAGATATTATGATATTATTAATTATTGTGTATTATTTTGTATTAAAAATATATATGATATATTTTATGTGCGGTAGCATCTATTTACTTTTGTGGTTCTGCAACTGACTATAAACAGCAAGAAATCATAGAAAAACTAGGAAGTGTAGGTTAAGCCGAGCTGTGCAATATTTTCAGGGACATAATGATTATGAAAAGTTGAAGTAAATAGTTCGTGTATTATTTCACATTCATCTAATACATAACAATTTAGAAGAAACTTTTCATAGACAAATTACTATTCAATTAAAATCTAATGACGACATTAGTTCAAATGACAGTGAAAAAATTGTACACTGAATGAAAAGAGACATGGAGAAGATTCGGCAAGCACAGAATTCATATTTCACCGTGCTTTATGTTTTTCACAATATCATTATGGGAAAGTTTGTATTCAAATAACATCAAATGAGTAATAAAGCTTCCTGTGTGATTATTATTTTAAAGAACAAAGGTATAATACGCAGCAGCTCAGTGCCTTCTATTTGAGAGTCCCGCAAAGGGCTTTGAAAATTACCATAAAAAGTAACTTTGAAGTTGTGTTAAAAAGATGTTAAAAGTTTCGCGGGCGATATAATTGCAAATTACCGTCAACTGAATTTTTTAAGGGCTTGTAATACACACTTCACGTTTTCGGTACAAAATGACGTTTTTTAACGTTTTAGGTCTACTTAAGGCTAAAACCTTTGATGTGATAGCTCAATACACAAAATTTTCACGGGACAAAAAATATGTCGGCGTATGTTTTTACAATCAGGTTAAATATATAAAACAAACATTTAGTTAGCATGAAACAAATACAAGTTAAGTTATTATTATTACCACTAGGGATTAACCTGTGATAGGCCACTGGCGTGGGCAAGGCGTTGCTGCAATTCACGATCGATACAAAGCAAACAACAACTTTCTGTGCTCTTCACAGCTGTATGTGATTCAACATAATTATGTACAATCTTACCTTCTCATTTTTATCTTCCATAAGTGGTACTTATCTATATATCAATTTGGATAAAGCACATGATTTTTGGATTGACAAAAATATCAAAGGTATTTAATTATTATTATTATTATTTATTTTAGGTTACACTTATTATTACAGTTTCAGAAGAGATGAACTCCTGAAAATGAAGGTAATTGAGACTAATGTTGTAGAAGAGAAGATTGTGATAGGAATACCAAAACAGATACGGATACCAAAACTTATAGAAGTAAATCTTTATGATTACAGATCTACATTGGATCAAGATGCGACAAGAAGTCAGACGACTTACGTCATACGAACAAATGAATAATTCATTATATTTTCATCAAAATATTTAAGAAACTGCAACTGATAGTAAGGAAACTATATACTACACTAAAAGTTTTCATTATACATTGCACTAAATTACAAAATATGATTATTTTTAACGCAACCAAATATCGATAATTACGTTGACAATAAAAACAAATGTGTAACGTCAGCCGTGACGTAAAACGTCCGAATTCTTGACTCGAGTTATACTCGTATATTGATTTGCGTAAATCTGTTGAGACCTAAATATTTTTTATGTAGTGGAGATATGGCAAGCTATGCAATACAGTTTTAGGTTATCGTTCAATAGCAGCTTTCCTTAAAAGAAGCTTTCCTTCAAAGTTATTGGCATTTTTGAAATAACAAAATCTAGGATATGTATCCAAAGTGAAGCACTTTCTCTAGTGAGAAATTGCGGCATTTTTGAAGAATGCACCTGATGATAGGCTAACTATAAAGGCTGCACTCATAATTGGCGTGTCAGGTGCATGACGAAGTGAAGAGCTTTTAGAATGAAATTGACTGATGAATTTTACAGTGAGTAATGAAGAATGGGTAACGTTTATTAAAATATGTTGCACTTCGTGTAGACGTTCTAAATGAAAACTTCTTTTTACAATTATTAAGATTCGGTAAAATCGCTCGCCAGCTATTTATTTGGTCACAATTCGATAAGTCAATTTCCCAAAAAAGTTGTAGTGTTTCTAAAGCTTCCGTATTGTGAAACGTGCAAGGTATACTGATTCCGAAAAACGATAACCACAGTATTGGTATTTACCAATATTTAGCGGTGGTGATATTCCCCTTTGAAGAGATTAGAGGGATGGACATTTTCCACGTAGCGGAAGACAAGTCTACAGGTTTGCAAGTTAAAATATCGGTCAGTGGTCGCGCGGTTTAAGGCGTCAGTACTTGAATCGAGGTGACTAGATCGCTGCGGGTATGGTAGGGCGGAAGAATGTTGGCTTGGGTCAATGTGAGAGATTGATACCGGTTGACATTTGACTACCCCCCTAATTAATGAGGTTTTCCAGGTTTCCCTCATTCCTGCACTGAATGGTGGTTAGGGCCTACCAACGTAAGTCGTTCCTGGGCGCAAATGCGGCCTGCTTAATAATAATATGCCGCCTCCTCTCCCGTACAAGTCTTCGACTTCTGGGCTAATCCTCGTAATTAGAATGAGGGGTAGAGATATTATTATTATTATTATAAATTGCCAAAAACATCTGGCAAAATGCCAAACTCCGGTACTAAAAACGTTACTATTTATACGCAGGATGTTCAGCATGGACTAACAATTTCTGTTGCCGCTTATAACCAATCGAATGTTACAATTAATTTAGTAAAAATAGTTTGTAATACTTAATGTGAATAAAATTTGTTGAGAACGATTGAATGTACAAAAAGATATTTTTTTGAAAGAAAGAAACAAAGATTTTGGTTGTTCAATGAATTTACCCAGTAAATATCACTTTCCATCTGCATAAATGTCAAAGTCAAAAATGTTTCTTTCAAACTTACTGTAAGTTTGAAATATCTACGTATGGTTGTAAATAAACACTATTTTATATCCTTATTAAATTATCTATTATTATCTGAGTTCATATACTGAGAAGCGAGTTTTAACCCTTAATATCATAAATATTAGGATGGAGACTACATATACATCAGCAAAAGAATATCTGTATTTAAATATCTTTCGCGTGGGATTTTAATATAAACCAAGCATAAAATATTATATTAATATCACGTGACATTAATTTAGAGCCCCTGGATTCGTTTCATTTGAAATTTCTGGAGCCTTGTACGCAATATACTTACTTAGTTTGCATAGCCTTTCGCTTCGCTGTGGAATGAAGTCATGTGGAGATTACTTCTGTGCACAGTTATTTCATTTTATGTTTATGCAAACGTCATCTGCATGCAGGCAAATGAAACAGTAAGGCTGTCTTGATTAAACAATTACGAAAAATGAAATTTTAGGAGCCTAAATAAAGTTTGTTTGCTCTGCAGTCGCAGGAATAAGATACCCATGCAAATTTTCTAACATTAGACGGAACGCCTGTGATTTCAGATGTAGTCGACTTCGTGGATGCGCACAAGTACGTACAGTTTTAGTAACATCCTTATTATAGCAATTCAATATTTCTGAGGTAAACACGTTCATATTTTATTTTCCTAATTTATGTAGCAATAAATTTCATGTTCTAACATTTGCAACTTTGCTATTTGTGGAAAGACGACAATGGCTCCGTCTACAACTGTTCTACCATTTCTTGTATAAGAGAAGTTTAGTTATCTACTTTAAAATTACTTGTTCACCGACAACAGCTATATTTAATCTATAAATGATACTGCAGAAAACAACTACTCCGCGGGCTAATGCCCCGACCGGCATTGAATTACACCTGCAGCATCTGTGTGAATAGCCAAGAACCCTTGTCGGCCACTCCACCAGACATAGACCGGTTTCGGGCTTGTTAGCCCTCATCAGTATGCCATAGGTGAGATGACCGACAATTGAACTGGCTGTTCCTTCATATGTAGGTTCACATAAATCGATTTATATCTTAAAATAAAAAGTATTAGGTTGTATTAATAAAAAAACCTACCTGAGAAAAAAAAATTCATTGAATCTTGATTTAACCTATGCATCAAAATGTAAGAGGTTTTGTACTTTTCCACTAACTTGGTATTAATGCTTGCATAGAACTGCATCAAATAATTATATCTTTTTGGAACACCTGGGGGGAATTCTTTTCTCTATAATTTAGCCCACTAAATGTTTCTTTTACTTGATTTAAAGTTATTTGCTGTTCTAATCTTTTCCCATAAGGTTGGGCGTCGATGTAGGATGAATTCATAATTGTCAAACCATAAATTCATCCTATTAATAATAACACCGAAATTGTTAGCTTACTGTTTATTGCTGGAAGCGTCGGTGCCTATTAAGCTGTAGTATTTGATAATATTTGCTCAGTCAAGCGAACATAAAATATAATATAATAATATACGACTAGAGCATGGCACGAGTGTGAACACACATCGAGTGAGTTGTGGTCAGTAAAATAGTAAAAAGTGTGGTAAAAAAGTAAATACATGATATAAAATTTGGCTGAAAAGTTGTACAAGAGTGTTGTTTAACAATATGTCTCGTAAAAATCTAAGAAATGATATTAAATCTAGTGAAAACGACTTGTTAACTGAAATAAGCAAGGACACACTATCAAACGCCATTTTAAATGTTTTAAAGTCTGAAGCATTTATGAATAATCTCAGCAATTTAATAACCAGTACTGTAAGTACACAAATTAATGCAGAGTTTCAACTGCATGCTGAGAAGATGAAAAAACTCGAAGAACAGTACAATATTGTGAAATTGGATAACGAAAAATTATTAAATCGAATGGAGAGAACAGAGTTGTACTTGAGGAAAAATAATCTCAGAATATATGGTGTGCCAGAAATAAATAATGAAGATGCAAGTAATATTGTTATAAAAATTGTTAATTAAAACTTACAAATCAAGAATATGCAAATTACAGATATTGAACAAGCATACCGTGTAGGGGTTCTCAAAGGAAATGGTAAACATCGTCCTATTCTTGTAACATTTGCAAGTAGTTTACTCCGAAATATGGTATACAATTCAAAGAAGAGACTAAAAGGCGAGAAGATGATGATAAAAGAAGATTTAAGCACTGAAAGGTTAAATATGTACAGAGAAGCGTGCCAAAGTTTTGATTTTAAAAATGTATGGACTAGCCAATGTAAAATCTGTATTTTCCATGAAGGAAGAGTACACAAGTTTGATGAAAAACAAAAACTGGAAACTTTCATCAACAGTATTTCTGGAGGTATGAGCTAAGTGAAAAAAGGAAAATTATAGCTAAGATTCAGTTAAGTTATTCCTAAAAATTATAATTTGTTGATTTTTCTTATGTATATGCATGGGTATATATTTTTCTTTGTTTTTGTAATATTGTGGATAATATATTATGTGTATATATGTATGTATATGTTCATATAAGAATTAATTATTGCTGATAAGTGGATATAATGAATAATTTCAAGTCTAACTCTGTGCTCTTTTTTACCAGCAAATATTTAGATAGTAAAACCACAATCACTTATGTGTTTTTGTTCGATTCTTTCTTTTCTCTTTTTAAATATAAAAATCACATTTTACAGATATAAAACATAGTTTTAAATTTTATTTAAACTGTAGTGAAATAAAATGGACTCTTATATAGCTTCTTTTCAAGTTAATAAATTTAAAACACAGATTGCAGAAAACATATCACAATGTAGAGACATGTTAACAGGTTCACAGTGTAGATTCAAAATATTTCATAATAATATAAGAAGTCTTTCAAAAAACTTTGATGAATTGATGGTTACTTTGGCAAATATCGATCAACAATTTGACTGTATAGTTCTAACAGAAACCAGAATACTGCAAAATTTAAATTTATTTCATATACCAGGTTACAATTTAATTTATAATTCGGGGGATTTTAATCAAAACGATGGAGTAGTTGTCTATATCAAAGAAATATTAACATATTCTTTTAAAATCATAAATTTTGAAAATGTAAAAGTTCTTAGTATAAAAATAAACTCTTCAAAAAAAATTCATTTGACTGCTGTTTACAGATCACCTGCGTCATCGCCAGTAACATTTAATAAAGAATTAAATAAATACCTTGAAAATTTAAGTAAAAATAATTCGGATTGTGATACAAATTTATTGATTGGAGATATTAATATAGATATTTTAAACACACTTGATTATACAGAAGAATATTTAAATATATTGAGTACATGGGGATATGTTTCTTTAATTAATGATTACACAAGGATACAAAACAATAGTAAGTCATGTTTAGATCACATATTTATAAAAAATAAAGTCATTACAGACAAATTTGATTCTATAATATACAAAAATAGCTTGACCGATCACTTTTCTACAATAGTCCAATTAGATATTTTACCTGAAAAAAGAAGTAGAAATGAAACTCTATATAAATATTATACTAATAATGAAAAACTTAAATTAGAATTTGAACAAATGAATTGGGAACAAATATATGTTGAACAAGATGTAAATATTGTAACTAATGCATTTATAACAAGATTAACAGAGACAATTAAAAGATGTATTGATCGTAAAAAATAAACTGTAAACAAAAAAAAAGATCAAATTGGATCACAACTGGTCTCATTAATTCAATAAATAAACGCGATTTATTATATAAAAAAATGAAATTAAATCCACAGGATCTCAATGCTGAAAGAGAATTTAAATTATACAAAAACAAATTACAGAATATCATAAAACAAACAAAACTAAATTATTTTAAAACCGAAATAACTGCACATCAAAATAACTCTGCAAAATTATGGAATAAAATTAAAGATATGTGTGGTGATAATAAATTTAAAGATACAATATCTGAAATAAAAGATTCTGATGGGTTGCTGGTAAGAGAAAAGAATCAAATTGTGGAAATATTTTCAAGGTATTATAGCAGTATAGGTGGTAAGATGGCTGAAGAAATAAATCAGGAAGGTGTTCCTGTATATCCCGAAAAAAAAAATTGCTCCTATATATTTTTCAACCAACAGAAATAAAAGAAATTGAACAAATAATAAATGATTTAAAGCCACATAAATCGCCTGGTAATGATCAAAATAAAATCGGAGACTCTTAAATTGATTTCTAAATATATATGTCCTCTATCATATATTATAAATTTGTCCATGACATCTGGCATATTTCCAGATGTACTAAAACATGCCTTAATAAAGCCATTATATAAAAAAGGTAGCAAAGATGAAGTAGAAAATTACAGGCCAATTTCTTTGTTAAGTAATGTAGCTAAGATATTTGAAAAAGTGCTAAAGAAAAGAATGGTACATTTTTTAGAGACAAATAAAATACTTTCAGAGCAGCAATTTGGTTTTAGAGAGCTCAACTGAGGATGCATTGGCAAAATTAAGCAAACTATTATATAAATCCTTGGACAACGGTAGTCCGTCTCTATGTATATTCATCGATCTGGCGAAAGCTTTTGATACGGTTAGCCATAATAAATTATTAACAACATTAGAAAAGATAGGGTTCAGAGGGGTTGCATTAAAACTAATGTCTAGCTATTTGTCAAATAGAAAACAACAGGTTATAATTGATAATATAAAAAGTGTTCCAAGAGAAATAGATTATGGCGTGCCTCAGGGTACAGTCTTAGGACCAGTTCTATTTAACATATATATTAATGACCTTTATGAAATTAATACAGAAGGTGAAATCATTAGTTTTGCGGATGATACCACTATATTTTACACAGCTGATAATTGGAATGAATTAAAAAAAAGGCTGAAAAATTTTTTAAAACCACTGCGTTATGGATGAACAGCAGATTATTAACTATTAACTTCTCAAAAACTTGTTTTATGCCTTTCACATGTTACAAAGATACATTACCTAATTATAATAAACTTGAAATTAATATAAGAGAAAGATCATTAAATATTAATATGGCAAAAAAAATTAAATACTTAGGTATATACATTGATCCCCACTTAAAATGGAATTACCATATTGACCATATTGTTAATAAGCTAAGATGTCTTTTAAGTAAATTCAAATTTTTCAAAGATATACTAGATAATAAACAAATAAAAATATTATATTCTGCTTTAGTTCAACCGCATCTTTCATATGGCATACTAGCTTGGGGAGGGGTAATGAGTAATTATTTAAAGAGACTGGAGGTGACGCAAAAGTGGCTCCTGCGAACGGCATTTAAGAAAGAATTTACTTACCCAACGGCATTATTATTTGAGGAGACTAAAATCTTTGATCATTGGCAACTATTCTTTTTAAGTATATCCACATATTTATATAAACATCCGGAAAATATATGTTTTTTTGATCATGACATATCTACTAGGTCTAAGACTGGTTTCCAACCCAAAATCCCTAAAATGAACAAAACTATCGGTCAAAGATGTTTTATGTTTTTAATGCCTTTCATATACAAACATATTCCCTCTAATATAAAACTGATAAATTCTATGTCTTTGTATAAACAAAAATAAAGCTTTTACTTCTGGAAACATCTAGGACAAAAATACGAGAGATTATTGATAGAAAGATTTACAATTAATTTTTGTTTAAATAATGAACAATTGAAAAAAAAAATACTTACCATTCAATATTATGTTTTGAACTGCTTGTGAGCCTGTAGGTATATGTGTATATAAAACATATTGTATTTGACATTTTTTCTTGTTAATTTGTTGTTACTAAAATTATTTGTAGGTGTTATGTTCCCCACGCACAAGGTGACTTTTGTGGGGTCTGGTTTATTTAAAAACAAAACTAAATTTAATTAATTGATTAATTTTGAATTTGTGTTACAATTGAGTGTTTTCTTTTTTGTATTTTGTATTACAATTAAATTAAATAAATTATTATTATTATTATTATTATTATTAATATCAAATAAGTATAATTACGAGTATAAATAGGTAGGTACTAAAAGTCTACCGAACACTAAAATCGTAAAACCGTTTTGACAATTTTGATATATAAGCACTACATACAAACTTTCCTCCGCGAAAGTAATGGAGTCACCCCCACTACCACACAGTTATCAGGCAACCTAATCCTTTCTAATAATATTGGTGTTTTTGTATTACAATGACATCTATGTGCCAATGGTAGTAGTAATAGTTATATTTGGCATGTCTATCAGGCCGTGTCGTTGACAAACAAAATGGCGACAGTAATTTTATTTTTACACTCTGTATACGACAGTTCTTCTACCTCGATAACAAAACATAATTTATAATTAAAAACCTCAGGCGTATTGTTCCCAATAGCCTTCAGAATCCCACTGTGACCTTACCCGGTAAAATTGCGGTATTTTCTTCTGTAAGAATTTTAATATCTACTCAATAATTTTTAACTGTCAAAGGGCGGTTTTATTATTAAAAACACCGACACCATCCCAGGAATTCGCCTCTGATTTAGAGCCCTAATTACAGTAAGTTTAACTTTTAATTATAAATTTCACCAATCTCCCTTTGAATTTTCTTTAATGACAGAACTGTAAAAATACCGCCCACAAGGTTCCTTAATAAAGGTGGATTTAATAAAATCAGCGATGCCGGGGCTTGCCAAAGGTTACGCGGAGGCATTTTTTATTAATTCTTGTCTATAATGGCTCACCAAAGACCGCTTGGGGTAGCAACGACTTTAATAATGTAATCTTACTTTATAAAAGTATATAATATTTTATTCTGTGCCTTGTTCTGAGCAAGCTGAAGAAGACGATTCAGTTTTAAATAAACAGATTCTAATTATCCACAGGACTTTGAAAAATGTTTCCGATTCGTAATGAGCTTATATCAAGAAACAGAATTTCTCTCTTCAAATTAATCCAAACCTAGTGTCGTATACAGGGCGTCCAGAAACTAGTAGTCAAAAATGATAGGGCATACAAAGGGAGTCACAATAATATCAGTACTTCCAAGTAAAAAAATAAATATTGTATTTTAGTAGTTTCTAAACTGTTGCGTTTCAACCTTGATAATTAGAGTTTATTGCCAGCACGGATTCTAACAGGGTCGAACGAGTGGTACGTTGGCCTTCACAGCTGACTGGCATTTCGAACTACGCTTTAGTTTTAGCTGTTTACGGAACGCAATAATAGTCAGTGTCGCGTCGATACGTTTCTTTTTTACATCTACTGTATGTTGTATTTGCAGTGCGTATTGTATGTTTGTAAATTATTATATATTAAGAGTTGTAGGTTACTCTCACTCGCACACTTCACTCGAAAATTGACCATTTTACCGCCACAAAGGCTTTTTGCGAGCCGTGCAGCGCCGAACGTCGTTCTAGATTGCCTACCGGCGTATTTTGATGCCGATTTTTTAGCGTTTTCCTAGCCAAATTTCCATTTTTCCGAGGCTCCTCGGCCAAAAACGATGGATTTTTTGATGTGGAACGAGCATAGTTGAGTCGGTTACGCCCCTTTATAGAAGATAGCGAACGAGGATAGAGCAAGTAGATAACACCTCTTTCTAGACATTCGACAAATGGCAGACGAAATGCGTTTTGCACGGCATAAACGTCAGAAATGTCAAACTAATTTGTTGTTTAGACTCTTTTGTAGAAATTCAACAAACGTCAAACAAAACGTCAAAATGAATTAAAACAGATTATGTGTTCTGGAACTATTTTTGGGCCGTTTCAGCTACGAGAAGTTCTTATTATGTTGTCTGATATATATCCGAGACATTTGGTGATGATTTTATATCCCAAAATCTAAATTGGCATCTTTAAAGTTTCAGTCAACTACGAGGCGCACCGCCAACCAAAATCACTGAAACGTCAAACGTATGCTCCGGCGATGACATCTCGGTATAAACCGTAGGAAATTCGGAAAATTGGGCCGACTGGAGCCCAGCAAAGACAAAACTGTAAATTTGAAGTCTCTAGAAAGTTTACCGTACCCCAGCGCTGGGGTTTGAAGTCGTTTTTACAAAAATGGCGGTAGTCATTTCATTGCCGTATTGCTTCAATTTATAAGGTGATTCAAAAAAGCTTGATAGACAGAATAAAAATAGACAAAAAAAATTCCAAATTCGGGCAAATTTTCGGTTCTTTCGCTTCGGAATGGTTGTCGAACGTCCGTATACAAAGTGTTGATAAAAATGTTACTTACCGCAAAAAAAACTCAAAATTAAGGGAATTAAAAAATTTTTTGATGAAACTTCCATCAAGGATCTATTATGACACTAACTAACGGAGCAAATACAGAGTGTTTAAAAATAACGAACCATTTTCTAAAAACCCTTTAAATTCATGGAATTAAAAAAATTGTTTGATGAAACTTTTAACATCACATAAAAAACGATCCGATTCAACATTTAAAATACAGGATGTTGAACAAAAAATAACCAAAGTCGAGAAAACACTAATTTTCCCCACCATAGAGAGTTCAGCCAAACTCACGTTTACATTTTATTATTCACAGGCGTAGAGCCGCGCGCAGTAATGGAAATTAAGTAAAAGGCACTACGAAACGGTGGTCATGACGCGCGTAGCGCGGGCAGAGGGCTTTAGCCCGAAGAAAGGTCAAGTCGGCGATAGCCGACTTGCCACCCTTCTAGTAATTATTTATAAATAGCAACAGAATTTACATTGACTATTAGTTGCGGCGAGATGTGAAATAACATGCCAAAGAAGAGACAAAATAAATGTTTGACAGTAATTCCGAAGGTTATACGGAGATATGAATGAAATGAAATAACGTGTTTAATACTGTGTGTGGACGCATTATAAATTTTTATGCCAAAACTACAGTGACAAGACATTTGGAGAGATTTTTCTATGAACTTAGAAACGCCTTACAAGCAATATTCCATTAAACAAATTAAAGAACCCCAAGTTACGTACGTTTTTAGGAAAATATATGCACCGAAAAATCTCTTATGATAGTATGTTAAGACTAAGACATGTCGATCGGATTTACAACAATGTACTGACACAAAGACGCAGACATTGCGGTCAATTTTGTGTATTTCATTATAGACGAAGCTACTGATGCTTGTGGTGTATTTATAATCTCTGCTTGTGAGTGTTCAGCAGCCAATTGTTTAATTGGTGCGTTGAAAAGTGATATTGCTAATAACAGGCATCTACTGGCTTCTAAGGTGCTGAACAAAAATAAAATCACGAAGCTATTATAAATTTTGTTATTGACTGAAAACAGTAAATAACAAAACTTATGGTCTAATCAAGATGCTATAAGGTATATGATATTTTATTATCTGTCTTGTTCTGAGCAAACCAAGAAAGACGATTAAGTTTTAAATGAATAGATTTTATCCAAAGGTCTTTGAAAAATGGTTCCACTTTGTAATGAGTTTATATGGGTAGGTACATTTATACAAAATATTGGACCTAATATTAAAGCCACAATTTGACTAATATTGGATCAATGTTTTGTGCTACTTGCGGTGCTTAGGTACCTTATTGTGTATTTAAGATATGCTTGAATTTTTATAGTAAATAAATTATTCTTTAAAAGAACTAAATTGAACTGATTCTCGACCACATTACATTACACACTAATCAAGTTATTTTATTGTTCCACAGTATTCGCCATACACTTTTGTACGACTGTTTTTCCATTTTAAAGCAATAAAACTCCTCATACGCCTTTTATTGCCCAGGAGCATCTCTCCAAGTGTTATTAGTCCATTGTTAAAGCACCATATAATTCGACAATAAATCGACATCACCGATATTGCCCTGCCGTAAAATTTCGTATAACAGCGCGGTATTAAGGTGGGCAGGTACAAGAAAATTTTACGTCCTGTCGGGAATTCATCCACGTAGAGCCTCTAAATTCTCACATAAACTGACTAGTGAAATGTTTGAAAACCGTATTACTTGCATTACCGTAACCGTCAAAATATGATCATTATTCACGAAGGGAGTTACTGTGCCCATCATTCTTTGGAGCCCATTAAAATAATCTGGAACGTATAATGTGGATTAGGGAAGGGAATTACATTTTGCAGCGCCGTATTTGTATGTGTTTACGTTAACAATGTTGGTATTACGGTAGCTGCAGTAGTATATTTAGTTGCTCGACTAAAGGGGATATACGTCTTCTTAATCTTCTCATCAATCCTTGTGAATGATAACAATTATAATTGCACAATTTAGCTGCAATTTCGTTGACGACGGATTCTAGAAAACAGTTCATCCGAAATGAGAAGCATTCTGCTAACTATATTGCAATAATTGAGAGTACTTTATTTAAACCACTTCTACTAAGTTAATGCATTTAATGGCAAAAATAGAAATAATCTCTCATAGAAAAATTGATTTAGATTATGATAAATAAAGCGCGTACTTCGTTTGCAGATAATGTCATTATCATCATATATCATCATTCTAATCACGAAGATTAGCCCAGAAGTCGAAGGCTTGTGCGGGATAGGAGACGGCATATTATCATTAACCAGGCCGCATTTGCGCCCAGAAACGACATACGTTGGTAGGCCCTAACCACCATTCAGTGCAGGAATGAGGGAAACCTGGAAAACCCCATTAATTAGGGGGGTAGTCAAACGTCAACCGGTATCAATCTCTCACATTGACCCAAGCCAAAATTCTTCTACCCTAACATACCCGCAGAGAGCGTCCTCTCCACGAATATAGCTTATACACGGTCTACCGGCTGCGGGGGTCGAACCCACAGCGATCTAGTTACCTCGATTCAAGTACTGACACCTTAAACCGCGCGACCACTGACCGATCCAACATATCCGATCCGATACATAAATTATTTGTAGATACATAGTTGACTTATTACGAGTAACATAAGTCGTTTAACTATCAGCACATGAATTATTTCTATTACCTGAGCAAAAAATTCACTCACAGTTAATGAGCTAACTTAGAACAACAACATATCGAACTAGCTGAAAGAAAATAAGAAGTATGGTTGTTGTAGACAACTTCAGGGACACCAAGAATTTCTAGCAACATTTTCTACTTACTGCAAGTAAGTTCTTTTTAGCAAAGCGTATATTGTTGTGGTAAGAAAGCGGTTACTGGATTTTTACTAACTGCAGTAAAAAAAGTTTTTCATATGGCTAAAACAATTAACGCTTGCTGCAATATATTTGAAAAAATTAAAGTACAGTAGTATTTTTGTTGTTCAATTTTATAAATAGGAAAGGTTGTGGCGGCTCATATATTTCTATCCACCCTGTATAATCTAACATATTTACTTTTGTATATATTCACTGCATATTTGCATTAGTTCTGTACTCACATATTTCTGTACACACTGTATAAGTTAAAATATTTCATTCTTTATATAAATTCACTAATATCTTTTCGTTACTTCTGTGTTTAAATTTTAGTGTCTGTTTTTAAGTGTTAAATGTAGAAATCATGTTTTGTAGATATTATTTAAGTACGTAGACGACCGGCGCCCCAATCTTATCCTAGGGTGTGAAAACTAAGATACACATTTGATTAGCAGACCCTTCCAAGAACTCCCTACATTACGAAAACGACGGTCAGTCACATTTAGGTAGTCCTGTCATAAACATCGACTCAACGCATAACATTGTGGGTGCCAACCAATCGCAAGCGATAATAAATATTAGTACACAATATACTGTTCTTATTGAAATCACACCGCCCCACAAAATTATCAAAATTCTACTGAATATATTTTATTTTATAATACTACAATCGTTTGCAATAATAATGACACTCATTAAAATGAATTTTGCGATTTCTTTTGAACTGTTGTCGTATTCGTATGAAATCTACTTTCAACTTTTAACATTAGTCCTTAGATGTTTCACTCGCCAAAAGACATTTAATGAAATTTCTACTCAGAATTTCCAGAATTTCAGGCACTGTTTTGAGAGTGTCATTATTATTACAAAAGCATGTACTTCACAAAGTGAATGAGGGAATAATAAATAATTCGTGCAAGACAGAAAAATGGAAAATTTCAATTTTTAAATATTTTTTCAGAAATATTAAACAAAAGTTAAATCAAATTGAAACGCAACACTAGGAATTCGACACTGATCGTTTCTCATGTGATAGGCACTTGTTGCTTGGTTCTGCAGTGATTTATGTCCCAATAAAAAGCATATTAGAAACAAGGCGATACAAAACACATTTGTCGTATTTTAAATCGGGAAAATGGGGACAGCTTTTCCATATGAATGTAAGAAACGAAAGACGACTGTTCTCAAGATGTGATATATCCTTACAGTTTCAACGGTTATTATTAAAATCCTACTAAAACATTCATCAAAACTGTATAATTGTAAACTAGTACTTTTTCATTGTCATGTTGTGATTAATAATTTTTATTTTAATTTCACAAGTTTATCGTTATCTTGAAATCATCGCATTCTATAACAACTATGCAACTGATAATGTTGTTGTTGTTGATAAAGCTCTTAAAATATCCAGACCGAATTGTTCTGGTTGCAGCATTATTTTTAAACTAAATGTAATTAAAGGCTAAAAGAACTTTTCTAATTTTAAATCCAAATAGAATTTAAATCGCAGCTTCATTCGGCTTTTTCAATTTTTAAACACAAAGTAACTACACGGATTTGAACTTTACTATTAAAGAACAAAAAATTGAGCAAATTAAATGCAGTATTTAAATTGTAAAGTTGTATGTCCAATGCTTTAATGGATTATTGAGTGTATTTTTTTTCAATGAGTTGATTAAAGTTTTATAAACCTGTAAATTGTGTCAATAGAATACTATAAAAACCCTCATTGAGGCTGTTGGCTGCAAATCATCAATAAAATGGGCCTCTTAGTTCATAAAAAGAACTTAAAATACATCATGTATTCGTATATCTGTATCACTGTAAATAGACTGTTTCCACTATTGGCCGTTGTTAGCATTGCCATCTCCCATCTAAACTATATATTAAGAAATAACAGAATTGTTCATTGCCATTTTATATACTGACACAATTTATTTATAATGTTGGTCACTCTGTAACTTTTTTATATATGCTTTTTTGACATTTTTTTGGTGAATGGCCTTTCTTCCATTTGTACAGGGTGTCTCAAACTCGATGGTATGAGCCTACTGTGAGGATACAAATAAATAAAATAAAATTAGACATTTTTTTCTGTAGTACATTCTATTTAAAAGTTATAAGCAATACCGCCCTAAAGAGTCTCAAAAGAAAAATCACAATAGCGGTGCAAGGATCTAGTAGTCATTGGAAAATAATAGAATGTTCGTTGTTTAAAGTGCAAAAATGTCATTAAGAACAAATAAAAGATTTAAACACGATAATTCTTTAAAATAGTTAAAACAAAAGATGATAACAATAACTAAACTTAAAAAATGACGCATACGCACTCATGCTACATCCATGTTACAGTCTATTCTCTACATGACCTTCTCTCATTTCAAGATAAATATCCAGTCTTCGCCTGACTTCTTTGTGGGCTGTGTTTATTAACAATTCGCTGTTTAACTCATTACAAGCGTTTGTGATTTTTTCTTTCAAATGATTAATATCTCGAGAAGATGTTTTCTAAACCTTATATTTTTAATTTTATTTTATTTAAATTTTTTGTATCTTCAGAGTAGACCTATGCTATCGAGTACACCCTGTACTTTATTGATGCCATGATTTTGTAATATCTTTTGCATAACATAGCTAATAAAAGATATAGACATTATGTATAAAAATATAGTCTTAAAAAATTTTTTTTCCCGATTTTCAAACTTCTTCATCTTGGACCATCTAACGTAGCAAATTATTTTAATCCGAATAACAACTCTTTGGGTGGAATTCATTAATCTTGTTTTTTAAGGAATGACAGCAACTGAGCGGACCTATTCAAATTCAAGAAGGTTTATTCGATAAGATTTAATATTAATCTTTTTGAGTGGCATTCTCTCGGCACTGGGAACAGGGTAAAAGGAGACCACTTAGTGATTCACAAAATTCATTACAGCATAATATTCAAATTCATTCAAATTATTTTACCACTGTATTGATTCAGTCGTACTTACAAAACTTTGTTGTTATATGACAAGGACCAATTAAATGGCTGATACAGCATGTTTCAGAAATAACGCTCAAATGAATTTCAGTCTTTTGTAACAAAAATTCATTATGTTGTCTTACAAAAATGATAAATTATACGTATTTGATATATTAAACAATTATCATTATTTGCCCTAATATACAGGATGATTCAGTACTTATCTAAAAAAAGTTGAAATAGGTGCATCATGAAAAATGAAGTCGATATCGTAATAAAATTGTTGTAAAATCCTTATAATATCTGAGTAAAACATTATTGAAGTTGCAGTATTTTCAACCTTTACATGCTGGGCTACTGTAGTTGTAGGTATATATTAAAGTTTTTGTGAAGCCACTCTTTATATTAGTTTTTCAACTGTCAAAAATGGCGTAGGTGTATAGCTACTCGAAGTTGATGGATATCGTTTTATGGTATTTCTGAAAATGCTTTAGCAGAACGATGTTCTGATAAACATGTGCCGAATGCAGCTACTTTTGCCGCAGTGTGCAGTGCATGAGTGCAACGCGAGGGAAATTTGAAAGTTAATTGTGGAAATGATCGAGATCCAGAGCGTCTACGGCGTATTGCAGCAGTGTGACGTATCATACACAAGGCTCAATTATATCCATACCATGAACAGCATGTCCATGCATTAATGCCTAGGGACTGGACGAGGAAAACCGATACCATGGCTGCCACGATCTCCTGACTTTAAATCATTTGGACTTTTTTTGTGGGGATATTTAAAAAATGAAGTGTATCGCACCAAAGTGGATACCTACTATTTATGATTTATGCAAACGTATCATAGTTGCTGCCAATAACATACGAGTTCAAAACGGACAAGTAGCAGACATATTGGTTTTTGTAGAATCTGGGTATGACGAGCCCAAAATGTTGTTGCAGCATCAGGTATGTCAAACTATTTTATTAATTAAAACAATAAAAAACGGACGCTAATAAGAATATTTCTTCTCCTCCATTGTCTACAACAATTGTGTTTCATCAATCTTACTGTTCTTCTATTCTACGCATGAAGATATCTTACGGAATAAGTATCAAACATTTGCTAGAAAACTGGCCTTTTGTTCGAGTAGAGACACCTGGCAAATTTTTTGGATAATTGACAGTAACATATTTTCGATTATATCTTCAAATAATTAATGCAAACTGCTCTGAACAATGTCATATTTTTACAACCCAAATGTGAACTGAGAAAATGTCCCAAAGTGTTTCGATATCATTACTAATGAAGTCTGTCTTTAGTTTTTTTGTAAGTTTTCGTTTACGGTCCAGACAAAGGTTGAACAATTTCAGGGATTATTGCCACGCCACATAGGCTTTCTGACAGGTGTTTGCACTACTGATGCTGGTAGGTATTTGAATGCCGAGTGTATCGAGCATGAATAATTTGTGTATCAGGAGCAATATCTGGCAGCAACCTATATTGACCTTATATAGAAGGATGACATGATTGGCCATTTATTAAAACAACAGTATTAATACAGATGTAGTATCATCTCGAGAAAGATGAAAACAGTCTTTCCCAATACCAGCTGAGTTGAGTTGAGTTTTATTGAACATATTTAAATTATTACATTATAACAATAATAATATATCAATACTAAAACTAACAAGAGTTGTATTCCTAAGTATCTCATCATTTAAATGTCCTGCCTAACAGTTAGAACGCATAGAAAGATAAATCTTTGATCATCAGTTCTTCACCAAGGCAGTCGTAGGTATAGAAATATTATAAGTTTAAAAACTAAATACATAATGATAACGATGTGTTCATATAAAAACTATATGAAAATGTATAATGAAATGAATATATGAACTATAAAATAGGAAAAAAAATAAATGTTCATTTAAAAACAAGAACTATACTAAATGATAAGAAATCAATAATACACTTTTTTTTTATATATTAATTGATTAACTTTATTTCTAGGCAAGTTTTTAAAGCCATTTGTTAACTGTTTATTTAATAGATTTTTACATGTTGTAAAATATTCAGCTTTATAAGTTCTAATTTGAATAGGAGAGAAATTTCTTATATATGGATCCATACTTAATAAACGCTATACCAAAATACAAATAAAAAACAAAACAAACAATACTACTATCTTAAATTCCTTTCTTACTTCCTGTGTTTTTGACCGTATTTATAATTTATTTTTTCTTTCTCCTTGGAAGTAGTGGCAGGTGCTTCCTTCGCCAGTGGCCGAATTCTCTTTATATTACGCTTCGTTTGCTTGCTTTCCGTTTCATATCTGCCTTTTTTAAAGCTTTCGAAACTGTTCCTCTTTTTCGTCTAAATCTTCCTCTAGGCTTCTATTATCACTATCCAAATCTGATTGTTCTTCTAAGCTTTTTAGATCTTCCACTGTATATACTTTACTATCTATGATTATCTTATTTCCCTTAATTTTTGCTTCTAGATTTCGTGCTCTAGCAGCCTTCAGATGTTTTCTCAAAAGGGTTTGCTCAAAAGCTGCAAAAGCAATTTGCGCCAAAGCTCTAAAAACAAATTAAATACAAAATCAAAATCTGCGACGTAAAATTCCCATTCATAAGTCATATCGGTATTCATACGTACAAAATGTGGAAGTACAAAAACAAATTGTGGGAATGTTAAACGATGGAGTCATTAGACCTTCATAATCCCCATGGAACTGTTCAACCCAGAAAGATAGAAATAGCCTCAACCGACAGGAGAGTTTAGAATTACCTGCAGTTTGGAAACGATTCTTCTGTAAAAATCAAGAACTGAAACGTTATATGCCATTAATTTCGATCCATGTACCAGAACATCATGGATCAATGCACACATAAAACTATATATATCAAAGGACTTAATCTCCAGTTTCAGAATAGAATCGATGATTTCAGTACTTTCTCTGTTTTATTATCTGCTTTGTCATTAGCGTGAACCTTAAACTTTCTAAACGTTCATATATTTCACGATACCCGGTAAGTACCACTTAAATATTCAACGCCGAATTTATTAAAAGCCGAAACAAACACAAACTCAAATCAGTTTTAATTAAATTCGAATTTAAATATTCATCGATGGCAATTATCGTCGCCGGTTAGATCCTGGATTAGCGGAATCCGCGGTTATCATCTACCGAAATAATTACTGCAGATATACAGTGCCCGAATGAAACCGGCAGCCGATAAAATCGAGATTAACGTCTTACAGTGCGGATGAAATATGATGGCCGGAACGCTGTGTAATCATGGATGATTATGTCCTAAATAATTAGGGGTATAATGAACATTCGTCGAGACCAGAAGGCGTACATAATACGCCGACAATGTAGTAAAATTAACAAGAAACTGCATGGCAATTGTGCTCTCGATTTACATACTGGAAACCGGCTCATGGGCGCGCTTAGGGAATTCCGGAATATTCCGGTGAGGAGTCGCCAGGATGACAGGATGCATAATAATGTGCGAATTGGAATATGTATAGCTTTTCATTCAATTTCTTCCCTATATCAAAAAATTCTAGAGGAATGCCAGCCTTCTATCAGTATTTGCTATACATAACAGGAAATATTTATACAAGGTTACGGAATTCTCCTCTAAGTCATATTCTGATATTGAAAATGAATGCAACTGTCACTTATAATTGCACAAAAGGTTTGTATTTAACCGGGTAAATTTGGGTTGTTTAATGATAAACTATTGCCTAGCAAATAGACGAGAAAAACTGTCAACTATTAAAAACTCGACACCGAAGGTGGAGCATTTTTAGGTGGGATAGGTTTAGGACAGATTTTCAAGTGAAATTGCTAAAGGACAGTTTAGAATTTAAACAACCCAAATTTATCCTGCTTCAATACAAACCTCGAGTGTAATTCATCAGGACAATTTAATGAATAATAAATTGAGAAACATATAAATGCCGACATTATTTATAAAACCCTAAAAATAAATACATTTTTATTTGAGCGTACAATTATTAAACACGCAGTTATTGAAATTCATACAAGGAATACTAATGGCGCTACGGGTGCCAAAACTGAACGTTTCTGTAGTAGATGTTGAAGTTTGTTCTTTTATAAAACGAATCGATTGAATAATGCTCGAATGATACTCTTTGTCAACTTGTAGGTATGCTTATATAGATGATGAATTACTGTGTTCTGTTATATTTATTTTTTATTAGAGCTTGTTCTTCAATTCCGCTTTTACTTAATTCACTAACTGCTGCCGTTCGATTTGAGTAATTTGTAATTTTGACACATTTGATGTCTATACCAATGCGTTGTGCTGAGTATTTAGTCCATTTGGAAATTTCATTAATTCCAATCGGCACATTTTTATACCAAAGTATAGAATTTCTTCTTCTTCCAAAATGGAGTTGATGTAAGAAATACTCCAATGTTTTAGAAGTGTCTCGTTTTTTCTTCAACTTTTTAAATAAGCGTATTGGGCAAATATCTTCAACTAACATATTAGGCGTAATCCATTTGCTGTTACATAATTTAATGTCACCGCCTTGTCTCGTTTTCGAAAATAGGGGATTATGTTCAAATATACGACTAGTTTCTTTTCCATTATTTTCAATTTCAGATACGAAATAAGTGGTTTTGCAGTAAGTTGCTACTTTTCCGCGCCAAGCTAATTCACAGGTCAAAATGTTATATAGTTTCTTTTGAAGACCTGTCACTTAATTGTTGTCATATCATTTGACCATTGCAAATATTTCAGATTTATTAAGAGCTGATGCACTGGATTGTCTCTTTTCAGGTTGTGCTTGTAGCATTTTACGTTTAGCCATTACGTGCAGCTTATGATGAATTAAACTGTACGTCGGTGAAAGGGTTAATATAATACAATACAATATTGAATTGATTATAATATTTACTTTGTAGCATTTTAGCGGTGAAGTTCCAAATTGCTTTAAATGCCGCTTCTTTGCAGTCTTTTCCGTAACATTTTCGCATATTAAAAGCCCAATCTTGCAATATTGCATTCAATTTCTCGATAGAGGTATCTGGCTCAAATTTATATCCCTTCGCATCGCAAAAAGTAGAAATTTGTCGCCAGGTTAATGATCGAGTCGCAACTGTATTAACAGCTATACAGGTATTAGCAACAACTAATTTCATTGTTCGTAGGGTCACCGAATCGACTCATTCCTAGTGTTTAATAATTCAATCCGTTGTTGACAACGTTGACAAAAATATTTATCTTGGCAACGGACCTCGCGATAATTGAAAAATGAATAACTGAAAAAACCATTAGTGCATTTGTCGTTGTAAAAATTACAGGTAACTTTGCCGCAGTCAAAGTGACAATTATTACTTTATGTAGGATTTTATATAATATATAAATTAAAGTGTCATGAATAAAATAATAAACCTCATCACAGGTATGCAAATTAATAAACATTTTTTATTAATTATTAATAATATTGTGTGACACTAACTAAAGTCCCGACCAGCGTTGAATTACACCCACAACATTTATTCATATATTTTTTAATATTAATAATTGCAGAATTTTTACTATATTGGAAAAGTATTTAAGCTAATATAAATCAACTTTCCTACAATTCCTATTAATGAATATCTGATATATCCTTATGATCTTTGCTATCAAATATGGATTTAATAAATATCTTAATAAAATCATTCAATAATTTTCATAACCCAAACTCACTTTTGAACATAAATAACTCGCAAAATCAGCCACAATAGATGAGGTTCGACCTTAAATTAATTAAACTAATTACTCCGCGGAGCAAAACCCCGACCAGCGTTAAATTGCACACACAATATTTACCCATACATTTTTTATATTAGCTTTTGTAGAGTTTTTATTGTATTGTAAAGGTATAGGGTGTATCAGTTTTAGTTAAAGAAAATTTCCTTAGGACATCGAAAGAGTATATTTTATGACCTATCACATTTTCTTTCTTCTTTTTTTTTTAAAGAAAAATTCATAATTATATACAATACAAAAAGTATATTTAAAAAAACAATAGCATGGTTTTTCATCTTATTATGATTTTTTAAGTAAGTATAAGCAAAAGATCCCATTTATAGTTTCTATTTATATTTTTTAATGACACTCTATTTTTAACCTGCTATAAAATGTAGGAAAAATCAAATGATTGATCTGGAAATAATGTTTCAAAATAGGTGTCTTATCAGCAAATGGCTATTTGTCATCACGCAGAATGGAAAAAATTCTGACTGAAATTTCGTTGTTTCGCATGATCTAAATCATACTTTAGGGATATATAGAGATAAATAACGCAGATAAATTCCAACAGTGTTCTTTGTTTACTTACTTACTTTTTATGAAATATGGCTTGGACCCCATAAATTACAGTTCACATTTTCAGTATCTAAATGAAGAAAGATTTTCGGAATTGTGTATTTTACGTTCAGTTGTTATTTGCCCTCATATATTGTTAGATGTGCCACGCTGATAAAATATTTCTTTAAAAATTACAATATTAATCTATTATATAAGGTTAATTGCAAATGGATAATTGGACCAATAAAGTGTTTTCCAATCATGTTGAAGTAATAAAACAATCTAATTTTAACAAAATTTGGAAAACTGGGGAATAATTTCCGTAGTTATTATTTAGAAAAATAATTTTAATTTTGTCAATAAATAAAGTGCGAATTTTGTGCGTACACCAGTTTAAAGTAAAAAACCAAACGTTTCCGAGATCAAAGAAGTATTGTGTTAACTCAATTAATTTATTTATTCCTTCCAAATTTGTCTACAATTTTGCAGGTTTTCTGTCTATGCATTGCTTTGGTTATGCACTGATCTTCTTGAAATTTTGCACATCCCCATAATTTACCGTTCTGAACAACTTTTTCAAGTAAAATTTTGCTGTGTTTTCAGTAGAAAAGGCACTTTACCTGAAACGATAACAGTTTTCAATCGGTGCACTGAATATTTCAAATAGGATTATTTCGAAAACTATTACTCCTAACGACTTCACCAAGGTATACCTTTTTTAGATACAACAGGTAGGAGAATCGATTGTTGCAATAAACAGATGGATACACTAAACAGCAAAAAAGTTCTGCCATTTAAAAGAAACATGCTGTGTCATAAGTGGCGCCCTCTACTAGTGACGTCAAAATTCTTATTTGCGGTGCCAAAAACATAATTGTGCCAATTTTTTTTGACGACAGGTTTCAAAGTTATTGAGATATTTCAAAATTAAATTCTAGCATTAAACACCCTGTATTTTTTAAACAAGCAACATTCGGATAAGGCATATTTTGCTCAATCGCCATATTTTGGTGTGTAGTATCTTCAGTTCAGATATTGCCCATTCTTAATGAATCACCCTGTATAATAACCAATAGCTTTTTTTTAGATAGATAATGTGATATTATTATACCGCCATTTTTTTTTGCTTATGGCACATAGCTTTATTAAAGCATTTGACACAGGGTGTTCTCAGCTTAGGTTCTGTGAGAGCGGAGGGTCCACTATCAGTAACCCTGGGTTCATTTTTATATTGATTTTGCTTTTTTACGGTTCAAATCACTTCTTGTACTACAATGTTCCGTGGTTTAATAACCTGTTATTAATCTTCTTATCAAATCGAGTTCAGCACTTGGTTGGATATTTCAAAGTCATTTAACGAGTAAATATTTTTGGTTAACTCAATCAGCTTATTGAAAATATTGGGCAATTTTTAAAATATCGCTACTGTTGTTAATATCGTCACCGGCAAAATCATAACACCAACACTATATATATAATCCTCGATATAATCAGAAACTCTTTTACCATTAGGTGGTGTAGGGTATTTATAAAATTCTTTTCTACTTTTATTTTCCATCTACAAATTTTGCCCATTCCTTCCTATTTCTTGCCATCGTTTTTGCCTCTATCTGTCTTTCCTTTCTTCTTTAATATTGCTCCAATGGTTATATCCATACATATGTTTGTGTTAGTCTTCCTTATTTCCTATTCTTGTCTATTGTAGTCTTTCATATCCGTTTCACTGGTCTTTGTCCCCATAAACTAAATTGTCTTTTTTCCACGTATTTTAACGTTGGTTCTATTTTAAGTTTTTCTCTTACTTCTATGTCTCTAACTCTGTTCATTTTTGTGATCCCTCTAGCTCTTCTCAGGTACTTCATTTTGTAGCTAGGATTTTACTTTTCCATGCCTTGGTTCGTACCCCTGAGTCGCAGGTGAGCGTTAGTATTGATCGCTTGAACACTTTAATTTTGGTGTTGATATTTCTTTCTTATTTATGAACCTATTATTCATAGAGTAATAAAATTTCAACGTTTTCTCTCTATATCTTGTTGTCCACTGCTCTCAATTACTATTCCTAAATATTTAAAGTCATTTACTTGTTTTATTGGTACATCCTTTATCTTTATATCTAACTTCTGTTGTTCCTATTGTCATTACTTTTGTTTTGTTCTTATTTATCATCATTCTGTAATCCTTCAGTAATTTATTGCATATATCCGAATTTTTCTGTAGATTTTCTTCGTTCTCTGTTATTATCATTACGCCATCTGCTCATCTGCTCTTTTTGACATTCACATTCGTTGCATCTTTCTGTATCCTATATATATTTTCTTGCTTTGATCTGAACATTTCTTTATTATTTCATCCATGAATATAATAAACAATGTGGGGCTTAGGATATAATAAATTTAATATATAATCATTGATAATGATTAATAGAACTAAGATAACAAGATAAACGCTTTCAAAACCTGTTCAATAAATTGTTCAGTTTGACATTGTGTGACCGAGCTAGCAGCTGAACCTTCGTGCCATTTGATCACGTCAATATTTATTTTTTGTTTTCCACAACATTCTTAATTTATTTATTATTGAAGATTACTCAGTTATGTAAAAAGAGAAATATATATTTTACCGGTAAATGAAGCCTAGAAGAAAAAACAATTACAGGCAAAGTGGCAGTATGCTTATGTGCACATTTATTTTAACCAAATAAAAATTGAGTAAAACATTTGAAGGCATTATCACTGTTTTTAAGGAATTATGTGTCACTAATGGAAATTTGGTTGCCTTTACTTTACTTTCTCGGTCAGGTGAGACTCGAAATCGTCGAAAATCCTGTATAAGGCTGTACTAAAACATTAAAGCTTTAGTCTTCCGGAGCATCAGTTTAATTAATTTTGCGTCGGCCTAAAACAAAGCCTAAGTAGGCACAACATACACGAGCAACTACCGTTCGCCAACTAAAAAAGTTCCCCCGATCAGCTCTAAATTCCTTGGAGGCCGCTTCTCCACCTTCTCCGAAGACCAGGCACCTCCAACCCGGCCTCCGCCGACTTGTTTATCTTACTAAGTAATTTATTAGGGCATAAATTTATTACGTGGAAAACTGTCTACATATTTTAGGTAAGTGCCTGTAACATATAGCAGGAACCGCCGCGATAGCCTGCTGGAAGTTCTTCGCTAACTTTTTGTGTTCCGGGACCAAACAACGCGGTTTTGTACACGGCCGCCGGTTGCTGAAATAAGCGATGTTTGGCAAATGTCTGGAGCACATACCCGGCTCTGGCCTTTGGGAAATAATTAGTCATGCAGGGCGTCGTACGGCATCGGTGAATGACCGACTAATAAATGTTGCGAGTTCGACTTCTGTCATAATTAATTCCAGATTTTGTCACTTGGGCACAGTTTAAATATATTAACAGTTGAACCCACCACTCGTTCTTCCCTCTGCCAACCCACTTCCCCTTATCCTCCAACTGAACACTGACAGCCGATCATCGGCTATTTATTCAGTCTGCTTGATTCAGTGTCCTGTGAAACGGCTGTACTGGGTCCACCTAATAAATTTCGTGTTAGTTAATTTTATTGATCAGTAATAATAATAATAGTTTATTCAGAACAATAACAAAAGCATATTAAGTTATAGAGTACTTACAAGTAAATATTACTAAATAAACTAAGTAAAAAATCACAAAAGCAATTACCGCTTGCATATGACATCATTCTCTCTCACTCTCCACTGAAACCATGAATTCATGGTTTGCGCGTAGATGTGGTGGTAAAATTAAATTTAATTTCTTTATATCCAAGTTGTGCAACTATATTGCAGCTAAAAGGTGTATCTTGTTTTGTTGAAGCTTATTATGAATAAAGTCATTTTATCAATCCATGTTTTGAGTAATTCCAAGTTTTTTTCTGCTATTTCTTTTGTTTCTTTCCAGGTGTCTGCTGTGTCCTGGATGACAGTGTCATCTACAAATGACGATATATTGTCTTTGGATTTTAACTTAAGAAGGCCCTTTATATGCACGATGAACAGGATTGGCCCAAGGATGGTACTTTTCGGAACACCAAACTGTACCTCTCTGGCGTTAAGAGGATCTTCAATTTTAACCCTTGAAATTTGTAGGTAAGGCTTCATGAGGTTAAATGGTCTAAAACCAAGGTCTTCGAGCACTAAGAGCAGTTTTTTATGGCAATTTTTACAAGATTTTTGAAGCTGTATTGCATGCTCATATCTCTCACCATTTGTAAAATAAAATTTTTAAATCTCAGCACGGCTTTATAGCTGACCGCTCAACAATATCTAATCGAGAAGTCAGGTAGATGTAATCTATACCGACTTCTATTGATGAAATCGATCATAACATTCTATTATTAAAACTACAGTAACACGGTGGTTTTTAGGCTTTCAAGGCCGCTGCTATTATTTGATATATAGTGATTTTCCAGATTGTTATGCCATGATCTCGGTAACTGGTCGCTGCCAGTAACAGAATTAAAGTGCAAATCTCTAGCTTTGGCTGAGATTTTGTGATCTGCTAGGGTCTGTGTCCAAATCTACATATTTTAGGCATAATCAGCTGTAAAAAATGTATTTTGCAACAAGCCTCACAACACTTGCAACACAAACGTGAGCAGAAATTTTTAAAACAGATTGCTACGTTATTGTAGTACGACCTACGCAAAATCCAAAACAATTTTACAGATAAACCTAATTGATCATTTTTACTATTACCGAAAGAAGTAAACATGCAGAAAATTATTAAAATAAAATGATATTTAATGGGTTTGTTTCTCACGTAGTATATGCTTCATCAAATTTTATGACTCAAAAATGTGTCGAAACTCAAATAAAATATTTAGTAGAAGTATTCAAGACATGTTGAGTACTTTTAATATTCAGAGAAATGCAAATTTTAAGAACAGATGTATAGTGTGTTCTCTGCATAGTTCTACAAGAAAATTAAGTTCTATTACACAATAATATAACGTCTAAGAGGCACTTTAATTATCAATTATTACTGCTTAAATGGACATGACCTCGTTAACACCTACACTACTACTATTCTTGCGGCTATGTTCCTATAAAGTTAGTGTAACATCTAACGCTGAAATTAATTTAATTCAAAGAGTTTCCGTACTAGTAATTACGCCTAAAAGCTAAACTTTACTTAACAATGGGTTACCTTCAGGAAAAACGTCTACAAATTTCTAAATGTATGTTATGTATAACATTTGAGGTCTTTGTATAGTAATTTCTCCCAAAGACTTAATTTTGATCTTAGCACTGTACGTGGTCTTTCATGGAACAAAATGGTGTACATCTACATGGCACATTATTTAATAACAATTTAGCCGGAATTTGAATTTCAAATCAACTTGCAGATGTACCAAGTAAGGCCGTCATATTGATGTGCGACTCTCATTAATTGCTTAATCTACATACAATACTACGTTGCAGTTTCGAAACCAATGGTATATGGAATATGCTTTCAGCTGAGTTTCTTGTATACAGTATGTACCATCAAAAACTTGTCCCTCAGGTTTTTTTTCGTGCAAAAGCTAATAAAACTCTTGGACTCCTGAACTGTTGTTTGAGAGGGACATATTTTATAGATGTAGTTCTTTCCATATAGGTACAGTGCTTTCGAAAAGTAACGAATAAATTAATTATTTTTGAAATTGAGAAGTTTTCGAAAAAATCCCCTGGCACGTCGATTTTGTTTCTAAAAATGGCACTTTTTGACATACGACCCATATTTGTGACGTCATCGTTGTTCGAGATATGACGTCATCGACAATTTTTTTAAATAGCAACCCTCAATTTTGACCATGCCATTTGAAAGAGCGTATCATTCTACATACGCATCATGAAAAATTATGGTGCTATATAACAAAAATTTCAAGAAAATAATGTATGAAGATTTTTCACAATACTGAAAATGATAATGATTATGTAAAAAATCGAATAAATTAAATATTCAAATTGTGCACCGTTGGCTGCCTGACAGTAGCCAAGACGGTTAATAAATTCTTTTTGGACATTATCAATAACTTCAGGAGGTATACGATGTATCTCGTGACGAATTCTTGCTTTTAAATCTTCTAAATTATCTGGTCTAGTAACGTACACTTTGCTTTTTAAGTATCCCCACAAGAAATAATCTAGGGGTGTCAAATCAGGTGATCTGGCTGGGCACTCAATCGGCCCCTCTTTTCCCACCAATCCAACGATTCAGGAACAGCTCATCTAAATAAACACGGATAGGTGTTGCATAATGGGGAGGTGCACCATCTTGTTGAAAGAAAATGTCATTTCTTGGAAGATCATGTCCCTCTATATCTGGATATAAAGTTATTAGTTCAGGAATGAGGTCGTCTCGAAGAAAATCCAAATATCTTGCACCAGTTAGGTTGACGTCAAAGAAATAGGGACCCAGAATTCTTCCGTCGACTATGCCGCACCACACATTTACTTTCTGGTGACTTTGAGTGTGATACTCCATCATCCATCGGGAATTCTCGGTAGCTCAATAACGGCAGTTTTGCCTATTGACATGGCCGTTCAAACAAACGTAGCCTCATCAGCAAAAAATAGGTTTTTTTACGAAATTATTATCATTATTGCATAGCTCTTGCATTTGTTCACAGAATTGATTTCGCCGATCAAAGTCGTCTTCAGATAGCTCATGTATAAGGCATACCTTATAAGGATGATACTTTGCTTTTTTCTTAATTTTGTGAACTGTGAACGCTGCCATATTGAAATCAGAAGCCAATTGGTTAAGTGTTGAGTCATGATTTTCTTGTATTGCCAACAAAACATTAAGCTCATCATCTACTGATTTTGACGGTCGACCAGATTTAGGAAGATCACGAACATGTCCAAAGTTACGGTATTTTGACTCAATATTGCTTACCATGCTTTGGCTAATGGGATGTCGATCAGGATGATTTTTATTGACCAATTCAACTACTTCCTTTTGGGTGTGCATCCTGTCTCCAAATCCGACCATACAAATAATTTCAATTCGTTCTCGTTCAGTTAATTTAACCATTTTTTTATATAAAATGGCATAGTTACTACTCAATAGACACTTCAAACGCACTGATTTTGCCAGACAAAAGATAAGAACTAAAGAAATAACTCAAAAAAACCTATTTAATAAAGTACGATTTCAAGTTTTTATCTGACATCAATAAAAAACATTATCGGTCGCTAAGGCTACTGTCAGGCAACCATGATTTTTGCCGATGCGTATGTAGAATGATACGCTCTTTCAAATGGCATGGTCAAAATTGAGGGTTGCTATTTAAAACAATTGCCGATGACGTCACAAATGTGGGTCGAAGAGTTCTCAATTTCAAAAATAATGAATTTATTCGTTACTTTTCGAAAGCACTACGTGACAAAGAAAGTTAAGCACCTATATTATGTTCAATTAATTTTAATACTTTTTTGTATACAGTTTCATTTGCACTTACTTAATAAATGGTTACATTTTTAGGAAGATCACAGAACCTACAGCAAGAATTGGTTTAATGGTGTGTTGAGAACTCACGATTCCTAACACACTCATATATACGCCTGGGCTCGGATCTAATAGGGTTGTCGATATGTTCTTGGGTATCTCATTCCAAGCTATCTGAATCTCATGGGTAAGAGCTGCTAAAGTATGTGGGGGATGTTGTAAATACAGCAGTCTGCCCAATTAAGTCCTAGACATATTCAATAGGTGGTAGATCCGGCGATTTTGGTGGCCAGAGTAAACGGTTGATGTGTTGTTGATCCATGAAAGCTATTGTTTATGAAATCTTGCTGGAAACGGCGGTTTGGATGGTGTGAAAGTATGCAGTGACATATGGACTGCTGCTGGACTGTCATTTTGCCTCTAATGAAAACTAGTGGTCATCTGCTACCATAAGTGATAGCACCCCATACCACAACGCCTACTGTGTGATGGACATGACGCTCTCTGTCAAATTGTGGAAAGCTGAGATATCAAAATGGTGAAAATTACTTTTAATAGAGTTTTTTTACATAGGGCTCAGTGGCGTATTTGTATTTTTCTACAAGATGTTTCTTTTAAAATAAGATCAAATATATATTTTTTAATGGAACACCCTGCATATTTTTATGCCATTCAATTGCATTATTTATTTTCTTCATGATATATGATAGTTGGTACTTTATACTTTGGAAATTGTCAAGAAACATTAAATTGGTTCATGAATTCACTTTAATAATTCTAGTAATAATTTTTTCTTCATTCAACGAAACATTTTAGTGATATAATTAATTATATACTCGCGTCAAGAATTCAGACGTCTTACGTCACGGCTGACGTTACACATTTGTTTTTATTGTCAACGTAATTTTCGATATTTGGTCGCGTTAAAAACAAATCATTTTTTGCAATTTAGTGCAATATATAATGCAAACTTTTAGTGTAGTATATAGTTTTATTACTATCAGTTGCAGTTTCTTAAATATTTTGATGAAAATATAATGAATTATTCATTTGTTCGTATGACGTAAGTCGTCTGAATTCTTGTCGCGAGTATAGTAGCCAATTAAGTAATTTATAAATAATTTTTTGTCCAACAAATCAAGCATGCTATCGTGAAGAAATGGAAATAAAAACACTTTATCGTGAAAAAAGTTTATTTTTCGCAGTTCGGGTACTTTTTTCACGATCATGTCATTTTTGATATTGACAAAAAGAACTTCAGATAAAAACGTTATGAAAAATAATAAACCTACAGGGCAAATACTTTGGAAAGTTGCGCAAAAAGCATTGTTTATATTTCCTATGCGAAATATGGCGCTTTCAAATGATATTTTCACATTTTTAACTTCATTAAAAACATTTATTTTGCTCACTTAATATAAAAATTACTATTAATGATATTAATAATAATAATTAACTTTTAAAAAAAATATTTAGAAACTGTTTAAATTTTGCCTCTGGTTAAGAGTTTAAATATAAATATGAAAATAGTCAAATTATAATAAAATAAGGATAAATAGAACTATGTATTTTGGGTTTTAATTTTTTCAATATTAATGAATATTCTTAACATATATGGTATAGTAAAGTAGTTATTAATTATGGTGCTAAATATCCACTAGATATAGTATACAAAATATTAACTATTTATTATATAAGGTAAAGTTTATGAAACAGTTTTATATAATTATATAAAAATGCATGGCCAGCTATGCATCATCCAACATCAGTTTTATCAATTTGACGTGTTTTGACAGTTTTCAAGTAGCAACTATTATGTATTATTATAAAGGAAAAAAATAATGCAATTGAATGGCATACAAATATACAAAATGCTATATAAAAAAATGTGTGTCTGGGTCATATTTTAAGTACCCCACTGACCTCTATAGGAAAAAATCTATCAGCAAGAATTTTCCGATTCCTGTATCTCAGCTATTCTCTGATATACAAACAATCTGTAGTAGTTTTTTTAAAATCGCCCTGTATCTCAAAAACAAAGAGGTCTATGATTACGGCATCTTTTCTCGAAAGTTCAGTGATGTGAAAATTGCATCCTTCTATCTCTTGTAGTTTCCGAGATACCCTGCAATAGCAACGAATTTGGGACACACTGTATATTCAAATATTTTTATATATTATCTAAACATAGGTGTATCAAGCTTGGTGATACGTCAACTTTAATAATAAAGGGATAATATCTAATCGAAATGCTCTGTTGATAACCTGTAATTTTCGCTGCCCACGAGCATCGTCTCTTTAATGAATATTTATTACACCCCTCCGCAGCCGCCTACACCACTGGCTCCGTATTTTTAACTTCACATGAAACTCAAACAAAACCAATAATCCCTTACCGAATAAAATCGATAAAAAGGCCCACTCTTCGGATGTTCAAGCGACACTTGTTGGGATTAATATTGATGGTGGTTGCGGCTTCTTACCCGCCCAAAAAATTTCTTTTTATCGTGAAACTTTAAGACCAGGTTACAAACATAGTCATGTAGAGATCGAGGATCCGCGGTTCTCGACAGAACCGGACTTCTTAAGATCTTAGTTGCAGGAACTTTTAAATATTTTTAGAACAGGAATAAGCAGTCCAACAGTTACCAAAAATAAATAAGAAATAAAGAAGACCAACTTAAGGATAGAAGGCATTAAACAATTAATATTAGGCAAGTTATTCAAATTCTATTTCTGATCATAGCATATCCGGAGAACATCATTATACAAAATTAATTGACGGATGAAGGATTGACAAGAACGATACGAGGAGCAGTCACCAGACGCATTGACAAGAACGATACGGGGAGCAGTCACTAGAAGCTGAATTTCAGAATAAGAAAAAGAGAAACCTGGAAACCGAGACAACTACAAGGAATTAGAAAAGGAGCGGACATTCATAAAAAGGAAATACACAGATAGAAGTGAGAGAGGGGTTAAATTTAATGAATAAGGACTTTAGAATAAAAATCGGTGATTAGAGTATAAGGTAGAGCAGGATTTAGGGGGAGTAGGAAAAATTCAATCAATCAAATTGTTAAAATTTTAATATTTTAAATAAAAGTAAATTAGTAAATTGAATAGCTCATTCATAAATTGAAGTTATCAAAATTATTAGTAAAGTTTATCCGCATAGTAAATATTAATCCTGTTTTGAACCTACCATTGAGTTAAAGAGTTATAAAAGGATATAAGAGTTCATTTCTAAATTTATTATTAATCAAAATTAGTAGACATATAAAATAAATTTTATTAGTTATTCATCAGGAAGGCGCAGATAAAAGCTAGCTTGGGTAAGTAAAGATAGAATTTATATTATTAACTTAAAAAAAAATCAAATTGAAATTTAAATTTTTAGAGATATAAATAAATTATCACACTAAAGAACACAAAAGACAATAAAAAAAATGAAATATAACAAAATATTACAAAGACAATGCATAGCATGACTTTTCTTTTTCAATGCAAAGTTGATATATATTTACTAAATTTTGCAAGCAGTTTTGTATCATATTCTTCGCCTTTTTTTATAATTTCTATAGTTTATAGATATTTGTTATTAGACAGTTTTGTTTTTTAATAGAATTGTAAATTTATCAAACTTCTTATTCCTATTAAAAATGCCTAATTTCATATCTTTTATTTAATAGCTTAAAAATATTTTCAAATATTTCTATTTTTCTTATAAATATTTTTCATACAAAAGTTATTTTCGTTAGAAAGATATCGTGTTTCATGGCTAAATACGGTGATTCTGTATATTAACAATAAATATTTTTTACTGACAAAGGTATCTAAGCTAATTGAAATCAATCTTCCTCCAATTTCTATTAATAAAGTATTATGTATATTTTCTGATACCAAATATCTAGAAAGGCCAAGGAATAACTCCATAGGCTGGATTAGTCTCAATAAATATCCTAAAATAAAATTAATCTAGCTTGCTATTTGACGCAATAATTATAGGCAATCATTAAGCAGATGTTTAGTTTATAAATCTTATAATCCAAATTTAAATTGCATACTAATTTTAGTATCTTTATTAGAATTAGTAATTTTATTTGATTTATTAAACCATTTTATAAATCCCAAAATTAAGCAATTAATAAACTCGATATTAAAAAGACAACAAGATGCGTATTTAAACTTTAAATCATTAATAAAGTACATTATTAATTTATTATTAAACTAATTTTATTATAAAGCTTGTTATACAACACGTATTTATTTGCGCTTAACAAAGAATCCAAAAAAAAATTAAAAGAAATGTGGTTTAGGGCGATAAAGCGTGACGAAAGGAAGCATGATAGTATTGCTTGTTAGTGAAGACCATTTTAATGTATGTTTAATTGGAAATACAGGCAGATTTAAGTTCATCGAAGCTACCAGAATGGATACAGGGCGTTTAAAAAATCAATGGTAAAGCAAACTTACACATTTTCTTATTTATTTTATTCAGCGCTTCATTCTGATTCCAAATAACATGTATGTATTTGCTTCTACCTCTTACATGATGTATTTGAGGCATACATAATTTTTTTAAAATACTTGTTTTATTCTGAAAATATAACAAACAAAAGTAATAAATAAGGATTTTTTTAATGTTTAAGTAAAACCATCTGGTACTTACCCAACAGCATTTCACCATAATAGTCACGAGCTGATCTATATTGTTAACAAAGTAATAAGTTACGTTCAACAATAACGTAAGTTCACCACATCATCACTAATAATTATGGCATTGCCTACACAGTATCTGCACTATGCATCCTACACCCACAAATTCCACAAAAGCAAAAAATACAAGAAACAAACTCCTGATTACATCATCAACACCGTAATCTGCAGTTGTATCCATGTAAACAATTGAAAATTGGAAGAGAGACCGAGTATGTATATCTATTCATAAGTTGGCTGATAGGGATATTCCTTCTTTAGCCTTACGATAATGATTATTTTGTCACTTTTTACAATCGTACCTGTGATATACTTACAGATATATCTACGAATGCATTTGGTTGGTTAGAGAATTCTCTGAATAATGGTATAATTGTTGTTGAACAACGGATAACGCACAACGCATGAAATTATTACGAATTAAATCAGATAAATTAAGGATATATTCCCGGTTCAGTATTCAATTAATAGTATCCTATAATGAGCACGCAATGTTTACCACTTCCTATAGCATAAGGCTTATGTAAATGATGCGCATCATAACACTGTAATATCGCAATTATAGGTTGCAATTTGTTTACCCGGTGGATTGCTAATAATTAATTAATCGTTCAGGTTCAGTTCATTGCCAGTTAAATTCTTCCAGTAAGTCTACATTGACAAAAAATCTTTTACAGTAAATAATTCGGGAAATCATAAAATGTCATTACTATAAATAATTTATAATTGCATAACGAATGGTTCATATCAAAGGGCACTGGCTGTAAATATTTAATTTATGATTGAACAAACAAATTTGCTGCCAGTTTGTGCCGGTTGATAAAATGGTACGTTATATAAAATTTAATTGCTGCAGAAAGCAAATAAAGTTCCACAATTTTTTTATATTGTATATTTACGCTGCTGGACTGACACTAACTTTTTTAATGTATTATAAATATAAGAATTAACTAATTTATAAGGTATGAAATAATGTAATTTTTACAATATTTATTGTACAACAAAAATCAGTCATTACTCTCATCTGTTTCATCATCTTTATCTTCGTCTTCATCATCGTCACTAACGTCATTGTCATCAACGTGATGATCCCATTATCATCTCGTCCGCTCTTATTTTGAACTTGTCCAGTTTTGTCAAACACTGTGTATATCACAAAAAGTATCTAGTTTATAAATACAAAATTTGTCACAAATCAGTTTTGAATAAATGCTAGAAAAAAGTTAACGAAACTTGGTCAATTATTAACTAAACCTGATCCAATTTTGTTATGTATATATTGTCACAAAAAGTATCTGGTTAATAAATATAAATAACAAAACGGTTTCAATAAATGAAATAGAAAAAAGTAAACAAATCTTGTCACGTCCCGTACTATTAAAATTAATAAGGGAGTGCCGCAAGTAGATTTTTCTAATTTTCCACGACACTGTAATTCACATCAATATCCTGATGATTTTCAATTGTTTCTAAGTTTCTTTTTATCAGATAGTGATCTAGTTCAACGTAAAATTTATGAGGACTTAACGGCTATCTCTGTGATGTTCAAAGCTCACGGCTTAATCTTAAATTAGTCTGAAACACAATTTGCCATTATCAGCAAAGTTAATAATCTTATCTCCAATCCTCAATTTTGTACTGAGTTTAACGGAGTAAATTTAAAACCTACTAATGAGTGCAAACATTTGGGATTATAATTTGATTATTGTCTTAGATTCCGTAGTTATGTTAATTTTTTACTGGAAGGTTATTTGGTAAGTTGAGGATTTTATACATGCATAAAGATTATCTCACAACAGATGTCAATCTTAAGCTTTGTGAATCAGTAGTCCTTAGCCACTTGGCTTATTTCGATTTAGTATACTGGCCTGCTTTATTACAGACAGATAAAACTAGCCTTCATAGACTTCAGGATAGCTGTCTTGGATTTTCATATAATCTTTAAAGATTTTGACCATATTAGTCAGTAGGTAAAAAAATCCAATTGACAATCTAGACAAGCGTTTTAGAGTTCATGTAGTTTGTCTTGTTTATAAACTTAATGAGTTCAAACGCCCCAAATATCTGTATGAAAAATTAGTAAAGTGTTCATCTATACATAGCAGATTTACCCATTATAGATGCCTCTAGACTCTAGAGTGTTCCTCGGCATTCTACTTCGCTTTTTAAGAGATCTTTCTAATACAATTCTGCTAAAATTCATAATTATCTTCCTCTAGCCATCGACGCATCGTTCAGGAAATTTGTCAAGGCCTATTTATTACAATGTAGAAATGACTAACCTTATCTTCTTTTTTTAATTATACGTAGCATTATATTGTATTGTTAATGATACTTGGTATTTAGTGGTTAAGTGAAAGATTGAGTCTGTCAAACATCGCCCCCCTTTGTAATTACTATGTATTTTTATTTTTTTTAACTTTTAATAAAGACACTACAATACTGTCTGGCAAAAGTATTCAAAACTTTAATACTCCTCTAACTGGTACTGACAATTTCTACTTATGGATAAATTATATTCTCTAGAATATGCAAATTTAAATTTGATGGATGGTGAACACTGGAAAACATGAAACTTAACTTCTTGTATTATCTATATTTACGAATTTCAGTTCTATACACAACCAGATATAAGAAGTTACAACTCCCGCGACGTGCGGTGAGTTCTCCAGTTTGCAGCTGATTGTGCCCGGACTGGGAAACATCACACGGCCCCGCAAGTGGCTTCCAGCAGTCTTGCAGGAATAATGACGTAAATTGTGGAGTGCTCGACGCCCCGAAACTTAACCTAACTCAGGTGCGGTAACGCCTGTCCTTTACTTTACGTCGAATTGTATCCAGGATTTACCTATATATCCCTGGAACATATTCATGGCGTTGTACGGCCCTAATGTAACATTCTACGTGCGTACGTAAAGGCCGTGATATATATCGCTTTAAAACGCACTAACGATTGGTAGCCCTGTTCTCCGGGGATGAGGGCCAATTTACGGCTCCTCGTGAGCGTACAGCTCGCATAAAACGATTGCGACGGAAGTGCCCACCGTATAATCTTTCTCTGTTTACGTGCTGTTTGACGACGCGACGGTTTGAATCGCAGGCCTACAGCACATAAATGGCTGAGAAATGGCCCGGCGTCTTCTGCAGTCTGCGAAGTACCTGACCTAAATCTTTTCGATGACTGACATTGAAAGCAGATTTTTTAAATACTTTCTATTACTCAATATACAGGGTGATTAGGGAAGTTACCTCCAATATTCAAAAGGGGTGTTCAGGGGGCAAAAGTGAACACAAAAGCCTAATAAGCATATGATCAAATATCAACGGTTACTCACGCAAATATCCTTGGCTGGATAATGACCTCAGAGCATTTTTCAGAAAAGTGTCACTTTCCTCTCTAGGACTTCGTTTTTTTTAAGAATGTTATTAATCTTGAATATTTGCTAATGTTGGTATTATGATGTAAAAGTACCGTTATCTTTAGTATGGAATAATACGATCATAAAGAGGACTTAGAGAGCTAGAAAAATATACTAAAAGCACATTTTCAGTATAGAATTTTCACGTTTTTGAAAGAACTCCATTTAGCAAAATCATCATACAGTTTCGTTGCAAAGTTTTTTTGATTTTCCCGGCAACAGGCTTCATTTCGCTTCCTCCGCCATTTTAAAAATTTCAGGAAGCGTACTTGGAATGCCTTCTGTACTATCACTATTGAAATTCATATTTTACCAATTATATATTAAACAAATCTGACACTTTGCTAGGGGTTTTCCGCGTTCTAAATATGACACACATGAGAACCACGTTTATTATTATTACCGTCAAAACTGTCAATCCGGCTGTAACAAAAATTACTTGGTTTTAGTTAAAGAAACACTTATTTCCACAACTACATAATATGATGTATAGCAGATTTACTGTTCTAAATACTGGCCGTGTATAAAGTTTTGTATAAATTTCATGTCACAATGCCCTACGCGTGTAATAGCCTACTGGTCTTAAATGCCTAATTTACATGCAGTTCCAAAACAGCTTGTATAGTTTATTGATGAAATTTTTAATTGACTATGCTGCTTTATAACCTACAGAGAAAGTAATATACCACCAAGCTTCGGCCGTTACTTTGTACGGGTATTAAACGGTAATACCCTGCGGTTTTTTTAGCTGGCATAGCAACAACACTTTTCCAGGGAAAGTTTGCCTTTTTAAAATTCATTAAATAAGCTATCTAATCGCTCCAACATTCTGACACTTGCCTAAGGGATCACGGATTACAGCTCCTCCCTGATCCAATATCCCTGCGGCTTTACATACTAATGGTTATAAGAGATACCGGGACTTTTAATATTCTATCTCGAATTTCTATAGACTTTGGGGAATAGCCTGTACGAGATTTTGCTTGATAGCTTGTGCCAATTCTTCTGTTTATTTTCAGAAAAACGATTTCGTTTTATTCTTTAGTTGTTAGCCATCGGAAAGCAATAAAAATCAAAATTTTAGTTACGAGATTAGCAGTCTTTACATTGCCAACCTTTACACTGAGAAAATTAATGTTCAATTTTGCACTGAAAAAAGTGAATACTACAAAAAAGAACAAAATATGCATTTAAAAGTTAAAAAAAAAAACATTATACAAATTCAAACTCATTTATGAGTGAAATTATTTCAGTGACAAAAATTTTATGATTTATCATTTTAACGAAGAAAACAAGCCTATCAACATAATTTTAGGTTTGAGTTAGTTCTTATTTTGGTTTAACCATTTTTTTATTATCTGAAAATCAGATTCGACTTTCTAATTTAGTGCTGCCCAATCTGTGTCCTCAGAAAAGTGCGATGTCGTCTGCAAATCCTATTATCTCTCCTCTACTCCTTAATGAATATAAGCCCTTTATAGATATTAAAGAGTATGAGTCCCAAAACAGTACGTTGTGGGATACCCCAATTCATTAATTTGCAATCACTGATTCGTCATCCACTTTTACAACCTATGAAAAAAGTAACGAAATATATTGAAAACATAACTCAATCTTGTGCTTGTAATGACATATAGTCACAGTCAAGTTAAAAGCTGTTTAATGTTACCCATACAGGATGTATTTAGTTAGAAAATAACTGAGTAAACGTTGTTGATATCACACACAATCGTTTGTGGATTCATCTTAATAACGAATTGTGTTGAAATTAACGCTAAATCATGCCCTTTGCATACTTAATTACTATACATATAATACTACACACACATTTGAGTACAAGAGGTGAAAATGGGTTTTTATTTTATAGAACTACGTTGCATATCCCACCAGGAGTTGGTTTTAACTAGTAGGGATTATGCTTACAACCATGCTATTTGGAGGAGATTAACTATTATCTACTATTTCGTGAGATTATGTAGTTAGTGTGCCATTATAGACAGGGTGATCTTCAGTGACTACACATCTAGAATTTAGTAGAAATTATAAAATTTGATACATGCTCAAAACTGATAATGTTCTAGTAAATGAAAATATGATTAACTTTTACGGTTCTCATACCTAAAGGGTTGTGGAGGATTGTTTTTTCTTTATTTCTGAGTTTAAGAAACGTTTTCTCTGTTTCTCACACTTTTACAATTAAATATTTGAACTTTGAAAACATCATGTATTAAACAAAATTTCCATGATGGCAAAATACAAGAAAAGTAGCTACCCTCGACAATCAACAGGACGATTTCATGACAATTCAAATATGAATCTCTAGTTATTCTAATGCGATTTATAGTTCATATATTTAATATATAAATTCATCTGAGTTACACAAAAGGACAAAATATAGGAAACAATATAATCCAATAAAATTTCATTAAAGAGACAAGCAATTGACTGAAGTGGTTACAATTACCACTTGTATGGTTAGTTAATGTTACACTAAAAATATTATCAAAATACGTATAGACTGACTTATCAAAATACGTAGAGACTGACACACGTAATCACATTGACTCATAAACATTTAAAAATTGTGACCAATAATACCATATCTCCAAATATTTATCATATGTACGAGTATAAAGCCCATTGTAAAACATTGCACAACAAAACACTTTTACAAATTAGAGGATACAAACTAAACTAATTTTTATTGCTCATTATGTCATTAAAAATTTCTTTACCTGTTTCATGAATTCACAGTTGTATTTTATACTTGAAAGAATTATACACGTTAATGCTTTTAGGAGTATTTTATAATGTACTCGTGTTATATAATTTGAAGTAGGATAATTCTACTATTTTTATACATCCTGGTTCATACAATTGCCTTTGTTTCTCGTGTTGTATGGTTACAAGCTGCAAAGTTACCTTAATGACGAATTTAGGGCTAATAACCACATATGGAGGATATCATTAAATATTGAATTACACCTGCAGTATCTGTGTGAACAGCCAAAAACCCTCGTCGGCCATCCCACCAGACATAGACCGGTTTCGGATTTGTTAGCCATCACCAGTATGCCATGGTGAGATGACCGACAACTGAACTGGCTGTTCCTTCATATGTATGTTCACATATAGACTGAGTGCAGGTGAGATATAAGTGGTCTACTACTTCCTGTTCTGCCTGAGCGGGTCGACTTGCAGGAGTGATCTACGTTACAGCAGGTACTTAAATCTATAAATGATACTACAGAAAAAAGTACTCCCCGGACTAATGTCCCGACTGGCAATGAATCACAGAATGAATCATTCTGTATATTGCAAATAAAATAGGTCATCATATGCGCCAGTGTATTATCTGTGCTTTTTGGTTCTTTACAAAAAGAAACAAAAGAAGAAAAAGATGAGTTTTATGAGAAGCTAGAAGAAAATTACGGAAAGCTGAATAAAAACACAGTAAGAATGGTGGTAGGGGATGCAAACGCAAAAATAGGGAGAGAAAGGATGTATAAAAGTATAGTAGGGACAGAAAGTAAACACCTAGAGAGCAATGACAATGGGCGTACATTGATTGAATTTGCAGAAGAACAAAACATGAAAATAATGAGCACATTCTTTAAGAAAAAAAACATACATAAGGGTACCTGGACCTTTCCAGATTGAGCATATTCGAATCAAATTGATTATTTTTGCATAGATGAGAATCGCAGAAGCATAATAAAAAATGTTAGGTCATGCAGAGAGGCAGACATAGACTGGGATCATTATCTAGTGAGAATAGATTTGAAGATAAAAAAACCTATTAAAAGGAGAGGATTACAAAGGAAAAAAAGATAACTAGATATGGCGACATTACAAAATGCGAGAACCCAAAAGAAGTATGAAGAAGAGATAAGGAAAGGTTTGCAATAAAACATACAGATATTGGAAGCAAATATAAATGAAGAATGGATAAAGATCAAAAATGTCATACAAACAGTGAGAAAGTAATACCAAAAAGAGTTTGCAGGGAGGAAAAGATGGTGGGATGAGGAGTGTATAAGAGAGGCGGAGAAGAGAAATAAGCTAAGAATTAAAGCACTTCAGTCACTACAAGAGGAAGATAAGGAAAAATACAGGGAACAAAGACAAAAGGCAAAGAAAGTGTTTAGACAAAAAGAGAGCAGAGCAGGTTAAGAAAATAGAGGAAATAGAACAACATTACAAGAGGAAAGAAATACGTAACTTCTACAGAGAGATAAAAAGGGAAAAAGATAAAGAAGGAGGTAATATATGTGAGAGATGAAAGTGGCAATCTAATTGGAGAGGAAACAGAAGTGAGAGAAAGATGGAGGCAATACTTTGCAGATATGTTGAATGAAGAGAGTGTAAGTGAAGAAGAGGTGCACGAGGAGATGATACCGGGAAAAGAAGAGGAAGTGGAAGTAGAAGAACCTTCAAAAAAGTTAATAGATATAATTATAGAAGCTTTAAAGAATAACAAAAATCCAGGAAAAAACGGAATAACAGCAGAAAACATTAAGTACGCAGGAGAGGATTTAAGACAATATACGAAATGATACGAATGATCTGGAGAAGAGAATGTATGCCTGAAGATTGGAGAGATGCTATGATTATACCAATCTTAAAAAAGGGAGATGCAACAGACTGCAGAAACTATAGGGGTATATTATTGTTAGATATAGGGTATAAAAAAATGGCAACGTTAATAAAGCAGAGAATAGAACCTATAGCAGAACTACAGATAGGGGAGTATCAAGCAGGTTTTAGAAAAGGGAGGTCAACAACGGACCAAATCTTCATGGTGAAGGAAATCCTGACTACATGCTATGAGTATGGGATTAAAGCAATGGTTTTATTTGTGGACTTCAGGAAAGCATATGATTCGATCAAAAGGAATAAACTAAGTAAAATTCTGGAACAATTTGGGATACCAACTAAACTGATTAGGCTATTGAAAATGACCTTAGAAAATACTAAATCCAAAGTACGAATAAAAGGTGAATGTTCGGAAGGCTTTACTATTGATACAGGACTGAGTTTTAGTACTAGAAAAGGTCATAAGAGATAGTGAGTTGAACAGAGAAGGACACATATTGTTTAAAAGTCACCAAATAGTAAGTTATGCAGATGACGTGGCCATTATTGCTAGAGATAGTAGGGAATTAGAAGAAGTAACGAGAAAACTTGTAGAGGAAGCAAGTAAAGTGGGATTGCAGATAAATCAAGAGAAAAGTAAGCTTCTGAGAATAGGAGAACAAAAAAAGGATACAAATTTTAAATTGAGAACAGAGCAGGGAGAGATGGAGTTTGAAGAAGTTCAAGAATATGTGTATTTGGGGCGCTAATAACAGCTAACTGTGATGAGGAGCAAAGACATTAATAGAAAAATAATAAAAGCAAACAGAAGTTCGGCAGCAGTCAACCACTTATTGAAATCAAAAAATTTGTCCAGACGAGTAAAATTTAGAATGTATAAAACAATTTTGAGACTGACAGCGCTGTATGGTAGTGAAACCTTTTAAGGTGGGAAAGGAAGATCTTAAGAAGAATTCTAGGTGGTAAGAGGACAGAGGAAGGCTATGTAATGAGAAATAATGAGGAAATATATGGAATGCACCAGGCACCAACAATAGACGAATTTGTAAAAAAGGATGAAAGGGCAGTTAAGAAAATAGTAGGGAGTAAACCTAACTACAAGAAAAAAATAGGTAGACCAAGGAAGCGATGGAGAGAGGCAGTGGCAAGAGATCTAAGGGAGAAAAATGTAACGGATTGGAAAAGAAAGGCGAAGGACAGAATGGAGTGGAGGAGAATAACACAGCTCTGGGCCTAAAAGGCCTGTAAACAGCTTTATATATACAATTTTTTTGTATTTCAAACCGATTAACAACAAAATTTCTTTAAGTATTTGTAATATTATACAGGGTGATATATTTTTCTGGCAAATAATGATCGGTGATATTTACAATTGGTAAGTTTCTAAAGCTGGTATTTTTTCGTTTCATACCAACTATCGTACTAAATATGCACACCGACTTTATTATTATATTATGTCAAATGATTTAGACATTAAAAAACTGATTTTCTTTTTAATTTTTAAAAGCTGTAGCTGGACAATGGCTGTCCTAAGACCCCACATTTATATAACAAAAAAATCCTTACTTTTAGCCGCAGAATAAGCCCTATAGAAGATTTTGAATAAAAATTTCATTTATTGTGTTACAAAAATGTTGCAAATAATAGTAATTAGTCGATAGTTACATAGTTCATTTGTTGCATTCTTCATGAATATTGGACATACTTTAGGCAATTTTATTTGAACGAGGTTCAATTTGACACTCCAGAGGAAATCTAACCAGACGATCAAACCACACTTGATTCATTTGTGTGTACTTTCGATATCTTTCATTGCGTAATTAAAAGCGCTGCGGTTGACTGTTGGACGATTCCTAGACAAAACTTATTATCCAAATAATTGTTCTCTCGCCGGCATTAGCTCAGAATGTGTATGCACCAACAGCTCAGCTTGTTTGCCCTACAAAATACACATTATTAAACCGCACTCTCCGCAAATGTAACATCGCATCAACGGGACTGGCTAATTATAAGGCTGTACACATCCTTGTTGCCTGTTTACCCATTATTTGAAGTGGTTGGCGATATTTGATAAGGGAACGCTATGTGGGTATGCAAATTTTAGATTTTGGCACAGTTTCGCAGGCTTGGTATTCGGACGGATCGTCTGACATTCTTGTGAATTGGGCGTAAAGCTGCTGGAAATTATTGAATTGGCAACTTGTGGAGATGGTTACAGATCTACTGAAATCCTTGATTTGCGATTGTTGATTAAGTATAACGAGAATACTATTTTAAGTTTAGAATATTAAAGATTATTTGCAAATAAAAATGTCTAAAAGCTTTTAACAACAAAATGAACTGCACTCTGTCATTCTACTGCAGCGTTTTGTCATCATGACAAACATAAACCTTCAAATTGACGTCACATTTTTCTAGACTTAGTGTCATCTAAATAACATTATTTGGTTTTTGCATGAACGTAGAAAAAATATTGTATGCAACTCGTACAAAAAGTGCTTATTGCACTTGTTGCATAAATAACTATTAGCTAATACTAAAGTACACAAGCTCTGGCTAATTGGCATGTCTAAAACCACAATTCATTCACACACATACACACTAATACTAAAGCATTTTGTAATATTTTATTAGTAATGTTCCGTAGTATTTCTAAAACATCATCCTATAAATCTGTTATATTAAAAGATACGAGTACTTGAAGACAATTTTACTAAAAGCAAATAACTGTTTTATACACTGTAATATAGTTATTATGTAGAAATAAGTATTATCAGTTGTAAACTTTGTTCTGTTTATCATAGCGAACGCTAGAAGTCTAGTTTTACCTCTTGGTTTAGCTTTCATAGTCATTGTATAAGAATAGACATGTCGGTTTTAAAACAGTGGAAAACATTAAAAGTGGCGCATTAGGAGAAATTATCTAAACAAAAAAATTTTTATATCGAAATTTAACAAAATCCTACTATTTATACTATAAAAATATCACAAATTTAGCTGGTTTCCTAATATTGAATAGTCAAAGACAATTATGAAATGTTATAATGATTTTAATGGGTTTGGCGCTAGTTTTAATGTCAAACACCACGAAATTTCAAAAAACAATTTTATTTTAATTATAATATTGTAAATATACACAGCGCTTGTAAAATTTACTAAATATGGGCCACACAAATCACAATAAAATTTTCTCCATAATAAAAATTGCTTTCACAAAGTGCACTAAAACACGTAAAATAATATTAAGTAATAACCACATAACATTTCAGCTGCAGACATTGTGATTAGAGGTGGTCGTTAGTTTATACCTTCTGATACTTTTACGACATAGTTAATAAATAATTTAGTTTTATTGATGGATTTTAAGCTACAAAAGTGTGGTATTAAGGCTAAAGATAGCAAAATAGAGCTTTTATATAATTATTTTTTAATTATTTTGAATAGGTCTTACAAATTCTCAACGGTAACTAAAGTGTGTTATGATATGCTGTCAATTTTGGCTGTATAGTTGATGTATAAACATTCTTCTTCTTATAGTTTATGATGTTTTATAAGACTTGTTTTAAAAACGTTTTTGTAGCTGTTATAAAATGCCAATTCGTTAGTTGAGATCTTTTAAACCATAGTATTTTAATTGCATAATTTGTAAAACAAATCTGACAATAATTAAATATTTTATTACATGAACTTGATATAATTATAATTTCTCATTATTATTTTTCTTTGAATTAATTTTATTTAGTCTCTAGTTCATATTAAAGTTGTATTGAATTCTTCTCATTTACATACCTACTAATATTTTGTTTTTATTTAATACACTGTTGTCCAAAGAAAAAAACTTAGGATACATGTACTTTTTAAATATTTTGTCTTAAGCAGGCAAAGAAAATTTTGCATCTATTTGCTGTTAAATTAAAATAACAAATGTTTGTTTTCCAACAGAAATGTTTTGTGTTTGGCTCACATAGTTCAAAGAACGGATATTATTAAAATTTCATTATTGTTTACGGACAAAATTAACTTTAACTGAAATTAGGTTAAAATAAACATGATTAACTTACTGAATTGGTAAACTGTTTTAACAAAATAAATAAACAGTAAATGATTTTATTTATGCATCAGATTTAATTAATTGCTATTACCAAATAATTATGTCGTTTAGTTGTTTCGGAATTAGTAGTAATGTATTAATAACTGGGAAACAGGTACAAAATATAAATTGTTTCATACATTAACTATTGCATGTTTCAAAATAAATACTTAAATATATTATATATGATTATTTACCCTTATATACAAACTTTATTCTAAATCTAAACGGCAAAATGGCTTCATAAATCACGTAATAATATAGTAATCCAAACTAGAACCGTTTATCTCTGATTTTCATCTGCCTACAGGGCAGAGTATCGACTGTGTTTTCATTTGCAGTATCCTATTTTACATGACCCGGAGTTGATAGAAATGAATCCATTCCATTTAATAATGGAATGATTCTACTTTCAAACTCAATTTTCGTTTTAATCATTACCAAAGTTTACATCCATGAGAAACATTTTCGCTGAATGTAATGAAAACAATATCAAGTCCTTTATGCCTCGGTTTCAATTATTTCAGCTACAAGTTCTGGACGGGCATTAAAAGAAACCGACTGTTGTTCATGTTTATGATACACACTTTACAGATAAAAATAAACCACAGCCAATGTGTATATAACACTGTTATTTTAAAGTTTTATGTGCCGAGCGAAACTTAATTCTTATCTGTTCCAAGCTTTGCGGAATGATAACGAACAAACTTAACAGTTAATTGAAGGAACAGCAAATACACTATTATAACATATTTGAGCAGCTTAAAGGCCTCTGTCTGAGACAAGCGAAAGGGAATTAGGGATTTTGTAGAACAAATAGCTTACGACAATGTCGGTCTTTAACGCTACCAGAACAAAAACAGTGAAGTTGAAATTTGCGATCATGATTACTGTTGATGTCATATCGTTGCAGCTGACTATTTTTTTAAAAGCAAACATTACGTCATACAATTTTTTTTACAATCTTTTAGTACAGAGCACTACCGTTGTTTTGGTGCACCAGCCTTAGAACCTGTTACAAGAACTAAATATATGCCCTCACAGATCTTAATCCAAGAACGACAAATCACACAACAATAGTAGTTTGAGTAACAGATACAATTTAAATTGTTAAGAGTGGAAATTATTTCTTCTTCTACTGCAGTCTATAGGTTCGAAAGGCTGCTCATTCTTATTCTTACTGCTTGTAGTAGTGACAAGGCATTGGTCGGTAAATGCTTACGCGATTTAAGACATCAGTACTTTATTTGATGTTTGCCACAGTCGCAGGTTCGATCCCCGTAACAGGAAAGACCAAAAATATAATAAATAGGAAGAATGTTGGCTTGAGTCAATGTAAGAGATTGCTGTATGTATAATAGAATCGTTTATGGAACGCGAAGTAGGCAATAAAACGTTGGTGAAACCCGACATATACCCCTGAGCCCTTATCACTTGTTTGTAATATACCTAATTCATATTCAGGTACGCTCCTTAATAAGGTACGACTAATGTTACGGAGAAATTACCGGCACTAGAAGAGGATGGCCAATAAGATGTACTTCTTGTCAAAAACAGACGGTTGAACAGAGCCGAACTTGGAATAGTTGGAATGTGTTCATCATTCTATTGCGTTGTGTTGATTCTTCTGTTGCGGAGTGTTTGTGATACAGTTTTAACGAAATTTGAAAATGGCTCATCGTGAAGTTTTGAACGAGCAAAGTAGGAAACTTGTGTTAAATATTTTGAAGTATTTCCAAAATTTTTTCATTGATTATGAGAAGATTTTCCCGCCACCCCTGGCAATGTATCTTTCCTAGCATAATTTGGGCTGGCCCGCCAGCTAAAACCCAGTTATACCTGTCATATGCAGATATAAGTTGAAATGAAATAAATGTATACATTTCGTTTTACCAACGTTTTATTACACACTTCGCCTTCCGAAAACGATTGGACTATAGCTACTTTCTCTATGTGGAAAATATATTCATGAATTAGATTTAGATTTTTTAAGTTACATAGCAAGTTGGACATTGGAATTTCTTACGTATTATTCGTTTTTGATTCGTAGGTTCAATTTTAATTAATATTATAGGTTAGCGAAAATATATAGTTACTTATGTTTTATTGCTATATTAAATTATGAGTGTATAGTTTTTTTACAATAACTATGACTAACAATTGTTGAAGGACTTAATTTGCCTTACATAAGAAATCATATGCTTGCGAACATTTTTTCTTCATGTGCTTATCACGACATTATTAAACGTTTTAGTTATATCATGTACAAGTACAATCCCCTTTTATTTCCAATTTTTTTAATTGTAGTTAAATATTTTATAATACTTATTCGTCTGACAACCAGACCATGTCCATTTTATTAAATTTTACAGGAGAGTATATTTAAAACTTAGGAGTATGTGGCTTCCTAGCCAACATATATTTTTGTACAGAATAATTTTGTCTACTTTCAGTGACTATTTTATTATACTCATAGTTCAGTTTACATCCCAAAATTCCCAAATCAGATCGAATCGTGCCCATCCATTTTCATCTCTTAAAGTACCTCATCCGTATCCTTCTTCTACGGCGTTATCTTTAAAAATTCAGTAATTTATGGGCTCTCAGTATAAATGCATTATAACAAGGCTACGAATAACCACCATTATTAAAAGAAAATCAGTCAGAGCCGCTAGCATTGCATCTGACTCGACATTTGGCTCCGCAGAAGCAGAATTTGGACCGCGACCAAAAAGCAGTTAATTTTAATTATTTATGTGTTAGTTACTCGGGGCAGGCCATCGATTTTATTTTTCGTTCTGCTGCCGACGCGCTGGAAATACGGATTTAATTTGTGTCTTTGGATTTTACGGGTACGGCGGCAAAACGTTGTTGCGCACACAAATAATATTTCGGCCGTCAGGAAATCTGGATTGAAATTTATTTTTAATATCAAGGTTAATTGGAGAACGATTCAGTGGAAAATATTAATTAAATAAATATTCTACGTTATATATAAAAATATCGAAGATCTTTAAAGTTTTTGCTAACTATTATGATATCATTAAAATAGCTGAGACACGTTACTTTTAACAAAATAGTTTCCATTAGCATTTTAAACGTGGCTGGTGCGTTGCAATATCCGAATGGCATGATGTTAAACTTACACAAATATCTCCCAATAAAAAAGTCTTTTCTTTATTATATGAGTAATCATGGGCTTAGTAAAAGTCGCTTGTCAAATCTAGAAGGTAAAACTACAAACTACAGACAAATTTTAATATATCTGTCTTAGGCTTTTGTAAAATCAGGCATATTATAATATGCCTAAGCTTTCGATATAATTTGACTGATAATTTTAGGCGTATTGTAATACGTGGGCTACTTCTTAGTCTTATTGTCAGACTGAGGTTTCGCGCAAGTATATTACAATTATTCGCCTAGATGCAATTCGTCATATTATAACGAAACTGACGGTATGCCAGACGAATTATAAATCAATTTATGCCAGTAAAAGACGAAGTATAAGCAACCGTTAAAAATTGTTAAAGACATATGAAGAAGTTTTGAGACAGGAAAATTCTATAAAATGAAATTGCAGCGATTAAAAAGTCCATGAGTTACGCAATGGATTATGGTTTGATGGTTTCCTGTTGTAACACGTCACTCAGCAGTTTCATATTTCTTCCTGCTTCTCTATGATTTCTCTTTGGTGAGACAGATCTCAGATGGTAGCAGCAAATGATCAATTTTCGAATTCAGTCCACATTACTTCTTGTGTTCCTCAGGGATCTCATCTTGGATCCCTTTTATTTCTGATTTATATAAACAATGTAGCTGATTGTATCAAATAATCTCAAAGTTTCTCCTTTATGCTGACGATCTGAAGATTTTTCGCACTGTTTCTTTTCTAAATGACTGCGAGGGTATTCAGCAGGACGTCAACCGAATTGATCAGTACTGCAGTAAATTTAAATTATTGGTAAACATCAATAAATGCCATTCAATTACCTATACCAAAAAAATTAGTCCTCACATCTTTAATTATCAGATCATCAATGAGGAGATAAAGCGCGTCTCTGAAATAAAATATTTAGGCGTTATCTTTGACAGTAGGTTGAGCTTAGGTCACCATATTGATTATGTTTGTAGAAAGTGTAATGGAATGATGAGTTTCATATTCAGGACTTGCAGGAAATTTAAAAACGAAAAATCTCTTAAATCTTTATCTAATGCATATATTTATACCAGACTTAACTTTGCCTGTGTCATTTGGAATCCTGATTATAACATCTACAAATTAATATTGGAGAGGATTCAGAACAGACTTGTTCGTTATCTTAACCTCAGAGTCAATAGCACTTATAATGTTGATGACATATCCACCGCAAAACAACAGTTTAATATCATCCCATTAGAACAAAAGATGATTCAAGCAGATTTTATCATTCTGTTTAAGTTATTAAATAGTTAAATAGACTGTCCCTATTTAATTTCGTTGTAAACTTTTCATGTACCTTTTAGAAATACTAGAATGGCTAATATATTTAATATATCCAACATACTAATCTCGGGTTTAAATAGTTCTTTGTATAGAATGACTATCAATTATAATAGTCGATTCCAATTTTGATATTTTGAGTAATACTATTAGTAATTTCTAAAGATTTATTAAAAATATCCAATTCCCATAATTATTTTTTTATAACTGTGTATATTTTTCACTGATATATCCATTATATTGTTAGCTTAAAGTTTACAATGTTCTACTGGATGCAGTTTTGGGTTGCAAGCCTGTTTCCATTCCGAATGTTATAAATAAATAAACGCGTTTTGATATGAAGTAAGTAGAATCATTTCTAGTTTGTTTGCCTTGCTTTCAGATACTCTGTAGTTATCCTAAACGACAGTAAAGCAATTTTTATGTTTGCCTTGGGTTTTATCCACCGTCTTAAGTGAAGGCTTTATTAGATACTAAATGCTCTAGACTGGTATATGCAGATAGTTGCATGTCGCAGAGAATGCAAATTCGGCAAATAGGTCAGTACGACGCTACTTGCCGGTTACCTGGGGAACCATAAAACGAAGTTCCTTACTGCTCAGTCATTAAATAAATAATTTAAATCCTGGGACTGGGATCACACTAAAGATTTTTACTGTCGGGGTGCTGATTCAGAGGATTAGAGATCGGGGAGTACAAATTCTAGGTTTACAGTCTTCCAAATAGCGGACATTTTAATTCATACTCCTGCCAATTTAAATTATGTCGGGACGTAAATGTTTTATTCCTTTTTTATTTGCAGGATTGCCGTCGTAAACTTTAGTATTAACACTTCCTTCTCTATAGCTGCAGGAAGCAAGTGTCGCAATAAAAGATCGCGCACATTACGCATGCAGGGAACAGCACGTACCTGTAAAGCCTGCTCATGAAAGTTCCCATGTTATTTAATGTAGCATCTCACACTAGACCAGCATCTGCATGGACCGTCACCTGCAACGACCGTTACTTCAGGTCGTGTTGATGGCCTGCAATTTCTGTGCTTGTATGCATTAGGCCAACGTAAGTTCTGTTGTGATTGTGTCGCTGAACTGTAGGGCACCCTTGCTTACCAACAACCTCTATTTACACAAGTCTTTCGTGCGATGACACTCATCTGCAAAATATTCTGTTTTGGTGCTGTAGGCGAGTATGATCAAAGAGCTCAAATATTTTTTTTTGTGACACTCGGAAATACTGACAAAAATGTTGTTGATCTCTCTCTAGTTCAGAGAATAAGTGATAAAGGTCACCATACAGCGTTCTCTTTTTATTGATACGGTGAATCCATTTTCCTGGCTTCTTCCCCCTCCTCCATTTCATACAACATTGTCAAAATAAAAATTTCTTCTTTCGACCTACCACACTCAACTACTACTTAAAACTTCAAAACGTCTGTCACACTCATAACCTGCACAGAAAGTTGCTGGTCCGTGCTGGACATGTGTTTGCGATCTTGAAACAGCAGAAATTCATTTGATATATTTTAACTTATGAGATTTCAAAATTTAAATTTAGATGACGATATTTTTTGATAGTTTTCAGACAATAGTATGAAATCTGATATCTGGTATTATCACAATAATTAATAAAAAGTATTTTTAGTTTACATTATACAAGTTCTTAATAGATCTATCCACAAAATTTTGATAGTTGAAATAGGTAGGCTTATAGATGCTATAAACAACTGTGAAGTTGAAAAATTTATAGTATTTTTCTTCTCTGAGTTACTCATAGTAGAAGTACCCTTAAAAACGAGGCTAGAAAATGTTCGTTTAGTTAGAGGTTATCCGCGTGACGTCACATGCTTGTTGTAGTGGCTGCGGCGCGTACCTTTTAGTTTACAATATTGTAGTGAAGGCATTAATTTTATAGTATATTATGAGTTACAGACTGATTTATTAGTGGCGAAATGTATTAATAATAATAATATTTCTACCCCTCATTCTAATCACGGCGATTAGCCCAGAAGTCCAAACACTTGTGTGGTAGAGGGGGCGGCATATTATTATTAGGCATTTACGTTGGTAGGTCCTAACCTAATTATGGGGGTAGTCAAATGTCGACCGTTATCAATCTCTCATATTGACTCAAGCTAACATTCTTCCAGCGTACCATACCCGCAGAGAGGGTGCCAATCCTCTCCACGAATATAGCGAATATATGATCTACCGGCTCGAACCCTCACCGGTCTAGCTACATCGATTCAAGTACTGATGCCTTAAACCGCTGACCACTGACCGACCATGCACAAAGACAATATCTCTACCCCTCATTCTAATCACGAGGATTAGCCCAGAAGTCTGGATACTTGTGCGGGAGAGGGGGCGGCATATTATTATTAAGCAGGCCGCATTTGCCGCACTACAATAAAGACTCCAAATAAGATATTTGTAAGCGTCCGAAAGCAAATAATAGTGAGCCAGCGTTTATCTGATTCAAACAAAGCAAGCAATTTCTCGGGTCTCTGCTATATTTCCAGCTGACTTTATTTCCAAATAAACTTCAGAATTTGTTTATAGGGATAAAGTCAACTTTAAAATCAGAAATTTGATACCTTCATATGCTTTAGAGTTACAAAGTATTTTTTATTTTCGAGTTGAAGAGACATTTTAAAATTCGATAATTTTACATTGTAAACTTACTAATGCCCCAGTTGTTGTGCAATTTCCTCGTTTCTGGTAGTTCAAGTATATTACTCGTAATTAGTGGGGTTATTGTTATTTTATGCAAGATACTGATCATATAGGTAACGACCATATAGTTAGCAAATATTAGTACCTATTAAATGCGCCAAGTAAAATCTCTTTAATAAAAAGTTTTTGCAATTAGGGATGGTAACAATGTTACAGGTTGGTAATAATGTCGTACAAGGGGAGAGTCTATTTTTATACGATTATTAATTACATTCCAATATAACGCCAGGCACATAAGTACTTGATTATGATTAATGGTTATGATGGATCCAACAGTTCGATTTCCAGCGCTGCCATATTTGTGCGCATGAGAAAATACGAGTATATCTTTCCACTAATTTAATTGTGACGTGATTGTAATAAATGTTAGTAGTCATTTTGTATTTGTAGTGTTAAGGATGGCGAATAATTCAAGCTCAGCGTGTTCTCAAAATCGTAAATGCCCTAATCTAACATATTGAATTATAAAAGATTTGTATGAAGGAATTAGCACAAACCAAAATATAAGCGTAATACATGCGGTTGACATATGTAATTCATTAACAAGAGTGTCTGTGAGTAGTGTATGTCGTACAATAAAGAGTGGCAAAGTAGAGGATACAACTGTGAAACAGAAAATAGTGAAAACTCGCGGAGAGAAAAAGATAGAGATAGATGACGGCACACAATACGCGATTCAAATAATAATTCATGGATGGTATTTTAAAAATCAGCTTCCGAAAATAAAAAAAGGTTGCTATTTTACAGAATGAAATTTTACCCAGAATGTCTAGAAGGGTGCTTTTACAAATTATGTGAGACATGAGCTGTGTTTTTGTGACGAACCGTATTCACCGACTGTTTCAAAACGTATTCAATGGTGACGTCACTAATGTATTGCACCAAGAAAATGTATAGTTTAAAAACGTAACGTCATCAAATATTTGTTTCTCTTTGATATCACCCTCACACTTGATGATTATTGTTTACACTATTGTTTACACTAGATTTGGATTAAAATAGAAGGATTATTAGTGGTAGAAATTATTAATAGTACCTACTTGTAATTTCCGCATGTTTCTGTTCATATACTTTGAAAATGTGTGAAATTTGCAACAAAAACAGAAATTAATTTTAGCAACTGCAAACCAAAAACAAATACCTAATATGTTTATAGGAGTGACAGCTTTATAAAATACGATACGATATTGTAGGTCGCTTTCTGCAAGTCGAGCCGCTTAGGCCGAGCAGAAAGTAGCAGACCAGTTACATCTCACCTGCACTCGATTTATATGTGAAACAACATATGAAGGAACAGCCAGTTCAATTGTCGGTCATCTCACCTATGGCATACTGATGAGGGCTAACAAGCCCGAAACCGGTCTATGTCTGGTGGAGTGGCCGACAAGGGTTCTTGGCTGTTTCACACAGATACTGCAGGTATAGTTCAATGCCGGTCGGGGCATTAGCCCGCGGAGTAGTTGTTTCCTGCAGTATCATTTATAGATTTAATGGCGCATCGCCCGGGGCGAGAGGTCTGTGGTTAAGTACCTACGATATTGTAGGTCGCTTTCTGCAAGTCGAGCCGCTTAGGCCGAGCAGAAAGTAGCAGACCAGTTACATCTCATTTAAAATATTGTTTTATTTATAAAATTTACTCAAAAGTTTATCAAATAATAATGTTTGTTTTTTGTAAAATAAGTTTGTATTTGGTGGAAAACATGATATATGCTTACGTTATACCAAATTACGCATCTAATCGGCATAGAACTCCTCAGAGGTCCATACTGGGGTCACTGCTATTTATTATTTATATCAACTATCACATGTAGCATATTCGCAGATGATACGACATTGATATGTTCTCATACACATAGAGATGCGGTCCTGAGGCTGGCCGAAAATGATCTAGTTCTAGATCTCCGAATCTTGTGGTACTTCAAATAACCTGAAGGTAAATATAGAAAACACAAAGTATTATATTTTCTAGTAATCATTTATATGATATGCATGTCGCCTGATGACAGGTATTCAAACTAGACACTGTTAGTTAAGGAAGCATCTTTATTATATGAGGAAATATGAAACACTTTGTTAAGCTGCGAACACGAAGAGGACAATAAGAGAATCCGTGTTGGGAGATCCTCTGACCAACATCACCTTCTTCTCTTTATTAGACTGGTCAAGGGCTAAGGTGGATTGATTTTCTAATGGAAGGCCGTACAAGGATCAGTTCCAGATATGCATGTAAACCTGTTGGATATCACTATTGATAGTTCTCTATTAAGTGGGCACATCACATTGAAAATGTTTGTAAAAATCTTTCAAGCCAGGTATATTTAATAAGGAAACTCAGGATATGTCTGGATGATGTAACATTGGTGCACGTCTATTATTATGGTGTTATGCACTCATTTTTAAGTTATGAGGTAGTTCTGAGGGGTAATGCTCCCATGGCTAATTGTGCCTTGAAACTTCAGAAGATATTTATATGCATAACCTGTAGAGTAGGACTTTTTGACATATGTACACATTTTCTTTCTTTGATTGAAATAAAAAAATGTAACACTTATTTAACTAATGAAGAAGAGACGCTAATATAGTCCAAACTCTTAAATTTATGTTACAAAAATGGCAAAGTAGATAATTCATTAAATCTAAATCTTTATAATAAGCTTCCAGTACATACAGTGTGGAAGAAAAGTATGGAATAAAATCATTATTTCTAAAAGAACGAAGTTTCATGAAATTTCCTCAGACCCTTCGATTTTGCTTTTTAAAAAGACTATTTTTTCTATGCATTTCCGACGTTTATTTGTTTTCGCGTGATGACGTCATCGAATATTTTTTTAAATAGATCCAAGAAACGCTGCAGTTGACAGATGTCAATTCTGATTAGATTTTGTTTAGCTGCCAGAAACAGTTTCTGAGGTGACTTGATTTAATTTGTTTTTGCTATCAAAAGATGTAATATTCTAACATGCAATCTAATAAAACAAAATAATAAATTAGGGGTCAACTACGATTGAGGCAACCAGAATTTAATTAATTAATTAATTAATTAATTAATTATTGTTAAATTGTTTTAAAAATGAAGAGTCCTTATTTTGTGAAACTGCCGATGAATTCACTATATCCACTTTACTCTCAACCAGCCCATCACAGACACAAATGGGAATATTCACATTTTTTTCATGCCGATTTTACTGGATCAGTTATTATTATTTTTTTTTTTCGGAAAGTTGAAGGAATAAAGTGTTGAAATTATACATTTTTGAATTCAGCAAGTTAAGCTCTACAAGAATCCCTTGAAAAAATATAGGGATTCTATTTAAAAAAGATATCCGATGACGTCATCACGCGAAAACAAATGAACGTTGGAAATGCGTTGGTATAGAGAAAAGAGTCTTTTTAAAAAGCAAAATCGACGGGTCCGAGGAAATTTCATGAAACTTCGTTGTTTTAGAAATAATGAATTTATTCCATACTTTTCTTCCACACTGTATAAAGATGCTAAACAATGCTCAATTTAAAAATAATATTATGATCGATCACTGTTTTTATTCTGTTTGTGAATATATGGATACTGCCACAGTTCATTTTTAATTATGTTTTTATTTATATACTGTTATTTGTTGTCATATCTCTTTTTTAAATTTCACTTATCTCTATATACTGTATATACTTATTATGTGATCAATAAATATACTTAATTATTTACTTACTTTCTAATGCACTAATAAGGAAACAGGATTATTAATTATGCTATATATTACTTTTAAAAATATAATGTCTTTTTTTTCATTACCTGTAAAGTTTGGTCAAAGGGTGTTAACAGGTTAACACTTTAAGTCGACGATATACTATGTTTAATAATAGTGAACGCTTACGGTAACATTGCGAACAGATTAGCCCTTAAAGATCCGCCTTTTAAAATCACGTAATAAATTAATCCTTCCGCATTAATAAAAGGGATTGTTTGCCATAAAAATAGCAATTTTTCCGGACAGTTAAGTGCGAAGTGAGAAATAAAACAAACTTTTATTGCGCTAGGAGAACGGAGAATATTACGGAAAGCTGGACCATCCATCTGAAATACAACTTCTTTCCCCGATATTATCTTTCTCTCATCTGCTTTTATTTATTTATGAACGCCGTAAACCCCTCCGCTAAATTGCTTGTACGCACTCGATCCTGTTTATTCCTCCGGCCTTCCGGAATTTATTCTGTTAACGAAGTGAGATTATGTCCTTAACTATAAAAAACAACATGCCATCGCCAACTGTGCCATTCCGATGTGACGTGTTAATAAAAAAATTTTTCTACGACCGGCGACGCGCTAAGGGCAAAAGTCGTTCCCGCAAATTTCGTCCCTAGGGGCCATTCAGGGGAAAGATTGACGTTAATGGGACCGTAAAATTACATCCAAATAATTACGAAAAATGTTATTCTAAAGTGGTTTTCGTTGGATGCGGTTACGGAGTCTGACAACGACTCTTTTTGTTCAAAAGTACACCCTTTATAAAAACATACTTGCTAAAAAAATATTAAAGTAAACATAAATGTTACGTTTTGAATTTTAAAAATATGTTCCCTTGGCACTTTCCTCACTTTCCTCATTCATTATATCGTAATAGGAAAACTATACAGGGTACTCTGATGAGGGCGTCCTTAATAATATCGTACACTTAACTAAAATTGTCCACGAAATAATTAAAAGTTAGGTTACTATCTCTATTAATGTTATAAGTTATTTGATATCCAGGTATCTGAAAAATGTCAGGACTAAAAATTTATTAGGATTTTCATGGCTCACTTTCTTTGCCGTAACTGATGTTTTTACAAGCAAGACTAGTTTGTTACTTAGCCGGTATCCTTTGCTTTGTTCGGTAGTACTGCTAGAAGCAGATCTGAGCAATAACAACAGACAAATGTCATTCATTTATGTTGGAGTAGATTATTCAATTTTCATTATCTATATCTAATATTTGCTACAAGTCATAGATTTCTAGATATAAGTTTGGAGCTCGAGCCATAAAAGCAGAGTAGGAAATATAACCTCAATATCTCACTTCACCAAACCAAAAATGTTCAGAAATACATATTATAATTAAAAGTTACGTTACTGTGATGAATATACAACTTATTAAAATTAAGCTGATGCAATCTTAAATAATTAATGTACAGAGTGATCATGCGTAAACGTAAGATTTGACTGTAAATTAACTAATTTTTCACGATAATTTTAATTTTGTTATCAAAACAACAATCGCACCACAGATATATTGATGTTAACTTGTATATCGCAAAAATTTATCAAGTGGTGTCAAGTCTGGACTATTAGCCAACCATTGTATGATGCCATATTTTTTTAAACATTCTATAAAACTATTATTTCAATATTCCATAACTTCTTCATTATGTGGTGGAGCTCTATCGTGCTGCCATATCATCCCGTTGACCTATCAAATAGGATAATAAAATCATTTATTTCATGACCCAAATGATTTAAATAACAGATTTTCCTGGCGGCGCTATACGATGGCCGGCGAATAGTCCTGACTTGACACCACCTGACATTTCTGCGGGGCTATTTAAAGAACGGTCATCCGTCCTACAAATTTTAATTGAATTTATCATACTGCACACAATAAATATTCTTACCATACTTCTTCTACAAAGTCAGAAATTGTGCGTCCTCTTATATGTATAAAGTAAGTAAGGCAAAATTTGGTGAAATAAATAATAAAGGTACATCTTGTTGATGTCGCTACAAGCAATGGTTTCTGAGGAAAACGCATCTAAATCTCATGATGCATGCAATTTATATAAAAGTAAAGTCAAATTGTTGTGTAAGTAATGGGCCATACTGTAACAGCATAATACTGTGATCAAAATAAGCGAAATTTCGTGAAATTTGCTTCAAGCGATCGAAAGAAAAGAAAGAAAATGTGATTTATTTCTTCAATTTTGACACCCTATATCTTTGTTATTATTGATTTTGGTGGATTTTTGAATTTTTTTAGGATAATCTAAAGTAAATTGACTTATTTTCATCGCAGTATTATGCTGTTACAGTATGGCCCATTACTTACGCAACAATTTGACTTTACTTTTAGATAAATTGCATGCATCACGAGATTTAGCTGCGTTTTTCTCAGAAACCATTGCTTCTAGCGACATCAACAAGATGTACCTTTTTCAACTAGAAACAATAGGGAAGGAAATTGTTCCAGGCCAAAATGAGATACAGTGTAGCCCAAAAAAGTCGAAGTGATTAAAAGGGGATCAAACCATCGTTGGTGGCGCCCTCTAGCAGATACACCAAAATCGTCGTCATATTCGAATTTCTAGTACCAAGCAACCCCCCTATACCAAATTTCATAAAATACGGTCGATGCGATCGAAAAATAATAAAGAAAATGTGATTTATTTTTTCAACTTTGACACCCTGTAGTTCGAAAAGTAGCAACAATCGGATAAGGCATATTTGACTTAATCGCTCTGAGATCAGCAACATGCCCTTAAGCTCTGTCCCATTATTAATGAATCACCCTGTATATCAGTAATCTAAACATATTTTTTCCTTTTTTCTAATACCAGCATTATTTATACAGGTCGATCCACAAATGTATAAAAAAATAATGCATTCCGGGTGTAAAAATAACAGTCGCAGCTGCATCTCGAACAGAAACGTTTAATTTATATTTTGCCATCAGTAGACGACGTCTTTAGCGTTAACTAGCAGTCGTTATCTCGACCGTTAAACCGTTATATCTGGAAGCCCCAACACAGTTTAAGTTTCTATTTTCCGAATTTAATGCGGGAGCACGTAGCCGGTTCAAAAACCAAGGAACACTTGTTTGGCAAAAAGGTGAAAAACATGGGAATTTATGTTGCACATCAGTTGTGAAGCGGCTTGGGTTATGAGTATTTTATGCTTTGGGGCTAAAGTGAATGTTGTTGCTGAAACAACTAACATCCTGCCAGCGCGTATTTCCTTCTTTTAGCAGGATATCGCTTTCAGGTTAATTTAACCGAAGCGATTAACGCCGAGATATAAATTTCAGATTAGTTTTAATTCCGAGACACAGTTATTAAAAGATTAAACGTGTTTTAGACGAGAGATTCAGTGGCGGATCGTCAAGATTGACAGGGTGGGCAGTGCTCTCCCAGAAAATCTCAGAAAATGAAAAAATAAGTAAATAAATAAATAAAAATTCTCATACTCAATTAAGTTCTCCTTAACTTAATGAAACTGATTGATTTTTTCTCAAAATTATTTGTTAAGAAATTCACCCAAAATGTTTTGCCAACGTTTCAATTCTGGCATACCACCATCTTGTTTCCTTATAGAATTGTAAAATAAATAAAATTATTATGGTTTCTCAGAACAGAAAACTAGAAACAAAACCGTAAGTTCACAGCGTCATTAAATTGCTTACAAAATGCAAAAATTTTAGTTCCTAAACTTGAAGAAAACTATGTAGTGAAATGTATTTACTTGTGTTATTAGCATCTTATTTTTTTTCATTGCAGGACAACAACAAATAATCTTAAAAACTAAAACATTGCATCATAAGCTTTAAATAACAATTTTAAACTAAATTTAACTAAAATGCATCCCTTGTACTTTTCTATCGCTTTCTAATATTAATAACAACTCCGTAACCGATATTTTTTAACATTTATAGTTTAGTTATAATGCAAAATTTAGGTCTTTATGGTAATTTGTTGTTGTTAATAATAATAAATAAATTTCGTTTATTGTTTTCAATAATACTGAAAAACAAAAATGGTTCTTGGAATTGTATTTTATCTTTCTTGGCGGATCACATCACTTTTTAATTTATAAAATAGTTTTTATAGTTAGGTATTTGGCTGAATTTAAAGGAGGCCACCTAAAGAAGCAATCCTAAAAATGCAGAAATAGGTCAAATTATTGTGAATAAATTTTCCAGTTCCTACAGTTTCAAAAGTGAACTTAAGTATTGAATATTTATAGAATGTTTTCATTAAACCAGATATGACTTTTTCTGTAGTAAATTTACTCGGCAAAATTTTCTTGGATTGTCCTGAAGAAGGCATAAATAGTCGAAACGCAGACTTGTCAACAAATTGTTTTTTTTTCACTTTGACCCCATTCGCAATTATATTTGTGAAGATTATTTATTTTTATTAAAACGAGGATTCCATTAAACTGACTAAAATTATTAAGTAATCTCCACATTTATACTGATTGTAAACTGCATTTTTAGGGAAGTTTAGGCTTGTTTTAGAAAAAATAATACTATTTGATATATTTTGGTATTCCGGGTTGTTATGCTGTGACCTCGATAACTTGTCGCTGCCAGAAACAGAATTAAAGTGCACATATCTAACATTAGCTGGGATTCTGTAACCTGCCCTTGTTGTTCTCGGGTTAGGCGCTGTGGGAGCAGATCCGCTATGCGAGGTAACGTCATAACAACCCGAAATATCACTATATACCAAATAATAGTACTGGCACACGCAACACGTTAAAAATATGTTTGTTTTACTTGATGAATATTTCTTTCTTGGAATTAGCACTAATTACCTTAGCACTTAACAGTTTTTATGAGTAGAAATATTTTGAATTGGAAAATATTTCCCTCCAAACATGGTAAAGTAAACGATAGTGGTTTTAATAAATTTATAATAACTTTGCGACTTGCGGGCTGGCAATTTTAGATTAGTTTGGAGTTGGTTATCTCGAGGAAATAAAGTTAAATATCCAGCTCGGTGTTTTCATATCAAATATAAGTTTTACAGTTAGCTTAAATCTAAATAAAAGTGGAGTGGAAGTTAAACATACCACTAATGCTGTGTGGTTTCTACGGAATGGTTATTTTATTATTCCATGGAATTATATCTACGTAATTTATGTATATGCGCAAAAAGCTAATTAACACCTTAAAAAAGCAGTAGCTTGCGCTGTATATATATATTGCCCTAAGCAATATAATTATCCATATAGTTGACATCATTTTAATCAGGACATAAAATACTGGTCCTTAATTATAATCACTACAGCTAACACAATTTTTACCAGAGAACCCTATCATATTCCCCTTTTTAAATTTTGAATTTGGCAATAGAGCTGTGTATTACTCAAATACATTGTATTCATGAGTGATATTCAATACACTTTATGCACTACTAATTAATACTATTACATACATTTTTCCAAATACCTGTAAACTAATCTATCTAATTATCGTCCAATTACAAATATTCCGAACTTGGCTAAAGTTTTTGAAACTAATCTGCTTTCCGTTACTCAATATATATCGGAAATCTTTGATAATCAAAGTCAGGTGGACGTAATTTAAACTGACATGACGAAAAGAATTGATCGTCTCCATCATGAGATTCTTAGCGGTGTTTCTGGTAAATTATGTATGTAAACTGTTTAAGTCTTATCTTCACGACAGACTACAATTTTTCTAATGCCAAGGATTTAAGTCGACGCAATTTGGTGGGGTTAGCTGGGGCTCCTCAGAGTTTAATATTGGGTCCTTTGTTATTTAACATTTATATTAACCCTGTCCTGATGTTAAGTACTTATTATATGCGAATGATAAGAAAATCTACTGGTCAGTGTCTACCGTTGCACATTGTGAAGTATTAGAGGAAAACCTAGAAGAGTTAGTGACTGGTGCAACTTGAATCATCCTACCTTAAACATTAAAAACTAAAATTAGTCTTTTTTTATAACATTAATGACATACCTCTTCTGAGACCCAAAACAGTTAGAGATCTAGGAGTTATTTTTGACCTTGGACTTTCATATAATCATCATATTCACACTACCGTTACACAGGCAATGAAAATAAGAGTTTTATTATACGCAATTCGAGAGAATTTTAGTTAATTGATTACTTTGCCTTTACTTTTTCTTTAATACGTTCAAAATTAGAATATTGTTCTGCAATTTGATATCCTAACTATGGCAATAAAAGTATATGAATGAAAACGTTCAGAGAAAATTTTAGAGCATGTTTATTTTAAGGCTTATGGATTTTACCAACCTATACATTAACCACATGACCTATTATTAGCAGAGTACAGAATCGACAGTCTAGATACTCGTAGACTCTGCATATCTTTGACCTTATTGTATAAAATTGAAAATATTTTATTATCATCTCAACTATATCAAATGTGCAGTATTGCAAGGCTTGATTGGCCTGTTTAATACGTTGGCTTCTTTAATCACCACTATAGTATTGCGACCTTAGTACATGCTTGTTCCTATGTTTCTTTTAGCATAATTTTAACTTTTTTTTATATTTGATTTTTAATATGTTTTCTTCTTGTGTTTGTATTATTTGTATGTTTTTTTTCTATATAAATTTTTGTGTTTTTTTAATTCAAGTATTGGATACTTTTATTGATGTCCAGTATTTGTATTCATCACGTTTAGAAATGTATTCAAGATTCAGTACTCGAAAATATAATTCATGAGTAGTGAAAGTATTTGATGAATTTAGGATATACACGAATACTCAAGTAGATGCATTCTCATGAACACTGAGGATTTGATGACCTTGATGTGGTTTTAATAATTAATTATTTTAGATAATTACTTTGGTCACATATCCAGACTAGCAGTCAATCGATGAAATAGATTTAATTAAATTATGGAATATCTTGTTTTAAAGGACCAAAACGACATGGACGGGCTTCTAATTTCCGTTACACTGCAAATACATCCAATCCGCCATGGTTGTGTTGGAAATGGTCTAATTAAGTGCCGACATCTCGCGTCACCCTCCAAATTACTTGTAATGCATCAAATAGGTTTGACGCTTTATGAATGCATTATGCGCATTGAGAACATGGTGGTGCATCGGACAAGCCGGCTCTCCGATGTGACCATAGGACTTGCTGAAATTCGTGTTTAGTGGCATTTAAACTGCATGTTTTAAACTTCTGTGCTGTTGAGCTATTGTTATTCAAATGTAAAAATCGAGTAATTTTTGAATTTGTATATATACAGGGTAGTCCTTTTATGGCCATTGGCATCTTTATTTCCTCCCTTGAGTGCCGATAATGTTTTTGTTAGTGAATTGGTATCTCTGAAATTATAGGTGATTATTTTCTTTTCTGTTGGTATCCCTATTCCTTCCCTTAAATATATGTTTTTTTAAATAGTTTTTGATATCGTTAGAAAAAAGGTCAGCTCTCTTGTTTTCAAGGTGTGCACGACCAAGTGGCCAAAGCCTTTTGTGGAAAATTGGAACCACTCTAATTTGGGATTTAAAATGATTTTGGTCAAATATTTATACTTTTATTGGTGATAAAGTGCTATGAAAAGTACCTATAGATTTTTTGGGATTTAGTGTCGTCAACACTACTTGTCCAGCATCTGGAAAATAAATTTCCAAGATAGACAGACAGGTTTTTCCTCTATAGCGCGTTACCATCTACTACGCCATCTTACCATCTCCTGAGATAAGACTCTCTATGAACCTTATGATAATATTTTTATTTATTTTTCATTCGCCAGGGCGAATTTGAAATTTTGCACGTCTCCATAATTTACCGTTCTGAACAACTTTTTCAAGTAACATTTTGCTGTATTTTCAGCAGAAAAGACCCTTTACCTGAAACGATAACAGTTTTCAATCGCTGCACTGAATATTTCAAATACGATCATTTCAAAAATAGTTACTCCTAACGACATCAACAAAGTATATCTTTGTCAGATATAACAGGTAGGAGAATTGATTGTTTCAATAGCCAGATGGATACACTAAAGAGCAAAAAAGTTCTGCCATTTAAAAGAATCATGCTGTGCCATAAGTGGCACTAGATAGTTAAAATTAGTAAAAAATTGTCATTTGCCGTGACAAAAAACATAATTGTGCCATTATTTTTAATACTCCGACATGTTTCAAAGTTTTTGAGATATTTCAAAATAAAATTCTAGCATTGTATTTTTAAAACCAGCAACATTCGGATAAGGCAGACTTTTTTTGGTCACCAGTATCTCCAGCTCCGAGATTTCACAACCTTTTACAGACACCCTGTATATTTTTTCCTTTAATTAGTAAACAAAAATTAAATAATACATTATTACCGAATAAAAATCCAAATTGAATCATACATTATACAACTAATATTCCATGTAAACCAGATTGTGGATATCCTTTAATTGGTATAAACGTAATTATAATTAATATTCCTAATTACTACTGTTTGTAATTTATGAACAAAATCTACCTGTATTCGGAGTCTATTAGCGTATATGATCCTTGGTTTATTATTATTTTTTTTAGTAATATACTGTTTTCTCTCGTTACAAACAAAATTTATGTGAATATTTCTTTGCAACTCTGATTGCAAAAGAACAAACCAAAAGTATGAGTGTGTGTGAGATAAAATATATGGTTTTGGACGAACCAATTAGCCAGAGCTTATTTTAGATATTATTCTATATATTTTGTAAGCTATGGAATTTACATTACTGTGATGTTTTCAAAATTGTTCTGCCCAAAATTTACAATAATTTTACAATTTTGTTACAATTTATTTTTATTAGTATACCTACAGCTAATGAATGTTTTTTTTTATTTTTTTTTATTGATATTAATTTATTTTTTTTTGCTCTTTAAATGATGTTTGTAATACATTTGCTATTAATTAGCTTTTATTTGTTTCTTTTTGTTTTGATTTCTGTCTTATTGAATAGTATTTTCGTAAAAAAAATTATTTCTTTTTTGTTTTGATTCTTGTCTTTTTTTATGATTTTTTCCATGAAACGTTTTTACAATAATTATATTTACAAGTTCTTTATACAATGAAACATATTTATTAACATTTTTCAATTATTTTCTCTGACCACTGTAATTACAAATACAATGCTGGCTTTTTTTATATATCTGTATATACTGTAAAATATATCTAAATTATCTGAAGCCAGCAATGTGTACAAATTAAAAGGAATTTGTAATTTATGTTTATATATATCTTGAAATAGAAGGTCTCGATATGCACTATGTAGTCCAAAAGTAAGAAAAGTTTATAATTCGCAAGTATTACCCAACCGTTATTCTTTTGTTTTCTTTTTTTGGCAGTTAAATCAAATCACATGGCGCCCTATATAATAACATCTTAAGTTAATTAGCCTTAAAATCTTGGAAAGGCACTGTCTTTTTGTTTTGTATATTTCTTTTTTTATTTATAGAATTGACTCTAGCTAGCCGCGGCCTATGGCGTGCCACATGATAGCATACTGTATTGTTAAATAAATATTACATTGAATTTTACTTGTGTAACACCCTGAGATTTTGGCACGTTATATATTTTTATTTTTCTGTACTAAATTTGACTACGCTGATGACGGTAGAAGGCATTTTTTAAAATTGCTATTTTTAAATGTAGGTATCCAATATTATAGCGACTACAGTAGAAATCTTCATCTGATACGGTTTCAGAAATTATTAAAATTGTACATACTTTTTCCTGTGAAACTTTTCTTAATAATATTTCGTCGTATCTCATAGAGAAAAGACGCTTTACTACTTGGAACTTGTTCTATGAAGTAAGCTGAAGTTTATCAGGGTTTGTTAAAGTTTATTTAGTTTGTTGTGACAAAGTTTCAATGCTAGAAGTACCACTGCCTAATCTCTCAGTTTCCCTGACAGATATTCTGGGGATAACGTCGTTAACGTTTTGTATAATTCGCTGGATTTACAATAGGCGGTAAAGCAAACTCCTATGCTTAAACTGTCATTTAATCAATGGTAATAATTATTGACGTCTTGCTGAACCTCGGTTAAGGACAGCCGCTGAACTACTGTCATCTTTTTGTAATTAAATAAGATTTTGCACCGATCTACAAAAAAGATGTGGTTTTAGTGACAGTTGCGTGGCAAAAAAGTGTCACATTTACTGCCTAGGCATTAGAATTATTTTTACTGCTGCTAAATTAAAATTTGTTCTTTAACAAAAGTAATTTTATTCATTGTAAACATTTATAGTGAAACAAGAATCGCTTGTAAGGGATATTCCTTGTCCGGTTTGTTTTGATACATTTATTTCGTGTGTTTTTGATGATGATTTACGAGTTATGGAGTCCTCAATATAGCCTTCAGTTGCCGTTGAATATTTCCATCCACCATACATTTTTAAAGTTGCAATATCAGCTCCTGAATTTTTAATAGTGTAGCGGAAACATTGTTCGGTATATTCGTGAGCATCTTTCAATTTGAGAAATGCAGCACTGTTTTTGCATTTTCCCAAGTGTATGAATTCCTATTAATTGATTATATGCTTTATTATTTGAATATTAAAAAAAAAATTTCATCTAATATATTTTTCCTGCTCATTTCAATTCTTGATCTCATAATTATGATATCATCAGCATTTCTTGTACCATAATTATGGTGCTCAGTGAAAGTACGGTGGTCAGACAAATTACGGTGAATGGATGTCAAAGTTTCCAATAAATATAAACACGGCAATGGAAGAATTTGCAGTTGTTTGAATAAAGGCCGACACGATGTTCTGGTACAGACATTAGCCAAGACGCGAACAGCCATTTTCTGCATACGAAACACTCTATCAGCAGTGGAAGCATTTCCCCAGAATAAAACTCCGTAGCTTAAACGACTGTTTATAGTTTTTTTATAGATTTAAATAGGAACAATATGGCGATTACTGTCTACCTAAGTTATTTACTTAATAACGCTCGTCTTATTAATAGTAATAATAATAATAGATTATTTACTCTTGTCTACAATATGCCATAACAATATTAATAAAATTTAATTACAATAGTAAATAAACATTTAACTCACAAACGTGTAAACTTGTGCGTGAGTACACACATCACAAATATAACATACATTTTACACGATCTTATACATATACGTACATTTTTTAAATAAAATAACACATATACTAATAGACAATAGACAAGCTATTCAATACCAAATGAATCTTTATAGGGTAAATCTAGGAGAGGTGGCGCAGAAAATTTTGAAAGCGAATTTTTTTTTTTTGGTAAAAGATATAATAACACAAGAACTAAGAGACTCTCTTGTTTCTTTTACATAGGTACTTAATTTTAAAATAATATGTTACAGTTTATACAAAAAATAAATAATATATTTTTCTATAAGAGGGTTATCTCTCCCTTACCATAAAGGACATATGGTTTGCTACGAAAATACCACAGTCGCGACCGGGACGTCCAAAACAGGATTTTCCCGCCCCAAGGGGGCATTTTCCCGAACCCAAACCCGGAATTTCAGTTGGCCATAAACTTTTCGAGCACAAATCCGGCTTTAGCTCCAAAATTCAGCGTCGACTTCGCCTTATTCCGGGAACCGCATTTCAGGCCATTTTCGGCCCATGGGGTCAATTTCAGACGTGTAGGCCCAATTCTGAGCTCGAGATCGGATTCAGCGTCGAAAAATACATGGGAATACATATGTCACACTCTTGTGTATGAACTTTTTTTTGTGGGGCTGTGTTATTATTGATGAAAGAAGTATCACACAATTTTAATAATATAAAATAAATACCTTTGTTTGCTATTACGATAAAATTAAAATTGAATAAAAAATTATGTGTTTAACTTGGGAGTAAAGTAAATTTAAGGCCTTGGCTGCTTTCATAGACTCGACTGCCTTATCCAATACCAACCACGGCATTAAATCTTGTACTTTACTACCTAGTTCAATAAAAACTATAATTTAGTATTACTACTAGCTATTAAGAACCACATACGGTAATAACAATTTTCCTGGTAATGCTAACTTAAGTGTAAAGAGTATAGAATACCATTTATCCAAATTTCGTCATCAGTGCATGTTCTGCCCTGTTCGCTAGTACAAGAAAGTTGGCAAATATTTGAATTGCCTACACTATTTGCTAGAAAATTAAGTACAGCTCGCAGTATTACCAATTTATAGACGTCAAATAGAAAATGAAATTCGGGGCGATTGGCGCAATCCATTTAACAACTCCCTTCGTACACAAAAACTTGTTTACTCCCTATTTAGGCTGTCCAGATCCGTTTCGTTATGAATGATAGCACAGATCCTTTCGTTAGGCTGTATCTACAACAGCGCATGGTGGGAGTTAACGACGTAGCACAACAGCAAAATCCAATTAAAATGGATTTGTTGATCAAAAATATAAGTTCGGCGGTGCAGGGCAACGGATATTTCATGGCTAATATTTGTATAGCGGACAAAAAATTTGAAAAGTGGAAATACGAAATGTTCCTCAACGGTTTTAGTAAATATTTCACTATTTTAATAATGATAGCAAGTCCGGTAAAGTACAAGAATAATTTAGGAAATAACGAGCTGAAGAAATGTAAATTGAATGTAAAATAATTGATTATATACCTGTAGTATACAGGGTGTGCCTAAAAGGTTGGGACAGCGTTTTGCCACATAAAATATAGCTGAAAATAAGTCGATTTAACTAAACTTGCATTAGTCCAAAAGTTGATAATCACGGAGCTACAGGGTGTCAAAGATTAAAAAATAAATCGGGTTTTCTTTAATAACTTTCCACTGTTCCACGTTAATTTCACGAAATTTTGTATCCAGGGGTTTCTTGGGATGGCAATTTTATAGAATATCTTCTAGAGGGCGCCACCGGCGACGATTTCGAACTATTTAAACCGTTACAACTTTTTTTCCCACCCTGTATATTATTTTAGACGAGAAAAATCTCTTCTACAGTCTTTTATAGTTAAGAAAGGTTACCATATTGAAGTCGCTTGGAGCAACGGTTTCTGAGAAAAACAGATCTAAATGTGGTTTGCAGTGCAAAAATAATAATAAGTAAACGCAAACATAAATAATAATTAAAGTAAATGCTATAAATGGCCACCATTTTCTTGTATGCAGACATTTATTCTTCGTACAAACTTTATTTGTACTCTGCGTAGCATGTCTTCATTCGTAGCGATATGTTGAGCAGAGGCACGAATTCGTCCTCTTATATCATTTTCGTTATTTAAAACGACAGAATATACCTTGTTCTAAAGTGTTCCCCACAAAATGTATTATAGAATCAAATCTAATAGGTCATATTGTTTAATTACAGAGAGCTATTTGCACTTTCTTCAAGAAAAATTACCAGTTTTGCTTGAGGATAAATGAATAATTTTGAATTTTGTAGATAAGTAATAAGTCATCAGCTTTAGATGTGTTTTTCTCGGAAACCGTTGCTCTAAGCAACTTTAATATGGTAACCTTTCTTAACTATAAAAGACTGGGGAAGAGATTTTTGTAGTCGAAAATAATATACAGGGTGGGAGAAAAAAGTTGTAACGGTTTAAATGGCTCGAAATCGTCGCCAGTGGCGCCCTCTAGAAGATATACCAAAATGGACAATAAAAATGAATTTGCCATCCCAAGGAACCCCTCGATTCAAAATTGTGTAAAATTATCATGAAACAGTCGAAAGTTATTAATGAAAACGCAATTTATTTTTTAATCTTTGACACCCTGTAGCTCCGTGATTATCAACTTTTGAACTAAGGCAAGTTTAGTTAAATCGACTTATTTTATACTATACTTTATGTGACGAAAAGCTGTCCCAACCATTTAGGGACACCCTGTATATTACAAATATGAAAACAGTTGTAGTCATTAATGTCAACGACGAAATACTTAATACAATTTTAGAAAACAACAAATTATTAGTAATAAATCAGTAATGTTTAAAATCTTTATTTGTAATTCATTCGTAAACGTCAATTTATTAAAACACTGTTTTAACCAAGAAAGTATATTTTTACAAGCTCCAATGTTCCATTACTCCTATGTAAACCAAAAAAAAAAATATTCTTAATTGGAAATATACGAATCGATAGTACCCTTCTTCGACATCATTCTCGTTATGTTTGAGAAACTATCGTATCGTTAAGGCCGTTCTGCAGCTCTCGGAAAAGTTGCGTTCAGTGGACGTTGCATGTGGATTTCGGGTTTTTCGGTACAACTGTTATAAAATTTATGTTTTTTTAATGATTATACTAAATGATAGAGAATGTAATTTAGAATAATCTGTACCTATCTTGATCGATTATTTCGGAAAATTGAGTGAATTAGGGCAATTTCGCAATTTTAGGCGGAGCCAGCAGGTTTCCTCTACGGACCAATCACACGTGTTTGTCACCTGCAACTTGTAAGTTCTGTTTATATGGGGGTTTAGACGGGCCCCGTAAGCTCGTCAAATTTAAGAAAAAATGGAATCGAAAATAGGGAATTTGAAACAAACAAAATTGACGGACACAAAAAAATCGAAGACGATCGAAACTATTTATAAATTCGAAGGAGAAACGTGAAAAAATCTGAAAAATTGAACATTTTTTAGACGAAATATAGCAAAAAATTCCAAATTTAACAAAAAACAGTCGAAACACGCAAAAATGGGGACAAAGCAACAGTCGAAAACTCATTTTAGCCCACCCGAGGGACCCCTGTTCCCCAGACGAGCCCCGCAAGCTCGTAAAATTTAAGAAATAATGAAAGCATCGAAATCCCCTCGAAATTCATAAAAAATCGAAAGGAAAGCGTAAAAATACGAGAAATTTGAATTGAAGAGACAGATTCTGTACAGGGTTAATTATGACTAAGTACAACGAGTATTTTAAGAGAGGATTGAAAAAAAACTCAACAGAATCGCCCTTCAAAAAATTTTCCGACTTAATTAAAAAGCAAAAAATGTAATTATATTAAACCCGATTTTATCGCAGACGCTGACGGCAGGCAGACAGCGAGCAACTGAGACATTTAAAAAGTTAGGCAAGCAGTTGTATTGTATAATGTTTAAAACGTTGTTTACCATGGTGAATGCGTTTGTGATTTTTTTGTTTTACTTGATTTTAGTGCCCATTTTTTAAATTTTGAACGTGTACTCTAGATATTAGTAGTAGTAGATTTCATCCGCGTCATGTGCGCAGGCCTCGCGTGCACGCTAAGCTACTGTGCAGGCGCTTTTCCGTATCTCGGAAACGGGGCATCGGAGACGTGCGCAGTAAGATGCGCGAACCCTCTCTAAACTCCAAATTTTAAAAGGTTAACTGTCAATTTTTCAAGGTAGTAGCGTTCGATCTCTCTTTTATTTAAAATCTACCTTCAGAAATCTACAAATGCAACTAAACGTCACATTTTACTATATAATTTTAAATAAAAAACAAACCTAGAACACCTAAAACTTGAATATTTTCCTTGATTTGAGAAGATATCTCCATTTAAAGTAGGTGTTCATTGGACTCACTTGGGTATTCATTAGACAGTGAGTCATATTTTAAGGCTAGAAGTTATAGATCTGAGAAAGTTTCTTTTTTAAATATTTTCTAGGGTCTAACTTTTTAAGGAAGTAAAATTGTACTGACGTAGTTGACTTAAATTACCTTATTTTCGTCCAAGCAAACTATAGTTGCGGCAAGAATTCAGTCGACGTACGTTATACGACAAATGAATAATTCATTATATTTTCATCAAAATATTTAAGAAACTGCAGCTGAGAATAATAAAACTATATACTACACTAAATATTTGTACTATATATTACACTGAATAGCAAAAAAATATTGTTTTTAACGCAACCAAATTTCGAAAAATATGTAATAAATAAAAACAGTTGCGTATCGTCAGCCGTGACGTAAGTCGTCTGAATTCATGCTGCGACTTTAGTCTCAAAGTATGTCCCATACCCTTTAATAAACACCCTGTGTATTTTGAAGTAATGGTAGAGCATCATTTACGAAGGCTAAATATAACGAAGGGCCAAGATTGGATCGCTGTGGTACACCTATTTTCATTAAAATAAATATAATTTAGAATCACAATAATTTACGTAGTAACAATCTTATACATTTTTAACATATAATTAATCTTTTTGTATATGCAGATGCACTGGCCTCTCGAAAATCGTCGGTTATTTTTTTTCGGTGCAAATAGCCAGTATTATTTCTGATCGAAGCAGAGTGAATTAAAACCATACATCAAATCCGTATACAAGCTTTATTTTGGCAAATATCTCCCGAGTAAAACTCGCGAAACTTTACATTCGCCCGTAAGAATGAGAGATGGAGGTTATGAAATATACTTTGCGATTTTCGTTTTACCGGTTTCCATGGATATAAGCTTTGATTAATGCCTAGATTTATCACAGGGGACGCGGCGGCGTAAAAAATTGGGTTGCGTTGCGAATATATCAAATTACTATACGCGGATGTTTTACAAGCTTACCAAGTTTGTCTGTTTAAACAAGTTTAACGCAAATATTACTCTATCAGTAGAAAACAAACAATTTTTATACAGGGTATTTTCTTAAGCAGAGGTCAACAATTCAGTGTCAAATTCTATGGCTATAGTTTATATATAGAAACATGGGGTCTTACAACAGCCGTAGTAGAGATGAGATGTCAAAACTTTTGAGAGAATTATATTTCTAAATTGCATGAGCAAATTTGGTAAGTATTTAGTATGTTGGTAGTTAAAAAAAATACCAGATTTAGAAAGTTACCAGTGGCGGAAAACAAATATTACACTGCGTAGTATTGCAAATCATATGCGCTAATGTATTATCTTTATTTTCTGTCGCCTTATAGTTGTTTTTATACCGCTTCCAACCCGCTATCGACAAAATTGGTTTGATTAAAATCAGCATTTTTATGGTACATAAAAATATCTTAGGAAACCACCCAAAACAATAATAATAAAAAGCATAAGTATTAGTTTTATTCCAGGCTTATTCCTATTCAAATACTAAAATAACCAATATGGTTTACGTTAATGGCCTTGTAGACGGAAGCAAGGCCGAATTTATATTGAAAAATGTCCAAATCATCAAGTTCCAAATTCGAGACGTATTTGAATATCTTTCTGAATCGGGATCATTTTAGAAAAGTTTGTTTTCTAGAAGACCTTTGACTGCTGAAACACCAGAGTTGCAAGAATTCTGAAAAACATTCTTCATACCTAATGTTAATGTAAATTAGTTTGGTCCGTTTTGAACTATCAACAATGTTCAAGCCTTAGTGCCGTAATACTACCTTACTAACTATAATTGTGCCATTGGATGTTGTAAAATATTGAAGAAAATGTTTACTACATCGTTGGCATTTTGTTTACCGACAAACATGAACATCTATTTCAATATTAGTTTTCTTTGAATATACGAATATAATAGATATTATTGGAAATTTTGTTTTTGGGTCTTACTTTTTAATAAGAACTTTATGTGCTTCCTGCAGACTATTTATTGAAATCCTTTTAATACTTGAACTAATTGAAGATGTTGTGTACGCACAATAAAGAAGAAATTGTTTATATAAGGCTCACTCACATTTCAGTGTGATTTCTTGTTAATTTTTAAATAAAAGATTCAATAATAGCCAGACAGGACGAGGCGCTCATGAACCAGGGGAACCCTCACCAACCAGATCACTAGACATAAACCGTATTGATTTTATTGTTTGAAAGCATTTCAACATATTGGATTACAAGGTTCCGATTGAAACTGAAAAGCAATTACGCCAATGAATTATCGTAAAAAAATGCACTTGTTCAAATATATCAATTTTGACGCTATCGGTTTGTCATATAATGTCTTATTTCGTTTGTAATACTATATAGTTTGATATAAGCTGTTTAGAAAAGTTGAAACTTAAGACGGTAAAAATAGGACCAAAGAAAGTAAAAGTAGTTTTTTGGTTCTACATTTACCGCCTTAAGTTTTGTACCAACTTTTCCAAACACCCCGTATATTGTCGACAAAATGATAGATGATACCCGTACCTCCATTACTAGTAACTTTCTAAAGCTGTTAATTTTTTATTTCATAGTTAAAAATTGATTTTCTATTTTCTTCTGCTGTTTTAATAAACACGACCCTGTACATGTTTCTGTAATAATTCAACTCTCAACCTTATCTCTGTAGAGTTTCCGTACCAATATAGCGGGGTAGAGAATCTAGAAAGTTACTCCATATACTCGTAACTCTCAATGATTATGGAATTATTTTTCTGAAGCAAAATTTGTTCAAGTACTTGATATTGCACTCGATATTTTCCATCGTAAAGTTTGCGAAATTCGAACATGTAATGATATACGAGAGTTTCATATGCCATTTATAAAAGTTTACTCTTTAAAAAGGATGCTTCCCAGTAAACATGTTATAGGTAAATAATTGTATTACTGTATTTTATGTAAGTATTTGATATTTTTATAGAAATATAATCCGTAATTCCCGAAAAGTTACCGTTTTTAATAGTTATTATTATTAGATTCAGTATACGTTATTATTGATATTATTGATACGTAACAATCTAAAATGGTGCTTTTACAATTTGATATTAAACTCCATATACAGCGTTAACTATGACTAAGTACAAACATTTTAACCACGTGCTCAGGGAGATCAAAAAGACAATAAAAAAAATATTCCAGAGCTTTAGCTCGATATTTAAAAATCGGGGGAAAACCCTCTTTACCTACGAAAAGTCGGCGCCTTTGATAAGCATCGACTGAGATGGCTTAAATCCATATGTTATAGACAAACCTCGAAGCTCCGGCGCTCCTAGGTTTGACTAAAATCAATCCTCAGGTCTGACTTGAAGTCTTAGTCAAACCAAATCAATGAAATTTTTCGGTCCATGACTAAAGAATTTTCGTCAAACCTAGGACAGACTAATTTGAACAGGCAAACGTCGAAACTCAATTTCATGAAATCGAGGTTTGACCAGTCGAACTTCAATTAGGTATTAGAATGTGTTAGTTTGTTAGATTAGGTATTAATAAAACGACATTTTTAATTTTAATGTTTTTTGTTTTAATCATATGTAATTAAAATAAAAAATTAGTCTTTATTCTTACATGGTGAGGAATTATGACATATAGAGCTGCACAATACGTTAGATCTGCTCATACATCTGTTGCACTTATCTTTATTCAAATTAGTAATTTTCTCGTTAAACTTCACTTTCAAAGTTTTTTCGTCCACGTTTTCAGTAACAACACTGTTTGAATCACTCATCTTTAATCATACACAACCGCACGCTCAATGTCCAAAAATGAAATGAGAGAGAGAATAGAGAGAAAATAATTTATCGGGACACCGCAAGAGACGTATAAACCTGTTTAAACCTGTTAGAGTATAGTCCCTATAGACAAATCGACGTTTGTCCGAGTCTGCCAGTCGCTTCTAGGACCGACTAGGCAAAGCCCGAAACAGATTATTTTACTTTCGACGTTTGAAAAGTTAGGAATTTCTAGGTTTGACTAAAAATACTTTAATCAAAGGTCGAAATTGGAATTTATTTTGGGGTTTGCCCGAAGGCTATGGTCAAACCTAGGATAAACCAGTCATTCCGGGCAGAGACTGCATATCGACCTTTGACTATGACACATAGATAAAGCTTACACCTGTCAACAATATCTACTACTATGCAGGCACTTTACTTGAAACCAAAACAGTCTTTACTCGGTGTATTGAATATTTGAAACAAAATTATTTCAAAAGCGGTTACTCCTAATAACTTCAACAAGGTACACCTTTTTCAGATAAAAAATGATAGGATAGAATAGGTAGGATAATCCATTGTTTTAATAGTCAGATGGATACAAGTCGCAAAAAAATGTAAGCCACATAAAAGAACCATAATGTGCGTAGTGGCATAATAAGCATAGTGGCTCCCTCTACTAGTGACGTCAAAATTAGAAACAAATTTGAATTTCTCACCCTCAAAAACCCCCGCTCCAAAATGTTTGCAAATATTTGGATTTTTTTATTAAAATATTTACAAATCGAAAATAAAATTTTAACTGTGACATACCGTATCTTTTTAACTACCAATTTTCGATTAAGGTACTCTTTCTCTATGTACCATTAATTTTGGAACACCCTGTATAATTTTCTTTGACATATCCTGAAATATTGATGTTATATTTTATATATTTTGTATTTGATGTTGACGTCATATAATTTTTTTTTTTTTAATAAATTTGAAAATGAAACACTGAAGTAGTATTTGAGTAAGTTTATAAATAAAGTGTATCCAATGCGTTAAAGAAACATAGGTATATGGAATAAATTTAAAGTGTAATGATATTGTGTTGCAATGATAAAAATTTTGGAAGCACCAATTTTTGGAATAATATTAGATCATAATCATTGAGTAAAGTACTATTATATACGCAATGTCACAATAAAAGTTACAGAGGTATAGTATATTATTTTTAAGGGGTAAGTCGCTGAACTATTAATAGGAATTTTGGAAGGCGTCAATGATTAGGTCGCAGCAATATGTTTCAATAATTTAATTGTTTTTTTGTCTAGGACATGTGTGATGGACGAGCAGTGAAGCAATCATAATTTAAACAAAATACATCAAAGTGATACTATTAATTTCTTATTACAATACTGATACTACTTTTTTTTCTCATATATTTTCAGGTATTAACAATATTGTGTGAAACTAACTACTCAGTGGACAAAAGCCTCAACCTGCGTTGAATTACACCCACAATATCTACCCATATATTCCTTATTATTAGCTTTTGTAACATTTTTTACTGTTTAAGAAAGGTATTTTAAGCTAATATGTATCAAATCTCCTACAATTCCTATCAATGAAGTCATATGTATGTTCTCTGATACCAAACATCTAGGTATGCTAATGAACATCCACAGACAAAACTCTATTCAATAATTATCTAAAAAATTTAATATATTTACTAACCTCTGGAGTGGGAACTCGAAATTCAACCACAATAATTGAGATCTCACTTATTTCTGCGTTTTATTTTGGATCGCTTCATCAGGTGGTCTCCTTTAACTTGAGTCAAATATCTAACTATAAAGATGATTATACCAATAAATTAAAATTATTTGAAATTGAATGTCAAAATGAAATATCGACAACGTCAAACTGATTATGAATATAGAAATAGGTAAAATAGGATAAAAGGTAAAATTTTTTATTAATTTTTATTTATTTTAGTAGGTTGTTATGATATTCATTGACAGTTAATCAGTTTGACGTTGTCGATATTTCATTTTGACATTCAATTTCAAATAATTTTAATTTATTGGTATAATCATCTTTATAGTTAGATATTTGACTCAAGTTAAAGGAGGCCACCTGATGAAGCGATCCAAAATAAAACGCAGAAATAAGTGAGATCTCAATTATTGTGGTTGAATTTCGAGTTCCCACTCCAGAGGTTAGTAAATATATTAAATTTTTTAGATAATTATTGAATAGAGTTTTGTCTGTGGATGTTCATTAGCATACCTAGATATTTGGTATCAGAGAACATACATATGACTTCATTGATAGGAATTGTAGGAGATTTGATACATATTAGCTTAAAATACCTTTCTTAAACAGTAAAAAACTGATACTACTGTTATCATCCCATCGTCCTACATCATTTTGTATGTATAAAATAGGGCCTACATCTACAAAAACACGACAGCGTGATGCTTTGCAAATTGCAGAGGAAGAGTATGTAAATTTTATGCCAAGTTTAGTAGCAGGATGTAATAAAATCAATACTTCAGGGAATACAGATCTGGAGGACGCGGTAACAAGGGTTTCTGTGTACCACGAGTAGTTGGATGTCCTCAGCGATATCGAATGTGGTGTAGCGTTCCGGATGCCTTGAGCTACAGAGCGCATTATCATCTACATGTGTATGCTTTTGATTTATTGAACCCGAATGGAGAAATCCATTTGTTCCTTGTTAGAAATGAAAACGTATTATGCGAACGAAGAATTTGTGACTTCTAAAGATTTATATATATTGATTTCCAGAACAGTCTCAGCTCTTTAGAAGAGGCAAGGGAGGCCAAGCCCATACATTTTTGGGAAATTAAAAGTTTGTTATAAATAGTAGAAATAATTTAAGATTTATCTGTTTGGTAATAAATTTTTCGTATCAACATTTTTTAAAAAGTTAACATTGACAATGCATATACCAATTTGAGACTTTGCTACACACTAATGTACAGGATGTTTCAAAAAGACATGACATTACTAAGGCTGATAGAACATGGGGTTTTCTTATTTAACGTATGTCCTAGAGACACTCATCTTTGAGATACAGGGTTTGTAAGATAATTTAAAAAAAAAACAAATTTTGGGAGTAATTTTTTTAAAAGTTAGCAGCAATTAGATTCTGAAAAAATTGCTGAGAAGCATCTGCCAAACAGAAAAACATTTTAGTAGTAAACATTCGAGAAACTGGTAACGTTAAACCTAAACAAAATAATTCAGGTATTTAATGCTGTATATAATAATAACTTATTAATATTAGTTTGTATTTCCATTAAAAAAAAATAATAAAATTACTCCAACATGTTTCGTGTGACAATTTTAGAAAATGTAGATATAGAAACTGGAGGAGCTCATATGAAAAACGTTACTAGACCAAAACTAGATTCTAAAAAAATATTTTCAATGTATATTGAAAACGGAAAAAGATACGCCCATGGTTGATAGTAACAAATTGAAATATTTTTTGAAAATCTATCAGGCCTTGAATTTATTCTAGTGTTTTTCATAACACCCTATATATCCAGAAATTATTAAAGCGTATGTAAATTCAAAGATAACTAACACCGATTTGGATGGTGAAAATCAAAATAAATGTTATTGACGTCATCTCGTCTCAAAAATACTGCAAGGCTATTGGACGAAAGTTTGCAACCTCCTCTGTTTAGGGATCTTGCACTTCATCAAGGATGATGAAATACTCGATTTTTGTGAAATATAAGATAGTTTTTTCATATATTTTCAGGTACCTATTAATAATATTGTGTGAAACTAACTACTCAGTGGACAAAAGCCCCAAGTTCATTGATAGGAATTGTAGGAGATTTGATACATATTAGCTTAAAATACCTTTCTTAAACAGTAAAAAAAAAAAAATAAGATAGTGTCAAAAGTGTGAATTTTTACTTACCCTGTATTACAACGACAGTATTAAGCAATCCCTGGATATTTCACATAGTGTATTTATTACATTTTTTACGAATAAGTGCAATGCAAGGAAAAGATAAAATAACAGAACAAATAAGTTGATTTATACACTTATAAAAAAGTAATGCTGTCCGGGAATTTCGCCTCTGCTAATTTGATTTGCTAGGGAAAAACAGCGCACTGCAAATTGAATTATGTCGAGCTTTATTTGATACACAGCAGCAGCTGACGGTCATCAGGTATAGTATTTACTGACATAACACGGTCTGCTTGAGCGAAATTCCACTAACTTTATAAAATACTTCTATTTTTTTAAATTTTCCATTAGCGATGTTTAGACAAAATGGGATCATTTGTACATGTTTTAACTTTTTACGGAGACAAATATTTTGTTACATTTTGTATTAGGTATCAGTAATATTGTGTGCTGCTTCATACTCCATTATAAACACACAGAGTGTTTGGAAACTGAACCGACAAACAAAGATATCAAATTCTAGGGATGATTTCATATCGATTTAACATAAATGCGATATTGAAACAAGGCGATTCAGCCGACAAGTAACTAGAGACAGCTTACATTACTTTGTAATTTTGCAAAAGTCTTTGAGATCTCTTTGTACAATCGCATCTAATTCCTTATTAAGTGATCATTACCATTGACCAACACGGTTTTATGACGAAGCATTCTACCGACACTAATCTAATATGTTTTACGCAGTTTATATCTAATATTATTGATCAGCAGAAGCAGGTGGATGTGGTTTACATGAACTTTTCGAAGGCATTCAATCAAATGCTTTCACTGCCACGTCAGGGGTTCCACAAGGTTCCAATCTGGGTCCGTTTCTTTTCTCTACTTTTATTAACGATTTAAATTCATTTCAATTCATTACGTGTCAAAAATTATTTTTCGCCCATGACTTAAAAATATATACACCTATTACATCCAGAGCCGACTGTATAAGTTTACAAACTAATATTAATGAAATAGCTCTGTGGTGCAGACTGAACCATTTCAACCTGAACATTTCTATATGTGAAGTTGTCAAATTTTCTCGCAAAATTAACAATGTTACCTTTGAGTATCAAATTAATTCTGTTGTTACTCGGGTAAGTGAAATTAAAGATTGGCAATATTCTGTTGGACAAATAAATCTATTATTATTATTATTAAAAATTCTGCCAAGATATTTCTTAGAGTGTACCTCTTCCACGTCACATCGTGAGTTCATTAACCATCTATTTTGAAATCAGGATCGACCATTTTGTAACTGAAATAACTTTCAGGGAGCACTGAATATAAAAAGGTCGCTCGGGATGCTGGTCACTTTGTTAGACCGTTCTGATCGAACGACTCCACGAATATGTAGAAATCGTGTGCAGTGAATTACCCCAAAGACCGGTCGCTTCGGTGCCTATATTGTTCATACACCCCAACGGTCAAAGAGGTTGTAAGCACGGTTTGAATCGTGGTGTATTTAGTCGGAAACGTTTGCTTAAATCTAGACCGAGGTAATATTTTCGTAGACCGCCTTCCGAAACTGAGTTTGGACTTTATACACCTCAGTAATTAAAGTTTTTCAACAAGTCTGGAATTTTTGTGGGGGAACTTTAATACCTATAATTTCTTCTAAAATTTACTAGTCGGAACAATATCAGATTGCGCCTATCTAAATTTGTTTTGTTCATAATTGTCTTCTCTTGATATACAGGATGTTCCGGTGGCAGAAACAGTACTAAAATGTATTTTTCCTGGTATATCCAAAAATACCCAACTGGTACTAAAAGTAGAAATATCACTGAAAACGAAATACATCATCCTTAAGAACTATCCTGAAGTATTAGTAAAACTCTCAGGTTTACAGATACAAGCTAGTCTGGTGATAACTGGTGCAATCAGTACTACACCGTCATCTGCTCTGGAAGTCCTCGGGGATCTACCACCTCTCCATATACTTTTGGAGAGAGAATACAGGTGGGAAGTATACATATTGAGGCTATTAGTATGTCGAAATCTAACATAATAGAGCACAGTGGAATGGTGGAGGACATAGAAGGTCACAGCAGTCTATCGATGGTCTCGGATGTTATACCTACAAAAATCAACTATAGACTGCCTTTTGAAATTCTCCTTCCTTGGATGGAGGAATGTCAGCTGGGTGAAACTGACCTCCTGAATGCGAATAGTTGCTGGTGCACCTATGACTCCAGACTTCAGACTCCAGAATGTGTTGGGGCTGGAGTGTATCGTTGCAAACCAAAGGCCAGGTTATCCATAAGCTTGGGCAAGTATGCAACTATATTTCAGGAAGAAATCTATGCCATTAAACTGTCTGTATGGAAGCTGGAAAAACTTATACGCAAGTCGATAAAAAATCTTTTCGATAACCAAGCAGCTTTAAAAGCATTTGGATCCTACCGGTGTAATTCAAGAACGGTATTAAACTGCCAAAAGGTTCTGGACTGCTTGGAATAAGCAACAGAGTAACTCTAGTTTGGATACCTGGTCATACAGCAATCCAGGAGAACGAGACAACGGACTCGTTAGCAAAGTGAGATACATCTTCCAGCTTTATAGGTCCAGAACCGGCTATTAGTATAGCTTCTCGACCTAGCTGGAGAAAGAAATCTTTCAAATTATTTGAAAGTTCAAATAAAGAAAACATAATTGTACAACAGCAAGTGTTGCCTCAAGTAATTGTTATTGTCTAAATAAAACAAAAGAACTTCCTTTATAAAAATGAAATTTCATCTCATATTAAGTATATTAGTGTTCTTGATTTGAAGTAATTTTTATTCTTAAGAAAAGAATATATGTATGTTATTATTAGTATAACTTTTGATACTATTATAACTTTTTTCCATGTTGTCATAAGAATTGCGTCGAATAAATTAATAAGTTATGAAAAGAATATAATATATAAATTTGATGCAAAACATTGTTAAATTTCCATTATTATTAAAAATCGTTACCATCAAACATTGCTTCTGAACTGAAAAATCTTGGCATACAATGCAATTTACTCAGATGGATTAAATCATATTTAACTGGCAGGTATCAATGTATGAAAATAAATAACTGTACACCAAATTATATAAATGTTACATCAGGCATTCCACAGGGGTCCCATCTTAGACTTTTGTTGTTCTCGTTGTTTATAAATGATATTTGTACCTGTTTTTCCAAGTACAAAATTGTTCCTTTACGCCGACGATCTTAAAATTTATAAAGTAATTTCTACATTAGATAACTGTATAGTTTTCCAAAAAGATCTTAAGAATCTGGCTTCTTATTGCCGAAATAATAGATTATTTTTAAATTTTAACAAATGTTATTACATCTTCTCACGTTTGTTTAATAATGTAAACTTTGCATATACTATTGACAGCAATGTTCTTTAAAATGTAGATTCTATTAAAGATTTTGGTGCAATTATAGACAAGAAATTGACCTTTGAATTTACATATTGATAGAATTGTTAGAAAAGCGTATCATTCATTAGGTTTCATTGTACGTTCTACAGTGTCTTTTAGAAAACCTTATTCAATTCATTGTACAATCTGCGTTAAATTTTTAAAATTAGTTATTAGTTGTCTCACGTACAATGGTCGTCAGCTTAAAGTCACGAGTTCCATGGTCCATTCTTTTCTAGTGCCATTTATTATACACGGTGCTAGAAAGGAACAAAACATGGAAGTGGTGACTTTAAGCTGACGACCATTGTACCATGAGGGATTTAATGATATTTCTATTCAGAACTTCCAGAAGTTCAAAAACTGTTTTAAGAGAGTCATTATTATTGCAAACGATTGTACATAAGCTATGTTATATTTTTACATAAGTTACTGAACAATAATGCAGATTGTAATATCATATTTGAAAAATTACAATTTAATTCTAGGCATTACTATGCTAGATTAAACTCCTTGTTTTATATCAATGCCTATAACACAAATTATGCAAGTAATTCACCTATATGTCAACTACAAAAAGTATACAATTCATTCTTTTCTACTATTGATATATTCCATTTGCCACTTTCTTCTGTTAAGCGTCTAGCAACTACATTTTTATAATTCCGAACTTTATTTGTAGGTTAAGATTTACTTAGTTTTAAGATTTTTTCTCTTGTATACAATAATTTGTGCTGATTATCTGTGCAACTCTGTAATTAGAATGTTAATCCATTCTGTTGAGATGCCTTTTTCTTTAAATAAACAAACAAATAAATAACAAGTTATATAAGAATTATACTATTATAATTATAAATAATTTGCGCATTTGAAATGTATAGAACTGTCAATGATTTGTCAAAATTTTCCAATTGTTTAAAAAGATGCTACAAATATCATTGCACAAAGTTGGGTATCAACTAAAGGATTTCTCTAAGTGTATAATGTTTCTACTTTCTTTAGAATATTTCCTGGAAAAATCGACGCATTACCTCTTGAACATGGGTGGCGCCCCCTACTTATTAAATTTCACACTAGAGTGTCCTGTAAGCACGAAGCGCGACGAGATTAAGGCCTCAAGCCTAGATCTCATTATTATTTTTCTTCGGAACATTTACATCTAAACCATCTCATAAAGGGCAAGTCTATTGCACCCCAGGGGCACCGCCAGCTTAAGAGGAGTGAAGAAATTACCGATCCTCTGTCAACGTAAACGCTTGGGAGAAGTGGAGCCGAAGAGAAACATTATTAGACAGCGGATTCCTTATTTTGTTGTTTGCGGAGGAGATATTGCTTTATGGAGATGGGCTTACTGCGGGATTCGATTGTATTAGGGATCAGTTTAACTACGGATGGCACAGAAAAAGGGAAGGGCAGAAATGATGTTTTTTGTTACATGTATATTCCTTGTACCTCAGAAAAATTTAGGCTGAAATTATGATAGAAACGGTAGTCAAAATGCGTGAATATAAAATTGTTGTGTTAGGATCTGAAGGTGTAGGAAAATCTGCATCAACAGCGCAGTTTGTACAAGGAATTTTTGTAGAAAAATATGACCCTATAATAGAAGATAGTTATAGGAAACAAGTAGAAGTTGATGGCCAACAATGTATGTTGTAAATTTTAGATACAGCAGGCACAGAACAATTTACAGCAATGAGAGATTTATATATGAAAAATGGGTAGGGTTTTGTTCTGGTTTATTCAAAAACAGCACAATCAACATTTAATGATCTTCAGGATCTTCGAGAGTACGGATCAAGGATACTGATGATATCCCAATGGTATTAGTGGGTAATAAATGTGACTTGGAAGATGAACGCGTTGTAGGAAAATAACAAGGAATCAGCCTTGCACGGAAATTCAGCTGTGCCTTTATCGAAACCTCTGCCAAAGCAAAAATAAATGTTAATGATATATCTTATGACCTAGTTCGACAAACCAATATAAAGTCTCCAGAGAAGAAGCAGAAACAGAAAAAGAAATCGATGTATGTGCTTCTGTAATTTATATTTTCACTTGGAACCAAAAAGTACATTTAATTATTTCAAGACTATTGTTAGACCAAGTGTAAAGGCGAGGAGGCAAGTCCGGACTTGAAGTCTTTTGCGGTGAAGTATTTTTTAATGCACTGTATATCATTTAAATTTTAATTTAAGTATTTGTAATAAATAAAGCTAATCGGTTTTGGGAATACAGTAAGGTACTAGTGCCGCCAAAAAAGTGCATCAAGCTCCCCCCTGCCGCCATGAAGGCTGGTTAGTGCGGTAAGCAAAATGTATATCAGGCTAAACCCTTCAGATGATAATTAGGTGAATTAGATTTTCTGTTTTTTAAACTAAATTGTTCTTACTTTTAAATAAACTATTTACGTACTTTACTCAGTTTCACCTGTCTATAGAAAAACGTCTAACACAAGGGGGCAACTCAGAAGGCAGTTTTAGAAAAATATTATAAATAGTTTATTTAAAAGTAAGAACAATTTAGTTTAAAGAACAGAAAACCTAATTCACCTACCAGCTGGAGGGTTTAGCCTGATATACAATTTTACTTGCTGCATTTATTTCTTTTGTAACTATTTAACAATATTATTTACATAAATAAAGTATGATAAAATAATTTTGAATAAAACTGGGTCGATGCTTTCGAGTATAATTTCTGTATTCATTCAAATATATTTCTACTCAAATTTCCATTCTTGAAACTATTTTAATAAAAAGTGAGACTATAATAAATACACGTAGTCCTGCATAAGAATTGACTCAGAGCAGGTATAGTGGTGTCCAAAATATTGTACTTTAACCAAGCCTTTATACAAAGTTGCACCTCGGAAGAGTTATTAGTCCTCAATACATTTAAAAAATATATATATATATATATATATATATATATATATATATATATGGTTGTAAAATTTCTCCGGGTTCCTTTCCGCGATGAATCTGCATGGTCCTCAAAAGAACCATTTGTTTGACAACGTTTCGGTAAAATCTCATTTACCATCTTCAGGTCTTTTTACTTCTGCTTCGCGTTACTACGTTCGGCTTACTGGAAGATGTTTGTCCACTTGGTGAGTTATATACTGTGCTTCCGTTCCGGTGTGTGGTTTTCTTCGTATGGCTGCGCGTCACGGGTCTTGCGTTTAACGGTGCTGTGGGTTCTTGTGTTCTGCTTGGCCTACTCTCAGCGTTGCGTATCACTGGTTTATTGATCTTCTTGGTTTTCAGGACAGGTTTCCAAGCTGTTGGTAATCTTTGGGTATCGTCACGTGTATTAAGATTTTGAGGATGTTTTTCAATTTCGATGGCTTCTCTAATTATTCTTTTTCCCTTATGCTCCATTCTTGCTAGTACCTTGGTATTATCGAAATCAATCTGGTGGCCGGTTTCTTTTACATGTTGAGCTAATGACGAAGTTTTTTCATTTTTCTGGACAGCATTCCGATGTTCTTCTTTCCGGGTTTGAATTCTTCTGTTAGTTTGTCCAATGTACGTCTTCTCACAATCTCCGCAAGGAACTTCATATACCCCTTGGTCTTCTAGAGGAATGTTTGTTTTGGCTGATGGTAGCATATTGCCAATCTTCCTGTCCGTGTTGAAGATGGTTTCTATTTTATATTTCTTTAAAACCCTGCTTATTTTGTCGGTAGTTCCCTTGACATATGGCAGGAGAGCTTTGGCTATTGGTTTATCTTCTTCCTTCTGTTCTTTGTTTCGCCTAGGTCTTAAAGCCCTCTTGATGTTGTTATCAGAGAAACCATTTTGCTGTAAGGCTAATTTAACGTTTTTAATTTCCTCTTCTTTGTGGTCGTCGTCAGAGAGTCGTTCTGACCTTGTCATTAGTGTTTTACGAGGTAATCCATCGAGAGCACTACAACTTCGTAAAACCGTAAAACGGATTACTTATTGCGTACGAAAAAGGTGGTCACTGAGCATTTATTGTAAAGAGATCATAACTTTTATTTATTTGCTATATTAATATTATTATCTCGTATTTATTAAATAAAATATAAATGAGTTTTGGAATTTTCGTTATTTGTTGCAGAACGAATGCTGATATTGTTGACATAAGAAAATATTTTTCTGCCTAAACTACTCATCTATTCAAAATTCTGAAAGTATAAAAAAAGTTTCTAAATAAAGTCAGCTACTAATAGAAAAACTGAGAATAATTATACAGGGGGTTAAAAATATATGTGCTTATATTTGCATGATACATGATTTTTCTTATATTTGTAATGAATTCAAAATATTTTAAATAATGTCAAAATGTTTCTATTAGACTTATAACTGCTTAGCCCAAAAATGGTTAACATCGATCAAGTCGTTTTCAAGATATTCGGAATAAACAAAAATTTTTCGGGAACTTTGGCGCTCCCTAGCGGCGAAACGAAGCAATTTTGGAAATAAGTAAATTGGGCTAAATCGGCTTATTTTGAACCCAGGAGTCTGTGGTCTTCCGTTGTACACGTCTTTTCCGGACACCCTGTATATATATACCGGGTGTTCCCTCTAAGACTTTCAGTGCGAATATCTCAGCTACTATTGCAGCTAGTGCGACAAAATTTGGTATACTGGCACTAGATGGCGTGTAGAATTCGACGATGCCATTAATTTTTATACAGGGTGTTCAGTTTTGCAGATAATCGATTTAAGTTCGATTTTTTGGTAGTCAACCTCGGTAAAATTTGTATTTTAATTGGAATATTCTTAATTATGAACACATTCTGATAAAAAAAGTCCCGAAAATTTTTTATTTTATCATAAAAAAACGCCTATGAAAAGTACCCAAATTTCATTGTTTTGTCATGCAAAATGTGTATAGCCGTGAGTCCAATTTACACACACGCAACAACCGCATGGATAGACGTCAAAACGTAAAGTGACAGGAACTGTCAAAGCAAGTTTGACTATTTTTGTAGGAATTTTATTATAAATACGTAACACCACGAGGTACATTGAATCTGCGTACGTATTTGCAATAATGCTAGTTTTGTTAAAAAATGGAATTTAGAGGTTATTAGCTGTTCGCGTACGCTGAGCTTTATTCGGCATGAATACTCTGAAAATATGTGAAACATGTTTGTTTAATTGTATAATACGACTATTCTGGGAAATAATAAAAGCGATAAAGAACAATCCCTACGAGAAGACATTAAATTTATGAACACGTCACGCCCTTGACTCGCTGCTTTGTGCTTTACCGCAGACAGAGGACTGTTGACTGTTGTTTACTGTGAATATGCTGCAGAGCGCAGACGCAGAGCCCGACTCTCTCGAGGTCCGAACGATGTGTAAACTTAACCTAGAGTTCCAAATAATGAAAATAATGAATAAAGCCTCTTCAACAAGTGGTAAAAATGTTTTAAAGCCTAGAAACAATCAGATAAAAATGCAATGGATTCCTTGAGTGAAAGCTTCAGTTCCAGTATTACAAAAATATCTGTTATAAAAACTACTCCACATCAAATGTGAGTAAAATTTCGAGCCATATACCTTGGTTGTGCTAAAAATTACTTTCATACAGTAAAAAGCTTGATAGAAAGAGATGTGTAAGTACTAAGTATAACGATTAATGGGAACTGAGACGAAAGACGAAGGAAAAATATCAGTGTACTTAGTAGGTAATTATATCTTGCATATTATTTTTCGTCTTTTTACATTGAATATGAGTTGTAGTTCCTGGTACTTATGTTTCATATTAGCTAATTCATTTCAAAGAACTATGGGGTTAAATTTATAAAAAAATAGCCCAGTTACGCAAAATCTAGGATTATCTTTACCTAATTAGTTTCAGATGGAGAAGCTATTGGGGCTTACTTTCAAGAACAGAGATGAGGAAACATATTTTAGTATTTGTAGGAGACCAGAATGAATATAAACATATTCATTTCATCTTGTGGTATGCAGAAATTAAAAATGTCTACGAAAATGTTTCGTCTCACGTTATGGAAGCAGGTTTACATACACAATTACGTTAATCATTGATTAAAAGATTCGATAAGATACTGAAGAAGCCAGATGCCAAAATTAGTTTATATTCGTGCGACAGAGAGATGGGAGACGAGGAAAATTTTGCTAGAACAACATTAGACTTTACGTTTTGCTATAAATAAAAACATACCTAACTTTCTGTACTTGGTTTAATTATTTAATAAAATTAAAGTTCATGGAATGTGTAAGTTAACGAGTGAATTAAATAAAAAATATAAATAATGCAAGTATGGCGGAAATTAAAGTTTATTAAATTGTTATCGTTTGTATTTATTATACACTACAGCAAATAATCCTTGTGTTTAATAATTCTATAACAAAATTAACATGTCTAAAACATAAATATCAGTGAGAACTGTTAATATTCAGTTCTTATAAGGTAGGTATAATTATAAAAAAAATAGATAATATAAAAAACTCACTTTGAAAAGTATTCTACATTTTCAAGACTAAATCAAAGATTTTTCAAAAAGTAATACGTACCTACAGTGGTTTATTTTTTTATTAGTGGCTAAATTGATTAACTTGACCCTTCATCTTCAAGTATTCATTATTTCTTAAGCATCTGTGTTTAATAATTCAGGTAGAATAAAAAAAGACAAATACAAAATTTAATTTATTTACAATAAAATAAAACTACAATAAATTAAAAGTACCTAAGTACTTACATACATTTAATCGATTTTATGTTAAACAGTTCTGTATTCTAATTTGCAGAGCACCGTTCAATCTAAGGGATGGTCAAGCATGTACGATTAGAAACAAATCTTACCATTTCATTGTTCGATACCTACCTTATTACGTTATGTTGTGTATATTGTAACAACAGTTAACTTTCAACATTTTTAAGATATTCTAACGAGATGTTTTCATACTCTACATAGAATTATGAAATTAGTTAAATTTCTTAAATTTATTCGTTTAGAAATTTTAAAACCCACGACAACTGAATTTAATGTCTTATAGAATACTCTTCAAAGTGAGTTAGAGACTTCTTTATAATATTATCCATCATTCCATATTTAGAATTCTTTCCAAGAAAATGTCTGTGTAATATTTTTCGCTTATTCGTTCTAGTGTCTGTTTTAATGTAGGTACTAATTTGTGGCACTAAACACATAACTGAAACATAAAAACAATAATTACAAATTATTATCTAGCTTTAAATGACTATTTGATAGGTACCTACTGGGTATAGTAGGTTTGCAGGTGATTCTTCCTAGCAAAAACCAGTTGCTTTATTCTAGTTCTGTATCATATGAAATACAGAAATTGTAGTTCATTGTTTACTATTTTACAGATGTAGAGTTCTTCTTAAACATCTTCTTCACAAAGTGTTGAAATATGTGCACAAGAATCAATCATTTCTAGGTTATGCTTTCGTAATATTTATTTAGTCGGGCTGGGGTACCTACCTAGGTTCAGTAGGGGTTCAGTTCAGATTAGATCTGACTTTCAACGACAAACATGTTCACATGTTCAGATAATTATAAAGTTTTAGGAATCGTTTTGCTCGAATTTATTTGTTGCTAAATAAGTAATCCATAATTACAGCAGTTGGAAAAGAGAGATATTCTTTAAGTATACGTAAGTGTATACGTAAATTGCATTAAATACATTATTTAGCGTTTTTATGTAAAATAAAATACTTTATGCCATTAATATTTGACAATTCAATGACAATTCATAGTTTTGACGGTTTTGCCGTTTAGCGATGTTAGTTTCTTCTGTGTAAGTCTGGCTCAAGGCTATGCACGTTTTACATGACAAAACAATGAAATTTTGGTACTTTTTGGAGGCGTTTTTATGTTAAGATTTGAAATGTTTGAATGTTTATTTATCAGAATGTATTCATAATTAAGTATATTTCAATTTAAACATAAGTTTTAGCAGGGCTGACAACCAAAAATCAAAATCATATCGATTTTTTGGAAAATGGAACACCCTGTATAATAATTGATGTTATCATAAGATTCTACTCCGTATCTAGTGTATGTATACCAAATTTCGTCGCACTGGATATGATGTTTTCTGAGATATTCGCACTGAAAGTCTTAGAGGAACACCGGTATATATAAATGCAATCCTTAGAAAGAACCCAATTTGGTACATGGTTTAGGTTTATTCCAGTTAATTTTTTACTATGAGTTCCAGTCAGTTGAAGCTCTACAAGATATCCATTGGGGGCAATTTATTTATTTTTTTTCACTTTATACATAGCATTTCAGGAGAAGATATACATACTTCAATATGTTATTCTACATTCAATTTTAAGCAAAAATAATTCCCATGAACTTAGATCTGGAAACGCTTCGTTTAGGATATACACGAAGTTAAATTTATAAAAACACAATTACTTTAATAACTCGTCTACTTTGAGTTAAATCATAAAATTTTGTATGCGAAGGTTTCTTAGAACGGAAAATTCAAATTTTATGGACAATTGGCCATATTTTCCAGAGGATGCCACAAGTGACCATTAGGATCCTTTTAAATCGCTTCATCATTTTTGCGTCACGTTGTATGTCATTTTGGAATAGAAAAACATTTGCTCTTACCTTTTCTACATAAGAAATGTACACCTTATTGAAGTCTCTAGGAGTAGCCGTTTCCGTTAAAAACTCATCTAAATATGATGATGCATGCAAATTATGTATTAGAGTACTAATACATAATTTGCATTTGTCAGTCAAAAGCATCATTGGAACTAGTTGACGATTAGCGTTGATCTAATGCACAAAATTCCAATCTTCTGGCACGATGTCTTGGAAGAAAATTTTGTACGAAGATAATACATAATTAGCATTATTCTAATACATAATTTGCATGCATCATCATCTTTAGATGAGTTTTTAACGTGGTTGCTAAAAATTGAACGTAGATCAACATACTGAAGTATGTACATTTCCTTTTGAGACACCCTGTATATGGCTAGTCACTCCTCATATCTAGAACAGCTTATATATATTTGAGTAAAGGAATACAAACGGTGTAATGGCAATAAGGTGGTTGACAAGCTAGCCAGGAGTGCATCGAGTCTTCAGTCAAAGAATTTAAACAAGGATGTGATACAAACAAATAGCTATCAACTTGCCAAGGATTTTCTAGAGTTCCTCTGCATGGATACAGACAAAAAGTTCCTGGTCATGTTTAGGATCAATCTACGTCTGGTGACAGGTATTTCAACTGGACACTGTTGGTTAAGGAATCACCTGGAAATGTGAAACACCTCCTTCTATGTGTTGCCAACAGGAAGACGAGACAGTACTTCATGCTATTTCGTCAATAAGGCAATCCATGTTGGGAAAGCGATGGCCTTCTATGGCCTCTACATTAGAGAGATCCCCCTGAACAACGTCTCCACCTTTTTCTCTTTATTAGACTGGTTAGCGGCTCAGGTGGATCGATCTCCTAATGGGAGGAAATGCAAGGGGCCCAATGGGGCGCCTAAGTGCTGTAGCCCTTTAAGCTACCCTCCCCACAATTCGGGATTCCAGTAAAATATTATTTCATCCTATTTATTTTCAATTAATTTTGTATCTAAATTTTAATTATTAAAGCTCTGAAAGAAATTAAAAGAAAACGATGGCACGAATAAGTTTTCCATTTTTTTAAGACATTAATTTTCTCATTTAATAATATTATTCATTCCCTGTCGAGTAATGGTCATGTATAAATTATGTGCGGTAAGTACTCGTTTCAGACCCTTAACTGTTCTCAGAAAATGCAAAGAAACGATGCGACAAACTCGAATCCGAAAATTTTTTTTAATCATTATGTACAATTTTGAGCTATTTATTAAAATTTATACTTTAATTACTCGAAAAACGTAAGATTCCATGTTACACTGATAAACAAAAAAATTGCAAGTCGAAATATACTACTATAATAATTAACAACCAAATAAGTTAATAAAGTTAATATTTAATAAGACATCTACAATATTTTTTCGTTTCTTTGCATTTTCTGAGAACATTTACCATAGTAATATATATTTTATACACCATCAGAAAAGAGATTTCAACGAACAAAAAGCCCACCGACTTTTATAAAAAAAACAGATATTTTGACGTGAGAATTTTTGATTTCGATATTAAGTCAAAATAAGTTGAAAAAATAAATATTTTAAATCAAAAAGATTACAGCGTGTTTAGAACATAAAAAGGTAAGTTTTCACCAAATTTCGTGAAAAAATAAAAAACCAAAAACTTGGTTATTTGAATTTTTCACATAGATTTTGAGGTTATGTGAAAAAAGTGTAAATACAAAAGTTGTAGATCTTTTTATTACCTACAACTTTTTTCATAGGATTTGTAGTTTTGTCAGAAATTGAGATAAACCGTTTTTTACCCTTAAAAAGTCACCCCCTTCCACTTCCCGACCTGAGATCGCCCGTAAATTATTTCTTCTTTCATTTTTGTTGTATTCTCTTCCTTTTACAATGGGTTTCATCCTACTATTATATTTTTTTGGTTTCAAACATTATCGGCCCTATAATTGTTTTGTTAACGTAAAAGTGTAATTCATAATTATATTAATATGATTAAATTGCAATTTATTGTTTCTAGTTCTTTATCTTTTTTCATAAAATGTGATACACAAAATGATATTTTCCTTCAATAAAAATAGAGTAGACACCATTAGTTAAAGAAGAGTGTATAAAAGTATTAATAACTCCCAGTGGAAATAATCCGCTTGGATTAAACCGATCACGTTTCTCTCTATTTTCATTAAATTTAATGGACAATAGTTTAGTTAAATAGGAAAGTTTAGAGGAAACTAATCAATTCAACGAAGAGCACTTCGATTCAATCGGGGGAAGCTTCTACGGTCGTCGATAATTTAATAAACGCCCCAGAAATATAGCAATACTCATTTCATTCCATTATTCCATGAAGACACACTTTTTACATCAAAACTTTTATCAATTCCCGTAGCTAACCTTTTAGAAAGTTATGAATATTTAAAAAAGGGTATTCCGAATTTACGAGCGGAGTGGAGAAAGCACTCAGTTATTAGCCTGTTATATCGGGCCGACTTCTTATCTGTGCACAGAGCGCCATTTTTAATTTCCCGTTTTCCAGGCAGAAGTATAAATATTTTGCCGAATTTAAAATTCAGATATATAGTTGGAGAGTCGGTCCCCGGGGCATACCTGCCTCCGAACTTCGCACATAAAGAACATAACTAAAAACTTTTGGCATTGTAATCATCTGGATGGTTCAATATAAACCAGGGGGTGAGTTTGGCTTCCGCGTTATTACATTTGCATACGGTAATGCTTCACAGATGAATGATGAATATTACGATTAGAATTAGTTTCATCAGAAAACAAAATGACTAGGCGTATTGGATTCGTAAGCAACCTATATATTTAATGGTCGTTTTTTTTTTATATTTAAAAGATGTACACAAAAATATAAAGTACTAAGTACCACCAAGAATATGGATTTTTTAATTTAGTTCCTAATTCTTTATTATTATTGTTTGGGATTGGCATTGGAAGTTATAGTCCAAACGCAGCAAAGGGCGGTCACATGTTCCGTCATTGTAAAATAAAACCTATGGATGATGTAAATAGTTGGAAATAAATACATAGCAGTGACATCTGTTAAAGTTATATATGCTCCAACAGGATTAAAACAATGGTATTATTCGTGGACTTCAGAAAAGCATATGATTCGGTCAAAAGGAATAAACTAAGTAAAATATTGAAACAATTTAGGATACCAACCAAACTGATTAGGCTATTGAAAATGACCTTAGAAAATACTAAAAGCAAAGCTCGAATAAAAGTTGAATGCTCGGAAGGTTTTACTATTGACGCAGGACTAAGACAAGGATACCCACTCTCAACGCTTCTTTTTAATTTAGTACTAGAAAAGGTCATACGATAGAGTCAGTTGAGCAGAGCAGGACATATATTGTTTCAAAGTCACCAAATAGTAAGTTATGCAGATGACGTGGCCATTATGCCAGATATAGTAGGGAATTAGTAGAAGAAACGAGAAAACTTGTGAAGCAAGAACGTAAAGTGGGATTGCAGATAAATCAAGAAAAAAGCAGGCATTCAAGATTAAGAGAACACAAAAAAAAGATACCAATTTCAAATTGAGAACGCAGCATGGAGAGATGGAGTTCAGGGATATGTGTATTTGGTGGCCCTGATAATAGCTAAATGTGATGACGAGCAAGAAAGTAATAGGAGAATAATAAAAGCAAACATTAGTTCGACAGCGGTCAATCACTTAATGAAATCAAAAAATTTGTCCAGAGGAGTAAAATTTAGAATGTATAAAACAATTTTGGGACCGACAGCGCTGTATGGCAGTGAAACCTGGATTCTCAATAAGAAGCCAAAAGACAATCTTCTAAGGTGGGAAAGGAAGATCTTAAGATGAATTCTAGGGGGAAAGAAAACAGAGGAAGGCTATGTTGTAAAAGCCAGAGTGCAGTGGCTGGGGCATATAGAACGTATGGAAGATGAAAGGACAGTTAAAAAAATTGTAGATAGTAAACCACACTGGAAACAATTACTTGTATTGTTAAATATATTACAGGCCTTATCATTGGTGTGACGTTACAAGCTGTTTAGCGCGGTTTCTTTCTGTGGATAGAGGTCCAGGTTACGCTGTTGCTGATGTAAACAGGCGTTTGTTTTTTATGTTTTTGCGTTTTTGTGGGACATAGATACATAGTGTGAATAGGTAGGTTCTGCCATAATTACTAGTGCTGATGTGGTAAACTTGCGGTATCGTCAAACGTAACTTATTTCTTTGTTTACAATATAGATTCGCTTGTGACAATGCTGTTGGTAAGTACCAGATAAATGGTTTAACTTATACAACATAACGGAACAAAAATTTATCACAAATTTGTTTCCTTTGAAAAACATAATTTCTTGTCTTATGTCATCATATTGTAGCTATCCCTAATAATACTTTTTAAAATTTGAGCCCATAAAAGGACAGTTAAAAATTGTAGATAGTAAACCACTCTGGAAACAATTACTTGTATTGTTAAATATATTACAGGGTAATCGCCTTATCATTGGTGTGACGTTACAAGCTGTTTAGCGCGGTTTCTTTCTGTGGATAGAGGTCCAGGTTACGTTGTTGCTGATGTAAACAGGCGACGTTTCTTGTGTTTTTGCGTTTTTGTGGGACATAGATACACAGTGTGAATACTGTGTAGGTTCTGCCATAAGTACTAGTGCTGATGTGGTAAACTTGCGGTATCGTCAAACGTAACTTATTTCTTTGTTTACAATATAGATTCGCTTGTGACAATGCTGTTGGTAAGTACCAGATAAATGGTTTAACTTATACAACATAACGGAACAAAAATTTATCACAAATTTGTTTCCTTTGAAAAACATAATTTCTTGTCTTATGTTTCATCATATTGTAGCTATCCCTAATAATACTTTTTAAAATTTGAGCCCATAAAAGGACAGTTAAAAATTGTAGATAGTAAACCACTGAAACAATTACTTGTATTGTTAAATATATTACAGGCCTTATCATTGGTGTGACGTTACAAGCTGTTTAGCGCGGTTTCTTTCTGTGGATAGAGGTCCAGGTTACGTTGTTGCTGATGTAAACAGGCGTTTGTTTCTTGTGTTGACCATGACTAGGCTAAAAATGAAGGTCTTCACTCATTAAATGCCCATTTAGATTACCTACTGAATAAGGGTACGCTACTGGTGTTTTAAGTAAACTGCAAATTTTATATTTTACACCTTCCAGCATACTAAACAACTGTGATAAATTTGTCAGAAAGATCTCAAGGGAATAGGTTATGACTTTTAAATTGATTTTTAGGAAACAAAAAACACATGCAAATGTACACAAATATAAAAACACTGCCACACGTTTACCTCCAAGTCATTCAACGTGGTTCAAAGAGGATACGGCATAATATTTTGTCTACTCGCAAAAAGCTTTATCCAGTGTTCTTTAATGTTTGGAGGTTAAGCAACCAGTAATGCGAAATTGTAGGTTTTGGTTCAGTTTTAATGAATAACATTTAGTTTTAAGGGTTTTATATTAAATAAATAAAGAAATGTATGTAGGGTACAGGTATTTCCCTGTAACATGGTTCGCCCTATGCTATATGATGTTTGTTTTTCTAGAGTCGAGGGTAAATCCAACGGAGCTACGGCAATAATAAAAGATTCTATAACTAAAGACTCATTTAATTGAACACGGACTATGTATTATGTCAGTGGATAATTCTGACGGACCTGTAATGAGCGAAAATGTTCTTTTGGCAGTATACAAGGAGGGAAGGAAGAACGGACACAAAATACTGCCGCTAACCGGATAACTGTTATCATCAGATAGGTATTATTATTAATAAAAATGTTTATTTTTGTCGTTTCTACATTTGACAACGCTATAAAAAACGACTGCATAGTAGTTGACATATCTAAGCCTTCTCAGACGATAATTGTCATAGGCGCTGATTTTCCGAGGGAAAAGAGGGTTTTGTCCAAGTTTTTGAACATCGAGCTAGAATTTCGAAAAAAAATGTTCATTGCCGTTTCGGTCTCCCTGAGCACGTGGTTAACGTATAAATATACAGAAGCACGTTTTCTATTTTGGCCGGAGATATTTTTCTACGAGTGTTCATGGCTTATCCACTTATTAAATGTCTAAAACTATTTTTAAATGTTTGTATAAAACACTATTTGCAGAATACTGCCCTTAAATGAGCAAGCATATTATTTTCAGCGTTTTTTTTTTTAAATGAATGTTTTGATGCCCTTTCGAATAATGAGGGAAAAATAAAACCTCCTTTACGTCGCAATTTTCTTTAGGATAGGAAACGCTGATCCCTAAAGTTAATAAAGCATCCAAATTAGCGTAATACTCCACAATACAAATCTGAAGACGGATGTAAGCAAAATAAAACATAAGTCAAGTCTCATTTACACCGTACTAGGTTCATTAAATTTGTTAAATTCGCCTATAGACATAATACAGATTTATAACGAAATATACCTTTCTCCGGGGATTTTAAGCAAAATGAAACTTTTACAAAGGCCGTTCCGTTGTAAAGGAGGCTCGAATAAACGAAATATAGCTTTCTGCAGAGCGGACTAGTTTTGGCAGCTTTAAAGATAAGAGATATTGAACATCGGGAAAGTACAAAATTGGAAATATTACGTTTATTTCAATAAAGTCTTTATTTTACAAGTACAAAAGCATTCAAACTTAAAATAAAGGCTGTGAAATTTGTTGTGGCGCCTTATATGTGGAAATAAATTACGTATATTATTTCAGAATTACATATACATATAGGTCTACCTTTAATACAGTGATGTGAGAGAAATCTTATTTGAAATTGTAAAATATTTTATTTTTAATATTACAAAACTTGTTTCTACTGTTGTGTTTATAAGAATTCCAATGGCGACTAGTACAATGAGGTAGTGCCTAAGTCTAAATTTATTAGTACTAAGTAACAAATAAAAATGAATAACTGCTTACTAATCGTTATAATTTAATATATTTTTTGCACGATCCGTTAATTTAACGTATTTACTGGTTGGATTCAAAGAAATAGTAAGTTGTGTTTACAAATGTCAGATCGGTAAGAACAGTGACTTACCCATCGGAAGGCAGTAAGTTATCAAATATGAAAAAACGTCCATCATTTCATTCAATAATGGTTATGCTAGTTCGAGTGCGTGAGTTTGTTTGTTATTCCGTGTGCAGATATGCCCTGTTTTGATTTATTTTTTAATATTTAACTAGTCAGTATATTTTCAACCATTTTGGCGGGGTTTTTTAACTATTTATGGATTTTCTGTTTATATAAGTATTTTTTATTTGCCTGTCTTGTTTTCACAGTAGCAATTAAACTATTTCTGTATTTACCTATCGGGCATAACAGACTTTATTTTTGTGCTATATTTGACGGCATGACATTCATCCTAGTTATAAATATAATTGAGTTTGTTTTAGAACGTGGTAAGAACTAGAGGTGTTAACCATTATCGTTACATGAAGTTTGTCAAATGATTTAATATAACGACTTAATTTAATTTACAAAACATATTTAAACTAATAATTCACTCTTATGCTTTTATTATAAAATAAACCATTATGTAGTTACTGTAGATATACCTTTGTCTTGTGATATGTATAAATAAGTATGTATAAGTATAAGTATAAGTATGCATGTTCGTCTTGTTTTCAAAGAAAATCTAACTAGTAAAAAGTGTCATCTTGGCATGTGATCTGTATATAAAAATATTTTTCAATAATACCTACCTACCTACCTTCTATTTTGCATGATATATCTAACCAATCGTTTGCAATATTCTACATTTAACGGTTTTAAATCTAATGATGTCACTGCCACGTCAGGGGTTCGACAAGGTTCTAATCTTGGTCCGCTTATTTTCTGTATTTTTGTTGTGTTGTTGTTGATTTAAACTCTACCATTACTTGTAAAAAATATTTTTTCACCGATGATTTAAAATATATATACTTATTACAGCCATAGCTGACTGTGTAAGTTTACAGACTAATATTAATGAAATAGCTCTGTGATGTAGATTGAACCCTCTCTATGTGAACATTTGTAAATGTAAAGCTGCTACATTTTTTCACAAAATTAACAATGTTGCCTTTGATTATCAAATTAGTTCCGATATTTTAACTTGTGTAAGTGAAATTAAAGATTTGGGAGTGCTTTTTGATAGTAAGCTTTGTTTTGTGCCACATATCGAATTGACTGTTTCATCGTCTATGAGAATTTTGGGATTCGTTTTCAGATTGGGTAAAAAATTTCAAGATTTTAATGTCCTTAATAAACCTTATTTTACTTATGTTCGATCTAAATTAGAACATTATTCTTTGACATGGTATAAGTGTCATATTAATGTGATTGACGCAGTACAAAACATTTTTTTAAGGTTTCTATCATTTCGACTTGATTACAACCAAGTATATTATACGTTGTTTAATATTAATGCACTTTATTTTGGAAGAAAATTTTGCAGTGTTAAATTTTTGCATATGTTATTGCATAATAATGTTGATTCCCCAAATATCCTGGATATTCCGATTATTGCATACTTTTTATTATTCAACAACACACACCAACATTTTGTTAAAATTTCCAATTAACTTTATCTAATATTTGTGATATTGTTCACTGTAAGGCCTGCTACAGACTATGCGTAAATTCGCGATTCCCGATGCACGATGCGTGATATGCGCGGAATTTACGAATAGTGTGTAGGGTCTTGTCCGTTAAAAATCCATTCATAAAAACCCTACACACGATGCACGAATTACTTACGAACCACGCATCGCGAATCGTGAATTCACGCATTATTAAAAATTATAATGATCCGTAATTTATTATTTTAGTTGATTAATCTTCAATACATTACTAATTTTTAGTCAATATCTTTCATCAATTATTATTGTATAAGCATAATATGTTTACTCTTTGGAATTGTGGCCTAATTATCGTTTCTATGTTAAACGAGTATGCCTTTTAAGATAAGTACAATTATATTTGTATTATCTAACTTACAAGTTAGTTAGTACTACTGGAACTTTTTGAAAAAAAAACACTAAACATGCTTCTGTCTAAAAGTGCATATGTTATTTTTTAAGGTCATTAAACCTTACATAATTTTTAGATAGACTGTATAATACATCTATCATTCAAAAATTCTCTGTTAATAATAAGTTGTAGATACCGCATTTCAACAACATTATTCAAATATGCCCTTATTTACCCCACCTTCGATTTTGATGTTTCTGGAACATTATTTACAAGACCCCAACACTGTTCCTGGACAGCATCTGCAACCTTTGGGCAAGAATAGGGATCATCCACTCCTAAATTCTCTTTACCTAATAGCCAGTTGTTCTATTACAATTCGAGAGCCGCTTTTGAATATTTGCCGTAGCAGGGCTAATTCCAATTGGAAATGTAGATTGATTTATTATGGTCGGCCTCCCTTATTACCAACCTACACCCTACCTACCTGCCGACGCAAATCAATGAATCCGATTCCGTTTTATCATCCGGGGTCGACGTATAGGCATCCATGAAGCTCTGCTATTATTTGTAAGTGATGGTAATTAACGTTTGCGGATTATAATTGGTTTATTTAGTTATACGCTGCATATTGCACACAAATAGCAGCAATAATTCAATTGATCTTTAACTTGCTCTCCCCATCAAAATGAAGAAGGTAATTTATAAAATACAGTGTGGTCACTGTGACCTTCGTTTTGACGCGAAAACTAATGTAGATGCAGCATGGAGACACTAGTGGCAACTAGATGTAGCTTTACTATATTTCGCGTAGGCATGACACAATATTTTTTAGTAAAAAAATAGAATTAAAATGTTCCATATATAACAAATTGCAGAAATACAGAATGAAGAGTCAAATATAAAATTTGCTACATACAGGGTGGCCAAATGAAAACGAAACAGAGCCATTTTCAGGAACTGCATGAATATTGTAGAAAAACGCTCAGACCCGTCGATTTTAGATTAAAGGGGGACATTCTTTGCTGGTATTTTTGACTCCGTCACTTTCACCCCCAAGAAAGGGCAAGCATCACCCCGAAGTATTTAAATGGCATTGGGGGTTGAGTAATATTTTTTGAAAGCTTTTAGAATTCTCTTTGCAACAGGCTTTAAATTTTATAATTCCGCCCAATACTTAATAAGAATTTTGATTTTAAAGTAGAAACTTATGTAGGTACAAATAATAATTAGTAACGGTAAAAATGTCATTCATTCGAGACAAGTACGCTAATGGTATAAATTTAGTATTTCTCGCGTTACATTGGTTTTTGACGATTTGTTATCTTTCGTGAAAAAAAAAAACACAATTGTAAAAAACAGAAATGGACACACACCGAACGTGAAATTAGTGGAATTCAATTTTATTATCTAGTATTATTTGGAAGCGTCGGTTGGTGGTTTATTTAATTGTGTTCTTGAAAATTAAACACTATGGTTTATTTCATTGCGGAACGGGTAGATATCATTTCGCTTTACTTTATGAACAATAAATGTGCGAAAAAAAAGCTCAGCTATTTAATGAACCACATCAAGATCGACATGTCAGGAGGAAGTATGTTCTACAGTTAGTAAAAAAAATTCAAGAGACAGGGAAAGTAGTCAATAAAAAACGAGAAATTGAAAAACCTATACCTAGTTAATGAAGCTAGTGAAGATGCAGTTTTGGGACAAGTTCATCTTGATCCTATATATTATATATTAAGTACGAGGCAGTTGGCTTCTGTGTCTGGGATCAATGGAATTAGCATACAAACCATTTTGAAGAAGAATAAATTGCATCTATACAAAATACATTTAGTACATGAACTTCATGAGGATGACTATAACAGCCGTTTGCAATTTTGCGAAATAATGAGTGGGGGAGCAGGGAACGATCCACAGTTCCTCTTTAACATCTGTTTTTCTGATTAATGCAGTATTTTATTGAACGGGTAAATCATCACAATTACCGCTATTGGTCAGATTCAAACCCAAGAGTTTTTCACGTACGAACGTTTCGAACAAAATCGTCATCAGTTTGAACATTTAATCAACTAAGTAGTAAGTAAGCAACTAAACATAATTTAAATTTTAAAATGTAAGTTTTTTTCAAAGTATTGGGCGGAATTATAAAATTTAAAGTCTGTTGTAAAGAGAATTGTAATAGCTTTGACGTTGTAGCAGTGGACCAAGGAGATGATGTTTTAGTGCAAATTTCTGAAAACACACGTACAAGCAGACGTCAGATTTCTGCAGCTACTGGCATCAGTCAGTCTTCCGTTAGCAGAATACTTCACACAGAAAAATTGTATCATTATCATTTTACTCCAGTTCAACATTTAACGCCACAACACCCACTAGCTAGGTTACGGTTTGCATAGTTTCTTCGCCAACAACAAAATGATGCCCCAACATTTTATAATAAAATATTATTTACGGACGAAGCCACATTTACCCGACGAAGTATTTTTAAATGAGAAAATAATCATTCTCGGGAGCTAGAAAATCGTCATCTGCCAAGAGAAGTACATTTTCAGCAAGAGTTCTCTATCAATATTTATCAGTTTTGATATCCTAAGACTTCCTAATTTTCTTATTTAATTTCCGCCGAATCTCAAAAACTTACATCATCTGTTTCTCGAAAACGGTTGAGTTTATCGATTTTTCTATTTAGAATTGAAGTAGTTCAATAGTTTATTATTAAAAAATTCAAAAGTATAAAATACAAAAAGTTACACATATTTTTACATCGACAGTGCATTATGACTAGCGCTCCCTAGTAATGACTTCAACACTGTTTGCATATTCGTAATTACTGCCACCTCAAAAAAACATAAGACTACAAATTTTCAAAACAATTAGTCCATACGTTCTTAAAATACAGCGAAAAATCGAAGAACACATTTTTTCAACTTTAATACCCTGTGAAATGTAAAGGAGCAACAATTAAATAAGGCATGTTGGTCTCAATCGCTTTATTTTGAAGTTAACAATCTGCCCTTAAGCTATGTAACATTATTAATAACTCACCCTGTATATACCTACTAGCCGAAACATTTGACAATACAGCCAAGGGTAGCAGGATATTTAAAAAATGGGGTAAAACTCTCTTTTTCTCCAGAAAATAGGCAGCTATGATAAGCATCTTCCGAGATGACTTAGATCTGTCCACTACCACGAGGTCGGTTTTTTTATAGCGTTTTCAAATGTAGAAATGATGAAAATGTTCAAATGTTTGTCGGTCAGTGGTCGCGCGGTTTAAGGCGTTAATCGAGGTGACTAGACGGAGTTGGTTCGAGCCCAGCTGCCGGTAGACCGTATATAAGCTATATTCGTAGAGAGGATTGGCACCCTCTCTGTGGGTATGGTAGGGTGAAATAATGTTAGCTTGGGTCAATGTGAGAGATTGATGCCGGTTGATATTTGACTACCCCCCTAATTAATGAGGTTTTCCAGGTTTTCCTCATTCCTGCACTGAATAGTGGTTAGGGCCTACCAACGTAAGTCGTTCCTGGGCGCAAATGCGGCCTGCTTAATAATAATATGCCGCCCCCTCTCCCGCACAAGTCTTCGACTTCTGGGCTAATCCTGTGATTAGAATGAGGGGTAGAGATATTATTATTATTATTATTATGTTTATTATTATTATTATTATTATTATTATTATTTTTTTTCCAGTAAACATCTTCCGAGGCTCCGACACATTCGGAGATGTTCTGAGAGTCAAGCAATGACTACTCTCACTCCGTGGAGTCAGTAATCATTGCGCCCGTAAATCGTGTGTTCTGAGCAGACGTAGCGAACCAAGGACGATTGCCTTCTGCATTGCCGGCTAAGATCTCTGCCGAATTTCGACAAGCCGGTATGATCTTTAAGTCAGAAAGCAACGTATGTCTCATTCCACCCAGGACGCCTATAATTAGCACCACAATCTTAACAGAGTGGTCTGGATACAGCCTGCGGAGCTCGGAGAGAAGATTATTATTATTATTATTATTATTATTATTATTATTATTATTATTATTATTATTATTATTATTATTATTATTATTATTATTATTATTATTATTATTATTATTATTATTATTATTATTATTATTATGCCTTGTCACACAACCTCAACTCTTAGTTGGGTCTTTTTCACCAACACCCTGGAGTCCTTCGTCAGGGCGTGGCGCGGACTGCTGTTAATCCTTTGTAGTAGGTAAGTTTAGGTTGGAATCGTTACTCTCACCTAACGCAATCCATGCATTTAAGGTAAGGTAAGTGTAAATGTAGAGGGTAGTTCTTATATTGTGTTCTCTTTTCAGGTTTACGACAATACCTTCCGCAGTATGTGAGCAGTGCCTAATATTGCCGTTTGCTGGATCTGCTCTGGGCGATGTTCTCCAGTGAGTTGCTCGACTCATATTTTAAATTCTTGGCTAACATATCCCTTAGCCCCAATTATGACATGTACTATAATTACTTTATTCCGCCACATTCGCTTGATTTCGATTGCTAAACTCTTATATTTCATTCTTTTTCAGCTTCTTTTGATAACATTCGTGTCTGCGGGGATGGCTACATCTATTAGGTAAGTTACTTTTTCAGCTCTTATAACAATGTCTGGTCTGTTTGCACCTCCTCCTTCGTTAGTTCCCGTCACTGTCCTGTCTGTTCTAATGGGGTGATCGTATAAAATTGTGACTCTTCCGTTGTTAGTGGTTACATTTTCTGGCTTGTGTTGATACCATTTTTGTACTGACAAGTGACAGTTATAGTTGCGACATACCTCGTAATGGATTAGAGAGCACACGCGGTTATGGCGATCTATATATTCGCGCTGTGCTAAAATAGAGCATGCAGTCATGATGTGAGCGACTGTTTCAGACTTCTCTTTACACATTCTACACCTTTCATCCTCTCTGGTTTTCATAACACGGTGTTCAATGTATCTTGTTTTGAGGGCCTGGTCTTGTGCAGCAATCAACAAACTCTCAGTCTCAGATTTTAGATGACCATTTTTCAGCCATGCATAGGAAATGTTTCTATCTATATTCAGATTTTCAATGTCTCTTATTAGCTTACCATGCATTGGCTTTTCCTTCCACTTAGCTATAATTTGATTACTGATTTTTTGGATTATTATTTTTGGGAGAGGTAATTCATCCATGATAGGCTCAGGTTCCTCATCATTTCTTAACTCTTTTGCTGTTTTTAGAGCTTTTTTTGTTAACGAATATGCTATTTGTTTATTATTATTATTATTATTATTATTATTATTATTATTATTATTATTATTATTATTATTATTATTATATACCAGACAGGTATCAGTTACAGTTAATCCAATCGAGTTAGCTGTGGTATTTTGCATTCGTTTTTAGTTTCAAACTGTCAATTTTACGTTTTCATTCATTACAACCAATATCCAACAAAACACACTTCGCGTACAGTTAAATAAAATGTCCATTTATTTTATCAGAATCGAACGAAAGGAATATTAATAGATAATAATAATAGAACACTTTGAAAGCACACCCGCTAGTCTTTTCCGATAACCTATAAAAACAAACCGGTGAACTATATTACGGGAAAACGTTTAAAATTGAAAAAAGGCATTAAAACCGAAGGAGAACATAATCACAAAGTAAACATATGATTATGACAACGAATGTTACTGTTTAATTTTGTTGGTTACCTACTTTCTATCCATCAAACGTGAGAATAACGTCGCAGCGAACGGGATCGCATAGTCGGCCATAAATAGGAGTTTAATATAGTAGAAAAAAATTGTTTTTGCTTTATAAATGAGTGAAAATTTTTTAAAGGGTGATTCCGTCATTGCTTATTTTTCTCTATCCCCTCTTAAGATATTTATACATAGTCATAGTTAACCCTATTTATAAAAAAAGTATATTTTTTTCCAATAATTCTACAATTTTTGATTGTCGATAAAGATTTTAATAGCTTGTGATGCCGTCGCAATACATAATGTTGTAAAACGTTCGGTATTTTAACAAAATCCCATCGATAAAATGCCTCGTTAACAGATAGACCGTGTAAATATAGATATAATACCGGATAGAGACATAAATCAATCACGTGATCCCGTACGCTATCCGGTCTATGTTTGATTCCCCGCAGGAAGCCGGTGTTAACCTAGGCTCTGCAGGACGGTGGTTTTGTTTATATTTATACGCTGGGAATTTACTGAATACGGTAACTCTAACAAGCAAAATTTTATTCAACTTAATGCAGGTAAAACGCAAAATACAGTCAATGAATACCGTTAACTCTCATTTTTTTGGGGCAGTGGCGGATTCAAAAGGACGGAGGTTTGGGGGCTCAAGCTCCCTCCTGAATTTGATAAAAAATACAACATAAAATAATGAAAAATTCGAAAGATAAAGAAATGAAGCGTAAACAGATTTATAAAGAATTAGGTATTGGTGGAGGGGATTGGCACCCTCTCTGCGAGCATGGTATTGGATCAATATGTGAGATTGATATCGGAATTTTACTCCAGTTCAACATTTAACGCCACAACACCCTCTAGCTAGGTTACGGTTTGCAGAGATTCTTCGCCATCAATGTGACAGATTGATACCGGTTTACATTTGAACACCCCCCTAATTAATGAGGTTTTCCAGGTTTCCCTCATTCCTGCACTGAATGGTGGTTAGGTCTACCGACATAAGTCGTTCATGAACGCAAATAAGGTAAAAAAAGCAATTGCTGTAAGTACACATATGATTTTACAGAAAATTGAGGGCACGAGACGTATTCGTATTGGACTCAAGGGATCCCTGGATTGGTTTGACAGTAAAATACAAAGCATTCGTGACGTTTGAAGACAAATAGTTATAGTCACGCTTTGAAAGAAAAAAAAAATTACAAAATGTAGATTATTTATTGAGAAACACGATGTGGTAGCACAGTGAGGTAGCACCTACTTTACTGATATTTATTTCAAGGATTGATATTTGGAGAGATTTAAAAAGTGTTGAATCATTTTCTGTTTTCTTACTTATTTATTTTAAAACTTGTCCTAGCAAAGATTTTTATACTTGCTGGGGACCTCTCCTTGCTTTGGTCATTTTTTTGGTATCCCTCTGTCGGGAAAAATAACAACACTGCCGCACGTTTACCCCAAGACATTACAATAGTTGTTCAAAGTGATTCAAATAAGATTCGACATAACATTTTGTTCACTTCCCATAAATCAACACCTTATTCGGTATCTAGGCATTTGAATACGACATGTTTGTAAATACATAAAAAATACGTGATATTTTTTAACATCTGATGAAGTCGCCATCTGTAAGCCAGTAGCGCAAGGTATACTTCACACCGACAAATTTTTACACTTAAATGCCTTATGTTGTTGAGAAATTAAATTCTGTTAATACTAATAATAGCAACAGTAATCAAATAAAAATAATTAGTACTATTTCAAATTATAAGATACCGAGTTATTTACAATGTTCTGTAAAAATCTTTTCTTGGACCCTTAGAATATAATATTATAGTCTAAGCTTTTAACCAGTGTTCTTTGATGTTTGGAGACTATACGACAGGCAGTGCAAAAGTCTAGGTTATGGTTCAATTTTATCCCAATTTTAGTGACCAAATTTTTAGTTTTAAACGTGTTATAATATAGTAACAATGGAATATGTAGTTTTGGCAGTGTAATGAAGAATGAATGTTAAAAACCTACTGCAGCTAATCGGATTAACTGTTATCTACAGGAACTTAGGTATTGACATATCTAAGTCATTTCGGATCAAGATTGATTGTCATAGGCGCCGATTTTCAGTAAAATGGGTTTTTTACTGTTTAAGAAAGGTATATTAAGCTAATATATATCTAATCTCCTACAATTTCTATCAATGAAGTCATATGTATGTTCTTTGATACCAAACATCTAGATATGCTATTGAACAATTCCACAGACAAAGCTCTATTCAATAATTACCTAAAGAAATTAATCTATCTAAATTTACTAACCTGGTTGAATGAAACCACTCTATAGATATCTAACTTCTGACAGTGGGAACTCGATATTCAACCACAATATACATCTGACCTATTTCTGCATTTTTAGGATTGCTTCATCAGGTGGCCTCCTTTAAGTTGAGTCAAATATCTAACTATAAAAATTATTATACCAATAAATTAAAATTATTTGAAATTAAATGTCGACAATGTCAAACTGATTAATCTGTCAATTAATTTAAACATCATAACGACCTACTAAAATAAATAAACAAATTTTACCCTTTATGTATAGTTTTTTATATATTTTCAGGTATTAACAATATTGTGTGAAACTAACTACTCTGTGGGCTAAAGCCCCAACCAGCGTTAAATTACACCCACAATATCTACCCATATATTCTTTATTATTAGCTTTTGTAACATTTTTTACTGTTTGAGAAAGGTATTTTAAGCTAATATATATCTAATCTCCTACAATTCCTATCAATGTGGAATTGTTTAATAGCATACCTACATGTTTGGTATCAGAGAACATACATATGACTTCATTGATAGGAATTGTAGGAGTTTAGATATATATTAGCTTAAAATACATTTCTTCAACAGTAAAAAATGTTACAAAAGCTAATAATAAAGAATGTGGTGGATATTGTGTGTGTAATTCAACGCTGGTTGGGGCTTTAGCCCACAGAGTAGTTATTTTCACACAATATTGTTAATACCTGAAAATATATAAAAAGGGTTTGGTCCCATTTTTGTAAACATCGAGCTAGAATTCGAAATAATTTTTTTATTATATTCTAACTCCCCTCCTAAGCAAGTGGTTACAATTTTTGCACTTAGTCATAATTAACCCTTTATACTGGGCGATCCATTTTGAAAATATACGTTTAGTTTATTACAATTTTTTGGAGCAGCCCGTATATACTAATATTTCTTAAATCGCACCCTGCTTGTGTACTTATCACCCTGTAGATATTACTTTTTGATACAACTTTGGCAATTCAAAGTAAATTTCAAAAATATTGAAATAAGAACCTCTATGTTGGGTGGAAACACGTCGTGTAGACAAACAAACGTCATATGAAACACTAGCATTATTTTATGAAGTGTTAGTGACCTTAAAAACTTGAAAATAAAAGTGAATCATGTTTATTTTATGTCTAGACGTAAAGTCAAAGTTGTGTTAACATGTATATTTAACTGCTCTCCTAGATAGTTCTCACTGTGTTATACAAAAATAAGAGGGAACACTGCGCATATTACGGGCCCCTAATGCTGCATTCACCGTCTCGAGAGAGCAGTTGATGTATAGTAACATGCAGTGGCAGTTACTACGGTTAACTATGCTAATTTGATATATGTACACTTAATTGCTTAGCGCAATAATTAGTACAGATAATTATGCTCCGTTTTTTCAGCAGACAAACTAGTTATGACTTGAGCATACTTAGTAATTTCTTAAAGCCAACATATCTGGAATAGAATGAGAAAATAAATTTCTTCATGTATATTTAAGGTCTTTAAGATATTCTTATTTAAATAACTACATAATATATCCTCGAGAAACATATAGAGATATAAATAGTTTCATTTAAATTAAAAGTAAACTCTGAAATTCTAGTAAATATAAAGTATTTAGGTGGCTAGTAAATATAGAAATAAAATCTATTTATTTACACATTTATGAATGTTATTTTTAAGCAATTTAAAGTAGATGGTATTTTATGTGGCTCTTATTCATTGATGTTAAGGCTGTCATATACGTTGAAAAACATCTGAGATGTTCCTGATTTGATTGCAATATTGATCAGGACATGTGTCTCCGGCAACAATCAGATAATAATTAAAATATTAACATTAATAAATTGCCATAGAATGTAAACAAAACCACGTGGCCGAAAACGCGATATTATTGGTGTGACGTTACACGCTATTCAGCGCACTTTCTTTTTGTGGATACAGGTGCAGGTTACGGTATTGGTGGTGCAAACAGGCGTTTGTTTCTTGTATTTTTGCGTTTTTGTTGCATTTGTGAGTCACAGATACATAGTGTAAATACTGTGTAGGTAATGCCATAATTATTAGTGATGATGTGGTGAACTTACGGAATTGTTAAACATAACTTATTTCTTTATTTACAATATAAATCCGTTAGTGCTGTAAGTTACCAGATATATGGTTTAGCTTGAGGTATTTATAAAATTATGCCATCTGATTTTTGGAAAAATAATAAGTAAAATAAAATTTGATGATGATGTTAATTTTCAAAATTAATTTAATACATTTTTATTGCTATTTTCTACTGATTTAATTTCTCGTTAAACATTTAAAAAAATTATTTATTACTTTTGTTTATTATGTTTTCAGAATAAAACAGATAATTTAGCGTAGTGAAGTTAGATAGTAAAATTTTATAAATGCCTGAAATAACATTCTGCATCACGTAAATGGTAGGAGTTATTTGGAATAGGAATGAAGCTGTAACATTCCTTTTATTATAAAATTAAGAATGTCACAATTTCAATATGAAACGTCTAGTAACAAAGTATTTTTGCACATCCTGTATAATGTTGGTAGATTAAGTAAGTGTAAACCATATCCAGTGTACCATGTAACTTTAGATTTCTTCAAATAAGCCTGAAATGTAAACACCTTGTACAATTAATATTTTATTAGTTATTTACTTACCATTACTGTGAACCAGTTACATCGATGTATATCGTTATGTTATAATTTTTAATACTCTGTATAACACCCTGGAAATTTGTTAACAGTTTATTATTTAATTAGTATCACTTATTGTAATAAGCTTAGTTTTTGCAAAAAGCAAGGATAAGGTAACTGTCATAATAATTCAATTCTATTCGAACTATTGGAACAATGTGCTCAGATCTCGAAAGCGCATTTGACCGAACTATCATAGAAACCGAACCAATCAGATTTCAGTGAGTTTTAGATCTTTGTAGGGTATAAAACCTACAGGAACCTAAATTCTAGTCCTTTTCGTTCTGATTTTGGTCGATTGAAGTATTTCCATATTACAGATTTAATTATAGTGCGAAGCCACATTTTGAAAATAAATCTGAATTTATTGAAGTCATCAATAAGGATGGAGGTAATATGTTTGACTAATTAAGATTATTATCGATAGTAGATTTCATTTTAAACAATATTGTATGTTATTTTTGAAACTAAGAATATAAAAATACCTAACCTGATCTTGATCTTTGCTAAAGCACATGCTAATTATTTTTTCTTTTCTTTTGTTATTTTTTCTTAACTTTAGAGGCCAATTAAATGAACAATTAAATGAACATTTAAATGAACAATTAAATGAATAATTAAATTAATTAAATAATTGAATAATCAACAATTAAATCAATCAATCAATAAATTGTTATTGATGTTACGTCGAATGATGTAAAATTTTGAGAATTTCTATTTCTCAAGTTGGAATATTTTGTTTAACCTTGCTGAAAAGTTTTTTCATTGAAGAATCAAAATTGAAATAAGAAGGCCATTCTAAAGCTTTGAAATCTAGATTGTAAGCGGCACTATCCAGGTACGACAGGAAAGCTGCTGTTCTCGAAGCACTGCTTTGAAAATCCAGATTGTAGCGGCCCTAGTCCAGGTACGACAGGAAAGCTGCCCATCTCGGAGTCATCTCCAACGTTAACAACGGATGAACTTGTCAACTGCTTCAATTCCACTTCTGTATGTCAACCTCTTCAATTCCACATCTGTGTATCAACTAGTGGGCAAGTTAATAAACTGTGTTTATTTTTTATGTATGTATTTTATTTCACTTTTTGACTTCAGCAAAATTTATCATCCTCCTACAGGGGTAAAATGGCAAACCGAATAGATTATTCTGTAGGTGGCGCCCAATTATAACATCATTTTAAACAGTTTGCTAGTCAAGAACCCACGACTTTAAAAAAGTGCCCCGAATAAAAGAGCAGCCGTCCGCAACATTGTACATTTATCGTTTGTAACAAACGATAGGTAACAAAGCGCTAAATACAATAAATGAGAGAAAATATAAGTTTCCTTTACCATTCTGGTAGCTTAATAGAAAAGTTTCATTAATTCTTTGCAACCTTACATTTTATTTTTTTCAGTGGGTTTAAACCTATCTGTCTTTCCATTCAAATTTACACTAAAATGGCCTTCACAAACAAACGATGTTGCAACGCTTTCTTTCGTCGCGTTTCATTGCCCTGCATCACTTTTTAATTTAATTTTTTTACCACTGAAATATTTTTATTAGGCGCTGTATGCGTACATAATGGCATAATGCAATTTTGCAAGTCTATTTTGCAACTTTATTCAATACCAACATCTATCTAACACAATAATATCACAAATGACGAAATTACCTCTTCTAAACGCATGTATTGTGTTGTCCGAATGCTTGGAAATCGTATACAGATATAAACTGAAGCACACTTCTGTATTTAGGTATACACGTGCGAACGGCGTTTGACGTCACAGGTCTACGCTGTGACGGCGACCGTTTTGAGGGAGTGTGGACAGACTAAACTTTTAAATAACGTTTTTAGACTTATTATCTAGGACAAACCCCATTTTGATTAAAATAATACATTCTTTCTTCAGTATCTGTTTAGAAAAGTCATACAGTTTCCCCATTACAAATTGTCATCAGCTGACATTGAATACATTAATGATTTAGAAATCTAATGGATTCAGCTCTGGAGACCTTGCAGGCCCATGAGATCCACCTCGTTCTATACAGCGTTTATTAAAATAGTGATTTAGTTGTGTTTTTTTAACGAGAACTACTTTAACAAATAGCTTAATTAGTCAGATCTGAGGGAGAGATTGCAATGCCCTCTGAATTTAGATGGACTATAAGCATCAAAATGATGAAAGTCAAACCTTACTTTGACTTATTAAACTTTAAGTTGAAGAATCTAATGACATTGCAAAAACGATATAAAGAAGTTATATGAAATATGTTTACACAAGCAGTCCAAAAATTTAAAAATATTGAAAGTGATGGGCACTTCTGGTGTAATCGGAAGTTATGCCAAAATTGAATTAAATACTTTTAGAATCACCGGTGTATGGTCAATAAAAGCTGAAACATCTGGTATATCCTTACAACAATTACGGTTTTTTTCAACGTCATTATCGGCATTGGCATACAGATTGTAACAGAATGCCAATTTTCAAAAAAATAATATAGGCCAGCAGTAAAATCAATCTGAAAATAAATGAAAACTATTTTTTATCCATTTTTCAAGGGATTGCAATTCAATAAGTATCATTTTTGGAATTGTAATGTTTTGAACAATACTATCATTTTCGGTATAACGTATATTAATTTTTTCCACCATGTGTAAAATTTCAAACAAGAAAAACTAAACACGTAGAAAGGAGTATACCTAATGTATATAAAACGTGGAAGATAATCACGTAAGGTAGCTCAATTTCCTGCATTAGAGCTACTATGCAGTAAATATCAGAAGGCACTTCGCCGTTTATTTCACTATTTCAAACTGTACTGTTTAAATCCGATGCACATATATCTTACTACCTTAAAAGCGTGGGTTTGATTCTCTTAGGACGACGATAAATGGTTATATCTATATGTTTTTTGTGTGTTTAAAGGATCAACCCGATTAGAGGAAAGATAGTTTTCCACTCGATGCCCAAAGTGGAAGCAAGTATCACTGTCCCTATTGCCTTTTTTTTGTGAATAAAATATGTTCGACCAGAAACATTGGTAATTCTTTTATCTAAACATATCGTGCACTTTGCTTTCCATGATGGTGTTTCTTTATGAATGATTGATGCGTCCAGACCATAATATAAATTCGTTTCGTGATACAACTTAGGTAGGTAGGTGTGCAGAACATTTCGTATCCAAGAACACTTAGTAAAAAAGTGACAAAATAGGAAAGATCAATTCCAAATGAAATTGTGTGTAGGTATTTAGACTACAATAGTTTCATTTAGGATTTCCTTGTTCATAGTAGTGGAGATGTAAAGGATTATTGAGCATATATTTATTTAAAAATGGTAATGATATTTTCGATACAATACCTTTTTCTAAAAGAGCATCTTGAGCGCATGAGAATCAATGTATCGAGAAAAATATTTTAGCCAACAGTTTAGATTTATTATCCCCAACAAAATATCTGCATTAAATAGGCTCCATAATAAAAACAATTTCACTAAAGGGATATACTAGTGGTTAAAAAATAATTTTTAACTACTATTCTATGACAATACCAGCAAATTAAGTGACCTTTTAGTTGCTACTTTTCTTACCATTAGTATGTGCGCTTAGCTTGGTTCAATTATCACCTATGTTTAAACTTTCATAGTGCATTCAAAAAGTTACACGTAAAATGCATGTTACATGATAAATTAGACAAAATCAACCAACCATTCCTAGTTCTTTTATTATTAACTTTTTGAATAAAACACCAAAATTTTACATTGAAGTTGATAAAGACTAGTAACGTGTCTTTTATGTTGCAATGTTGGCTACAAACATACAATATACAAATAAGATACAAATATACAATAAAGACATGAAGGAAAATAACATAAATGGTAATAAAAACAAAATTGTTGAAACCTCTCTACTACAGTCTTTCTCTCAGAATTAATACATGAAAAATTTATACCACATTGCTCTGAAATAATATTAAAATTATGAAAGATAATGTACGCTGGTGATTTTTTAAGTGATGGTAGTAGCTGACGGTAAATGAAACGTTTCAACTTGTCACACAGTTAGGGTGGGTTCGGAAAAATATATTTCTTTGTCATCAAAACATCTACTATACAGCATAAAGTCAAGAATTCTCAGATTGTTCTGCAAAACGGTATCATATTTTTCCTCTCACGTTCAGCTCTAGGTCCTTATAACTGGAAAATAATGTGTCGCAAATAAAAAAACATTACTTACTGCGTTATTTATTAAAAAATATACTGATGCTATCACAGTTGTTTCAATATGGTGAATAACTGAAGGTACCAGTGAATAATTAAAATGTGTGTATGCTAAATCTTCGCGAATTCTAAGATCCTTAAATATCCGTTGAGCATATAAAATAGAAGTAACATCACTTGAGTGTAGTCGCTGTAGAATACTTTTTATGCCGTCAACATGTATGTAGTAATATCACGTTGCTCCTAACTACGTATCTCAACGTACGGTTGCATTGCATCTGTTTTACGAGTAGCAACCTGCTGTAAGTCCAAACATGTCTAAATGAAAACAACACTCCTGGGCATCAATTCTAGAATGCAGTAAAATAAATTCGAGTGGGAATTCATTCTACTTTAAAAATTCCTGAGTATATTATTATCTATGTGTATATTTACAATTCTTGAAGCTTTATGTTCCTTCAGCACAAACCCTTTGAAATAATTCCCCAATTTTTTATGAGACATAACTGCAATGAGAATGATCGATAATACAGATTTGCATTTTTTCATGAGAATCGAGCTCCTGCAGGTAAATACATGTTTATGTCGATTGGCTGGCATGAATAAGATTAAATTTGTTTTAATATAAATAAAGTATATTTAAATATTAAGGTCCTGAGGTCTGTGAACAAAGTGCGAGCTTTACATATAGCGCTACTAGCATGGTAAGAGGGTTTTTACTGGCAGACAGAAGAATATGACTGGCGAGGCGTAGACGAGCCTGTACCTTCTGGAGTTAGAACGTAGTTTTAAATGCATTGGCTGATAATATATAATTTAATTTCACTTTTGGTATTGTTACTTTGTATGTGGCGCTGTTGGATATCTCTAAATGTTCAAATCAGCTACTCTACTTCATGTACTTACTAGAGGACGCTGAATTAGTGCTAGAACTAGTCGCTGAAGTTGAACGGTAATACGGCGGTGAACCTGGGGGTTCTGGCTTCCCCAGAGTCGTGGTGGAACCCATTCGTCGGGTTACATCTGGTGCTGGTGCAAACGCTCTTTCATCCTGAAACGAAAATGAGAAATTGGAGTAATACTGGGAGGAAGCATAGAGAGAAAAATAAAATGTCAACTCCTTATATATGATGGAACAATCTCATATACATATTTGGTTGTGCATCAGCATAATAGACTATAGATTGTAGTGTAATGATTTTTTAAACTGCTGAGCTCTCAAATTGAGATTAACTATATGAGATTTGTTTAATTAACATATATCCCTTATCAGGTTAGCTTTGAAAACAATTGTAATCATCCACCTGAAGTTTTACTAATACCTAATACTACTACTAGGGTTTATAACTGTCACATTAGTTTCTGCTGTTTATATTTGATAGTGATTCTAAACATTGTAAGTTTGAAATCGAACTTATTGTTCAAATTCCATCCAGGTTGTAACAATTGCAAAATCCTACAAGTATGTGTAGTTTTATTTAATAATGAAAAAAGGAGATTAAAAATAAACCGCAAAAAGGTGCAATGTGTACTACATTAATATGACATGTGTGAAAGGTATAATTATAACAAATCATTGAATTTCAAATAGGGTAATTTAAAAAAATGTTGAAGTGAGTGTAGAATCAATCATGCATAATATGCAAAATATGCTCTTTGCATATTTGAGTTGCTATAGATATTATGTATATTAGTAATATTGTTTAATTAATTATACGGGATTTTAATCAAATTAAACATATTCATTACATTAAAAAAAAACTACTTTCTTTATACCAAAGGCCAACAAAGGAAGCAATTTTGTGTCCATTAAAATTATTTGGAATTTCGTTTCGCTTCCGGATTTCAACATAAATATAATATTTATTTCATTTTGCCATTTTATGTACGCAGGAGGAAATTAAAATAAAATTAAATAGCTGAAACCTAATTTGGAGCACGAGATTATTTCAGTTTGCGTACTTTATGTCGTTGCTATTTATCACACGAACTGCATTTCCTTTGCCTAACAAGCGAAATAATTAAGATCTACACTGTCAAATTTTAATAACACTCTCATACTTAGTTATTTTTATTTGTATGTAAAGGACCTACAATTATTTAATAATGTAGGTACCCTAAATAAGGCATTATTTAAAGAGTAATTCCTTGAGAAATATAATGCATGTAAAAGAGTTTATTTCATACTGTCCGATAAATTACTATTTCCCGGAGTCATTTTCGGCCTGGAAATGGCACATTACAGTATCTGATACCGTAATATGTGTTGCCTAGCAACACTATTTAATATCTTGCTTAATTTTATTTACGTTGGAATTATAATATTATTGTTGAACTTTTATAGAAATGTATGTATGTACCTACCTCTAGTTGTAATATGATTTTTTCTTAATTATTTGTCACGTTATTTTTTATTTAACATAACCTAAATTTCTAAAATACTAAACAATGCAGAAATGGCATTATATTATTTGATATTGACAAGCAATTATGTTCTTATTTTTATTTGACAGTGACAAGCAAATAGTAGTTATTTATAGTACAAGTGGGATATATACTCGCGTCAAGAATTCAGACGTGTTACGTCACAGCTGACGTTACACATTTGTTTTTATTGTCAACGTAATTTTCGATATTTGGTCTCGTTAAAACCAATAATTTTTTGCAATTTAGTGCAATATATAATGCAAACTTTTAGTGTAGTATATATATATTACTGTCAGTTGCAGTTTCTTAAATATTTTGATGAAAATATAATGAATTATTCATTTGTTCGCATGACGTAAGTCGTCTGAATTCTTGTCGCGAGTTTAGACATTATTATACTTGAGTGAGAAATTTGCACGACGAGAACGTAGTTCGAGTCGTGTAATTTTATGAATGTAATAAAAAAAATGCCGTTATCCCTCTTGTACTATAAAATTTTATCTAGAACTGCAAAATATTTTATCTACAACTACCTTAAATTGAGAAAAATCCAAATTAGATACTGTTTTAAGTTTTGATTCAAAATCAAGAAGCAAAGGCATTGTTATGGTAACCTGTCAATCTTCCTGTCAAACTTATTATAAACGTTCACTTTCAGACCCAGTCAAATTGCTTGGTATCACTCTTAACACTATCCTCAATTATTGGAGTGAACATATTGAAATACGCTCTTCTCAATCTTCTAAAATATACGCTCTACGTCGAATGAAATCTTGCTTACCACGGGATGTATTACGTACTGTATACTTCTCTATTACGTACAGTTATCTCTCTTATGATTTTTTTATTTAGAACTTCGTTTATTTTTGTTGCCTGGTAATTGCATATATTCTCTCATTATTTCCGCTTACATAGCCTTCCTCAGGCTTCTTTCCCCCTAGAATTCTTCTAAAGATCTTCCTCTCCCACCTTAAAAGGTTTTGTCTTGACTTCTTATTGAGGATCCAGGATTCACTGCCATACAGCGCTGTCGGTCTCAAAATTGTTTTATACATTCTAAATTTTACTCCTCTGTACAAATTTTTGATTTCATTAAGTGGTTAACTGCTGCCGAACTTCTGTTTGATTTTATTATTCTCCTATTAATTTCTTGCTCCTCATCACAGTTAGCTTTTATCAGCGCCCCCAAATACATACATTCATGAACTTCTTCAAACTCCATCTCTCCGTGCTGCATTTTCAATTTTGAATTGGTATCTTTTTTTGTTCTCCTATTCTCAAAAGCTTACTTTGCTCTTGATTTTTCTCCATAGATTTTCTCGTTGGTTCCTCTAATTCCCTGCTATCTCCAGCAATTTGTGTCCTTCTCTTATGATCTTTTCTAGTAATAAATTAAAAAGAAGCGTTGAGAGTGGGTTTCTGTCTCAGTACTGTGTCAATAGTAAAACCTTACGAATATTGACCTTTTATTCGTATTTTGTTTTTAGTATTTTCAATAGCCTAATCAGTTTGGTTGGTATCCCAAATTCTTTTAATATTGTACTTTGTTTATTCCTTTTGACTGAATCATATGCTTTCCTGAAGTCCACGAATAATCATTGTTTTAATCCTATAGTCGTATCATGTAGTAAGGATTTCCTTCACTATGAAGGTTTGGTCCATTGTTGACCTTATCTTTCTAAAACCTGCTTGATACTCCCCTATCTGTAGTTCTGCTATAGGACATATTCTCTGTTTTATGAACGTTGCCTAACTAGATTATATATGAAAAAATAAAATAAATACTATGTTGATTAATAAATTTGTTTCAGTTCAAAAAATTACGTCAATTGCTGAAGTGACGTCTTCACAATTATATGCAATAGCTAAATTGTTTTTATTAAAGCATTGCTCTAATAGCATAAATGAATTTAAGTCAATAAATTAACTTGGACAATTTACTGTCCCGTAATAGAATTATGACCTCAAATGTACAAGCTTTGTATATAAAGTGGTCAAGTAAAGTAAGGCATACTGAAATTCGGCCACATCAACCCCAATATAAGAAACAATAGACTTGAAGAAAAGTGACCCTAACCAAGATTTTTTACACGAACCTCTCCCATGAGTATATTATCGCACCCCTGATTAGCCTCATAAACGGAGAAAGGTGTGTGGACAAAGAAAAAAATTGCGATCGGAAGCAAGAACTCGAGAAACCTTGATTTGTGTAGGCGCATAAGGAAAACCATACGCATAAGGAAAATATCCAAGAATGTACGGTCGCCTGAGGCGTAGGGGTGTAATTTATTTTCCTATTGACTTTCCAGGAGGGCCATTATCGTATAATAAGTCAGTTCTATTACGGTCCCCGTCCACAGTAATAAATTCCGTAATTGAAAACGGCGAACCAGTTAAGCAAAGAATAAGTACGCCGTGCAAATTTGAGTTTTCGTCTAGCTAGTCATTTATCAAGTTGATTGCATGACTTATCTATTTTATTAAAGTAGGAAATAATGAGGTAGAGTTTTTTTACGTGCTAGTATATAGTATATTGCGCCACAAAGGCAGAAAATGAGCTTTAGCAGCCCGCGGCTATTAGCTGCTAAGGCCTGCTAAAGTGTTTTCTGCATGTGTGACAGAACTGTTTTTCTACTACCCAAAAAATCAGACAGAATTTAATAAGAAACTTAAGTAGTAATATGTAGGAATGTATTTGTTATAGCAATTAATGTTAATTATCCCTCGAGTACAATTAGGGATAGTAATACCAGAATTTAAGTTTAAATTGATCTTTTCCCAAAAGAAAAAATATACTACTTATTTTTGGATTAAAAACTTCGACCTTTGACTAATTTATACTAATAGAGAATAGATATGAAACATTTTCAAAACAAAATGAGTTTTTTTATTTTTTAACTGTGTTTCCAGTTTACCCTAAAATATTTTATTTTTCACAATACGAAAGCTGCCTAGAAAGATCACCGTTATCGGAGGCGCAGTGCCGACCGTAGGAGCCGTAAAACAACAATAAGAATAGAGAAATGAAAACGAGTCCGCTTACCATAAAGCCCAGCCCGCGAATAACAAGGGCACTGCTTTGATAAAATCTTTGTGCTTTGTTGAAAATGGTTTCAAAATCAAACCTCGCCGATCTTCTTGAAATTTTGCACATCGCCATAATATACCGTTCTGAACAACTTTTTCAAGTAAAATTTTGCTGTATTTTCAGTAGAAGAGGCACTTTACCTGAAACGATAACAGTTTTCAATCGGTGCACTGAATATTTCAAATAGGATTATTTCGAAAACTGTTACTCCTAACGACTTCAACAAGGTATACCTTTTTTAGATACAACAAGTAGGAAAATCGATTGTTTCAATAGACAGATGGATACACTAAACAGCAAAAAAATTCTGCCATTTAAAAGAAACATGCTGTGCCATACTAGTGACGTCAAAATTAGTTAAAAATTCTTATTTGCCGTGCAAAAAAACATAACTGTGTCATTTTTTTTATACTCCGACCGGTTTCAAAGTTATTGAGATATTTCAAAATAAAATTCTAGCATTGAACACCCTGTATTTTTTAAACCAGCAACATTCGGATAAGGCATATTTGGCTCAATCGCCATATTTTGGTGTGTAGTATCTCCAGTTCAGAGATTGCCCATTCTTAATGAATCACCCTGTATATATATAGAAATTAAAATAAAGAAAAATTAAAACATTGACCACCGAATTTGTAAGACCAATCTTATCCAAATTGACGATTCATGTAATAAATGAAAATTTCAGAAACACAATAGATCTGTATCTTTACATACTTACAATTTTTGTTACTGAGGTACATGCTTTTGCAATAATAATGTCACTCCCTAAAAACAGTTTTTGAACTTCTGGAAATTTCATTAAATCTCTATTGGTGAGTGAAACAACTAAGAACTAATGTTAAAAGTTGAAAGTAGATTTCATTACAAATACATCTGCAGTTCAAAAGAAATAGCAAAATTTATTTTTAAGAATATCATTATTATTGTAACCGATTGTACATCATACTAAGTATAATAAAAAACCAAAACGTCTTATTTCTTTTTATAACTAATTGTATTCATTTTAATTTAAGATTGCAACTTGAAAATACATTCGTAGCTTCAATTCTCAAACTTAATTAAAATTCTGTTTATTTAAAAAGAAAATCCTGAAATAATTAAATTTCATTATTTAAAAACTGACGTTTATTATTTTCTTACATAATATTACATTTCACTTAATTTTCTTATTGAAAAGGATCATTTGTATACCATTCCTATTATAAGCACTAGTTTGCGTTTATGCACCACCCTATACATATAAGATGTGCCGAAATAATTTCTAAAGGCGCTTATACGACCAATATTTTCGAAGGAAGAACATGTTCCGACAGGATAAAATATTTCGTATAAATATAAATATATCATGGCGTATAGTAGCAGGTATTTTATTTTCTCTTATAAAAGCATTTCCTTTTGCACGTGTTATCAATACACGTCTATGCGGGGAAGTTGGGAAAATCGACTCGGCCTTATATTAGGTGTCTGCTTCGATCTTTTGAGAAAGAAATAGCTTCACCCGCTGCCGTCTCAACAGACCACTAGATATTTTCTTACTAAACCAATTCACTCCCAAATAAAAATAGAAATAAGTATCTACTCGTAAAACCGGAATTGCAAAATTTAGTTACGGTGAAATTTTTGAAAGTCTATTTAAATTATATTATTGTTATCATCATCTTTTTATATGAATGACTATAAATCATAACATACGTTCATGTATTGAAATAAATACAAACATATAATGTTAACTTGTATGTGAGAGAATAGTAAAACTATTTAAAGAAATATTGTAATAAAAGAAACAATCGTAGTAAAAATTTAGTAATATATTGGGTATAATAGTAAAATTACCGATTCGATATAAGAAAATGGATATAAAATAGTCATATTTATCATGTAAATTCAATAAAAAAGGATTATAAACATAAAAAGAGAAAAAAGACAAAAATCTGCTTTGTACGAGACTTTCACTTTTGGCAGTGGGAACTCGAAAATTCTTAAAAACAAAGGAGGTCACCTGAAGAAGCAATCCTAAAAATGCAGAAATAGGTCGGATCTCATCTATTGTGGTTGAATTTTCGAGTTCCCACTGCCAAAAGTGAAAGTTAGATATTTATAGTGTTTTCATTAAACCAGGTTAGTAAATTTAGATAGATTAATTTCTTTAGATAATTATTGAATAGAGCTTTGTCTGTGGAATTGTTCATTAGCATACCTAGATGTTTGATATCAGAAAACATACATATGACTTCATTGCTACGAAATGTAGGAGATTTGATGTACAGGGTGTCCGGAAAAGACGTGTACAACGGAAGACCACATACTCCTGGGTTCAAAATAAGCCGATTTAGCCCAACTTACTTATTTCCAAAATTGCTTCGTTTAGCCGCTAGAGAGCGCCAAAGTTCGCGAAAAATTTTTGGTTATTCCGAATATCTCGAAAACGACTTCATCGATCTTAACCATTTTTGGGCTACGCAGTTATAAGTCTAACCGACACTTTTTGCCATTATTTAAAATATTTTGCAGTAATTAGAAATAAAAGAAAAATCATTTATCATGCAAATATAAGCACATATTTTTATAATAACTCTCAGCTTTTTTTTTTAGTAGCTGACTTTATTTAGAAACTTTTTTTATACTTTCAGAATTTTGAATAGATGAACCGTTTAGGCAGAAAAAATATGTTTCGTGTGTCAACAATATCAGCATTCGTTCTGCAACAAATAACGAAAATTTCAAAACTCATTTATATTTTATTTAATAAATACAAGATAATAAGATATTAATATAACAAATAAAAAAGAGTTATGATCTTTTTCATTAAATGCTCAGTGACCACCGAGGTGACCACCGTATTCTCGTACGCAACAAATTATCTGTTTTACGAAGTTGTAGTGCAGCCTCTCCATGATTTCTGGATTACCTCGTAAAATGTTAACTGCGTCTTGGATTCGCCTAAAAAACTCCTCTTCATTATTAACTGAATAGGCATATACTTTGGTTTTTACTGCATCCCACAAAAATAATCGCAAGGGGTTAAGTCTGGTGCTCGAGGTGCCCATTTTATAGCGGCGTCGTTTTCTCTTCCAATCCGCCTATTAGGATACAGAATATGTAAATACTGACGGACGGGTATTCTAAAATGGGGGGGTGCACCATTGTGCATAAACCACATGTTATGACGAAGTAGTAACGGTAAATCGTCCAATAAGTTAGGTAATATTTGCTGTAAAAAATTTAAATAGTTGACCCCATTTAATCGATGTGGAAGCACAACCGAAGCAATAATAAAGTTGTCGATAATTCCCGTCCACACGTTTACTCTGAATTCTTATTGAAAATGTCTTATTTCAGTCGTGTGGATTTTCATCAGTATAAACGTGTTTGTTATGGTTATTAATAATTCCTGACCTAGTAAAACTGTAAATATAATGTTTTTGCTGAAATTGATATCATGGGCCTTTTGATTTTGGATAAACTTACAAAATGCTAAATGTTTTTCAGGGTTTTCATGTCTTGTCCAATGCGCCTGGCACTAATTTTTGGGTTCTCTCCTATCTTATCTAGCATTCTCCTCTATAGTTTTCGTGGTACGTTGACGCTCTTGAACCGCATTCATTTGGTGAAAAGAACCAAATTCACGAAGGCGTCTTTCACTTTTGCGGCCGTTACCATGACAAAATTCATAAACCAAAAGCATATCTACTTGTTCGGAATATGTATACGTATCCATGATGAAATATTGAAAAATGACGAACAGAAGCAAACACAACAATAACAACAACAAATAAAGTAAGATCTAAAGTAACTAATTGAGCAAGAAGAATAAACCGAGAGACTAATTTCAGTAGCTGATTAGATTTGACAGACAACTGATACTTAAAATATCAGAGCCAGCTTCTGGTACTTCGTTATTTGTTGCAGAACGAATGCTGATATTGTTGACATACGAAAAATATGTTTTCTGCCTAAACTGCTCATCTGTTCAAAATTTTGAAAGTATAAAAAGTTTCCAAATAAAGTCATCTACTAACAGAAAAAAAACTGAGAGTAATTGTACAGGGGGTTAAAAAAATATGTGCTTATATTTGCATGATACATGATTTTTCTTATATTTAAAATTACTGCAAAAGATTTTAAATAATGTCAAAAAGTGTCGGTTAGACGTATAACTGCGTAGCCCAAAAATGGTTAAAATCGATCAAGTCGTTTTCGAGATATTCGGAATAAACAAAAAATTTTCGCGAACTTTGGCGCTCCCTAGCGGCTAAACGAAGCAATTTTGGAAATAAGTAAATTGGGCTAAATCGGCTTATTTTGAACCTAGGAGTCTGTGGTCTTCCGTTGTACACGTCTTTTCCGGACACCCTGTATATTAGCTTAAAATTCCTTTCTAGTACAGTAAAAAATGTTACAAAAGCTAACAATAAAGAATATATGGGTAGATATTGTGGGTGTAATTCAACGCTGGTTGGGGCTTTAGTCCACAGAGTAGTTAGTTTCACACAATATTATTAACACTTAAAAATATATGAGAATTTAGGTTGATAAAGCTGTTTTATAATAATTTTTTAGTAATATTCCGTAGTATTTCTAACAGCGCTAAAAGAAAATTTATAATTGTTTCTTAAAGAGCTACTTGGAAATAATTTTACTTTTAAGAACAAATAGCTGTATTTATACACTGTAATGTAGTTATTATGTAATTATATTATCAGTACTAAAACATAAATAATGTTGTAATATAACAATTACATTGACAAACCAATCAGCAAAATGACGGGACCTTGTTCTTTTCTGTCGTAGTCAACACTAGAAGTCTAGTTTTACCTCTTGTTTTAACTTTCACAATCATTATAGGTATAAGAATAAACATGGCAGGTTTAAGCCAGTGGCGAAATACAAGAGGCAGCGCGTTTAGAAGTAAAGTAAATATTCTTTATCAAAACAAAATAAACTATGACCTTTACCTAGAAATTGAAAAAAAATCCTACTTTTATCTCATCCGTTTCAAATGTTTTGGAAATATGAAAAATCCATACTTGATAGTAATCATAATATTAAAGTAAATAACTTTTTTGAACTAACAACAGTGGTACGGAGTATGGTAAGAAGCTTTGTTTTTCAGATAATTTGACTATTTCTAATGACATAGATATTACAAAAATTATAGGATTAAGTAGGCATTGCTTTCTTCTAAGTTTGTAAAAATAGTATTAACATACGAGTATGTCAAATCAGATTGTTCGTTGTGCGGTAAGAGCATGTTTAAATTATAAGTTAGTATATATAATACGATCTACGGGGAAAGATGATTGGTCGAGGTGGTCCAGATATTCGGCCAGCGCGATCACCAAATCTCAATCCACTAGATATTTTTCTTTAAGGCTTTTTAAAGTAAGCATATGCAGCTCTGGTATATAATAGAGAAAATATATTACTTACCTACGTTGTAGAAAATAAATAGATAATAACATGCTAATTTGGAAAAGACGTTCCGAAGAGATCGATGGTATCGTTGGACAAAAATAAATGCCACTTTGAGTATATTAAATTAAATTGTTTACAAATTATTGTTGTTATTTCTGTAATAAATGATTCCCTAGAATTTTTAAAATTTCATAGGACAACCCTTATTAGAAAAAGCCAAAATATCTGAAAAACAAGGCTGTATAGTGAATGTCCTCTAGAGCACGTTTTTCAGAAAATAGAATAAAAAACATTTGTACTAAAAAAACTGGTCCAATATTTCCAACAGAAATAATGCCTTTAATAATGCACCGTTAGATAATATTTTGAGCAATTTTGAAAAAAGTCTTATCACCATTGGCGTAGAAGTTCAAAGGGTTCAACGGTGAACAAGAACTGGCTTTAGTTAGAAAGTTATTCAATTCATAATATTAACTTTTTATTATGATTACTGCATACCAAATTTAAATAAAAAATATTTATTCGCTTAGTAGATCAAAAAAAGAACTATATCTGTTTGAATTGAGGTATCAGGAAAATGAAATGTCATAAAGAAAAATATATTTTCATGATCTATTCCCAAAGTTAAGAACGAAACCCTATAGACGTAAATAAATGATTTATTAGCGTATATGCAAGCATATTATAATTCTTTAAAAAGTATATTTCACTTAAATAGTAATAATAATAATGATAATACTAATAATAATTATTATAATTATAATTTTTTTGCGGGAGGGGGCGTCATATTATCATTTCAGCAGACCGCATTTGCGCCCAGGAACGACTTAGTTGGTAGGCCCTAACCACAATTCGGTGTAGGAATGAGGGAAACCTGTAAAATCCCATTAATTAGGGGAGTGGTCAAACGTTGACCGATATCAATCTCTCACATTGACCCAAGACAATATCCTTTCACCGTACCATACCCGCAGATAAGGTGCCAATCCTCTCCACGAATATAGCTGATATACGGTTTAACGGCCGCGGGGATCGAACCCGCAGCGGTTTGACCACATCGATTCAAGTACTGATGCTTTGAACCACTTGACCACAGACTGACTCACCGATAAATAAGTGATTTATTGAATTTTCTTTACTTATACATAATACTACTTTGCAGAATACCTACTAAATCTTAGACTTATAATTCAATATTAGATATTCCTAAACGGTTCCACCAAGTAAACCTTATGTTTGATTTAAAATAATCTTTTTCTTCTGTGTACAAATCTGTTATTAAGCATTTTTTTAAATTAAAAAATAAAACAATTAAGTTCTTGAAATTTTAATTATTTTGGAAATGTTTTCGAAAAAAATAGAAGCCATGTTATGTCTAAGATTATCAAATCACTCGTTTAACAACAACATTAGATAAAAACTACATTATTAAATTATATAATATCTCCATATGCCATTAACATAGCTTTCTTCGATTTATTCGGCTATCCTACGTTGTACCATAATTCAAAGCATCGCTTTGGATCTTATCAAATAAACAATTCAAGATATCCAAATCCTCAGAGTAATCAAGGTACAAATATGTCACTTCTGACAGTCGGTTTATTTGAAGTGGGTTCACTCAATCCGAACGGGAACGATCGAATTTCTGTTTTAACACAATATTATCCTCTCCAGAACATCGGTGTAAACAGATTTGATGACGTTATTTTGCTACTGACTTTGCACCGCAAAACTCATGTATGTGTATGACCGTTATGACTTGTTTGTACGGCAGAACAGCGCTGTACACATATTGCACATTTATAATGTTGTCGATTGTTGATCGGATCCGTCCGAACTAGTCCCAGAGGGTGGTCTACATGTTTTAATCGAATCCAGGTTTATTTGTCACATTATGAATTATATAAACAAGCTCCTATTGTGCCTGTGTCTGCGTTATAACACTATGGATCTGTCTCTCGACGCTTCCTAATTAAATTGGAACGGCGTGAAAATTAACAGACATATCTCGATTCTATTCCAGATTCAATTTTGCTGCTAACTCCATCTTATATTCCAACGGGCAGGACAAAAATGTGCGCTTCTACTTTCGTTTAATTAAGCGAGCTAGGTGTTTCAATTACATCGCGTTTTTAATTAGACTTGCTCAGCAGTCTACACTGAGAAACTATTGCCAGTTTATTTTATTAAAATGCAGATGCAATGAGCAAATTGCATGATTCCAGAAGAAAGAATGTATCGAAGAATCGAAGTGACTGGATCGCTGTGGGTTCGACCCCTGCAGCCGGTAGACCGTATATAAGCTATATTCGTGGAGGGATTGGCGCTTTCTCTGCGGGTATGGTAGGGTGGAAGAATGTTGGCTTGGGTCAATGTGAGAGATTGATACCGGTTGACATTTGACTACCCCCCTAATTAATGAGGTTTTCCAGGTTTCCCTCATTCCTGCACTGAATGGTGGTTAGGGCCTACCAACGTAAGTCGTTCCTGGGCGCAAATGCGGCCTGCTTAATAATAATATGCCGCCCCCTCTCCCGCACAAGTCTTCGACTTCTGGGCTAATCCTCGTGATTAGAATGAGGGGTAGAGATATTATTATTAATATTATTTTAATCGAAATGGCTTTTGTTCTACACAATTTCATGAAAAATTAAGCCTAAAACGGTATTTAAAAATTTAGTCTGGCCACGCCCCCTCAAAAGGGTCGCCGCCACAGCGTCAACCTGTGACGTCAGACGACTACACGTTTGCACGTGTATACCTAATACAGCATTGTACTTTATAGTTTATATCTGTCTACGATATCAATTTTCGAACAAAGCAGTACATACGTTTAAAAGAGTTAATTTGTCCTTTGTGATATTGTTAGACGTTATTGTGTTAAATAGACATTGATATTGAATGAATGATTGAATGATTGAATAAAGTTGAAAAATGGACTCGTAAAACGAACACATAAAGTGCATCTCACTGGGAAAATGGAAGAAGTATTACATTATGTTATTATATACAAATACAGCATACTAATAAAAAAATATCTCACAACATCTGACCAACAGAAATTAATTACATATTGTCGTATCTCATACGAAAGCAACACTTTACCGGAGAAAAAAAAGAGCTTCTTCCATATTTCCAAGGCATACTGAGTTTTATGGATTTTAAATCATTTGCAGATTTTGTGTTTTAAACAAGCAGAGCTGAATTCGACAAGGCCATTTCTCAAAATCAAAATTTTTCGTTTTTCACAAGTCGTGTCACCTATCCAGGGACATCCTGTATAACAGTTGCTACTTTATGTTTTGAAAATTGTCAAATAACGTTAAATTTATAAAACTGATGTTGCATGGTCTATAGTTGAACATGTAATAAAATTGGTTCATAAACTAGAAAAATTTATACAAAATAAATAGTTGTTTAAATAATTAAGTTATATGTATTATAAATAGTCGATATATTTTTATTTTATATGTAGCAGCAGTTCAGCGTCATAAATGAATAATTCTCTATAACAATACGATGTGTTTTGAAAATAATAGTCATTAATATTGAAAAAATACATATGTACAGACGTTTGCAATAATAATGATACTCATTAAAAGGAATTTTGCGAATTCTTTTGAACTGCTGACATATTCGTAATGAAATCTACATTAACATTAGTTATTAGCTGTTTCACTCACCAATAGAGATTTAATGAAATTTCTGTTCAGAACTTCCAGAAAACCAAAAACTCGAGACTTTCGAGAGAGTGTCATTATTGCTGCAAAAGCTTGTACTTCTATGTATCCCTTTTTTATAATTTGCTGACTATTTTCGTGATTTTAGTTAAAATCTATACCAGAGAGAAAATTTAAACAGCTTTTAAATATTTCTTAGATTAGCACGTATTTGTTAGTTGTTAATAATCGAAGCGTCATTTTCCGAAGAATTTTTAGTAAAATAGTCAAAAGAAAAGGTTCTGACTGTATTTAAATTTAGATATAACATCACCAAAATATTTGATAACTTACTAAGAGAATAACTGTGTAAATATAAGCTACGTCCTCCATAATGAAGCATGTTACTGAAAAGTAGCGGCTGTGAGTTGGCAACTTTTAAATTGATGATTATAGTCCCTCTCCCATTATTTATACTATATAAGCAGAAGTTTAAAACACCTAAATAATAATAAATAACACGAATTCACGCTAGAAATCCTGGTTAAGGAAAAGTTATTTAACCAACGAATATTCCACTAAAGCTCTTTTGAGACTAGTATTTTAAATGATAAGGATTCGAAAATTCGTAAACTTTTTATTCTCTACATCCCACATTTTACTAAACATGACATTTAAATAATAATGTAATACACAGCAAAAAAAGACGGGTAAAATTTTACACTAAATGTACACTGTTTTTGGTCTTGAGAAATCCGCACAGAAAAAGGGTAAATTTTACCCCATCGCGATTTGGTAAATTTTGCAAAAATGCTAGAGTAATGTATTTTAATAAATATTTGGTAGAATTTACTTGCAATAGTGTAAAGCAGTTACTATAAGTGGTATAAATTTTAATCAAAATGTACGGAGTGTTCTTTCTTCCATATTTTTGACATTCTGGTGGAAGATTATATTTAAAAGAAATAAATGATATAAAAGTTTTAGGACTCTTCTTAAAATAAACGAATGAAAACAATATATATTCTTGTAATGAATAATTAACATATGTTCATAAAGCTCTTTATAAACTACTAATGTTAAATCAATGACACTAAGATCAACGTTAGGTGGTTTTAGTTAGTAAGAGTGGTAAAGACTATTATAAACTTCTTATTTTGATGTATCATATTGCTAGGCAAAGTTTGGTTGTATGCAATTAGTTGCACTCTGTATTTAGTAACTAAAACTGAATTTAATTTCTGCATCTTAAGTTCATATAAGTTGTGAACAGGTGAACTGGCTGATTTCTAAATAATTTTGTATATGTATTATAATTTCATAATGAGAATAAGTTACAAGAAATTTTTTTAAATAAGTTCAAAAATAACTGTGTATACTCGTATACCTGACGTTTTTTAGAAATGTTATGACATCACCGTTGAAATTCAAACCATAACTACGTTTCATTTCGTGTATATTTTACGTTTACTCACAATTTTGTAAAAGTTACTATATATATTTGGAATAAATAAAGCTAGACTGTAAAATTACTCCGTATTTAACCTAAAAATCATTAAAATTCATCACATTTTCATGTCTATAGATGCACTCGTTTACGAAGCATGAGTTTAATGTTATTATAAACGCGCTGAATTACAGTCATTACATTTTAACTATAATATTATTTTGTTTAATCTGAACAAAATTTATTTAATATTATCTCGTTCCACCAAGTCTGCTGTTTTCCCGCGTAAGGCTTGTTTGTTTCTAGTATGATATAGTTTAGTCAACCACCAATCATCCGTACACCGTACACCCCATAATACAGATGATTGTCTGCAAGCAAGCTCAGCTCATAAGTACAAGTTATAATCAGAGGTTTATTCTTGTTGTTAAAATAAGGTAAGTCCACTATTTATTATTATGAGTCGCATTGTATACAGAACATCCTGTATATATGTCACACGTATGGCATATATTTAAGTTAAATATAAACTTGCAGTATTTTATATTAATAGAACATAAATTAAGTATGAACAATTAAAATTTGGAAGTAAATACATATTAATTATTTATCAAATTACATAGACCAGTTCAATTGTCGGTCATCTCATCTATGGCATACTGATGAAGGCTAAAAAGCCCGAAACTGGTCTATGTCTGGTGGCCGACAGGCCGACAAGGGTTATTGGCTGTTCACACATATACTGCAGGTGTAATTCAATGCCGGTCGGGGCATTAGCCCGCGGAGTAGTTGTTTCCTTCAGTATCATTTATAGATTTGTTGTAGACAAATTATCAATACCTAAATATAATATTCATAAGTTCCATATAAAACTTTATTTAGTACTATTAAATAAATGTAATTTAACTATTAAATTACTATGTTAAATACAATAGAAAGCGTTCTTAAAATAAATAAAGACATATTTGCAAGAAATTATTTGATTATTATCAAATATACATATTATAATATTAAAATAGGTATGTGATATTTATATGAAAACTAGACTTTTCGATACTTTAAATTTATCTAAAGTTATCACTAAAACTAGGTACGCTAGTCAGTATTCAAACCTAGGATTAGTTTAGAACAAACGGAAATGATTTAATGCAAACTAATATTTCTCTCAGTGTACGTATTCCTCATAAGTTTTCTTACATTTAACCATATTTTTTGATTTGTCCTTTTTCATTATTATTTTTAATGATATCAGCTTTCTATTTTATCATCCGCACAGGCACAAACATTCACTATTGCATAATAAATTATACAATTTGATTCGTTCTCTTATGAAGCGTAATAAACAACTGCAACAAATGTTTGATGAATGATTTACCCACTCCCGTTTAAATTTTAAACTCGATTTCGTAAATTACTACTTATGCTGGCATACATTTGACCAAATCATTAAAATTCTATATTTTTGTAAATATTTTTACTTTCAATATTTTACAAATAAATCGTGTAAATTGTTACACCATATTATTTTACTACTTTCAAAATGGTAGCGTAGCGATTCCTTGCTGTGTACATTCTAAAACATTTTCACATTATATTTTTTTTTTTGCTGTAAAGTTACTACATAAAGGAGTAACACGACACCTTTCAAATTGACTTGGTCGGAATAGATAACTAAATAAAACAAAAGGATTTGCACCGTACTTCGCGAAAAGAAAAGTTTGCTGAGCTGAGCTCGAGTCCTTTGCCCTACGACTTGGAAGTTGGTAGTGCGTGTTTAAACAAGATTTATTAATAGATTACTGGTCTCATCTCGGTACTCCACAACAGCAAATGGACTACATAAAACAAATTTAATGAAATACGGTTCAAGGGAATGTTATTTATTACTTAATATTTGCATTGTCTGCATGGCCACCCATCCAACAAAATAGTTTTATAATTTTCAGGTTACACGACACTTGTTTTATTGCTGTATTATTATTGCTTTCAAAATACATTTTGTTTTATTATAGCGCCAAGTAAAATTATTTTGTTGTCAGTAACTGGAATATTTTATCAATTTGACACAAGAACGTTTTGGTAGTGAAACCGGCTGCTCTGCTCTCGGGGTTCTCAGAATTGCTGTGCGGGTAATGAAATAGAGTACTGTATTTGCTTTAATACTTTTATTCTCCTGAATAATCCTAAATCTGCACAACGTACGTTCTTTTATTTGTCAAACTGTTCAGTAAACGTTGATCATTGTTGGCTACAGTTGTATCAAGAGAAAGTATGTAACATAAAATAAACATTATTTAACATATCTATGAAGGGAGATAAACAAATTTTACACTGTCAAACTCGACGTACTTTTAATACATTTACTATTTTGAGAACAAAAACAGGGTACGCGATAGTGATGTGATTTTTGTTAATTTTTACTTATCTGCTTTCTTCAGTGTGAGATTTTTTGTTTAGGCAAATTTAGTTACAAAAATAACCCTTGACTGATCGATTTGGCGCAAGGTCTTATTTAATTAATTATTATTTTTTCAGAAGAGTGGCAAAAACCTAATCAAACCAAAGAAAAAATTTTAGGTTGCCCTAATAATGGGGGTTACTCTTGCCTATCGATGTTGCGAATTGACAAATTTAAAAATTACTGATGTTATAGCACAATGGCAGTTACCCACTTGTTTTAATACCTAACATCAAGACGGGCATTTCAAGAAAATTTAGAATTATAGAAGAACTATTTTGCGTGAATGCTGAAAACCATTTTTTTGCACACAATGACGTTCTTTCCCTAAACGGCACAAATGGTCTTAGTGGACCGCAAATAAATGGAATTACCTACTTGTTATTATTATTACTATTTATTTATAGATTTGATATTTCATTGTCTTTTAGGCTATGCAGACTATGCGTGAATTCGCGATTCATAATGCGCGATGCGTGGTTTGTGAGGAATTCGTGAATAGTGTGTAGGATCTTGTTCGTTAAAAATCCATTTATAAAAACCATACACACTATGCACGAGTTCCATAGAAATCACGCATCGCAAATTGCTAATTTTCGCGTAGGCGTAGCAAGCATAAGAAACAATTTACGCACTCTAAACCACATTTACAAGATGAAAAACTTAGACATATGTCTAACAATTGATTTCCCATGTTGTTTTGTCAAGGAAATCATAAATAACTAAATAAGTAAATAGCCAGCACTAGTACAGCGTAGAGAATAATAAATATATGCAACTAATATGTGAATAAAACTTCCAAATAAAGTTTCCCGGAATTTTTAAATTAATGGAATAATTTACTTCAAAATTTAATTAATTCTGGAGGATTAGACCAGATAGCAGTCACTTGTGATGGATTTATTAAGTCGAATTTAAAATTCCGATTTAATTTTACGTTGGAGTCAACTAAGAGAGTAAAAATGCAAAATTAAACGATCACCTCGTTAGCAAAGTACGTTTATAAATGAGACAGGTTAAAAAATAGAACAGTTAGTTTCTCTTAGTGTATCATTTGTTTTTATAGTTGCGGCAAGAATTCAGACGACTTAAGTCACAGCTGACGTTACGCAATTGTTTTTCTTGGCAATATAATTTTCTATAGTTTGTCACATTAAGGGCTGGTACTTTCAGTCTCATTTAACCATGATTAACGTACTTTAACAGTTGATCAAAGTTAACAGAGATCTTTTGAGGACTTTAGGCATTAATTATGATTAATCATGATTAAAATGTGGGCGTGGTGCTGTTTGAGTTAGCGGACCTAAAGACCCCCGATTAATGCACAAATCAAGGTTTCCTAACCTCACATTTTGGTTTCTCTGTCATTCTACTTTTATTTTTAATTGAAATAGTTAAATGGATCTCGAAGAGTTAAATGAAATTTTCGTTTATAATGATGAAGATATCATAGATTTTGTAATGAATATGAGGACATATACAGTTCAAGAAAGAAAAGATTATTTTGTTGATTTGGATGATAAAGTTTTTCCGTAGGTTTCGTTTAAAAAAGAAAAGACACTGTGAATAACTTGTTACGTGAATTAGAACCACATTTACATAATGATAATACACAGTAAGTTTTTCAAACTCGCTCATAAATAGTAGAACCTGAAGCATATCATATTTATTGTAGATATCAGTCTTCATTAGAAGTCAACTTTTATTGACGTTGAGATTTTACAGCACCGGAAGTTTTTATATTACAATTGAGGATTTTATCGGTGTCCACAAGACGACAGCAGGTCGGGTAATAAAAAGAATTACAAATAATATTCTGTTGTTTTCTTTATTCATCTTTAAATAATGGAGAAAAGCTCGTCCTGTACCCTATCACCACAACCATTGCACATCCAACATCTAACAAATTATACTTTTTCAAAAAATTCTGGTTATTTTGCGTTTGAACACCGAACACGTATAAACTAAAATAAAAACAAGGTTACATAACAATCCAAAGAACTATGTCTCTCTTATTTCTGTGGTACATGGTACATTAGAACTATTTTTTAAATATTCATTGCTGCCAACAAAGGTTAACCAACGAATTGCCAACAAGTTGTTAAAAATGGAAAAAGGAAAAATCAATTCTTAATTATGATTAAATTACTTGATTAGTTTAACAACACTGTTAATGAATCGTCTGATTAATTTCCGAATGAAAGTATCAGTCCTTAAACAAATAATTTTTAATAATTTTATGAAATATACAGGGTATCACAACGAAAACTTAACCCTCCTTATAATTAAAAAAACCGAAAAATATTTCAAAATTTGCCGATCCGTCGATTTTTGTTCTTGGGAGGGACAGTTGAGCCAACTCGATATGTTCATCCCCCTAATCCCTAGAAACTCCAACTTTAAAATTACAAATGGAACTACCCCACTTGTGGCACATCATTTTAAATTTTTGTAAAATTCTTATAGTTTCCGAGTAAAAAATTATTGAAGGTGTAGTATTGTCAACCTTTTCATCGCTGGGCATCTGTAGTCTCTAGCCAAGCGATTGCGAATATTAAAATCCGATAATTTTTTGTAGTAGTTTAGTAAGTCAAGCAAGTGTTTACGTTTTCAAGTGTCAAAATGGGCTTAGTATATAGCAACTAGGAGATGCGATGTAAAAATGCTCTAGGAGAACAATTTTCCTGTAAACGTGCCAAATGCAGCTACTTTTAAGGCGGCGTGCAGTGAGTTCAAGCATAGTGCAACGCGAGGGAAATTTGAAATCGAATCATGTATAAGATGAAGATCCAGGACATCCATGGCGTATTGCAGCAGTGTGGCGTATCATATAAGGGGTTCAATTATACTGTACCATGTATATAGTGTCCAAGCATTAATACCACCATGGCCACCACGATCTCCTGACTATAAATCATTCGGACTGCTTTTTTGGGGATGTTTAGAAAATGAAGTGTATTGCACCGAAGTGGATACCTACTAGGTATTGATGATTTACGCAAACGTATCATAGTTGCCGCCAATAACGTACGACTTCTAAACGAACAAGAAACAGAAACATTTGTGTTAGTTTGTAGACGAGCCCAAAATTTTATTATAAAATCAGGTATGTCAAACTGTTTTATTAATTAAAACCACAAATTAAATCAATTAATAATTAATAACAAAAGCGGCAAAAGCAGCTGAATTCGCTGCATAAAATAAGTGTTATAAAATAATTTTTATTTCTTTTCTCGGAATCTTTTTCCCATTTTTGTCCGGTCACCGATTGCATGCTTTGCCGCCTTCAAGCTTTACAGTAGACCAGTTTCCACTGTTAAGCAGAAGTGTATTTATAAATCATTTTTGAACTGCCCTTTTTGACAAATTGTATTTGTAAGAGCCCCTGTACATAAATTTTGTTTTTTTAGATAAGTTCTAAATTACCCTGCATACGCAGCTAGCTTGTTCAATGCTTATAATTGAATAAAGAAAGCACAAAAATAGCCAACACTTTTTATTTACATTAACCTTTCAACAACAGCCATCTCCAGATAACGGCCATTTTACAATAAATTTTGGCGGCCGCTATTTTGAGATTTTACTGTATATGATTTCATTCTGCAGGATATGAGTAAACTCTGATATTTATTATCAAAACAGATTAAAGCTTATGGTGGTTATGCGTCAGTCAGTAACACAAATCATAACAAATATAGTGTTCTGGAGAAAAGTTAAATTTAAGGTAAGACAACATTAAATGAACAATCATTATGTCATATTGAAAAGTCCCTACTTTTATTTTTTTTAACTCTTCTGTAAAATTTCTTATATGTAGTTACGTTTCAATTCGTGTTTTAGCGGATTATATTATAAAAGATAGAATCTAACAATTATTTATGTTGTACCTATAGCTGGATATGAATACAAGAAAAGCATTCAATTGAGTACTCTGTTAAAATAGTATTAATGATTTCCTGAATCCTAAATACAACATAAAAAAAATACTTTAATCTGAATACTTGTATTCAGGTATATTTGCCATCTATAAATGAATATTTAAAAGTAAAATATAAAGTGATTCATAATTTATCAAAAAAAAATTGAGAAAATTTGGAAATTTTAACTAAAAAATTTTGGTGTCAAAAATGGCTTACGTGTATAGCAACTCGGAGTTGATGGAAGTCGTTTTAATTTATGGTGAAGTGAAAATCCTTTACAAATTGCCAACGTTTCGGCTTATACGATGTCTTTCAGAACAGGTAAGAAACATTTTAAAAAATGATAATTTAGATATAGCTTTTAGTAGTGAGAATACTTTAAAACAACTTTCAACAAAACAAAAAGATGATACACCTAAAGAACTGTTGAGGAATGTTATATACAAAATACCTTGTCGTGATTGTAACAAAGTTTATATAAGTCAAACAGGAAGGTACCTAAAAACACGAATTTCGGAACAAGTACGAAGCGTCAAACCAATGTCTTTATTGACCAACAACAACAAAACGGCCCTTGCAGTACATACACAAACATAATTACGTATATTTAACTTTGAAGAAGCTACAATTATTGGGAAACAAAAAAATTAAAAAAAAATAATTTTTCATGAAATGATTAATATTAAGAAACATAAAGATTCTGTTACCAATAAACAAGATATTCAAAATTTAAACACAGCATATTTCAATTTGATAGACTTAATCGATAGAATTAAACAATAAGCAATAATTACACTACCCGGTATATATTAAACATAGCAATGTTTCGTGTTTTCTTTTTCCATTTTTACTTAAATGAGAAAAAAATTACAACGCCTCTGTCACCGTATCTAGTCGATACATTATTTAGTCCACTGAAATGTTACATTATTTTGGCCTTAGCGTGCATTTTTTAGGGGACGCAATTTTATTGTTTGGATGTGAGGGGGGGGGGCCAAAAAAAGCTTAACTTGAAGTTTGTGGGGTCACAACCCTCGAGGTTTGGCCGCCATCTTGGAAAAGGGGGTTAAATTGTTTTTAGCATTTATAAGGTAAACTATTGGTCACAAAAATTTTGCAAAAACATTTTTTATTTCAAATTGAATTCTCTACAATTTTAGTTCAGTAACTTTTTGTTGTAACATCAAAAATAACAAATATATTAAAGAAAAACCATCCAAATTTTTGGACAAATTTTCTTTTGGACGCCATAATTTATTTATTTTATTATTCAGGAAAAAATGACATGAGAGTATTTCTGTAGAGTGGTTTTCAACGAAGAATTTTTATTATATAAACTTTTTATATTATATTCATTAGTTTGAGTTTTACAGCGCTGTGAAGTGAACACTACATTTTTCTATAGTCCATTGAAACGTTACATTTGGGGTTGCATTTTTTAGAGGACGCAATTTTATTGTTTATATCTGAGAGGGGGGTCAAAAAAAGCTTAACTTGAAGTTTGTGGGGTCGCAACCCTTCAACTTCGGCCGCCATCTTGGAAAAAGGGGGTTAACTGTTTTTAGCATTTATCAGGTAAACTATTGGTCATACAATTTTTTTTTCAACATTTTTTATTGCAAATTGAATCCTCTACAATTTTAGTCTAGTAACTTTTTGTTGTAAAATAAAAAATAACAATGATATTAAAGAAAAACAATCAAAATTCTGATTTAATTTATATTTACAAAAAAATGACATCAGAGCATGTCAATATTGAAATGTCTATAATAAAAAACATTATTATAAAAATAATTAAAAACTATGCCATATCATTGATATAAATGTATACTTATCAGTAGGGAAAATTAGTGTTTACTTTACAGCGCTGTAAACCCCAAACTAATGAATATAATAAAAAAAGTATATAATAAAAATTCTTCGTTGAAAACACTCTACAAAAATGGTCTGCTGTCATTTTTTTTTTAAATAAGAAATAAATAAATTATGGCGTCCAAAAGAAAATTTGTCCAAAAATTTTGATTGTTTTTCTTTAATATCTTTGTTATTTTTGATTTTACAACAAAAAGTTACTAGACTAAAATTGTAGAGGATTCAATTTGCAATAAAAAATGTTTTTAACAAAATTTTGTATGACCAATAGTTTACTTGATAAATGCTAAAAACAATTTTACCCCCTTTTTCCAAGATGGCGGCCGAAGTTGGAGGGTTGCGACCCCACAAACTTCAATTTAAGCTTTTTTATCCCTCCCCCTCACATCTAAACAATAAAACTGCGTCCTCTAAAAAATGCAACCCCAAATGTAACGTTTCAATGGACTATAGGGAAAATTAGTGCCACTTCACAGCGCTTTAAAACCCAAACTAATGAATATAATAAAAAAAGTATATAATAAAAATTCTTCGTTGAAAATCACTCTACAAAAATGCTCTGACGTCAATTTTTTTTAAATAAGAAAATAAATGTATTATGACGTCCAAAAGAAAATATGTACAAAAATTTTGATTGTTTTTCTTTAATATCTTTGTTATTTCTGATTTTATAACAAAAAATTACTGGACTAAAATTGTAGAGGATTCAATTTGCAATAAAAAATGTTTTTACGAGATTTTTGTATGACCAATAGTTTACCTGATAAATGCTAAAAACAATTTCACCCCCTTTTCCAAGATGGCGGCCAAACCTCGAGGGTTGTGACCCCACAAACTTCAAGTTAAGCTTTTTTTGACCCCTCCCTCACATCTAAACAATAAAATTGCGTCCTCTAAAAAATGCAACCCCAAATGTAACTTTTCAATGGACTAATTTGAATAAAACTTCTCGATTCTTATAGATTGTTTCCCATTGATGTTAATTGTAATTCTATATATGGATATATATTGTCAATACTTTTCACCTGTGATAGACACTTTTAATAACCAATTAATTTTTATATTAAATTGGATGAAGAAAAACTTAACTACAGGTAATTTATAAAATTGTTAATTGTAATTTGTTTTCAGCTTAATTTATGTTTGCCTACATTGTCCCCTTTCTTTTAAAATAAAAATAAATATTACTAGGTACTTAGCTTGCTCTAATATTAAGTTAAAAATTGTAATTTTAATTTGTAATTTTCAATGTGTTTTGTTTTAATTTATTGTAATTTTATATTAGTTATGTAACACATTTACATTTCTAGAGCCCTGAAGATGGCTTAAATATAAGCCGAAACGTTGGCAATTTGTAAAAAAATTGGTTTTTCTACTGAAATTGACCTATTACCAGACTAAAAAAACATCAGTAATTTACGAAAGAGCACTAGATACAACATAGAAAATGATTTAGTAGAACGATCGGTACAATGACTGCCCTGATCTTTAAACTCATTGGACTTCTTTTTATGGGGATATTTAACAAATAAAGTGGACACTATTGATGATTTACGCAAACGTATCATAGCTGCTGCCAATAACTTACGAGTTCAAAACGAGCAGGAAACATAAACATTTTGTTAGTTTGTAGAAACTGGGTAAGACAGGCCCAAAATTTTGTTGTTGTCAAACTATTTTTTGAATGAATTTTATTAATAATTAATAACAATAGCGACAAGGCAGTTGAATTTGCTGTATAAAATGTTATTTCGCTCCTTGGAAATTTCTTTAAATTTTTTGTCAAGTAGCCGATTGCATGCTTTGCCTTGTCAGGTTTTACAGTGGACCAGTTTCCAGTGCCGTGCAGAATTGTATTTTAAAATCATTTTCAAAAAGCCATTTTTGATTATTTTTACAAAACTGTATTTATAAGAGTCTCCTGCAGAGTTTTGAATCACCCTGTATAGACTAGACAAGAAGACACAGTAAAGTGGCGGCTGGTCTCTGCAAATTTTCAGAACAAAACTAATTTAATTCAAAAATTTAGTTTACAACGTTATCTAGATTAGATAAATAGCTACATAGATTAGCCGTATGGAATATATTAAAAAGAAAATGTTATATTTCTAAAGTGTGGTCAATTTAATTTGCACATCTCACGTGATAAACGCCCAATCATGGCTACCATTAGCCATCAGCAAAGGGAGGGAAATGGATAGCAAGTAACTCGGAAAATTGACAAAAATTCTGAAACATTGCTGTTCTATGTTTTTCGGAGTCCTGAAACCGGAAAAAGAAGAAAAATTCTCAGCTTTAAACGGACCGATTTTTTCAGTGGTGAACATTCTTAAATTCTATTGGAGAATTTAATTATTTCAAATTGTTGGAAACAAAGTGACTGTATTTTCTATTGTGTCTTACATTTCAAAGGCAACATAGAATCTGTCCCTAGATAGATTTTCTTAACATTCTGTATCACCTGTATTTTAAATAGAATTGGTGGGAATAATAATAAAAATATTTTCTGCTTAGGTACTTAAAATATGCAAATTATTCTTCTTACCATCGCATTTACTGAAAGAAAGACACTTATTTGTATTGTTTTTTCACTAGCAGTATTGATTTCAACTTGCACTTCTACAAATATATTTTCCTTCTCTCCGCGTTATGACAAGATTATCATATTATTGCATATATTATATTTTATCATATTATTGCAAATATTATATACGCATATACGTAATAATTTCCGAGTATTCATGAATTCTCAGGATTCATGAATCATCCAGTATTCATAAATCGCTAGGATTCATGAATACTTCAGTAATCATCATTCTCAGTATTAACGAATACCTTAAATTTATAAAATATTTTCACGACTCACGAACTTTCATGAATGAATATTATTTTTGAGGACTGAATCCTGAACACATCTAAACGTAACGAATACGAATACTGAACACCGTCAGATAACTTCACTACTTGAATACTAATTACACAAATGTTGTATTGAATACTACTCTGCTACTGTGTATTCCAAATTTGTAAACTGAATACTATAGGTGTTATCTGTTATAAATATAATACTAACTATTAATTATTATCTAACTATTTTTAACAATTTTTCGAGAGTAAATCAAATAGTATGTATATTTTCTTTGTTATTTTGATATTTAAGTTCCTGATAAAATGTATATAATTTAGACATTTTTCTTTAAGGATGAAAATTCTACTGCTAGTAATATTCCAAGGACTGATGTTGGAAATCCTGAGTCAGGAATCAAAGTGTTCAGATAAAGGGCAACAGGTCTTGTTCTACATTTATAATGCAAACGTAGAGATTGAAACCTATACGTGTATATTTAGCTTTGAAAACTTTTTTCAGTGTGAAAATTACAATATGGTCAGTGCATCTAATCTTGACAGCCGATGGCAATCTTGCATTTTTAAATCAGAGAAATTATATCCTAATTCAGCTGGTAAGGTACTTATAACATTATGTAAATTAAAGACTCACGCTGAATTACTCAAAAACACCTTAACAATTAACACAGACTTTAACTACGCTAAAGGAAATTTTGATCATTTCTTAACTCAAAGTTTATTTTGGTCTCCTGATGACTTGAAATTGCAATTTATAAATAAACAATATTTTGACATCTGGACAATAGCAGATGATCAAAAGAGGTATATCAACAATCAAAATATTACCTTGACGTTGACAGAAGAAATAACCTATTGGAATTATAAAGTTTGGAAGACAAGTTGTGAAGGTATAATAGTTTCTCAGCAAAACATTCCAAGTTCAGACAGTAAGGGCTTAACTCAATCATATCACACTACACTTTTGCAGAATTGTGGAATTATAACACAAACAAAAGAGGCTTCCATAAGCGACTGTTTTAAAAAATCCACAGAGACTGCAGTGAAACCTTTGTACGTTTATACGTGCCCGACAAGCGTCAACGTCAACTTTTGTCTTGTCAGCTCCTCTTCTAGTTGCGAGGAACTAGGATTTGGAGAATCTGTAAATGACGCAATATTTTCAAGTCAATGCGTTTACAATTTTTTCAACACTTCTATGAGCATTTGCACGTATCCGAATTCAAACATCATAGTCTGTAGAAAGGCATATGAAATCTATCTAAAAAACGACACAGTGGAAAACATCTCTTCAAATTGCAAATATAGTGACGGTCTATGCCATTCAGTGAAAGCCTTTTGGAAATATGATCAATGTAATTTTCAGAAAGTGAGCACAAATTACAAAAAGAAAAAAAGGTACGGAAAAAGCGTTATTGTATTTAACAGTACCGAATTGATTTTGGAAGAAGAGGGAAAAATGAACGGTGAAATGGTGTGGTTTACAAACCAGTCACTAGTAGTATCTGAAACTAAGTTACAATTCCATTCGGATTACGACTTACGTCTTATGAAAAAATTGCAGCTCTGCGTGCAACATTTAAACAGTATAGTGTCTGAACAGAAAAAAAACATCATAAATTTCCAAAGTTTGTCGCTATACTTAATGTTTGCTGCCATACTTTGTGTTCTGTGGTATATATTTAACAGTACAGTAAATTTTTACTCTTTGTGGAAACATGGAAAATCTCGTACCTCCAAGAACTACGCCTACCTCATGAACTGCGTGTCCCAAAGTTTAACAAACCGTCACATGTATTTTCACAAGTCTAGTGAAAACAATGAATTGGGTAACCTGCCTTCGCAGACATACGAATCTGTTGAAAATGAACTGTATAACAAACCACGTTGAAACAACACCTTTTGTAAAAGTTGTAATCTATTGTATATAATTACCACTTGAAAATTGTAAATATGAAATAAATTATTTGAATTTAATATTTATTTTTTATAGTAAAGTGTTAATCTGTAATGAATACATCTATGTGTAACAGGATATAGGTAGACCACCGTTATCAAGACTCGCTGTAACCATAAAAAACTGTCAGTTGGTTCTGAACAGTTTCAGTGATTTGAGAAACATTACGTATAAGGTAAGATTATTATTTTTTTGGGTCTCAAACATAATACTGGCAATTAAAATGTTTATTTGGTATTTTTATTTGAATAAGTTAGAATTTTTTATTGAATTATGACATATTAAAACAACTTTGTTAACTCCATAACAACTGTAAGAAATAATATTTTATTCACTTGAATTTTTTTTTAAATCACTACTAATTTTATATCACTGCAATTTCGCTTCGTTGGAAATTTTTATTATCGCAATACACCAACAAAATACGTAATTAATCTTTATAATTTATATTAATATTGCAATTCTTTTTTAAATTTAAATTTCGCAACAGAATCAAAGAGCCATCCACCATGCCTTTTTAATATTGACTACCACTACTAACTCTGCTATCTTTTATGGCGGCATTTTAGAAAACGTATTCAAACATACAGCCCTAATCCCTACTCATTCCTACTTCAAATGGAAACATAAGACATGAGGGGGCTCGTTGGAATGCTTATAGAAAACCGAATCCAGCCTTACCAAATAAACAAGTTTTATGTTTCCAATAACAAGTTTTTTTTATTTAGAAATTGAAACAACTAGATAATTTACAAAAATAAGCTGAATGCCGCAAATGCTGAAAATGTCGTCCATTCTGTATTTGCCATTCTCCAAGACGATAGTAAAAGCTTTCCACAGTATTCCGAATGACTTCAGTTGGTAAATTATGCATCTCCGCCCTAATCTTATTCTTTAAATTCTCAATATTATCCGGTCTGTCCTGGTAGACTCTTTATTTCAAATATCCCCACAGAAAATAATTTAGGGGCGTTAAGTCGGGGGATCTTGGCCCCCCGTCTACCAATCCCACGACATAGAAACATTTCATTTAAGTATCTTCGAACATCAATACCAAAATGTGGGGAAGCGCCATCTTGTTGGAACCAAATTCTTTTTTTCGGTATATTATTATGTGGATCAATTTCATGAGGAAAAATCACAGCTGGAGCAGGTATCAGGTCAAATGTTAGGAAATCTAGGTAGGGTGCGGCAGTAAGATTTTCTTAAAAAAAGAATGACCCCAAGATTCTGTTGTTCATGATACCTGCCCATACATTAACTTTCTGTGGGTGCTGCGTATGCGATCGCATGTCCTGTGTGGATTTTCCTAGGACTAAAAGCGACAGTTGTGCCTGTTAACCACTCCATTTAAATAAAACGTAGCTTCATCCGAAAAAGATGATCTCGTTGAAAACCATTATTGTCGTCACACCGTCTCATCATTTCCTCACAAAATTGTAATCGCCTATCATAATCGTCTTTCAAAAGCTCTTGGACAAGAACATTCGAACTGCAGTTCGAACCATCGTGATTGCGAGCCAATGAAACAGTTAAAGTATGAGGATTTTCAACAAGTTCTAATGCAATGTCTAATTTCTTTTCTTTATTCAAAGCACATTCCCGTCCAGTTTTGGGCAAAGTCTGTACTGTACCGTATTCCTCAAATTTGTGAAATATTTTACTAACTGTCCCTTGAGATATTTGGTTTTCGGGATATTTCGCAATATATAAATCACACACTTCAGCCTGACTTTTTATTTTGTCTCCACATCCAAGCAATATCAAGATTTAGATGCTTTGCCTTTTCAACAATACCACTGCGATTCAGTAAACTTGATTTTGATACAATAGTAACGCTTCGAACTCTAATTTATAACTAAAGCGAAAAATTGACCAGAAGTCGGCTACTCACTACGCGGGACTTGCCAAATACTCGACTTGGAATATACTTGGCATGCACTTATCCGAGTCCACGTAAATTGTACACACTACGTGCCTACTTGAAAGTTTCAGTTTTATTTCGAGAAGTGCAAGTATAAAGACGAGTACTTGAAAATGGACGAGAATTCTGATTCGACATCTTAAGCTGCTTTTGTTATAGAGTCCCTTTTCTTTTTCAAATCCTCGATGCTACATTCCAAGTCACATTCTGTGAAAAACTCGGTTTGAATTAGTTTCCAGGCAACATCATTTCTACTTTTAAGCCAAATGATAGGTTCCTTCTGATAATTATCAAGAAACTTCAATGTAACTTAATTTTTTCACGCCATTTCAATATTTAAGATACACAAACCGGCCGCTAACAAACAGAAACTTGTAGCTACTCGTGAAGTAAAGCCCGCGTAGTGTAGCGCAGACAAAACAAACTCGGAAATAATCTACTCGCTGCCTTTGACTTGGACCCGTTTTCCGACAATTGATGGGAAGTGCAAGTTCTTGTCCAAGTTAGTGCTAGTCGCCGTACATACTACTTGCTACTTGCCAAGTACTTCTCAAGTACTTGGCAAGTCCCGCGTAGTGAGTAGCCGCCTAGAGAGTCTTGCGAGTAAGTGGTACCAAAAAAGCGCAACATAAAAAAATTATCTTTTTTTGCGTTAGCACTGATAGGTAATTTCAAATTCTTTCCTTTATTCTGTGCAAATTCATGGAGGATAACACTGAATATAATTAAAATTTATTTCATTTGCTAAGCAGGTGTTTTATACAATCCTGAAAACCTTGCTATTGAAAACATAAAACTTGTTTATTTGGTAAGGCTGGATTCAGTTTTCTATAAGCTTTTCAGCGAGCCCCTCTTGTCTTATGTTTTCATTTGAAAAAAAAGCAGGGGTAGCTGGGGGTTAGAGAGTTGAGGACAAATTTATTATTATATAACCAAAGGATGGGAAAAAATCAAGATCAGTTAATGTGCTTCGGCGTTTAAAAAAATTCACTCATTCAAGAGATATTAATTTTATTCCGTACTTCTGGCCATCCCTGTATATACACGTTTCCCAATTCTACAACCTCCAGAAACTCCCGTAATTAGAACTACCTTTAGCAGTAGATAATTGATATTAGAGGCCGTATCTAAGAATTTTTCGAGGTCCTTCACCTGGCGGAATATACAAAAAGTAAAATTATATAAGTACCAAAGCCACGAAAATATACCTGCTTATGTCCACATTTTCTTTAGCAGACAACATTTTTTTAAGCTGTGAATACGACCATAATGATGAAGATTTCACACTTTTATTTTTCAATAATAAAATAAACCATAATTATTTAGTAATTTACACTCCTTGTCTGCTTTTTGTTGCGCCATTTGCAGAAATTAATATAATGTAAATATCTATTAAACATTCTGAATACTTATACAGGGTGCTAACGATAAGTTGGGTCAAATTTCACCGTTATATTCTATCGATGAAAATAATTGACGTTTGTCAAATAACAAGTTTTTATTAAAAGCATAATAAGGGAGTTACAACGTTTTTTACTGTTTTATAACGGATTTTAGGCTAATATAAATCAATTTTCCTACAATTCAAAAAGTCATATGTACGTTCTTTGATATCAAATATCTAGGTATGGTAACGAACACTTGTCTAAAACAAAAATTAGTCTAGCTGAATTTACTACAAAAAAAGACATACCTGGCTTCTGAATTTAGATATCGAATTCAACATAAATACCTAAGCAACCTGAAGAAGCAATCCTGAAAATTCAGAAATAGGTCGGTTCTCATCTATTGTGGTTGAATATACAATTAATTCCCACATATTCAAAAGTGAATTTGAGTTTTGTATGTTATAGAATTTCATTTTTTTTAAAGAAAAAATTATACTTTTTAAAAATATATACAGGGTGTTCCAGAATGATGGTCAAATATTTTACCAGTGTGTTCCACAAGGTATTTCAGGGGGGGGGATCTTCATATAAAATTTTTCAATTTGGGTCCTCCCTGTTGAGATATTCGTGTCTCAAAATGGCGGAAAAAATTGTTTTTTTATTTTTCCTTAAAAACGGTTGCACTTAGAAATTTAAATTTTGGTACACATTATCAGCTAGTCAAAGGCTATTTTATGGTGGTGTCTATTCCTTAGCTTATGTTCCTGGAGGGCGGGAATAAGCAACCCCTAGATTTATTTCTTTCAGGACTTTTTTCTTCAATGGCCAATTTCAACAAAACTTTTTTCCCTCTTGTAAATTTTTCATACAACCAACAGTTTGCGCGGAAATAAAAATACTTTTCCTGACTCTAAACAACTTTCGTCACCAGTTACTGATAACCGCAGTAGGCGGTTGCTATGTTGATGTTTCTCTGTTGTCTTCCCAAACAAATGGCTATTAGGTCTATAATTGACAGTTTTTGCAAATATTTCTAAACAAAGGTATTCCTATAACTGTTGGCAATCCAGCCGTATGCATATTCCATCAATTTCTTCGTTAATATTTGTACGGAAGAGTCAGTTGTTTACAAACATTTGCAAAAACTGTCAAGACTGATTTGTTTCATAAGACAACAGAGAAACATCATCATAGCAACCGCCTACTGCGGTTATCAGTAACCAGTGACGAAACCATGTTTAGAGTAAGAAAAATTATTTTTATTTTTTTCCGCGCAAATTGTTGGTTGTATGAAAAAATTACAAGAGAGAAAAAAGTTGTAAAATTAGGTGAGTTATTAAAAAAAAACTTTTGTTGAAATCGGCCATTGCAGAGAAAAGTTCTGAAAGAAACAAATCTAGGGGTTGCTTATTCCCACCCTCCAGGAACCTAAGCTAAGGAATAGACACCACCGTAAAATAGCCTTTGCCTAGCCGATAATGTGTACCAAAATTTAAATTTCTAAGTGCAACCGTTTTTAAGGAACAATAAAAAAACTATTTTTTCCGTCATTTTGAGACTCGAATATCTCAACAGGGAGGACCCAAATTGAAAAATTTTATATGAAGATTCTTCTCTGAAATGGCTTGTGGAACACACTGGTAAAATATTTGACCATGATTTTGGAACACCCTGTATATACATTACCCACCTAGTAACTACGCCACTGGAGCATTTTTTAAATTCACAGATAAATACAAGTTGGAAAAATATCAACGCTTAAATATTGCAAAATATTTTTTTCTGTCTAGGATAAAGTTATGGATAAAAAAACAACAAATTTTAAAACTGCATCACTGCATAACGAATCCAAATTACTTCCATCAATAGAATATGTCGGTAAAGGCTAAATTTATCGCTAATACCTTGTACCTTTAAATTTCCGACAGAAAAACATACATGTGACTTCATTGGTAGGAATTATATGTAAATTGACTTATATTAGCTGAAATACTTTTACAATACAGTAAAAAAAACGATAGATCTTGTCTGATTAATAATATTTTCTTTTTTAAGGATGAAAATAATAGTAGTAATACTTCACGGATTGATACTGGAAGTTTTAAGTTATCAACAGGAAAAATGCCGAAAGGAAAAACAGTCTGTCAAGTTTTACATTTATAACGCTAATGTGAATATTACATTATACCCTTGTATTGAAACTAAAGGATATGTTACCGATATTTGTAAAAACTATAACTACACGGAAATACATGATGATCATTTTGACATTATAGATAAATGTATCGAAACTAATTTTGCTCCTGGTACAGTTACCAGAGAAGGGACTAATGTTTATTACGAGAATGATCGCAAAAAAATATTTCTCAAATTATGTAAATTAACAGCATATGTCGAACTGACGACAAGAAAAATAGTAGAATCAAAGATAGGGTGGCGTAATTACGATGATGGGAGAGAATATTTAATTAGAAATAATACTCATGATGTTGCATTAGCAAATCATTACGTATTTTGGACTCCCAATATATGTAAAGATCTAAATTTTATTTATAATGGATCTTTTGATGTATGGTCACTTCAAAATAGACAGAAATATATTCGCAATGAACAAATCAGTCTAATTTTATCAGAAAGTGACGAGTTGTGTAGTTCTAAAATATGGAAAACAGATTATGATGGAATTATAGTTTCTACACAACGTATCAACACTTTGCTTAGCACGAATTTAACTCAAAAATATCAGAGCTCTCGTCCTCAAGATTGTGAAATTGCAGCAGAAGCTCAGAGCAATGGATTAACAACTGAGATATCAAACCAACAGTATGATTTTACTGCAACAGAAGAATTAAAGAAAGAAGTCACAGTGACGGCAACAAACGATAAGCAGAAGGCAGAAGTTAGTGATCTAAAAACTGCAGTGCTATATTTAATACTGGTTGTAATAGTTATTCTTCTGTGGTATGCGTTTAATGTTATCGTAAACTTTTCTGCCCTGAGGACAGCTGGAAAGAAGAAAGCAACTAAAAGCAGCACCTACCTCATATACTGTGTGTCCCAAAGCTTAACGAACCGCTACTTGTACTTAGACAGTAAACCAATAAATGAAAAAAGTCATCCAAATAATTTGCAATCGCTGCCCCAGTTATACGAAACTGTCGATTGACTTTATTACAAACACATCGAATTATTTTCATATTCATGTGCTAAAATGTTATTTCAGATGTCTGCTGTTCTTTTAAGATTCTTTTTTTAAAATTATTATAGCCTTTAGTTATTACATTATAGTAAAAGAGTTTGAAACAAAATTATTAATGTCAAATTTTAATGTTAAAATATATGTTTCTGTCTCGATTCTTGTACATGCTTTCAAAAACAGTTCAAGAATCATATACCGTCACCTTCTAATTTGAAAGTTTTGAAGTTTGAAATCTGTAAGGGTCATTCCATTTGAAATCGTCTAATTGGCAAAGCCGACCCATTTTAGATTTTGGTGTAACTTTGAAAATCTCTTCTCTAGAGTCCCAAACAACAAAATTTACACGAGTTTGATTTTTACAAGCGCTTGTTTCCGCCTATTTAAATAAAGACTCTTAAAAATTGCTATTTTTAAGCTTTATTAATTTTTGCTGTCAAATTTCTCTGTTTGAAGATATTTGAATGATCAAGACGGAATTCAGAGTGGGAAAGATAGTAGCTTCAGTGTAAATGAAGATAGTTGGCTCGGACGATCCCTTTGAATAATAACAGCGTGCTGAAATGAGTGTTTTTAGTCATTTTCGTGAATTTCAATCGACTCTAGCGTCTTAACTGTTGAGAGTTAAAAATTCATGCTCAACAGTTAAGACGCTAGAGTCGATTGAAATTCAGAAAAATGACTGAGTAGCCCATTTTATAGAAAACTTTGCTATTATTCAAAGGGATCGTCAAAATTATCTTCATTTACAGGCTGAAACTATTATCTTTCCCACTCTGACTGCGATCATTCAAATATCTTCAAACAGAAAAATTGGTTCTTACCTTCAACTTTAATATAGCTTAAAATTTTTAAAGTCTTTATTTAAATAGACATGAAACAAGCGCTGTAAATCAAACTCGTTGATAAATTGTTGTTTGGGACTCTAAATGATATTTTCAAAGTTACACCAAAATCTAAAATGGGTCGGCAACAATTTTTATTATTTTCAGACGATTTCAAATGGAATGACCCATAAGCCATCTGATCTCAGATAATTCGTTTTCATAGTTTTGTTGTTGCGGAACAACGGAAAAAATGTAGTAGCCTGTAACTTTTTGAATACTTTTTAGGAAGATAAAATGACAATGCATTATGTATGTTAATACAGAAATTTGTCTTCTAGATTTTTCTATGGAATAAGATATATAGAATAAGAATAATTGCACAACTGTAAAATCAAATGTGCCTTAGAAATTTGGAAAATGTTTTCTCGTGTAATTTGACTATACAATCACAATGCTATACCCGCGTTAAGAATTCAGACGTCTTACGTCACGGCTAACGTTACACATTTGTTTTTATTGTCAACGTAATTTTCGATATTTGGTCGCGTTAAAAACAATCATTTTTTGCAATTTAGTGCAATATATAATGCAATCTTTTAGTGTAGTATATATAGTTTTATTACTATCAGTTGCAGTTTCTTAAATATTTTGATGAAAATATAATGAATTATTCATTTGTTCGTATGACGTAAGTCGTTTGAATTCTTGTCGCGAGTATAGTAATACCTGAGATTCCCTGTATATGTCGGAAGCTACTGATTTGCCATGCAAAATATCCATTCAAATACAATGGTTCCATTGAAAAATACAACTTTGATCTGCCCTTCGAAAAAGAATCACTCTGTATAAGCCAAATTATTTTTTATTTTTTGTTCCTTCATCCAAAACTATTCGAAAACTAATACAACGTCACATTAAATCCAAGCTGTATACTATAAATCCAATATGGTGGTATATGGGCATCAAACGAAAGGGACATAGAAGAACACGAATAAGACTGAGAAGCATACGAAATAAATTAATGGTAAAAAAAACTTTTTAAAAACAAGCTTTTATTTAAGTGCCCTAAAAAGAAGAAAATAAACTTTAAATTAAGTCAAACCAATCAATTTAATATTACACAATTTATTAAATGATATAAAAGCTTGTCGCGAGATTTGCATACTTTTTAGGGAACATTTTCTTTCATAGAATTGCTTATAATAAGTATGTGAAGCAAGTACACAGGTTAGTACACAGATAAATCTTGCGACCAGCTTTTATATCAATTAATAAATTGTGTAATACATGTACTAAATTGATTGGTTTGATTTAATTTAAAGTTTATTTTCTTCTTTTTATGGCACTTAAAAAGCTTGTTTTTAAACGTTTTTTTCACCATTAATTTATTCCACTAAATATGCAGAAAACAAAACTTTATTGAACTATATTTAGTGGAAAAAATGGTTCTTTATTGCACTAGTGCAATAAAATGTTTATTGCATTCATCTGTCATTCTACTACAGCGTTTTGTCATCATGACACATTTTTAATTGAAGCTCCAGATGATACACATCTAATGATGAAGGTAACACATGCAAATGATGTTAATTTTTAACTTTATACTTGTGTTCTGTTATAGGTAGTTGCAGTATTTGGCATTGCTGGAGCATGCCGCAGGAACGACACTGGCAATAATATTAATGACATGGATTCTATCACAACTGTGAAAACTCGACAGCAAGACAAACAAATCTCGATCATTTGTAATATGCGATAATAAATGTTTTAATTTCGTAGAAATGTATCCCAAATATGCATCTCTTCGTCCCCAGTTTACCAGTTACACTAGATTTTTTATATAAGATATTATAATGGAAAAGTTCAGTTCAACCTGTTGGTGTAAATTAGTAAAATTCCAAGTGATTATGCCAAACAGTATTTTTTTGGTGTGTTCGTATTTATATTTTCGTTAGTGAAATAATTACGCATTTACAAAAATTCGACAATTATGACCACTCATAAATAAATATACAACTCAAAAATATTTTCAAAATATTAGCAGGCGCTAGTTATAATTTTTCGTTGAAAAATTTTCTTCTCTGTTCTCGAATATGAACAAGCTAATACTATCTCAAACACTTCTATACCAATTCTTTCTAAAAGGCCAATTTAAAGAACGTCGAATTCTAAGAGAAGGGTTGTCGTTTAAAGAAGTCGTTCTTTCCTAAATGTTTAACAATAAAGGTAATGTGACGCTGGAGACAATATTTTCGGGGGTTCAAACACATTCAAGTTGTTGAAGTTCAGCTACGGAGAATAAGATTCAAGTTACGTCCCATTGGAATAACGTAGACATTTTGAATCTTGATAATGTGAACCGATTTATAAACTTAAAAATTGAGTAAAGAAAAGGCGCCTCATTTCGGATAGATTTCTTTTAAAAATTTATATATAGGGCGCCACATCGTCAGTTAAGCTTCGTTGACGTTTGACATATCTTTCTCAGAAGTAACTTTGAAACTTTACTTTAACCTCATCATATATTACTGGAACTGTAAGGAAACTAAACCGAGGGCGTGACGACTAGTAGGTTTAGCTTCTACCAATGTTAGAATAAATTAGTTAAATGTCTATTTTCCCATAAAATATTGCGTTTCTGCTTTTGTCTTATACAGATTTGGAAAGTGAGGATCTTGATGGTAAATTGTGTTTTGACGCTTGCGTGTATTTGTGTCATGCTACACGCATACTTCCATCGCAGCGTGTTCGCATCAGACAGTGTTGCCAGGTGGGAAAAATTCAGTGCATGAGAATAATTTCAAAGAAGCATGAGGTTTGGAGAAAAAAGCATGAGATGGCTTAATTTATCAAAAAACACCTATTGACACAGCTTAATTTTTAATTACTTTTGTAATGCCATTTTTATTTCATTAAAAAGCATTATGTTCTGCTATTTTATCATAATATTACATTGTAAGTAGGTACTTACTTAAAAGTTATTAACCACGTAACCTTTCTAATTTATTTTATTGTTAGGCCGGGCGAACGTTGAGGCGCAGTTGACGTGACGCAGGGTGACTTACGGGTCGTAAAATCTGTTGTTTCCAGAAAATGTAGGTACCCTTACGGAATAGAGTTAAGAATCACTGCAATACAGCGTGAATACAGCACACACACCGCATATCCGTAGACTGTCATACCCGTTTATGTATTCATTGCTAATTATTAAGAGAGCAGTCTACAATAAAGGACATTTCAAGTACCCAAATATTGTAGATACCTACCTCTATCTATTAAATTTTGCCCTCGATTTTGCCTTTATTTCTCGTTAGGTCTTTGTTTTGGTAGATTTCAAAGAGTAATTTTAATAATTTTATTATTTCTTTTTGTGTCTATTAAAAAGCATGAGATTTTGTAATCAAAATATGAGAGCATGAGATTTCCTCGGAATGCATGAGATCTGACAACACTGGCATCAGTTGACCGGACAGTTAGATTTGCAATGGCGAATTGGCGTTGGCGATACGGAACCGATTACCGTAGTAGTGGGGAATGCTAGACCAATGCACGTCGCCGCCCCTCTTAAAGTTCGTACCGTCCCTGGGATGAAGCGGCAATTTCTACTTTCTCTGTAAAGATCCGCAATTTCCGAATCTTTAAACGAAGCATATAGGTAAGGTTTGAAATTACCTTAAAATAAATCAATATGTGGGCAACATCATAAATACACACAAATTGTTTTCAAAGTATACTTTTCTTAATCGAAAAAGAAATAAGATTCATCGATATGTCAAAAAATTTAAATATCGATTTTCTCGCAAACTGTTGGTTTTTTTGACTTCAAGCAAGAATATCAAATTTTTAAATAAACTTTCCCTCTTTAATGAAATGCCATCAACATCTTAATAAAACGAGACAAAAACGTTTTACCTGAAACTACATCTCTAGAAAAGTAACAAGTGTGCCAATTTCCGTATTAAAAAAGTTAAACAATTTAAAAAAAATAACTTTGAGGTTATGTAGCTCTGTTAATATTGACTTTTCGAGATACCTGTCCGAAATTAGGAAACACTTACTCTTGGATGAACCAAATAGCAATTTTGGAAAAAATAAAACTACTACCATATATTGGAGGATCCCAGTTATTCCAGGGGTGTATCATTTTAGAGGGTTCAAAAATTGTTAAATGTAGAATACATTCAGTTCTCTTAAAAACTTTATTATTTTTACCAAGGTGAGTGTAGATTAGTCAACAGGTAAATATGTAATTTTTTTATCTATACTTACACAGTTCTATTAATTTTATAGAAAAATAAAATTTTCTGGACGAAGGTTGCAACTAGTAAACATTTTTCACAAGAAAAAATATTCTTATCAATTTTTTAAACATTATTACGTACGTTTCGAGAACTGCAGTCCCCTCTTCAGATAAAATGAAATTTATATAAATATATTGTTAACAATACTGAAATAAAAAATAGGAATAATACTTTTTAATGCTTACAAATATTATGTCAACCTTTCTTTGTAGTCCATACATATTAAATAATTTAAAAAATTAAAACTTTATTAGCAGGTAAGAAGTTATGAAAATTTTTGACAAATCTTCATTAGAAAATAAAAAAGAATATAGGAGAAATATTAAACGCTAGTTTGCAAAGTCTAACTTTATGAACTTTTAAATCGATTAAGCTATGAATATCAAATAAGGACAAACAAGGAATGCTAACAAAAAACAGGTATCGAATGGATGTTTTTTCAATCGGATTCAATTCACAATGGTATGCAAGAAATCGAAGAACTACATCAGACACTTTCGTTATTTGATCACTCTTACATATTTCGTGTAGTAATTATTTTTTTTCAAAATTATACTACTATTTCATTTTTTGCTATTTTCTAAGGTCTATGAGACAGTATACAAACCGTATAGGCCCGAACCACACGGTTTACTGAAGTTTATCGTGCATTTTGACGTACATAAAAATGGAAGCCGTGATATATGTTATGATTTTACTCGAGGACACAAAATGTAAAATTAGCAATAAATATTAATCTGAAAGTGAAACACAAGTTGTCCTATATGTCCTGGCTAGTGAGTGAAGCAATTTGGTGGCTGTAGCTGTGATAATTTTGCCGTAATTGTGATATATTGGCATAGTAACAGTGTGGCTAAAATTGAGGTATTTTAACATTTATTTTAATTACTCTTGTGATTTTATGAGCAATGAAAATTATCTCACGCACTAGCGGGAACCTTAGTGAATACGTTGATATATAATAATAACAAATTATTTCAATATTCTTGGAGTTCTGTGTCTTCGCTTGAAGCCGTTAGACGGTAAAAAATATGTATACAAAATCCCAGCCTTAAGTACTGAAAATTTATTTTATGCATAGATGGCCGTAAATCTTTTCGAAACAATTTAAGCAAATCATCGCCTTCGGTAGTTTGAATCGTTATTATCTTTTACATTGGAATTTTATTTTAAAAAATATGTAAATATTTCAATGGATAGCATATCTAACTTCACTTGCCAGTTTTTCCTCACTTTTATCGTTTTTTAACGCACGATAAATGCTTCTAACAGACATTTTTGTTCAAAACTGCACCTTTCCACGGCATCATTCACCGAAATATGCACGCTTAATCTCCGAATTCTCTGTAGTTTATTACAAAACGTTCTTTTTCTATTAAATTCGATTGTTTACGTTTACGCTTATTGTCAGATTGGCCACTGAGACTCAGAACACATTATTAGAATAACTGAAATATAAAAATAATTCATCTTCGTTACTTGTTCTGCAATGTTTGAGCAGCCTTGTCTTTCATGGTACAAAAGACAATGATATGATTGCAATAACAGCAATAAGTAGTAATGAGCCTATAATATATGTACGAATTTTTTAAAGTTTCGGTACATCCCCAAATGTCTTTCATCTACTGCATTTTATGTAAATTTGTGGCGTGCACTTACAAAAAAAAAAAGAAAAACGTTGCTGTCGGTTAACATGAAATTGCAATTAAAATGCTAATGGTATATCCTGGCGGATCTAGAGATGCAAATTATTCAAAAAATGTATGCATTGTTTCGTTTTTGTCGGTCTCTTGGTACTGCTAACATTACAAAATGAACTAATACCATGTGATATCACATTATTACCTAGAATTGTTTATCTCCTATGTACATTCTTTTAAAAAAGTCTGATATGGTCTAGGAATTACGCGAATATAGGGGTTAGGTTAAAAGTCTTATAGGATATTAAACTTGGCGTCAACTTAAATTTACAAAAACTTTCTCACCCTGCTCTGAAGACGATCAGGCCGGTTATGATCTGACAGAGGTGGCTGCAAAAATTATTTGCTAATAGTTGTGTTTTCCTCTTTGACATTAATCCATTATTTAAATTTAAACTTGTACTCAATGCTATTTTTATTTTATAATTTAGTATAGCATCTACAGGGTGTTTCTTAACTCTACCGGCACAGAGCAGGCACGTGTAGGGGATTTTAAAATAGGCTGCTTTGTTATGTAACATTTTTTTCTGGGATGTACCGTTGTATTGGCGTCTGAAGATGAGTGTTAAATTTTGAAAAACAATAATAGTTTAGCAATGCCTTAACATAGAACAATCAAATTTGGTACATGATTTGCGTTTATTATTATCTTTAATTGGTAAAAATATGAATCTGTTGGAAGCCCAAATAAGGGCCGGACTAGGGGTAGAGCACTTTTAAAATGATATCAATTTTTTACCAGTCTGCCAATTATTAAATAATTTTACCAATATTACGGGAAATTTAATTTTAAAACTTTATTACTCCTACACATTTTTCGAAAAAATAACGGTTTTTGAGAAAACTAATTGACGCGGACAAAAAGTAAAGTATCCAGTTTTACGACTAGTAGGTAGTACGATCCACAGTTATTGTGCAGAGTAAACTTTAATTTTCGACAGAGAGTACATTTTTGTATTAGAGAAAATAGTTTTTTCAACAGTTATTCAACAGTAGTTCTATTTAACGATATTGGTAGTTCATGCGGTTAAAGTTGAATTTGTTAATGTTTTGTTCGTAAGGCTCATATTTTTTAATATGGTAAAAGTAAAAAAAGAATCTAATTTAATGAAGTTGCTTTTTCTTGATACTTTTTTTGTAAACGTCAAAAATGAAACATGAAATCATAGCCTGCTAGTCGTAAAACTACAATACTTTACATTTTGTCGGATTCAATTAGTAATGATGCTGTTTCACAAAATCCAGATTTTCTAAAAAAAACCGTTAGAAGAGTAAAAAAGTACTGATAAAAAAATCGACACCATTTTAAGAGCGCCCTACCCCAAGTCCAGCCCTTATTTGGGCTTCCAACAAATACATATTTTTACCAATTAAAGATAGCAATAAACGCAAATCATGTACCAAATTTGGTTGCTCTATGTTAAAGCATTGTTGAAACTTCTCTTCAACGGTACATCCCAGAAAAAAATGTGATATGACAAAGAGGCATATTTTACGATGTTGTACATGTGCTTGCATCTGTGTCGTCAGAGTTATGAAACACCGTGTATTTAATCTTATGATTTAAATAAGTCAAATAATTAAATACACGCTCTCCAGATAAAAGACACACTTAAATTAACCCACATCTCAACTATAAAGGGCGTTGTTTCCCTCCTTCCGTGATCAAATATTTGAAATGCACTTCGGTGCTCTCTGTTATTGTAATTCGGGCGGAATCGCTGTGTGTTACAATTACTGCAGATAGATACGAACAAGGCTATCAACTAATTGCTTCCTATTCATCGTCTATTCGAAAATTTTGTGCCGTATCCTCGTCGGTACAAAAACCCGAGTGTCGGGCTGTACAGTCAATTAATTGCCTTCCGAAGTCGAGACAAAACGGCCAGTTAACAGAACAAGCTTATTGTACTGAGAAAAATATTCATTTGAAACGTTTCTAATTCCAAAGAACCGTTTAATTATAATGACTAAACTGTTACTTAACTTTTGAATATATTATCTATAACAATCGCAATAGATATACACGATTTTTTCGATGGTACATATTTTAGAAAGTATTTTTTTCCGCATCACCTTTAATCATTTTTTTCACTACAGGCCTTGGAAGCCTATTATTTAGAACAATTTTTCTACATTGCTTCCTGTCACTCATTATTTCCTTCCAGTTTTTAACATTTATCTCGGTGACATAGTCTGGATTTTCCCGCTCAGTATCGAACACGAGACCAAGTTCATCGGCTGCTCTTCTCGCTGCCTTATACACAAACGCTCCTATCCCTGCTGCTTCATGGTCTTGGACCATGCAGAGAAGGGGATCCGAGCTCCTGATGACTTTGCAGGCTCAGTTAAAAGCCCTAATTAAAGCTGCAGAAACGCGTCATCTTCTGCAGCTACATAAGGATAAGCCAATGCATGGTCTCTTCTACCGTCATCTAGAGGGGCTTGGCTTATCTGAAAGGCTGACCTTTGCTTTTTTGAGGTCAGCGGGGCTGAACTCTGAGACCGAGGGATTCATAATGGTTTGCCAAGATGGTGTAATTAACACACTCGTCTATCGTAGTCGTGTCTTGGGTATCGAGGTTCCTGATACCAGCTGCAGGGCCTGCCGCCAGGCGCCGGAGACGCTTATGCATCTCCTGTCGGCCTGTCCGGTATATGCGGCCACAGCGTATATCCAAAGACACGATTCAGCCTTACGGGTGTTGTATTATCATTTACGACACTCGTATGAGATAGACGAGACGCCAGTGCTGCCTTATGCTCCGGGGGATATAGAATCCGTAGTGGGGAATGAGAAGTGCCGAATTTATTGGAACTATTCATTCCCCACCCTCAGGCAAATCCAAGCCAATAAGCCTGATGTAGTCCTCCTCGACCACCAGCTTAGGACGATGTTTGTGATTGAGCTCTCGGCTCCGCAGAGAACAACATCGTCCTAAAGAGGAGGAAAAACGGAGGAAATATCGAGATCTTCTCTCCGAGCTCCGCAGGCTGTATCCAGACCACTCTGTTAAGATTGTGGTGCTAATTATAGGCGTCCTGGGTGGAATGAGACATACGTTGCTTTCTGACTTAAAGATCATACCGGCTTGTCGAAATTCGGCAGAGATCTTAGCCGGCAGAATGCAGAAGGCAATCGTCCTTGGTTCGCTACGTCTGCTCAGAACACACGATTTACGGGCGCAATGATTACTGACTCCACGGAGTGAGTAGTCATTGCTTGACTCTCCAGAACATCTCCGAATGTGTCGGAGCCTCGGAAGGTGTTTACTGGGAAAATAATAATAATAATAATAATAATAATAATAATAATAATAATAATAATAATAATAATAATAATAATAATAAAAAAAAAAATAAAAATAATAATAATAATAATAATAATAATAAGACCGATGAGCTAAGGGACGATCTTCTGGTCTGTTATGAAAGCAGCGAGCCCGGGCGGAGAGGATACATGGCGCGGATGTATGCTCGGTGGTGTGACATGCACCCCGAAGGCCGCGCCCTCACCGCACAAAATCTGCGGGATTATGTATCCTACCTTCGCCGCAGAGGCTATGAGAGGCGTCCTCATGTAAGGGTGAACGAAGTGGCTGAAGAGCCACGGAATGATCCCGCAGAGGCGCCGCGCTTCATTCCCCGAGAACAGGACGACCTGAGCACCCGTCGGGGGTTGCCTTTTATAAAACCCCCGAAGCCCGCAGATTTGGCCCGAGTGGATAATGCGCTCCGTGAGGATCTCCCAGAAGAGGCTGACATCTGGCGCGTCAATTGCGCTGTGTACGAAGCCGCTGAAATGCTGACTCGGGTGGAGGGAGGGCGTGAAAATGCCGTTTCTCCACAAGAGAGAGCACGGCGGCGAGTGCACAAGATGGAGGCTAAGATCCGGTCGGCGAGGCAACACGCGTCCCGTATCCAATGTGTGATGGACTACGTGGAAGCCAATAGGGCTTTCACACCTAAGGTGAGACGCATAGCTACTTCCCTTAGGCGGGTCCATCATACCCTGAATCGGGTGGTGCTGCTTACCATCAAGCAGCATTCTCTCGACAGGATACGGATGCTAGTGGCTGCGAAAAAGTCACTAGTGAGGCGGTCGAGAAGGTTGGAGCAAAATAATTTGTTCCGTGTAAGGCCTTCTCGACTTTTTGAACAGCCTCAGCGTGTTGCGGACAATCCGCCGACTGTAGATCAGGTAGAAGCCTTCTGGAGAGATCTTTATGGCCGTAGGATTCCACTTGATAGAGACACTCCAGCCCTGGCACACTTCGAGGCCTTTTGTCAAAGGCTTCGAGAGCCACAAGAGGTGTGCCCACCGATAACCCCGGATGAAGTTCGGAGATCATTTATTAGATCAAAGAACTTCGCTGCTCCTGGTCCCGATGGGATCAGCAACTTCTGGTGGAACCGCCATTTGGCCAGAATATTCACGTCCTGGCTAAATGGAGAGCAGCAAATTCCGGCGTGGTTTGTCGAGGGGAGAACCGTGCTTATCGCTAAGAGCGGAGTTTTGTCCCAGCCAAAGAACTACCGTCCAATAACCTGCCTGAATGCGTGTTACAAGGTGTTTACTCGCATCTTGTACGCGCGTGTGCTCCACGCAGTGAACCCGGTTTATCAACGGATGTACGAGCAGCGAGGGTCCAAGAGGGGTGTAGCTGGCTGTAAGGAGAACCTGCTCATCGACAGATGTATTACGCAGGACTCCGTGCAGTACAAGCGAAACCTCTCAATGGCCTGGATAGATTACCGCAAGGCATTTGATATGACATCACATGAGCTAATAATCCACTTGCTCCAATGCCTTGCGGTGGCCGACCCCATAGTGAGATGTATTGAACAACTCATGCCGCTCTGGAGGACCCGCTTTACCATAACATCGACTAATGCAAGGGTCCAGACAGAGCCGGTATTGTTCAGGAGGAGTGTTCCAGGAGATTCCTGAGTCCCCTCTTGTTTTGCATCTCACTGCTGCCATTATCCGTTGTATTTCGTCGTACCCGGGGTTACAACTGCGGTACCCCAGGAGACCGAAGGCATAAGGTCACCCATTTGTTCTACATGGATGACCTTAAACTCTATGCCTCGGGAGAGAGTGATTTAAATCAGTCCCTCAGAGTGGTATAGGACTACACGCAGGCAGTTGGAATGGAGTTCGGGCTGGACAAATGTGCACTGGTTCATCTCAAGAGAGGACGATGCGGTGCATACGGAGAGGACGCCCAGCTCATAGACGGAAGCATCTTTCACTATCTAGATGCCGGAGAGTCGTACACCTATTTGGGTGTCCCACAGCGGGGCACTCATGAGGTGGCAACGGTGAAAAACGCTCTCCGCGGCAGGTATCGGCACCGCCTCGACAGATCTGGTCTTTGGAGCTGTCGGGTAAGAACAAGGTGAGTGCCACAAATATGCTTGCCGTTCCGATCCTTCTCTACTCCTTTGGAGTAGTGAAATGGACACAAGAAGAACTGAGGCAACTCTATGTAGAGACCCGCAAAATGATGCATCTCCATCGGAGTTTGCATCCAAGATCGTCCGTTCCGCGGTTATACTTCCCAAGAAATCGGGGAGGCCGTGGACTCTTGAGTTTGGAGTGTCTCCAGAGCAGAGTGGTTTTGGAGGAGGCCTGTAAAATCATCAGGAGCTCGGATACCCTTCTCTGCATGGTCCAAGACCATGAAGCAGCAGGGATAGGAGCGTTTGTATATAAGGCAGCGAGAAGAGCAGCCGATGAACTTGGTCTCGTGTTCGATACTGAGCGGGAAAATCCAGACTCCGTCACCGAGTCGGATCCTGCTCAGTTAAAAGCCCAAATTAAAGCTGCAGAAGCGCGTCATCTTCTGCAGCTACATAAGGATAAGCCAATGCATGGTCTCTTCTACCGTCATCTAGAGGGGCTTGGCTTATCTGAAAGGCTGACCTTTGCTTTTTGAGGTCAGCGGGGCTGAACTCTGAGACTGAGGGATTCATAATGGCTTGCCAAGATGGTGTAATTAACACACTCGTCTATCGTAGTCGTGTCTTGGGTATCGAGGTTCCTGACACCAGCTGCAGGGCCTGCCGCCAGGCGCCGGAGACGCTTATGCATCTCCTGTCGGCCTGTCCGGTATATGCGGCCACAGCGTATATCCAAAGACACGATTCAGTTTTACGGGTGTTGTATTATCATTTACGACACTCGTATGAGATAGACGAGACGCCAGTGCTGCCTTATGCTGGGGGGGATATAGAATCCGTTGTGGGGAATGAGAAGTGCCGAATTTATTGGAACTATTCATTCCCCACCCTCAGGCAAATCCAAGCCAATAAGCCTGATGTAGTCCTCCTCGACCATCAGCTTAGGACGATGTTTGTGATTGAGTTCTCGGCTCCCGCAGAGAACAACATCGTCCTAAAAGAGGAGGAAAAACGGAGGACGTATCGAGATCTTCTCTCCGAGCTCCGCAGGCTGTATCCAGACCACTCTGTTAAGATTGTGGTGCTAATTATAGGCGTCCTGGGTGGAATGAGACATACGTTGCTTTCTGACTTAAAGATCATACCGGCTTGTCGAAATTCGGCAGAGATCTTAGCCGGCAGAATGCAAAAGGCAATCGTCCTTGGTTCGCTACGTCTGCTCAGAACACACGATTTACGGGCGCAATGATTACTGACTCCACGGAGTGGAGAGTGGTCATTGCTTGACTCTCCAGAACATCTCCGAATGTGTCGGAGCCTCGGAAGGTGTTTACTGAAAACAAATAAATAAATAATAATAATAATAATAATAATAATAATAATAATAATAATAATAATAATAATAATAATAATAATAATAATAATAATAATAATAATAATTATAATAATATAATAATAATCATGTCATCATTTAATAAATTGTGTAATACATGTACTAAATTTATTGGTGTGATTTAATTTACATTTATTTTCTTTTTTTTTAGGGCACTTAAATAAAAGCTAGTTTTTAAAACGTTTTCTTTTAAATATTAATTTATTAATTTTCGACTGATAACACAAGTGAGTTTTCAAATGAAACTAAAAATATCGCACTCATTTTACAAGCATCTAATACTTATTTTAACATTTTGTCTAAAGTTTGCTTTCTGAAAGTATCTATTTTGTGTGCACTTTTTCCAGTGTACCTACTTCTTCATTAATTTCTTTCCGCCCGAGACAAAATGAAACAAATCAAGTCGGGTTTACATCTGGATGTAATCACGGAGAATTTATTCCGAATTTATCGGATTTTGCAAATGAAGGGAAGAGCTTTATGCGTTTTTGTGTTCAATTTAACAAGCGGAAAAAATTGGACGTGTCTTGAAACCGACAACCCATTTATTGTTGATCACGGTGGAATAAATTTGTAAATTGTTCTTTCTTGAATCGATCAATGGCCTATACCGGGTGTTCTTTTATGAGGGAAGACAAATTACACCAGTTAATAATTTATATATTTTTTTCAGTATTAAGTAGCTATCGTTTATATCTGTTAATTTGCACAAATTTGTTATACTTACTTAGACTGAAAAATAAATGTAATAAAGTTAAAGGATGACATTTGGCCATTCTGACAGAATTAACGTTGACCATTTGTTGTCCTACCACCCTGTTAGGATATCGTATCAACTCAGCATACATACCTATAAATAGTTGCCAGTTTTATGGTTATCTGTATGTGATTAACTCAAGAGACAACATTTTTTAGAATAAAAAAGGTTGGTATTGCAAAAAGGGGGTGGTAACCGGAGAAAACTACTACCCAGTATGCCAATTTTCTAAAATTTATGAGAGCATACGTCACAATAGTGTAACTATACAAGGTGATTCAGTTATAATGCCACTGATTTTACAGTACACAGTATATTCATTAAATGTCGGTATTGGAATGATATATTTTTGTTCTAATGAGTAACTCAAAAACTAAAGATTTTCTATTTAGCTTTTATTTCATAGACTGTATTTATATAACGTTGTGAATATACAGCCAAACGTTGTCGGTGAAATTTGCGACATCCTATAAATAAAAATTTACTGCTACTTTTTTTCTGAAATAAATATTACATCATACCAACATTAAAAGGAAATATATTCTGGGTGAAGTACGTTAATAAATAAAAGCCCAATTTTTTGTTAAATGACGTATGTCTTTTCCAAGCAGCAGGTTACTGTCCCGAAGATTAGATATTAATATTGAACAAGGCATAAATTTAATTATACCCCAACGGAACTGTGAAGCCCCTTCATAATTTATCTGATAATTGTTTACATTTTCTCGCCTACACAGTCTACCGTTGCCATACCAAGAGACAAAAATATGTTCTTATCCTGGGAGTTTAGAATGTATTTTTAATTGTCCAATGTTTGAGAGACGGGCGCTTTATCTCGTCCATCCACCTGCTGCATTGGGATAAATTCCATTTAGTTTCACAGGAAATAATGGTTTAGAGATGTCCTAGGAGGAAAACGGTTTTTGTGTATTTCAAACATCCTTCTGGTATGTACTTCGATCATAAATAAAAAAATCATATTTTAAAAATATTTGTGAATTTTACAGTTATATTTTTTGTTGTAGTGAGTGTATCTGATCTTATAAAATTAAAGATTGATGTGGTGAGCAAAAAAAATACATTTCAAGGAACAGCCAGTTCAATTGTCGGTCATCTCACCTATAGCCTACTGATGAGGGCTAACAAGCCCAAAACCGGTCTATGTCTGGTGTTGTGGCCGACAAGGGTTCTTTGCTATTCGCACAGATACTGCAGGTGTAATTCAATGCCGGCCGGGGTATTAGTCCGCGGAGTAGTTGTTACCTGCAGTATCATTTATATAAAATTTCAGTTACAATAAAAATGGTCTCAATCTTTTCAACACGTATAATTATAAGAAAAAGTTATTTGTAAATGGGTGAATACCTCCAAATGAAAGAAACCAGTTTGTTATTTTCATTTCGAAACAAAAACATTATTTTAAAAAAAAAATTAAGGAAAAGCTTTATTTATCAATTAGAAAGAAATCTTTGGAGGAGACAGTTTATTTTTGTTATTGTTTTTCATTTTATTTGTTTTCTTTTTAATTTGGCAACAGGGGAATGACAGTATTTCTTAGGCTTAGTGCATTTTTTTATTATATTTAGTGAGTGGTTTTGAAATTTTAGTGAGACCTGAACAAATTATATTTTCTGACTCCTCTAAAGCCATTATGGTATTTTACTTCAAAATATTACGAGTTTAGCTAACTTGCCTTAATAAAATATTGATAATAAAAAGGAGACAATTGATTGGAATTTTTCATGTTTCATCCTTCATAACTGAATATGAAAAAAATATTGTGTGTCAGGTTTTTTCGATTATGTAAAGTAGGTAATTGATTTTAACCTTTAGAAATACGTATTGACTTTAACATACATTTTTCTAATAATTGTTAAAATTTAACTTACTATTGGTGCCTACTACCAAGGTATATTGTACAAGAAGATATATGCAGCTTGATACATGGTGATTCTTTGACCTGCCCTGGTTGTTCTCGGGCTGGGCTCTGTGGGGACAGACCTGCAAAAGCTTCCTGGCGACTGAGGAATTTTCGTCTAAACTTAGTAGTTTTTGAAATAATTGGGACTAAATAGAAAACAGAGCATTTTTGGACCTGTATTTAACTGTACCACTTAAATTATAATTTTCTGTCAGTAAATCAAGACGGGTTTTAACGACGTCCTATAAAAGGAACTTGATTTATTTCTTCAACAAGATAGTGCCTGTATACTCAGTATAGAAAAAAAGTTCGGCAATGGCTTAATGAAACGTTCAGGTCTAAATGGATAGGGCGTTACTTTAATAGCTAAATCACCCAACTTGTCCGCTTTGGGTAGTTAGCTTAAAAAAATAAATTACCTTCCGAGACAGATCGGTTGTAATTATTAAACCATTAGAATAAATAACTGAAATATGTACCTACTACAATTTGAGAATTATTTCTAAAAAGTATAATATTGTGCAACCTTAAAAGATATTTTTTTTGACTTTAATTTTATTAAAAAAATAAATATTGAAAAACTCATCGTATCTAAAAACTTTTTTGAAATTTTCTTTACTCGTATTTTCGTACCATGCAGTGTTATGAAAAAATTCCCGAAATATAAAAATATTTAAGGGCAATATATCATTTTATTAAAGTTGTTAATGGAAAAATTATTAGGCTCTAAATAAGTTGTATTTTAACGGTTGATGGTTGAAAAGAGAATAAAAAATCTATCAAAACGCACAGAAAATATAGGTACCTAAACATATAAGAATTTATTCCAGTTCACAGAATTACTACATACCTACTTCTCTCCATACATTCTTGGTTTTTTTTTCAAAAATATATATAGACATACATTGTATGTACATTATATATTTGAATTTTTTAAAATATGGACTGTTTAACCCGTGTATTTTGCTGAAAGATCTAGTAGCCTGTTCTTTGCAATGGAATCCATAGCAACAAATGTCAAGTCATTTATTTTTAGTTTCGTACTGTTTCATGATTTTGTGTAGAAAATATTAGTTGATAATTAGTTAGAACAGGCCACTAGATCTTTCGGAAAAATATACTCGCGTAAACAGCTCATCTTTTTAAAAATGCATGTAATTTTTTTTCTCATAAATCTTTAACTTTTCGAATTAACTTGAATGGAGCTCTTTACACATATTTTTCAGAATAAAAAAATATCGAAAAAGAATTAAGTACAAGAAAAAATTTAATAGGGGTTGATTATTTCAACCCCTTATAAAACTACTTCAGGGTTGAAAAAAATGTAGTTTTATTGACAGATAATGTTCACTAAGTTTGGTTTCGTTAGCCTGATATACTTGAAAAATAAAAAAGAAAAATAATTTTTTTTTGAATGGGCGTAATTTTTCAGAGAAGGGTTTTTTCAAATAATTTTATACCAAAGACCCTTACTAATTTTTATCAGAGAATCGCCCCTTATATTCTTTGGTATTATTTAGATACACCCTGTATATATATAAATGTTTCCAATATTTAAATAAACAATTTTCACTCAAACTGTTTTTTATTAACCGTCCCATTACCATATAGTAAAGAGACATTTCAGTGTGAAAAGTAGAAAAAATTATTATAATTTATGTTTGATAATGATATACCAGTATTAAAAGAATATAGGATTATATTTTTCCTATCATCATGCAGAAAACTGTATTTAGTTACAGCAAAAAATACACACAAAATAAATATCGCATATCATCAACATATATTTAAAATCATACAATTTTCCTAATTATACTTAGCTCTGATTTCAATAAAAGCCATATGTTGAAGTACTGACATTGCGACACTGTATTTTTATAAAAGTAAGTTTTTCTATATTTCCTTTTTGCGTCATTCGAATGTTTTAAATTTACAGCTCTGCTCTCAGAACTCATCAATCTTGGAACAGATCAAACAACTCCAAATACAATCAATTATGTTCAAGTTCCCTTCATGAACAACAACAGATATAACTGGCAAAAAGCCTCACTTTTAAACTGCAGCAATTTCGTCTCTAACATTTTACATTCGAAGAATTCTCCCTGAAAAGACCGATTAAACTGTTCAAAAAGTGTTACAGAATAGTTTATTTGCTGCAGATTTCTACAACAATGCAACACTTTAAAACGGATAAGCCACGTTTTTTTTAACAGTTCAAGGTAAGTATTTGCATTACTTTAAAATTCAATAGTTTAACAACATTATATATATATATATTTTTTCAAGTAATATTTTGCTATATTTTCAGCACAAAAGGCACTTTACCGGAAACGGTTTTCAATCGATGCACCCATTTCAAATAAGATGCCGGTATTGAGACTTATTAACTTATTAACTAATTATTTTTATCAATTACCAAAGGTTACTTGGAAAAGTACTCTAAAACAGAGAAATATTCCTAGTACGTTGTTAAGTGTCTTTTAAACATAGTATTAAAAGTATGACAAATTTTAAAAATGGTCGTAACGACACATTTGTAATTCTAAAAGTAGTTTCTATAATTAAACAGGATGGTGCAAAGATTATTTTTTTATCAAACAAGATATTATTGATACCCTCAAGTTTCATTTTCAAATATGTGTATATGCTTTAGATAGACACAGTATAGTACTAATTATTTTATGCAAACATCGTTATTGTTAATATTATTGATATTACTAGTTTTACCAGAGTTTAATTCCCCAACAACACAAGAAGTTTAAACATTTATCGGCGTGAAGTACACCTTGACTAGTGGTCTGCAGATGGCGACTGCGTCAGATGCTGTCAAAACATATCGCTTACGGTACGGTAGCTTGAAATAATATTTCAGTACTTGCTTCTCTCAAATTTAATTCTTCGAGTATTTTTTGTGTATTTACAAACATGTATTCAATTGCCTAGATGACGGATAAGGTTCTGATTTATGGGAAGTGTGACAAGCGCATGTTATCGTGAGGCAGCGTAATACAAAAGACGTTTTCCGAGTAGGCAAAATATTATTCCGAATTTTCTTTGAATCACACTGAACAACTGCTATAATGCCAGGGCGGTAAACGTGTGGCAGTGTTTTTAATTATTTGCGTGTGTCTTTTTGTGGCTGTTTTCGACGGACGAACACCACCTGGTCGTGGTCGTCGGGCCGGGTACCTCGCTTTAAACAAAAAGAACGATCCAGGGAAGGAGAGATCCACAGCAAGCACTCAGCAAGTACAAAAATCTTTGCAACGACAAGTTTTAATTAAACAAGTAAGAAAACAGAACATGATTCAACATTCTCAATGTCTATTAATCCTGGAAATAAATATAAGTATGACAAATTTATGTAAACGTAAAAAAATACTATAGCGACTTACAATGAGTTACTTTCAGTGAAAGCCTACACGCGAAAAGGTCCGCTGTAATACGGAATTAAAACTTGATTGTATAAAGTTGAATTGCAGTGGTAGAACGCAACCCCAAATTCATTGTTACGGCACAAAAAGTTTAGTTCGCCAAAGGCATTTGCCTTTGTTTCGGCGGATTTGGCTGACTGCCAAAGGTTGTTAGTGGAAGTTTCGGATAATCTTATTAAATTTATATTAAGTTTTAATTACTTCGTTCGGCCGTTTTGGTTCTACCAACGAGATTATAAGGTGACAGATGTATTGTTCCGCTAAAGATGATATTTATTCATGATCGTGATAGAAGAAGTGGCAAAGTGTTTTGTGCTTTATTACTATTTATGAGACAGGCATAAGGAAATATTCCTGATGTTAGACAGAAATTCTTTTGATCGTATAATTCCTACTGAACGTATTTTCCATCGTTTCTCTTTCAAGCTTAAGAAGATGAAAATTAAAAATTGCCCACAAAATTCGATGAGGAACATAAAATTACAACCACTAATAGAAAAAATATAGAATACAAAAATATTTATCACTATATTCTGCATAAAAAAGTCTTTACAGTCTGATAATGATGATGATGTTAATGACGATGTTGATAATTATGGCGGTGCTGAAGATAACAATCACAAAAACGACGATGGCGATGGTGACGAATATTAATTGAATTATTTTATAGGTTTATATATTTAGTATTCTAATATTCACCGATCAACTTTGTAAGCTAAAGATGCATATCAAAATGAGAAAGCATCTTTACCCGTTCATTTACTTTGAAACTGAATACAATTTTCTTTTCATACCGTAAATGTACGCGTACGAGAATTAGGTTTTGTAATCGTCCTATCCAAACTTTCTGATTGTTTACGTGACCTAGTGGGCAACTTTGGACCTTCATATATATATTTCTATTTAGTATATGAATAAAACATCTGAAAAGTTCACTGAACTTGATCGTCCACGTTAATAAGTTGGATAGAATAGGTTCCTTTTGGGATCACAACTTAGACTGATTGAAAAGTTTTATTCGATAAACTGCTTACAAATTTAAAAGTTGAATGGACGTATTAGATGAATAAAATATTCCCACGTTTGTTGGAAACTTCGCAATCTCCAAAGAACCAACATGATAGGACGAAGGAAAGGTGCTTTGCTTCCCAGAAACGGATTTAATATTGCGTTGAAACTGTCAAATCGCATTTTTAAAGGATGATTAAAGTGTTACAATTGATCGTGTTCAAAATTCAACAATATAAATTGATAATGTAGGTACGTAAATTATGAAGTATATTAAATTAGAACTTTCCTAAAAAGAGCATATTTTTATAGGATACTATAAAGGGTTACTGGAGGAGGGAACTCAAAATATTCAAGCGGAGTGTGCATAGGGGACAAAAGTGAACAAAAAAGTCTAATAAATATATGGTCGAATATCAACGGTTTAGTGAGATAACAATGAAAATATTTTTACCCGAGTTTTAATTATTGTAATGCATCGGTAAAGAAAAGTATTTAGTCTCTAGGTATTATAAATTATAACATTGATTAACGGTCTCATAAACCGAAATTAATGAATTAAATTTTCAGATATACCACCGCCCGCCTCGATGCATGCATTCGGTCGTTTGTGAATTGCACGGGTAGCTCGTTGAAGGGCCTCAAAGGCAGTAATCAAAAGGATTCAAATCTGGTGACCTTGGTGGATAATTTTGGAAACCAACTCGGCCAATTGAATGTTGTAAAAAGCGATTATTTTGTTAAGATGATTGATCAGAACACAACCAAGACGGGCACCATCATACTGAAAGTACGTGTTTTGCCTAATATCCAATGGAACATCATCCAGGTAGATCTGGCAAATTATTTTCTAAAAATTTTATATATCTAGCTCCAGTAAGACGACCATCTAGCACAACTGGGCCAAGTCATCTGTGAACAAAATGTATTTGTAAAGTGTATGGTTTGCATTTATCCAATTGCAAGAATGCAACCGTAAATCAATATCAACGTCCTGAAGATTCTAGACGCGCTGATTATGGAAAGGTTTTAAGGTAAACATTCCAGTTTCACGAATATTGTCAAAAACTGTCTGGAATACATTTCTATCTGGTATTCTTCTGTTTTGGGAAGCGACGTCGATATACAGCAACTGCACGATTAACGCTACCGTTGCAATACCCAAAAATAAAAAATAATATCAGCATATTCTCAATGACTAAATGTGGCAGGCATTACGAAATTATGTGTGACAATTAATAATTACTAATGTATAACCAATAATGATTTCCTTTATAATTGTTTACTGTATATAACTAGTAATCAAATTTCTGTACTGCAGGTCATGTGATAACATCCATTAAATCATGAAATCATTACAGACATGGGGTATTCTCAGATTCAAAGATGACAAGATTTATTAAAACGTGGAGTTGAAAATAAACAAATGTCAGAATGACAATTAATTTATTTTGTATGTAAAAAGTTATCTTGCAGAAGACATGGACCTTTGATAAATACTCAAAATTTTGTCCTTCAAGGGTATTGCTAAAGGTAATTACCAAGCAACACGCTTTCAGCATTCTCAAGGACATAATTATATCGGTATTATCAAGGCTCTTGGTGTATTATAGGTGAAAATGGTTGGTATATTTTTCTGAATTAAGCAAGAATATGAAATCTTCTCCATATGGTCATTGCATGTATTCATGAAAGCACTTAGCAAGAGTAATGTAGTTAAGAAGGCATATGTATTTAAGGAAAACGATTGGGGGAAGTTTTTCACAGAAGCATATTTATTTATTTTTGAAAGTGGTAGCCATTTACTGGATCTTGTAGAAGATGTCAATTATCCAACTTACGCTTACATGACCTAAAAAATGAAGCGTATTGCTGTCGACCATCTAAGACAGTAAAGGCTCGACGTTACAGTTGCCGACAGTGAGGGAAGCAGTTATGTGCGTTTGGTGAAGCAGTATTTATCATTCCGTCCCCAAAATGTAAGTACGGATCGAGTCTCCTTAGGATATGATAAGGGGAAGTACACCAATCGAGTGATTGGTATTAATACAATTGAATCATGTCCCTTGAAAATTGCACGTTATCTTAAATTGGTAAAGAGGTTTAGAAATAAGAAGAAATTATTGGGAATGCCATTAATGGAAGTACAACCTCATTGACTCCTGAGAATGTTAGCAGTATTAATCTGAACAGCATATTCTCCGATTTAAAAAACCGAAGTGTTAATATTTCAAACATTACCAACTGTACTTTTCAGATTCATTTAAAAAATTAAGATTGTTGAATGTTTAAATAAAGCTTTTAGTAATATTTTATTTGACGCTACAAGTTACTCCTGTCAGATCCATAATTAAAAAGGTGACATTTAGACTTCACGTTTCTCGGGTAGTTGATTTTGTTGATTTTTTAAAAGTTTGATTAAAAAACTCAGGCGTGCTAATAAAGAGAGTATTATGCAGACGCAGAAATCTAAATTTGTTTAGAGAAAGTATTCTATATCAATATAATTTTCACCAATTTGCATGAAAGCGTTTATATGGAAGCACATACCCACACAACATGGCATAGAATAAATAAAAACATTATTGAAACCCACTGCTTTTCCATTTTACGACGTCTCCCTAGCCCCAAATCCATTGACTCGTCCGCTAAGAGATTTATTTCGCATAAAGAGTTCAGAATCCAAGAAAAAGTTGTGCATGAAATATAAGCATAAAGGGAGGAAGAATGAGGATAAAACGGCTAACGGTGCGACACCTACATTCCCACATGCATATGTATGTGGGTTTCGTTCCATACACGGGAATATCCTTTAGGCAGCGGCTTGCGATAAGAGTGTGCAAGGTCGAACTGAAGTCTGCTTTTAGTATTCATATTTTAAGATACACTGGCGGGCGCATAAAAATTTGCGGTCGGGGAGGTAAATTCAAATCCAGGACATATTTCACGTCCTTAAAATATCAGGAAGGGTTTCTTATGTATAATATATGTTCGTCTTCTTCTGATTTAACGCGCGTTTGTTTTCCTGCTATTTTTCTTGGGACAGAGTAATACATTTTCCTTGTGATATATTTCGCTGTACCGAGGCAGTCTAGTGGCCTGAAATTTCCATGTAATTTGGTAAATATAACTCAGCAGCTAGTAAAAACCAGATAAATGATGAAAATAATAAATTTGGTTTCATTCATGTCTTCATCTACAATGGTGTCATAGATGATTTAGCATCCTCATTTGGATGCCGTTTGGCCTACATAATGACACCATGGATTCATAATAACACGCAAATTTTAAAGTAAAAAATAAACAAAAACTAAGTTAGTCACCACATTCACTTGTTATTATCTATAAAAGATTCAACAACATTTGTTTATTGTAAACATTAATTACAACTTCTCAACAATTTGTTAAATTAATTCCGACAGATGATAACAGGGCTTTATTTTTATAAAGTGAGTATATTTCTTGAGTGCTTGAACTTGTTGAAGGCCCATCAATGAGTGAAACGTTACCCAAAATATTAGACGCCACTTTCTTCTTATTTTCTTTGGAATCTTCTATCTGCCACTGGGTTAGAGTGCCTTAATAATTAATGAATCGAATCGTGAATCTGCAAGCAACGATGCAGATGATCTACGAAAACAATGTCCAGCATATAGGAGAGGATTTGGAAGAACCTGGAACAATGCTATATTACATGACATTTTCTCAGAAGTATTAATGCCAACTGTCTGATTGATACATTTTCTATTTCTGTACCCCCCAAAAAATCAAGTATAATCTGAGTTGCTTGGCTTCGTCGCTATATATCTTTTCCACCATATTTATTCCTTCAATGTTTTTGTTTGTGATACAAAAATCTCGTGATATCTTTGTTTTCGTAAATGGAATAATATGAATGCATTGTCCTTCATCTTTAACATTTTATAGTATGTCTGCAGATACCTGCCAGTCCCACTATCAATGCAACTTTTAGCATAAAATGAGTTATGTTTTTTTTTTGTTAAAATCTTAGATCTTTTTGATAAAAATCCTTCCGATTTTCTTTTTAAGAACGCAATTAAGTGAACGCAGTTATATTAATATTCGTTTTTTTTTTTCATTGATATAACTGAACATAGCATAGATACCCAAAGCGACAAAAACTTGGTATGTTTTTAAAGATATTCTTAATCTCTTACGTTTTAGTAAATCATATACAACGAAACAACAAGCATTAAACAAAAATATATTTATTTAAGAAAATTAACTGGTAGTCATTTGCTTTCTCTAACTCCTAATACTTTTAAGAGTTATAGTCCTAATTAGCTGTATCATAATTATCCTCAATATTTGCTATAGTTAGGTAAATACTTACATTTGATTTAATCAAACCTTAATTTAAATTTAAATGTTCTCCAATTGAACACAACGAAGGAGAGGTAACTGAACATAACAACACTGCAGAACAAATATGACCTAGTTGGAACAGTTGATATACTGCCGCCAGGCAGGAGCTGGGATATAAAACACAAACGTGTGTTAAGTTTACACAAAATGGTGTACTTTTAACACATCACTAGTAAATATTAAACAAATTCAGTATATTTTATTATAATACTCGTAATTTTAACACGTTTTCTGTAAATCGTACATAAAGGCATAGTAAAACTATTAACAAGGAAATTTACACATCCTAAATTACAAACCAAAATATCATTTACACAGCAATTTGTTTACAGTGTAGGAAACGAAAGATTTTAATTTTTTACCTACATACATAAACAATGAAGACTTTAAAAGTTTATTTTTCGTGTTTGGACTCTAGAATACAATACCAAAGAATATCAAAAGCGTTGTAAAAACAATTTTCCGCTTCATCTCTCTCAAGAAGAAAACAATTCCTAATTCAACAAAGGAGAGTTTCTCTCTCACTTCTTCCCGGTTGTCTTAGAACCAGCCCGATTTATTATAACATAATTAATGGAATTATCGCTGGGGTTTTAACGAGCGCGAGCTTCGTCAAAGACAAATTATATATTTAACGGAGTGTAACATTGTTCCCATATCAGTTACTTAAAACTTTCCCCCTACATATTGTTTACATGAATGATAGGGGTAAGGAAACTTTCTGGAGTGCGTAAATTTTCAGCATATAAATTTTCATGAATGAAACCCTATCTTAATTGCTGATTACTCCTGAAATAATTTATCACGATTGTTGAGTCTAATTCCGGGAAGGCTCTAATGGAAAATGTCAGTGTTGGGAAGGCATGCCCCAAGATTGCCTCTGATATTATACATGTCTCAGTGGGGAGATTGGGTTTCCTGGAAAAAGGACTTCTACTCCGGACCGACCGTAACCAACATGTTTGCTCTAATACCGAAGTAAATTATATTATCCAATTGTGACAGATTATAACGACTATTGAGTCCATAACAACTGTAACAGATAATATTTTATTCACTTGTGATTTATTTATTTAAATCACTCTATTTTTACATCACTGCAATTTGGTTAGGAAACTTTTATTATCAAAATACACTAACAAAATACATACCTAGTTAATCTTCATGACAACAATTAATATTAAATTTTTTTAAACCAGTGAAGTTGAGACTGATATCATTACCGTCTGGAATGAATACTTGTTACGAAGTCGTTTCTGACGATTTTATTTTCAGTAGAAGAAATTTCATTCTTTTAGCTGTTACCACCTCAGGATGCCCCAATGTATCAAATGCAGCCTCTTCGCCTAATATATATTTTTCAATTTCAATTATATTTTTAATTAACTGCTCTTCCATAACATAATCAGAGCGCCATCCACCATGCATTTTTAATACTGGCAAATGAGCCTCTGCTTCAGCAGGTAAATTCGCCGTAGAGTTTCGAAAACTGTGACCAGTATACTCATGTCCAATTTCAATTCCAAGAATTTCTTAATTTCTGCTCTTTTGTGGCTTCTTAGAGAATGTATTCAAACCTACAGGCTTCACTGTGCATTCTTATAGGTTAAAAAGAATCGTCGATGTGGTACATCTCTTGGCATCAGTTTAAAATATTTTCAAAATACGTTAATTGCTTGGATAATATTACTTGCATTGACAACAGTGAATATTCTTTGTTTATAAGACTTAGTATCTGGAATTGTGATAGTCAATACTCTTCCTCTGTCTTCAATATCATCGGCAGACGTAGCTATAAGTTCCTCAATTCTACAACCTCCAGAAATTCCCTTAATTAGGACTAGCATTAACAATAATTGTGTTGTCTGGTAAACACATGTGACTTTCTTAGCCTATGACCCATTGCTAGGCTTTAAAAAAGCCTTCATCTGGTGCGATCTACAAGAAGTAAAACTATATAAGTATCGAAGCCATGAAAATGTGTTTTCTGTTTTCTTTTTATATAGATAAATGTGAATCTACATGTTTTCTTTACATTTTCTTAATCTGTGAATAATAAGACCATAATGATCACACTTTTTATAGCAGCAATAACTATTTGATTACTTACACCCCTTGCTTGCTTTTTGTACGCTTCTAACTTGGCCTAATACATAGTCCAGTACACAATCTGATAGTGTTGAATCTTACCATTCCGTTACTTTTACGTGGTGGTGGTGGTTGTGGTAGTGGTAATGCTAGTGGTAGTCGTAATAGTAGTAGGAGTAATAGTAGCAGTAGCAGTAGAAGTAGCAGTAATAGTGGCAGTAGTAGTAGTATATCATATCATTTTCCTCCTCTAAAGTTACAAGAAAATTAGAATACAGAATACGTCAGGGTGAACTCCTAATATTTTTAAGAGTTTTAGTTCTAATTAGTTTTAGCTTTTTCACAATTATCAGCAATATTTGTAATAGTTAGGCAAGTACTTACTGTTTTCTTTGATCAAACCTCAATTTAAATTTAAATGGTCTCCTTTTAACAGATCGAATAAGAGGTAACTGAACACAACAACGGTACACGACCAATATGGCGTAGTGACATGTGGTGGAACAGCTGAAATACCGCAGTTACGCAGTTGTGCTCAACCAATCAGGAGTAGGTAAATATAATATAGAGGTGTGTTAAATTTACACAAAATGGTGTACTTTTAACTCATCACTGGTAAATACTACGCAAATTCAGTACATATTATAATACTAGTAACTTTAACACATTTTGTGTAAAACTTATACAAAAGCTTAGTGTGTAAATTCACATACTTCTACTATATACCGCTCACTTGTAAACCATACTGGTCCCAAACGGTGAGGACAATTAAGGGGACCAGGGCTTGGTGTGCTATGCACCTGCGTTGATTCATATTGACAGATTTCAAACTATTTCAATATTTAAATAATTTTTTCTAATTAATTACTAAATGAGACTTCATTAAAACTAATTTTTAATGATAATATATATCTGTACACATTTCCATATATCTTGTTTTAATAAAAATATAATCTATTCTTTATTTTATGAGGACACATTATAGATTTGACAACGAGGCGGGTCATATCGATTGATGCGAATGACTGACGTCGCCATTTTTAATAGTTTTAAATTTTCTCATAATAAAAATTTATATCAAATAGAGAAATACCAGTTACGTTAAAACTCTTTAGTGCAATAAAAAATTACGTTAAAAAAATGAAGCGTTTTCTCAAAGAAGGTAGGTATTTACTAACCTAAATAGGTTTCATAGGTTGTAAATGAAGAGTGTCCTTTTTATTATAAATTAGGCGGAGCACTTAAGCACTGCATATTGAAAAAGAGGAAATGTGTTAAAGTTTATGGTCAGTTTACTTTAAAGGTGGCGCATTCCTGGTAAACAAGATAAATCCTGATATAATTATCTAATCTCACTATAAACAAAGTCGACTTTCCACATTTCATTAAAATTGACTATACATTCAGTATGTAACTTTAAAATACGAAAAATTTCGAAAGGGTATGAAAAATAATTATAGAACACTTATTTAGTCTTAGCTTTGTTCCAACCAACCGTTCTTAAAATATATCTCAGGACTTCTGGGACAGTATTTATGAAAAATAACTTGTCTAAGATCATTTATCTTTCATTTTAATGTTAAGAAATGAACTAGAATAGCTGCAGTAATCTGCAAGCTCACAGTAAGTTAACAGATAACTCTTTAATGTGTCTAGGATCATGATGAATCAGTTACTAGTTTGCATCTGAAAGTTGGGCTTTATATGGAGCATGCGCAAATGCATCATAGTTCTTGTATTCCCCTAACTTTCGGAGCCAAGGTCATACATTGAAGAGATACAAAGTGCGCGGTATATAGTAGAAGTATGTGTGTAAATTACACTCTGGAAAATCTCATTAACACAGCATCTTTCTTTACAGTGTTAGTGTATTTATTACCACAGCATTGAAATGCACGTGCTCCATTATTCCAATACACCCAATTTAAAGGTTTCCTGAAAGCCCATCCAGAGATATTCGGGAAAAATGTCACACCTAGGGCTTTTTACCCCATTATTTCATCAAAGCAACCCTATCTTTGGTCCAACCTTGACAGCCGCTGCCCTGAATAGTACGCCGAGGGGCGATAATGTATGTCTGTCACACCTACGCATTCAGGTATAAGCGCATTTAGAAAAACCGCGGCGACTGAATTACGCTCCCCCAGCGAGAAAAATGTTCTGCCCTTAAATTATGAGTTATGCGACATCTGTCTCTTAAGATCCGAACCAAGTAGCAGCCATTAAATTACAAAAGATTCTCAGCTTCCCTTTCACATTCAGAGTCGCGGGACTCTATGAGCCGTGAAAGGTATAACTCAGCCATTTAGGTTTATAATGAATGACATACTTACAATAATGGGATTAGGGGATCGCAATTTGCATATTTTTGATGAAAGATTTGTATTTATTACGTGCGGCCGGATTTTCGACAAACACATTTAGCGTTCCGCTACTGGCACGAAATTTCGAACACAAAGGGATTAAAATATTTATGTTTCCGTTACGCAAAATATGAGCCAGAATATTTTCAGCGGATCGTAATTCTCCAAGAAAAACGGTTTCTATATTTTTAAAAATGTTCGTCCCCGCTGAATCCCGCTTTTAAGCTTAATATAAGAGTGGAAATGCTGGATAAAGATTTTAATAAATTATTTGTTGTGATTTATATGGATAACACCGACGCCGACGCTGTAATAATGCACGGGCGACCCTGTAATCCATTTCCATCATACAAAATAAAAAAATTGCTGAGGAATATTAATCGCTATTATTATATATATCTACAACTGCTATATAAGAGTCTCATTACAGCATTTACTTGGCACTGTTTCAGTTGAATAATGAAGGTCATATGTCACATTACTCCATTAAAAAAAGAGATCGCTGCTTAATGGTTATTTTTATTAAGAACCAAAAGGTATATCAATTTGACAATTAATAGATAATTAAACTTAAATTAAATTGAATTACTTGTTATAAATATTAACAACACAACTTTAGCAATTCGTAAAATTAATGCCAGATGAACGCAGCCGGTCTGTACTTGTATTAAGGCTGTAATGTTCGCAATTTTACAAAGCCGTTTTTAGACGTCCACGTGGTTTCATATTTCTCCTTAATGGAAATTCGTATTAAGATGGAGCAAGTTTTAATCAACTAATAAAAGTCTATTTAACTAGACAGCAGAGCCATATTTTCAAAAAAAAAAAATTAGATCTGAACAATATTTCGGTCGCCATATTACCCACATTTAGGACTGCAGTGAGACGTTGTTAGGCACTATTATAAAAAAATAACGCTGTGGGCTAGTAAATCAGGTCTTCATATAACAGACAATTGCCTCAGATTTCAATTTTTTGCATTTATATTCATGAAATCTGTCCGCCAAGAAGACATGTTTTGCGAAATTTCTGCATACAATTGCCTAACTTACAGGAGCACAAAGTTAAATTTGCCGTTGAAGGTGCTACACTATTTGGCCGAACATTATACCCTTAACAATGTTTAAACTTTCTTTGTAACCACTTGAAGTAGCTTCAATGACGACAATTTTTCCTCCAAGAACTTGGTGCTGGACTTCCAACCACCAAAGAATTATTGGGATTTCGTATCCGGTATGAAGATGTGAAAAATATTTAAATAATTTGTTTACGTTTTCTAACAGCAAATTAGTTAACTCGTCCACACTGCATGCACATCCAAGTCCAATAATTAAGGCAACCTTAAATTATGCATTTACGAATTTCAAATAGCAAATATTTTCTTGTTTTTACGTTTGTTGGCAAGAATTTTGTGTCATCGGCTTCTTGTAAAAATTTTGAAATATCCTTTTTTGTTAGTGATCTTGACTTTTCGGTTTGTATCTCACTGATTGCTTTTTCAGAAAAGCAATTAAATTGTTCAATTTACTGCCGCAACAGATTGTAGACCGCAGCATAGAATAGAACGCCCAAAGACTAGATGATTTGTACTTCTTGGATAATTCTTCAAAAAATGCTAATAATACCTTTCCTTTTGCGTGATATTTTATATTATTAGATGCACACCAATCGGGGAATCGCTTATAAAATTTGTTCGTACTTGGTTCTCGATTTATCAGGTAAAAGTGAAGCTACTGCAGTTGCAGCAGCTTTTTTAATTTCAAGTAGCAAGTTTTCTGTTTCTCAATCATTCATTATTTCAATCAACAATATTTTGACAAGAAAATGTAAAAATGAAAACTCAATTTTGTTTATAACAAGTTTGGCAGGAAGCTTGACTGGTTACCATAACAATGCCTTTGCTTCTTGATTTTGAATCAAAACTTACAAACTGGATCTGATTTTGGATTTTTCTCAATTTAAGGTAGTTGTAGATAATTTTTTTTGCAGTTCTAGATAAAATTTTATATAGTACATGTGGGATAAAGGCATTTTTTAGCATGCGCCAACGTCCGTGTCGTGCAAATGTCTCACTCATATATAATAATGCCTATAAGTCACTAACTCACTTGTACTATAAATAACTATTAGGCAGCATATACTGTTTTTTAATAATTATTTATTTATTTATATTATTTTTTTTTTACCCAAAATTTTGACACAATGCCATTTTCAGCAATTTTTAATATTATTTACATATTTTTTTATATAAAACATCTTTTTTAATTTCCTTGCATAAAGCGCACGAAGCACTTCTAAATGCGTGTTAGTAAAAATATATTTGTAAGACAATGTCTCAAGACAGTCTTTAAGTTTAAAAGAAATCTGAAATATTCTTATTCGAGCAGACTTACAATTAAGATGATATAAAAATAATAATTATACATATTTATCTTACTTTGAAAAAATTACAGATTTTAATACAAAAGAACAAAACTTGTCATAATCGAGATCCACATAGGGTGTGAATCTCGATTATGACAATTATTTCTGTGCATATAGCGGTGTGTCTACGCAATCCACTATGTCAATATGACAACTGCTTTATAGAATTTTTACATATTTAAGGCTGGGATTTGGTATACATATTTTTACCGTCCAACAGGGCTTCAAGCGAGGACACAGAACTCCAAGAATATTGAAATAATTGGTTATTATTATATATCAACATATTCACAAAGGTTCCCGCTAGCGCGTGAGATAATTTTCATAAAATCACAAGAATAGTTAGAATAAATGGTAAAATACCTCAATTTTAGCCACACAATTACTACGCCAATATCTCGCAATTACGGCAAAATTATCACAGCCACAGCCACCAAATTACTTCACTCACTAGCCAGGACATATAGGACAACTTGTGTTTCACTTTCAGATTAATATTTATTGCTAATTTTACATTTTGTGTCCTCGAGTAAAATCATAACATATATCACGGCTTCCATTTTTATGTACGTCAAAATGCACGATAAACTTCAGTGAAACGTCTGGTTCGGGCCTATACGGTTTATATACTGTCTCATAGACCTCATTGATTCGCTGTTTCGCTCACTCAGGCTATGCAATTTCTTTTCTACAAAATCCCCCCCTTAAGTGTTATTTACAGCGTTAAAGGTAGAGTCCTTGTTTTAATTTGATTGCATAATACACAGGATGTCCAGAATGAGTATTAGCGTACAAAACAGTACCAAAACTAAAAACCTATTAACAAATGACCAAATCAGAAGTAGGGATACAACAAAACAGAGTACTCCTTGTTCGAGTTTTGTTTTTGTTATCGGTCCTTTTCCACTGGTTGTGGCAAGGAAGTCAGAACACATTTTTTCAATAAAGTTACATCAATATTTCAGACAACTTAAGTCATCCGAACAAATGAATAATTTATCATATATTTATGAAAATATTTAAGAAACTGCAACTGAAAATAATAAAACTATATACTACAAAAACTATATACTGCACTTAATGTTTACACTCTATGCACCAAATTATAAAAATTTATTGTTTTTAACACGACAAACTATCGAAAATTATGTAAAAACAGTAAAAACAATCGCGTAACGTCAGCTGTGACGTAAGTCGTCCGAATTCTTGCCCCAACTATGACCAACCAACATTATAAGAGAAGATTTTTTATTCTTGGCTGTGGCAGGTTTATACTGAAATACTTGGGAAAAAAGTAAGTGTATATATGTACGGTTAAATTGTGTAAAGTTTGCATACTATCCTATACTGTTTGTATACTATCCTATACTGTTTGTATACTAAGCCAAAATAGAAAACATAACAACCGTTTTCACTAAACAGACTTGAGTCTCAAAATACGTCGAAATCTTTTGATGTAACCGCTTCTGAGCGGGACCCAAAAAACAAAACTCCAACTGGCGCAAAACACGCCAGTCTTCAAAAAGTTTGCGAAAAGTTACAGTTTTGTTTTATTCGACAGGAGTTTGTGTTTTGTTTTTGCTTTGTTCGTTTAGTGTAAAACCGCCTTTACACACTATTCGCGAATATTACACAGATTAAATTAATTCCCGTATTAAACAATGGAAACTATTATTTGCATAACTATTTTTCAGTGTAATACCATCTGATTTTCAATATCATCTGTAATTTTATTTTAAAAAATCTGTTCATAACAATATTTTTACTTACATTCAGTCACTTATTTTCATTAAGAGATGCCAGAATAAGGATTAAACCACCCTATATTTATCTTATGAAGAAAAATAATAAGTCAGATTATGGTGAATTAATACTACTTTTCTTATTAACCTAAGAAGTTTTTTAATTTCCCAACTTCCCGAACGCCAACCCCTCGAGTACAAACGAAGAGAGTTTCGTCCTAAAATATAAAAAATACGTTCCTTAACTTGAAGCCGCAATAATCAGCAATCACAGAGACTCCCCAGACGGATTTTTATCTCTCCTTTTTTCCTTATTCCGCAATAATTTATATATCCGTTCCTGGAATACAAATGGTGCGAAATTGTTTCAGCTTGTAAATGAAGATGACTCGGCATTTAGACCACAGTCTTGTGGTGTTACAATGTAAAGTGAAACATGAGAAAGGAATTTTAATTACGGATGTGGGAAAATGATAATTAATAGTGCCAAAAAAAATTAAAACAAATTCGAGTATTGCTATAAGTAGCAGAGCATTTCATACATAAAATTCATATCTTTTGCCTGAGTTACTTTTTTTTTAAACGCCGAATCACGTTAACTGATCTTGATTTTTTTCTCATCTTTCAGTTATATAATAATAAATTTTTCTTCAACCTCCTAACCCCCAGCTATCCCTACTTTTTTTTCAAATAGGAACATAAGGCAAGAGGGGGCGTGTTGAAAAGCTCATAGAAAACCTAATCCAGCCATACCAAATAAACAAGTTTTATGTTTTCAATAACAAGTATTTCTTCATTTAGAAATTGAAACAACTAGATAATTTACAAAAATAAACACAATGTCGCAAATGCTGAAAATGTCCTCCATTCACTATTTGGCATTCTCCAAGACGATAGTAAAAGCTGTCCACAGCATTCCGAATGACTTCAGCTGGTAAATTATGCATCTCCGCCCAAATCTTGTTCTTTAAATTCATATTATCCTGGTAGCCTCTTTCTTTTAAATGTCCCCAAAGAAAATAATCCAGGGGCGTTAAGTCGGGAGATCTTGGCGGCTATTCAACTGTACTTGTCTACCAATTCAACGATTTGGAAACATTTCATCTAAGTATCTTCGAACGGGATTATTCACGTTCCACGTGACTTGAAGATCCTAGTGTTCTGGCAATTTTGTTTTTATTTTCTAGTAAATCTGCTACATATTCTTCGGCAACAGCGTCACTCTTCCAATCCCCATGCCTCTTAATATTTCTAATATACCACTATTTTCTAAAATTGTAACGAATGTTCGCCGAAATGAATTACTTATATACTGATCAGCATTAGGAATGTAGACAAAAACTTTTGTTCTCCGTTAGTGAAAGCATGCTTGATTTAAATTTGGTTTATCTATATATCCATTTATTTTAATAAAATTTTAACAATAGAAAACAAAAATCAACTTGCCCTGAGAAAGACTTAATATAAACCGAAACGTTGACAGTTTTGAAAATTGTGTATCTGTAACCTATTGACCCGAAACCAACTATATCTGCCCCCCTTCCCATTTAGAGCTGTGTATCTCAAAACGCCGTTTGTCTCTTATAAGAGTTATTTCATTTATCCAGGGATATTCTGCATAGATAGTATATAGAGGATGTATCGCGCCTTCAATACAGAAAAAATAAAATACAGGTTGCCGGGAATATTCGAAATTAAAAAGTCCTGTATTCACGTTTTGCCAAGAGAATTGAAATTTAACAATTTTGTAGTGGAAAAATATTTGTTAGTACGGCCCTGGTCAAAATATTACCGTTTGAGTGCTATGAACGTAGCGTTTGCTTATCCCAAGGCAGACCCAGCGTTGCCAGATGGTATAATATCACGAAAATTTGTAAAACAAACAAATAAACAGATACCGTATACTAATGGATTTTGAACAGGACTTTTTTTACGTAAATTTAGGCTAGCTTTTATAGAAAATTATATTCATTAACGCAGAGGCAGACTTGATAGCGATGTATCCAATTTAGGCGATCAAATAGCACCTGATATTTCTTATTCCTTACTTAAGATAATTTACAATAACAATATTATACACGCTTATATTATATATAAAGCTGTTTACAGGCCTTTTAGGCCCAGAGCTGTGTTATTCTCCTCCACTCCATTCTGTCCTTCGCCTTTCTTTTCCAATCCGTTACATTTTTCTCCCTTAGATCTATTGCCACTGCCTCTCTCCATCGCTTCCTCGGTCTACCTCTATTCTTGTAGTTAGGTTTACTCCCTACTATTTTCTTAACTGCCCTTTCATCCTCCATACGTTCTAGATGCCCTAGCCACTGCACTCTCCTGGCTTTTACAACTTCGTCTATTGTTGGTGCCTGGTACATTCCATATATTTCCTCATTATTTCTCCTTACATAGCCTTCCTCTGTCCTCTTACCACCTAGAATTCTTCTTAAGATCTTCCTTTCCCACCTTAAAAGGTTTTCTCTTGACTTCTTATTGAGAACCCAGGTTTCACTACCATACAGCGCTGTCGGTCTCAAAATTGTTTTATACATTCTAAATTTTACTCGTCTGGACAAATTTTTTGATTTCAATAAGTGGTTGACTGCTGCCGAACTTCTGTTTGCTTTTATTATTCTCCTATTTATTTCTTGTTCCTCATCACAGTTAGCTGTTATTAGCGCCCCCAAATACACATATTCTTGAACTTCTTCAAACTCCATCTCTCCATGCTCTGTTCTCAATTTAAAATTTGTATCCTTTTTTTGTTCTCCTATTCTCAGCAGCTTACTTTTCTCTTGATTTATCTGCAATCCCACTTTACTTGCTTCCTCCACAAGTTTTCTCGTTACTTCTTCTAATTCCCTACTATCTCTAGCAATAATGGCCACATCATCTGCATAACTTACTATTTGGTGACTTTTAAACAATATGTGTCCTTCTCTGTTCAACTCACTATCTCTTATGACCTTTTCTAGTACTAAATTGAAAAGAAGCGTTGAGAGTGGGTCTCCTTGTCTCAGTCCTGTATCAATAGTAAAGCCTTCCGAACATTCACCTTTTATTCGTACTTTGGCTTTAGTATTTTCTAAGGTCATTTTCAATAGCCTAATCAGTTTAGTTGGTATCACAAATTGTTCCAGAATTTTACTTAGTTTATTCCTTTTGATCGAATCATATGCTTTCCTGAAGTCCACAAATAAAACCATTGCTTTGATCCCATACTCATAGCATGTAGTCAGCATTTCCTTCACCATGAAGATTTGGTCCGTTGTTGACCTTCCCTTTCTAAAACCTGCTTGATACTCCCCTATTTGCCGTTCTGCTATAGGTTCTATTCTCTGCTTTATTAACGTTGCCATAATTTTATACCCTATATCTAACAATGATATACCCCTGTAGTTTCTGCAGTCCGTTGCATCTCCCTTTTTAGATTGGTATAATCATAGCATCTCTCCAATCTTCAGGCATACATTCTCTTCTCCAGATCATTCGTATCATTTCGTATATTCTTTGTCTTAAATCCTCTCCTGCGTACTTAATGTTCTCTGCTGTTATTCCGTTTTTCCCTGGACTTTTGTTATTCTTTAAAGCTTCTATGATTATATCTATTTCCTTTTTTGTAGGTTCTTCTACTTCCCCTTCCTCTTCTCTTCCCGGTATCATCTCCTCGTGCACCTCTTCTTCCCTTACATTCTCTTCATTCAACATATCTGCAAAGTATTGCCTCCATCTTTCTCTCACTTCTGTTTCCTCTCCAATTAGATTGCCACTTTCATCTCTCACATATATTACTTCCTTCTTTATCTTTTTTCCCTTTTTTATCTCTCTGTAGAAGTTACGTATTTCTTTCCTCTTGTAATGTTGCTCTATTTCCTCTATTTTCTTAACCTGCTCTGCTCTCTTCTTTTGTCTAAACACTTTCTTTGCCTTTTGTCTTTGTTCCCTGTATTTTTCCTTATCTTCCTCTTGTAGTGACTGAAGTGCTTTAATTCTTAGCTTATTTCTCTTCTCCGCCTCTCTTATACACTCCTCATCCCACCATCTTTTCCTCCTGCACACTCTTTTTTTGGTATTACTTTCTCACTTGCTGTTTGTATGACATTTTCGATCTTTATCCACTCTTCATTTATATTTGCTTCCAATATCCGTATGTTTTCTTGCAAACCTTTCCTTACCTCTTCTTCATACTTCTTTTGGGTTCTCTCATTTTGTAATGTCGCCATATCTAGTTGTCTTTTTTCCTTTGTAATCCTTTTCTTTTAATAGGTTTTTATCTTCAAATCTATCCTTACTAGATAGTGATCCGAGTCTATATCTGCCCCTCTGCATGACCTAACATTTTTATTAAGCTTCTGTGATTCTCATCTATGCAAACATGATCAATTTGATTCGAATATGCTCCATCCGGAGAGGTCCAGGTCCCCTTATGTATGTCTTTTCTCTTAAAGAATGTGCTCATTATTTTCATTTTTTGTTCTTCTGCAAATTCAATCAATCTACGCCCATTGTCATTGCTCTCTAGGTGTTTACTTTCTGTCCCTACTATACTTTCATACATCCTTTCTCTCCCTATTTTTGCGTTTGCATCCCCTACCACCATTCTTACTGTGCTTTTATTTAGCTTGCCGTAATTTTCTTCTAGCTTCTCATAAAACTCATCTTTTTCTTCTTCTGTCTTTTCTTCTGTTGGCGCATATATATTTAATATCTCTATGTTTATTTCTTCTCTGATTTTAATCATACATAACCTATCTGAAATTGCTTCAAATTTAGAAATTTTATCCCTCAAATTTTTATTTACTAAAAATGCTGTTCCGTATCGCCTTGTTTCGCCTCCGCTCGTAAAGAATAAATAATTTTCTAATTCCCATGTGTCCGTCTCCTTTATATGCGTCTCCTGTATCGCTATTATGTCCATTTTGAATCTATTTGCCTCTCTTTCTAGGATTTTTAATGATCCTTCCTCATTTAACCCTCTTACATTCCATGTTCCCATTCTCATTCCTCTTTCTTGATTTGTGTCTTCTTGCTTTCCGTCATTTTCTGTCTTCCCCCTCTCCGTTCTTCTAGCTTCGTTCTGTATTTTTGCTTTCTGTTTCTGGTTCTATTTATGTCGTTTCCTTTTCTCATAACCGTGTCCATTGCCAGCGATCTTTCTTTTATGCTGAGTGATATATCTAGTTTTTGCTTCCTTTTTCTAGCCTGCTTGCATCATTATTCCACTTCCAAACCTCATTATCAATTACGAGTTTTTGATATCCTACTTTTGCTACCTTTCCTTCCATCCTCACTTCTTTGGCTTTTATTCTTAGTTTCCTTTGAATTTCCCTTTCTTTTTTGCTCATATCATCGTTAATATAGACTTTGGCAGCTCCTATCTCCTTTAATTTACTTTTATTTTTCATTATCCTTATCTTGTCCTCGAAGTTTTTAATTCTACTAAAAATACATTAACTCCTATTTTCGTTACCCCTTCTGTACCAATCTCCATATGCATTGACTTTCTTATAAACTCTTCTATCTGTCCTTTTAGCTCATTTTGATCTAAATTTTCTCTAATTTGTAGGCCTTGCACCACTATATTTTTCTTCCTTTTCTCTTTATCTATACTCTCTACTCTTTCTTCTACCTCTCTCATCTTATCCCTAAGCGCCTTATTTTCCTGCCTCATGTCCTCAATCTCTCCTCTGAGTTGTCTTATCTCCTCTCTATATTCTTTCTCTTCTCTTCTCACCTCTTTTACTTCCTGTGTTAAGCATTCCAGCATTCGCAGCACCTTTTCCATGTTGTACTCCATATCCCCTTTCTTTACTGGCGAACGTGCTAGTTTTTGCTGCAACTGAATACCTCCGCTACTTCTTCCATACTTCTCTTTTTCTTTCCCTCATCTGTTCCACTGGCATCACTTTCGGTTTCTATTTCAATTTCTTCCTTTCTTCGCTCGGGTGTCCTTGTTACCCTTTTACTGACCACCGGTTTTTCAGTTTTCCTTAACATTTCCGACACTACTGGTTGCCTATCTCACTTGACACCAGTTCGCTAAACTACCCCAGTTATTTCCTTCTGCAATACGTCTTTGCACTACTGGTTGCCTACCTAACGCGCGTGACAGAGCTGTCCTCGTCGACCGATCGGAGACTCTCTGTCAATCTTTGTAATCAACACTGAACCTTATTGATGACCTACTTTCACTAACCTCCGAAAAATTTCTGTCTTTCTTTTACTTTTACTCTGTTATTTCCAAATTTTCTTATTCGACTGCTTGCCCCTTTCCTGCACCACCAAAACTCACACTATTTGTATCCCAAAAATAACTCGGCACGGTTCAAATTGGACTTTAATGCCGGAGCACTTTTGCGACACGTACATACACTAACGCGATCGAGGCAGTAGTTATACACGCTTATATTAATCGAATCAAAAAAGCAAAACAAACACAACATAATGCAAATCCATAAATACAATAACGTAATACACCGATATTTTTCACAGAACTTTATTCCACAACTTTTTGTCAGGTTTTGTAATGTTTTATTAAATATTTTTAATATTCAGATCTCATAATCGATCTATAAGGACCTATATTTTTTTACTTCATTTGCTGTATCTAGGTTTTTAATGTCCTGGATTATAGACGCCACACCCTGTATATTCAAATGTGTTTTTCTCATTTAGAAACCGTAACCTATAGTTTTAATACCAGAATATAACCCATTAAAATTATACGTATTATCTCCAGTTTCTCCTAGATGATCACATCAAAGTAGATAGGTACCTTAAAACGTAGTACGGTTTAATATTCATTCTCATTTTATTAGGGCGTATATCCGGTTTAATTGTCAAGCGTAAAATTCGCCATAATTACCATTCAGATAAAGGCCATCGCCACGATAAGAAGGGAGATATATAATTATTACGGTGGGAGTTTAGGACGTTGTTGCATAACAGTCCCTTTAATTTTGTGTTAATATTCTCGTAAAATTCTAATATTTTATGCCTGAACTCACCGACCATGTTTTTGTGAAATAAATTTTTTAATAACTCATCTGGAACAGACTTTTTGAAAATGAAACAAATAAACTCCTCTTTTGCCACGTTACATTGATCTGCTGTTAGTGAGTTATAATTAGCGACATCTAACGATATTGTTTCACGATTATTATTATTCTACAGGGTGTTAAAAAAAGAGAGTAAAATATTTAAGGAGGTAATAGTATGAACTAAAATAAGCAGAAAAGTCTCAATCAACATGGGTCCGCAAAGTACCGGTTGCCGAAATATTGAATGTTTTATGTTTTTTAGCCCCTTTTTTATTTTGCAAAAACGTTGTGTATTTTCTTATAATAGTTGGTTGATGTTTAGTGCAATAAACAGTACATATTTGACAGTTGTTCTCATTGCACAAGTTTTCATTCGCTATGGCTGGTTACTCTAACGCAGAATTGACAGACATGCATTTCATGTATGGTCGTGCTAATGGGAACGCCACCGAAGCGCCAGGTTCCTTCACAACGCATGTTTGGAAGAATTCACCAAAGATTGCGTGATACCGGTTCCTTGAGCAAACAGTGCCATTTATCCGGAAGACCAAGGTCGGTATCCACTCCTAGAGCAGAAAAAGAAATTCTAGCACTGGTAGAGCAGAATCCAGGTACGAGTGTGCGGAGAATATCAACCGAGGTAGGAATTAGTGGTCCTCTTGTTTGGAGAATCCTTCACGAGCAACTGCTTTATCCATACCATGTGCAACGAGTACAGGCCTTAAATCTAATAAATGATCATCAAGCACGTTTGGTTTTTTTGCCGCTGGTTTCTACGTCATGATCCTGAAAACCCTAGTTTTCTTGAAAACATTCTTTTTACTGATGAGACCGGGTTCACAAGAAATGGAGTGTTTAATTTTCACAATACGCATATTTGGGCCGACGAAAATTCTCATGATCTAATAGAACCTGGACATCAGGCAGGTTTTTCATTAAACATTTGGATGGGTATTGTAGGTGACAGGTGTCTAAGTCCTGTTGTTATACCAAACCGATTAACAGGCGCTGCTTACCTCAAATTTCTGCAGAACACACTGTATGAGTTTTTGGAAGACATTCCTTTGAATCAGAGCCAACAAATGTGGTTCCAGCATGATGGTGCTCCAGCTCATTTTTCCATGGCCGTTAGAGAGCATTTACACCAAACTTTTTCACATAGATGGGTAGGAAGGGCCGGGGCTTTGTTTGGGGATATTTGAAGACATTAGTGTATGGTACTCCTGTAAATAGCCTGGAAGAGCTGCAGCTACGGATTAATCAAAAGTGTCAAGAAATCCAAACCAAGGAGGGTGTTTTCGAAAGAGTTCGAATATCGTTGAGACGAAGATGTCGTGCCTGCTTGGAAATGGACGGAGGGAACTTTGAACATCTTCTGTAACTTTGTTTTTTGTTTGTTAAAAGCTTTCTTCGTCGGTTTATTCCTAATAAAATAAAATGTTTGAAAAATGAATAGTGGTCCATATCTCCGCAACCGTTACTTTGCGGACCCATGTTTATTAAGACTTTTCTGCTTGTTTTGGTTCATACTATTACCTTCTGAAATATTTTACACTCTTTTTTAACACCCTGTATAATAAAACCTTATTCTGGTATTTTTGCTTTAGTTTAATGTATGTTTTAGGTGTCTTAATCGCCTCCCCTAAGGTGAAGCTAACTACTGACAAGTCCCCAAAGCAAGAACATTTAATTAATCCTTCACCGTTTACCCGTCGCATTTCGAGATTACTTTCCGAACTCAAAACAAAAGTAATCTGAAGAAAAATGTACACAGATCCGGATAATGCCTCACGTGCGTGACAAAGCAACTTAAAAGTAATGAACAAGGGACTTCCCTTCCCTAATGTTTTCATCTGGCCCTCTTTGTCCTAGGAAACTTCTGAAAAGCCATACTTTATCCTTGTCCGCGAAACGTTTCGGCGAGTGGGAACGAGACGAAGATTAGCGAGAGGAGCACAATAGTATTATTTTTATACAGTGACTTAAGGATGGCCATTTCTCACACTGGTAATGTAGTCGATGTATAATAAACTTTTTCTGGTGCTTTTTCCGGCCAACTTGCCAGGATTTGCCGGGGTTATGGTTATTTCTCCCGCGATTACATGATACAAAAGACTACGCTTTATACTGATGTCTGGGGAAAGCTACAGACAACTTAACAACGTTAAGTCACATTTTTAGAATTGTTTGTCGTAATATCAAATAGTCGACAACAAGTCGACACATTGTCAAATGAATAAATCAGGAGCTCCAAATCAAAACACGCAGTTTTTTGAAGACAGCAGTTTTTCTAGAAAATGTTTTGCCTTATTGCAATCTAGTTATTAAACATTCACTTTGCGGAAAAAAATTATAAACTAGTATGCGTAATATTTCCAATTTCCACAGATTCCCATTTCAAATATCCAATGTCTGTTCTAAAAATCTAAGGAAAAATTCGTAAAAACTACATTTTTAGCAAAATATTGCGTTTTGATCCAACTCTCATAAATTATTTTTGAATGAAAATTTCATAGAAACGAAAAAATCTATTTCCTCCACAAACAACGATATGCAAACTACAAAATCGCCTGTGGTTGTTATGAGACAATTGTTATTCGACGATGGTTAAATAGTTTGGATACACAGTAATTATTTAAGCCGTGGACTCTTGAGTTTGGAGTGTCTCCAGAGCAGAGTGGTTTTGGAGGAAGCCTGTAAAGTCATCAGGAGCTCGGATCCCCTTCTCTGCATGGTCCAAGACAACGAAACAGCAGGGATAGGGAGCGTTTGTGTATAAGGCAGCGAAAAGAGCAGCCGATGAACTCGATACTGAGCGGGAAAATCTCTGTCACCGAGTCGGATCCTCCTCAGTTAAAAGCCCAAATTAAAGCTGCAGAAACGCGTCATCTTCTGCAGCTACATAAGGATAAGCCAATGCATGGTCTCTTCTACCGTCATCTAGAGGGGCTTGGCTTATCTGAAAAGCTGACCCTCGCTTTTTTGAGGTCAGCGGGGCTGAACTCTGAGACCGAGGGGTTCATAATGGCTAGCCAAGATGGTGTCATTAACACTCTCGTATATCGTAGTCGTGTCTTAGTTATCGAGGTTCCTGATACCAGCTGCTGGGTCTGCTGCCATGCGCCGGAGACGCTTATGCATCTCCTGTCGGCCTGTCCGGTATATGCGGCCACGGCGTATATCCAAAGACACGATTCAGCCTTACGGGTGTTGTATTATCATTTACGACACTCGTCTGAGATAGACGAGGCGCCAGTGCTGCTTTATGCTGCGGGGGATATAGAATCCGTTGTGGGGAATGAGAAGTGCCAAATTTATTGGAACTATTCATTCCCCACCCTCAGGCAAATTCAAGCCAATAAGCCCGATGTAGTAGTCCTCAACCACCAGCTTAGGACGAGGTTTGTGATTGAGTTCTCGGCTCCCACGGAGAACAACATCGTCCTAAAAGAGGAGGAGAAACGGAGGAAGTATCGAGATCTTCTCTCCGAGCTCCGCAGGCTTTATCCATACCACTCTGTTAAGATTGTGGTGCTAATTATAGGCGTCCTGGGTGGAATGAGGCATACGCTGCTTTCTGAATTAAAGATCATACTGGCTTGCTGAAATTCGGCAAAGATCTAAGGCAAAAGTATGAAAGCTTCTTCATTATGGTCAATATATGATATGCTATGTGTATTCTTAATGATATGGTTTTAACTATCACCAGGTGATAGAACACACTTATCTGTGTAAGTGTATTCCTAATATTTTGGCTTAAACTATCATCAGGTGGTCTGTGGTCCATTACTTATGAAACACCCTGTATTTTTGATGTTTCACTTTTAAATAGCAGGACTCTTATATCATTAGAGAACCTTATTTTGAAACTAAAAGTTCCTACGAAGAATTGCCATATCTTGAGCGTGTCGATGTGACGAATTACTTCAAATAAAAATTGGAGATATTGAAGATATGGGATCTGCTAATCACTCTGCCAACTATAAAAGAGACAAAGATTTAGACATATGTTGGAAATATAGTACTAGTCTGTGAAATATTCTAACGTCAGCGTAAGACAGCATGTATAAGAATTTTGCTAAAAATGCAGCATATTTATAATACGAAGTTAGAATGCCATACTTTTTTCTTTTTGACATTAATGTTTCATAAGCTCCACTGACTACCACGTATAATTTTACTCCTGGTTTAACAGAACCTTTCAGTTTATACATATAAATTATGTGTAACGGAGTGAGAAAAATGATAACACAGAAACATATTGTTTTAATTAAAAAGTGATGGGAAGTACCATCTTGCAAGGATCACATTCTGTTTTTATAAATAGGTTTACATTTTTTAGTTCAACGGGTAAAATTGTTTGTAAGAAATTGCGATTTATTTTTCTATTTTACTGAGTTAATAAATTCCAGATAATCAACTACTTCAAACAAAATGTATATGAATTTGTTATAAGCAATTTTACCCGCTGAACTATCAAATGTAAGAAAGATCAATAATTGCTCAAGAAACACCTTTTACCAATATATTTATTTTCTTATACCAAACTTTATTTTGTAGACACGGAATTTCAGGAAACAACTACTCTGTGAACTAATACCCTGACCAGCATAGAATTACACCGGATAATCCTATACGGCCCAGTTTTCACATTTTTCGAAAAAATATACTAGGAGCACATTTTCAGTGTAGTGTTTCACGTTTTTAAAGAAACATCATTTAACAAAATTATCAAGTTTTTTTCTTATTTTCTTGGCAACAGGCTTTCTGTCGCTTCCTTCGCCGCTTTAAAAATTTCAGGAGGCGTATTCGGACTGTACTACTTATAAAAATCTGTTACTAGAGGTTTTAGTACTCGCCAAGTATGGCGTAGATACATGAAAACCGCGTTTGTTGATATTATTGCTAGGCATTCGTCACAACTGTCTTGATTACTTGATTTTAGTTATAGAGGCCCATATTTCGACAAATGCATAATATGTTGTATACCAAATCTATAATTATTCTAAATACAGGCCGTGTATAAAAGTTTTGTATAAATCTCGTATAAAACACACTTCCCGTAGGTACAGCTAGATACAATGCCTATTTATTATAACACAATCGAACGAAAGGAATAGATAATAGAAATCTCTTAATGTACCCGCGGTAGTCTTGTCCCATAACCTAGAACTCTAAACCGGCGAACTAATTGTGGGAAAGTATCTGCACCCGACACAAATTTAATTATTTAATAACTATAAAACGTTTAAAAACTAAAAAAGACACTAAAAACTGAAGAAGAACACAAAACTACAACGTAAACACATCGTAAACACAGGAATTAAATTATGACATGACGGAAAATTTTACCGTCGTGTTATAGTTGCCTATGTTGCCTACTCTGATTCTGTAAACGTGTCGCGGACAGGTCGCATAGGCGGCGTTAAATAAGGATTTAATATAATTTCGAAAAACATTTTTTTTTTCGCTTTATAAATAAGTTTGGAATTTTTTTGAAGAGTGATTCCGATAATTTTTTATTTTCTCTATCTATATAATACGTTAAAGGAAAAAAACACATCGGAAAATTAATAATTATAAAATGTTCCATTTTGTTAAAATTATTATTTGTTAAATTAAACAGATGGTTTGGAAGGCCTTGAACATACCTACAAAATCCCATCTTGATCGCTAAAATGGAGAATAACGGAGATACAAACGTGGGGAGACGTATTCTGTATACATTCTCCTATATTTTTCTATTATCGTAACCAATACGTTTAAAATCTTCTATTTTTTAAGTATTGAATTATTTTACTTCATTTAATTTATTAATATGATTATGGAGATCTATTTAAATCGTCAATATCCCATTTGAATGCAATAAATGCATAACTAACAACACTGCTACTGCTCTTCATTTATGAAAAGTTTATTTACCAGCCCAAAGCGACTGCATTTTTCGCATATTCCTGCATATTTACAATACTCTGTGCCATTCCAGAAGCAATAAATGTTAACGATTTTCGAATTCAATCATAAACTAGACGCGGCCTCGTCCCCTTCTATTACAACCAAAAACAAATTCAGCTGCGCCGGTCCAAACAAATTTCCCGAGATAACAATGATGATTAATCATAGAAAAGTTCGACTAAATAATACAGGCAGCTTGCTTTTATGTTTATTTTATCTGGGCCTGTACTCAATAATTCATACAATGCAGTAGTTGGCTTTATTGAACTGTTTCACGAGATATTGAACAGGAACGGGATAAAAACAGTTAAAACGGCATAAATCAAAAAATATGGCAGCGAGTGAGGTTGCACTACACATATAACTATCGGAGAGGCCATAAAGAGTGAGTTACGGGCAATTGCTTGAAGCGAGTCACTTCCCCTGGCCCTTCCTGGGGTACTAATTTCACATTTTCACATCTGACAAGGTTCTAATGAACTTTATCAGTGATATATATTGGAGGCAATGGTCCTTGAACATACAGCATTGCTAAATACGAGCTTCAGTGGTACTGCGAGCGCAGTCGACTTGATATTAATGAGTTTTGTTTCAACATAAAAACCGTTCCAGACCTCATTGGAACGGAGAAATAAACTGATACTACAGGAAAAGTATATGGATGCTACCTTTGAGATTATATCTGTATTTATTGCGACTGATCTGCTCTAAAGTCGACTATAAATGATTCCTGGCTGATTTAACGTGTATCTTTTGATCAAAATCTAGTAATACATAGAGTGTAATAGAGATTTTAGAAACCAGTAGAATATTGAATTGGTTTATAGAACCAGTTAAATAAAAATAGTGGAAAAGATGTTTGCTTGTTTCATTTTAATGACAATAAACTTGAAAGGTGTGTTTGTGTTAAGCAGAGTGGCCTTATTTAACTGCCAAAACGTCAAAACTTAAAATTTTAAGAGACAAAACAATACTATTTTACAAGATAAGTTTGAAAAAATAATGAGTTCTATACCCCTAACTTACATTACTGTATGAGCGCCAAATTTGCTTCAATTTATTTAGAAGATATTTAAAAAAGATATTCTAAAACCTGGACGTCTAAAGGAGGAATCGTACTATGCTGTCGCAGTCTTGGCGCATCGCGGACCATGCTCGCCTTGTACTCATTTATTGAAGAATCTTCTAATGATTTTAAACATACACGTTTGCAGTAGTAGGTCGAGGTAATAAAACTTTATCTTCCACAGAATATATTTTGACGCGTACAATAGAGTAATTCGGGAGCGCATAGAGAACCACATGATTTTGTAAGACCGTGATCAGCTCGCCACGGAACGGTCCGGGATGCGCGTAAACCGCGACCGCATAGTGCGTTCCTTCCTTAAATGTTACTGAGGAATGTTTTCTTAGAAATTTAAAGATAGAATTATGAACAAAATTGTATTTTTGCACAAAAATATATATTTTTTCCTTTCCGTTAATAACAACTTTTGTAGCATTATTGCCATCATTTTCGGAACGCATAACATCTGCTGAAGTTTGTGCAGAATTTGCACAAGTTACGGATGTCTCTTCATGTAAGGAACAGCTATATTTTCCTTGGATTTTGCAATATCGAGTTTGTTAGATATGTACTTTTCAACATAACTTTCTGCTGCAGAGGAGCTCTTCCATCCACCATGCCGTTTAATAGATCAGCACCTTTATTAGCCAATAAAGATGTTGAAGTACGCCTCATGCAATGGCCAGTATATGCTTCTAGATTTGCGATATTCTGGAATTAACTTACTATTGAGAACTAGAGGAATGAGAATAAGATGAGAAGTACATTTGATTGATGTATCTTAATAAGAATCTGTCTTGTGTTAAGCGAATTGGGTGGAGACAAAATAGATTTCCTGCAAATTTCAACAGTATTCACGAAAAATCCTTCTATAATTGTATATTTTCTTGAAATGGCCATCTCGGTGTCAGGTATTGAAATAAGTAGGTAACAACATCTTGTACATCAGTAATTTCCAGCATCGACAGGTAACAGAAACCCCCATTATTATTGCAACATAAAATAATTCAAAGTTCATTATATACCTAACAACATGTAAAAGGTAAAGAGATAATACCTTAATCACTAAATATCCTTTATCTGAAGCCCCAGAAAAAAATCTTCAATATGTGCTCTTTCCAATACTGCAGCTTTTTGCTTAGTATACTCTTGATTCACTCTTCGAAAAAGCTAGTTATATTTTCCAAAATCTATATTTTTGTAGGCCTTTATAATACCTAGGCCTTCAACATCGAATTCTTCGACCACATGGATGAAATTGCACATTTTTTTTTTCAAATTACAACGTACCATAACAAAACCTACCACCTTTCATTACGTACTAAGAAATATCAAGTCGTGCGAATATTTTTTAATTAAATTCCAATAATTGTGACTCCACAAATATGATTGTGATGTAATTATGGATAACACGTTGTATTGCATTTCTGTTTTAACTTAAAACACTTATACAATAAATTATTATTAAGGAATTCCAGTGAGCAAATAAGTAATGTTACATAACATTTTGTATTGATATCTAATTTTATATAGAATCCTCTCTTACGAAAATGGTCCTATCATTTAGACTACACTTCAGGCAACACCATTTCCTAATATTGTAACGATGTTAGGGCCTTTTGTATAGCTTTTATTTCTTTCGGCAGCTACACAAATGGAATATTCGTGTACGTGGAACCATCCCCGTTTCTCGGCGATTGCTTGTAACAGCCAGATCGTGTATCATTTGCTCTAAGCACCATAATTAGCTTCTGCATAAACTTCTCCTGGAGCTTTGAAACTGCCGGAACGCCCGTGATATTCCAGCCCGGTCAACTTCGTACATTAATATAAATTATAAGAATTAATAAAACCTGCACTATTCCGCACATGGGATACGAGCGGTATTCCAGGCCTGAAATATGGATTCCGAAACTTTCCTTAACGATAATGGCCCTAATTATTAGTTGTTAGAAAACCGCGGCCGGAGGTTTAATTCCGGGCGTAAAATCGGGGCCACCTCCGGAATCTGTGCACAAAAAGGATGCTGTTTTAATTAAATTATGAGCATCTAAATATTTTTATCTACGACTATCTTACATTGTAAAAAAAGTTGTTGTGTAAGTGAGTAATTTAAGATGTGTAAAATGTCTGTGTTAATAGTTTTACACACTGTGGATTTTTTATACGTGTTTACCAGTGATGTGTTAAAAGTACACCATTTTGTGTAAACTTAACACACCTCTGTGTTCTATATCCCTCCGCCTGACTGGTTGAGCAGAACTGTGCAGCTGCAGTATATCAGCTGTTCCAACACACGTCACTATGCCATTGGTCGTGTCGCGTTGTTGTGTTCAGTTGTCTCGTTCGCTAACCTAACCTAACTACAACAAATACTGCTGATAATTGTGATAAAGCTAAAACCAATTAGGACTGTCTTTTAGATTACTGTGTACTCTGATTTTCTTGTAAATTCAGAGAAAGAAAATATGTTCAGCTCTCTATCAGTTAATTTTCGCAAACTCCTATTATATAGTGTTTAAATACATTCTTGTTTAATATTTAATTAAAAAATTAAATAATAAAGTAAAATATATGTTACTTTATTATTACTGTAATACCATAACTCTGAAAATACCATATACATATACGGAACCCTACTTACCTTTATGCGTCTCCAGCTTATTATATAAATTATTTTATCTTGGGGATATGCTGGGTGTTGCAGTTTTTAAAGAGATATGAACTTTTCAGTAAAGTTTAAAAAGTAGAGATATTTAAGCCATTATTCTGATGCAATGCAACTAATTAAGATGTCATAAAATGTGTTAGTATCAAGCATTTACAATTAATTTAGAAAAAAAAATACCACCCTGTATGATATTAATATTGATAAAATGTAAAATTTTATTTCAAACAAAAATTGTATTTTAACCTGTTTTTGTATCTATTGTGGTTTCATAGCAAATTTGACTATGCATTTAATTCAGTTCGAAGGAAGAAAGTGCATATTCATGGTGAAGTTACAAACAAAGGAATATCCACTGCCATCTACCTTTTCCAATTGTTTTTTTTTTTTTCAAAATGAATAATAATAATTGATATTACAGTTTACTTACAACTCCTTTGTTATTAGCTTCTTAACCTGACGAAGAGGTAATTTTATCATGGATACACACTTTCCTCTTTGGTTATTTGCTTGCCATCAAGTAATAATAATAGCACTTATTATTAAAAATTGACCGACTAAAACAGATGTCTTGTGAACTACGAACTGAAGATGCCTCGATAAAAGTTAATCCAATGGAATAAAGTCTGGAGAATATGATAGTCAATTTGCAGATCCGTCATGACCTCTACCCATCGATTTGTTTGTATACTGCTGATTTATTGTAGTGTCAAACATGTATCGAAAAGTGGTGAAGCATAACCGTAAATCCTTTCTTTAGTAAATCTTGTAAAGCCTTTTGTATGTATAGGAGATTTCTCCTATTAAACTTTATACAGGAATGACAGGACGAATAATAAATTACCAATTATTCCAGCCCACACATTAATTTGTACTGAAAATGATGAACTCTGTTTGCATAGGATTTTCATCTATATAAAAAGTTTCTATAATCGAAAGGAGGAGTAGATATCCTCTTTCTAAAAAACAACTTAACAATTATGTTTTCTATGATTATTTGGCTGATAGATTATTTGATTTATTTTTTAATATTTTTAGCTGCGAAAAATAGTTTAACATTCTCACTCATCTAATAGCTAATCAAATTTATCTGATATTATTTTAAGCTCGTATCTTGAGAATGACATATACAACTATTATGCTATACTATCTCTTTTGTAGCATCTTGATGTCTATAAATATAAAGTGTTTTTGGAATGTATTTCAGTTGTCTTCCATCCGCTACCTCCTTCTTATTTGTCCATAAAATGACGAGATTCGAAGACTTCTAGACCTTGTAAATTGCACTCCAGCCGTTCTATAAAAAGTGCAATTTACTGGATACTTTAGAAGTCCGTCCCTTTCTCCATTTGCAGTCGTACAAATAAGAAGCAAGCTTCATTAGAATAATGCTTCCAAGAAATATTTCATCCTGCTTTTACTGGATATTAGCAAAATTAAGCATTAAGAAAAGTAGTTTGAACACTGAACTACATGGAACACATTCTTTATGTCATTTGATATTATATATTTGACTGATTCCCCTGATATTAATGTACAGGGTGGACCCATTTTGACAGTTTTGTGGAGATTTTTCTATTTCCCGAGGAGATACAAAAGAGTTTCTAAGGTTGCACGACCTTGATTTTTAAGAAACAATGGTGAAAACTGCATTCTGGTGTCTCGATTCGTTTCTCATTTTTTACATTTTCTATGGCGCTTTATAACTTCCTTGTTTGTTAATATTTTTGATTTTCGTAAACATTATTTATTCATTTTTTACGTTGATAGACAAAGATCAATATTCAAGCAGGACGGTTGTTCTGCCTATAATTCAAGACGTCTAAAAGTATTATTAGAAGAAAATTTTCTAAATACAACTCTATGATGAGCTCGCTTGACCGATTTAACGCCTTTGGACGTATTTTTGTGAAGATATATAAAAACAAAAATTTATTGGCAAAATCTTTTTATTAGAAGAAGATATAAAAAACGCTGTTGAGAATATATTTACTTCAAGAAGGAGTCCATTGTGCATAGTTGCTTGAGTGCAATAATTTTTATATTTATTATCCTAGCTGACTTATATGTACAGGGTATTTACTAAGGAAAGGCCGTATTTAAAAAAACTTTCTAAAACTCATAACTTTTTACGGAAGAAAAGTTGTACTAAGTTAAGTTGACTTAAATTACCTTCAAATTTCAAATAAGCCTTAATGTATTGCCCACTGTTTAGATAATGAATACTAGAGATCGCATGTTTTCCTAAAGAGCTATATGGTGTTATATAAATTTCTTATTTTGTTCTATAACTTAAATTTCAATACAAAGGATCATGTGGAATACTTTTTTCATATAAATTATTTTAAAATATATTTCAATGGTGTACGGTATATTTTTCAAGAAAACTGGAATTATTTCTTTTTAATATTAAGGTATTTTTAGATTCCTGATTAATTTTTGACAAAAAAGTGACACACATAAAATACTTGTAGTTTATTCAAAGTAAGTGCACTGTTGAATGTACAGTATGTAATATAATGAATTTGTCGTTTTAACTGATGAAATAGTTTGACATACCTTACCTTAACTTACAACAAAATTTTTGGCCCGTCTTACCCAGTTTCTACAAACTAACATAAATGTTTTTGCATCTTGTCTGTTTTGAACTCATAAGTTATTGCCAGCAACTTTGATACGTTTCCGTAAATCGTCAATAATAGGTATTCATTTTGGTGCGATACACTTTATTTTTTAAATATCCCCACAAAAAGAATTCTAAATGATTTAAAGTCAGGAGATCGTGGCGGCCATGGTACCGGTCCTCCTCGCCCAATTTGTTGGTATTGATGCTTGGACACGCTGTACATGGTGCGCCTATAATTGAGCCTCGTATATGATACGACACACTGCTGCAATACGCCGTGGACGCCCTGGACCTCTACTACTTTTGCACGCATGCACTGCACACCGCGATAAAAGTAGCTGCATTTGGCACATGTTTACCAAAAAAACTAATGTAAAGACTGTCTAGAGACTACAGCGATGTAAATGTGGAAAATACTACAATTTTTTACGGAAGTTACAATTTTTATTTTACAAAAACTTTTTACGATATCTTCATTTTTCATAAAGCATCTGCTCCCAATTTTTTTTTGATAAGTTCCAAATCACCCTGTATATATTTCCTCAGGCATAAGCCTATGAGCTGCAGGTGTAAAGCTAGAGATGTTCATATTTCGATGCAACCTCAGACGTCTCTTTCTTTGTCCCTGTCTTTTTGCACGCGATATTGATTTCGACGCTTACTTGACAGATAACATGCTGTGGGCACTGCTAGTCTGTAGCTTGCGTGATACATGTAATCTAGTTGCTCAGGGACACTGTTGACATCGTATGAAGCTACTGCCAGTATTCAAGACAAAGAGTAGCAGTGCCAAAGAAGTTATTATCAGTGACATTTATGTTGCTACCATTTATAACAGAATTTTAGCAAAAACAGATATTTTCATGCTTAGTTTAAAAAAGTGCGTATGCAAGGGAATCTTGAACATTTGGAAAAGTATACCATTCCTGCTTAAATTCTTAATCTTTAGTTATTATTCAATATGTAGTTGTTTTATAAAGAATATTTCTCATTTGGAAAAATCATATGGATCTAAAGTAAACATATCTTCAATCTTGAATGTGCTGGCAGGATTAAATATTTATATTAAGAGAGTACACATTTAAAATTAAAAATTGTGTCAATATAATTTACAAAAGATGTTGTGCTTTTTATTATTATGTATACTATTATCTCCATATACGAAAACAGAATTTTTGAACACATTTTATTTTTAACACAATCACTGTCGAAGGTATATCTGATTTAATCGAAATCCATAAAAGGTAGAAACATTTTGCGAGAAAATATATATTTTTCCAGAATAACAAAAATAGAAACTAGGAATATAGTTATTGCTATCTGCAGTGAGCGAATCGGCAAAAACTTATAATTTGATTTGTGAGATATAAGTGGTCTGCTATTTCCTGCTCAGTCTAAGCGGCTCGACTATATCTCACCTGCACTTAGTTTATATGTGAACATACATATGAAGGAACAGCCAGTTGAATTGTCGGTCATCTCACCTATGACATACTGATGAGGGCTAACAAGCCTGAAACCGGTCTATGTCGGGTGGTGTGGCCGACAAGGATTCTTGACTGTGCACACAGATACTGTAGGTGTAATGTCTGCGGATTTGATTTATTTATGACATCACTTTTATAACTTCGGCACTGAAGTATAAATTAAAACAGGGATCAGCGTCCGCTACCTAGAGATTGATTCTGTAGCTTTGTACTTCTTCAGGACTTGAATACACGCGAAGAAGATAGACACGTTGTTCTGTCCTTGTTTCCCCCTATATTATGAGACATTATCCACACGAAAACAAAAACCGGTGAGGTTGACGAGATGTCAAACTACAATACGTGTCGCATCGTTACTGTGACAAAGCCTTTTAATCGGCAGGCAATCCGCGCATTCAATTTTGTCGGCTTCCATTTTCCACGTCTTTGTTCTGCACATGCGAGAAAAAGGCATCTAATGATGATTAATATATATGAATGAAACGTTAAGAACTCTAAGTGTTTTTTAAAATCGTGTCTGTATCTAAGCGAGAATGAACTCACCAACTTAGTGTATTGGTGCATTTTATGAAGAGCCAGATAATTAATCAAAAGTTTCTTGGAAACTTTGCGGGATTGTTGGCTGGTTCGTCTGCATGTTTCTGTTATTTGAGAAAATATTTTACCAAAGTTAGTTAAAATTCGCAGTGGTCTTGCTGGAGTGCTTCTTAGAAACTGTTAATTCAGAAACTGCAGGTTTATAAATCCTGATAAATTATTATTGAGAGCACCTGTAAAACTTCTAGAAGTTTTGCAAGCACTGCTAAACTTGAAACATTTTTTGTAGAAATTTACATATACAATACCACTGTGATCTACTGTGTGATCCACTGTGTCTAATTTGATATGTGTCACTCAATACATATCTCAACATTTGGATGCAAATACTCAAATTGATGTTTTGTATACTGATTTTTCGAAGTCTTTTTATAAGTTAGATCATAATATATTACTTCAAACGCTTCAATTCTTTGAATTATCGGATTTACTACTAAAATTATTCAAATCATACTTGGATAGTATATATCAATATGTTCAAGTGTGGTGGTTACATGTCTAAGTGCTACTTACATCGGGTGTACCTCAGAGGTCCATTTTAGAACCTTTATTGTTTCTTATTTATATTAATGATAGATTTCAAAATCTTGATTACAGTTACCTCTTGTATGCTAATGATTTAGAAATTTATAGTGATGTTACTGCTAAGTTACATCACTCCCTTAGCCTTATTCGTGATTGGTGTATCATTAATAATCTTTCTCTAAATGCTAGCAAGTGCACTGTGATTACTTTCTCTAGGAAACGCTATCCTATACTATATAATTTTAATATGAATTACATTTTCTTAAACCGTCCTGAAACTATAGAAGATCAACTTGTATATTTTGATAATAAACTAAATTTCAATATTCACATTGACAAAATCGTTTAGTCTGTTTATAAAAAAAGTCTAAGATTTCTAACTACAATGTCCTATGGCTTTTTGGATATTCAACTATATGTGACACTTCAATTCTCTTGTTAGATCTAAATTCGAGTACGCTAGTATCGTGTGGGATCCTGGTTAAATGGTGTCAATCTGAAATTAAAGATCATAGACGATTTTAAAAGTTACTTTCCTTATGCCTGGAAGGATTTTACCCTCAGATATGTATTCCTCATTGCATTTTACTTGTTAAGTAAAGTGTAGTGTAGTGTAGTCTGGAACAAGGTTTACATAAATGTGTGATTGTCCGTGTGCTTAGCTGTTAAATGAAACTGATACCTGTATTAATGCAATTAAGAATATCAAGTCTCAAGAATGGTCCATACTTGAAAGCTAGCTTCCTTGAACACAATTAATGTGAATTAAATCAACTTCTACTTCCTTAAAAAGTTATAAAATGTGTCGCGCTGATCTGCCTAGTCACTCTAAAAACTATATCATTTAACTGTAGTTTCAAAAATGATATTTTGAATTTATTGGATTTACATAGATTTCCTGATATATGCAACTGCAGTAAAAAATCTCCAAATCCAAATAATTTCTCACTCCTTGTCCACAATGAGCTAGATAGCTCATTTTGAAACCACATTGTTCTATGATTAAAGTTTCAAAAGATTTGGTAATTCATTTTCTAAAGAAAACGTAAAAATAAATGCTTTCGTTTTTTTGTAGGTAATTGAAAGGAGCCAATGAACTGTCAAATCTTTTTTGCAGCAAATAATATGATATACTCGTATTATGATTTTTAATATTTCGAACTGAAGGTAATTTTAGATGGACCAACATTCTGTAATAATGCATAAGCTCTGGTAATTTTCCACATATCACCTATATGCATGAATTATGAGTGTTATGATATGCAACGCCTGTAACGTGATTTATTCGGAATTTATTATTTGGATCAGTAGGTATTAATAAAGTAAACAATTAAAGTTTCTGAGAAACTCGTTAATACGAGTACTATAGCGTACTGTAACGTTCGACAACGCTGCAGTGTCAGGCTGTTGCTGATAACCTAAAAGTAATATTCAGTCATAGTGGTGCATATAGCTAATATTTTTCTCTAGTTTTCGTTAGATGTTTATAAGTTACATAAAAAAAAATGGAACAATATGTTAATTTACGGCGAATCTAGTCAAAACTCTGGCTATAAGACGTTTATATGGTAAACACTTCTTGCAAGGAATAGAACATTTTAAACACTTATAATTATTACGCGGTGTAGAATTAACTACATCTATCGGCCGTTCGCTACTCCATGCCGGACTGAAAATGTCCGGTGAAGCGTTTACATGCAGTAGACACCATTGAAAGCTGTCGATTTATCGCGATCGGCGAGAAACGATATTTTGCAAACACGGAATAATAAATTTGCAAAATATCGTTTCTCGCCGATCGCGATAAAGGTCGACAGCTTTCAATGGTGTCTACTGCATGTAGAACGCTTCGTGACCGGACATTTTCAGTCCGGCATGGAGTAGCGAACGGCCGATAGATGTAGTTAGTTCTACACCGCGTACTCATGGTCCCTTCTGTCGGGTTAGACAGACGAAAGCAGCTAGGATTATTCGTCGGATACCTCACCTATGGCATACTGATGAGAGCTAATAAGCTCGAAACCGGTATATGTCTGGTGGGCGTCTGACGAATGACTCTAGCTGTTGCTATAGGTTTTCCAGGTGTAATTCATCGCTGGTCGGGGCATTAGCCCGCAGAGTAGTTGTTTCCTGGAATTCCGTGTTTGCAACTTATAATTATTATTGTGTGTTGTGAAAAGAGCTTTAAGAAAACTATTCACAGTAAGTACCTATGTTTAAGTGTATCTATTTGTAATTATTATGTATAAATACATAATCCTAAGATAGTATATGAGCGTCGGTGTTACATATTCAAGACCTGTTTGCTGTGGTAATTATGTTACTGTTGATCAGAGAAATTTTTAAGTCAGATATGTTGTTGTTCTTTCGTACAACTTATCATACAGCAAAATTAAAGCACTTATATTCCGGACATTCTGTAGATATATGCAAAAATTATATCAGTTTATAAACGTATTTCTCTGTTTTTAATAATTAAACTGTTTTATTGGAGATTTTTTTGGCAATCCTGTAAAACAAACGTGCCAGAAAAAACTGTTTGTCAGATCCTGCAGGATCCACTCGAAAAAAGTAGTTGGGATAAAGTTAACCCGAACCCTTTCGAAACAAAAACTTTTCTCTTATTTAAAACGCATCCTCTTGTTTTTGTAGGGGGACGGACGCTCAGAGTTGTACCAGTGAAAACAAAAGTTATTTTCTTTACTTTGCTGTTAGAGGATTCCATCCAGAGATTTGTTTAACCTGGTTTGTACTACTTAAAACTGCAACTTCGTCTTTTTTGCAGGATTTTCCCCGACAAGGAACTACTATAAATGATTTTTAGTTGTAACGCCAAAATATATCAGTTAAACTCACGATGTTGCCAATTGTAAAAACTATGAAAATAATAGTATATTATTCAACGAGCATATAATGATGGCTGTGATACACGAGGGTAAAAGTTGTAAATTACCGAGAGTAATATTATACTTTGTCCATGACTATTAACAAGCACACTTTTTACTGAATATATTATACAATATTTTGACATGCATAACATGATATAACATACAATTCAAAACATTTGTGTGACATTTGTCATTCATTTGATTAATTTAATCATTCGGAAAAATGTTAATATTGTTGTAACTGGTATGGTGGTAAGCGTTTGGCCTCGACACAGGAGGTTGAGGTTCAACTGCTGACATCAGAGAATTTTTGTTTCAAATCAAGATGTTCAAGTTCTGAAGTTTGTTTTTTATTTAAAATTATATGGTAAAATGTGACATCTGTAGATTTCTAAAGGTAATTGATGATAATGAGATTTATATTCCAAAAAAGCGAAGCTTTTAGCTAAAGGACAGGTTGAACCATATCTGTTGGAAGGTCCTGATGACCATTGGTTGTTTGCGAAAATTGTAACAATATGCTTGATTTATGGGTGCTAATGTGATGAACTTCTCTCCACAACCATGAATGACGTGGAAGATATGGGCAGACATGTAAGCTAAAGCTCTAATATAGTTGCGGCAAGAATTCTGATGACTTACGTGATACGAACAAATGAATAATTCATTATATTTTCATCAAAATATTTAGCAAACTGCAGCTGAGAATAATAAAATTTTATACTACATGTTTGCACTATACAAGGTGTGACAGTAGTAAGTATTCAAAACTTGTGAGCTTGTAAAACAAGTCGAAATATTATGAAAACCTTAGTACAACTTTTGTCAGTGGCGGCTCCTAAGGGAGATACGCTCACTTAAAGGGGTAACCTCAGAAACTGTTTTTAATGCGTAACATCTAAACAGTTCAACATTAAGTCACGAAATTTTGGTAAGATATTAACCTTGACGTCTTAATAAGTCTCATTAACTACATTTCAAAATCTTCTACAGGGGCGTAAGAAAATGCAAGGCTCTGGTACAAATTTAATCATATCTTTGTTTCTGACTACAAAATATTAAAATATTAAGTATTTAACATAAAAAATGTATTCTTGTTAAATTTCAATAGGATGTACCGTTTTTCAGTAAATTCGATTTCAATCATTCCTAACGTGACCCACATTTAACATCCAATACATAGCCAAAAAAATTAATTGCGGTGTGCCATGGAAAAAACAACTAGTCTGACAATTAACAAGTATGTGAATGTCAAGTATTTTTAGTTTGAAAATTGTATTATTTGAGTCTACGCAGTGTCATTTTATAGTGAACAAAAATAGATAAAAATTATTTAAAAATGTAACCGTATACATACTCTGAGTATGTAGATATGTTTTTGACGTTAGGTGGAGTGTCATGGGAGCGCAAGAGCAGCCTCACACCGATATGGTAAAAAGTTCCCCAATAGAAATGTACCCAATTATAAAATATTTCTTTGCACAGAAAGGCGTTGTTTTTATGTTATTTATATTACGGTATTTTTATTTGTACTATTGTTTTTAATTGTTACTGTTAAGAGTGTTAAAAATACTTGACATTTTTGTTAACTGTCAGATTAGTTGTTTTCTTCATGGCGCACTGCAATTTATTAATTAATTTGGCTATGGATGTTGAATGTGGGGCACGTTAAGAATGATTGAAATCGATTTTACTGAAAACGGTACATCCTATTGAAATTTAACAAGAGTTTTTTATGTTAAATACTTCAAATTTCAATATTTTCGAGTCAGAAACTAGAAAAAATGAACTACTAAAAAGATATGATTAAATTTGTCCTTTACTCTTGCATTTTTTCACGCCCCTGTAGAAAATTTTGAAATCTATTTTATGAGACTTATTAAACACGTCAAGGTTAATATCTCATCAAAATTTCGAGACTTAATGTTGAACCGTTTTGATGTTACGCATTAAAAACTGTTGCTGAGGTTACCCTTTTAAGTGAACGTATCTCCCTTAGGAGCCACCACTGACAAAAGTTGTACTAAGGTTTTCGTAATTTTTCGACTTGTTTTACAAGCTCACAAGTTTTGAATACTTACTACTGGTACACCTTGTATATTGGCGTCCAAGAATAGGGATTTAAAATCATTTAGAAAAAAAATATGTTTTATAATTAATTTTGGATTTTTTTGGAGGTTGATTCCGTTAATTCTATTTTTCTCTTATCCCGTCTCTTAAAATATTTGTGCTAAATCACAGTTCAGATATGTGTTAATTGTTTAAAAAATTAGATTACGTTTTCGTATAAATTTATGTTTGTTATATTATATTAAGATAAATGTGGACGTCATAATAACTAGTAATCGAATGTGTGATTTAAATTTCACATATAATATCTGTAAAATTTTTGCATTTGATAAATTATTTTGCTTAAATATTATATGGAAAGTAGTATTGCTTATTCTCTTCTCTAAAGATATTTAAAAAGGACCTCTTATTAAGGTATATTTATGAGCCGAACGAACAAAGAGGCAAGCTCGACGTACAAGGGAAAAGAGTTTTGAATAATACAAAGATAATCGGGTTGCTGGGGGAAGATTGAGGTTCATTAGTTAATTACTTTTAATTACTTTGAAAAGAGAGGTAATTGACTGATACGAAGTCCTTTCACAATATTAACCTGTTACCGTACCGTGTAATTATAATGTTTAATAACAAGGCAATAGACAAATTTTCTACTTTGCAAAAGTAAAAAGAAAGCTTGTGAGAATATAGCTTATAATATTAGTCTACCAGTCTACTCTTAATTTATTTATTCCGAACTTTATACGAAGATGAAATATTGAAAGATAGAAAGAAGCAAAAGCGTCTGATCACAAATATGTTTACGAAATCTAACAGAACATATGAAAGAGTATTGTGCTTCAGTTTCTCCTAAAATGGAAAACATTATCGTCTATCAGGTTTGGCTGCATAGTTCTACATATGCAAGTATAGTGATCGCTCTGCTCTGATATATAAAATAAGCCATACCAATTCCCACACAATTATTAAAGAAGTTCTTGGTGAGAAACTATAAGATTCTACATTTTACATTGATAAAAAACTATTAACTGACACATTTCTGAATTTTGAGTTAGTAACGATACTGACTATTTGAACAAATGTTCATTGTGATTTATTCCGTGAACGTGGTGAAATTTAATTTAAACAAATGTCAAAATAATTTGTCATTTTTTCGAAATTTGTTTATGATTTTATTAATTGAACCATATACATTTTAAGTAATATTAGATTTCAATACAGAACAGTAACTATTATAAATAGGACGATTACAATTTATTTTGCATTACATGTAAATTGAGGGCCAATATTGCAGTGAGTTAAATTTATGCCAGATCCAGTGCTGTCAGTTATCGTAAGTTTATTGAGTACGTTGTATTATTGGTAAGTTCCGTAGGCTCTGCTGAAGATGGTAACAATTTATTTGCGATTGATATTTTATCTTTTATAGAATCTTTTATATATGTCCGCGCTAGCGTACTAGAACCACCCCCCCCCCTCCTGTCGTTTAATGGTGGTAATATCACCCCCGCGTCGGCTAACAGAGTGGTGGAAGAATGTCTAAAGCTGTGTCAGTTCGGGTTTCGACCAGAAAAATCGACATCTTTGGCAGTGAGTAGCTTGGTTAAGTATATTACTGAGGCTTTTGAAATTGGGTCTTTTGCGGGATGCACTTTTTGTGACTTGTCAGAGGCTTTTGACTGCGTGCATCATCATATCGAGTATGTACATCGCTCGAGACTAGACGTGGTTTCGATAGCTCCGTCGATATATCAGTTCAAAAACCTTTTATTTGTGTGTTTTAACGTAGTCAGTTGTCAAATAAAAATGTTTACCAAAAATCAAAAAGAAGAAATTCAAGAAATTATCAAGGAAACCATTCAGAACTTATTAATAAATGATACGTTTATTAAAACTATAACTGAAAAAATTGATGCAACTTTTGAGGCTAAAATGAGCACCCTCACTGGAAAATATGAATCAAAGTTAAATGACTGCCAGCAAACCATATCCGCTTTAAAGGAGAAACAAGAGCTAATGGAGGTAGAGCTTGAACAATATAAACAAAGTGGTAAAAAGAATAAACTACGTATTTATGGAATTCCAGAGTCTGATATAAACATAGTAAGTGAGCTACGAAATACTTTTATGAATAAAATGAACATTCAGCTATCAAATAATATATCTGCTTATCGTGTTAATTCAAAAAATCCCGATAAGAGAGCCAACAAAAAGCCACGACCTATTATTTTAAATTTTACTGATACTAATGAAAGGCAGGAGATATTCAAGAACAAAAAGCTTTTAAAAAATACAGGGATTATTATTAAGGAAGATTTGACGTTAAATCGTTTAAATATTTTTCAAAAGGCATGTACGAAATATGGTTATAAAAATGTATGGACCTGGAATGGGAATATAGTCGTGAATAAAAATGGAAGAAAGTACACAATAAAAAAAGATGAAGAATTGGAAGATAAATAGATGAGACGGAGCTTCGAAATTTCAGCTAATAAACTAAGAGCTTCAGAGAACTTCAGAGCAGGGAGAGAAATATAATTTTTTAGGAAAATAGTCTTTATCATTATATAACTACTTATATTTATATTTTCTGTCATAGTCAAGATAACTTACACATAGTAATAATATTATATAATATAATAAGTTTTCTCTTGTTTTTCTTTTGATATTATTGTTTTTGTACAGATATATGTGTATATGTATACATTTAATTAGCTTCTATAACACTCAATTTTTTATCTTATGCTATTTTCGCTTTTTTTTTAGAAACGCTTTTTTTGTAAACGTACAACAATCATAGAACATGGACTATGAATAAACTTAACTCTTGTCATCTAAATGTTCGTTCGTTGGTTGCTCATTTTGATAACTTTAAATCACATGTTAACTCACAGAAATATGATATAGTTGCAGTTACAGAGACATGGTTAACAGAAAATATTCCGTCTTACACTGTAAGTATTCCAGACTATAATTTTATTCGTTGTGATCGTCAGGGCCGGGGTGGAGGGGTTGCATTTTATTTACGAAATAACCTAAATTATAGCATCCTAGAAAGCAGTAAGGATATTGAACAACTGTGGGTTCAGATCAAAATAAATATGCAAACATTTTCATTTGGTGTTGTTTACAATTCTCCAAACTCGCATTATTTGGACTTTTTGAATCATCTAGAAAATGCATTTTCCTTAGTTACAGTTAAGTCAAATAATTTAATTTGTCTGGGTGACTTCAATATAGACTTTTTAGACCCTGACAAAAAATCAACAAGTGACTTTTGTGAATTACTGGAAAGCCTGGGACTAATACAAATTGTAACACAACCTACCCGTATTACTAAAAGTTCAAAAACACTTCTTGATTTAATCATTACAGATAATGAAAATATTATTAGTAACTGTACTGTGATAGACTCAAGTGATATAGCGGACCACAGCTTAGTTTCCTTTAATATAAAAACTGTTAAACCAAAATCTAAACTGATATTTAGAACATACAGACCAATAAAACAAGTAGATGTTAAGCAATTTGATGCTGATCTAAAGTCAATACCATGGAAAAACATATATGACATTACAGATGTGAATAATAAATTAAAATTCTTAGTAGATAACTTAATTACCCTTCTAGATATACATGCACCTTTAAGAACCTCGAGATTTACTAAAAAACCTGCACCATGGCTAACCGATAACCTTAAGTATATGATGCAGCTGAGAGATAAAGCCTTAACAAAATATAAACAAACAAAAAATGAACAAGACCATAATAATTACAAGATCCTGCGTAATATGACTAACTCAGCAATAAAATCAGAGAAAAAATCTTATTTTAATCACCAATATAATGCTGATAAAAACAAAATTTGGAGAGATATTAAATTTCTAAATATAACAAAAGTAACAAAAATGAACTACCGGACAATTTATCTGATGCAAATAAAATAAATGGCTACTTTATTGATAGTATTTCTACTCCAAATATGAACTTTGATGATATTATTAACTTCTACACAACCAACACGTTTAATAATTGCTCTTTCAGTTTTAAGTCGGTATCAGAACTTGAAGTTTTAAACAACATAAACTCTATAAAAACCAAAGCCGTGGGATGTGATGAAATATCAGTCTTCATTTTAAAATTATGTATGCCATTCTTATTACCATTTATAACTCATATAATCAATTTTTCTTTATTAAACTCGGTGTTTCCAGAACAGTGGAAGAAAGCTCACGTTTTAGCACGCCCAAAAATAGACCCGCCAACAGAACTTTCTGATCTTAGACCTATTAGTATGTTGCCATGTCTATCGAAGGTTATTGAGAAGATTATGGAGACACAACTTCGTGAATACCTTAATATTAATAATATTTTACCTGCAACTCAATCGGGTTTCCGACCTGGTTATAGTTGTAATACTGCGCTACTTGATATAACTGATAACATTATAAAATCAACTGACCAAGGTAAACTAACAGCTCTAATTCTGCTGGACTTCTCAAAAGCTTTCGACACTCTTAACCACTCTATACTTATTTCGATTCTAAAATACATTGGGTTAAGTCACGGTGCAATTGTTTTAATAAAATGCTTTCTAACTGATAGGTCACAAGCTGTTGTTATTGGCACAAATGTTTCACAATACAGAATTATTAACAGGGGTGTAGCACAGGGCAGTATTCTGGGGCCACTTTTATTCACACTGTATACTTTTCAACTCTCTAATTCTCTCCACCACTGCTTATCCCATGCTTATGCTGATGATCTTCAAATTTATAATCACTTTCAGCCAAATGAAGTAGCTACTGCATGCATGAGTGTGACCGCAGACCTTGCTAATATTGACGCATGTGCAACACAGCACGGATTATTATTAAATCCTCGAAAGACAAATGCTATTATTTTCGGCAAAAAGAAACAGCTATCATCAATACAACAAACTGTAAAAATAACATTAAGAAATGATTTATTAAACTTTAATGAAAATCTAAAAAATCTTGGAATTATTTTTTATCAACTCCTAATATTTAAACAGCACATTGCAAAACTAATATCATTGGCATATTTCAAACTGAGATTATTATATACATAGGCATATATTGAACAAAAACATTAAGTCGATGTTATGCGAATCGATTGTTCTATCAGGTTTTAACTATTGTGACTCCCTTTATGGGCCTTGTATAGACAATGTCGATATTAGAAGAATTCAAAAGTTCAAAATTGCTGTTTACGTTTCATTTTTGGTATTAGGAAGTACGAGAGAATATCATATAAACTTACTGAGCTAGGATGGCTGAACATGGCAAATAGACGTAGACTACATGCAGCTTGTCTATACCACAAAATCATTATAAATAAAGCACCCAATTACCTATATAACAAAATCTCTTTTAGGACTGACGTTCACAATTTAAATATTAGATATAAAGGTACTATAACTCCACCCATACATAATACTGAATTTTTTAAACGTTCTTTTAGTTACCAAATATCAAATGTATACAATAATATACCAGTCTCAATAAAGCAAACAAATCTATTAAAATTTAAAACTGCATATACAAAGCAACTAATGAACGAACAATCTTCATAAGCAAACAACTGAATACAGTATAATAACAGATAAGACATGTCTTGATTGAGTGTGGGTATCTTGGATTAATATTGATTTTAATAAGTATTATGTGTATATGTGCATATTATTATTATTTTTTTTTAATTATTTTTTGCTTCCTGTTTTCCTATAATTATGATTCTAGTGTACAATGATGTACCAGGGGTTAAGTGGAAGAGCAGAAACTTTAAAAAGTTATCTGAACTTCGCCCTATTTTTTTGTCTAATTTTTTTCTGTAATATTGTAATTTAACTTAATTAAATAAAGACTATTATTATTATTATTATTATTATTATTATTATTATTATTATATACTTCATGCGAAACTTGAAAGGTATGGGGTCGTGGGCCGATCTCTGGGTTTAATGCAATCATATTTGTACAAGCGGTAACTTGCTTGAATGCCACCGTATCCTCTGAAAACGAGGTTAGTTATGGTGTCCCTTGGGGGTCGGTTATCGGTCCCCTACTTTTTCTCATCTACATAAATGACCTGCAGAAAAAATGTGGGTACAGCAAGGGGGGGTGTTACTTGCAGATGATACAACACTGATATCTATTAATAAAGAGTGGGATATGATGCGGGCTAGCATGGATATGGCACTCGCAGATGCTTCAGATTGGTTTGCATGTATGTTTGTTTTATGTATATAATGGTATTGTGTTTTTTGTGTATTATACATACTTTTTATTGTTGTACTTTGACTTGTGTAAACCTTTTTGGTGTAAACATTAATAAATATCTACTCTACTCTTCTCTATTTTGGCACATTTTTTATTTTGTTTACATTTACCCCTGACATACTTCACAAAAAAACTTAGACTTGTAGTAATTGCCGGACGTAAAGCACAGTATTCGCGGTATATCTTCATTTGGTCTGAATTTGAAATTACAAAATATCGGTATGGGTTTTGGAATCGGGAATTCTTTTAATAATAATTGAATCTTTATCTTCTATATCATTGATCGTTATCTATAGTAGGTCATTTCTTGTCATAGCTTTAAAAACACCAATTGTTACCTACCTGAAAAGTTGTCCAAAATTAGTTAAATCGATCGTTTTATATTAATTTGAATTGCCTTTTCAAGCATAAGTCTATTATCAGTTGTTTCTTGTTAAAATCGCTCAATTTCTTCTTTCGTTAGAATTCTGCATTGACTATAACGTCAAAGTATTAATTTTTATGTTCGAAACATGCCACTCTAATACCGCTTCAACCACTTTTTGAATGTTCCTCGAACTACACCCCTGAATTTGTTGTACGCAATCTTGTCCTATCTTGACGATTTTTTGGGAATTTTGAAACAGCACTTTGAGCAGCTTTCAATACTTTCTCTGGTAAATGCTCGCCTTCACTTTGAGCTCATTTTGAATTAAACGATCTTTGAATATGAATTACAATACACAATTTTGACATTACTTTTTATTATTAATAATAAAACATTATTGTTATTATTAATAACACAACAAACAAATACTAACTAGTCAAATATTATTGTCTAAAATAAATTCTTCAATGCTATAATAGCATTTGGCAATCAGAACTTCTTTGATGGTCTTTTTAAATAAAAATTATTCAAAGATTTATAATTCCTGGGAAGCTTATTATAGAGTTTGAATCCACAATAGTTAGGAGATATTTCATATCTTTTTGGTTTATGTTTTGGTACACTGAACAAATCACAGTGATGAGTTGAATAATCATGAAGATTAGCATTTTTATAAAACGATGAATGTTTTCCTTAATATAAATTAGTGATTTATATATATATATAGATGCACGGTAAAGTTAATAGTTTATTGTTGATGAATGCGTTTCTGCATGTTTCCCGAGATTTAATATCAAATATATTTCTAATAATTCGTTTCTGTATTTTGAAAATTCTGGTACTATTGACTGCGTTACCTACACCAGAGAATAGCTTTATATGAAAGATGAGTATAAATCAAGCTATAGTAGGAGACCGGGTACGAAAGTAACACGGGTTGGTTGTAACAGTAAGCCTATTGTCTTTCTAAAGAGGTTTGTCTATGATATTATATCATCATAAAGTCGGCAGTGTCATGTGCAGTAACTCATTTGAACAACAATATCAGTGGTGTGTTTTAGTTTGAGTTAAGACCTGCACGGTGCAAAATGATATGCAAAGTAAGTTTTCATTCTTTATCTTAATCTATCATAATCCTAGAACTGAACGTCATTTTGAATTATTTTATTGGCTTGCTGAATTAATACCAATATTGGCTATAACCTGATCATGGTATTTTAATTAAAAATAATCGTTAAAAAAAGTTTTCAGCAAGTATCATGTCAATCGCGTGAAAAATGCGTAATGGGACGATTGTAACAATGCCATAGGGGACGATTGTAACATGTTATCGTCATATTTAATACCTATGATCATCCCAAATATGGAATATGGACGAGTCTGGCGTAACAACCGTGCAAAAGCCAGATAGGGATAGGATTCTTCGTTATTACCAAAAATAATTTATTGTTATTTTATATTTTTGTTTCATTATTCTATTTTTTTATTATTATTTTTTTCAAACAAAAAAAAATATTATATACCTGCACTACAACTTACTTTTGTATAGGTATAATCAATAAACAGATACCTTGTAAATACTAACTTTTATACCTAGTTATTACCTATAATTCATATGTTACAAACGTCCCCATCTTCTGTTACCTTTGACCCATACCATTGGGTAGGTTGTAACGACGTACACTCTCTACTTTTTTATTAATTATACAATATGGGCTTTACTAACTTCAATAATATTTTTCTTCTATATATAAAATGCCAAGGAAACGACTTATAGCAAGTAAAGTTATATAACTTAGTTTTTTATTTATCCGGCTTTACAAAAATATGTTACTTTCGTACCTGGTCTCCCCTACTTACACATTTAATAATGCGCATAAGGGCGTGGACCAAATACGTGATATTGAATAGAATGATTTGTTCAGTGTTTTGCTTAGCATATCTATATGTATGGACCATTTCAGTAGACAGTCAATTTGAATTCCCAAAAATTTTGTATTATTAATGGATTCCAAGATGGTGTTATCAACATTGAGATATAATTTGTCTAAACCACTGTGAGATCGAAAATAAATTATTTCTGATTTATCCAGGTTGACAATAAGTGTGTTAGAATTAAACCATTTGACAAAAGATATTAATAATTTTTGACACAATTCTGAAAGCTCATCAGGTGAACGCGCTGAGTCCAAAAGGGATGTTTCATCCTCGAATAATGTTAAATTGGATGACTCAATTAAATTTGGCAAGTCGTTGACATATAACAAAAGAATTAGATTGCTATTGTTATGATAGTCACCCCATCTAAACCGTCTATAATCAAACACTGTTCAAACCATTTCAAATATAAATTAAATTGTTGTACATAACATACTTGTCGTATTTAATTGCAGTTTTCGAATGGATATGGCTTCCATTCTTGAACGCAACGCCCTTGACCATGAATATTGAAGGGCAGTTAACAAAAGTTGTAGAGACCTTTTCCTATATGCAATTTTTCATGCACTATCAGCAAAAAATATAATTTTAGCAAGATTGATTACCCCGATTTTTAATTCGCGTCGGGAGAGCACATCCGTCTATACGTAATTAATACAGAATACGCCAGGATGGAAGAGAGATTAACCTGTTAATTAAAAAGGCGCTTAATTTTCGCCGTCGTAACATCTCAACATCAGTTACCGTCCAATCAATATCTTATTAATCACGAAATTCCCCGTTGTACCGTCTCGAACTCGCGTCTTGCGGGCTTTCATTTAAACTTGCCGACAGCCCCGTTTTATAAATTCAGTAGCAAATCTCCTGCCACAAATGAGATATATGTAGTTGGCGAAGCGGCCGTAACTTTAACGTAGTCGTTTGATGTCGCAAATAAATGATACAATAACACAAACAAGTTCGTGAGAAGCGGTTTACATGGCAAAGGACAGAGAAAGGTTTTTTAATAGGAAGAGCTTTGTTGGATGCCTCAGAAATCATTGTTTCGTTCAAATAAAAAGGAAAATATTGTACAGTGTTTTTCTACTCACATATTTATTTATTTGTGTATTCCAAGCAGACAAATAAATGTATTTTCATGAATTTCAATTACAATTAACAATCTAACTGATATAAATTAATACAAAGTATTACGTTATACATTATGAGAGAATAATGATTTTTGCAGAGGTACAAACTGGGTAATACAACTTGTTTTATAAATAAAGTGAACTGCTCGAAATATATACAAGGTTAATTATGACTACAAATATTTTAAGTGGGCATAGAGAAAATTAAGAATTAACGAAATCACTCTTCAAAAAATTCCAAACTTATTTATAAGCGAAAAATTTTTTTTTTCGAAATTATATAAAATTCTTATTTATCGCCGCCTATGCGAGTCAGAGTAGGCAGCTAGCAACACGACGGTAAAATTTCCGTCAATCCCGTCATGTCATAATTTAATTCATATGTTTACCATGTGTTTACGTTATAGTTTTGGGTTCTTCTTCAGTTGTTAGTGCCTTTTTTAATTTTAAATGTTTTGTAGTTATTAAATAAAAAAAATTGTGTTGGGTGCAGATATTTTCCCAAGATATAGGTCGCCTGTTTGTTTTTGTAGGTTATGGGACAAGACTGCCGCGGGTACATTAAAAGTTTTCTATTATCTATTCCTTTCGTTCGATTTTGTTATAATAAATAGACATTTTATGTAGCTGTACCTACGGGAGGTGTATTTTATCGGCAGTGAGTGGTTGTAATGAACGAAAATTTTGTAATTTTGCTAGTTTGTAATGAAATGAAAAATGAATGCAAAATAGTAAAGCTAACTGGATTAACTGTTTTCTATCTATCAGGTATTATTACTAATAATAATGTTAATAGTTGTCGTTTTTGCATTTAAAAATTCTGCAAAAAACCAACCGCATGGTAGTAGATATTGTTGACAGGTTTAAGCTTTATCTATGGATATAAGCCATTTCAGTCGATGCTTATGATATGCGCCGACTTTCTGTAGGAAAAGAGGACTTTGCCCCATTTTTTATTGTCTTTTAGGCCTTGAACATAGTCATAGATAACCCTGTATATCCAAAATACAACGGGAAGATATGAAAGAACCTCAAGAAATTCTTGACTTGGCTACTGCGGCTGTGCTAAATTTATTACCGACAAAATAAAAAAAGTTGTATGATGGAACATATTATAATGATTTTAGGTCTACTGACAAATACCATGTTAGCGTATTGTAAGGAAAATTCTAACAACTACAAATCCTCTATATTATGGGAGCAATATTCCATGGTATGGTCATGTCTACTGGTCAAGGACAACATTTCTATAAGTAAATATCCAAAATGTGAGATTTTTCTGAAATGGAATTCGAACGCATAGCAAGCCAAAAAATCTAGAGTCTTAATGGGCAACCAAATAGAAACTTTCCTGGCGAATGTAAATGACAAAGAGTATTAATGATTAACATTACTCATACAAACAATGTGTTGGAGGTGCACAGGTTGATCTACCGTTCAGATGAAGTAACCAGTATGACAGTGGATAATATCGAAAACACAAATTTATCTTCATCATGCAGAAGGTGAAAATAGCAACAGCTGAAGGCTATAGGAGAAGAATTCTCGCAGAACAAAATAAATATTGCAAACCGGGTTTTATAAGGTGAAAGTTTGACTGCAAGATGCAAGTAAAACAAAACTGTAAATTTAACTTCGAACCAAATGGTTTTGTATGACTTACATGCTACAATTAATTTTAATAATTGTTCATCCACTGTCATTTACTGTAGATGTAAATAAATAATGAGATTATTTTCATTTTGTATTATGAGCTGTCAAAATGCAACAAAAACTTCTTAGGGAAAACATTTGTCCTTATTCTGGCCCTAGAGGCAAAATTCTTTATTTTTGTTCCAGATTTTCGTTTACGATATTTACTAAAAACAAATTCACAACTTTACTGGTCGAATATATCTGACAGTTTGAAAGCATTCCGGATTCCTTGCTTGAACAGACCTATTATTGATTCCTACCTCTGCTCGATAAAAGTAAAATACTACTTGATAAATTTCACTTAGCTGACAGCAATAGTAAAGTTAGTGAATACGACTTGCTGTTAAGGCTGGCGTTTCAAGGACAAATAATCATATCTAAATATGCACCCAAAAAATACAAACAGTAGGTGGAGGTCCTTATTAATGTAGTACTAAAATTCAATGCTGAAATTGAATCATTTTCTTTAACTTTTGAAGAAAAATGTGCTAAATAACAAAACGTGAATTTGTACATTATCACTGTGTTTCATACACAGTGAAAAATACTTAATAATTTACATCAACTCAAGTGTTACTAGTTTTTTTAAAGAATTCTACGAGATGTGATAATGTTTATAATGTCGTAAAACAATTTTTTCATTGTGCAGTTGACTTGTAAAATTCAGTTGATTTTATGATAAAACGTAATAGGTGAAAATGATGCTCTTTTTTTCTTATTCTAAATGACTTGTCAGCCTGAAAATTGTTTTATATCCCGGAGAAAACTTGTATAATTGACTTAGTGAAGAGATATTCTTTCTAAATTACTCAGATTTTTTTTAGACTGTCTCAACAAACAGCTATGAAATTCGTTGAAAATTTGCCTATAAAACGGCACCCTTAACAGCACAATTTACCTCTTGTACGAGGTGTATTCTATACATCACAAAGACTTCAAAACGTGATGACTGTGCACTGAATAACAAAAATTAATATGGATACAACAAGGTTTGTTTGTAATGAATTCATCATATTTTGCCTGAGGCGCAAAATCGCTTTCTCTTTGCAGCACATCGCACATCCAAATTGATGATAATTTTCTCTTGCTAACAATATCTATGATGAAACTGGGTGCCATTGTCTTGACCTATCTCGTAAGTTTTTACCAATGCTATGGAAATTTTGAATTTCATCGCTATAAAAAATGTAAAGCCAAAATGGTTTTCAATAATTATTGCTTGTTATCAAATAGTGCCACTATTTTCAACCATTCTATATGTTGTTCAGTACACTCTTATGCAAGCAAGATGATGTCGATATTTTTTCCGATGTTGAAGAATCTTTGATAATAGAACAAGGAATTTAAAGAGAATAAACTTTCATGGTGTCGTTCTGCTTCACCATGATATTCAGATACGTGTTGCCATTACAATTCCAAAAATATTCCATAATAAAATATTTTGAAAACCAATGTGTTATTCTATTTCTTTCAGAGAATAATTAGTGTATCTTCTCACAAAAAGCAAGTAGGGTATTATCTCTCCTTCTACTTTCCGCCCTTTTGGATTTTCATTTCAATTTCCCCGTTTGATATTTAATCCAATTATAACTAACGTTAGAATAAAAAACGTTGCTTTTGATCCAAACTGGTGATATTTCTACTAGCAACATGTTTTCAATTACCGTTGGATTTGTTCCCTTCTACTGAATAACAAAAGCATGGTCGATGAAAGGTAAAAACCTTCTGAAAACCGCACCAAAAGTTGCTAATTAACGGTAACTCTTTAATCCGCCTCCCCCAAAGCATTAACTTTCGTATTGTTTGCAGTCCTGTATTATACTGTCATTGCGGTCTTTAATACCCCGGGAGCAAGACAAAAAGGCAATTAGAACAGCTATAAGGCTATTAATATAACTAAGTACCTAAGTACGTATTTTCGGAGCTCGACAGATTATCGAACAGGTCACAAACGGAATATATTAAACGGCAAACGTTGCCCGGACACATAAGGCTTTGATGGAGTCATGTTAATCATTAGTTAGTTAGTTACGTTACGTTATAATTCCCAAGTAGTTTTTAATTGAACGGTAATTAAGAACAACTTCAGGAAATAAATTAAACACACTGATAAATGTAATTGCACACGAAAATTTAAATACGCTAAATCTATTGCGGATTATAAAGCCCATTGGTATTTTTCAAATACTTTCAAAAAACAAATATCAATAGCTAGAGCTGCATATGAAAATGGTTTAAATTAGAAACAGTCTAAAGTTGTATATAAATATGCCTGAAATAAATTAACGTCAAAAGTTTCCATGCGACTTATTAGAAATGATACTGACAGTATTTTATAGTAATGATCTTGAGGCTACCAATACTAAATTATAGTGCCAAAGTAGGTAATTAATAAAGAGCCTAAAGCTACACACACCATCAAAAGTCTTGGACCCCTTGTATATAAAATGATTCGATTAAACCTAGTGATGTTTCTTAATGTGGTAAAAAAGTGCATGTACTTAGGGACAAAAAAGGACAATTAAAATTTTCAGACCATGAACCTTTACTTTATTACCAATGTTTTTATAAATCTGGTCAGTTTGGCAGTGTATTCAGCCCAGTATTCCTTTGAATTTTTTTACATTATAATGCCAGGATGTGAAATTTCTACGTTTACCTGAGCAAGAATGACTGCTTTACAGGATGCGAGACATTCTAATCATCAGATATCGAACATGTTGGGCATTTCTAGATCATCTGTTGTATGAAGTACACAAATATGAAGAATTTGATACAGTGGAAAACAGACTACTTAGTGGACGTCCTCGAGTATCTAATGAAAGGGAGAATCGGTATTTGGTACAATATGCCCGTAGACACCGCACATCTTCAGCTTCTCTCAGCTCTCAGTACTATTTGAAGACAACTTCACAACGCAAATGTACGTGCTAGAAGACCATTACGGGTCCCCACTCTACTTCCAAGGTATCATGCTGCCCGTCTCCAGTGGGCGCGAGAGCATAGGGGTTGGCTTTCACACCAGTGGCGATGGGTCTTATTTATAGATGGAACCAAAATTATGCTGGTTACTGATGACATTTGACAAAGAGTCTGGAGAGAATCAGGCCGTCAATAGCGACTTCATTTTCCCCGTGAAGTTGCTCCGTATGGAGATTTGTTTGTGTAAAGTCGTAGAACCTGTGCTACTTTAAACGTCATTGCTACTTGTAGAAACATTAAGCATCACCAAACACAGCAACTACAAAGTACATATTACATCGTAAATTCACCATTAGTTTCCCAAAGTTGAAAACATTTACACTGGATCTGTCTCGTGTTGAACAGTGGTGTTCAGATTGATTGAATTAAAGCAAGTGTACTGTATTACATCTTGATAAAAATAACCTTAGATATGGGTACACTTTATTTCATATGCCCAAGTGCAAAATGATCCTAAGTGTTTTAATATCTTCAGATGGTCTAAACACATCTCACAAATAGTTAACAAAGCAAATACTAAAGGTTTTAAAACACGTCAAAATTTGCGCAGCTCCATACAAAGAGTATCAAAAGTAGATACGATATATTCCGATTATTCTGATTTCAGACTATGTTAATTTCGTATTTGTCAAATACGGTGAGGGTTACTAGGTGTTTTTAATTTATTGTTTTTTGTTCTCTTTTTTACTGTAATACTGTATACAGGGTATCCCAACGAAAATTTGACCTCCCCTATAATTGGAAAACCGAATAATATTTCAAAATTCGCCGAGACCCGTCGATTTTTGTTCTTGGGGGGAGCTTTTTTGACAGTTAAGCCAACTCGATATGTTCATCCCCCTAATGCCTAGCAACCCCAACTTAAAAATTTCAAATGCAACTACCCCACTTGTGGCACATCATTTTAAAGCCCTTTTCATTGCGAATACAGTGACGTACCGTTTTTAGAAATCGGTTGAGATTTGACAGAATTATTGGTTACAAACGGAAAGATGACAAACCAACTTACGCGTACTAATTTCTACACAAATGCCCACCACTAATAAGTTTTTCATCTACTACACATGACCGCATTACCTAATTGTTATTGATGTGTCTATCAGTTTACAAAAAAGTCAGAAATGAAATAAAAAAGCTGAAGCAAATAAAACTAGATACTAAAATAGTTATTAGTAGAAGATACTTAAGTTTATAGGAATTTAGACCTTTCAAAATAACAAAAATCAGTACTACAAAAAAAGTCGGTGTTTTTTGCTTGTGACCAAGAAATCGTTAGTTTCAGCCGTTATTGAAAGTATTAACGTGTGTTCGAAATGGTTTATTTTATTGCGGAAAGAGTAGAAATTGTTTCAATTTATTATCGAAATCACGATTGCGCTAAAGCTACAGCACGAATTTTTAATGCCAATCATCCTGAAAAAAATGTAAACCACCAGTACGTTAAACACCTGATTGACAAATTTGTTGCAACAGGTTCGCTTTTAAACAAGAAACGTGAAGTAATTGGGTCAGTTCGAAATGAAGCAGTTGAAGTGGCAGTTTTGGGTCATGTACAGATGGATAATAAGCAATCGATTACAACTGTGTCTCAAGCTTCTGACGTATCCCGTTCCAGTGTTCATCGAATTTTGAAAAAACACAAGTTTCATCCATTTAAGATGACGCTGGTTCAAGAGTTACATGAAGATGATTTTGATCGCCGTAACCAATTTTGCGAATACTTTAGTGAACAACTTCTACTGAATCCAAATCTTCTCTACAATACATGTTTCTCCGACGAATGCACATTTATGTTGAATGACGAAGTGAATAGACACAATTGTCGTTATTGGAGTGATACTAATCCGCATTTAATCAGGGAATTTCATACTCAGACACCTCAGAAATTGAATGTTTGGGCAGGCATTTTGGGCGACCATCTTGTTGGACCATTTTTCATCCAAGGTAATCTCTATGGAAACACCTATCTAGAATTATTGGAAAGTACAATTGATCCTAGGATAACAGAGATTTTAGAAAGTGACGACAATTTACTAGAAAATGAAATAACCTTCCAACAAGATGGTGCGCCCCCGCATTATGCTGCTACTGTGCGACAATTTTTAGATGACCATTTCCCGGGGCATTGGATGGGCAGAAGAGGTCCCGTCGAATGGCCACCAAGATCTCCGGATCTGTCCCCTTTGGACTTTTTTCTGTGGGGTCATTTAAAATCACGAGTGTACGCCACTCAGCCGGAAACATTGCAAGTGCTACGTCAGAGAATTGTAGAAGAATGCCGATTAATAACTGCGGATGTCTTTAATCATGTTCGAACAGAATTTGAAAACAGACTGTATTATTGTTTGGAAGTTAACGGGGGTCATTTTGGGGTTCATCAAATAAATCTGATTTATTATTTGCTTCAGCTTTTTAATTTAATTTCTGACTTTTTTTGTAAACTGATAGACACATCAATAACAATTAGGTAATGCGGTCATGTGTAGTAGATGAAAAACTTATTAGTGGTGGGCATTTGTGTAGAAATTACCACGCGTAAGTTGGTTTGTCATCTTTTCGTTTGTAACCAATAATTCTGTCAAATCTCAACCGATTTCTAAAAACGGTACGTCACTGTATTTGCAATAAAAAGGGCTTTAAAAGGATGTGCCACAAGTGGGGTAGTTGCATTTGAAATTTTTAAGTTGGGGTTGCTAGGCATTAGGGGGATGAACATATCGAGTTGGCTTGACTGTCAAAAAAGCTCCCCCCAAGAACAAAAATCGACGGGTCTCGGCGAATTTTGAAATATTTTTCGGTTTTCCAATTATAGGGGGGGTCAAATTTTCGTTGGGATACCCTGTATACAATTGATGATTGGTCTGTATCAATTTCTAATATTATTTGGTTTCAGCATAATGGGCAATCGTCTCTGCTCTAGATTGTGTGTAATAAGAAATCGGTACATCAGGCATGTTTCCGAAATAAAAATGTACAAACATAGAGGAATACTGATAGGTGTCTGCATCTAGCAAGCTGCGAAAGTAAATTTATTCCAGAATTAATGATAAGTCATTCTCTCAGAGCTTAATATATCACTTTATAACCAACACTAGAAGTCACTTATCGATGATAAATCTTTAATGCATTTTCTGCAGCAATGCTGTCACTCTAGCACTTAATCTCAGCCAGCAAGACAATAAATCACGCATATATTTATTACGTTGCTTTATATGAGCTTCGTTACTACTCAGGAAGTTATTTGGTGCATGTTTTGGAAAGAAAAATTGATGTATTTATAGTACATTTATGTAGTTCTGGAGTCGCATTTTGAATGTTAATTTCACAAACGTAAATTTCATAAAATACTGCAACGTTTACAAAAAAACGAAAAATGACGGTAATATATGTTACTTATAGGATTTATGAAAATTATAATCATTACTGTAAAGTTTTTGACACTGTCGATCACGATCCGTTATTAGACATACTGGAGTTGATTGGTGTCAAAGGCGTTTCCCAAAAAATATTTAAAAATTATCTCGAGGGCCTTTGGCAGCAAGTTAAAATCAATAACACACTCAATGAACCTTTGTTGGTTACTAGAGGTGTTCCTCAGGAAGCAGTATTGGGCCCTATTTTATTTTTAAAATGCTGGGTATTTCATAATTGAATGTTAATATTGAAGGAGGTTAATCTACGCATGATTTTAAGACAAAAGTTTCATATAAACATAGGTACGTTTCCGCTTTAATTTTTATTTACAGAGTAATATAGATTTTTTAATTTTTTTTTAATAACTCCTAAAGTGCACTAGATATTTTTGTGAAACTTGGTTGATGTAATCTAGATGCAAAGATACATGTTTTGTTAAAGAAAATAATTTTTAGTTTTAACCAGCGGCGTCTCTATTAATTTCACTTTCACTATTTTCAATGAGAAAAATGACACGCCCATGTCTTTTCCGAAAATAAAAACTATTTTCTAAAAGGCTCATCATCTTACAATAAAAAAGATATCTCGATATCTTTTCGTATCTTGAACGGTTTTGCAGTAACAAAATAAAGAACAATAATAATTCTTAGATCCCTGTGTGTAATAAAAGCAGAATAGTAATAGTGAGCTGTAATTGTTCAATTAGAAATGACACAAATACTCTTTTGTTTTACTAATTTTGACAATTCAGTTTTGTAAACTTAACTTTGATCTCAGAAAAATATCTAATGCAGTTTTGGAGTTATTTAAACAAAAATTAATTAAAAAAAAAACTGTATCATCCTGTAATTCAAAAATAAAGCAGAAACGGACCTATGTTTATATGAAACTTTTATCTTAAAATCATGCGTAGATTAGCCTCCTTCAATATTGTGATTCAATTATGAAACACCCTGAATATTAATAATATTTCAAATATTTGTGGCTTAATGGAACTATAATATCGTTTGCTGACTATACATACAGCGTCAAATTTTGCAGTTAATACATGAGATGATATCTAGACATATAACAGGGGGGACGGTCAAAAATTTTCTGGATAGTGTCAATGATGAAATAACTTAACAAATTTTAACAATAAAATAATTTATCAAAATTAAATAAAAACATAAACAAAATATAATTTTTATAATTCCTTAAAATTAAACAAATTACATCAAAACAAATAAGTATTAATAAAAAACAATAGAAATTAATAATTTAAAAATTCAATTTTATAATTCTAAATAATTAAACAAAATTTAATAGTAATTAATAAATATAATAATATATTTCTCTCTGTGTAAAGCTGAAAGGTAATATCTGTGTAAATAAAAGCCCCATTTAAAATTACACCCTATAACCGTTTGTTTAAAAATTAATCACATAATTATAAATTAAATCAAACTTTTTCCAACAACCTATTAATAATGCTCATTTTGATATACATAACATCTATTATTTGTTTAATAGAAATGAATTAATGCTGCCATTTGATTTTGTTTAGTTTACTTTCAACAAACATGCACGTACAATGGTTTCCCATTTACAATACATAAAACATGCAAATGTACAGACTCAAAAACAGGAATAAATATTTTTGATATATTGACCTGAATAAATTATAATAAAACATAATACATTGCTAGGAAATTTTGTCAAGCGAGGTCACCTGCAAACTGAACAATAAAAAATATATAATAAATTAAATTTAACAAACAATAGTTTACTTTTAACAAATATTATTTAAGTACGAAAAGAACTACATAATTATCTCAATTTTCTTTTTATAGCTGGTAACATGTGATGCATTTATGCATGATGAGCATGGATGCAACCATTTTACACCCACCAGGTGGTTTTTTTTTTATAAAAATATCTTTTGTAGTTTTGAAGTTTGTAACAAATTTTGTTCGTAGGAATCTAATTTATCATCTGTTAAAATAATAATCTTTGTTATAATACACTGTGTTTCTACAAACATTTTATCTAGGACTACACATGACCGTGTGTAAACAACTTATGTTTACAAATTATTTATTTAAAAGAGGAATTGCCTAAAATTATTCATGAACGTCCACATTTATATTGATTTTAAACTATATTTCTTAGGAAATGTAGCCTTGTTGTTGAACAAATTCTTGTTTTAAGTCTTGCCGACCTTTTGCAACGAATTTTTATTGATTCTAGTCTAGCAATAACAATAAATATAATAATTGTGGGATATTGGTAAGGTTATACTAGGTTTTTATTAACTACTAGCTTCAATATATGTAAAAAACATCTAATTCCAAATTAATTAGTATACAGAATCGGAAATTGCGGATCTTTACAGAGAAAGTAGAAATTGCTGCTTCATCCCAGGGAAGGTACGAAGTACGAGTATAAGCGACGCGGTAGTATAATAGAAAACTAAATTTTATTTGTATATCTGCCCTATTCTTCTCAAAGTCCTTTTATTGAATTTAAAATGCTGACGTGTATTAATTTATTTGGAAAGAGTAACGAATAAAACACGGCGTGAATAAGATCTTTAAATTTTGAATGTCCATTTAGCGCGTCTACAATCTCAGATAACGGCCGATGGTAGGCGAGAGCTAACGAGAGCCGCACAACAAAACGGTATCCTCACAGATTACAGACCTCAATCCGGTTACCTGATGCCAGTGTTGCCAGGTCTCATGCTTTTGCATGAGATCTCATGCATTCCGAGGAAATCTCATGCTCTCATATTTTGATTACAAAATCTCATGATTTTTAATAGACACAAAAAGAAATAATAAAATTATTAAAATTACTCTTTGAAATCTACCAAAACAAAGACTTAACGAGAAATAAAAGCAAAATCGAGGGCAAAATGAATAGAGGTAGGTATCTACAATATTTGGGTACTTGAAATGTCCTTTATTGTAGACTGCTCTCTTAATAATTAGCAATGAATACATAAACGGGTATGACAGTCGACGGATATGCGGTGTGTGTGCTGTATTCACGCTGTATTGCAGTGATTCTTAACTCTATTCCGTAAGGGTACCTACATTTTCTGGGAACAACAGATTTTACGACCCGTGAGTCACCCTGCGTCACGTCAACTGCGCCTCAACGTTCGCCCGGCCTAACAATAAAATAAATTAGAAAGGTTACGTGGTTAATAACTTTTAAGTAAGTACCTGTAAGTACCTACTTACAATGTAATATTATAATAAAATAGCATAACATAATGCTTTTTAATGAAATAAAAATGGCATTACAAAAATAATTAAAAATTAAGCTGTGCTTTTTTCTCCAAACCTCATGCTATTTTGAAATTATTCTCATGCACTGAATTTTTCCCACCTGGCAACACTGCCTTATGCGAACAGTGGAAGCACGCTGTGGTGGAAGTATGCGTGTAGCATGACACAAATACACGCAAGCGGCAAAACAATTCACCATCAAGATCCTCACTTTCCAAATGTGTATATGCACACTTCATTTCTTTATTTGTTCATTTAACAAATATCCGTAAAATTATGCCATTTGGCAGCATTGCCTCGGCCTTTGGATAGGCAACCGCTAGGTTCATAGCGGTTATTTATACACAACTAAATTGAATTCAATTTCAATTAAATTTTCTTGGTAAAAAATAAATATACAGCTATTGGAAATAAGTCTTTCTTTATTCCAAATGTTCCTAGAAATTTCAATTTTACTTTTTTTCTGCATTAAAGACGCCACACTTTATATATTTTGAAATTACTCGTATTATTTGCACCCGGTATGTTTAATTATATTATGAATTATTTGCGATTTACATTTTGTATTCAGTCTTGCTCTTGGCAGCCAATGGCAGAGAATAGAGCTCTCCGAATGATACGACCTTTATTCATGGATTGCTCGTTAAAGTAATTGCGTTTCTCATAACTCGCGCTGAAAGGCAAATTTCCGATACGAAATTTGCTGGATTTTATGATTCCAATCGAACAATCGCCTGAATTATTTAATTGACTTCAATATTAGGTTTGCTAATTGCTCTCTAGCGACGTGAAACAACGTAGGCAGGAAAGGGTGAAGTGCAATACTTGAAACTTCAACTACCTCTGAAATGGAGGCCAAAACCCAAAGTGCTTTTTCGGCCAGTTTTGGAGATATTTAACTATCCTGTTCAGAGTGACAACAAAAATTGGTTACAACTTTCCTAATTTAATCATCAACAACTATATTCAAATAACAGTTTAGTTTCAGTAATATAGTGCATACGCATATAAAGATTGTCACATAAGTGCAGTAATAATTTAGTTTCTCACGTTCAACGTTCTATCTACAATTGTCGAGGTTATTCATAATAATAATTATTATTGTTAAACTGTAAAAATTAATCCAAACAATGATTCGCCTTCAGACATTGACAATGAAGCCACCAGTGTTGTTTTCAAACTCGTGTCAGAAAAATCATGGAAGAATATGAAAAATGATGTAGAGGAAAAAAGATATTTAAAATAACTAACGTGAAAGGATATTTAATGAACTGGGCAAAACAAAGAAGCCGTCATCTCTTTGAGGCTATTACTCAATGATAAAAACATAAATTTCACTCAAGAAGAATAGCGATATCACAAAAATACTTAAATTTGATTGCATTCCTGACACTAAAATCAGAAGGGTGCAAACCTAAAAACCTAAGGTATTAACAAAGAAAGAAATATTCATTTTTTTAATGAATGGGGACGATGATGAATTTCTGCTCATGAAGGTAGTTATATAATTGGTTTTGTAAGCTTCGTTACTATATTACAAATATGTTTTTTAGTAAAAAAAATTTTAACCAATATTTATTATAGGTTATTTTATATCCAACACCAGAAGAAAAGCATTTAGAGATAGAGTGTAACATCTGGAAACATCGATGGCTTGAATTAAGTAGTACAGTACAGTTATAGTAGTAGTACAACTGTAGTGAGAAAATACATCAAATTAATGTTCGTTTCTTTCTTCGATATAAGGTGGTAAAAGGACCAAACAACATATTGGTATAAATGCTATCGGCAGTGTGTCAAAACTAAATACACGATTTCTTAAACTACCTGATCCAAATGCGTATACTGAGCACTGTTTTAGGCGATCTTCAGTCTTCCTTTTAGTGATTTGAGTATATAAAGACATGGTGTCTGGAAGTCTAATTCTGCCGCTGAATGCTACATTGAAACGAATGACTATGAAAATTGTATGTGAAAGCGAGAATATTCCCTCAACATTTAAAGTTATTCTATCAACATTTAAAAATTATGTTTACACTCTAAATATTTCCACCGATTCAAGCAAATCTTTAGGCATGTCAGCATCTGGTATTAATTTATCCAATAGGCAATTTGCATGAAATTTTTAAATGCTTAAAAATATTGTTATTTTATTATATATTAAGTACTTAACAAGAATATCTTGCTAATTCTGTAACATTGTTCTTATATTTTTCATAATTAATTATTTTATATAGCAATTTATTCATATAGTCACGGGTTCGGAAACAACATTCTGATTCGTCCACGTCACAGTATATGGAAACGTCCATGGTGACACATGTCAAATTGTCAAATCGACGTAGTTTAGTTAAGTCGGTTAGCGAACTCGTTTCGTAGCTTCCATAATGTGTGTTCATGTGGTATTGATTATAACATAAGTTTTGGATTGCCGAAGGGGATGGAACCGATAAAACACAAATCTTATAAGTATTGTGTGGTACCAAAGTGCAAAAACACTACGGTAACCACCCCGAAAAAAATATTCTTCTCAGTTCCTAAACATGAGAAAATGCGTAAGAAATGGTTCATTTCAATGAATAGAGACGAAAAAGAGAATGCAACATTATCGAACACAACGCCGTTATATTGTTGCGAGAATCATTTCACAGTAAGTCATTTTTCACTTTATTCAGAGATTATAAAGATGATGTGTGTCTTAAAATTAATAGTTGGAAGACGATATGGAGAATTATTATTGGCAGCACAAATTAAATGGGAATGTACAAAGACTACAACTTAAAAAAGTGTTATACCCCATAATTTTAACTGTCACGGGAAAATGGTACCTGAGCAACAAAGTAATGCAAAACGCAGACGTCATGAAATTATTCACCATATAATTTGGAATTTCTTCCAGAAACGAAAACATTGAAAATGAGTCAATTTTGGGCAGGTTATCTAATTGTCTTTTGACAAATCCACTCTCTGTTGCCATTATTTACTATAATTATATTATACACAATGCACAGCAACAAAACAAATAATAATTTGACTTTGACAGTTCGATTTTGACATTTATGTCACGCATATAAAACAACATGACATGTTCATATACTGTGACGTCACATAACCGACATTTGTATTTCTCGCGTTTTTGTGGTTGGGAAAGACGTAATGAATTTATTAATTTATTACCGCTTTATTTTTGCAGAGAATGGCATAAAACTAACACAGTACACATAAAATGATCTGAATAATATTTTGGAAATAAAATAAAAAAATATGCAAATTGCCTATTGTAGAGATTTTTCTGACAATGTATTTAATAAGTAAGTTTTCATATATTACATATTTTGTTCATTTAATAAATGTCTAATTTCAGTGTAATTTAATTGAGTGTCATTATCATGCGTTAATAAATGTTAAAAAAGTACGTAAGGTAATGTAAGTCATTATGACATATTCGACACAGTGTTAAATTATTTGTACTTAGAACAAATTGTATTAAAGTTGTTTGGCAGAAGGACCACTAAGTTCAGAATGGGGTCACAAAATGTAAATCCATGTTGGATCACGTCTACTCAGGTTTCCTTCTGTCAAATAAGTCGCCGGTTGCCTCGCCTCCTATGACACACTGAGGAGAGCTAACAAGCTGAAAAGCGGCATATATCTGGTGTCTTTCATGTGTAGGGTGTTCTAGAAAGAAATACAACATAGCAAAAATACTGAAATATTAATTAAGTATTTCAGTTTTATTATTTCTGAATGCATTGTTATAATTTAGTTTACTTAATATTTTTTTCCAATATTTCTTAAATCTTCAGATGAAGAAAACATAACTTTATTTTGAGAATAACAATTGTTGACTCAAGTAATTCATATTATCTAAATAATAATAATAATATCTCTACCCCTCATTCTAATCACGAGGATTATCCCAGAAGTCGAAGACTTGTGCGGGAGAGGGGGCGGCATATTATTATTAAGCAGGCCGCATTTGCGCCCAGGAACGACTTACGTTGGTAGGCCCTAACCACCATTCAGTGCAGGAATGAGGGAAACCTGGAAAATCTCATTAATTAGGGGGGTAGTTAAATGCCAACAGGTATCAATCTCTCACATTGACCCAAGTCAACATTCTTCCACCCTACCATACCCGCAGAGCGGGTGCCAATCTCTCCACGAATATAGCTTATATACGGTCTACCGGCTGCAGGGGTCGAACCCACAGCGAACCAGTCACCTCGATTCAAGTACTGACGCCTTAAACCGCGCGACCACTGACCGATCCGCAATAAAACAAAAAATCCTTTAAACATAACATACCTTTATCTCATATTAAGTAGAGTAGTTAATATTTCAATAAAGTATCTATACTTGAGGAATATTTAAACAAATATAGCGTAGGAATATGTGTATTAATCTTGATAGTATATCAACTAAATATGCGACGACAAAAGTGTAATGCTTCATATAGTTTTATTTGCATCTCTGTGTTATTTGCCTAGTGTCCGACATCGTTTTTGATCAATGATGGTTTCCGTTAATCAACTAAATAATTTTGAAACGTTTTTCCGTCTGTATGAAATACATTGTGAAATGTCCAGTTCGTTTACATGCAATTTAAAAATGCACTATAATACATATTTAAAATTGTCAATACTCAACTAACGAGTTGGGGAAAGAATTGAAGAGTGTTTCATTCATACAAAATTAAATTAAACCATATATGCCTCAGGACTGTACAACTAGGTCTGTAAAACATGTTTAACCAAATTTTACTGCATTTTAGCAGCGCATAAAGCAAACAGTGACAACATTCATAATCGTTTCAGTTGAAAACCGAAATAAAAATGTGAAATCAAATGAAGTTTCCCGCGCTTTCAACTCAAATATGGTGATTATAAACAACACAATGGGTTCCATCAGACGCGATATAAATTCGAGATGGTTTATTTATTTAATTCGAAAAGCCATAATCGAATGTATTGTTGTCCTAGCTGATGCGCTTGCCAGTTATAATTAATATAAAGTACTTTATCCAGTTACATTTCAACCCCGTTGAATTGTGAATTTGACATTCAATTTCAGGCCAAGCAACATTTCTGTGACGTTGAAAGGTTATGTACGGTGGCGTGTTGTGGGGAAAAATATACAATATCGATTAAGTTATTTTAAGGTTTTGTATTTGGAAATGACTAAATTAACAGAATAACAAAATTAAACAAACTGTTCACACCTAGGTACTTAATAAAGCTGCAAAAATGACTACAATACATTTTTTTTAGGTATTAACAATACCTATTATGTGAAACTACACGGAAAGAAAGCTATACTAAGATTAATAAATTTATTCCACCGCTAACTTAAGTTCACTGTTCCTCAGATACATATAGCAATACTTTCTTGAAATATTAAGATTATGAGTTGTTTGGTCAAATAATTGTTTTGTTTTATTTAGATAATATTTACTTGAGTCAACAATTATTATTCCCAAAATGAAGTTATGTTTTTCTATTATTGGTTTTAAGTGCCTCGAACAAATGCAAATATTTGAGAAATAATATTAAATAATTTTGAATAAAGTAAATAATAACCTTGCATTAAGAATTGCCTACATAATTAGTATTTTATTTACTACTCGACCCACCCTATAATATAAAGAAACAAAGACAAAGACAGTAAACTGCCTAAGTCATTCATTAGCAACACACTAGACATACACTTTGAGCTTGTTAGCTCTCCTTAGTGTTTCATTGGAGGCAAGGCAACCGACCACTTATCCGACAGAAGGGAACTTGAGTAGACGTTATGCAACATCTACATCTTAGGGCAACATGCTGAACCTAACGGTGCACTTCGATCTTTACGGATTTCACTTAAATTAAACTTTAATTTTTGTAACAGAAAAATTGACCCGACTACGGTCCTGGATGCAGCCAGCAATTACATTTTATGTAATACGTTCTTATACTAATTTAGAAATGAGCTGCATAAATAGGCGTTACCAAATAGCAAGAATTTGTTGACGATTTGACGAAGGAAAGAGCACAAACTAAATAAAATAAATATTTGAATAAAAGCGTTATTGGTATTTATTTATCTGAACATAGGATTGTATGTGCACATGAGATGCGATGATTTTGATATCGTTCTTTGTAAAACCTACTTGCCGCGAGCGCATATTCCCCGGCTGCACCATACATAAAACCAAATCTACACGTTCGATAATGGTAAATGTGTTTTGATTTTTACTTTGATGCATTACTGACTACTACTAGTTTTGGTCTAAATATAAATAACGAGATATTTATAGGTATTTTTTAAAACAATGTTAACTCGACTGTTCTAAATAATATTGCTCAATATGTTCGGGTTGTTTTTTGTTATAGTTTTTTCTTTTTGTTCTAAATAACATGTTTTGTGTTTGCTCCTACCATTTACGTGATGTAGAATGTTATTTGAGCCATTTATACAATTTTGCTATATGACTACATTTCATTAAATTACCCGCTCTATTCTGAAGACATAATAAACAAAAGTAATAAATAAAGATTTTTTAAGAATGTTTAAGAGAAATAAAGTCAGTAGTAAATAGCAATAAAAATTTATTTAATTAATTTAAATAACTTTAAATGTCATTATTCATTACTTCACTTATTATTAAAACTAGTAGTTTAATGTGAAATCAAATGGTATAATTTTAAAAAAAACCTCAAGTAAAACAATCTATCTGGTACTTACCTAAAAGTATTTTCGCCGTATTATCACGAATGGATCTATATTGTAAACAGGAATAGGTTACGTCTAACAATACCGTAGGGTCACCACATCACCACTAATAATTGTGGCATGACACAGTGTTTACACAATGTATCTGTGACCCGCAAATGTCACAAAAATTCAAGAAACAAACGCCTGTTTACATCACCGTAATCAGCATCTGTATCCATGGAAACAAATCTCGTTGAACAGCGCGTAACGTCATACTAAAGATATCGCGTTTTCGGCCATGTGGTTTTGTTTACATTTCATGGCAATTTATTAATGTTAATATTTTAATTATTATGTAATTATATACATTTTAAACTAATATAAAATTCATGCAACGTTCCCATTGTAGTTGAATTACATAAAAATACGTAAAGATCGAACTTTTTAATATAAAACTATTTTATCCCAGATATTGTCAAGAAGCTGTTCTACAGTGTGTTCCAGAATGATGGTCAAATATTTTACCAGAGTATTCCACAAGCCATTCAGAGGGGAATCTTCATATGAAATTTTTAATATGGGTCCTTCCTGCTGAGATATTCGAGTTTCAAAATGGCAAAAGTTTTGTTGAAATCGGCCACTGCAGGAAAAAGTTCTGAAAGAAATAAATCTAGGTGTTGCTTATTCCCGCCCTCCAGAAACATGAGCCAAGGAATATACACAACCACAAAATAGCTTTTGACTAGCTGATAATGTGTACTAAAATTGAAATTTCTAAGCGTAACCGTTTTTTTTACAAAAAATAAAGAAAACTATTTTTTCCGCAAGTTTGAGACTCGAATATCTCAACAGGAAGGACCCAAATTGAAAAATTTCATATGAAGATCCCCCCTGAAATGGCTTGTGGAATACACTGGTAAAATATTTGACCATCATTCTGGAATACCCTGTATAATTTTTAAATATAAAAGTCACACTCTTGATCAAGATAATCAACGCTGAACTATTTGGAAACTGATATTTACATCAATTCAAAAAATTTTCAAAGTAAGCTAAATGTCCTTTCAAGATTATCTGCGGTTTTATATCTTTAGGCTCTTGAGTGGAAATAAAATGAAGTGCTTTAATTTTCCTTGTTTCACAAAGTGGCGAAGATGCATTAAAACACCGTTACTACGTCGAGTCCACATGTACATCCAAAATTTCATGCCATAACAACTTCCTTGCAGCTTAATTTGAATTTTTAGTAGCAATAACTTAAAATTCATAGCGCAAATGTGAAGATTATGCTGATTCCGGAGGACGTCGCGAAATGAAGTATTTGAAAATTATGCAACTCAGCGCATGCAACAGAATCGTCGCGATACTACTTGTGCATTGCAGAGTTTATTAAGCAAATATCAGTTCTCTATCTATGATCTATTGCCACAGAGGACCGATCCTTGATATTTGTCTCAAATAAACAATCCGAAATTGCACGCTATTCCGGCATTGTAATCTTCCTGTAGAATTACTTAAAAGCAGGTGTTCAAGCCGTGGCATTTGTCTTAATTTAACAACAATTAACTGGCTGGTTGTCGTGTCGTTTGGTCTAATTATGGGTGTGGCTTTCTAAGAAGTTTCCACTTCCATTTTCTTAACCGATATTAAGAGTTGGAGCGTGACGTTTCGATGCTGGAAACAGGAAGTAATTTACATGGTTAGATTTCCTACACAATTTTGGCAACAGTAAATATGCAACAAGTTTTAACTGAGGTGCTCTGTATTTTTAGTATTCTTCCCTGTTGAACTTGATAAAATACATTCTGGTAATGACACAGACATATTATGCCTTGAACGAAACGAACGAACGAACTGTTGTCTAGCAATTAGACATAGACCTTATAAATCATGAACCGGCCCTAGAAAGAGAGATCCGGTGTCCTGATGTGTACAAGAGGGATGAAGCTAGTCCGGGAAAAAACAGATGTTCTATGACAGAAAAATATATAAACATAACCTGACAAAACCTTTCCCGTTAATATTGTTAATGATTTGTGTGCCTTTTGTGATTTAGTTGGGTGTAGAGTGTTTATTAGCAATAGTTTTTAAAAACTCATAAACCATGGTGGAGTCGGTCTGTCACAGTAAATGTCATCCGTCTGTCATTTACGGTTTTTGTTTTTTTCGGCCAATGATCTGTGGGTTTTTGCCCGGAGTAGCTCTATCTCTGTCGCACATATCTGAGCATCAATGATTTGTATATGAAGAAAACGGTTTTGGGCGAGTCCATAATTTATAAGGTCTATGCAATTAGACGACTATTAAAAACGCGTGGAGCAATTTTAGGCTGATAGTTTTTCAAATGTCTAAAGGAAACAGTTTAACAAACCTTTATAATTTTTCCTTTTCCTCTGTCCAATGTTATAGAAGTGCCTCGTTTTCCATCAACTTTTTGAAATAAGCGCACTGGTCAAATATCTTCTTCTAAAATATTAGGCGTAATCCATCTTCGTTGTTCACTACAAATTTTCTTGAAAGTTTTCGTGTTTGGTATGGTAATAATAAGCACGTCCCCTTTGTCTTCTGCATCGTGGATCGTCATATTTGTAAGTTCTACACGTCGAGAGGCACCAGCAATTACAAATATCGTGAATACTTTGGTTATAATATCAGATATACATTGTCTGGGACATTTAAGAGAACATTTTCTATTTCCTTTCTTTCTAATACCTTTGATTCGAATACTTCGGGAGTTGAGTTTGCAACATCGTGGATATAGACCAAAAATATCTCGTCTTTTAAAGAAGTGTTCTTCTCCATGCGCCACTGGCCGAAGGCAGCTCTTCTTCATAGCCATTGATTTTGCAGGAATTAAGGCATTACTTGCATCATTAGCCGCTTCCAGTGTCTCTGTCGGAACATCATTGAGAGACTCCTCACTCATTTTGAGTAGTTTACGACGAAGAGAAATGAAATATAAATCAAACTCAATCTTCAAACTGAACTGATTGAAAATTTGAAAGCTTATGTATAACAATCAAAACTGTATGTAGTTACGGAAACGAAAGGAATTTTTATCGGTGATTACTTGTGTCCAGCGTAATTCAGCGTCGCAGCAGCTTTACTGATATTTTTAAGCATTTGTCACAACAATATGATAGTCCTACCCTATAATGTAACAAAAATGGTACGGAAAAATCCACTTTTCCACATGATCGTAGGAAAAATAATTTGAATAATAATAAGTTCTTTCAAATTCAATGTCATATTATACATAAACCACAAAAAATTTCCAGTATTACAACCATACACATCGTAGGATCTAAAAGCACCTTATCATTAAATGTAATCCGTTTTCCAAGTGCAAAGGAGTAGGTATAACAACACCAATTACAAACAATCTCAATATTACTCGAGATGTGTGTGAGGATTCCTTGAATGTACCTATGAACGTCTTACAGCAACTCTGTTTGTGGTCTGTTACGGATTGTTAGCTCCGTATCTTCAGTGGAATGTGAATTGTGATAACCCCTGCCAGATAAACCCGAGTGTAATATCTGCGTTAATATATGGAGAACGGGCATATCCTCCCTTGTCGAGAGAGGACTGCGTGCAAGCCGAAATGTAGGGCAGACACACTCATACTTTGCGCCGATTTATGTATCTAATAGTCTAGGCAAAATAGGACATAAAAATATATATGGTAGGAACTTGATGGAAATATTTAGTTATTCATAAATTTAGATATATTAGACAGGCTATACACGTAATATAAAAGTCTTTATTTAGTTTTTCATACGTATCTGAATTCTACGCCATTTTAATATACGTAAGGACAGAAGTTGGCAATACAGAGAATATATAATTTTTATTCTAAATTGTGACATAATTAATTTATTCAGGTTTTTCTGTCTTAAATACTATAGTCTTTATTTCTCGATGATTGATCGAGATTTGTTGTATTAAAGTGTATAGTGAAGGGAGTTTATGTGTATACATTTCTTTTGTAATATACTAGCATCAGTGGCGTTCGTACCTCAATAGGAAAAACATTGTCCGCCACTGATTTTTAGACAAATTGGTGTCGCTCTCTTAAAGCCAAGTTAATTCTGCTTAAAAAGTGTGTCTTGAACTTTTTCCTCCTGACGCACCGTTTTCGAGACAAAAATTAATTTATTAATCATTACAATAGACCTACATTGGAATGCTAATTAAAAAAACAATAATCTAGGTGGCATATGTTAGTTTGTCATAAATTCCATGTCAGACTTAAACAAAAATAGATAACACTAAGTGTTGAGTAACTTGTTTTTAAACTGTTAAGTTAGTTTCTAATATTATTTTTTACAGAATAAGTAAGAGCTGTAAGAGCTGTATGTGTTTCTAACTTTCGTTACTATGTGGACAAATTATTGTACTAAATTAATTGTAACAATCGATTGGTTATAAGCGACAACAGAAATTGCTAATCCATGCTGAACATCCTGCGTAGAAATGGTAACGTTTTTAGTACTGGAGTTTGGCATTTGGCTTATTGTGGCAATTTTAACCTGAGAATCTGTAGACTTGTCGACGTACCCTTCCGCTACGGTTTCATCCTCGTAATCTCTTCAACTGGAGAATGTCAACACCGCTATTTATCAATAGTGTGACTGCCTTGTAGTGTCCCGTGTATGTTTCACAATGCGGAAGCTTTAGAAACACTGTATTTTTTTGGGAAATTGACATTGAATTGTGGCCAAATGACGGGCTAGTGATTTTACCTAATCTTAATTGTAAAAAGAAGTTTTCATTTAGAACGTAGTACAAAGTGCAACATATGTTTTAATTAACGTTTCCCATTCTTCATTATTCACTATAAATACTTTTTTACTGGTCGGTTTTTGATGTTAGAATTTCGATGTGAACCTTATTTTCCACGATATTAAGATCAGTCAATTTCATTTTATATAGTTCGTCACTTTGACATGCACCTGATACACCAATTATGACTGCAACTTTTATAGGTAGCATATCATCTGGCGCCGTCTTGGAATTTGGAGATATCCACTTTATATTTAATATTTAAAGTAGTACGCAACATTGAGTAAATCGACCAAAGGATTGACGGCTTTTTGATTTTGGCAATTTCACTAAAATATGCCAACACAATAGTTTCAGAAACAGCTTTCTGTACATCTTTTTGCGAGCGCCAATTCTTGAAAACATCATAGACTTTATCGTTCCTTGCACACGACTTTTCTTAGGTAACATATCTTTTCCAACTTTCAGCAGCTTCTCTCAGTTGAGAAGTAATACAAATAATTTCAAAACCATCCTTTTTCCTCGACGAGAATAAAACACTTTCCATCTCGTTATGTAATATACTATTATTTTATTTTATATTTATATTTTGCATAATACCTAACTAAAAATCGTCGTATTTTTATTGAATTATATATACTGTATCAGTTTTGCATATTTTATTAAGTATTTTAGTGTTTGTTACATAACTTTGTTTGAAAACTGAAAATAACTTCAAAGCTATAGTGGTGAGTCAGTCAGTCAGTCAGTCAGTCGCGGCGAAGCTTTTGCAGAGTCACCACTGAAGATGCCGACAGTGAAGAGCGGCGAAACGTTTGGAAGCATGGGATGCGACCAGTTACTACGGAACGCCTCGGAAGACCACCGTCATTCGAGGAACGGTTCCGACTGTAGTAGTCGTAATACCAACAATAGGAACCGAAATCAATATATGGACAGGCCCAGAGACACCGATAACGGGTCTGTTCCCCCGAGAACAACCAGGGCAGGTAAAAAATCCCGGTTAATGCTAGGGATGTGCATTTTAACTCTGTTTCTGGCAGCTACCAGTTACCGAGGTCACGACACAACAACTCGGAAAATCACCATGTATCGAACTTCCAAACTCTTTACAGAAAATATGTAGAAAAGTTCTAACCTCACATAATACATTGTATATCTTTGGTTGATATTAACCGCTTATACACTTTTTACGCATGTTAACGGGAAATTGCGTACTGGTGGACACCTTAACAATAATACAATTATAACTCCATATTACAACATTATAAAATGTCATAAAATTGTATAGTTACAAATAAATTCAGGGTTTTTCTACGTGACAAAGGAATTTAAGTGTATTAAAAAAGAGATGGAAACATAACAATTCGTGTATTTAAACCCCAGAATTAATTTGTCCGCTGTTGGAAACATTAGCCGGAAAATGCTCCCCATCCCAGATGTGTTTGTGGAATAGGGGAAGTTCTGGCAATTGGACTTATAAATATACAAAAATTATCCCTATTTTTTACGAATTTTCTCTGGGGATTGTCAAAATAATTTGAATAAATTATTTTTTATACTTTTGTATTTTATTGTAGGTACGGAAAAATTTAGAATGATAGAAGAATCGTGTACAAAATATATTCTTGTTATGAGAGATATTATTGACAACACCGCCCTCAATTTGGGAGGTGATATATTGAACCTAAACAAAAAATAGATATTATACAGGGTGACAAGTAGCGTATGTGTTCCATAACGCAAAACACCCAATCCGATAATAGGATCAGTAGTGAAGTTGTCTAGTACACCAGTTTTTCATTAAAAATAAAAATCATTTATTTTTCGTAAAATCGTTTCATAATAATGACATAGTTATCATTTCAGTATCAAAATGACATTCTTTTTTACGCACATGTGCGCGTGTGAAATAAAATAACTGAATTTTAAATTATATATTTATTATAAATATTAATAACAAAATCTTTCAAATCGAATAATTGGACATAAGGTGAACATATATTTCTTCCCCAGAATTTTCCTTGCCTGCTTATTTTGTATGGAATTTTTTATGTACCTCCCTGCCACAGAAGTCGAAAGCCAACCTCCGTGTCTCCGTGAGCATCAATATATTGGTTCCTGCATCTGCAAAAAGGTTGCAGAACATTGTCTAAAGCAGTGCCCAGTATACTCAGTAACACTGGGTAATCTAAGTAATTCGGCAATATTTTTAGGAATTGAACCTATGTTATTTATACGCCCTGCTTGTATAATACATTTTGAATTCCCTTACGTGATCACAAATCGGTTGTAATCAATGGTGGATGGACGTAGACTTGCATGTTTCACAAAAATTTCCAAAAAAATTGATTCCTTCTATATCTCCCTCTGGTAATGTAAATAATCTAGGAACATTAGTTTTGATCTTGGGAATAGTCACTTTAATCAACGGCTTAGCATCTTCAATGTACTCTGTATGTAAATAATTTAATTGTTCTCTCCTGCATGCTCCAAATATACCAACAATCAAAACAACTTGTTGGAATAAGTACTTTTCATCATCTGCCTCCTTGATAGACCTTTCAACTATGGAAAATATTCTGCATTTTCTGAGTCTATAACCACTTTATTTCCTTTTTACAAACGCAATAACTTGGGTATATTTACTAATATCCATATTTTTATTCAAATAGTTTCGCAGCATGGAATAATTACTCCATAATATAAAGGGTGCACATTTTAAAAATAACTGGGACAGGTACGCTAGAATAACTTTCTCCGACATATTACACACCATTTTTTCGGGACACCAAATATCAAGTTTTGTGGTACAATTTCTTTGATTTCTGAGGAATCAATGTACATAAGGCAACTTCCGCCTCATTTTCTATTTCAGAATTTTCAGTATCACTAAAATGTGCATCACACAAACCGAAGTTTAATGAAGAATTAATACCGAGTTTAATTATTGAGTTTTAATGTTCACAAACGTTCACAAATTTCAAAAATTTTTAAAATGTTTGTATAGTTTGTAAACATCGTACCATAGCAACTGCTCCATAGCAACAACCTTATAGGCAACTTAGTTAAATTTAATTAAATAAAATAGTCTAACGATCATATTATTATAAGCAAATGCAATCGAACATTATGTCGAAACTATTTGGAAAAAGTGTATGAAAATTCTTCATATCTTTATTTATTCGCTTTACAAATTTCCGTAAAATTACACCATCTCACCAGTAACTCGGCCTCTGAATAGGCAATCGCTAAATTCATAGCCGTCAATTGTAAGATTTTGGCCGGGGCCGTACTACGATTAATTTTTCCACTACAAAATTAAGGATCATTTTTCTTCGCATAAAGTGAATATAGAATTTTTGAAGTTATACTTCTTTGCGCCCGTTAGACACATTGGGATGGTTGTACGTTCAGGCTTTGAAAGGAAGTTTTTTTAAAAAAAAAAGAAGTATAACTTCCACCGTCTGGTCCGACGCAGACCCAGTTTTTGATATAAGACTTTTTTATTCCGAAGAATTTATTTTTTTTCTGCATTAAGAACGTCAGACCCTACACAGGGTTGTTATGTTCTAAACTTATTAAAACTACAGTTGGAGATGAACTGTAGTTTTAATAAGTTTAGAACATAACATGGCGCAGTCGGTAGGATCTAAGCAAATACGCAGTGATCCATTATTTTTACGTACAATTACAATTGAATTTACCCAATCAGTAGGTTCGTCAATTTTTCTAATTATAGAATTTTTTTCTAAGTCTATTAAAGTATTTTTAAATTGTTTAAGTAAAGGCAATGGTATTTTACGTGGTGGATAAACTACTGGTGTGGGGTTTTCTACTAATTTAATGTGATATTCATTTTTAAGGCAACTGATTCTAGTGAATAAATCAATATTTTTGTCTACTAAGTTTTTATAATAAATATGAGTATCTCCAACATTTTCAACAATATCAACGCGTTTTATCAAGTATAATTTTTTGCATGCCTCTAAGCCTAGAACACAAAAAGAATCCAATTCAACTACAAAAAATTGTAATGTACATGACATATTTTTATACCTACAATTTAAATAGCATGTACCTATAACTGGTAAATCATTATTCGTATAAGATTTTAATTTTAAATTTGTTTTCATTAAGTGTTTTTTATTAAAATTTATTTCTTTTAATATTTTAAATGGTAGTATATTTGCCATGGCTCCGGTGTCTAATCTGAAATTTATGTATTTCTTATAGTTTAAGAGTAATGGTATATTCCATGAATTATCAGTTTTACAGTAATTATTTTCTATAGCACCTATAAAAACATAATCATTTTCATTTTCATTTAACTCGTCATTTTCAAAATTAATAGTATTAATTTTATTTTTCCTACACATTCTAGAGAAATGATTAAATAGACCACAATTATTGCACTTTTTTCCATAAGCGGGACACTGATTTTTACCGTGTTCACTACCGCACTTATAACAAATACCTCCATTTTTCTTCAAAAGTTGTGGTTTCGATGTTTTTTTCTGAAATTTGGAGCATTGTCCTGAATTTATGTTCTTCCTCGGAGACTGCAAACCACTGGGTCCTGGAACTGGATTGCTGTACATTGTAGAAGGTTCCTTTTTCACGTTCCAACGTTTTTTCGACACTGCTTGGATTTCTAAAGATGGTAGGGTAGTTGTAGTTTTTGAAATTATACTAGACTGCTCTTTGGTGTTTTCAAATCTGATACATAACTGAATTGCACTATCCAGATTATGTTTGTCATCTTCTTCTAATAATTTTAACCTTAAGTCTTCATTTTGCAAACCACAGATTATTAAGTTTTTTGTTAATGAGTCTTTTAAGTCGCCTAATTCACACGTTAAAGCCAAATTTTTTAAATCCGTGATAAATTGATCCATTGATTCATTTTCAGCCTGTCTGCGAGTTAGGAATTTGAAACGCTCATAGGACAGATTTTTTTTTGGCAAAAAATGGCACTCAAAACACTGCAAAACCTTATCTAGCTTTTTCTTATCTGCTTCTTGCAGAGTAAATGTGTTGTATATGCGAATACCTTCAACTCCTATGTAGTGGATTAACTGAGCAACTTGCACTGTTTCATCCTTTTCCTGATTTCCGATGCTACTAGATAATTCTCGAATCTTTGTCGCCATAACTTCCAATTATCACTTAGATTTCCTGTGAAATCCATAGGTTCTATACCTCGATAGTCACCCATTTTAATTACTTTAATAATTATATTAATTTTATTTTTCTTCGGTACTTTCAAACTGATTTTTATTAAAACTACAGTTGGAGATGAACTGTAGTTTTAATAAGTTTAGAACATAACAAGGGTGAGTCATTAATAATGGAACATAGGTTAAAGGCAGATTGTTAAGATCAAAATAAAGAGATTGAGCCCAACATGATTATTCAATTACTGCTCCTTCGTCTATTGCTTCGTCTTATTGTTAATTCAGTTTTGATATCTTAAGACTTCTTAATTTAAATAAATTTTAAATTTAAATCGCCTGATTCTTGAAAACGGTTGAGTTTATCAATCTGTAGCAGGTATATATTTTCTATTTAGAACTGAAGGAGGTTCAATAGTTTCTTATTAAAAAAATCAATAGTGTAAAATATAAAAAGTGAAATATTTTTACATCGACAGTACAGTATAACTAGCGCTCCCTAGTGGTGACCTCAACACTGTTTGAATATTCGTAATTGCCACCTCAGAAAAGATAAGAATAAAAATTTTCAAAACGATCGGTCTATACGTCCTTAAAATATAGCAAAAAATCGAAAACATTTTTTCCAATTTAACACCCTGTAGAATAAAAATAGCAACAATTGAGTAAGGCATGTTGTGCTCAATAGCTCCATTTTGTCGTTAACAATCTGCCCTTAAGTTATGTACCATTATTAATGACTCACCCTGTACAGATTTCAATTATAATTTAATTTTAATAACAACAATTCCGATAAATCGGTACATCTTATTTGCAACGGGATATTTCTTTTTCTTGACATTTATATAATCAGTAAAGTATGCAACCCTCAACTTTTAATTAAAAATTGATTTCTTCAGTGACGGCTTTATCGGCAATCAGGCCTTTGAGTCACGGCATAATTGTTTGACCCACTTTTGTGCCCCGACGGTTTCATCTAAATAATACAAAGGGATTACGCTGCCCTGATGCTTTCGGTCTGCTGCAGCGTATCCGTATAAATAAAACCTTATTAATTATGTAAAAGTACGTCCATTCGATGTAACGCGGCGCGCATTTTGCAATGCTAATGCCCTATGTGCCGGATATATTTGCGGAATAAGTGAAACAAACATTTGCAAATCAGAGAAGAGTGTGCCGACGAATGCCGAATATGTTTTATTTAAATACCCCTGTTCTATAAACACGAATTTTCGAGTGGATCAAATATTAATAGCTTCAGAATGCTAATGTCCGTTTGGTTCTGTGAAATAATTTATTTCGGGAATATTTTATTTTACTTATACAGGGTGTTTTTAAAAGATGTAACAGAAATGAGGCAACAGATTTCTTAGGTGAAAATAATTCGATTTAACTTAATATACCTATGTCCCAAGTCGCATAATAAAAAAGATAAAGGGTGTCAAAGTAAAAATTTTTATTTTCGATATTTGTAGATAACTTCTTAAAAAATCCAAATATTTAAATAAAATTTGTAAATTAGGAGTTTTGCGGGCGAGAAATTCAAATTTGTTTCTAATTTTGACCATGCTAGGAGAGGGCGCCATTTATGGCACATCATGTTTTATTTAAATGGCAGAACTTTTTTGCTGCTTAGTGTATCCATCTTCCTATTGAAACAATCGATTCTCCTACCTGTTATATCTGAAAAAGGTATACCTTGTTGAAGTCGTCAGGAGTAACAGTTTTCGATATAATCCTATTTGAAATATTTAGTGCACCGACTAAAAACTGTTATCGTTTCAGGTAAAGTGCCTTTTCTACTGAAAATTCAGCAAAATGTTACTTAAAAAAGGTGTTCAGAACGGTAAATTATGGAGACGTGCAATCTTTCAAAGAGATCGGCCTGCTTTGATAAAATATTTATGCTTTGTTGAAAAATGGTTTCATTAAATCTTACCGATCTTCTTGAAATGTTGCACGATTCCATAATTTACCATTCTGAACAGCTTTTTCAAGTAACATTATGCTGTATTTTCTGCAGAAAAGTTACTTTACCCGAAACCAAAACAGTTTTTACTCGGTGCACCCAGCATTTCAAATAGGATTATTTAAAAAATGGTTACTCCTACCGACTTCAGCAAGGTATACCTTTCTCGGCCGGTGAGTTTCCTAAGATCTTAAAAACTGGAAAAGTCGTACCTATTTTTAAAAAACAAGATCCTACATGTGTTGAAAATTACAGACCCGTGGCCGTCTCGTGTGTATTCTCTAAAATATTCGAATACTGCTTTCTCGATCGTTTATTGAGTTTCATTGGAAAACAGAAAGTGTTTTCAGACAAGCAACATGGTTTCCGGGCAAATTTGTCTACGCACACTGCTGTCTACTCTTTTATAATAAAATGATTAACTTTCTGGAGGCAGGTGAGTGCCCTGTTGGGATTTTGCGACCTTAGCAGGACATTCGACTGTGTTAATCACGACAAGTTGTTGTGTAAACTTGAAATGTGTGGTGTGCGTGGAGTGGCCCATAAATGGATTGCTTCTTTTAACGCGCAGAGAGCAGTATGTTCATTTAAAGTTTACGGATGATTTTGGAACCAGTAACATTAGGTCGGAACATGGAGAAGTAAGTTCCACAAGGCTCTGTGCTGGGTCCTATCCTATTTCTTCTATATACAAATGAACTTGATATTTTTATGTCCAACGTTTTTCTTGTGATGTATGCTGATGATACGTCTATGCTTATTTCAGATGCCAATGATAAACTGTTAGAATCGAAATGTAATGCTGCGTTGAACGCCGGGGGAAATTGGTGCGTCACTAACATTTTATATCTTAATATTAATAAAACACAGTTAATCATATTCCACAATAGGCAAAAGAACTGTTTAGGACTCAAAAGAAAAACGAACAGCAAAGATTATATGTAATTTAATACCGACGTAAAATTCTTGGGAATCACATTAGATGAATGTTTAACATGGCATAAACACTGTGGTCAATTAATTTCAAAATTGAAATCGCTTTGTTACCTGTTTAGAAATCTGCGTACCGTTTTGACTGTAGATCAGTTGGTTTTAGTGTATCATGCCAAGGTGTTCTCCTGGTTTACATATGGCATATGTCTATGGGGTAATTCCACTCAATCATCGGACGTATTCATTGCGCAGAAACAAATTATAAGGTGCATTGCCGGAGTTTCTTCTCGGTACTCCTGTCGAGAACTCTTTAAAAAATATAATATTTTACCCCTTCCATGTTTGTTAATTTTCGAGCTGTGTGTGTTTATTTTTAAAAATAAAAGCAATCTGGTTTTAAATGAACGAATGCATGGTCTAAATACGAGACGAAGAGATCACTACTTTATTTCGAGTTGTAAATGTAATGTAACAATTAATTTACGTAACTTTTTAAGCAAAAAAGCTGTTAATAAATTACCAGTATGTGTTAAAATTATAAACAGTTTGATCTTGTTTAAAAAACAATTAAAACTTTATCTATTGGATAGATGCTTTTATAGTTTGAGTGAATTTGTGTGATCTCTGCCGATACGTTCATTTGTATTTGTTTTTTTTTGTATTTTGTATTTTGTTTTTGTTTTTTTTTCTTTAGTCTTTTTTCTAGTCGTTCTTTTCAATGTTATATGACTATTCCTATACAATGTAAGTTGTCAAAAAGAAAATAAATTTATTATTATTATTATTATTATTATTATTATTATTATTATTATTATTATTATTATTATTATTATTATTATTATTATTATTATTATTATTATTATTATTATTATTATTATTATTATTATTATTATTATTATTATTATTATTATTATTATTATTATTATTATTATTATTATTATTATACCTTCTTCAAATAAGACAGGTAGGAGAATCGTTTGTTTCAATAGTCAGATAGATGCACTAAGTTGCAAAAAAATTCTGCTATTTAAAAGAAACATGATGTGTCACAAGTGGCGCTTTCTACTAGTAAAATTTTAAGTTTGACACCCTGTATCTTTTTTATTATTCGACTTGGGATATAAGTGTGTTAGGTTAAATCGATTTATTTTCACGTAAGGAACCTGTGATCTTATTTTTATTACTTCATTAATAAACATCCTGTAGTTATAGAATTATTGTTTGATTAATTTTCACTTATGCAAATTGTTAGCAGCAAACTAAGTTTTTTATTTTAAACAAAAAATACACATTATTTGAAAAGATTGTTCAAATTCATGAATTATTAAATTTGACTAAGGAAACTAACAATATCACATGTTAGAATTTTCAAATAAACTTTTATTTACCACTGAAGAAAAATTATACAGATTAATTCAGTTTTAAATAAATAAATTTCGGGGGCTACTAGAAGTTCCAAGAAATAATGCCAATTTGTTGGATATACATATTTTTTTATTATGAGTCCCTATAAAAGAACTATAATTTAAAAAAATGAACTTTTTTGTATAGGTGTCAAAGTAACTTGGTATGTAGTGACCAACAAAAAATCAGGCGACCTAATTTTTTTAAATTTCTTTTATCGATTTACTTCATGAAATTGTAGGTATTCTCGTTGAGTTTACCATAGGCTTAGTAATTTTAGAAAAATATTGGTGCCGACTGTGATATACAGCGTGTCCCGTTTTTTTAGAGATTAACAAATCTGCAAATGTGAGAAGGCTGTGTAATTTGCGTAAATTTTTTTACAATTAGTGCCCTCAAGAGAGGTTATATTATACTTACCATTTTATTGATTTAACAAAAGTCCGGCCTACTACGATTTTTTAAAAGGGTCGCTTTTTCAGAAAGTGATATTAATATATTTTTTTTTATTAAAAGGAAAGTATAACCATCACTCATCAAAATACCCATATACCAAATTCCATCGACAAAAAGTGTATATTGAGTGTTTTTTATGGGGTGCCATTCTTCTAAAAATTATAATAAACAGGTCAAAAATTACCATGAAATTGAAAACTAATCAAATAAATCAATTTTATTAATAGGTATGGAATACAAAAAAGTGTAAAGAAAAAAAAGTGAACATAGTATAATGACGCATATGATGACCTATTTCATTTGTAGGTACTATACAGGGTGATATATTTTTTTGGCAAATAGTGATCGATGATACCTACACCTCCGCCACTGGTAAGTTTCTAAAGCTGGTAATTTTCGTTTTATGCCTACTGACATACTAAATATACACACAGAATTTGGTTAAATTATCTTAAGCGGTTTAGAAATTAAAAACTTTTTAGAATTTTTTAAAAAAATTTTGACACGCTGTAGCTAGACAATGGCTCTCCTAAGATAACACATTTATATAAAAAAACTCTTATTTTTAGCCACACAATACGCCAATGGATTATTGACCTCTATTTAAGAAACACCCCCGCATATTAGGAAAAAACTTAATAACTTCGTTATATCTCTGAAGAAGATATATTTCTTTATTGTATATATTTTATAACCACTGAAAGTTTTACGAAGTATATAAAACAATAAAACGGTAATACCCTTATAACCGTAAATGTATCCCACATCTTAGCTATAAAAGTAAGGGATATATTCAAATTATATAAGGTTCTATGAAAATAAAACGATATACGTCTCATAACGGCTTTTATATTACTTCATAAAATTATTGGAAATTTGACTTTTACCACACACTTTCTGTCGAAGCCAAGAGACCGACATTTTTTTATGGAAAGGAAAGCAGTGCTCACTCCCCTTCAAAATATTACACTAGAAATCAGAGTAATATGAGATTTGTGCGTCTATGCCTATTGTATTCATTTAGGTCTTTAACTTACTAGATGGATCTGGAATCCTTGTATTTTAAATGCAAATAAAGATCGTTAAACTGCTACTGCTATTTCACAGAAATTTTAAGCTCTTGAAAGTCTAGACATCCGAAAGAAACTGACGAATTAATAATGGAAAGTATTGAAAATCATCTAATTTAGAACATAACTGCGTCTGCCATAAGGCACTCATTTTAATAATTATTTTAGTATTATTTTGGACCAGTACTGAAAGACTGGTACTCCAGATTGGCAGTATCAAAATTTTACTGTTATTTTTGTAATTATGGATTAGTAATTCAAAAGTATCACGAAAGAACATTTTGAGCAAAACCATCTTCAAGGCATTTATAAAACAATGTACATATTGCCTTATTGTCTATTTGAACAGTGTAAAAGATACATTTAATTTTAAGCATTATATTCAAAACAGCATGTTCAAATTTGATCTGGTAAAATTTAAATAAAGTGTGCAATTCCTGTAAAAGTTATTTTCCATACAGAACTTTCCGATATTTACTTAGCAAACGTATTACGGTAACTAAAATAGAAATATACAAGGTGAGTCAGAAGTAGGTGTAAACAAAATTTACTGACGCCAAAATAAAGTTTTTATTCAAATACATTTTTATTTTAACATGCTTCCTTACAAAGATATAGAGTGTTGAAATTTAGGCAAATGGATCCATCACTATGGTAAACTTTTTAAAAAAAAAACTGTGTTGCGCCACCGCCTCATATTGAAACTAATCAATCTTTTGGATTAAGCCATTTTTTACTATAAAAGGTATTATTATATAATTTCAGTAAATATCTGTTATAAAACTATGTATTTTCAATAATAGAATTACTTCCCGAACAAATCAAAGCTGTTGCTATTATTAAAAGTTGTTCTTTGTTGAATTTAGTAAATAATTGTTTGAAAATTCATTTACGTGTTTTTACTTCCCTACATTTTTGTCGCTGACGTCGTTTACATATATAAGGAAAGAAAGAATTATAGCAAACTGTCATTGATTAGCGGCACAGCAGACATATACCATACCAACTTTGAGATTGTTAGCTCTTCTCCGTATGCAAATGAAAACTAGGCAACTGACGACTTATTCGATAGAAGGGAAACCTGAGTAAACGTGATGCAACATGTACCTGCATCTTGTGGCCACATGCTGAACCTGGCAATCCACCTGCACACACAACTTTAATACAATTTAAAGTATGGTAAATATCACAAGCGTTGTATTCATATCACATATAAATATTATTTTGTACTATAACCGCATTTTAAATTTTATTGTATGACATTTATTACAAAATACTAATAATTTTAATTTGTGCAAATCTATAAACCTATAATTTAGGAAGAATAACCTACTCGTATTCTATAATTAATAACATTTTATTCATATTTTAACAAAATATGAATCTTTAAGTAAATCTTAAATTTACTGTCATTTTAAAAAAGAAAATTAAAGTTGAATTAACTATAAGAAACCTCCGAGGTCTTAAATGTAAATATTTATGTTGTGGGGTAGTATGATTTCAATAAGAACAGTGTATTGTGTACTAATATTTATTATTGCTTGCGGTTGATTAGCACCCACAATGTTATGTGACTGTTCGTCGTCCCCATAATCTAAGTAGTTATTAGAAGGGTCTGGTACTCTTCACTATGCAAAACCCTGAGATAAGATTTATGGAGACGCCGATCGTCTACCTACTTAAATAATATTTATAAAACATGTAATGTAGATTTGGCACTTAAAAACAGACGCTGAAATTTAAACACAGAACTAAGGAAGAGATAAAGTGAATTTATATAAAGAAAGACATATTTTAACTTATACAGTGTGTACAGAAATATGTGAGAACAGAACTAATGAAAATATGAAGTGAACATATACAATAATAAATATGTTAGTTTATACAGGGTGTATAAAAATATATGAGCCACCACAATGTCAAATATTCATTATTATTGAATACACTTGAATGAAGTTTAATATTTTATGTATATTATTATAATTAAATATAGATTAGATCTTTTCCATGCGGTCACTACTTTTAACGTAAAAAGTTGATTTACTAAAAAGATAGCTATTTACTGAAATTATGTAAAAATACTTTTTGTAATAACAAAAAATGGCTTAATCTAAAAAATTTATTAGTTTTAATATTAGTCAGTGGTACAACACAGTTTTTTTAGTTTACCATAGTTCAACACCCTGTATTTTCTTAAGGGGGTTAGAACAATAATTTAATTGAACAAAAATTTTATTTTGGCGAGAAGATTCCTCAGTTAAATTTTTTACACCTACTTCTGACTCATCCTTTATAACCCAGTAAGTATTTTCTTCCAGTAAACTATCAGCATTTTTTTTATCGAAAAGCTGCAACGCATTCCACAACTCTTAAAACCTTCTATGTTCCTAAATGGTTTTCAGATTTGTATAAATGAATTTACTGCGCTGTATTCTATTTTTCAACAAATACCTAAAACTATGTGTTTTTTGTTACGCATTCGGCTCGGCAACAAAATTTAGAATGCTTTTAGTATTAGCAAATTGGATATGGAGGATTTCAAGGGGGTGGCGGCCGCCCCCGAAGTTCTAAATCCGGTAAGGGGAGTTTTTGAAATAAATATAATTTGTGTAAATCTGCGTTACATCCGTAATTACCTTAAAAGCACCATTAAGGAAATGCAGATATTTAGGCGTTTTCCGGGGCTAATCTCTAAAACAAATATTTTGTTTTGCAGGTGTAATGCGGGATTATGCAAAGAATGCGCCCGTAGCATGCGCCTCATTTTTCTCCCGAAATGCCGTAAATTTATTACGCTTTATACTCATAAACGAATTGAGAAAATACGGGCCTTAATATCCCCCAAATAATGCACGACAAATTATAACGACAATAACAATTTTTTCCGATATCTTCATACAACATATAAATGAAGAAATCAATATAAATATTTTTATTAAATCCATAACAGTAACTAAGACACATACTTGGAAACTATAAAGATCGGTGTACACTGATAATAGTAAATTTACATGTTGTTCACATAATGTATTAGGTACTGTAAAAAATACCAAATACTTTCTGTACTACAAGAAACTTTAACTAAATATAGCACAATTTTCGTTCAAAATATGTAACGATGTAAAATTCCACTTTATGCGGTTATACTTCGAAAAGATATACAGGGTGTTCCGAAATTAATGAGACACAGAGCAAGAGATTCCTTACATCAAAATAATGCGATTAAGCCAAACTTATCTTGGTCCATTTGTGGCTAATAAAAAAGTTACAGGGCGTTAAAATTCAAATTTTGAATTCGAAATTTTTAAAATTCTTAGAGTCTTCAAATGATTCTTTTGAAAATTTGAATTAGGGGGTTTTCTGGGACGAGAAAAATAGATCCGTACTTAATTTTGCTGTAAACGCTAGAGGGCGCTACGAGATGTACTATTGGTTGAGAAAAACTGATTATAACTTTTTTATCAGTGTATGTACGAAAGTTTTAATGGAAACATATTGTGCGCCTATCTATTTTACACAAATAAGGTATACTTGTTTTATGTCGATAAATTTAAGTTAACGGGGCCAAAATCTTCTCTCTCTTACTAACATTCTGGCTTCACTTAGCTCCACCGTGTGTCCCGTTTCCGCTCTATGCTCTGGTACTGCCGATTTTTCCCAGTTGTTATTTTTGAGGTGACTCTTTTGTTCCTTTATACCCCGACTATATAGAGAAGCTATAGAAATTCATAAAAATCCGAACAATTTCAACAGGGGCGGTGGTGTGGATCTGCCCGGTATTTGGAAACGATTCATCCGTGAAAGCAATCCACCGGAACATCATGGATCAGTGACCACCCCTGATATAAATAGTGCGACAACCAGTAGATCTCCAGTTTCAGAGTAACTTCTGAAGAAGAGAGCGATATGTCTCTCGAAACGTCAAGAGTTCTAAACCGACGACGTGGCAGCCAGCCCGGAAATCACCTGACCATTAACGACAGCCACGGAAGCCTACAAACTGACAATATAAATTTAACTGTTTTCGATTTATTTCTTGTTTTTCTAATTCTATTAGCATTATTTTGTTGTAAGGAATCTACTCTTGCTTTGTGTCCCAGTAATTTCGGGGCACCCTGTATATTTATAAGTGCACGATGTGTATTTACATAATGTATTGTGAATTTGCCAACAAGATGTAATAACATCCAAAAAGATTGTTTGCACCATGTCATGTGGTAACGCAACAGTGAGATGAGGTCAAGGAAGCATATCGTGAGTATGTATAAATTGCCTAACATATATTATTTTATATATTTGTTCATTATTGTACACTTCTAGTATACAACAGTTTTGAGAAATAGATAGGAACAATGTCGCAGCTTATAATAGTGTCTCTAGAGGCAGAAATATTGGTTCTCATTTATTTTATATTGAATTTAAAATGTCCCAATGAAGAAGAAGTAACGCTGGAAATGCTACAACGTTTTAATTGATTTAAAGTAGCCTGATAAATAAAAATGATCTGCATTTAAACGATCATTTAAAACATGTACAAGCAGTAAATTATTGAAATGTTGGCACTGAAGAGTTACTGAAATCATAATCTAATTGCATATGTTCAGATATGTTCCACTAATCCACTAATTCCAGATGTGTTCATCATAGTTATTATTTATGCTGTCCCTAGTACCTCACTATTCATTCAAACCACATGGCAAGCAAAATAAATCCATGATTTTGTGCATGTTGTTGAAGTAACCAGCGACAAAATTCCGATCGCTGGGGAGAATCTCCAGCATATAACGCTTGTACATTTTCGCGATGACACGGATATAAAATTTCTCTGTTAAATACACGCCAATCACGCCATACAAAATTCAGTAACAAATGAAGATTACTTGCTATACGCCGAACACTAATTGAAGAGTTGTCGCTGGCAGCATCTATTATATCGTTTTCATTTTGTACATTCACTTCAGTAGGGCCAATAGCTTTTTTGGAGCCTTCTCGAAATCTACGAAATGGTGCACTAAAGACTATGTGGGCAGATTGATGTCTATTTGGGTATCTTTGTCGGTATTCTCGGGCTGTTTGTCTGGCGTTTCGCTTGGAATACCCAAAGACAATATCTGCATACTCTTCAGATGTAAATAAATGCACTTTAGACACTAAAAGCGAATCTGAGCTATGTTCATATAAGAACAACATGTTTAGTATATATCTTAGTATATTCAAAGTCATTTAAGTAGTAGTTTTCTTCAACATGTTGTTACATTTAAATTTTATTAATAATTAACGTTCAAAGTGAAATACTAAGCGATTTTCTTATGTTTCTTGCAAAAAAGAATGCCAAAAACATTTGTACAATTGTAAAAAGCTACTATTTTTGTTGGTAATATGAGTAAGCTTCTTATTAATATTAATTTCAAATCCACATTAGGGATTATTACAACGAAAATGAAATATAAATCTTATATGAAAATTACATAGTAAAGTTAGTAAAATATATGGTAATAATAAAAACGAAATGGAAAGTTACTTATGAATTTACATAGAACTGGCAACAGTACTTCATTTCACACTTCAAATACACGCAACGCCAAAAGTCTTGGACCCCCCCTCATTCTTGACAAAAAAAAAATACATTTATGAAAGTATATTGTTTTCTGAATCTTTTAAAAACCAGCAAATGTGTGACATTTTTCACAAAATTTATTAAATCAAAAAGTAGTAACAAAGCAAGTGCTCTACTTGTCTAATAGTCGGTATGACCATGTTTCAATGGCATATTGACACGTCTGTGCATTGAGATAATCAAGCGCTTAACGATCTCTTGCAGAATATGGTTCCATTCCTCTTCTGCCGCCACGACTAACTCATCTGCAGTCTGAGATGGAGAAATATGATTATAAATGGTTCTAGCAACGAAATTCCACATGTTTTCAATAGGATTCATATGAGGAGAGTTGGCTGGCCAATCTAATCTATTGATATGTCCTGCTTCGGGTGTCTCTTGAACCCTTCTTGCGCGATGTGGTCTAGCGTTGTCGTCCATAAACACAAAATTTTTACCTAATTCATTACATAGGTGGTAGATAATAGGCGTTGTTCGATGTAAATTTGACTGGTCATATTCTGTAGTATGCGAATTAATGGGTTGGGGCGGTTGAATTTTATTCCACCCCAAAACATTATGGTACCCTCTTCATAAGGAGCAACTTCACGGGGAAAATGAAGTCGCTGTTGATGACCTAGTTCTATCCAGACTCTTTGTTGATTGTCATCAATAACCAGCCCAATTCTGGTTTCGTCTGTAAATAAGACCCACCGCCACTGGCGTAAAAACCAACACCTATGCTCTCGCGCCCACGAGACGGGGAGCACGATGCCTTGGAAGTAGACTGGGGACACATAATGGTCTTCTAGCACGTAAATTTGCATTGTGGAGTCGTTTTCGAACAGTAGCTGTCGATATAACATGGCCAAACGTACCTTGAAAGTGGGCCCTGAAAGCTGCATATTGCACCAAATACCGATCCTCTCTTTCATTAGGTACTCGAGGATGTCCACTACGTGGTGAAGTAATTTTCTATTGGAGTTGTAATATTACATTCTGGTGTGTACAAAATAACTTTTTCTTATTTTCTTTTACTGAAATTTACGCAGAAAGAATTTAACAACTGTTTCGACAGCTAAGATTTTGTTCGATTCTATCAAGAGTATTTGACATTTAACAGCCTTATAGGTATTTTAGTTTATAAAATTAGATATAATGTAGATATAGGATCAAAATTGGAATAAATATTGTATGGAACACGTTAGGAAATTCGAATTTTGTGTAAAGCCCATATGATACGATCACATTTTTCAACAGATTTTCTGACTTATTACGTGTAACTACAATTTTTTTAGCAAAAATATGATACGATAAAGAATTGTTTGTAAAATATTTTAATATTTTTTTGCAACATTAATTTAGGATGTGCTTTCAATTTTGATCGCAAGTGCGAGCAAAAATTTTATAAAGAAAATATGACACAATTTTGAAAACAAAATATGTCGTGTCATACGAGTTTAACGCGTAATTCCTCGTTATACAAAATTCGTCTCTCCCAACTGGTTTTGGGAATATCTATTAACGTATTTCTGTATTATCTATTCAAAACGTATCTTTTTAAAGTCACTTGAAGGCTCATTGTTGGATAAACAACGCCGATGTAATAATTGAAAATAAATTCAGCCACTCGAGTGTTAACTCGGTCTTTCAACGCTCATAAGTGTGCAGCTATTAATTTAAAATCAATATCAGAGTAAATATGATCAAGTGCTGAAAAGGATCGTTTATACGCTACTGCTGCGTACTACATTCTCCGAGAAATATTAATGTAACCACCGAGTCTCGAGACGCTTAACGTACTACCTTATATTAAAATACTTCGCATAAATTTACACTGGGAGAAGTCTTAATATAGCGGTTTTATTGCTGCTAGGGAGAACTGAGCTTCGCAAAAAGCAAGTTTAGACTTTTTTAGCAATTTAGTTATAATTTTCTTGTATCACTATTTCTTGTATGTCTTGGCAAATCGGAAGCTGCAATTATTTATGTCTATCTAGAAAATGTTTTCTGAAACTTTCAATTTCGTATCCTATCTAAAATTATTAGTTAATGTCCACATTTATACCGGTTTGAACTGCATTTCATACGGGTATTTAGACTTGTTAAAAGAACACTTGTTTTAAACCTTGTCAACCTTTTGCAATTATTGTTCTAGTCTAGCCCTGAAGAAAAAATAAAAATAATTGTGAGATGTCGAGAAATGTAAAACACAATTGTAAATGAATTGTTGATCATCTCTATGGCTGGGCACAGACGAACATATATGAATTAAAACATCAACGCGCATTCATCTACCTCGCGCATCAGCATGACAATGTATTGGTCACAAACGTTGATTCATGTATTAACACATCAGTTCACAGTAAACAACATACACGTTCCCACAATCTTCGTAAAACAATGACGAAAGAATTGTATTTCATTGCAGTGGCGTGCGCGTGACACAAAAATAAGAAAAATAAAAAAGCCCTAGTAAATGGTCTGCAACAATTTGCATTAAGAACCAATTTAGGCATGAACAGCTCTATTTGTCGAATGACTTCGTCCTACAATAATTATATTTCAAATGATGATGGTAGGCCCCATTCAGCCTCCTTATCGTTAAACTCTTTTAAATACTTTGTTAAGCGCATGCAATTATGAGTAAGTTTTTATTTTAAAATGTACCTTTTTTGTTGTTTTCTTTTTGTTTTTTTCTCTTAAGGTTTAGTACTGTACTTCTTCCCGTTGTTTTACTAGGTTTTAGTTTCTCCCTCTTTTTTTATATATATATATTTGATAGTTGATGTAATTTTATATACCATGAATTTTCTTTTTGTTACTGAATTAGTGGAAACTATTGTGGGTCTTTGACCTGTTGTGTTCCTAAATTATAAATAAATAAATAAAAAGGATAGTACCATAATGTCGGTACATATAATATGTCGTCTGCTCCAGCACCAGATCTGTTCGATTCATTAACTTTTTTTAAATATCTTATGAATCAACCACGCAAACTGTTAATCTTTTGTATGACTGTATTTTTGAGCGGTTCAGGTTGTACAACTTTTAACTTTTCAAGTAAAATCTGATAAGCTGTATTTTTCTTATTTTTGTCGAGGTAGTCTTTTCACTTAGTTTTCCATAAACAAGGATGGGTCCGACAGGGCCGCGACAACCCGGGGGTGCAAGGGGTGCATGGCACCCGGGCGCCACGATCTAGGGAGCGGCAAATGACCGTTGGTTAGAAGCACACTCCCTGTCAAAATATATCTTCCCCCTTTTTACATTTTTTGTCAGTTAGATCAGATTCCCTTACTATAAATAAGTACTTTCTTCTCAGTTGACTTGTTAAAGTGTGGGGTTATAAAAGCTTGTTCTCTGCAACCAGTGCAACCCTCACCTCTCGTACTGATTCATGTGCTGTGAATTAGTCACTATCTATTATTTTCTACCTCGGGTAATTAATTGACAACATAACTTATATATATTAACCCAGAAATTACCCCCTAGCAGTTTTAGAATATTTATTCAAAAATGACTTAAGTATATTCCCCAACGTGTTCATAGCTTTGAAAACATTATTAACCATACCTGTAACGGTAGCCTCTGGCTCTTTCTCAAAATTTAGGATGCGTTGTAGGATGACACAAGATAGACTTTCTCATTTAGCTATAATAACTATCAAAAACCTAGATATATCTGACTTGGTTGAGGAAAGAGAAAGGCCAGAAATAGTATATTCTACAAGTTGTAGAATGGCATATATTCCACACAAGTGAAAAGTTTGTAGTCTAAAGTATTCTAAACGTGTTTTAGACTATACTTTCTCTAATACGATTTTAGAAATCATAAAAAAAGTTGCTTATTTGTACATATTCCATCACAGTATGTTAGAATAACATGCTAACACAGTGTGATAGAATGTCATTCTAACACAGTATGCTGGAATGACATGTATTACAATCTAATTTTTAGTTGTGGAATGTGTACTTTATAAAATCGTGTTAGAGAAAATTATTTTTTGAATGACACGATACCTACTATTTAAATGAAGTCAGTACTGATCAAACTGAGCATCATTTTATGTGTTCTTGTTATTTTTACACATGTATTTTATATTATAAATATATTCAGTTTTGTGTTACTTATGAAGACTATTCAAGTTCCTATTCTTAGCTCTTATTTTTTAAATATTGTTTATTTTTGTTAATTGTTGAAGAAAAATACATTTATTTTTATTACTATTAATGTATATTTCGATATTTATTTTATAACTCCATTATATGATTATTAGAATGCTGCTAGGAGGCAGCAAAGGTTCCACACCCGGGTCCGATATATAAGTCAATAAATGTCTTCAAAAATCTCGTAGATTAATGCGCGTTGATGTTTGCATACATGTACAATCGTTTGCAATAATAATGACACTCATTAAAATGAATTTTGCGATTTCTTTTGAACTTCTGATGAATTTGTAATGAAATCTGCTGCACATTTTTAATATTAGTTATTAGTTCTCACCGATAGAGATTTTATGAAATTTCTACTCAAAACTTCCAGAAGTTCAAAAACTCTTTTAAGAGAGTGTCATTATTATTGCAAACGATAGTACGTTCGTCTGTGACCCGCTTATGTCTGACATCTTGAATTTTACAGTGCCATCATCTTAATCTTAACTAATACTTTACATTGGCCAATGTAAAAATAGTAATATATGCCAATACATTAATTCAACGAACAATTATAAATTAATGGACAAGTAAGTGTACGTTCTGGAATTATGGAATTGTGAGGAAGGCAGCAGAAAGGCTACATCACTTAAGCCCCATTGAACCCCCTGTATCTCCTCCCATTAGATCAATCCACCTGAGCTGTCGACCAACCTAATAAGAAGAAAAAGGTGGTTGCTCAGGGGGATATCTCTAATGTAGGACATAGAATGCCATCGTTCTCCCAACATGTATTCTCTTATTAACGAGATGACAGTGCACTCACAGAGTGCATGGATTATTGCCTCGTCTTCCTGTTCGTAACCTCTACAAAGAGCACTTCCTTACGTAATGGAGGTGCCCCTTTAGCCAACAGTGTCCAGTTTGATTTATTTATTTATAATGCACCACCCAACAGTCAGCACCCATTACTGGGTGGGAAAAACAGCGAATAATATTACGTATATACATAAAAAAGACATAAGTAGATAAAGATAAAAAACCCCAAAATAATATAATAAACATTTTTTAACACTACAAAAAAATACAAAAATGAGTTAAAAGTAAAAATATAAATATCAATTCAGCGAGTTGTTGCTTAAAAAAACTCTCTTATTCTCTCTATATTATCAAAAAATATATCCAGAAAATTCTGCTTCCGAACATGAGTATCAACCATTGGTGAATTTTAATAAGTCGGTACATAAAACAAAGATGAAGAATGAATCGCACAGCGAGAAACATGGAGACATAAGTCATTTAACAAATCCGAGTAATCAATTTTTATGAATTCATATATCAATTTATCCTAGACATAACCAGGTATTTTTTGGCTGTATCCTTACAGGGGTACCTAAACTCTTTGTGGGTGTTCTTTTTGATAATTTTAACAAATGCTGACAACGGAAGCGTACTGGAAAGACTAGGTCCAAAAATATTGAGACCCGATGTACTCCTAGCCAGCTTGTCAGCTACTTTATTGTCATTACACCGGTCGTGTCCCTTTACTTAGCATACAGAGACGATACTGTTGGTCGAGGCCACTACTAATGCCTCGTGGCAATCCCATGCTGATCTAGTTGTTATCTTATAATTACGTAAGATCAGTAGTGATTGTCTACTATCTGTGTAGATTCTAATGCTTTTGCCCCTTGTATGTCTACGGGCAATTTATTTGGCGGCTATGGTTATGCCTGTTCATACCGTTTAATATTGAGATTGAATATGTAAGGATCTGGAATAAATCCCACAACCTGCACCTTCCTTCATTTTTGATCCGTCTGTGAAGATTTTGTCATCTTCACTGGCGGTCTCCTCATTCCTGATAAGTATTGTGTAGGGTCTGTCAAACACAAACTTGGGAGAAATACTGTCAGTGTCTGCCTGCAAAAGGGACGTTCTGATGACCCCATTCCACAGTTGACTCCTAACTTTAGATAAACATACAAAGGTTGCTGACATAGCATCACCTCCATTGCTGTGGTGGGTGTCGTACGCATAACTTCAAACAACAGCACAATGTCAGTGTATCCACATGACCACCTTTGGTTTCATTCCCCAAGTTTTACCAACGATCCTGCGGCACTGCTCATAAAATATGTACCCCTTAGATAATAACAATCAGAAGTATATCTCGACATGGTGGGGGTATTCGCGCAGATCTCTGTGCACCCCACTTTTGGTATGCGATCAAAGTGGTGTAGTTACTAGGGCATTTTAAGACCTTGGCGAGCCTGCGTGGTTTTTATTTGGTGTTTAATATCCCGTACGTTAACCATTGGTGTCGGATGTTTAGCAGCTTAGCCAACTTGAAGATTTATAAATTTAGCAAGCTCTTTTGATTCACAAAATTTATACGTTAATTTTTTATACGTATCTAGAGTGATATGTTCCATCACATCATCCAGTTGCTTCTGCATATCTTTTTCAGAAGCAGTGCTTATCGTGGGATAATTGTTTAATTTTTCTTTTACGTTTTTCTTTTCTTGGAGTATTGACAGATAAATCCAAGAATGTTTAATTTTCATATTTTTGCATGAAACGTTAGTTTATTAATGTGCCATAAGTCAGACGACCTTTAAAATGTTTAAAATATTACCAATTTAAAAATTTTCTGTCTCATTCTGGATTTTTCTTTTACTGAAATACTAGCTTGTTTCAAAAATTTTACATGAATAGAAATTAATGAGGTGATATTTACAAAAACGAAATTGATTCCCATGGCTACGAAGTTACTGGTTCCCAAACATTCAAGATTAATTATCAAAAGATGCAAAAAATTTTAATCTCAAATTTATTTTATACTAGATATTTTAAATTATTCTATATATTGGGTAACCTGTATATTTTTGGAAAATCTACACAAGGATGGTCATAATAATGACTAGTTTATATATCGATGGTCGTAAAAGATATATTTATATATTATACAATAAATGTTTGTTTAAGTAGTTCTTTTCATTTTTTACCTTGCCCTTATAAATTTCTGTTGATACATATTTAAATTTTAAAATTATTCACTAGTTTGATTCATAACTATAGTATGCAAGATTTCATTAATAGACTGGTTTAACCTAAAAATAAAACAAGTATAAAATTCGCCTTTAAAAAACTATTTTCAAGTAAATTCATTATCAAACTCATTTTCTATTGCACATAAATTTCTGGCTTTTTTATTAATACATCCCTGTTTAGTGCAATAAAATTTCACTGAATACAGTCCTGACTTTGTATACCAAAAGTGGGGGATTTACGTCATTCAAGGTCACTGAAAAATGACATCGATGATCAAAGGTGCCGACAACGAGATATACTTCTGATTGTTATTATCTTCTGTGCCCTTATTTAGTCTACTCGTACAAGTGTGTGTACGTTATATTAACAAATAGAGTAATTTATATAATATACTTTACTCATACTTTTGGTGTCTCAAGACGATTGTCTTTACTCATACTTTTGGTGTATCAAGACGATTGTTTCCCCGACGTTGTGATTGATTAAATTTGGTTCTAAATTTAAATAGTTGCAACAATTTTTTATCAAAATGTATTGATAATTTAAACATGCATTTTAACAATTTTCTATATAAAAATGTTTAAATGAAATCGACCGAAAAATGTGACGTCATGCATAAATGTGGATAATGTCATTCTATGTACCATCTGCATACCAAATTTAGACACAATAGCTGCCCTAGCGATTAGAAGTCTTAGAATTTTAAGAAATTATCCTGTTGTGCAATAATTCCAACCCAGTTTCTTTTAAATTATCAAAAAAATATAACAAACGAACCTAACAAACAACTTGTTTATACCAAGTGATGAGTTGAAAGTTTGAAACCGCTTTACTTAGCATATCTTATCTACACCTTGAGCTGGCCACACACATCCATCAGCCGAGTCTCGCTTGACTCTGTGTGTACATCTTTAGTATGTCGACTTCCGAAATGATAAATTGCTTGTTTATTAGACGGGGAAATACAGGTTGACTTGGGCCACCTTCGATTTATAATTCAGTGCGTACAATTATCAACAGATAACTTAATGCTTCCCCTGGATAATTTGTCTCGTTGGTTGTATCTTGTTTCGTTTAATCGAGAGTGCTGCGTTCTCGAAACGCGAATTATTAGCATGCCAAGATATAAATTACCGACTTCCTCGAATGAGAGTACTTCGTCCCTTGTCACTTTGAAGTAATAGAGGATCTTTGCAAATTGTGATTTATCGAAATATAATAATAATTTGGAGTAGAAGTTATAACGGGTTGGGGTTGAATCCTCGAACTGTCGATTTTGAGGGCATCGTAGTTTAATGGTGGTGATAATTACTGTGAGAAACTTTGTAATTAACGTGACGTTTTAATTCCTTAAAAGCCTCGAAATACCATGACAGATTTAGTTTCAGATTACATTTAAATACATAGAAATTGTCAGATTCTGAGTCCAATATGTAAGATAATGGCTACACTGAGACATTTTTGTGACTGTAATTAAATCTACATATTAGCGCTATTAGTGATATGTAACTCTAAGTTAATTACAAAACAAGGTTAGCTATAAATGGCTGTATGTTTAGAATCTTAATTGTTAATAAACACATAAATAGTAAATACCTGATATAATGCCCTATACAATTCTTTCAGTATGCAGTTGACATGTAAAGAAACTTTATGATTAAACAACATGTGTTTTTATTCCACATGACTTATCAGTCTGTAAAGTGATGAAGAAAATTAATTACTCCTGGAGGGAATCGAATAAGCTGCAAATAAAGTCACCTTCGAATTATTGCCTAATAAGTCAAATCAACAGTACTTACGAGTTTTCGTACAATCGTTTCTTGAGGTGGAGGGATCTACAGAATGTTATTGGTTAAGTTCACTGAAAAAGTGACTATGGCATCTTTTGAGGAAAAGTCCAAAATATGGAAATTGTCAATGCTTTGGTCAAATTACTTCTTGTTGAAGGCGATGATGACCATAAGGAATCAGCAAATATAACAAGCTTGTTGCTTTTTTGATGTGAAAGAGCGAAGGATATCGACCGAAAAAGTCGAAAGTACTGGTCAGGGAACCAATCGATAAAGTTTATGTAGAAGATTGCCGTAATTTTCAGTGTATTGTCCGAGAACAACCAGGGCAATGCTAGGGATGTGAAGCTGTGAGCTTGGAAAGGAAAGACGAGTATTTGCCGGGGGATTTATTGGAAGATACACAAAGTACTATTAATCCCCAAAAAATCATCGAGCAAATCAGTTTGATATCGTCCAAAAGAGTCCAGAATTCTAACTAAAGAGGAAATCGGGAGGTTTTTACAGGAAGCACCTGATAATAGATTTCTGCTAAAAAGTTAATTCAAGTTAATATAAATCAATCGAGTTAACTAATTTTAAAGTACTTTACAGGTCATTTTAATAATTGATGTTTGTGGAGCTTTGAGAAGAGACGAGCTACTAAAGATAACAATCGATGATATAGAAGACAAAGAAATATTATTATAAAAATTGTTTTGTGATTTCAAGTCCAGACCAAATGATATACAGCAAATACTGTGCCTTACGTCTGGTAGTTACAAGTCGAAGAGTTTTTGTGAAATATATAAGAGAAAAATGTATTAACCAAGTGGTTAGCCGCTAACAAAATAAAGAATGTGTCAAAAGAAATAGCAACTTTACTCAATTTGCCTTATCCGGAAACTTATACAGAGCCCTGTTTTAGACGTTCTTCCGCCACTCTGATCCGCCACTCTCTAGTACGGTAGAGGAGACATATATAGAAGATTCTATACAAAATAAAATTTCAACCGCCAATAAATTGTTACCATCTTCAGCAAAGCCTATGGAACTTGACAATAATACGTGCGTAAAGTAAGCCAAAACAATTACAGCAGCAGTTTTATTGATCACCGAGAACTAAAAGCTACGATAACTGACAGAACCGAGTTTTAAATGTAAACTGTTCCTTAGCATATCTAAATTAAAAGCATTTTCACTTATTCAGTTCTTCCTAGTAATAATGGAAACTCAATTAAAAGGGTCAGAGAATAAATGCGGTGATTATTTTACCATCCATCCCCGAAATAATCGCATTTGCTGGAGGCCTGCGTCTCGCCTGCCAGATAATAATTTTATAAATAAACCCTATTAACTAAACCGCCACCCTACATAAATCTAGGCGGCACTGGTACTCTATATTATACAGGTTTCAGACCAGTAGGGAGATAACTATATCCCGTGTATCGTATACATTTGCATGTGAAATTCCTCGACGCTGTTTTTAATCCTTTGTCACAACTCTTTATCTTGCGGAAATTTATTCTCATGAATAACCATACGCGAGTTCGGCCGTCGCGACGCCTGGTTCACCGCGTAATGGAGATAAAGCTTTAAATATTTCGGTAGGTAATTTAATTAGGCCATAAATATTTAAATACATGATTCGTCCAATATATATGGTTGCAATGTGGCTGCACAACACTGTTCCGCATATCTACATGGATTTCTATTGCTGCATTTGACCAGAGAACACCGTTTCTGTGTTCAGAGTGGATCAGTGAAAACGAAACAGAAGATAATTTCCATAAAAGTATTTTATTAAAAAAAAAACGCCAAACTGTGAAGTTTTTCAAGAAAATCACATTTAGTAAACGGGTTAAAACTTCTGACTCGTTCAGAATCTGTTTTGACCTTTGAATTACCTTAACTTATGCTATGGGGTTAGATGGACACCAGATTGGGATTCAGTGACCTTTGGGGTAGAACATAAATTTACGATAGTCTGGACCACTTGCAAATCCATCTTTAGCTTTGACCTTGGAATGATCTTGAACTTAGGGCTATGGGGTTAAATGAAGCCCAGATTCTGATTCAGCAACCCCAAAAACATTAAAGTGTGATGGTCTGGTTCACTTATATCCAAAAATATAAATTTATATGGCTCACTTGCATATCTATATTTGGCTTTGACCTTGGAATGGCCTTGAGTCTTGAGCAATGGGTTTAAATTGACCCCAGATTCGGATTAAGCGAGTGAAAAAAAATATGGAAAAATATGTAAGTCTAAACAGACCACTTCTTTTCTGTTCTGCTGTGTAATAATTTTCACTGTTTGACGCATTCACTTATTTTTAAAAAAAGGTCTCATTTAGGCAGTAAGATAGGTAGGTATAGGGAAGTGTATTTCAGAATATCAGAAAATTATAAGAAACTTATTAAGAAGGCCAACAAAACGTTTTGCGTTCAAAAATTGGCTTTGTTTGCTTCCAGTCGATAAAAAGCTTTTGATATTGGGTTTCTGGTGGTTTTGGTCAAATATTTTCAGTTGCATAATTTCAGATGTAGTATTTTCAATTTCATATGTCTGATGAACTGAGGCTCAGTTATTTTTATTTCACTTCGTTTTATTTCATTTTGACGGTTTTCACTTGTAGTGAAGTGTAGTAGCTTTTAATTTAATAAGTAACTGTGACATAATGGAACATGTAGGTTAAGAATTTCGTAAGTTTCCGACAACTACAAAGTTGATTCTCTAAAAGTTAATACTAGCGCGTCGCTGAAGTTTGGTTAAAACTAAGACGCGCTGTGTTATACGCTTTTATCCTTCTTTTTAATACCCTGGAGAAGTGTCACTATTTTGCTAAATTAGTTATAGGATTTATATACCTATTTTAATATACGTAGAATAAAACTGACTTTTTCCTCAAAACTATCCATTAACAAAGCACACAGTTTGTGTTAAGTTAAATGAAATACTCATATATTCTAACAAAATTTAATTTTAATGTAAGGAATACCTTTTAAGAATTAAAGAAGAATTTTTATAGAACTCTCGGAAAGTTATAGTTTAAAATAGCACTAATTGTTTAATGCAAACATTGTCAAATATTATTAATAATGTTGGTATTATTAGTATTGACAAAATTTAATTCCCCGCATCTAACAGCAAAAGAAGTTTAAAAATCTATACGTGAAGTGAATTATTTTAAATTATCTCCTCCAAGGTACTCCACGGCAGTATTTAGAAGATCTTTTACTTACAACTCTATTAAAATTTATAATAGCCTTAATGATGAACTAAAGATTATATCTCTGAACAGTTTCCGTAAAAGAATTAAAGAGTTTTTCTTATTTTGTCAGTAACGTGCCAATGATAAAAAAAATATTTGAATTGTAATGATTGTAATAGTAGCATTAAGTTGTTTTTTTTATGTTAGTTTTTATATTTTTTTGTACCTTATAAGGTTTAGTAGAGTAGCGATAGCTAGACTTCGCCCAGATGTTGTGTATTCTTTGTAAACACTAATAAAGATCTTTTATTATTATTATTATTATTATTATTATTATTATTTTTTTTTTTCCAGTAAACACCTTCCGAAGCTCCGACACATTCGGAGATGTTCTGGAGAGTCAAGCAATGACCACTCTCCACTCCGTGGAGTCAGTAATCATTGCGCCCGTAAATCGTGTGTTCTGAGCAGACGTAGCGAACCAAGGACGATTGCCCTCTGCATTCTGCCGGCTAAGATCTCTGCCGAATTTCGACAAGCCGGTATGATCTTTAAGTCAGAAAGCAACGTATGTCTTATTCCACCCAGGACGCCTATAATTAGCACCACAATCTTAACAGAGTGGTCTGGATATAGCCTGCGGAGCTCGGAGAGAAGATCTCGATACTTCCTCCGTTTCTCCTCCTCTTTTAGGACGATGTTGTTCTCTGTAGGAGCCGAGAACTCAATCACAAACATCGTCCTAAGCTGGTGGTCGAGGAAGACTACATCAGGCTTATTGGCTTGAATTTGTCTGAGGGTGGGGAATGAATAATTCCAATAAATTCGGCACTTCTCATTCCCACAACGGATTCTATATCCCCGGAGCATAAGGCAGCACTGGCGTCTCGTCTATCTCATACGAGTGTCGTAAATGATAATACAACACCCGTAAGGCTGAATCGTGTCTTTGGATATACGCTGTGGCCGCATGTACCGGACAGGCCAACAGGAGATGCATAAGCGTCTCCGGCGCCTGGCGGCAGGCCCTGCAGCTGGTGTCAGGAACCTCGATACCCAAGACACGACTACGATAGACGAGTGTGTTAATTACACCATCTTGGCAAGCCATTATGAATCCCGCAGTCTCAGAGTTCAGCCCCGCTGACCTCAAAAAAGCAAAGGTCAGCCTTTCAGATAAGCCAAGCCCCTCTAGATGACGGTAGAAGAGACCATGCATTGGCTTATCCTTATGTAGCTGCAGAAGATGACGCGCTTCTGCAGCTTTAATTTGGGCTTTTAACTGAGCAGGATCCGACTCGGTGACGGAGTCTGGATTTTCCCGCTCAGTATCGAACACGAGACCAAGTTCATCGGCTGCTCTTCTCGCTGCCTTATATACAAACGCTCCTATCCCTGCTGCTTCATGGTCTTGGACCATGCAGAGAAGGGGATCCGAGCTCCTGATGACTTTACAGGCCTCCTCCAAAACCACTCTGCCCTGGAGACACTCCAAACTCAAGAGTCCATGGCCTCCCCGATTTCTTGGGAAGTATAAACGCGGAACGGACGATCTTGGATGGAAACTCCGATGGAGATGCATCATTTTGCGGGTCCCTACATCGAGTTGCCTCAGCTCTTCTTGTGTTCCATTTCACTACTCCAAAGGAGTAGAGAAGGGTCGGAACGGCAAGCATATTTGTGGCACTCACCTTGTTCTTACCCGACAGCTCCGAAGACCAGATCTGTCGGAGGTGGTGCCGATACTTGCCGTGAAGAGCGTTTTTTACCGTAGCCACCTCATGAGTGCCCCGCTGTGGATACCCAAATAGGTGTACGACTCTCCGGCATCTAGATGGTGGAAGATGCTTCCGTCTATGAGCTGGGCGTCCTCCGTATGCACCGCATCGTCCTCTCTTGAGATGAACCAGTGCACATTTGTCCAACCCGAACTCCATTCCAACTGCCTGCGTGTACTCCTGTACCACTCTGAGGGACTGATTTAAATCCCTCTCTCCGGAGGCATAGAGTTTAAGGTCATCCATATAGAACAAATGGGTGACCTTATGCCTTCGGTCTCCTTATTATTATTATTATTATTATTATTATTATTATTATTATTATTATTATTATTATTATTATTATTATTATTATTATTATTATTATTATTATTATTATTATTATTATTATTATTATTATTATTATTATTATTATTATTATTATAAGTACACCTTGTACTAATCATCCATAGATAGAGACTGCATCAGATTCTCTCAAAAATAAAATATCGCATACGCTGTTTATGTTGAAATAATTGTTCAGTACCTGCTCTTGGCAGATTTTTTCGCGTATTTTCTGGGTATTTACAAACATGTATTGAAATGCCGAAATGACAGATAAGGTGCTAATTTATAGGAAATGTGACAAGTACATATTATCGTGTGGTAGCGGAATGCCAAAGAAGTTTTCCATGTAGAGACAACATTGTAACCTCTAAGTCACGTAGACAAACAAAGTTTATTGCCACTCTTGATATTATACAAGCTAAACTCTTTACTTTGACGGTTGTCAATTGCCTTCGACTGCTCAATATAAACTGAACTGTGTCAGTGAAACCGATCCGCTTATATAGATTTTTAAGGTTCCAGACGTTTTCGCCGGTCTCGAGAATCAAATAGAATGTAGCCGATAATATTCCATACGTCAAGGCATCACAATAATTATAAATTCTAACGTAAACAGGAACATAATTAACAAACTAAAAATGTAGGTGTGTTTCCTTTACAATATTATGCCGAAATCTCTTTAAATCGCATTGAACAACTGCTGTAATATCTTAGCGCTAAACTTTGACGAGGGGAATTCACCTGGTCATGGTCGTCAGGCCGAGTACCTTGCTTTAAACAAGTCTCCAGTTTCGTAACAATTTCTGATATATTACCATGTTTTAAACACACTAGCAGAAAATGCCAAGATTAAATAAGACGACGTAAAATGGATCGGTCAGTGGTCGCGCGGTTTAAGGCGTCGAAGACTTGTGCGGGAGAGGGGGCGGCATATTATTATTAAGCAGGCCGCATTTGCGCCCAGGAACGACTTACGTTGTTAGGCCCTAACCACCATTCAGTGCAGGAACGAGGGAAACCTGGAAAACCTCATTAATTAGGGGGGTAGTCAAATGTCACCCAGTATCAATCTCTCACATTGACCCAAGCCAACATTCTTTCACCCTACCATACCCGCAGAGAGGGTGCCAATCTCTCCACGAATATAGCTTATATACGGTCTACCGGCTGCGGGGATCGATCCCACAGCGATCCAATCACCTCGATTCAAGTACTGACACCTTAAACCGCGCGACCACTGACCGATCCACCAATAATCAATTACTTGGCTTAATTGTGCTAGATGGCCGTCTTACTTGAGCTAGATATGTAGAATTTTTAGAAAATAATTTGATAGATATTCGATGTTCCATTGGATATTAGGCAGAACATATACTTTCAGCAGATGGTGCCTCTTTCCATTTTAGTCCTGTTGTGATCAATCATGTTAACAATTGCTTTTCACAACGTTGGATTGGTCGAGGTGGTTCACAATATTTGAATTCCATTGATTACTGCCTTTGGGAATTGTTTAAATCATTAGTATATGCAACAAAAGTGAACACAAGAGAGGCGCTATTCGATCGGATTTTCAATTATGCAGCACTCATAAGAGAAAATTAGCGTGCACTTCAACGAGCCGCATGTGCAATCCACAGACGAACCGACGCATGCATCCAGGCGGACAGTGGTATATTTGAAAATTTAATTCATTAATTTCAGTTTATTAGATCTTTAATCAATGTTACAATTTATAGTACCTACAGAAGAAACACTTTTCTCTACTAATGCATTACAATAATTCGGGTATAAATATTTTCATTGCTATCTCAGTTACTTCTGTTGGGCAATGAGGGCATTAAAATTGTTGCTCATTGTATTTTATCACGTTCACTTTTTAATCATGTATGTAGCTGTATCCTCGTAGATCTTATTGTATAAAGGGACGCAGCGCTAAAGTCACCAAGACGGGCTTCCGTGGAAAATACACCGTTGTTTCCGGATTCCTAAACAAACACCAATCTAAAGACAAATTTGCACATAATCATGCAAACGCTGGTTAGGAAGGGTTGTCGCTCGCGCTTATGGTTTATGGCACATCTAAGTAGAGTAAGGAAAATTAAGCGGAGACTTGTCGTTTGTTTTACTTACGTAAATGTGCGCGTTAAGTTTTATTTGCCGTTCTCGTGTTATTTGTCGACACTCGGTCCCTTGCCCAAAACGGGTAAGGGAGCATATGATGGCTCTAATGTATGTGTAAGTGTTTGAACATAAATATTGTCGAAGATTTCGCATATATTTGCTAAATTCTATAACAAATTTGTCTTTGAAAGTTGTTTAATTTGTTTTAGTTCAAATTGAGGCTGGAACAGTAGCTGAAATATTTAACGCCGCCGAGCAATGATTGTGAAGAACAGCGTTCAAAACCTTGGAATTATTGGAATAACTTGAACAATTATTTTTTATATATTATATATATTATACACAATATTGTTAATACCTAAAAATATATAATGAAATCATTACATATAGTGTAAATTTTTTTTCATTAAATAAGTAGGTAATTGATTAACAGGTTAAAGTCACTTTTGACATTGTCGATATTAAATTTCAAATAATTTTAATTTATTGGTATAATAATTTTTATAGTTAAATATTTGACTCAACTTAAAGGAGGCCACCTGAAGAAGCAATCCTAAAAATGCAGAAATAGGTTAGATCTCATCTATTGTGGTTGAAATTTCACAGTTCCCACAGTTTCAAAAGTGAACTTAGATATTTATAGAATGTTTTCATTAAACCAGGTTAGTAAATTTAGCTAGATTAATTTTTATTTTAGATAATTATTGAATATAGTTTTATCTGTGGAATTAGCATACCTAGATGTTTGGTATCAGAGATCATACATATAACTTCATTGATAGGAATTGTAGATTTGATTTATATTAGCTCAAAATATCTTTCCAATACAGTAAAGAACTTCTTTACTTTTGAAGTTTAGTCAAGAATTGATAAAAACAATTTTAATAACAAATAATTTCAAAATAATTGCCTGTGAAAAATAATTCTAAATTAAAAACAACAAACAAAATATGGAAAGACTGAATAAAAATTTCGAAAGTGTTACATGTACTATCGTTTGCAATATTAATGACACTCACTAAAACGAATTTTGCAATTTATTTTGAACTTCTGACGTATTCATATTGAAATCTGCTTTAAATTTTTAACATTAGTTATTAGTTGTTTCACTTACCAAGAGAGATTTAATGATATTTCTATTCAGAACTTCCAGAAGTTCAAAAACTGTTTTAAGAGAGTGTCATTATTATTGCAAACGATTGTACATGTCAACTAGCAATTTAGTATTTTATAACAGCTACAAAAACGTTTTCGGAACAAATCTTATAAAACAGCATAAGGCACATAAACATATTAAGAATGTTTATACAGCAACTATACAACCAAAATTAGCACCATATTATAAAGCACAATTGGAATATATGAAGGCATTTAAAGTCATAGATTTTTCATATGTCAATGAAGCGGGTGAAATAAAAGCAGGAATTCTGTCAATTTTGAGATGATATATTTTTTGTATTAACAACCTTTCTTTACTTTTCTTCAAAATACGCCACCTCATTAGTTTTTTTTTTCCACTAACTTAAACCTGACATGTTCATTTTTATATGATGACTATAAAAGTTAGAAACAAGGTCCCACCATTTTGCTATTTCAAATTTGTTTTATAAGGTCCATAGAATCAATTCTGAATAAATATTTCATGTCCTTTCGTAGTTAAAGGTTCTTAAACCATAATATAGACAACAACAACAGTAGCTACAATGCACAATATGAAAATGCGTCTCAGTAATATTGGCATACTTGAAAATAGTCCCTCTAAGTCCAACTAGAAGGGAGAAGAGGCTGCAGCTCACATATTTGCTAGTGTCAAGAGTGCACCATAATATACTGTCACAAGGAAAAAATCAGAAATTACATGAATGATATCAAGACTGTTTAGCTTAATTAGAACATACAGCTAAATAATAAACTTTTGAGATGTGAAATAGTTTTAAGGGTTGATTAAAGTGAAAGTGAAAGGAAAGATAATTCAATCCATACGTTTACAACCGACAATGATTTGATACTAAGAACTGCTTTTTGGACGAAAAAAAACAAAGGCATAAGAGAACATCTAATTCCAACGCAAATGGTTAGTTTCTGTTATCGATATGAAATTTAAAATCCTTATATCGATAATAGTTCTGACTTGGTAAAAATTTTGTTTCAAGATCTGTCTGTTTTCTTCATTCTTCTTTTTTCTTTCGACAATACTTGATGCCAAATTTGAAATTTATTTATAATAGTTCTTGAGCGTGTTTCATTTACAATACCTATTTGAATGATCTCTTTGAAATCATTGTAGCAATGGCACTATTGCATCTGTATCTATATTTTCTTAAACATACTTAACATGCAGCAACTAACAACTAAAAGGTCCTATCTTTGTATATGCAGCACAACACCAAAGCTTACCTGAAAATAAACAAACGTCAATTTGTATATTTGTTATTGATCGACAATTTTTTATTTTAATATAATATACAAATCATTACTTTTTACGAACTTATATCTATACCAAGTAAAATTAAAAACTTTTCTAGAGCAGAAGAGGACGCATTGATTTATCCAAATTCACATACAAGATGAGTAAAACTTGCATATTAATTGTAATGTTCATTTTTACATGGAACATTCCCCTGTATAATAATCTGCAGTGCAAAATATTATTTATGATAATTACTGTAAATTATAGATATTGTTTTGAGAATTATATTTAAAAATATTTATTTTATGTTACAGATCACCTTAAGAAGCAGGCATTTTGTCTGTATCAGCGATAATATCAGTTTCAGAAATATAGGTTAAGAATAATTAATTAATATCAAATCGTATTGGTTCATTCAGGTAGTTGGTCATAATTTAATTCACACATGTGGCAAGTGAATTATCTATTTTCAGTACGGATCACATAAATATTTAAATTTCTAAGATTGGTAATAACGATTTCATTTAAGTTGGCACGATAGGTACACCTGTTGAAGGGAACTGAAACGCTAAGCCTTTCTTCTGCGAACAGGCACGCGGGTCGAGCGTGATTTTCTAACCTCTATAACGCGACGCGAGAACTCCAAACCCACGAGATTTTTGGAGTTTTAATGCTGGGCATACATTTGTCATTACTAGTTCAAATTGGACTTTGGCTCTAAGTTGAAAAACAACTCTGAGGGACCAATAAGACGGCCGATAGTGGAGGTCAAGGTTTCTTCCGAAGGCTACGGAAACAATTCATGGTTGCCTTAGCAGAAGGAACATTTAAGGAATAGAGACAAGGTGGCTTCTGATTTTGGTGAGATCGACACAGTAGAGATACACACTCAAATTTTCCTTAAGAATATTTAAATTTATTCAATGGACAGATTTTCTTTAGATAAGAATTTATTTATTTTTGCGGCTTTGAGCCATTTCTCTGATCATCACTTGGTCTACTGTTGTTTAAATATTCCAATCAATAACCATTCCTCGAAGATTACATGGTGCCGTAATATGAAAACTATAAATATTCCAGAACTGTTTTCAGATGGGCACGATCTTAGGTGGAATTTTTATATAGAGCAAAATATAAACAAAAAAATTGAAATTTTCAATCAGTACATAATTAATCTTTTTGATAAACACGCTCCTCTGCGGAAAATTAAAATTTCAAAACGTTATAATCCTTGGAATACTCCGACTGTTAAAATAATGATGAAAATAAGAGATAATGCACTATCTGAGTATAGAAAAGCACTTAAAAACATAAATATTAAATATTAATCGGGGTCAAGCATCTGTAAAATGGGACTATTATAAACAGTGCAGGAATTATGTTACTGCTTCAATTCGTAGGGAAAAAAAGCATATATCGAAAGTGTTTTAAATGCAAATAAAAAAAAACTCTAAAATGTTGTGGGACACTCTTGAAAAACTAAATGTTTCAATAAATAATTATTTTATTACATCAGTAACTTCTTTAGGTGCCGAGGAAAACTTGATTGATTCGTTTAAAAGTTCTAAGTATTCAGCTACCCAGCGTGACTTTAATTTCAGGTTAGCCAGTCCTGAAGATGTTATTACCATAGTTAATCGATTGCATTCTAATGCTAAGGAATTGACGATATATCTGCCGATATGCTAAAGATGTGCCTGCCCTTTTGTGCTAACCCTTTAACACACAATTGCTGTCTGCTAGAAGGTAATGTTCCTGCTGGATGGAAGTATGTCCTAGTGCCAAAGAAGTCTAAAGTTGAAAACTTTAAAGATCTGAGGCCGATTAGTGTATTATCAGCAGTGTCAAAAGTGTTAGAAAGATTTGTCTACATTCAATTGAAAGATTCTCTAGATGAATACAATATTCTTCCGTTAAGACAGTCAGGTTTTCGTTCTGGATATAGCACAACCACATGTTTATTGGACATTGCTGATGATATACTACATTCTATTGACAAACAGATGGTTACTGTGTCCGTAATGCTAGATTACTCTAAAGCATTCGACTGTCTTGATCACAATTTGCTTCTAGCTAAGTTAAAATATTATGGTGTCTCTGACGGTTCTTTGCAGTGGTTTAAAAATTATTTATTCGATCGTAGCAAGTAGTCAAGGTAAAAAAAGATGATAATTACATTTTTTCAAGTGAAGTTGAAATTAAAACTGGTGTGCCCCAGGGATCGATCCTAGGTCCTCTACTTTTTGTGATATATACGGCAGATATTCACACTCGTGTTAAATCAAAAATGCACTGCTATGCGGATGATTCACAGATGTATGTATCTTTTAAGCCAGAGGAACAAGTTCTTAATTTTAATCAAATTAATCTAGATCTAGAATTGTTGTATGGCTGGTCTAAGAGTAATGGCTTGAGATTAAACCCGATGAAAACTACGGCTATATTATTTGGAACCCCTAAACAATGTGCTAAAATCTCAGAAGAGAATGCATTAATTTTGTCCGATTCTGTAATAGAATTTAAAAGTGCTTGTAAAAGTCTTGGGTTAACTTTTGATAATAACTTAACATTTACAAATCATGTCAATAATGTCTTAAAACTGCGTATTCTCGTTTGCATTGCCTGTATAAATTTAAAAATATTCTTACTACGAGTGTTAAATTGAAGCTAGCTGAATCCTTAATATTATCTTTGTTTGATTATTGTGATATTGTGTATGGTCCATGTTTGTCAGCGTGTGATGCCAATAAAATTCAGGTTCTACAGAATTCTTGCATGAGGTTCGCAGAAAGGGTAAAGAGGAGAGAACACATTACTCCGTATTTTTTGAGGAATGGATGGTTTAAAATGGATATGCGCAGGAATATTCATTATTTAAATCTAATACATACAGTCATACATACAAATAACCCACCGTATCTTAGATCTAAGTTTGTCTTCAGTGGTGAGGTGCACAGTAGAGACTTGAGAGATGACTGACTGCTTCAAGTACCCCTGCACTCATCCTCATTCTTTAAGTCTTCGTATTCATATTTAGCCGCACACCTTTATAATATGTTGCCAAGGTCAATTAAAATAATTGCAAGCAAAAATTCAATAAAATCTAAAATTAGAGAATATTTTACTAGTCAGCCAAGTATCTAGTTATTCTTCTTTCTGTCTTTTATTTTACGTATTGTACAGAATTATTTGTGTACGCGCACATTTAATCATTGACATAATCATTGTCATCATCTGCATTTTTCGTTTAGATATTTGTAAAATTATATGCTTCCTTTGTTATGTAATTTGTAATAATATTTCTCTCTTTGTTCTAATTACAGCATTGTGTAAAGTGTCGTGATGTTTTTAATTTCTATATGTAAAATAATGTAGATATTGTGTATTAGTGGTTGGGCCTAAGCAGCCAATGGTTGAGCCCCGCCAAATAAAGACATTTTGATTTGATTTGATTGATTGATAATGAAAATGTAAAACCACTATTAATTAACTATTTAATTTTATTATTTAAACAGTGTAAAGGACAAAATAGCTATTTTTTTCTGAAAATGTTATATGCTTGTTAGAATTAATATTTAAAATTTGTTAAGTTGGAATATTAATGTCCGAGTGGTAGTTATTTTTTTGACCAACCACAATTTGATAACTCAAAGATTATATTAACTGTTGGTGGCGCTCAACAATTAACATCTTAATAAAATTTATAAAATTATTAACCACGACCTTGCTCCCACTATATAACATCTGAGACCGAGACAGTCACATCTCGAAAAGATGTGAAATAGTATTTACAGAAATGGATGTGTCCTTATCCTTGTTTTATAACTAGGACATCGTTAAACTTGCTCACAAAACAAAATTGGTCGTTTGTATGGCCTTATAAAACATCTTCATTAAGTATAAGCTGCAGCTGCTATCGACAAATCCATAAATCTGCAGAACCAAAACACTCAAGACCTTCAGGACGGCATTAGAAAAATAATTAAATTTATTAACGGCACACTCCACTTTACGGTATGATTTGTGAGTAGACAATAGGGGATAAAACACAGGAAACGGTCTACATGCAGTTTTAATTTAATTTCTGCGCGCGTATATATCAAACCCCACCGTTGGAAATTCAATAAAATCAGTCCCTAAAACAGTAAAACCTTTTCTACTTTAGATCTTCTAATTCTGCAAATTGCCGCCACCGAAACGTAAGGCCCGCTGTAACGGCATATTGCGCTATCAGCGACTTTTCCTTAGGCCATTTCGCCCTGCCAGGCGCCCCCGAATTTACGGAGTAATCTTTGATCCTTTCATTTGGATAGATATATTCGACCGAGGAAGGAGCATTCTTATAATCTTGGGAATCGAACCTTGCCGCTTTCACTAAATGGATTGCATAAGATTCCGAATGTCTTTTTTGGAAAATCATCTTGGTATCGTAAAAAATTAGACCGTCTAAGAACATTTCCCGTAATATTGAAAACATACAGACTGTCCTTGGATAAATGAAATGATGTTTGAAAGAGACACAAAAGTTAGTCTTGAAATATGACTTTTGAGACTCAGCTTTGCCTTATCCAGTCTCTACCGTCGCTCAGAATGCGGGACAACAAATCGTCGTAGATTGATTTTCACGGAAAAGAAGTTTTGGCACCATCTTTGCGCAAATCTTTCGCATATTCAAGTGTTCGTGTAACATCTTGCGAACGGTTTCTTTGTTGACGTTTAACTCATCAGACTACGCACAAATTCTTAGGCGCCGGTCAGACGTGATCAGTGCACGCAAACGGCCAACATTTGCGTCAGTACGAGAGGTGACGGGAGCTCCTTCACGTGGATCGTCTTCTACCGATTCACGCCCCTCCTTGAACCGTTTTGCCCATTCAAACACATGTGTTTTCAACATGCATTCATCTCCATACACCACCTGCAACTTTCGTAGTATCTCCGAGGGTTTTTCGCCAGATTTCACTAAAAATTAAATCACAACACGTTGCTTGTAATTTGAGTCAGTTATTTTCACGCCACTAAAAGAGTTACTTCCAAAAAATACACATAAAACACAAACCAAACGTGCTATCGAATTGAACCTTGGACTGAAACTAAAAGGAAGGCCTACCCTCTCAAGAAAAACATTGACGAACGATGCAGTGTTGTTTGCGATAATAAATAATATTATCGCAGTGATTTATAAATAATAATTTATTAGAAGCATTGTTCAGCTCCAGCGATAATAAAATAGATTTACTCTAGGAAACATGAGTTAATAATAATAATACTATTTTGAAATTATTGTACTTGATTTATAAACTGATTATAAGTTCTTTTAGCGTTTCCGTATTAAGTAGTAGAAAAATAGAAAATATAATTTATGTCATCTCAAAAAAAACCTCCAGTGGCAATTTTGAATCAAATATCTTGTGAAGAGTTCAAAATAGAACGCTCAATGTACAAATTGAAATATTAAAATCGTGTATTTTCTACCTTAACTTGTAAATATTCCTCATCAGGTTTTTTTTTTTAATTCTTGGATTTGTTTTCTCTCCAGTATCTTTGCCTTCTTGGGTTTATAGTTTCTTGATTCTATTTTCAAATATGAAGTAACCACTTCGAATTACCAATACCTTTGTGCACTTTCAACATTGATTTTAGCATGGAATATTGTGTCCACATCGAAGATGCAGCAAACAATTTCTGCACATTGAAAGTAGAATAGTAACACCTCTTCTGTAATTGCTCCTTCTCCTATGTCTTTTTTATCGCCATTTTTCGAATTTTACCAATTCCTTCTCGTACACACTTTTACTCTTCGTTTGTTTCTTGGGCTTATTGCTGGATTTCAGCTGGCATGTGTCGAGTTTGAAATTTTTTTCACTTTTTTTCTTCATAACTTGAAGTTGTTGACAAATAAACAAACACATGTCATAGAAACGATTACAATAATTCTAGTATTATCACACGGCTTTCACTCTCCTAATTGACCGGTTTTGGCCGTGATCGTGGATAAACCGTTGAATTACATTCGTGAAATTAACCAATTCCCTTATATGATAACTATTATTTATTATCCTAACTTTTATAATACTCTAAACTTCAAAACTTCCTTCAGCGATACGATTTGTGCTGGTACAGATCTGGAAAACTATATCCGCCAGAATATTTTGCTGGTCAACTTTATTTTTCTTTTTTTATCTAATAAAATAGCTAGTCAGAGCCATTTCCTGCAAGTGAAACATTGTTACTACGTGTGAAACGAGACGCTAATAACGGATATGTGGATAACAGCATCGACGTGTTAATAACGTGCAGCTGCTGTCCATGTACTGTACTGTTAAATGTGCGACGACCTTAAGATTAACTTTTAGGTTGAGTGTGAAAATAAAACGTCTCTGATGAATATGAAACTTTACTCAGAATTTCTGCAATAATCTAGTCCGAGATGGCAGAATATTGCATTTAAGAGCCTGTAAACAGAGCGATGTGCCGGAGTGCCCGGAATAAATTTTAAACAGCAACAGCCGACTTCGAATAATCAGTTTAAATAACCGAGCAGGACGGGAAAGTGACACAAATATTAAAAGTAAGTCGCGATGCCTCTCCCATTTTATCAGCCTCATGAACAGGGCAATTCAGAGAAGAATCATCGAGGACGATGCGCCGCGGGGCAAAGATTTGATTTAGATGTAAATTAACCCTTCAATTTTATGTTTCTGCAAAATAAATTTGGGAGAGGCTCGGGTAATTAAATTTTTCTTTCATCTGAGGAGGAGAAAGAGATCTTTTGTAAAGTCATGTTTATTAAATTTACGGGCTCCTTGTGAGACAGATGACAGAAAAAAGAAATCTAATTACAATGGAAAATTTGCATACGAAAGTGGAATTTAAGGAAATAAATTTGAACTTGGCGTTAATGCGAAATACTTCTCCTAAATTACTTTCGTTTTTACAGAACGAACTTGGTATTGTCGGCTTTCGAATAAATTTCATTTTGCAGGGATTTTTTTGAACTCCTTAATGCGGATAAAGGAACTTTTCGACGCTTCTGATATTAATGATAACTTAATTTCATATTTCCCTATAACTTTTGTTCAGCGACAAGACTATTCGAGAATACTGGAATTATTTTGTAGGGCCAACTCAGATTTGTTTTAAAAACTGATCATATACAGGGTGGTTCGTAAGTAACGGCCCAAGGAAACATACTAGACTTTTCACATCAAAATATTACGATTTAAGCCAACACGTCTTAATAAAATGTTGATAAGATTGAATTGAAGAAAAAAGGTATACTTGTTATTAGTCTCAGAAATTGACCATTTTCAAGATAATAGATAACTTTTCAACAATCAGCTGCATAGTTCCTTGTACAATATTTTAACGTAGTAGGCACCAATAGTAAGTTAAATTTTAACAATTATTAGACAAAATTTATGTTAAAGTTAATAAGTATTTTTAAATAATAATAATATTAATGATTTTATTACTATATAAGTTAAACAAACATGTTAAATAATAAGTATACAGTAAAAGGCAGAGTTCAGAGATCTAAAAAACCTCTGCTCTTCCACTCAACTTGTAGTGAGAGAAAAAATAAAACTATTGCATATAATCTATAAATATTTAACAACAGCGACACGTACAAGAAAATTCACAGCAAAGAAAGTGGTTATTTAACACAAATTTAATATAAATTTAAACATTTCGAATCTAAACATTTTATTCAACAAAATAATCGCGGTCTCATTTAAATAAAAGTCTTTTAATTACGGAGATAAGTGTGTGTCAAACTGTTCAGTAAACATCGATCATTGTTGGCTACAGTTTTATCTAGAAGAAGTAAGTAACAATAAAATAAAAATCATTTAACATCTTTATGGAAGCAGATAAACAAATTTTAAGCTGCCAAACTTGACATACGTTTAATATTTTTACTACTATTTTGAGAACGAAAACACAGAGTTTTTCGAAACGTCAAAACTACAGAAGTGCGCGATAGTGATGTGATTTTTGTTATTTTTTATTTATCTCCTTTTTTCAGTGTGAGATTTTTTGGTTAGGCAAACTTAGTTTCAAAAAATAACTCTTGACTGATCCGTTTGGCGCAAGGGCTTATTTAATTAATCTTAATTTTTTTTCAGAAGTGTGGCAAAAACCCAATAAAACTAAAGAAAAATGACGTATACTGTCAAAATAGAAATTTCCAGAAGTCATAAATAAAAAATGTCAAGATTTGTTTACACAACCTATTTAGTTAGCAAACCAAACTTTAACTCAACTAAAATTTAAAAAGTCAGTTCGAAATCTGAACATTCCATTTTATTATTAATTTTATAACATAATAATACATATTTTTTAGTTACTTAACAACGTATCTACATTATTTGAAAAACCTAGCTAATATTAACGATTTCGATTTAGGACTTACCGTTGCATTTTTACACCTCTCATTTCGGCACCTACAGATTAGTGATTTGTATTAAAATAGTCCATTATTTTATGCATTATTAACAAGCTTATAAATAGCACGTTGCGAATTTTAGCTAATTTGTTTTAATTTAACACAGAAAGACCTTTGCCTGAGTTAGAAGTGGTCGAGTAGCGAGAAGCTGTAGGAGGCAATGACGTCACGCCCCGCGAGCGTTTAATTTCAATTTGACATCGAATATTTCGAAAACTACTTATCAGAACGATTTAAACTTTTTTGGATTAACCATACATCATAAATGCTTCCGAAAAATTGGGCAAATAATGTAATTTGAGGATTGACCAAATAACCCTAATTCCATTTTAAAGAGTTGGGATATGAAAACAACATTATTTTACATTTTTTAACCAACAAATATAAGAGGCAGATTAAAACATGATAATCAAACTCCAATCGTTTCCAGTTAAATTGAGTGATTTAAATTTTAATATTCCCTATCCAGTTAAACTTCTGAATTAATTATATGATTCATAATGGCAAGCGCATTCTAAATAAAACTAAATAAAATATGTAAATACAATGAATACATTATCATTGTAATTGAAGTTTAAAAGTCCTTTTTATTTATTTTCGCCGAATTGGATTGTAGAGCCGGCATTAGGAATTAGGTAATTAAAATGTTTACCAGTAAAACATCAGTTCGACATTTCTCGCTATTGGACCTTTTAGCAGTTGCCCGGGGGCTGTAAAGTTTTATGACAGTTTTCTAGTTTTTATGAGGAAATTAGTTTCGGTCTTGGAAAATGATTACGTTCAGGGAGGACATAATCCCGCCGAAGTTGATGCATAAAGTACCGATGAGCAGGAAGTATAGTATTAGTAAAAACGTCACAAAGTTTAAAGACGTATACCAATAGATGCACTGTTATTCAGTAGTAACTGACTATAAACTACTAAAGTTATTGCCAACAGGAATAACTAAAAAGTAAAACTAAATTACTGTAGATATACAGAGCCGTAGCCACCCAACTTTTTCAGGAAGGGCTAGGTATGGATATAAAACAAAATATTGCCCTTTCATTAGAATGATTTATAAGTCAGTCTAGTTGACTGTGACTAATATGGTCTCAAGTAATATTTTTAGTGAATGGAACGTAGCAGTCGCAACACGATTTTGGCAATACATTTTAAATTGTAATCACTACCATATCACTACATACATCTGCAATCACGTTTGATTTTGAAAATAGAACTTTGGAGTTATATACAATTAAAATGTATATTTAAGGTGACAGAATCTTAAAATTTCTAACTCTTTAGTTACATTCATTAAACAATTGACCAATGGAACGAACCCAACAACTTTCCGGCCACTTAAAAGTGGCGCTGTTTGCCACCTTACCTTAATTTACCATAACCTCAAATTGCAATATACGAGGTGTGGCAATTAAGTTTCGGGAATTTGTCAATGAAAAACAAGCAAATTAAATTTCGCCAAAATTTTATTATCGACCTTACTCTACAAAACGATTCCAACGTTGCTCCCACGATTGGAAGCACCCTTGGTAATCCTCCGCAGTTAACCCGTTCAGCACCACGGTTACAGCTTCTTTGACCTCCTGTACGCCGCCATGATGAGTTCCTTTGAGGTACGACTGCATCTTGGGGAATAAAAAAAATCGCAGTGGGCAATATCGGGGCTATAGGATGGGTGCGGCAACGTTGGAATGCCTTTTTTTGCCAAAAGCTCTTGCACAATGAACGAAAAATGGGCTGGCGCGTTGTCGTGGTGCAAGATCCAGCCGTTCTCGGCGAGTTCGGGTCGTACACGGAAAACGCGGGCCCGCAGCCGTCCAGGATGCCAACATAGAACTGTCCAGTCACTGTCTGGCCGGCAGGAACATATTCACGATGAATGATGCCGTGGATATCGAAAAAAACGATCAACATTGCCTTCTTCGTGACTTGGACATCCTCGCTTACGTTGGCCGCCCTCCACCCTTTTCCACCCACTGCTGATTTCCAGTGACTACCCGACTCATCCAGTCTTTTACCGTCACTCCGAATGCAGGACAAAAAATTCTTGCAGATCGATTTTCGCATGTCTTTCTGTACACGGGTGAGAACTTTTGGCACCATCTTTGCGCAAATCTTTAGCATATTCAAATTTTCGCGTAACATCTTGCGAATGGTTTCTTTGTTGACGCTTAACTCGTCATACAATACACGAATGCTTAGGCGCCGGTCAGACGCGATCAGTGCACGCAAACCGTCAACATTCGCGTCAGTACGAGAGGTAACGGGAGCTCCTTCACGTGGATCGTCTTCTACTGATTCACGCCCCTCCTTGAACCATTTTGTCCATTTAAACGCGCGTGTTTTCGACATGCACTCGTCTTCATAAACCACCTGCAATTTTCGAAGGATTTCCGAGGGTTTTCCCCCAGATTTCACTAAATATTGAATCACAACACGTTGCTTGTAATTTAAGCCACTCATTTTCACGACGCCACTAAAAAAGTTACTTCCAAAAAATACACATAAAACACAAACCAAACGTGCTATCGACTTCAACCTTGGACTGAAACTAAAAGAAATGTCCCCCTCTCTGGAGGGTTCCGAGTTATAACTAAATTCCCGGAACTTGATTGTCACACCTCGCATGTAGTTCATGTCAACATCTTACATCTCGCTAATTTTATATCTAGTATGTACAATGAGTTTTAAAATAGGAAAACAAGGTATTTGTTTCTGTGTCGTTCCATGCCAGTGGGAAAATGACGAAACATTAGTCTGGCCAGTACATTTAAACTATTCTCAAAGAGAAACTTTAAATCTAACTATAAATTTAACTTAATATTTACTTTAAGGTTTGGGCAACTTTAAGGTGTTCCTGCTTTATTTTAATAAGGTTTCAGACACCAAACCGCCACACCAAAAATTACAAAACCATGAAGTGATTTTCAATGCTGAGGTGCAATTGAAAACATATTTTTTATCCAGATAACCAAAAAATGTTCTTCCTTTATCAGAAGTCTACATCATGTAAATGCTTTGTGAAGACCGCTTCATTAAGTAGTAAGTACTACCAGTAGACAAGCTATCTAAATCAGAAATTCCAGGTACCAAGCTATCATAAGTCCTACTTACAATTAACTCTGAACAGTAATTGAGATTGTCCACTAGTAGTTAGACATTATTCATTTTGTTTATGATAATTAGTATATCTATTTTCACATAGCATTTCTTTTGTGTAATATCACTTAAGCTAATAACTTGCTCATACTAATGAAAGTGAGTCAGAAATGATTGGCATACTAAACACGTCTGAACCCATGATGATTAAGACCACTGTCATTTACATATGACTAACACTGAATTAGATCATCAAAATCAAATTATAATATGTACCAATGACATGAACTATCTCAGACATACTGCAATGCCAACCTCCTCGATTTAGAGATCTTGATCTAAAACCTTCAGTTTCTGTCAAAAATTTAACCAATAAGATTATTTTCCCTGTCAGTGGCGCTGCCAAAAACTTGCTTCAAAATGAAACTGCTTTTATCTATTAGGGAATGTCCTTCCAGTTCGTGTTCTTCCTTTTGATATTCCACTGCCCATTCTTACATTCTTTGGTCTATTATCTTCTTGTCTCTATTATATGTTCCACACTGCATAATTTCCTTACGCTACGCTACGTCAGAGCGTTTAGATCTTTCAATTATGCTAAACGTCATTCAACTATGTTTACGCATGATACAACATTTTAGCGCATTATCCTGACTTAGTTCTATTTTTGGAGCTCTTAATTTCTAGAAAGTTTATCAGGGTGAGTCAGTTATTTCTTTTTCAGCTCCCAAGCAAGCCAATAAACGGAAGGCATCAAACGGTGATCAATCATTGGCGGAGCTATTCGCTTATTTGGAAAAAGTAACAGAAGGGGCTGGAGCATCTGACATCTAGATCGGTTCTTGTGATGATGGAATCGCAACACATTTCGCTAATTATCCTAAACTGGCCGGCGGAATACGATTTTTCCGCGGCAATTAAGGTGATGAGGATATAATTTGAGACTAGTCGGTTTTTGATATATATCGAATATCCATAAATCTTACACTGAATTATATATAATGGTAGCTTACATTTCAATAGTTTCACTATTTGTTTGATCTATTCTTCATTTAATTCAATTGCAGGGGTTTCTAAAGAAATTTAAGGTTTCTTAAACTTGGTAAATACTACTTGACCTATGTCCGCTTCTTTGACATTTTCATGATGTAATATTTACAGATCAAATGGATTTACTGTAGCTCAAGAACGGTCGTAATCATAACAATCAAAACACATCTCTTTTAAACTTTTGTGTTAAGGTATGCGTACTCTTAGGCATTTTCTTCCTATAGCTTTGTTGCAGCAAATTGATAGGTGAATGCAAAATTTCAAATTTGGCAACACTGTCAAAATTGTATAATCGTTTAATTGTAAAACTTAATTTTGATCGTACCTGTATAATGAAGCATCCGGACAAGCTTTAGAAATTATGACTGCAATTCAATATTTGACTTCTTACTTGGAAATCCCGTATATCCGTAAGGAAGGACATGTATAGGACAAAAATATATATGAAGTATTGTTATTTAATTTTATGGCAATCTCACTAAGCAAAAAACCTATGTAAAAAATGTTAAGTAAGTTTCCTCAAGAGTTACAACCTCGCTTGTGACTTTTTGTGCGAAGCTTATTAACCTCTGACAGAGGAACAAATGTTAGCCACAGACAGAGCTGGGTAATAATTCATTTAATTACTAATTAAATTAAATTACTGATTAAATTACATTTCTGGTAAAAGTAATTGTAATTGACATACTTTTTTTTAAACCAGTAATTGGTAATTAAAATTTGTTAAGTAATTGTAATTTCCTACACTGACTAAAGTAATTCATTACCACGACTAATTACTTTTCAAAATTAACGGTCTAAGGAAAGGATTTTGAAAGACTTACAAGATGCTATCATTGCCGCTACTATACTGCCTAATGTCAGTACACAAGGTCACAAACTTAGAAAAAATATAGACTTACAAGATGCTATCATTGCCGCTACTATACTGCCTAATGTTAGTACACAAGGTCACAAAAAATATAGACTGTGCCAGTGTCATATTGCAGGCGACCGCTAATTCATGGCTGCCCTAAAAGGTCCAGAATCACTAAAACTTGGTTTTTATGCCAATTTACGTTGGTTGTATTGTAGCGTGAATCTCATTTGTGTTGGTCACATTCTTTAATGAAATTTAAAATGACAGCAAGTTAGTTAATTTCATATTGCAATGCAGCCATCATATTTGCACAACCGCCAACATAAAGCAAATAAAATATGAATTTTCTGGACCTTAGGTCCCTAGAAAACGCATTACCTGTCACGTGACCTATATCATGAACCGACGCTGTCTATATTTTTTCTAGGTTTGTGGTGAGAAGTGTCACCGGTAGACGCCTGGCGGGGATAACTGATCTAGTGGCTATTAAAAAATAGGGGTTTATCATAGAAGAGTGAAAATTAAGGGTTGTATGTATTTTTTAATGCCACATCATAAAAAAATAAAAATAAAAACTTTTGTCCAATAAATAAAAAAATGTTTGGGGTGGACCACCCTTATCACTTAGGGGTATAAAAAATAGATTACGACCGATTCTCAGACCTACCGAATATACATATAAAATTTCCTAAAAATCGGGCAAGCCGTTTCCGAGGAGTATGGCGTCTAACACTGTGACACGAGAATTATATATATTAGATATTCCGCGCTTCTTGGTTCTTCCGCTGCCATCAAATTTAGAAAAAAGTTGTGACAAAAAAAGTTTCCTCTGATCACAGAATATGTAACAGTTATATGCTCTGTTCATAATAGACATAATAACAAAAAATAGAGTTTAAAACCTAAGATATTTTTAACTACTCTTAGATCTCTCGAAGGCATAGACCTTATAAATCAGGGACGCGCCCAAAACCGTTTTCTGCCTATACAAATCGTTGATGTTCAGATGTGTGCGACAGAGATAGATCTAGTCACAGATCATTGGCCGAAAGAAACAAAAACCGTAAATGACAGATGTATGACAGACCGAATTATATTGAATGTTTACTCATTTATTCAGAATTTTAATTTATAATTACATTTTGATAACAATTTGTAAGAAAGGTTTTAGTTATTTAGGAAAGGTTTTGTCAGGTTATGTTTATATATTTTTCTGTCATAGAACATCTGTTTTTGCCAGGACTAGCTTCATCCCTCTTGTACACATCAGGACAGCGGACCCCTCTTTCTAGGGCCGGTCCATAATTTATAAGGTCTATGCTTGAAGGACATTTTACCATATGTGAATAGTTTTTAATAAATTATTATTTATTTATAAACACAACAAAAATTCTTGTCCTTAGTAATCATAAAAAAAAGAAGCTTTGTGCTGTGAAGAAGATATACAGAGTGTTTTTAAATAAAGTAGCAAAAATGAGACCACAGACTCCTTAGATGAAAATAAATCGATTTAACCTAACATACCTATATCCAAAGTCGCATAATAAAAAAAGATACAGGGTGTCAAATTTAAAATTTTATTTTCGATATTTGTAGATGATTTTTTAAAAAATTCAAATATTTACATAAATTTTGTAATTCAGAGGTTTTTGCAGGCGAGAAATTCAAATGTGTTTCTAATTTTGACGTCACTAGTAGAGGGTGCCACTTTTGGCACATCATATTTCTTTTAAATGGTCTGTGGTCTCATTTTTGCTACTTTATTTAAAAACAAACTGTAAAGTTTTTCAAATATCTTATCTTAAAAACATCTCATAGTAACTCTATTTTCAACATAACTTTATATATTAAATATCCTAAGATAAAGTAATTAAAGAAGTTTTATACAACTTGTATAATATATATATAAGGCTCCTCCATTTTAAAATTGTCCAGAATGATTGTAACCTTGCATACTTACTGGAATATCTGTCCGCGTGACAAACACTCAACTCCACAGAATCCGTTTTATTTGCGAGTAAGAAATAACTGTATCAAAATAATGAGATTCACGTTTTAAACCAACAAAAGGTGTTGTGTAGTTTGCGTGAGGATTCGTACGCACGATAAATCGCGAAATAATTGTTTAAATTCCATCTAAGTGCATGTCGGAGCTATCCGTTACAACAATAACCGTGCCTGGGCGACCATTACTCAAATCCAGGATTAAATAGAGGAAATGAATGGACCGTACCTCCTGCTAGGGTACACATAAATAATAGACATTTGACATTCCTTGCTGTGCGCTAACAGCACGGAACGACAGTCTTATTTTGCATTTCGGGGACAAAAACAACTTTCGGTATTAAGTTTGTGCTGACGGTACTAATCCCGGCGAAGGATTTCGCTCCAAGAAGGCGAAATATTTATTTTTCTTTTTTAACTGTTTTGCATTCATCTGAGTTGGAATTAGAGCTCTCTACTTTCTTCTTAAGACTGGTCCACACGTAATGTTTTGTCGGATATCTTGCATGATCTGGAAGAGTTGATATTCAAACATGATAATAATTATTAGTAGTGAAGTGAAGAACTTACGGTACTATTAAACGTAACTTATTCCTTTGTTTTCAATATGGATCCGCTCGTGACAATTACGGTGACACTGCTGTTGGGTAAGGACCAGAGAGATGGCTTTACTTATTTTATTTTTTGTTTGCTCTTAAAATATAACCCACTTAATGGATAAGTAGTTAAACTAGAAAAATGGCAATAAGAGAGAGAGAAAAATACTTAAAAAAGATACCTATATAGTAAAAATGATTGTATAAAATACAATATAAGTCGTATAAAAGTCTAAACATATAAAAACAGTTTAAAATCTAGTAAAAATAAAAAATAATAAATCTGAAAGTTAAATTGTCAGATAATATAAAAACACAAAAGAATTAAAAAAACAAATAAAAGTTACTAAACAAAATAAAAATAAATAAAAAGAAACAAGCATATACACATGCACCTATTGAAAGTATTTTTTAATTTTTTTTTTTTTGTTATTATATTTTTTACGAACATAATGCAAGTAACGGAATACTGCCGATAGTTTTATTTACTCTTCAAAGAACCTCTCGAGCGAACATAAACTCCCCTCGAAGTTTTTTATCCGCAATTTCTTCGCAAGAAACTTCACCTATTTGTATATGCGGAACTTTACAGCATTCACTGAAACTATAAACAACAACCGCCACGTCCCCGATGATTTTATCACCATCGAGAGACCCACTGATGGTTCGATTCCCGCCTTCATCACCTCAAAGCGAATTTCCCTTCCACTCCATATTTCACGACGTCCTTGGGCCCACAATGCCTTCTATTTTCCGGAGCGGATCGGCCGGGGATTCCGGGTAGCGGCCATCTCCCGCATCTGCATACGAAGTGAGGAATAAGACCCCAGCCAGCCGCCGTATAATATGTTTAAGTATTTTATCGCGATGCGTCGCATTTTTGATCGCGTTTTACGACCTAGGACCGGCAGATAGCAGTGCTGCTCCTGACAGGCAGCACCGCGACTGCATATCGAAACGGCTTGTTTCCCCATATTGTCTTTGAGTTATATTCGAGCGTTCGCTTTTCCTGTGTAATGGATGGCGACGGTAGGATCCTAGATAAGACTGGCGTGCTGTACTCCCTCATGTTTGCCTAGAAAAGCTTACAGGTTGAAGGAAAACAGCGACGTGACACTAACTAAAGAAACCTCTATTTTAACTTGAGTAACTTTTATATGCCTATTATCAATATTTGAGTCATTAATAAGTTCGAGATTTATGTATTATGTAAATTAACTACCACAATTCGGCAAAATACGAAGGCCGGTCCTGTTATTTCATCAAATATGTAGGAGACGATTGACGTATTGCGTTTAGCATTCCTTAAAAATATCATAAAACACTACAACAAAAAAAAAACGAACGTTTGAGCCATCTTATTAGGTCAGTCGAGTTAACATTGTTTATAAGAGAAAAATCTATGTAAATCATCTCGTGGTTTGGCATTTTATCATTAACGTAGATCAGTAATAATATTGTTTGTGCACAAATTATTATACTGAATGAGGAAACCAATAATATGTGTACTATTATCGAATGTGTAGATATCGTTCTAATGTATGGTGTAGTAATAATAATAATATTTCTACCCCTTATTTTTATCACGAGGAGAAGTCGGTAGACTCGTGCGGGAGAGGGGGTGACATATTATTATCAAATATGCCGCATTTGCATCCAGGAACAACTTACGTTGGTAAGCCCCAACCACCATTCAGTGCAGGAATCAGTAAACCTGGAAAACCATATTAATTAAGGGGATGATCAAACGCCAACCAGTATGAATCTCTCACATTGATCCAAGCCAACGTTCCTTCACTCTACCAGACACGCAGAGAGGATGCCAACCCTCTCCACAGAGAAAATTCGACTTTTGAAGAAGAGCACACAACACTACCAGTAGAGACTTCCGTCCGCTCCGTACATTGCATATTACAGTGCCAGGTATTACGTCCCTATTAACTACATCCTGTTCAGCAGATTTTTACAAATGGATTGTGAACAACGTATGGGTTTTTGTACGTGATTTTTGCAACAACAAATCAAACAAATTTTCGCACTTATTTCGGCGCAAGAGATAAAGCAACATTTACCCTAAAGGAGGGATTTGCATAATATGCACATAATATGAACAAATTAAAATCCACGCACGAATAGGATAAATAATTTTCAACATTGGTTTTCGGTAAATGTTTGGACTGGCATAATCGGTAATGTTCTTCTTGGTCCCTACTTCTTCCAGGTACGATTTAAGGTCCGTTTATATCTACAGACACAGTGCGTTTCAGACAAGTACCGTGGCAGACACCGACAGACACCATTTATTTACATCTAACGTGAAGTGTGCCGTGTCAGACATCGACAGACACTGTCGTCGGTGTCGGGCGCGGCCGCTCTCACCGGCAGTTACTAAATATTCGTAGCTTTAGTAGGAAAAGCACGTTTATTTTTGTTGAAAATGTTCAGATACTTCTATGTAGAAGATTTATCCATAACTGTATTGTTACTAGAAGAAGAAGAAAAAGATGATTGGAATAAGAGCAAAACGCATGGCCGTTCATCCTATGCTCAAGAAAAGAAAATTACAAGGAGAATATTGGACACTGTTTAATAGGAATATTTCGTTCCACGTCAGATCCTTTTTCTGATTGTCACTGTATTTTTATCAGTTAAATCATAAAGATATTTATATTCTCTTACGATTTATATGAGCTTTTCGTTTTCCATGGCAAAAAGAAAACAAAACATCTCTGCACGGTTCTGATACTCTATTTACACTACCCGGTAAGTAGCCACAGACATGTACAGACATGAACGGTGCAGACAAAATATTCTTTCCGAGAATACTGGCCGGCCACGACCCATGTCTGTTGGCGTCTGCGCGACCGTGTTACGATAGATATAAATACGTTAATACACATTGTATAGAATAATATCATTTTGTCTGCCACCGCACGTGTCTGACACGCTGGATGTCTGTAGATATAAACGGACCTATAAAAGACCAGCCTATGTTAATTTTTTGAGGAACCGATTGCCTGGATTATTAGACGATGTGGTATTACAATTACATTACGTTTTTAAATCAAATTTTTCTACAGCGATGGACTGGGCCCTTTCATCCTGTATACTGGTCACCACGATCACCCGCTTTCACCCCAATTTATTTTTATTTGTTTAAATGTTCGAGTTGTTTTTTAAATCTAAACGTCGGCTGTTGACCATACCGTACAGAGGAGCTAAATTTTGTATCGAATAAGAACTTAGGTAAATTATCAACAAATTGTTTCTTGCAGATTGCTTTGATATTCAAAATTTAATATTGTTAATTAAGTATCTACAACCCATTTCTCCGCGACTATCTCTAAGGTTGCATGACATTAAATTAAATTTCACTTTTTATTCTTAACGAAGGTCTATAATTTTTTTTCGAATCTGTTATATGTTATTTTACTATAACTGTGAGAAAAAAATAAAAACTAATACTTACTATTATTATTACAAGCTCCTCCTTTTATATAGTTTTAATTGTAATGATATATTCCTCAAAAAAAATTGCTTGGTTTCGTTGATGTGAACATTTCTTATGCCTTTCATGTTTTCCATTAGGTAGGTAAGAGAATTTTGACTTTAAAATAAGCCACTTGAAAGCTTTTTGATGTTTTACATATTACTGAAAGTACCTATTCATGTATTATGTGCATTCTATATTCATACAAAACATAAAGAATATAAAATCACAGTAAATAAACTCTTTAAAATTAGTAGCACATATTTTAATACAGTGCTACGTGCTGACGTAGTATTAGAAACGAAGAATCTACATATTATAATTGGAAACAAAATTCCACAAAGAGAAAACTGTTACAGTTATTTACAAACAGATGCCGTTTTATGCAGGTTGTTCTACAAGCTCTATAACAGACCTTGGTAGATGGTAGCTGGGTTAAGGCTGGGATTTTGTATACATATTTTTACCGTCTAACAGGGCTTCAAGCGAGGACACAGAACTCCAAGAAAATTGAAATAATTGGTTATTATTATATATCAACGTATTCACAAAGGTTCTCGCTAGTGCGTGAGATAATTTTCATTGCTCATAAAATCACAAGAATAATTAAAATAAATGTTAAAGTACCTCAATTTAAGCCACACAGTTACTACGCCAATATGTCACAATTACGGCAAAATTATCACAGCCACAGCCACCAAATTACTTCACTCACTAGCCAGGACATATAGGACAACTTGTGTTTCACTTAATATTTATTGCTAATTTTACATTTTGTGTCCTCGAGTAAAACCATAACATATGTCACGGCTATTTTTATGTACGTCAAAATGCACGATAAACTTCAGGGAACCGTGTGGTTCGGGCCTATACGGTTTGTATACTGTCTCATAGGTCTGATTGATTCGCCGTTTCGCTCACTCAAGCTGTGCAATTCTTTTTCTACAAAATCCCCGCCTTAATGTCAGACATTTCATCTTATACGAACATAGATCCGATCCTTTTTGTTTAGAAGTTACAAACATTAAAAAAATATATATAATTTCATGTTTTGTTCAAAGTGGCCTAATAAATAAAATAGATGGTTGTTATAGCAACAATTATTATTTGCGTCATTTTGTTTATTCAGCTGACACTTAACGTTACAGATATTGTTTTTGTATGGATATTCCAATGGGAACGCCAGAAAAACAGCTCGAGAATACCGATGAAGATACCTACATAGACATCAACCTGCCCACATAGTATATATTGTGATATTTCGAGAATAAAAGTAACCCCACTCCAAAAAAAGGCCATTTATCCTACTGAAGTGAATGTACAAAATAAAGAAATATAATAGATGCTGTCATTGACAACACTTCAATTAGTGTTCGGTGTATAGGAAGTGGATCTTCATGTATCACTAAATTTTGTATAGCGTATATTGAACAGAAAAATGTCATCCGTTTTATCGACGAAATGTACAAGCGTTATATGCTGGAGTTGTCCTCAGCGATTAGAATTTTGTCAGTGGCTACTTCAACAACATGCATAAAATAATAGATTCATTTCGCTTGTCATGTGACATAAATACATAAGTCAAAAAGGTCCAATACCATGTCCACTGTGTTCCCCAAATCTAAACTCATTGAGTTTTTATTTATGGAGACATATAAAGGAGCTTGTCTACCATGTTAAAGTCACTATCCGTCAACAGTTACTTGAAGAATTAAGGATGTAGCTAACTATACACAACTTCAAAACTCTTGAACCCCCTGTATATAAAACGATTCGATTAAACCTAGTGGTTTTTCTTAATGTGGTAAAAAAGTACATGTACTTAGGGAACAAAAAAGACAATAAAAAATTGCAGACCATGACCCTTTACTTTATTACCCATTTTTTTTCAAATCTGGTCAGTTTGCCAGTGTATTTAGCCAAGTGTTCCTTCAAATTTTTGTACATTATAATGCCAGGGCGTGACATTTCTGCGTTTACCCGAGCAAGAATGACTGCTTTACATGATGCAGGACATACTAATCATCAGATATCGAACATGTTGGGCATTCCTAGATCATCTGTTGTACCAATAGGACACAGATATGAAGAAATTGATACAGTGGAAAACAGACTACGTAGTGGACGTCTTCGAGTATCTAATGAAAGGTAGGATCGGTATTTGGTGCAATATGCCCGTAGACACCGCATATCTTCAGCTTCAGAGCCCACTTTCATTTCCATTTCATTTACAGACGAAACCAGAATTGGGCTGGTTACTGATGACAATCGACAAAGAGTCTGAAGAGAGCCAGGTCGTCAACAGCGTATGAAGGGGGTACCGTAATGTTTTGGGGTGGAATAATGTTGAATCGTCCCACCCCATTAATTCTCATGCCACAGAATATGACCAGTCAAATTTACATCGAACAAGTAATGAATTAGGTGAAAATTTTGTGTTTATGGACGACAACACTCGACCACATCGCGCAAGAAAGATTCAAGAGACACTCGAAGCAGGACATATCAATAGATTAGGTTGGTCAGCTAATTCTCCTGACATGAATCCTATTGAAAACATGTGGGATTTTGTTGCTAGAGCCATTCATAATCATATTTTTCCACCTTAGACTGCAGATGAGTTAGTCGTGGCGGCGGAAGAGGAATGGAACAATGTTCCGCATGAGATCGTTAACCGCTTGATTATCTCAATGCAAGACTTTTGATGCTGTGTGCAGATAAGAAACGATCCAAACTCCATTCGTCGAGTGACGGACTTTTTAGTTCGCCAATGTAAGGCCTGCATTCGAGCCGGGAGTGGACATTTTGAACATTAGTATAGTTTATAGTATTAAGATTTGTTAATTTGGTTAATAAAGGTTAACTAATGTTGAAGCCTTAAACACAAATAATAATTATTGTTATAGCAACCATCATCTTTATTTATCTTATTAGGCTACTTTGATTGAAATATAATTTTAAAATGCTTGTAACTTCTAAACAAAATCTAATGTTTGACATTAACCAAGATAGCATCTGACATTTTTTGTCATACAGCCTGTAGAAAACCTCGTATACATAAAAAGTTACTAATACAATCTTGAAGAATTGGAATCAAACTAGATATATTTCAAATATTCTATATATTTTATGGTTTTTAGCCCTCCCTAAAGTTATTGTCACGCTGCTCCTGCTTCGACATGATGATAGTTAACGTATTGTAATATATTACAAAAGCTGCATTGTTACAGCATGTTAAAATAAGCAGTTCCGTATCTGCTTTCCGCAACGTCTAAGTATCAGCTTCCACTCCAGTACAGATGATGATTGATACAGATAATAATCAATAACAAAGGGGAGCCGTGCACACATCATCTCGCTTGAATTCGGAGAACACCGTTCTAATGCTATCTTAGAACTTTTTATCTGTACCACGCTATTGATCCTCTATATATTAAATCCTATACGTGGGCCTTGTAATTCCAAGGAAAATATATTGGCAACACTCCATCTTAATTCGACGCTCAGTATTGACGCAGCCTATCTGCTGCTATCCCTTTCCCCACGCGCATTGACTAACCTCGTTAATTTTCATTATCATATTTCATTTCCACATCGTACATCATGTTCCGCTCAAAATATAATACCCGGATCGACCATCAGATGCAGTCTGCACGCATTGTTAATATTCGAGAACGTGGAATATCTTATTTAGATAACTCGCTGCGATATCGACTGGAGACGGAATAAGATTATTGCGTGAAGGCGCGGGATGGAATCCGAGCATCTTCTGTGAAATATAATATGCCTTTTATTGGTAGACACAGCCTCAATAGAATAAACAGCTACCTGCTATTCAAATCTTATCGCGTTACGGCTTGGGAATAGGATATGTGGGCTCTCACTTTTAGTGCTCGTATTTTTAAAACAGCTGCGAATTCGTTTTGACGATAGGGGATCCCAGTGGCCCTATAGAATCAAGGAAAGAAGAGGTAGTTATATGAATGCAATCATGAAACATTTCATCATTTCAAGAGCGCTAAACTGTAGTAGGCATTAGATAGAACAATCCTTGAAAACAACAGCACAGCGAATATTTAGTTGAATGTTTAAGTTAGTAAAAATTTTGTAACTAAAACGGTATACCATTCTCCTTATAGTTTCATAATAATATTACTATTATTGCTAGTGTTGAAACGTTGATATGAAATTTGTTTTGGAAAAAGCTTCATTTTCTATAAAGCAAAGCAAACTTTTGCTTGAGAAAATATCTTAACGTTTTTTAAGACCTACTACTTTAACTGAAGCTGTATGTAATGAAACTTCAAAGCGTAATGATATCTTTCACACCTGATAAATGGAAACAAAACTCTACCCACTTCCAGATTATTAAACCTTGAAGATAAGAGTGCATCCGATGGAAACAAACTGCATTCACAACTTGAGAAATTTAAAACTTCTAGCAACAGGATAAATTTTTATCAGTAGGCGCAACTGTACGGTATGTGCAACTGATTTATACTTGGGATAGTGCCACGCATGAATATTTGAAAGTATGCTTCGATTAATTAGAGATAGCGTTCCACCGAAACAACTTTGCACGAGTCGGAATCGATAAACAGTATATAAATCTTCTGAAATTAATTGCCACTATTTGGTGTTCTATTCTAAGAGAATTTATTACAGATCGTTCTAGAATTTCTGTATCAGTTCAAATAAGTAGGTAGTTCTCAGGAACCAATCGACTACATCATATAATATTGAAAATATCTTGGAAATATATTGACTTCCGCTATACCTGATAGTATAGATACATCACAATGAAGAAAAACTTTCTTTCAAAATGACTTCCAATCTTAACGTTTTTTAGTAAAAATAGTTCTTGCGTAGTTGAAAATTTAAGCTTACAAATTAAAAACCTACAATAGTAGCTATAGTTATTTTCCTAACAAGTGCGGAAAGTGACTTTCCCTCACGCTACTGCCGTTACAGTCAAGTTGCAGAAAAAAGTCTATGATGCCTTCAGGAAACGGTTGAATGAGAAGAAAGCGGAGATATCGGAAAAAACTTTGTTGGCTTATTTTGTTCAGAGAAATTTAAGATTGAAGTCTCCGGGAAGCTTATGGGCAGAGTACATGCTTAAAATTACGATCAACTTAAATAATGGTGTCGATATATCGCAATTTAAGAAGTTAGTAGCATTTCTAAAGAAGAAAAATAGTGGCAAAAATCAGGTATTTACCAGAGATGGACAAATTCCTGTTGGAAGCCCCCGATGAAAGCAGTGATGATAATGGGAGCCGCTAGGGCTCTTAGGCGTGATTAACTTATGAAGATGACAGTTGATGACATTACGGATGAAGGTTCAGTTGTCATTGTTAAAGTGCCTGATACCAAAACACATATTAGTCGAAATTTCACAATCATTGACAAAACCAATGAAAAAGTCCCTTTTTTGACGATTTTGCGAAAATATACAGGCTTAAGACCTAAGGAGACTAACTCTCGTCGATTTTTCTACTCAGTTCGTCAGGGAAAATGAGTAAATCAACTTGTAGACATTGGGACAAATACCACAGAAAATTGCCGTATATTTAAAACTGCAAGATCCAAAGTCTTATACTGGACATGCTCTTAGAAAGAGGTCGGCGACTTTGTTAGCAAATACTGGAGTTGATGTTATGGCACTCAACCGTCATGGGGGCTGGAGGTTTTAGTGATAACATTAATGTATTATTTGACTAACAGAAAATGTAATTTTAGGTCTTCTGGTGTCGCTGAAGGATATGTTGCAGAGTCTTTAACAAAGAAAATAAAGTTTGCTGATAAGATTTTACATACCAACAGCGGCAGTGACAATGAATTTGACTCCATTCCAGTGTTTGAAGACAGAACTACTGAAGTTTATTCTAATCCGAACATATCTAACTCAATAAGTAATACAGCAAATTCAATTACTATAAAAGCAATAGATAAAAACGAGGGAAAAACTATTACGTTTAAGAATTGTACAAATTGTACCTTTAATTTTTACAAATGAGCCCAGCATTTGCTGGTGAAAAGAATTACTGATTTTTACTTACCGCATTAATGCTGTTATGAACTCAAATAACACTATTATTTTTTTGATTTCTATGGAAACAAGCCACAGTGTTGTATATTCAACTTACAGAATGTGTCAACAATGACAGTAAGTGCATATTTCAGAACGATTGTGCAAACATGTTTTTATATCTGTGGGTAGAAGTTAGCTGTTTCTTGAAAGCAGATTGCTATAGAGCAAGTCTAGTAATAGTACTAGGAACAAATATTGGGAAGAAGTTTCTTCAAAAACAGTCGTTAAATCGTGGATGCTGATTACTGATGGTACATCTGGGTAAAACGTTAATGGCTTTAAATTGCAGTTTGACGATGACGGAGTGTTCAAATGAAGAATTTTGTTGGACATTTCTTTCTTCTGATTTGTAAAGTCTTCTAAGTACCTTTCAGCAACAAAAGTTTTGATGTCCACCCTACTAGACGTTTAATATTTGTGATACCTTCTCCACAATCGGCAAGAAAAATGACCGAGGATCGCCTAAAACTGTGGCCCGTGTATAGTTCCGGATTTTGAAGGGGTAAATAGGCTGCGATTCCGGAGTGTTTTTCCTATTGAATTGATGCCTACAGGTTGGCCAGTACATTTTTCATGTTGTACTGTATACATAAGCGACGGCATCGAGTTTCTTTTGGAAGTAAGCTTGTATATTTTCTGTATACATTAAAAAAATATCCATTATTTGTTTCTTTACATATCACGAAGTATCTGGCGGAATGATTTTTGGAATTCTTGATACTGACAATTATCAGGTCTTCTTTATCTTCTAAATCGTCGACGGTGATTTTCATTATTTCCTCTTGTCTGCAAGCACCAGCCAATCTAAATATCGTTAATCATCAGGTAAGTTTCATCGGGTACCTAGCATATTCATAAATTTTATAGATCTTCTTAACTAAAAATGTCTAAGAGCCAGTGGCCGGCAACCTAGGTATAAGTAAATGATTATACCTGAAATTTTGCACAGTGAGTTTCTTATACCTATCACTCATGAGGTGGGGACTCGCTAAGCCCGGCGAGGCCGACCCAATTGTTACTCAGGTGCGAGAGGTATGAAAATTTAACCAACTTCGTTATTAAATGAACTAAGCTGCCGTTTGAAAATTTTAAAATATACAATTATTTTTATATAAAAATAACAAAGGCAGACGATTACCGCGCTTTCAAGAACATGACAGACACTTGTGAAATTGGCAAAAATTATAACTTTTAAAAGTAAGTATTTGATTAAATATGATTTTTTTATATGTTGTTCATAAAAGTATTGGAAACCTATATTTATCACGGAAGACGTTTTTTCCGAATATAACATGCCGACAGACAGCAAAACCTACTGCCCGAGCGTACGTACTCGTATATGTATAGGCGGCGTATAGTCACATCTTTTTATTATGTAGTACCATTGGTTTTTAAGCAGGCATTGCGATCAACACCCTCAGATCTAACAAATTAGGCATTTATTTTTATTGTTTATTATATTTAGCACCTTTTAATATTAAAATAATATAAGTAACAAATTACCTCTATTTCTGGAACAGGTTCTGAGATCTGGTGATGTCGATTACAATACTTGACATTTTTAACGTCAAAAATCAGATTTAATCAAATACTTTTGAAATTTATCATTTTTGCCAATTTTACAAGTGTCTGCCAGATCTTGGAAGCACGGTCATCGTCTGCCTTTGTTATTTTTATATAATAATAATTGATTGTATATTTTAAAATTTTCAAACGACAGCTTTGTTCATTTAATAACGAAGTTGGTTACATTTTCATACTTCTCGCACCTGAGTAACTCTTGAGTCGGCCTCGCCGGGCTTAGCGAGTCCCCACCTCATGACTGATAGCACAGAATATATAGCTAACGCTAAGCTATATTTTCTGTGCTGATAGGTATAAGAGACTCGCTGTGCGAAATTTCAGGTATAATCATTTACTTATACGAGTAGGTTGCCGGCCACTGGCTCTTAGACGAAATCCAATATTCTATATTTTTATAAAGGCAGTTATTTTACGAAATTTGCCAATATCCAAATCTTGTTAAACTTTACAAATACTTTTTCATTAAATATTCAAACATAATGCGTTAGCTTTCCAGAATTTGGACATTTCCAAAAAAATATGCCAAAAATACTTCCTCTTTCGTTGTTTTTATTTTTTCAGTATTACAGCAATCAATAAAATAGGAATATTGCTTCTCATATCTTTCTTTTCACTTCACGGGTAACAGATTCAAACTTGCTATCGCTATTTAATGCAAATCCGCAATCCGTAACGCTCGTCGTCTGCTCACCAATCACAGGTTTCAGGTATACAACCTGGAGGGAAGATGAAGAAGTAAGTCCATATCAGTATTTTAACCTACACCCATTATTAGATGTGAAAAAGAGAATGTGTGAATGTGAATGTTTTATATTGGCTGTCAAATCAGATCGGAAACACTTAAACCTGATTCCTCTACAAATAAATCAATCTGGGAAGAACATTCAAGGATATCAGCATGTTATACAGTACCATAAAAGTTTTCTAATTTGTGTTCGTCGTGCTTGCACTGAATGAATCCCTCTTCGAGAGCCCATAAAGTTAGCTAATACTACAGATGGGTTATCTAATTTTTAATTCAATTTGAACCGAAACATTAAACCGATCATTAAACAGTTTTATCGCTTCGAAAGGAACGCCGTATTTTAAATTAGACTGCAGCGATGAAGAAATGTTATCCTGTCTGTAGTTTTCTTGAACGTTCGGATATAAAAGTCTACTGTTGCCTCCTGGGCTGTAAATCGTTCAAGTTCGTGCCTTGCCAGACAGAATGCAAAATAGAACACTAGTGTTATTTAGAATCTTCCTCTCTTGCTCTAGTGTCTATAACTATCAGATTACCGCTGCTTTCGGAGTTAATAGAATATTTTAAAGTTGGAGCAACTGGCATTATTTAAGTTCATGCTCGTGTGATGTGCTCCTTTCCGGTAGCCCTGGGAAATACATTTTCTGGAGAGAACTCTGATAAATAATCTGGAAACAAATAAATTTATCCAGACAATAACGTGTTACGTTATACTTACATTGAAAAGAAAATAGTCGCTTATACAATGATTGTATATCTATGTACTACTAATTTATTGTGATTATAGCTCCATAAACAATTTAAAGTATTATTTAGCATACTATTATGCTCATAATATTGCAGTAATAAGACACGTCAAAGAATGATGAAATATGGTTGTATATGTATGTGAGTACATGAAATTGAAAATATAAACCAGATTGTCTACTCACATTTATCCAGAATTTGGTCATTATCCACTTTTACTACAATCCAAGTGATTTATCATAATACAATACTATGGATTAACAACACTGCTTAACAAATATGCTTTTAGCATGTAAACCTTTTTTCTGTTGAAATAACGCGCCATATTTTACTTAACTACACTGTATTTCACCGAAAATATTAATTAAATACACAAGACACTTAAGAGAAAAACATTGCCCGTGAAAATAATAATACGATTTAAATACGTTTTATACATTAGTGCCACAACTCTTAAAACAGATGCGTTAAGCAGTGCATTACTTAAAGAAACCTTCCTTTGTTCGGTTTCAAAAGATGCAAAAGAATCTCATATTAATTTTCAGTTTACATGTATTGAAATTATCAAATTCCTTTCCATAAATATCAAATATTTTGTTTCCACTTGTACCTTACCTTTGTTACAGCTATATTCCTTTACCCTGAACCAGTGTACCGATATCAACATAACCTCTTCGTCGATCGCGCTGACTATCAATCCTAGAGGATGGGACTGATGCGGGACATTTCTCCTACTGCCCGTGACACTTACCTGTTAAGCCGGTCCCAGACAATATGTCCAACGTTGATTCAAATGTTGGTTCCAATGTTGGTGCAAACGTTGGACACAATTTGCCTCATAAAAATGAGGCAAGTATATCTCCTACACGATGGAGTGAACTTTTGTTGCAACATTGTAAACATATATGGGGCCAACGTTCGTCAGTGTCGTACTTATACTGCAGATTCACAGAACGGTAGAAAATGAAATATGTGCGCTCCTGGATTGCGCTAAACCCACTTTAGCTCGTGTGGGTATGTGACGAACGATGCTTCCAACGCTGGAAGCTCCTTTGGCGTGGTTCAGATTCACCGACAGAAGCCAGAACGTGGCATGTAGCCAACGTTGGACACATGCAATTCACCAGCGCCCGCCCACATGATGTGACAAATAGTGATGTGTCCAACGTTGAAAGGCATTCGCCACATCGTCTGGAACCGGCTTTACCTGTGCCTATGACATCAGCTTCTTTTTGCATGCGATTGACACTGATTTTAACTATTTTACTTTGCCTTCTCTTGATATTGAACGCATACATCAAGCTGGTTATTTTAAGATATGTTTCAACCACTACGAAGTACGAAATGGTTATCACTGACACGTTGTTTGAGGTTATGTGGCGAAAATTAACTCCAAGGTGTTGTGTACAATTCATAGCTTTTTGTTTCTCTTCATACAATACTTTAAGGGGATAATTTGTGTATCTTTCTAATAGTGTACAATGGTATTAATTTGGGAAATGTGGATAACTGTTTAAATAGTTTTCAACAAGTAGATAAGCTTTTATGCACGTTTATGGATAATTTTGAAATCATTGAACAAAGTAACTTCCTAGATACTTTAATTGGTATTATCGTACTTACGGAAATTCATTTTTTAATGTTTTAGTGTTGTTTATGGCAAGGCCAGTTAAGAGGTTACAGCTTCGGTTAATATTATTGCGTGGCGTACTACCTACCTCATTTTACTTTACTTATTGCTAAGAACAAGTATTTTAAAATTAGAATTAACTGCAAAAATTGAATTTACATTATAAGTTTTTTATCTTATATATGGTAACCTCGCTGTCACTAAATCATATTGTTTATTAAGTTACGTCAGTTATCCATCTGGTCAGTGGACCTCAAAATGAGAGTATTTAAAAAAATATATATATCTGCGTAAATATTTGAAATATTTAAAAATGCCTTTTGCTAGACTCATCTATATGACTAACTACACCAGGAGCTAAAGTATTTGTACTTATTTAACGTTCTCCCTGTATAAAATGTAACAAAGAACGGGAAACAGAAATTAAATATAATTTTATTTTGATATTTTTTTGCATGTTTACTTCTTTCGGAGAAAGTAAAAAATTAATGAAATGAATGGTAAATTTTCAGGTTCATGGGTAAAACAGTTTGCATAGGTCGTTCTTGCAAGTGTTGTGAAGTTTATTACAAACGACATTTTTTTACAGCTGTATAAGCTGTATGTTGGAGACTATTTACATGAACTGTTTCTTTATTTTAAAATCTTCTATCGCCTAGTAAACATTGGTCCATACAAGTTGGGACAATCTGCATATGATATATTTCATTAGATATAAGTTGAATATAAAATAATACAATGTTGTTGAATGCTGTAGAACAATATTGCAGTAAAATTAATATATCTTTTAATTTTATATTCATGTAGGCATTTCGAAACCAAAGTATTTCCAAATATTCTTTCATTGACGTTTTTTAAATTATTTATATAATGAAAATAATAATATAAGTTAAGCCAATATTATTCTTAAAATACTCTGTATATTCCATTAGTATCATATGTTTGTTCCAAAAAGTAAAAAAAAATCATTATATTATGAGTATACACATAGGTAGGTATTTTACGGTTTAATAAACAAACACAACAAAATTGGAACTGATTAGTGATTATATAAAATTATGGCTGTATGCATGTATTGTCAAACTGTTTTCATTCATCCAATCATTATAAATTCCGCAAATATTAATTAAATCATATTTATGAATTCATTTCAATTGCATTAATGCCCTATAAACAATGTCCTATCGGCAAATTCACAATAAATATTTCATCAGCACTGCACAAATTTATATGAAAACTATTAAATAAAAATTATATATTTTAATGTAGCCAAATAACGTAAATTCAATATTTTAACGCATTATCATATAAGCGTATATTATAATAGTCGCTCTAGTGTTGTATGCGTACACGTATTTGGACATATAGTCATTTTAATTGAAAAATCTAATAATGTCTATTAAAGCAGTGGGTGAAACAAATTTCAAAGCTGTAGTTTTTATGAGTAAATATTGGAAACAAGTTGTTTAAAATTGAATTTGTTGAAAGTTGGGAGAAATTTTTTTAATGAAATTCAGTTTTAAATTTAGGAAATGTAAATTGGTTACTCATTAAATACAAGGTGTTCCTGTACTTTATATTTAAAATTTCAGTGCTTGCAGAACCAGTGAAAAGTTGGTAAAAACCATAGTATAATTTTGTTCTAAAACGGGATGGCACCGAAAATGCTTTTTATTAAATACGGTATAATATTAAATCATCAGATTTGTTCAGTTCATAACTAATACAAGGGGTATGAGAAACAGCTTGATCAAGGATAAAGTTCACTGTAGTCTTTTAATGCATGGATTTTCCGAATTTCTAAATGAAAAATACGAAAACTTGTTGATCAATAACTCGAAAACGGTTGAAGATAGGAATATCTTTCTTCTTCATCTTTTTGAAATCAGAAAAAAAGAATTCAACAGTACAAAGAGCGCTTCATTAAAAAATATGTTATTACTCCTTGTACCCCTCAAATTATGTACGCCACTGTGCTTCCATTAACTAATTAAAGGGGTTCAGTTTCAGCCCTGCGACTTTTATTGGAAACTTTATTTCAAATGAATAATAACGATAATATAAGGTGGCCAAATAGTTATTTATGCAGCAAGTACAAAAAGTAAGTGTTTATTGCACGCGACGAGAAATTGTTCAACGAGGCCGTCAGACCGAGTAGGACAACACGTTGAGTGCAATAATCACCTTTTGTACGAGTTGCGTACAATATTTTTTCCACGTTCATGCAAAAACCAAAAAAAAAATGTTTTATTTAGATGACACTAAGCTAGGAAAATATGACGTCAATTTGAACGTTTATGTTTGTCATGATGACAAAACGCTGTAGTAGAATGACATGAATACAATAAACATTTTATTGCACTAGTGCAATAAAGAACCACTTTTCTACTAAATATAGTTCAATAAAGTTTTGTTTTTTGCATGAGCGTTGAAAAATATAATGATGATTGATAATATGCTATTTTACTAAATTCAAAATCGTTTACTAAAGCCAGCCAGCAACAGTTTTACCGAAAATTGTTTATTTAAATATTGGAAACAAATTTGAAAAGTTATCAACACGAAATGTATTCAATTCTACTTGTTCTTCCTAAAACTATTAAAATTTTCTATCTGCATTTCTGAATGATCCTGAGGTGCCACTAGTTCTTGCTGATGAAATATACTTTGTTAGATTTTCAACTTATTGACGATACTTTCCTCGATATAACCTTCAGCCCTAGTTAACTACAATCCTCCATATCTGAATATCAGCGAGGAAGGTGGCAGACGTCCTCCTCAAGCAACGGCTAGTGTAACTGGACAGTGGCGTAGCTGGGCCTCGCACTTAAAGGGTGATTTAATACCGAACGCCATGAACTCTAAATAGTACGAATAGCACCCTAAAAGACCTTACTAAGAAAGAATAAGCTTTACCGAGGCTTTACCGCACGTAATATAATTAATTTGCAAACCCTGCTGGGTGTGCTCTATTATCGACATATTTTTTAGTACTGAAGAGGTTACAAAAAATAATTCTTTTTAGCACTTAAACACCTCAAAATTATGAAATTTTCAGATCATCCAGACTTCACTACTTTAACTAGTTTCATCATAGACGAATAATTTTGTAAACAAACTTTCTGATATTTTACCATACTTTTCTTGAAAATATACAGGGTGACATTGAAAAAACTACAATGTATAGTATCACGCGATAGAGGACCAAAAAATATATAGTTAAAGTTGTATACACTAATGTCCGATCGCCTTTTGTTTTCAAGATACAGCATTTAACATTTTTTTTTTTACTTTTTGTAAAATTAAATCAGCGTCCAATGGCGGAAGAAAAGGGCCTCGCTGATGCGACTTCGCCCACTTCTAGATTAGTCCACGCACTGTAACTGGATGCATCTGGGAGTTTTAAGTATTCTGCAACTCTTTGGGGAGTTGCAAAACTGTTGTCAACTGGTTGAATCGTACACTTACCGTGATTATAGTAAATTAAAAATCTATCGTGTTTTACTTGAATCGTAAATACTTATGATAAATTTAATATCCGTTGCACTCTGATCCTACACGTTTCTTATTGATTTTGGTATCATGTAAAGTTATAACCAAAATTTTTCCCGTGTCTTCTACATCTTTTACAGTTGACACAATTCTAACCATCAATGTGCCCTATTTAAACCGAATATTAGTACCACTTTCATTAAAAAAGACTTATCATCTGGAAACTGTTTTGAAAACATAGTAACGGTTCGTTTCATATTATGATATAATATAAGTATCTATATTTTCGTTTATTTATATAGTACTTTTCAACATGGAATATGTAGACCATAAAATGCATGCCTTAAAAGATTTTGCCTAAAATAATGAGACATTGTATAAAAAAAAACTAAAATATGTGTAAAAAATAGGTTACTGTCTCAAAAAAAAACGCAAATATTACACTTTCATCAGTTCTTATTGCGTTTTTTGTTCTCCTCTACTAACAAAATATTTCATATACTTTCTTGTATTTTTCCTTGGATTTTAAAGGAAATAATATATTGATTTAGTAAAATTTTGCTTTTGTAAACTTGTTGTTTAATATACTACTTCGTTATTAATAATTCGAAAATCAAAATTAATAACAAGTGTAAAAACTGTTTTAGATTTTGGGATGATTATATCGAAGAGAAATTTATAAAATACACATAAGTATTTTACTTTTATTTTTTAGGCAGACACACAATTCTAAGCAACTCCTAACACCTTCTTCAAAACATCTATTCTAAATTTCTTGCAAACCAGGTGGTCACCCACACTGACGAGTTCCATTTTGAAATTCTCTCGTCTCGGCATAGCAGAGGGTAAATCGACCGCGAATAGATGTGCTGCTGCTCCTGTAATTTCATAAAAGCCGGAAGAACTAGGGCATATTGATTGAAAATTGTCACGTACTGTAGGATAGCTGTGTCCATAGAGATATATCCAGGGAAGCTTAAATAAACCTTTATTATCAGTGTCTTTCCGGGTTTTGCCATGTTTATTTAATTCAACACGGGTTCCTAAAAATATATTTATACTATCAGTAACAATACAAAAACTGCGCTACATATATATTTGATGTTACTTTACTAATATCATTATAAGTTTTATGGGTCCCACAATTTACACAATGTTTCTAATCAAAAGCGATTTAAAATTTCTTGTGAAACCTATAACGTACCTTATTAATTTATCTTTTCAATGTGGCATATTCCCTGAGGTATTAAAAATTGGGAAAGTATTACCCATCTTAAAAAATAATTATCGCATGTCTTTGAATTGCTATAGACCAGTAACTGATCCTATTATCTTTTCAACAGTATTTGAATATGCTAACTTAAAGCGGTCATGAATTTCTTAAATAAGATACAAATTTTATCACATAATCAACATGGATTTTGATGAGAATTGTTTACCGTAACTGCTATTCATTCTTTATATGATGCAGTCATTAAATGCATTGATACGGGCAAATGCCCAATCGGGATTTTTTGTGATTTAAGCCGTGCGTTTGATTGTGTTAATCATGATATTTTAATTAACAAACTTTATGGCATAAGAGGTGTTGCATTACATTGGTCAACTAATTTTATGACATTTCGAAAACGATATGTTTGTATAGGTACAACATACCACATCAAATGCTGTAAATGTAACCAATTCCGATTCTTGTTTGGGAGTATCACAAGGATCAGTTTTGGGTCCTGTACGCAATTTCTTTAAAAATGACTGACAAAATCTGTTACACCAATGGTATTTGTTTTCATTCCACCCGAACTGTCACATATCACTGGTTTGGTAAAGTAAGTTTACTCTTAAATCGTTAGCAATATTAATTTAAAATTGTGAAGTGATTACTAACGCCCGCACTTCGTTCGAAATGACGTCATTATCAAGAACGCACTTAGGACGCTAAGTTAACGTTTTAGAAACCGAGGTGCAAACATATACGTACAAAAGTTAAAATCAACATCTTACCTTGTACTGGTAATTTATAATATCTAACATTATTCATATTAAGTTCATTAGTTTACAAAACACTCTACATAACTATTCACTTGTAGTACTGGAATAAAATTGAATAACCAGCAACAGCTGTGTCGTTTGTCGCTAATAATCCATTTCGGTTTTGAAAATCTGTGTTCAATGTCCACAGAGGTCACTGAATTATATAGAAGTATACAGAGTGTCCCTAAAAGGTTGGGACAGCGTTTCGCCACATAAAGTATAGCTGAAAATAAGCCAATTTAACTAAACTTGCCTTAGTCTAAAAGTTCACAATCACGGAGCTACAGGGTGTCAAAGGTTATAAAATAAATCGGGTTTTCTTTAATAACTTTCGACTGTTTCACGTTAATTTGACGAAATTTTGTATCCAGGGGTTTCTTAGGATGGGAAATTCAATTTTATTGTCCATTTTGTATATCTTCTTGAGGGCGCCAACGGCGACGATTTTGAACCATTTAAACCGTTACAACTTTTTTTATTCCACCCTGTATATTATTTTGGACTCTTCCCCAGTTGTTTTATAGTTAAGAAAGGTTATCTTATTGAAGTCGCTTGGAGCAACGGTTTCCGAGAAAAACACATCTAAATCTTTTGTTTGCAGTGATCTTAATACTAAAAAAAAAAATAAGTAAACGCAAACATAAATAATTAAAGTAAATGCTCAAAATGGCCACCATTTTCTTGTATGCAGAGATCTATTCTTCGTACAAAATTTATTTGTACTCTGCGTAGCATGTCTTCATTCGTAGCGATTTCTTGAGCAGCGGCGCGAATTCGTCGCCTTAGCTCATTTTCGTTATTTATAACGACAGAATTAGACCTTGTTCTTATGTGTTTCCCACAAAAATGTATAATAGAATAAAATCTAATAGGTCCTATTGTTTAATTAAAGAGAGATATTTGCACTTTCTGCAAGAAAAAATACCAGTGTTGCATAAGGATAAATGAATAATTTTGAATTTTGTAGATAAATATAAAGTCTTCAGATTTAGATGTTTTTTCTCAGAAACCGTTGCTCCAAGCGACTTCAATAAGGTAACCTTTCTTAACTATAAAAGACTAGGGAAGATATTTTTCTAGTCCAAAATAATATACAGGGTGGAACAAAAAAGTTGTAACGATTTAAATGGTTCGAAATCGTCGCCGGTGGCGCCCTCTAGAAGATATACCAAAATGAACAATAAAATTGAATTTGCCATCCCAAGAAACCCCTGGATACAAAATTTAGTGAAATTAGTGTGAAACAGTCGAAAGTTATTAAAGAAAATGCGATTTATTTTTTAACCTTTGACACCCTGTAGCTCCGTGATTATCAATTTTTAAACTAAGGTAAGTTTAGTTAAATCGACATATTTTCAGTTATACTTTATGTGGCGAAACGCTGTCCCAACCTTTTAGGGACACCCTGTATATAATTTTTCATGGATGGCACATTTAGCGTGGGTTCAGAAAATTCTTCTTTGCCATCTGCTATACGGCATAAAGTCAAGAAATCCCGGATTGTTCTGCAAAACGGTATCAATTTTTTCTTCACACGTTCAGCACTAGGTCCTTATAACTGGGAAATAAATTGACGCAAATAAAAAACATTATTTACTGCGTTATTTATTGAATATCCTGATGCTGTCACAGTTGCTTCAAGACGGCGAATAACTGAAGGTATCCGTGAATAATTAAAATGTATGTATGCTAAATCTTCGCGAATTCTAGGATCGTTAAATATCCGGTTGAGCATATAAAATAGAAGTAGCATCACTTGAGTGTAGTCGCTGTAGAATACTTTTTATGCCGTCAAAATGAATGTAGTAATATGACGTTGCTTTTAACTACGTATCCCAACATACGGTTCCATTGCAACTGTTTTATTTTACGAGTAGTAACCTGCTGAAAGTCTAAACATATCTAAATAAAAACAGTAGCAAGAATATTATTATCTATGTTTATATTTACAATTATTGAAGCTTTATATTCCTTTAGAAAAAACCATGTGAAATAATTTCACATTTTTTATGGGAAATAACTACAATGAGAATGGTCAAGAATACAGATTTGCCTTGTTTCATGAAAATTACGTCACTTTCTAAGGGAATGTGTTCCACTAAACTCGAGAATCGAGCCCCTGCAGGTGAATAAATGGGATGTTTCTGTCGATTAGCTGACATGAATAAGATTAAATTTGTTTTCGTATAAATATAGTATTTATATATTTTTAGGTATTAATAATATTGTGTGAGACTAACTACTCAGTGGACAAAAGCCCCAACCTGCGTTGAATTACACCCACAATATCTACCCATATATTCCTTATTATTAGCTTTTGTAACATTTTTTATTGTTTTAGAAAGGTATTTTAAGCTAATATTAATCAAATCTCCTACAATTCCTATCAATGAAGTCATATGTATGTTCTCTGATACCAAACATCTAGGTATGCTAATGAACAATTTCACAGACAAAGCTCTATTCAATAATTATCTAAAGAAATAATTAATCTATATAAATTTACTAACCTGCTTTAATGAAACACTCTCTATATATCTATATCTAACTTCACTTTTTGGCACCTGAGGAAGCAATCCTAAAAATGCAGAAATAGGTCAGATCTCATCTATTATTGTGGTTCAATTGTCGTGTTCCCACTGCCAAAAAGTGAAGTTAGATATTTATAGAGTGTTTCATTAAAGCAGGTTAGTAAATTTATATAGATTAATTTCTTTAGATAATTATTGAATAGAGCTTTGTCTGTGGAATTGTTCATTAGCATACCTAGATGTATCAGAACATACATATGACTTCATTGATAGGAATTGTAGGAGATTTGATTTATATTAGCTTAAAATACCTTTATAATACAGTAAAAAATAAATAAAGTATATTTAAATGATATCTGCGAGCGAAGTGCGGGCTTTAGTGATCACTGAGACAAATGCCGAGTGTTAATTCAGATATTTGTGGACGCAGACATGAAATTATCGATCAACATTTCATACTTCGTGCCTGATACTGATACATCATAGGAGATAGGAGTTACAACTGTCACTAACAATAATACATTTCACGTTTTGACCCACACAGGCTAGATCTCTGGTTGTAGGAAATTTTAACTGACAGTTTTCTGGAGACTAAATAACCAAATCGACAAGCGCTTAACGACACGCTAATAAATCATACTTACCTTTTAAATTAATTTTGGCTTTGTCGTCCGAGCAGCAAGCGAGTGATACATTTTCACTAATCATTGGAGCGTAGAAGGGAACTCTATTTACATTAACTCTCAAATGAAGATCTTTATCGTCGAAGTCGTGACAGTTACTAATGGATAGAATTTCAATCTCAGCTGGGCCAACTATCTGGAATATGAATTTCGCTCAAGGTCGGGCTGGGAATATGGCTATATGGACACTTCAGATTTCTTAATGGAACTTCTTTATTATTTAACGTGGTAAGTAAAGTACTGTTGGTAAAATAAACTGATGGAAAAGTTGTCAAAAAAAAACAGATAGATTCATACTTCAGTCTTTCATTACTGACATTTAAGGTATGGTAACAAATTAGATATACAAGTAGTTAGGAGCTACGTAGCCTCAAAGTAATTTTTTTAATTTGGTTTTTGGCTATAACTTTTTTAATACTGGAACGATATTTTTATCAAATTTGGCACACTTATTACTTTTATAGAGACGCAATTTCTGGTAAAATATTTCTTGAATTTCAGCTCCCTAAAGATAAAGAAATGATCATAACTGAAGTCAAAACAATCAATGGTTTGCGAGAAAATTTACATATCAATTTTTTGAACATATTGATCAGTCTCATTTCTTTTACGATTAAGCAAAGTATACTTTGAAAACAATTGAATGATAGCTGTCCTATTATTGCTTTGGCGGTAATTTCAAACCTTATAGCTCTTAATAATTAGTGTTAATAATTATCAGATTATAACAATACTTTTCTTAGATCTCTTATAGTACCATTAATATCAGTTTTACTTGCAACGGAGTTGGAATTGTCAGGCATTACATACAATGGGAAAAACTTGAGAATATTGGTTTTCACAGTAGGCAAATGTAATATGGATTCCCTATGACGGGTAGCCAAGTTGTGAGAGATCAATAATACTGGGAATACGTTTATATAAAAACGTAACGGATTGATAATATCTGCTGCAGCTGAGTGGGGTAAAATTAAGTCTGGATAGTAATACATGAAAAAATCCTGTTCAAGGTAAATACCATAAAATAATTGAAAACACAAAAACAAAATCAAATAAGAATAATTTAATGGGCTAAATTTCTACGCCACAGAATTTTATTTCATTTTACAATTCAATAGCACTAGTTACTTCTATAATATTGAAAAAATATTGTTTTTAGCAATGATTCAACTCTCGTCAACGTGTACTATAAATCTTTAGAAATTTTTCTAAACTTGGAACACTTTTATTTTTGTCCAGGACTAACCTATAAAATGTTCATTATACATGGGTTTCCTAAATAATAACATCCATCATTCACTTGTGAATAATGAAATAGTTATTCACTCGTTTCAAAGAATCGGGAGCGAACTAACAAAATTAAAATTCTCCGGTGTCAGCAATTGAACCTGAACCTAATGTTTTATTTGCTTTTTTAAATTTATCAAGTGAACGACAAAAATGTCAAACTTGAAAGTTAGGTGTTTTGACAGTTTTGAATTGTATGTTATGTCATGTCAAAATATTCTGTCATATTTTCAGTAAAAGTTTGTTAAAAGATTGTGAATAATTGTGGACAAAGTATAGTTCTACTTACATATAATGGCTATAATACACTCGGGTGATTTACAGCACTCGGTTACGACTCGTGCCATAACCTTCACCCATCTTAGTGAATAACAACCATAATTAATTTATTTCATGAGTAATTCCTGTTTGCCGTAAACAAATATAAAAATTAGGTACTGATTTTACAGAGAATTTGTGCCTAAAGTCTGAGTTTCGCCATATTGACTGCCTCATTCAAATTGCACTACTGTACCAGCTCTATGCATTAGTTACACTACACGATTTTCCTCAGCAGAGCGGAAAATTACTTGTAAGGACTAAGAAAAGTAGTTTGTGTTCAGTCAAGTTTACATGCCAAAAAATTAGATACAGAAATTACATAAAGTACAATGCGGTTGTTTTAAGCTTATTTAATGCTAAGTGGAATAAAACATTTTCTGCAAAATTGATTGAAAATTATCAATGGTTATTGATTGAAGGAAAATTTATAGTATAGCAGTAGTTTGCTTATGTCATGTTCTTCAAGATATTATAATGCCAAAATCAAACTGAAAAATAAAACATGTTTTCAAATAAATTCATTGTTTTCTTAATTATTGGAATTAGTGATAGTAGTACAGAAGAATTCCGAGTACGCCTCCTGAAATTTGGAGTGAGCGGAAGGAAGCCTTTTGATGGGAAAATCAAAAAAACTTTACAAGAAAACTTATGCTGATTTTGTTAAATGGTGTTCCTTTGAAAACATGAACCACTACACTGAATATGTGCTTCTAGCATATTTTTTGGAAAAATGTGAAAATTTAAGCCGTCCCCTTTGTGGTCATATTATTCCATGTTAAAGGCAACGGTACAACAACTACAACATCATAACGTTGACATTAACAAATATTCAAGATTAATAAAATTCTTTAAAAGAAAAAAATATGTACTAAGGAGGAAATTTACACTTTTTTGAGAGCCCCCGATGAAATATTTTTAATGATTAAAGTAATGATGATTGAAGATAAAAACTTATCCTCAAATGTAAAATAAAATGTACCTACATTTTGTTTAATTGTATTCAGGACTTATATAAAACTTTGCTATAAAAGAATCCAAGACTAAAATACACGTTTATATCAGTCATTGACGTCTTATATCTTGAAAAATGAAATTCAAATTAAAACTTACATAAAGAAAGTACTATTATCCAAAAAAACTTACATACCTACTCTGTTAACAACACCTTGCATATAAAACAAGATAACTTGTATTTTAATTGCAATAATTAATGTTTGTTTCAATTTTTAGATTTTTAAATAATTTAAACGTCTTCAGTACTTTATTACCACGGCATGACCAATTCTTCCATTTAAATATTTAAATGGCCATTTCAATTCAGCTGCAGTAAACGACACATTGTAGTTATTTTAAGATACTTACTTTCGTACTGCTGGGCACATAAAGATAACAACAGAATAGGACGTTCAGTAAAAAATATAACGAAGTAAGAGGCGGTATATTAGGAGGACACTTGCAGCACATTTTTACGAGTTTGGAATGGAACACCGCATACATTAAAAACAGATAATGCTTAGTAATAAACCGCTTTATGATTAGACTCGGAAGGTAATTTCCGATATATATATATCCGAGATCATTAGTATCTACACAGGGTGATCACAAAAAAATGTTCGTAGTTGATGTTATTAAATACGAGTACATATTTAAAAAAATGGAGACACACTATTGGACCCCGCAGCCGGTAAACCGTATAAAAGCTATATTCGTGGAGAGATTGGCACCCTCTCTGCGGGTATGGTAGGGTGGAATAATGTTGGCTTGGGTCAATGTGAGAGATTGATACCGGTTGGCATTTGACTATCCCCCTAATTAATGAGGTTTTCCAGGTTTCCCTCATTCCTGCACTGAATGGTGGTTAGGGCCTACCAACGTAAGTCGTTCCTGGGCGCAAATGCGGCCTGCTTAATAATAATAATATGCCGCCCCCTCTCCCGCACAAGTCTTCGACTTCTGGGCTAATCCTCGTGATTAGAATGAGGGGTAGAGATATTATTATTATTATTTATTATTTACCAAAGACATTATAAAAAAAAACAAAATACTTGAATACGTTCTTTCTTCCGAAGAGAATTAAACAAAATCAAAAATTAAAAATCTGGAATAGAGGTGACAAAGTTGAGCAAAATAAGTTTTAACTTTGGTATTTACTACAACTTCTTTTTATAGCGGATCAGGAAGAAACCAGGGAAAGTTGAGGTACAAGTAAATGATAAATAATAATAATTAATTTACAAATTTCTCCAAACCAACAATTGCCGAAAATATTTCTTGCTTCAAAATTTATGATACTCAAATTACCAATAAAATAAAGACCTCAAAGGCAAGATGTTATTGTGGAATTTGAAAAAGTTTTGCCTTATCCTGCAAAACAAGGCAAGCATTTTCTGAATGTCTTGATCATGTTTTGTATTGTATTTGAATCGGTCAGTGGTCGAGCGGTTTAAGGCGTCAGTACTTGAATCGAGGTGACTAAATCGCTGTGTGTTCGACCCCCGCAGCCAGTAGATCATATATAAACTATATTCGTGGAGAGATCGGCACCCTCTCTGCGAATATGGAAGAATGTTGGCTTGGGTCAATGTGAGAGATTGATACCGATTGACATATGACCACCCCCCTAATTAATGAGGTTTTCCAGGTTTCCCTCATTCCTGCACTGAATGGTGGTTAGGGCCTACCAACGTAAATCGTTCCTGGGCGCAAATGCGGCCTGCTTAATAATAATATGCCACCCCCTCTCCCGCATAAGTCTTCGACTTCTGGGCTAATGCTCGTGATTAGAATGAGGGGTAGAGATATTATTACTATTATTGTTTTTTCTAGTCGCAAAGTTCTTGTCTCGCAATTTTGAGAGACTCTTGAATGATTCTTGTGCGATTCCTGCATACAAATAAGAAACATTATTACAAATTTTCTAACAGTGGTGGTTACACGTATGTACGTAACTATCGACATGATGAATTGACGACAGTGGGCGATTAGTAGACGTTATAAAGTATAGAAGCGGATAGTTTTCCAGAATAAGTAAGAGACAAAACTTAATCGGAGTTCATTCAGTTAAGTGGCAATGAATTTATACCTAAGTGATTCTAGTTCAACAGAACTAGACCACCTAGATTCAATAAACTTTGATTTTAAATAAAGTATGCACTTACAGTAGAAAAAATATATTTTTTTAGCTAATGTTCACTTTAATATTACCATTTCTTATATTTGTAAGTCCTTGCTGCAGCAATATTTCTTGTATTTTGTCGCAAGACTTTTTTTAAATGTTGTCTTGTCAGGTTGTCACATCACCAAGACAAGATACCAACACTATATACCTCAATAGAAAAATAAATTTCATAATCAAAAACAATTATTTAATAACAAAATCCAGCCTTTTGTTAACAAATATTTGCATTTTTTTATATTTCTTATACACGCCAGATATACAAACAGTGTTTGCAGACGTCCAATGTTTAAAGAAGACTCATACAACTAAATAAAAAATAAATAGATACAAACAAATAAAAATCAGACAAAATCATTAAAATTGCAGGTTAAAAACTCATCAAAAGAGTAAAACTCTCTCTTTAATAGAACATTTTTTACTTTATTTTTAAATATTTTTGTATTAAGTTCTCTTACTTATGCAGGCGATGCATTGAAAAGCTGTAAACCCAGAAAGTCCCTTTCTCGTTCTTTGGTCTAAAAAATCTACCACCAACCATACTACCACAAGAATGACACTGAACTATGAAAGTGGTGCTGATTATTTTTGATGTAGAGAATACATTGGAAAATATAAATAGATAGACTGTAAGAATGTATAAATCAATAAAATAATTTATGCAATGGACCTTGTATCCTAGGCCAGACATAATACATATGGCTTTTAGCTGCAGGAAAACACTTGTACACTAGAGGGTGCATGTTTCCATATCAGGAGACGATGTTTTTAATGTAGGCAGTGAAACTTTGTAAACCAAACTGCGGAGTAGATACAGGTGTTTGGATATTTTCTTACATACATATTCAATATGATGGTTGCAAGATAATTTAGGATCCAAACAAACTCCCAGGAACTTAAGGCTGCGAACACTATAGATCACAGTTTCTGTTTTTGTTACATTCATGATCAATCAATTGCTAATAAACCAGTCATTTGCGAGTATTATAATTACATATTTCATTTATGTTTGTTGTTGTCATTTGATAGACTGAGAGGGGAGTAATAATTACCCCCACTATACCTCTCCTTGAATGCGCCCATGGTACAAATTAAACTCAATGGTTTATGTAAGAAGATGTTTCTCCCGGATTTTCACATATTAGATTTTTATAATATACCTATACAAACAGGTAGATATATTAATTATTTTTTTTAGAATTGATTTAGAATACCTTATAAGGGCGTAAAAATACATGAGCTAATAATGGAAACGTATCAGATAGAACTCTGTGTTCCAACAATCTAAGAGGCACCCTGTAAATCCCAGGCTCTATGTCGAGTCCGATATTAATGGGGTCCGCCATTACATCCAACCGTGTCTGATAAATGCGGAATTTGATTTAATCTTGTCGTGCTTCCTGTTGAATGTGGCTTTGATTAAATGTACAAAATTTACATGAAATTGTAAATTTTACTCGAGTTAGCAGAATCCGTTATTAGATTTGGCGTATTTCGGGAATCCAGACTACATGTTAATTATTAAGGAACGGAAGAATGTTCTGCTATGTTTATTAAATCTAATTAAATGTGAACCTGGTTCGGATGCCGCTATATTAAATCGTAATCCATATTCATAGCTGGTTTGTTGTCGCTAGTTTCGCTTGCAGAAGGAAAAATACGGCGTTCGTGCTAGGAATTTCAAAAACCAGGGGGGAGGAAATTAATACAGTCTGGATCCATCCTTTTTAGTTATTCAACTTATTCAAGGTGTTCCGTAGCGTGTCAAAATATCTAGAGATAGACCAAACATAAACAATGGCGACGCTTTATCTTTATATGAATTTTTATCTATTAGGGTGTCGATCTATACAGGATTAACTATGACTAAGTGCAAATATTTTAAGAGAGTGTAGAGAGATATAAGAATTAAAGAGTCGTCCAACAAAAAATGTCTAAACTTTTTTTACTCTGAACGCCGACTCTGTAAGCCTCGAGGTTAGGTACATGTCAAATGTGTCAAAAGTAGTGACAGGGTATAACGTTGCCATGTGTAACGATTTTCGCCACTTTAGAAAATATATACATATTATATTTAGTTTTTTTATTTTATTTAACTTACCTTTTATACACGATTGGAAAATGGTGATGGTCCATTTGCCGTTACACGAGAGCGACAAAATAAAGTATAGAAATCCGTGCGATAGACAAGGATGACTATATTGGCGACGTTTTAAAATCTAAATAGTCACCGCCTGTTTTGCCATTCAAAACAAATAAAAGGGGGAGTGACTGCTCAGATGTTATTCTAATTTATAAAATGTCTTACTATAGCCATCCTTGTCTATCGCACGGATTTCTATACTTTACTTTGTCGCTCTCATGTAACGGCAGATGGACCATCACCGTTTTCCAACCGTGTATACTTATTTTTACCTGGGCGCCAATTCGCAGAACATGATTATTTAATACATTCGAAATATAATTCCCGTTATTAGCTTTGGATTGATAACTTTTAATTTATTTATTTTTTATTTTATATAAAAACAAACATGAATTTCCTTATCTCAGTAGTAGTTTCACATGAGATATTTAATAATATTTTTTTTTTTTAGATTAACTCAGATAACTTATGTTTTTATGCGTTTAGTTTTTATTTAAATAAATATTAAATTGATATGATTTTATAAATTATATCAAATATATTTAAATTTTGTTTAACAATTGTAAAAAAAATATTTTCCAATAACTTAATTAAGCTATCTAACCTATCTACCAATTATCTACTGTTTCTTGCGTGTATATACAATAAAGGTTGAATTAGGAATTACCTCTAAGTTCATTAATTATAGTCCACACTATACAGTGCTTTCGAAAAGTAACGGATAAATTCATTATTTTTGAAATTGAGAAGATTTCGAAAAAATCCCCTGGAACGTCGATTTTGTTTTTAAAAAAAGCACTTTTTGACATACGACCCATATTTGTGACGTCATCGTTGTTCGAGATATGAAGTCATCGGCAATTTTTTTAAATAGCAACTCCCAATTTTGACCATGCCATTTGAAAGAATGCATCATTCTACATACATACATCATGAACAATTATGGTGTTACATAATAAAAATTTCAGGAAAATAATATTTGAAGATTTTAAAATTTAATTTTCAAAGGAACGAAGAATGAATGGAAAATACTGCAGCTAACCGGATTAACTTTTATCCATCAGGTAATTGGGAGTTAAAATGTTTATTTTTGTCTTGTCTACATTTGACAACGGTGTTATCTCGGACGATGATTGTCTTAGGGGCCGATTTTCCGGGGGAATAGAGGATTTTGCTCCATTTTTTAAACATTGAGCTAGAATTTTTAAATTTTTTTGTCTTTTAGGCCTCCCTGAACACGTAGTTAGATTTTTTGTACTTTGACAGGCCACTCTGTATAACTGTAATATTTATACCAAATTATTAAAAAATATACTGGACTCTAGTCGATTTCAAATAGATTGCTGTTACTTTCAATTCAAACTGTCATATTTGCTCTTTACACTGGACACACATAATTCCTGGCATGTAATTCCTGTAATTTAAATACAACAATAAAAAATATTCTCCACGCCATCACTCCACGTGACAAACGAAATGAAAATAAAATAAAAGTTATATAATACAACAAGTGCCGTCCATGCACCTTTCCAAATAAAGCATTTACTTGAATCAATCAATTTTAATCAGTGCTGCCAATCCCACCGCTTCATCACGCGCCGACACCGCGCTCGAAAAGAATAAAAAATAATTAAAAGTTCCGCAATCGCTCCCATTCCAACTCTAAATCAAAATCATCGTAACTGCATAAAATATTATGAGCATGAATACAAATTTGCCGATTTAAATAAACAGCATATCAGTATTAATTACATCTATATATCTATAACGGTCATTTATTTGAATTGATGGGGACAACAGCGCGAGTAGTATTATTCGCAGAATGGGACGACAATTATTCAGCATTGCCCGAAATTATTATAAATTTAAATCCAAATAAAAAACGGTATTTGGAGAATACTTAATAAGATTTATTGATTTAATCAAATTTTGCCATCCGATATAATTTAATTATAACCACCTGGAATACACAAATTTCGTTAATGAATTTACCGTGATGTGAATAAAATGGATTTATTTGCAGAACTATTAACAAGAAAAAATTAGGCCAATAGTTCGAAATATTACGGAAAGATCTGAAAGGCAAAACAAAATCTGAATTTTCAATTCGAAAGATAAACCAAAAGAAGTTTTTGAAGATTTTGCAACGACAATCAGTTTGGGGAGGATAATTTAAAGCTCTTATGTCAGGTATCTCTTTGATTTGGATATTTAGATAGATTAGAGACACTAAATTTGTTAATATTTTTTCTTCAAAATTTGAAATAATGATAAACAAAAAAACTGCCTTACCATTAAGACAGTTTGTTTCAAATTTATTTGTCAAGGAGAAACTATAAGCCAGTAACTATTGTCAAAATTATATGCTCTTCAAAGTATCAGAATTATGGTCGAAATTCACTTACAATAACAGAGTACCTACCTCTCATCTCATGATGCCACAAATTTAGATCATTCATATTGCTGTCCATATAGGTATTTAGCTATTCCAAATGGTAATGCTTCCTTGCTATTTCTGTTATTTAATTGATGTCACATAACATCAAACAACGTGTCATTGCTAGCCATTTTGTTTTCGTAGTTTCGTAGTAGGTGAAACAGATAAAAAAAACTTGTACACAAAACATAGAATAACAAAATAACCAACTTGACGTATGCGTTCAATATCAAGAGAAGGCAAAGCAAAATATTTGTTGAGCTGTATCTGTAATGTGTTGTAGATTACCAGTACGATATCAAGGGAAATATGCTGGACAAATTAATAAGATACCAATTTATTATGTTCTTTACAAAAGGCATAATTCGAGACAGACTTCATGAAGAAGACGAATTGGTAACTTTTCAAAAAGCAGTGTCAATTGCATGCAAAGAAGAAGCTGGTGTCGTAGGTACAGATGTCAAGGTCGGTAGGCACAACGTCCCGCAGGGAGCCTAGGCCACAGCCTAGGATTGACAGCTAGCGAAGTCAACAAAGAGATTATGTTGATACCAGTGCACTGGTCCAGGGCAAGGCAATCAAGCTATTGCTTTTTAACTAATACAATAGCTAACGCATCTGTTTTTAGAGTTGTGGCACTAACGTATAAAATGTATTTAAGTCGTTTTATTATATTCAGGGGCATTGTTTTTGTTTTAAGCATCTTGTGTACTTCATTATTTTTGGTAAATTACAGTGCAATCAAGTAAAATATGGCGCATTACTCAAACAGTGAAAAGACGTATTTTTTAAGCAGTGATAATGAAAGTGCAGTGCTAGTGATAACGATAGTATTGTGATAAATCAGTTGGAGAGTAGTAAAAATGGATAATGATTAAATTTCGTGTGCGTAAAGTATATAAACATACTTTATTAATGATTTATAGAAATGTGAAAGGATAGGAGGTGGTCATTAACAATTTTACAAATAAAGTGTATTTGAATTATTCTTTGAGATAGTGTCTAAAAATCCTAGTCATTGACTTTCCTGAAGAGTATTTTATATAAAAAGTTATATTTCAAGATACTAGTATAACACTAGCAATGGTGTGGAATATGCATTCAATCTACTCATGAAAACCTTAATATCGGAGTGTGATCAGCGGTCTTCAACAAGTCTTTTATTGAAAAGTCACGAAAAAAGCTGTCAATTATGTGTTCTACATAGTCAACTGTACCGCAGGTTAAATTATTCATACTTATTTAAGGTCCACCCTGTATGTTGCATGTTAGTAATTGCAGGTATTGTAGAAATTTAAGAAGAACACAATCATTCTAAGAGTATTCCACCCACGCTTTAAAAAGACGATTGAAGCAAGGCGCAAAAAGATAATTAATTATTACCCAACTTGGACGTGGCAGCAATCAGTTTATTTAGAAGAGGAGAACTACTTAAAGTAATAGCACTTCGCGGCATTCCAAAATTTCTATTTTTAATCCATTAGATCCGAAATTAACGACTCGGTGTCACGAGTGATATATTTTTACTTGCCAGTCCAATGGGTCTGAGGATATGGACAAACATAAGGGGAACAGAAAAGTGCAATTCGTCAACGATATTTATGGTGCAGCTGGAAGAGGTTCACTAAAAACTAGTTTTGTTAGGCTTCACTGATTGATGATTATGAAAATACACTTAACATTAACAGTAGCACATACAATATTTTAACGGCAACACATGCTTTTGTTCTTTGCATTTAAGAAAATGTTTTCGAAACGTAATAACTTATTCTTGCGAATAGTATCCACAATGAATTTAATGACACTCTGGTTGGTTAAGATAATTAGCAATATCGTTTGATATTTTAGTAATAATATTAATTGCTACCACTTGGTTAAAACACTTGCCTTTAACAAATTTTAAGAATAATCGTGCTGGTGTGTTTTCGTTTCTAGCTCTCAATGTTATTTACTTCCTATAGAATGACAAAAACTTGATAGAATTATCTTGAATGTTATTTGTGACAGTAAAAGTTCGACTTCTTCTTATCTGCGAATCAGGAATAGTAACTATCAAAACGGGTTCTTTGTCCTCAGTAACATTCATTTTTACTAATTAGTCAGGTCTACAGGCACCTGTATTTTAATAATTAAAACTACCTATATACAGGGTGATTCCAGTCATAATATCATTAATTTTAACCACGTATTCGGGAGCCCTAATAAAGTCAGAAAATCGAAAAAAAAACTTTACTCGACCTTTAAAAAATAAACAAATCACCCTATAAAAATCGGTAACACGACGCTCCTGGTGCGCTACGAACTTTCTGATGACGCACCCATACGACAATCAAATGCCGGATTAAACATCGTTGCCACATCATGTTTACATACATAATATCGTCTAACACTTCAGCGTGTTATTCAAATTTACCCCCATTTAGCACTTTCTGCATTTCCCGCATTTCTTTCCCCCAAATTTGTAGATCACGCCACACATTTGGAGGGGGGATGGAGAGAATACCAGCAGTAAGCGGTGGTTTGTTTATTTCGGTGTCGCGTATTCGTCGTAAATTCACAATGCACAATTTTACAAATTCCGAATATGCGGAAATGGTAGTGTTATACGGAGAATGTTTACCAAATGCGAATGCCGTGAACTTTGTGTAACTGCGTCGGGTGATAGAGACTGTTTTAACTGACCCTAATTTTATTAATAAAGGGCTATGGACGGATGAGTGCAGTTTTTACTCGAACTGGCATTTTAAACAGGTTAGTACCATACTACTTAAAAACAATACATTTCTAGGCTAGATGTACGTAACTACAAACTGAATAATTAATTATACTTACGAGTAATACTAAAAATTCATATTTATTTGTAAAACGTAGTAAAAACGTAATATAAAAATTATTAAACTGTAATAACCTAACATTCGAAAACATTTATTTATTATCTACATATGTTTTTATTAGCAAATAAATCAATATTCAAGGAAAATTCATTTATGTATCTAGATTAAAAAAAAACAGTTTTATTCCTTGTCGTTAAATAACAGTACAAAAACTAGGTAACTAGACTATTGACCTAATAATACGGTAGGTCAAGATTCACTCTCGATAACCTATGAGCATAAGATTATCAGGTTTTTTATTACTTAGTATTAAAACACGAAACACTTCTCAGCTTCTCTTAATAATTTCCCCATGGGGTATAGGTTTTTTATGTAATGTACGTAAATGGTTTATTACTCGGTTTATTATTAGATACTTTGGAGTTTTTTTATTTCAATGTAACTAAGCTATTTTCTTTGCAGTCATAACAGCTACATTTGCTCAGAGGAAAATCCACACGCTACTTGTTGGTTTAGCTTTCAGAGGCCATTTTGTTGTCAACGTATGGGCAGGAGTGTACGGGTATCGTTTGAGTGGACCGTATTTTCTACCGGAAAACCTGAGTGGACCACGTTACTTGAAATTTTTAACAGAATTATTTGATTATTATTATTTGATTTCATTGGATATTAACATTTTAAATTATTATTGGCTGAAGTTGATCTGAGCAAGAAAAAATGATATTCTAAAATAGTCTGTTTAGTCAACCGTTATTTGTGATGTCTAAAAGCTAAGTAGGTAGGTACTAGAAAAATATTTCAACTTGGCAACATTGCATCAGGTCGACATAGAGTTGAACTGTGAACTGTAAACGACCAAGGCTGTGAGCGATCAGTGACAGTCTGAAAAGGGGGTTTAAATAATGATTTGAAAATATTTTTTTTCGGAGTAAATATGCATTTAGATTTTTTTTAATCGCGTATTCGCATTATACTCATTATTCCCTATCTCCTCTTAAAATTAATGACATTATGACTGACTCACCTTGTATAATAAGAGATTTATATTAAGTTACAGATTTTACAACAATCAATATGTACAGAATTTACCTTTTTTAATAAGTTTGTTTTATGATTGCGTTCGCATCTGTATATTGTCGCTTGCAAAAAGTTTTTAATTTTTTCTTACGCGTATATCCAACTTCTTGCTTCTTTAAAAATGCCGTCAACTTTTTGAACTTGCTTAAGTCAATATCATTCTTGGTAGATAATGTGGATTTTAGCATCAGTCGTAAATCAATCATAATGACAAAAATAGGCGAGGAGTATGTTTTCTGAATATTTTTAAAATTTCCTTCGACTTACACGATGTCACAAATAGGTTATAATATTTTTCGTATAACTTCTTCAATTTTTATGGCAATAAACCTAAAGTTACAGTTTCTGCAGCATTTTTAATCTCCGAAGGTGTGTGCGGGATATCACTGTCACTATTTTTAATTTTCAACAATTTTTCAAGTGAAATTATCTCAACTAAATTGCGCTATTTACAAAACTATTTTATAACTTCTTTACAAATGATAATAATTATTTTTGTATAATTGTAAAAAAATGCATGGCCAGCTATGCACGTTATGGTAGTACTCTACTTGCATATTATAATGGTTATAATTCACTCACCCGGGTGATTTCACTCTCGTAAATTATAGCCAACATTATATCTTGTTGAATAATATATTACTTGTATTATTGTATACTGGTCAATAAAACAACAAATATTATTAAAAAATTAACAAAACATGAAATTTGTATTGCGTGTTGTATTATAAATGCGACTATACTTAAGGAAACACAAAATAAACGATATAATTAACATATTTTCCAATTATTCAGAGAAATTTCAGAACTAGATGTGACAACTCTGTCGCATTTACTAGGTCATTCTACTTTTCATAATTTATAGAATAACTAAGGGTTTTTCAGTTATTTGACTTATATGCTACTTCTGACTCATCTTTTATGTATACATATTCCCTTATTTTGCTTAAATTATGTTCCTCGAGTGAACGCATAAAAAAACTCAAAGCAAGTTCTCGTTGCTAGGATTTACACCTATTAGAAATTACTCCGGTTTCCCGAGCACACGTTTTCAGTTAGACGGCAATTCTGAATTAACTTCTCTTGGAATGCAGGCAGGAGCAATTGCCAGCAGGCAGTTACACCCCTTCTGAACTTGAACGTTGTGCAAATTACTAACCTGCAAACAAGTGGTGTACGTGGTGGGGCTGTAGACAACGTGATCGCAGGCGCACTGGCAGTCCCCCAGGTGGTGGCCGGTCGTCATCTCGAACATGAGCTCAGGGTCGTCCATTTCGGCGTCCATGCCGTCGCCCGCCGGTCGCCGCTTGGGGTGGCTCGCCTGCATGATGCTGGACCTAGAAAAAGTCAGATTTAGCAGCCAGAGAAAATCTCATAAATCAATAGGTAACGTGTGGCGGCAAACAAATTACTTACTATGTCTTGTTTTTAAATTTAAATAGTTCTAAATCTTTAAACGTAGAATATATTTTTGGTCAAAGAATTTGACATTGTTTTCATCTAACTAGATGATAGATGATAAAGGAAGGTTTTACGAACATGACGCTTTAAAATACTGCCTAAGGAATTACTGCTTCTTCTTCTTACTTGGTAAGATCTTTATTTATGTAAGTATAATATGATATGATGAAAAATATTGGTTTCTAATTTTTGTAGTGCGGGGTAACTACCTCATGGGTTTTTGAACATTACAATTACATTTTTAGCAGCTGTCATAGATATATTAAGTCTATGGCACCTACAATAGTTATTTAGGGAGATACAGGAATGACTATGCTCGCAGACGACAGGTTGTAAGTAAGTCGCCTAAGGGCATAATCATCTTAGTATCTCCCGTGGTGCATACAACTTATATTTTATTTCATACGAAATAAAAGGTCATAACGTTTCTTGATTTCTGGTTTTGACTGATACGTCAGTGCTAGATATTTTCGAACATATCGGTAACAATCCAAGCCTCATAATTTTATTATTTAAGGCAGCCGGCGTGAAAAGATCCTTTTGCTAGCTGTCATGACAGCGGGCATTATGAATGTCCAGGGTGACATGGGTATCTTTATATATCTTACATCCTAGATATTATAAGTAAGAAGTGAAGTGTAAAATACACTAAACTTTTCAAAAATTTTTTGTGAAATTTTAATATTTTATACCAATTTAGAATGAAATAGTCTTAATTGTATTAAAATTTAGGGTGTTTTTTTTTAATTCTAAGAGTTCAACCAAATACCTTTTAAAGTTTGAAGAAATTTCGAATACTTTTGTAGTGTAATGAACTTTTTTAAAATGGTTTTTATTTTTTCTTGGACTATTGAGATAAAAACTAATTGCTTTCTTGTTCACACCTTTCCTTTTCTATAAAATGACATTGTCAGTTGTTGAAATTGACATTTCAATTCTTCGGGCACATCAATTGTTATTTATTTAAATACGGATATGCATATTTTTTACAGATTTCGGAGGCTTGCCATTCTAAAAAACACTGGTTACGATACTCAACGTTTCTATGTAAAATTGTAAATCGGATAATAAATTAAGTGTCTATAAAACGAAACATTCCGGCATATGAAGGTCGTGGACAAGAAATACCGCAACGTGTCTTAAATCATACTTACAAAAAATTAGTCGGTTTTAAAACTTTCTAGTTCTTCCACTTGACAATTGTTTTATCTTATCTCATTTTACCTTGTTTACATGTGTTTCTTTATTGAAGGATAGTATTTATTTCATAAATATATAATATCTATTATACCTTAAGTTGCAAAAGTTTATGAAGGAGTGCCCAAAAGTGAAATTATCAATTTTATGGAAACAATTAATCAGCTCGCAGTAATACGGTTTTTAAATTAATTTATCCGCGGAATTAGCAATCGATTGTTTATTTCATATAAATAACGGATTTGAGGAGGAGAATTTTATAATTTGAAAGTTTTTAGATCTAGGTAAACCTTTGACTGTATTTCTCATGAGATTTTGTCAAAGAAGAGTCACTCAGGGTTCGGTCTTAGGCCCCTTATTATTCGTTATCTATATAATGATTTTACTAAGATTTTCGGTAACAGAGTAATGAGTATGTTATTTACAGATGGCACACACAGATGTATTATATCCAATTTAGAATTATCCACTTCACTTAATATCATGACTCAAATTCAGTCGATTGCAAATGATTGGTTTGTTAGTAAAAAACTTAACAATCAATTTGTCTAAGAGAGATAATAGTATTTTAGTCTTCGTTGTCCGAGTGTCACTATTTATTCAGGAAGAGTTTCTTGGCCTTTATTTAGATCCAAAATTGTCATGGAATCAACAGAGAAGTTATCTTTGCAAAAAAATATCAAAACATCTATATCAAAACTGGTCACATAAAATGTGTTTATTTAAATTAAAAACAAGTGTTTAATTCATTCAATTATATTTTACGCAATTTTGCTAAGGAACAGATTATAATAGTATTTTGATTTTTAATAAGGCCCCAAAATAATTCACATAAATATTTTAATGATAATTTTGACTACTTTTAAAAACTTTTAGCCTCCAATCTTTTTTATTCATAATATTTTATTATTTTTCATTTCAATTTAATAAAGTTCTTCTATTTACAATTTTTTTCGTTTTTCGTATTTGAAGTAATTTTGATACTGGATTGTTAATAGTATTTAATGTTTTTCTCATGTACTTGATATATTATTTTTTGGCGTTCATGTTTTATTGTCTATTTAATAACGTCTTCATTAGTGATTTTATTTAGGTGTAATATTGAGTTAATTTTGTTACTGCTTTTGATGTATGCAAGCACCTTCGTGTATGTGGTATTAAATATATAAACAAAACACATCTAGCATTTCAAAGGCTGATATTACTAATTAAAGTGTATATACATATATTGTAATAATCGTTAGACGCAAACATTTTACTGATTTATAGAAAAAAAACCTATCGAATAAAGATTCTAAATGTAAATCAAAATCAAGCCTCTGCTGATTTATATTTTGACAGATAAGACTCAACTTAAAATCCTCCGAAGAATGAATTTTCCAATTTATGGGAAACCAAAGCCTCATTTATCTATGTTAAACTGTTCTCACCACCCTCTCTCTGGCAAAATACCGAACGTTTACAATGAAACGCAATAGGAAACGCGAAAATAATAGGTTCTGCTCAAAATTTCTGTTCTTTCCGTAATGAATGAAGCTTCGCTGAAAGCGTTAAGTTAAATTTGCATATTGTTTTTCTTGAAACACAGTGCAGTGTCTAGTAAAAATCGAAAGAATCACGCAGAGGGTATACAAAAGAAAGCTTTGTAAATGTAGAAGCAAGTCATTGTTTAAGAAAATACGTGTTCTTTAAAAATTACTTCAAGGAACTTATGTTTAAATGAACATTTCAAAAGAAAATAATTGCTGTTCACTCAATATAAAACTATTGGTGCATCACAGTTTAATTTAGTCATAAAAGCCTACACTTTATTCACTACAAAATTATCATTATTATCATTTAAATCCATTGAACAATTAGTTATTAACATTGACATTTGCAATAATTTTGACTTCCTGGTCATTGCTAGAGATATTCATCTGCTATAATATAATTTTAAAAGAGCAACGATTTCTAAAAACGATGCATCACTGTATTCGCAATGAAAAGGCCTTTAAAATGATGAATGAATTTTAAAGTTGGGGTTGCTAGGGATTAGGGGACTGAACATATCGAGCTGGCTTAACTGTCAAAAAAGTTCCCCTCAACCGTGGTTTGGTTTCAGTGTCATTAAAAACAATAAGTTGAAGACAAAAATTTTTGATAAATATAAAACACAAAAAATGTGTGGTTTTATCAAAATTGTAAAAGGCTACGTACGATAATTAAAAATCAAGTTGATACCTTATTTTCTACTTTATTAGAGAATCAGAATTTGCAGTTCGTGCATATACAATTTCTTGGTCGTTGAAAACGAGAACATCTAGTATTCCTGAGGAAGTTTTATATACTGACCAAAGATTTAAGAATCCTGCTGACGTTGTAAATGCTATCTCTGAATTTGTTGGCAGTGATTTTTCACAGTCTCAACCAGTGTCAGATCTTCATGCCTTGCTCTTATAACAATGATATCTCTTTGAATGAGATCTCTGAAAGTGAAGTTCTTAATGCTATGAAAAAAATAAAAAACAAAATGACTTCTGGTTCTTCATAATAATAATAATATTTTGTTGTGCTGCTGTACAGGTAATTTAATTTGGCTATAAAAACAAAATTCTTCCCAAGTCATTGGAAGGAAGACGGAATTTGTTCAGTTTTTAAGAACGGGGATAAATCACAGCTCCAGAATTATAGGCTCATATGTATAATATCAAATTTCTCCAAGGTCTTTGAGATAGTCTTATTTAATCGTATATATCAATCGTAAATTGTAATTTCATTTCTTCATATCAGCATGGTTGTGTATAAGGTAGATCTACTCCACAAACAGCTGTATTCACAGGGTACATCACACTTATATTAGATAATAGAGGACAAGTGGATGTGGTTTAGAGAAAGATTAGCCATAAGACACTACTCCGTAAGTTCACAAATTTTGTTGACAAACAAGAGCAATTTGTTTATTATAATGGTTTCGAGTCGAATCGTTATATTGTTACCTCAGGTCTTCCTCAAGGTTTCATACTTGAACCCCTTTTTTTTCCACGATACATTAATGATTTGATTGATGTGATTAGTAGATGTAGACGTAGACTTTTTTATGCTGATGATTTAAAGTAAATAAATAGTTTAGAGGATTGTTTGAAGTTACGAATTAATCATATAAATCCTTTTTTATACTTTTCCAATAATTAAAGAATAGTGGATATAGATAGGATTCCATATGAGTCTTGCATACTCTAATTTGCTACTAACAGGACTAAAATGTAAGCATTTTAAAGATGTATCTTGAAAATTTTTATAATAAATCCGAGTGCACGAAATGCTGAATTGACAATTGTGTTAATGTGATAGGTAATTATAACTAAGTTGTGTGTCAAAATTAATCCCTAAATCTCTAAGAGTTTCACAACAATGCAATAGGGATACTGAATATTGCTGAATTTGTTGTCGTGGTGCGGTTGTTGATAAAGCGTTCTATTTCATTCATGTTCTAGGCGCATCATTTTTTCTTTGGTCACAAATTCCGATGTATTTTTGTAATAATAATAATAATGAACATATCCATTTTAGTTGATACCTTGTTCAACCGGCCCCAATTTCTTTTTCTTTTAAAGCTTGGAAAAAACAGACACCTAGACATGTTGTGAGTTTTGGACGGGCATTAAAATTATGACGCAGTCGAACAATAGTCCCGATGCAATTTGGTGAGTTAAAAGGTTTTTTCATCAGCCGGAGTAGTCTGCATGATCCCTTTATCCCAGGCAATTTTCATTAGACCGTTGACTGGCAACAAGAATTCTTGCGGCGTTAATAAAGAACCTCGATAGGAGTCGAGAGGTCGAAGTCGCAGGGCATCTGGTATTTATCCGACCCATCATGAACGCTTCACAGTCATTTAACAAGGAACACAAATTTCGTTTGATTTATCGTTTCGTTTTTCATATGTGGTGGCTCTTTTTATTGGGCGAGTTATTGTGCGTGAAATATCGTTGTGTACGTGTTTTTTGCACGAAGTTATATGGAAATGGCCGCGGAATACATTAAAAACGTAATTATTCATGTGAGGGTTTTAATTAATATTATATTAAATTTTAAATTTAAATCCAACGACTTCGCTTGCAGTCTGGATATGGAGCGTAATTATGGCTAAAGCTGGGGGATTTTACAACCATCAAGCTTGTGATACATGCACATTATTTTTTTTGGTAAAAGTAGTAATTAAATAAAGTTCAATTTCCTTTGAAGTTTTTCTGCCACGGATCTTGTTCAGAAACACTGTCATTTTATCGCTTGGAAGAATACTGGGTAATTCACAACTTATCTAAAAAATTTGGGAACAAATGCTTCATGAAAAAGCAGTCAATATCGTAAAAAAAAACAGAAAAATGTCACTGGAATTATAGTATTTATAGTATAGAAGTTTTTACACGAAATATGACGTATAACATTCATAATACTTATGTTTGGGATTTTGAAAATCGACACACGATTCAACGTAATCATTTACAACAACACTTCTGCATTTCTTTTGCGTGTTTGCATCACTGACGACTATTGTCCTTTATTGCAAATAAAAATAAAATGTGATTCCGGGAGAAAAAATTATCTTGTATCTGCTTTATCATACAGTGCTTTCGAAAAGTAACGAATAAATTCATTATTTTTGAAATTGAGAAGTTTTCGAAAAAATCCCCTGGCACGTCGACTTTGTTTTTAAAAAAGTCATTTTTTAAAATACGACCCACATTTGTGACGTCATCGTTGTTCGAGATATGACGTCCTTGACAATTTGTTTAAATGGCAACCCCCAATTTTGACCATGCCATTTGAAAGAGCGTGTCATTCTACATACACATATCATGAAATGTATCGCCCGAGAAGAGGGCCGATTGAGTGGCAGCCAGATCGCCTGATTTGACACCCCTAGATTATTTCTTGTGGGGATAGCAAAATATGCGTTACTAGACCGGTTAATTTAGAATATTTAAAAGCAAGAATTCGTCACGAGATGCATTGTATACCTCTTGAAGTTATTGATAATGTCCAAAAAGAATTTATTAATCGTCTTGGCTACTGTCAGGCAGTCAACGGTGCACAATTAAACATTTAATTTAGTCGATTTTTTACATAATCATAATCATTTTCAGTATTGTGAAAATTAAATTTTAAAATCTTCAAACATTATTTTCTTGAAATTTTTGTTATGTAACACCATATTTTTTTTCATGATGTGTATGTAGAATGACACGCTCTTTCAAATGGCATGGTCAAAATTGGGGGTTGCCATTTAAAAAAAAATTGTCGATGACGTCATATCTCGGGATTTTTTCGAATACTTCTCAATTTCAGAACTAATTAATTTATTCGTTACTTTTCGAAAGCACTGTATAGTCCATTCCCACTTATGTGATAGTGAAAATCGGTATGCAGCGAATCAGAGACGATACAAAGAATCATGTTATATACCTTGGAAAATTTACAGGCATTGTTTCTGACATTATGTTGCTTCCAATACTGTGTTATTGTATTATTTTACTTATATCCCTATCTTATTTTCTCTCTGTTTCTCGCACACCCACTCTGTTTGGTATAAAAGTAATGAAGCAACTGACCTGATTCCATATATTGCTCTAATTGACTTTACTTTTGGGGAACATAAATATTCCCTCTCTATTATAACGAAACAAATAGAACCAACGAAGGCAGTGTCTGCGTCACACCGAACACAGCGGCTTTATATATCATAAAAATTTATTATTAAGTAAATCGACTTTAATATTTCAGGATCCTGTTTACTTGCCAGTCTTCCATTTTTTTAAGAATTTTATACGGCACGGTGCGAGAGCTACTTTCTCTATTTTTTATTATCTTGTTTGGGAAAGACAAACAATTTTATTCACGGAACTTCGCGGCGTCCACAAAAGCTAGGAGGCTAACGCGCGGAATTACATTACGATGGTTGTTTGTTTGAGCTAGTGTATTATGGAAATATATTTCCGGATATATTGATTGATGAACTCTTGTTCGCTACTTTATCAGAAACGGTAAGATTCCTGTCTCAGTTCTTGATTGAATATGATAGACAAGAGTATGGATAATGCATCACTTCTGCTTCAGTAACGGACGTAATTCCAAGCAAAAACTTTAGATTGTAAAACATTTGATAGAGCAACAGAACTTGATACCTACAAATTTGTTTTGATTATACAGGGTGATTTACAACTTATACACAAATATTTGGGAACAGATGCGTTATAAAAAATGGAGTGGATATTGTAGAGAAAATGTTTGCAAAATCCTTATAATTTCCGTAGTATATAAGTCGTAGTATTTTCCACCTTTACTTCGCTAGGCTACTGTAGTCTTCGCGTTGTGCGCTCTCTTTCTCTCTTTCTCTCTATTCACGTAGGTTATTACGAATACTGAAATCCCATTTTAGTATTAACGGTTTTTGCGGCAATGTTTACATCAGTTTTTCAATTGTCAAAAATGGCTTACGCCGTATATAGAAACTCGGAGTTGATGAATATCGTTTAAATTTGTGGTGAAGTAAGATAAAACCCTTTAGCAGGTTCTCGTCTGTACGCAGTACGATTTCCCGGTAGACATGTGCCAAATGCAGTTACTTTTACCGTGGCAGTGCAACGCGGGCGTGACACGGGAAATTTGCAACCCAATCATGGAAGGGATGGAGATCCAGGGCGTCCACGGTGTATTGCAGCAGCTGAAGAACACATTTTAACTATCAGAATAAGTCCCAAACAAATCGTTCAACAAGTACAAGGAATGTCCCAATCAACAATATGGCATATCATACACGAAGGTCAATTATATCCATACCATGTAGAGCGTATCCAAACATTAATACCAAAAGATTGTCTCTTACGAATTAACGCTCAAAAGCTTCCAGATTTACAGCTAACGTGTTAGTTACAGATGAAGCTATTTTTATACAGAATGAGATGTCTAGCATTCGTAATACTTATGTTTGGGATTTTGAAAATCCGAACGCGATTCAACGGAATCATTTCCAACAACGCTTTTCCTTCAATATTTGGGCAGAGATTGTCGATTATCGCTTGACTGGACCATTTATATTACCAAATCGAATGGATGGGGTCTAGTATTTCGAGTTCCTTCGAAATACTGTTCCTGGATTTTTGGAAGATGTGCCCTTAGCTCTCAGACTTAATAAAGTTCAAGGAGTGCGATGGATTGGATGAGGAGAACCGGTACCATTGCCGCCAAAATCTCCTGACTTCTTTTATACTTCTTTTTGTGGGAATATTTAAAAAAGTGTATTGCACCTAAGAGAACACTAGTGATAATTTTCGCGAAGGTATCACAGCTGCTGCCAATAACTTATGAGTTCAAAACAGGCGAGCACCAGAAACATTTGTGTTAGTTCGTAAAAAAAGGGTTAAGACGGGACCAAATGTATTTACACGTCGGTAGACAAAATTTTGAACAGTTGTTGTAACAGTAATTTACTAACTACCACAAAAGCAGTTGAATTTGTTTATATAAAATAGGTGTAAAATTGTATTTATTTCTTATCTTGGAAAATTAAATTAATTTTTTGTCCGTTCACTTCTTATTACACTTTGCCGCCGTGCCAGTCGCCGACTGATTGCTTTGCCTTGAACAAGGTTAGGTTTTACAGTGGGCCAGTTTCACTGCCGCGCAGAAGTGTTTTATTAAATCATTTCAACTGCCCTTTTTGATTTTTTACAGAATTTGATTTGTAAGAATCCCCTGCGCATTCAAAAATATACAATACAATATCGTTTATGAAAACAATAAAAAAAAGTGGTCCAAGAACTGAGCCTTGAAGCACTCAGAAAGAAGTCTGAGGAAATATTCACTTATGTGACCTTGAATCCGAACAAATTGTGTCCTGTCAGACAAGTATGATTTGAACATCGAGACGAAATCGTTATTCTAATCAACATTATCCTTGCACAGCAGTCGATCATGGTCAACCCTTAGAAAAGTCGATACAGGTCACGTTCACCTGACGCCTATGATCAAGAGCTTCACTGATGAATTAAATCTTACATACTTAGTTAATTCGTTGAGTGAGAAATTATAGATAGAGGCGCAACCTTATGACAAAATGCGTATTCACTTTTGGGCCCGGGATAGTATTAGGTAATAGCAGCTCTTTGGTTCTGAGATTCGTCAATTTAACGACAACTTCTTATTCGCGGAGGTTTTCTTTGCTTGTTAAACCATTGAATCACGCAGAATACTCAAAATTGACTGTCGTTAACAACAGTTATCGACAGACGGACAAATCTCGGGCCCAAAAAACCCCTACTGTAAAACACGGTGTAACATAACGGAACGTCAAACATGAAGGCCTTTATTTCTTGTCTGACTTTAGAAACATTTTGCCCTATATATATTTTCTATTAGGGCCTTTGTTTTCAAGGTACAGGTTGTTAAACTTGTAGATTGAATACGCATTTCGCCATTAAGGTTGCGCCTCTATCTATAATTTCTCACTCAACGGTTAATTTCAGTAGAACGACCAGTTATAAAACTAAATTGTTCAAGTATAATAACGTTACTGACATGTGGAGATAAGGAACTGTAACTTAATATTTGAAATACCTTTGAGAAATTGTTATAAAAGGTAAGTGGTGTGTAATTAGTTATATAATTTTCTAAAGATTGCGCTTATTCTAGACATAATCCATAAATCAGTAGAAAAGCAAATACATAAAATTTAATTGTAGGTATATTGTATACAACGGTTCACAAAAGATCATGCTGCAGTCTCTGTCTTTTTTTAATTTATTAACGGATCGTCATTAAATAAAGCCTTGAAATGATCGCCATCAAGGTCAGATGGTTCGCGCTTTGAAAAACAGTTGAATAAACGTAGCCCGAATTTCACCTGACTTTCGTAATTTTCCCGACACGTGGAGGCAGAAATCAAACGAAACATCCGAACAAAGTCAACACAACCAAAACTCTGACGTTATTATGTTTAATTGTATTTGTTACATTAGCATACACAATTAAAAAGTTTGTATCCATTAATGAATAGGTTGGATTTGCTGCAGGGCCTGTGATAAAACATAATCCAATAAAATTAACAAGTGAATTCGAAACACAATATTAGGCATTTATGATTGTAAAACAAAGTGAGCTAATGTAAATTTGCTCCAAGTTCCTGTATGAAATTTATTAATTAATTTAAAAATTACTTTCCTCAGGTTTCACCTCGTGTCTGGGAAATTACCATCATTACATGTTGTGTTCAAGTGTAGAATAACTGCATTACGTTTATTTACTTATTTATTTATTTGGTACTACAACCAACAGCTACAAGGCCAGTTACAGGTTGAGCAAACAAAACAGTTAAGTTAGATTAAGTTAGAAATAGATAACAAAATCTATAACAATATACAGTAAGGCAAACAAAAAAAAACGGGGCTGAAAGTGAATGTTAAATTAAGACATTCAGTAAAGCGTTAAAGTTAGTTAAGCTGTACAATCTTAAGAAAACACTCGTCTAATATCATTTTCAGTACAAGTAAATATATCAATGCCATTCTGCAGATTATTATACTTAGAGCCCATAATAAAAATTGGTAAAAATTTTAATAAATTTGTGCGCGGGATTGGAAGGTAAAATGTATGTTAGACCTTGCTTCAATTCTGGGCACAAGAATGTTCAGATCTCATATTTGTTGTTAATAATTTTATATAAAAATAACACAGATTGCTGCTTACCTGACTAGGTAGGAAAAATTTTCTGAGATCATGCTGAGGTACACCAATGGGAGGGTAATTGCCTCTTATAAGAGAGACATTTCAAAAATATTCTTTGGACATATTGTAGATGTTAAAAAGATAAAGAAAAACATGCTGATTGGTAAAGCCTCGCGAGTTTCTTATGACAAAACCTAAATTTTTAGAAGCCGAAGAGACCACTTTTCTGACATGCTCTGCAAATGTTAATTTATGATCGAAGGTTACGCCCAAATCACAAAAGTATTCAAAACGAGTAAGAGTTGATCCATTCAGTTTATAATCGAATTCAAGGGCATGCTCTCTTCGATGATAGGAAACAATATGGCACTTATCTATATTCAGCGGAAGTTTGTTGTTAAGACACCATCCATGGACTTTATTTAAGCTGCTCTGAACTTTTAAACGATGAGTTGTAGATTCTATTCTCCAATAAAGTTTCATACCATTTGCAAACAGCAAACAGTGTACATCCAAGTCAGCAATAATATCATTAATAAATACTATAAATAAAAGGGGACCTAGTGTGGAGCTATGAGGAACCCCAGAAGTTGTAGAAATGTCTACGGATTTTTGTCCACTCAACTTTACATACTGTTTTCTTCCATGTAAATAAGAGCTAAAAAATTAAGTAAAGTTGACGACATACCGAACTGATTTAGCTTTTCAATGAACATACCGTGATCTAGCCTATCGAACGTCTTTGAAAAATCTGTATAGCAACATCAACCTGTATGTTAGCATCCACAAAGTTTTGAAATTACTGAGTGATACAGCAAAGATTCGTAACCGTAGAATGTAGAATTAATGGCGCGTCGCCCAGGGAGAGAGGTCTGCAGTGTAGGTCGCTTCCTGCAAGTCGAGCCGCTTAGGCCGAGCAGGAAGTAGCAGACCACTTATATCTCACCTGCACTCGGTTTATGGTATGTGGACATACATATAAAGGAACAGCCAGCTGAATTGTCGATCATCCCCCCTATGGCATACTGATGAGGGCTAACAAGCCCAAAACCGGTCTATGTCTGGTGGGGTGGCCGACAAGGGATCTTGGCTGTTCACACAGATACTGTAGGTGTAATTCAATGCCGGTCTGAGCATTAGTCCGAGGAATAGTTGTTTCCTGCAATATGAGTTGTAGAATAGGAAAATTTATTTGATTAGCTTAAATACCTTTACAATAAGTAAAAGAATAGTAAAACAACAGAAAGTAAGCCACTTTAATGTTATATTTAGCGATTCGTTTTATATTATCAGCTATTCATCACAAGTTTATCCCTCTGTGATCCTTTCTAAAGATATATAGATGTCACGGAATATCTAATAAAATAATTCAGACTTCTCCGTATGCCTAAAGTATTATAATTTTAAATGTACCATTAAACCACTCCACGTAGGCCGAAAAACTTTCCAAACCCCAAAGTTATTTATACATCGTGCCACTGAAATAGATTTAGGGAAGTTTTTGTATGTGTTAGAAGCCAAGAAGAAGTAACAGCGGCGAGGGTCCCAAAATCGAATATCTCGGTTCTACCTTTTAAGTTTCAGCCATAAATTACATGATTTTTCCAGGCAATTTTCTTAATGCGTTCAGGTTTTTTAATGTAGTGGATAATTATTTATCCGCATTGGACCCCCGTTTTTACTTCCTTGGGACTTTTCGTGAAATTGAAAAGTCCAGAACTTTAATCAGTAGATTGAAATCGATATATTTTTTATTATTTTTACAAAAATAGGCCACTCAACAGATAAATCTCCATCCATTAACAGAGTGACACAAAGTAACAATAAGGCTTATATATAACATAATGCAGATTGCATACACATTACACTTCAATATTTATATGACAAAAAAAAAATAAAATCAAATGACATGATTTTGCAAACAGCGTAGATGCCTTTTTAGACGTTTCGAAAATCTGTTCAGAAAATCAGTATAGTCCCAAATAAAATTAATGGATCTTATACATTTTATTAAAGGAGATTCAGAATTTATCTAAAAAAATGTTGTGAATGTACAGAGGGCTCTCACAAATACAATTATGTGAAGAAAAAGATCAAAAAGGGCAGTTCAAAATTGTTCTAAAAATACACTTCTGCACGGCACTGGAAACTCGTCCACTATAAAACCTGACAAGGCAAAACATGCAATCGGTGACCAAACAAAAATTGAAAGAAATTCCCAAGGAAAGAAATAAATTTTATAATACATATTTTATGCAGCAAATTCACCTGCTTTTGCCGCTATTGTTATCAATAATTCGTGTTTTAAATAATAAAATAGTTTGACATAATAGATGTTTCAATAACAAAATATTTCTGCTTCTTTTCCGTGTATAACTAGTAAGTTCAGTCATGCACTTCATTTTTTTATACTCACAAAAAGTATATAAAGGCATGAGATCGTGTCGATTGTGGCGTTACAGTACACTGGCACATCACTGCACACCGGAGAATCGTTCTAAAGCATTTTCATAAATTAAAACGGCATGCATTTAAAAATAATTTATTTAGTAAAAAATGATAAACCGATCTAAATCTCTTTGCAAATGAGATATTGAAAGAACTTCTTGACGCCACTCAAAAAAGGACTAAACAAAATCGAACCCAGGTAAGATCCAGAGGTTATCTTAACTGAATTTGATTTAAAATTATTTAGAGTCACATATTGAGATTTGTTTAATAAATAACTGAAGGTATTTTTTTACTGTATTAGAAAGTTCTTGGGGCTTTAGTCCACAGAGTAATTAGTTTCACGCAATATTATTAATACCTAAAAATATCAAAAAATTGCAGGTATGTTTTAATAGGTTACCATAAATACTGATATTTCTAAGCATTTCAGTGAGACTAGGTTGATGGATCTTTTCGATAGCCTTAGAAAAGTCGGTGAATACGACACACACAGAATATCCTTCATGCATTGAATCATACACCTTGAACAAAAGGTACAAGATTGTTTAAGAGTGGTATTAGATTTTTTACCATAAAGAAGAATTCTCGGAAATAGTAGCCTTTTAAGACGACCAAAATGACAAAGGAGGAAAATTGGTATATAATTAGAGACTGTCACTAGACTGTGACTAGAGAGAATTAGAGAATGTCACTTTTCGGGAAATATTCCTTCAGACAAAATAAACAATGTGCATAAGTGTTCAACCACCGGGACTTTTCTATATTGAGACCTTTTAAGAAATCATGTATTTTCTGTTATGTAATTGGAGTAATATTAAAGCAGGTGTTATGCACTGATTCCTCATAATAAATAGAAGATGATGTCGTGGATGTTTCAATAAAGAAACAATCCAAAAAAAAAATGTAAATAGAAAAAGGAATAAACAATTCTTGGTAGCTATAAAATACCAAAATGTTTTACTGCTTTTTAAATAGTATTTTCAGTGCTTCTAACATATTTCTTATAGTCATTAAAAGTGAGAAATATTCGTAATTTTTACATCTTATACACTGTTCGAAATTTAAGTTACTTTTTTATTAAGTCTAGTAGCAGTAATAAGTATAAGTCTAATAGTGCTTCTACTGAAGCATAAATGAATGAAATGAAATGAGGGAAATTCCGTATTAACTCTTTTTTTAGGAACATAATTTTCAAAAATGAGTAGAATAAAAAATGTCTGCAATTCTATCCAAATCTTTATCATGTAAAACGTCAGTCCAAGAAATATTATTTAACTCAGTATTATTTGCGATATAATCAACATTGGAAAATATTAATTTACTGTACAATGTAAAAATTTTTACCGCCATACTAAATACATCTTGCTCAATGACCACCAAAATATTAATAACTGTAAAAATTCCAGTCCATTCTACTTCATTTAAATAAAGAGTATAATTTTTTAGAGAAACCTTTTTAATCAATATGTAGAAGATATATCATCTTTGAGATGTTACGTAAAAAACATTATGCCTTCTATCATCAATCATACAAGGTACTGTAGTATTGTATCCAAGTTCACATATCTACCAGATATTTCAATATTTTTTTTTCTTCCAACAAACAGAAAAGCGAAAGAAAAAAGTTATATTAAAGAAAATAAGGTTGTGTGTGATGGAAATGTTAGGGAACAGAGAGTTGATATATTACGATTACATTCTTCATGGATGTTAAACATTTTTTAAGTTTCCTTTTATCTAAATTTTCGTTCAAACACTGAACGCAACTTAAACTAAAACCCAGACAGCAAATTTACTAAATATTATTACTTTAAAATCTTCTGTTGCATTCCTCTTCTCGAATCTCTTTTATGTTGTGACAAAATACGTAAAAATAACGTAGATTATTCTAGAATAAAATTATGATAGCAATTTTGCGCTTAAGCAGTCTGTCACTTTAAAATATATTCAGATATTAATATCGGTAACGACAAGGGTTCGATATCCCAGAAATTCTCAAAGTTTCCGGTACTAGAGTTATAAGTTATTCGATAACCCCATAAATCCAGATATCTGAGATGTGTCACGACAAAAATTTATTAGGATTATTACGCTCACTTTCTTTGTCGTAACTGATGGTTTTACAAGCCTGCTGCTTTTGCAAACAATAGTTTGTTACTCGTCCAGTTCCATTACGTTTCTTCGGTAGTAATTCCAGAAGCAAATCCGAGCAATAACAACAGAAAAATGTCAATCATTTAAAGGCTATACTTTTAATCTATAAAAATGAGGAAATTCTTCATTTTACCAAATTAATTCCGTTTTTGAAAAAGTCTGTAGGATACCGTCATAAAAAATTTAAAATCTAAAGCAGGAATTTAACAAATTTTTAATTGAAGCTTCAAATGATAAATATTTAATAATGAAGGTAAAACAAGCAAATTAATTCCGATTTTGAAAAAGTCTGTAGGATACCGCCATAAAAAATCTAAAATCTAAAGCAGGAATTTAACATATTTTTAATTGAAGCTTCAAATAATGATAAATATTTAATAATGCAGGTAAAACAAGCAAATTATGTTCATTTTTAACTTTATACTTACTTGTTGTTGTTCTGTTCTAGATAGTTGTAGTATTTGGCATTGCAGGAGCATGCCGCAGGAACGAATTACAAAAACAGACATTAAATGATATTAATGACATGAATTCTATCAAGTAAATAACTAGTTTTATAAAAATAACATTTGTTTAAATTGGACATGTTATTCTTAGAACTATTATAAGAGTTAGTAATAGTAATAGGTATTTCTATTGTAAAATGCTCCTCAACAAAATTTGAAATGGAAACAAATTTTTTTAGGTTCATGCAAAAAACTAAACTTTGTTGAAAAAACTGGTTCTTTATTGCACTCATTCTACTACAGTGTTTTCTGATCATGGCAAACATAAACGTTCAAATCAGCGACATATTTAGGTAGTCCATTTTCTGAGATTGTATTACGTTTTAAACAATTTAAGCGAATGGAAATTGTTCACAGTAGTGGAAGGATACGTAGATTAAGCACTTGCAAACAAACTTTATGTTGCAAAACAAATATTTCAGTCTGAAGAAAATGATAATGTACATCAACTACATTTAGATTCACTAAAAATGTTAATATTGAAAATTGCACAAATTGCACTTTTACTTTTAACATTAAAATTGTTCCTAACTTTCTTAATGCAAATCGATAGTGCTGATTAATTATTAAATATTTTGCTATTATATTGAGCTTTTTATTTTCCTACACTTATTGCCACCTAAATAAAACATGTTTTGCTTTTTTTAATGAACGTAGAAAAAATATTGTATGCAACTGGTACAAAAAGTGTTTATTGCACTTGTTGCATAATAACTATTAATTCGATGATCGTAGAAAAAATGTTGTGTGCAACATGTCGTCACTTGAGAATTACCTATAGTATTTGACATTTTTATACTTTCTAGGATTTGCAATTTAAAAATTTGAATGTTTATGTTCAAGGGATTACAGATGATATTGTCTGTTGAAGCAAATTTTGAAACTTTATATACATACAAAAGACCAATACGAGATGTTAGCATTTTATTAAAATTTGTTGGAGTAGCTAGATTATTTTTTTTAAATAATTATTGAATAGAGGTTTGTCTGTGGAATTGTTCATTCGCATACATAGATGTTTGGTATCAGAAAGCATACATATGACTTCATTGATAGAAATTGTAGGATATTTGATTTATATTAGCTTAAAATACCTTTCTAATACAGTAAAAAATGTTACAGAAGCTGATAAAGAATATATGGGTGGATATTGTGGGTGTAATTCAACGTTGGTCGGGGCTTTAGTCCGCAGAATAGTTAGTTTCACACAATACTGTTAATATCAAAAAATATATATAAAAAAGTAATCATCTCTACTGTCGAAAAATTTTACGTCTATGTGATTTAACTTGTAGTATACTTTCATAAAATCTGACCTTAAATATTATTTAATTTGTTGTAATGGAGGTATATAATTTAATCTATCTTGAACTCCTTAAAGTCAGTTAGTTGTAAGTAATAAAATTAACAATAAATGTCAATCAATAATTGTAACTGATTCTAAATTTTCCTCCATTTGTAAACAAAACCACTACTTTATTCAGTTGAAACACAGTTTGTAAACACGCCACAAGTGATAGTGATAAATTGGTGTCAAATTGTTTCATCTACAAAAATGCTGTAAATCTATTAGCTGATCAGATAGAACACTGTAACACTAAAAATAATCTAGTATATAAACATTTTAACACTGCTCTTTAATATATTTAAACTGTACAATTTCAACCCCATTTATTTAGACAGAGCAATATGCATCTTTAAGATTTAAAACAAGACCAAACTCAAAAAATGCAGATAGAACATTATAATTCTCATGAGACGATATGCAAAAAGCATATTTGTTGCTCTCGGTATGATACAAAGTCGAACTTCATTCATCGTGCAACAAATACACATTTTTTGCACTAGTTGCACAAATAACTAATACATTTTAAACATTTGGTAGGTATTATCATACTTCTGGAATCAGTGCCTTGTTCTAAATCGATTTACTTTCACTTTTTCACTGAAAGCGACCCAAAAGGGTACTATTTCCCCTTTGGCGAGATAGGAAAATAAATAATTGCCCACTCCGACCTGTATCCTGACATTTCGACCTGCCGACACCCTTAATAGTTGCACTTAAACTTTATCAAAGCCCCAGATTTTATCGTGCAATTTCCTGCATCGCGACGCCCATAAAAAGATTATTAGCTGCCGCATCTACAGCTGCTAATATCAGCATGCGATGATTTTCTTAATAAAGAAGTTAATGGGCAATAATTCCTAAATTTACCATTAAGTTTCGCATTCGTATTTCATAAGATAGATCTGTTTTGCGCTTGGGGACATAAAATTTGAGATTTTATAACCAATGCTGTACGGTTTATAAGATATAAATTTAGAGATCGCGGCGATTGGGAAGTAAACTTTTATACTGGCGTGGAACTAAATAAAATAGTAGCACCAAAAAGGAAAGCAACTGAAAGTGCCGGTTGAAAATGGTCCTTCTTATCACCTATTCTGAAAGAGAGGTAGTTTAAAGTATATGGTTGACGTAAATTCGGGTTTCTATGCTAGTTTAGGATCCGATGTTTCTTTAATAGAAAAATTTAGATGATAGAGGTAGTAACTTCTAAAGCTTCAGTGCTGCATCAACTTATATTGAACGCCTACAAAGCAAAGAACTGAAGATATTGTTGTTGATGGTTTGTTAACTTCAAAGAGATACAGATTTGGATACATTTAAAGAGCTGTACAACATTTTAAGGAATAATATTATATACTTTCCGTATGTTTAAGAATCTTGTAGATATGCAATGAGGAAATGTAAATTTACACAGCTTCTGTCCTTTCTATCTCAAATTAGTTATATCAAAAATTTGTTAGCAATATCAATGGTATCAAGAACAACAAGATTTAAGGCACAATTACTATCAATACAATGTATATGTTACATTAGCTAAATTGGAAAAGAAAATTTATATCTAAGGTAGAAGTAGATCCAGTCTTTAGAAGCTATTTGGTTTATTGAAGTTGTTTCTTATCAGAATATGATTCCTTCATATTGAAAAATTGGATAATAACTAATATAAATAATAATTGTTTTCTAGTTGTTCTTTATTTACTCTTACAGTAGAAAACATTTTTATATTTATGAAAAATACGTTTACAAAAGCAAAACCTGGGTATATCTTCAATAATAAACAGAAACGTTAATAGGTACAAGTACATATAATGATTAAAATAATAATAATAATATATGCTATGAAGCTATCATAGGTATAATTAATAATAATAATAATAATAACAATAATAATAATAATAATATTATTATTATTATTATTACGCTTATGCATCTCCTGTCTGCCTGTCCGGTATATGCGGCCACAGCGTATATTCAAAGACACGATTCAGCCTTACGGGTGTTGTATTATCATTTACGACACTCGTATGAGATAGACGAGACGCCAGTGCTGCCTTATGCTCCGGGGGATATAGAATCCGTAGTGGGGAATGAGAAGTGCCGAATTTATTGGAACTATTCATTCCCCACCCTCAAACAAATCAAGCCAATAAGCCTGATGTAGTCCTCCTCGACCACCAGCTTAGGACGATGTTTGTGATTGAGTTCTCGGCTCCCGCAGACCTACATTTTTAGAACATCGTCCTAAAAGAGGAGGAAAAACGGAGGAAGTATCGAGATCTTCTCTCCGAGCTCCGCAGGCTGTATCCAGACCACTCTGTTAAGATTGTGGTGCTAATTATAGGCGTCCTGGGTGGAATGAGACATACGTTGCTTTCTGACTTAAAGATCATACCGGCTTGTCGAAATTCGGCAGAGATCTTAGCCGGCAGAATGCAGAAGGCAATCGTCCTTGGTTCGCTACGTCTGCTCAGAACACACGATTTACGGGCGCAATGATTACTGACTCCACGGAGTGGAGAGTGGTCATTGCTTGACTCTCCAGAACATCTCCGAATGTGTCGGAGCTTCGGAAGGTGTTTACTTGCGCTCAGGAACGACTTACGTTGGTAGGCCCTAACCACTATTCAGTGCAAGAATGAGGGAAACCTGGAAAACCTCATTAATTAGGGGGGTAGTCAAATGTCAACCGGTATCAATCTCTCACATTGACCCAAGCCAACATTCTTCCGCCCTACCATACCCGCAGAGACGGTGCCAATCTCTCCACGAATATAGCTTATATACGGTCTACCGGCTGCGGGGGTCGAACCCACAGCGATCCAGTCACCTCGATTCAAGTACTGACGCCTTAAACCGCGTGACCACTGACCGATCCATCCAATGTATTATCTAGATTATGTCTGAATTTAACTTACACGTAACAATGTTCAATAATATACCAAGTGTTACATATGTATGTTTTTAGAAAGACCAATACCTTAGAAATGAAACACCCAGGTCAATATTAAAAAAATAAGATGTTACTGAGTAGATTTACTGAGACATTGGTCAATAAAATAAATATATATTCTTATGTTTACGATCGTTTAGGATTACCCCATGTTCAGAAAATACATTATAAACTAATTATTAGAATTGTTGGAACTAAAAAACAAACAAGTAAATATACAGGAGACATATTACAACATTTTAAAAACTTACAATCATCAGTCAAAAATACTTAACTTATTAAAAATTCTATATAAATATTATGCGACGCATAACAGCAACCACATTTTCAATTTTCATAATTGTTAAAAACTACATGTTAGTCGAGCTGGAGGCAAATAATATATTTACTGAGACATTGGTCAATACTAATGTCCCAGTAAATCTACTCAGTAATAATTAATTATATGGCCAGAGAATTTGTTGTACATTTAAAAAATAAGATGATAAATGGGCCTAAAAATAGAAACATTGAATTCAAATGTCCAGAATGCTATTTTGTAGATAAGAAAAACTGGTAAATAGAAAGTATAATTAGTGTTTTCAAATTACCTCAGGAAAAAGTAAAAACTAATTTTCAAAATAATATTTTTCTAGATATTTTCGTAAATGGGATTTTTGAAATATGTGTTTTTCTCTTTAATTAGTTAAGTTAGTTCACGACACCCAAATTTCCATTCACAAATTTAGGAGAACAGAACTGTATACATTATTTTTCTTTCTATGGGATCTTAGGGATATTTAGGTGCTTCATTAAAACCTTGTAACCTTCAGATAATGCTAAGGAGGCACCTATGTCTTTTTCTTCATTCTAGTGTTGGTAATCTTGTCTTGCTGTTTCTTAGTCTTGCTTTGGTTTCACAAGACAAGACAAGAAAAGATCAAGACAAGACTTGACAGCTCGAATACCAAGAAATAAATACATAAAATTAAATAAAAGTTTTGCAAAACAAAACAAGAAATATTGCTACGGCAAGAAGTTTTACAAATATAAGAAGTGGTAATATTTAAGTGAGCATTAGCTAGAAAAATAAATGAGATTTCTGTTCTAGGTACACAGGGTAACTATGACTATATACAAAAATTTGCGTGCTCCGTAAGGCCTAAAAGACAATAAAATCTCGATGTTTAACAAATGGAGCAAAATGATCTTTTCTCCCGGAAAATCAACGCCTCTAACAATCATCGTCCGAGATGGCTTAAATTATGTCAACTGTACGGTCATTTTTACAGCGTTGTCAAATGTAGAGACAACGACAATAAACATTTTTAATAATAATAATAATACCTTAGCACCTGATGGATAACAGTTAATTCGGTTAGTTGCAGTATCTTTACACTAAAAAATGTTACAAAAGCTAATAATAAAGAATATATGGGTAGATATTGTGGGTGTAATTCTACGCTGGTTGGGGCTTTAGTCAGCAGAGTAGTTAGTTTCACACAATATACCTAAAATATAATAATCCCTAAAACGTCATAAAAAACGAATATATGAAGGGTAAACATTATTTAAGTAGGAATTTGCTATATTTAAATTAAAATTAATTGAAGCTTTTGACATTGTCGATATTTAATTTCAGATAAATTTAATTTATTGGTATAATAATTTTTATAGTTAGATATTTGACTCAACTTTTAATGGAGGCCACCTGGTCTCATCTATTGTGGTTAAATTTTCGAGTTCCCACAGTTTCAAAAGTGAACTTAGATATTTATAGTGTTTTCATTACACCAGGTTAGTAAATTTAGCTAGATTAATTTTTTTAGATAATTATTGATTAGAGCTTTGTCTGTGAAATTTTTCATTAGCATACCTAGATGTTTGGTATCAGAGAGCATACATATGACTTCATTGATAGGAATTGTAGGAGATTTGATTTATATTGGCTTAAAATGCCTTTCTAATACAGTAAAAAGGAAAACTGTTTTCTTAAGTTGCAAGAGAAGATAATGTTGTAATCTTTCTTGTCTCAAGCAACACTACCTCATTTCATATTAAACTATTTTCATGTTCTATCGATGTTAAATTCAACATTTGGATACACATAATTTATTTTTAATCCTAATTGCTGAGGCTGACATTAATAATTTCTAATAATGAACTAAATGAAACATTTATTCCAAGAACTACAATTATTTTCCATAGAACGAATAAGCAAACCAATTTTAACTCAAAAACACCAGAGCGCTGCCCATTTGTACACATTTTACCACTTTATTCGCTACTAAAATCCTACAAGTAAAACGTAATAATGTCATGTCCTGATGCAGATGCGAGCAACTTTTATTGTTTTGCTCTTTTAACCTTACAATGTCCACGACTCCGTACCATAAATATACATTTGCCGCTGATCCGAGTGGGACAGATATTTCTCCGTTTACGATCTCGCGTTGACCTTTCTAACATTTTAGAGGCAATAAAGCAACAATTATTACCTAGACGCAGGAGCATTGCGGAAAATAAAGCACATGCTATCAGTGTTGCTGGGAAATTTTTAACGAGTCCCCAGTAATCATATACAGAAGAAGAAGTCAGTTGACAAGTGGCATGTCACATGCAGAGATTTTGGCATGAAAATATACAGCAAAATAAACTGAAATTAGTGACCACTGAAGAGGATTGATGATGTTTAAATAAACACAATAGAGAGCAAATATTTGGGGATATTGTGGTTGGAATGCAAAAAGAAAGAGTTATTTGTTATTATGTGCTGGTATTCCGAAATGAACAGTTTTCAAGAGATAAAGAACTTCCAAATACGTCCAGTTACTTGATAAAAAATATCCTTGTTGTCATAACGTTGATGTTGAGACTCATCTCAATATTTTAAAAACTGTAAATAATTTATAATGGAACCATAGTCTAGTTGGTTAGCACCAAAAAAATATATGTTTGTCCACTACTATAGTTATAATATATGCATATATGTATTCGCTTTTTTCTTCAAGATAGTGATGTACATAATACACTATAGGAGTGATTAATCATTATTCATTTGTGATTAACGATTATTTACACTACTGATAGTAAATACTTATTAACTGACAAGGATTAAAGATATTCTTCAGTTGTAAAATAGCATAGTAGCTACGATTTAATTTTTTACAGACTTGGTTTATGTTTGTACTCCAGCTCATATTGCTGTCCACAACCAAACCTAAAAATTTTATAGATTTTGAAAAATGTATTTTAGTATTATTAACTAAGATTTCTCCATAGTCGAAAAGCTGTCCCCTGGCAACAAATTGCATACAGGTAGTTTTAGTTGCATTTACAATCAGTGAATTCCTCTCGCACCACCAGGTAAATTCCCTGGAAAGAATATTCATTTTTATAATGAGATCTTCGTGAGAATCAGCATCAGTTGCCAGAGTGGTATCGTCAGCATATAGGACTAAGTGCCTTGTACTTACAAACTTTGATAAATCATTTATATATAATAAAAAAATAAGGGGCCAAGTATAGACCCCTGAGGTACACCTGTATCTACATAGTGAGGAAGAGATCGCTGCCCATCAACCTTTACTATTATTTCTCTGACCTCAAGATAAGAGGCAAGCCATGTCAAAAATGTTCCCCTAAAACCCAAATCCTTTAATTTATTTAGCGCTATGTTAATATTTACTGCATCAAAGGCCTTTGAAAGATCAAAAAAGAGCGCACCAACACACCTCCGCTCATCCAGCGCTGTGTGGATATAGTTGAAAAGCGCGATAGATGCAGTCAAAACCATGCTGATGCTCAGCTATAACATTGTACTTGTTTATGAAAGATAACATCTGACTATAAATGCACTTTTCAATTATTTTACATAGAACACTTTGAACCGTTATTGGGCGATAATTATCCAAGTCAAGATGGTTACCCTTTTTAAAAACAGGCGTTACTATTCCCACTCTGAGGTCAGCAGGGAAGCAACCGCTCTCCACCGAAGCATTTATCAAATCGGCCAGAACACATGCAACATTAGGCCCAAATAACTTTACCACTTTTGTAGGAATACAATTCGGAGTTCACTGCATTTAAAACATCCATATACATAACAGGTTTAAAATAAAAGGTATTATTAACGTACATTGTGGTGTAATTATTAAAAGAGATGCCATTAAAATGCTCACTCACTTTATCCTTTACATTAGTTGAAAAATAGTTTGCAAAAGCATTAGAAATTTCATACTTATCGTCAATAATACCTCCATTTATTTGAATGGACTTGATTGTTTCATTTTTATTTTTCCCAACTTTTTGTTGTACAATACGCCAAATATGTTTTTGTTTTTCAAGCATATTTTTATTTTCAAGACATTTTTGATGTGTTGGCTATATAATATTTTTGCATTCTCTATAGTAATCATGATCAACAAGATTTAAAGACTGCTTAGTTAACCAAAACAAGTTTCTAAGTTCAATACCCATCTGCCTTACATTGGAATCAACCCATTTCTTATTGTTAACTTTACAAATATTTGTCACAACAACAGGACATATTATATCAACAAAAACACCATATGCAAGGTTAGCCCCACCATTGTTTGCAATATCGAGATACTCATATACAGAGGGAAAATTTTTCCTTGATAGGTGGTCACGTAAACTAATTAATCTATCTGGAGACATATTTCTATATCTAATCTTTTATAATCATCTAAGTAATACTTTTGCCCAGAAAAGAAAGTGGACACTTAATTTTAATGTCAAGACCAAGGTGATCTCAAGCATAGGCAACTTGTACTACATGACTCAGTTTCGCAAATTGCCTGGCTAATAATACGTCAGAACTAATATAGTCTATTGTGATAAATATTCGACCAGTTACGTTGTGAATGTGTCTTTCATCAAATGACAGTTAGAAGTTTAGTAACAAAAGTTTTATGTAAAAAAATTATTATGTTTAAGAATTTTATTTTATTTTCACATTGATATGTTGCTACCTGTTACTGTTTATTTTGTTATATATTGATGTAGCAAATTGATTTTTGCTCGTAAAAAATTCCATTTGGTAACTTGTGAATTAGAAAGTGAAAACTGAGTTGAAAAATTACAATTAATTGTTTATAATTGGTTAAAAATTTGTGTACTATTTAAATAATAAACAAATTGTTATTATTTCAAACTATAATATTTAAAACTTGGTAAAATCAGCATCCTATTCATTTTACTTAATTATTCAGATGTTTATAAATTATCTTACGTTATATTTATTACAGTATTATTTCCAGTTATGACAAATAAATAACTGTTGATTATTTTCTTTTTCTTGGCAGAGTATCTTGATAATAATAAATTATTAATTTTTGGTATAAAAAAATATCGAAATACACATCTTTTTGGTGGTATTAAAGTCAAATATGGCGATCATAAGAAAATCAAAAGTGGTCTAGTAGGCATAGAATTTTTCCCCACCTCTATGTCGAACAATATAAAAGTACCAAATTCATAATATTTACTTTAAAAATTAAAAATTTATAAAAGGAAATAAAAAATAGATCTTCTTCAATTTTCAGCTGGTATTTTTTCAGAAACTACACAAAATATCTCATATTTCTTTTGAGAAAATTGTAAGTCAAAGGTATCACATATAGTAACAGGTCACCGCGTTGACACGTATATTAGTTTACGCCGCTTTGATACAAAAAAAATATTTACAAAATGTAGACTATTATTTAAGGATTTAATGAGAAACACGATACGGTAGCACAGGGAGGCAGCTCCTACCTTACTAATATTTATTTCCAGGATTGATATTTGGAGAGATTCTAAGAATCATGTATCATTTTTTGTTTTCTTACTTGTTTAAATTAAAACCTGCCATTGCAAAGATTATTGTACTTGCTGGGGAGCTCTCCTTCCCTCGACCATTCTTATTTAAAGCGAGGTACCTACTTGGATCGGCGGTCCTGAGCAGACCGATTGCTTACGTCGGGAAAAACACAAAGGATAACAAAAAAATATATGCTAATATACACAAAAAATAAAAACACTGCCACGGGTTTACCACCAAGGCATTATAACAGTTGTTCAATGTAGTTCAAAAAGTATTCAGCATAATATTTTGTGTACTTGGTATTACGCTGCCACGCGATAATATGCACTTGTCACACTCCCGTAAATCACCTTATCCGTCATATAGGCATTTGAATACGACATGTTTGTAGTCGCGGCAAGAATTCAGACGACTTACGTCATGCGAACAAATGAATAATTCATTATATTTTCATTAAAATATTTACGAAACTGCAATTGAGGGTAATAAAACTATACACTACACTAAATATTTGCATTATATATTGCACTAAATTGCAAAAATAATAATAATTATGGTTACAATAAAAACAATTGCAAAACGTCGGCTATGACGTAAGACGTCTGAATTCTTGCCGCGACTATACAGAAAAGTACCCGAAAAATTAAATTTGAGAAAAGCAAGTACTGAAAAATTATTTCAAACTAATCAGAGTACCGTAACCGTATGTAATATTTTTTGACATCTGCAGACGACATCTGTAGGCCGCTAATGCAAGGTGCACTTCACGCTTCACGGCGATAAATGTTTAAACTTCTTGTTGTTGGGGAATTAAATTCTGTTAATACTAATAATAGCAACAATATTAACATAAATCGACGATGTTTGCATAAAATAATATTTTAAACTATAACATCCCAAGATGTTTACAGTGTTCTATAAAAATGTATCTTAGACACTAGAATATAACTAACTTCACATGTTCTTTAACGTTTGGAGAGTATGTAACTAGCAATGCAGTATTTTCAGTTATCTTATTTTAAAACAGTTTAGTGACTAATTTTAAACGTTTGATGAATCTGCAAGGAGTGAAAATGTAGTTTTGGCAGAGTGCAACGAAAAAACGAAGAACGAATACAAAATACTGCAAGTAACCGAATTAACTGTTATTTATCAGGTAGTTAGGCATTATTATTAATAATAAAAATGTTTACTTTCATAGTTTCTACACTTGACAACGCTGCACGGTAGTTGACATATCTAGCCTTATCCGACGATGATTGATTCATAGGCACCAACTTTCCGTAGGGGAAGAGGGTTTTGCCCCATTTTTTAAACATGGATCTAGAGTTCCGAAATGAATATTTTATTATTATTTAGACCTCACTGAGCACGTGGTTAAAGTTTGTATACTTAGTCATAGTTAACCTTATATAAGTTTTATATTTTGATATAATTAATTATGTTCCTGGTCTGCTTTAACTAATAACAGATTATTTTTTTTATAACATACCTATTTATTTATTCATCCCACAATTTAATATTAAGACATTCGATAAATGCTTAGACAGACATCGGTTCCAACACTGAGTTAAACGTTTCGGAATATCTTAGAAGGCCGGATATAAAAAAGGGCTCAGATAAATAAATTGTGACCCTACATCGACCCGACACTCCTGACACTGTGCCCCCTCCTAAATCCGTAATAGCCGCACTTAAAGTCCTTTATCGCACAATTTTCAACACCGTGTCCTTCGCAGAAAGGTCCCTGTGTATATTAATAATCTCTGAGCCCCAGATAAATATAAATCTTAGATGAGCCATTTTCCACAGGTTTCGAGTATTCTGCAAGGTATTTTTAGAGTTTAAATGAATTATATGAAATGTCTTATTTTTTATTCTTCACACTGATGAGGCATACACAAATCATTTTCAATTGGTACCCAAGAAGGAATCGATTCTAGTCTATCGAATTCCAAATAATTTTCAATTGCATTAGATTTTTATTGAATTCCAATTAGGTAGGCAGGGCAAAGAAATTCAAGAATAATTGAAGTGACAGTTCGTTTTGTTTTAGTTTTTCCCATTATGACTTACATTTTTATTTTTTTCTCATAATGTTATTTTAATAGTTACATGCCGAAATACATACAAAAAACGTAACTATGACTTTGTTTTTGAAATGCAATCCAGTCTTTATTTACTTACAAAGGCTGTTACATAACACTAGAACATTCAAATGCCTAATTTTCACTAATGAAGGAAAACATACTAGACGCATATTGTCAGATCGATGCGCAGGTGCTAATGTTACATTTTGTGCATTGAAGCACTTGTAATGTGTCACAACGACGTCTGTTTTTATCCAGGATCACTATCAAAATGTGCAGACCAATAGGGTTTATGCCATGGTAAGTGGAGTATAGTAATCCTCTATATCATTTATTCATGGAATTTTGTGTCACGGTACCATTCGTAACTAGCAATAGGAAAAGCCTACTATTAGATGGTAAATAATCCTTTTCAATCCAGTTTATCCTCTCATTAAGACACATTTTTTGAGGAGTAGCTGCTGTGATTTAAATTAGAAAATTATTTTTTTAGGCATTCACTTGGTTTTATTTTCTGATTCTGTTCCCTAGCTACTGTACCGATTTTTTTGGAGTTAAGCAGTTTATCAACAATCGAACGGAGCTAACGATCGTTCAAATTATCCAGTGTTTCCCCATCATCTTCTTCAACTAAGTTTTCGACTGTTAGATCAGAAATTTGGAACCAATAAATTTAAACTAAAACAGTGAACTGACCACGTAAAATCTTAACGTAAAAAGTATGACGTCAGCAAATATCTCAAGTATTTGTATTTTACAATTGCCTTTGTACAAACTATTGTCATCAAATATGTAACCTGTTTTTCACTCATATTCCTTATTAATAATCTCTAGTTATTATTATTGTTTTCATTAACAACAATATTCAAACAAATAGGAAAGCGATCAGTAATGTCAGCCTCCAAATCTAACCAGTCAAAAGAAAGATCATTTTTCTCAATATTGTTTCTAATAAAAATATGATTAATATAGGTACTGCAATTAGTGGTTACCCTAGTACATTAGTCCTAAATGATAAAAATTTTGTAGTAGCATATTTATTGCGTCATGAAGTAAAAATATCGATAAATTTTTGATATGCCTATTCAGGATCATCTGATGAAGTGATCATCGCAAATCAACGTGCCAAGCTCCCTTTCAAATCTATCGTTATCAAATATGTAAACTGTTTTATTATTCATATTCTATATTATTACTGTTTTCATTAAAAACAATATTCAAACCAATTACTGATCAGTAATATCAGCCTCCAAATAACCAGTCAAAAGAAAGATAATTTTTCTCAATATTCTTTCTAATAAAAATATGATGGGTACAGACGCTGCAACCAGTAGTTACTCCAGTATATTATTCTTAAATGACACAAATCTTGTAGTAGCATATTTGTTGCGAAATGAAGTAAAAATATCGATACATTTTTCAAGATCATCTGATGAATTGATCATCCCAAATCAACGTGCCAATGACCCTTTCAAACCTATGGTCATCAAATATGTAAACTGTGTTATTATTCATAATATTCTTGTTTTTATCAACAATATTCAAACAAATAAAGAAGTGAACAGTCTCCAAAACTAACCCATCAAAAGAAAGATCGTTTTTTTTTCAATATTCGTTCTAATAAAAATATGATCAATGCAGGCGCTTGAATCAGTGGTAACTAGTATATGATTTATAGATCAAATTTTGATTTTGATGTTATTTCAACTTCTAAATAAAAAGTTTTCTATTTAAAATTTTTTAAAGCTTCATATAATAAAGTAGTTTGAACCCTGCATCTATAACTGAAAGATCAGTACACCCGTAGAACGGCAAACGATTATCACATCTCTCGCTCGAGCCCCTACATAAAAAAGGAACCGGAAAATTAGGCCTCATTGAATTTGCGACCTACCTCGACCCGACGGTCCTGACACTGTGCCCCCTCCTGAATCCATGGTCGTCGCACTTAAAGTCTTTTATCGAGCAATTCTCAACACCGTGTCCTTCGTAAAAAGGTCCTCTATGTATGTTAATGATCTCGGGACTCTGCATCCTCCTCAGTGAAGCCGTCTTCTCCAGCTCCCTGAGGATCCTCTGATTCTGCTCGCAGACGTACGTGTGTTTGGGGCGCTGCTGCGATGGGTACTTCCCCGCCTTCCTATCCAGGCTGACTTGACTCAAGCTGCTCTCCAGTTTCGGTAACGAAGTAAACGACCGATTTAGCGTCACTGTCTGGTCACTTTTACACTGTTCGGCGAAACGTGTTTTCGCAGGGTATACCGGGTTCGCGGAACAGTTGCACATCTCCATCTCCTGGGGGAACCGGTTGGCGTTCCTCTCCACCGGACTGAACCTGCAACAGAGATAAATTTCAGGGGTAGATTTAAGCGGGTGATAAACGGCGCGTATTTCTTCCGGATGAGCTTATTTATGCGCTGGAATCTTAGGGGTATTTACTTCTGTTTAAAATTCCTGCAGTGGTAATTCGGTTTGTTTTTATTTTGTTTACAAACGACCTGTTTACGGGCGATAAATATGTCGCGCGGAGTTTTCGTTCTAAAAGAAGTGCTTCCTTTGCATGATATAATAGAAAGGTAAATAAAGTGTGGTGTATAAAGATATGATTTTCGGAGAAATAGAAAAATGATGATCTTTTATTTAAAATTTATCACATTTCATGAGTTATGATGTTGCATATCAACAATAAACATATAATATCTCGAAAACCGTAAAAGATAAGCATTGTGTATATACAAGGTGGTAGAAGTTTGACTGCAACAGGCGATAGTATATGCAAAATTACAAAACCGTTTTCTAAACAAAATAAATTTTCATAATAGTTTATCTTTAAATTTTGTTGTCACTAACAAACAAGCTGGCGCGTAGGCAATCCGCAAACGCTTTCAGAGGCGCATCTCGCACTGATGCCACGTTGTGATAAAATTTCTTGATATAATAAATCGATTTATTTTAAGAAAGGTTTTAATTATGCCCTTCTACTATTTAACTTTTTGTTCATTTATATTTTATCGCATATTGAAGATATGACATCAAACCTCTAACACCCTGTATATTTCCAAAAAAAAAAAATAGAATTTTATGACTTGTAGAGGAATGTGGGTTTTTATGAAATATTTTGGAAATGTCAAAGAAAAGTATAAGTATTTTTTTATTTTTTTTTTTTTTTCATGAAAAGAAATACCGTTTTATTAATTAACTTGTGCGACATAGCTAAACTTGCTTTAGTCAAAAGTTGATGGTTAAAAAGATACAGAGTGTCAAATTACAAGTGTTATTTTCGATATTTGCAAATAAATGTATCCAAATATTTGGATACATATTGGAGATCAGGGGTTTTTGGGGGCGGAAATTCAGATTTGTTTGCCCATTATGGCACACCATGCTCCTTTTAAATGGCATAATATTTTCACGGCTTAGTGTATACATCTGACTATAAAACAAACGATTCTTTTATCTTCATTATGTGAAATAAACTTATTTGAAGTATGCAATGCACCGAGGAAAAATTATTTTGGTTTCAAGAAGCCTTTCCGCTGAAAATTCAGCAAAATGTTGCTTGAAAAAGTTACTCAAAATGGTATATTATGGCGATGTGCAAAATTTGAACAGTAAATTTTCAAGTTTCCTTGAGCTTTTGATACAAATATGTAGAAATGGAGTGATATTTTAAATTACCAATTACTTGAATACAATGCATTTTAAAGAAAATTGCAAAAAATAATTATTTGTTCAAAATAATAAATAATAATTAAAGTATCTTACGTTTCTAATTAAGACAGTGGCGTACTATTTTTATTATAAATAAAAAAAACATATTGAATAATTAGACCTAAGTCATCCCATTTCAATATAGAATAATTGTTGCTTTATCACAAAGACACCTTGTATCTCAGAAACTTTTAGATATAGGTATATTTGGGTAAATCTCATTTATTTTGACTGGACAACCACCCCTTCCAAGGATACCTGAGACAATAACAAGTCTCAGGTATTCTCATCGGTAGGAATACATTGCTGAAGTTTGGCCAAACTTATCGTCAACACTTTGCATTCATGCTTACCGCTGTATCTCGTGCATACTCTCTTGAGTCTTGTAGCCCTCATAGCTTTTTAGGAGCAATTCTGAGCTCTGATTCACGTTATGGCAGTGTCCTTCGACGTACGATATCCTCTCGACATTCTGATTGGTTCCATCGTCGACGGAAGTAACCGGGATTAATGTCAAGCCGATGTTTTGGTAGTCCCTGTACTCATTATCATTTGGAGAGGCCTGGGTGAACTTGGAGGACTTCGTTACTTTCTGCGTCTTCATTTCTGAAACAAAACAGAAAAATAAATTTGTAAAGTTTTGAGGTCAATGCATAAGTAAAAAAATACATTCAAAATTTGATTTTTTTAAATTATCTTACACGTCCTCAAAAATGAGTGGCTCTAGGACACATGTCTATTAAGCAAATCCCATTTTTACCATGTATTTTTAAAACATCCTGTAAGTATATTATATGAAATATGTTTTGAAACAAAATGTTTTTCAAGTGAGAAATACCTCAGTGAGTCCCGATCCATGCCATCCGCACAGATTTTTTACTGTCGTTTTTATACACGCCAGAAAAGTAGTTTACAGTCATATATAAAATTATCAAAGAAAAAATGAAAAATATATATCTAACATACAGTACATAGTACAAACAAACGCAGATAAGTATTGATATGCGATAGATAATAAAATGGTTTAAAAATTAACAAAATAGTGTGAGCAATAAAAGCAAATAGTTGTAATTTTTAAAACACACGGTTAATATACCAAGTATCTTAATTTGTATTTTAGTCATCTCAGAATTTTTAGCCCGAAATTACACGAATCGCCTTCCTTCCTCTGCGTTGAAAAAACAGAACCGGATGAAGGTGTGTGACTCCAAACCAGAATAGCATAAGATAATCTGGAATGAGTTAGACTACGATAGGCACTAATCAATGTCGGTTGTGACATTCTGTCGTACAAACAGCGGAACATGTAAATACTCTCGCGTAGACTGTTTTATTTGCATTTAGGCATAAGTTTGAAGAAAACCAGTTTAATGCAACCTTTTCGATTATTGGTATATCCATCATCGGATCGCTTAAAGATTTATTGGTCAGAGAGAAATTAATATCATCAGCAAAAAGGATTGCAAACAATTATTTCTAATCGAGGTTGGGAAGTCGTTTATATACACAAGAAACAACAACGGTCCTAAGACAGATCTTGGAGGTACACCGTAGTTTAAATTTAGAGATTTGGATTTGTTGTTGTTGTGCACTACAAAGTGTTGTATATGACATAGGCAAGATTTAATAAGAGATGTGCTCTCAAGTATACAGCCATAACCATAACCTTAATTTATCAAGAAGTGGTGTATCATGACTTATGCTTTAGTGAGGTCAAAAAACATCGAACAGACGTACATTATAACCATTATTTATGAATGAGGTCAATGGCAAGTCTAGTTGACAATTTACTCCTAAATCCGAACTGATATTGACAGAACAGATTTTTATTTTCTAAATATCCAAGAAGTTGTTTCAGTATTATTTCATAAATTCTTGCAAAAATGGGATGATTGTGATATCATCTACTTCATGAGAGGATTCTAAGCTGAAGGCAAATTTATTATTTTGGCTGATATCAATATAATCCCTGTAAAGCGAAGATGGTGGATTTGTTATTATATCATTAGCAGATTTGATAATTATAAATTTATCACATATATACTTTAGCCCAAATTATCCGTTGTGATTTAATTAATCAGTTATAAGCCATGTAATAACATGTTAAATCTTATAATGAAGTGTCAGATTTAAAGTGAGGATAAAAAACAAACCCTCGCGTGTCCAAACCAAATTTAATTTCGCTTCAACGGTCATTCTATTATCGTTATAGAAATTCTAACACTTTTACCGTTATAAATTATGGATGGTTATGTATCCAGGCACGCGAGGAATAAGCGAGACGAAAAACGGACGGAGAAACCACTGAATTTAGTTCCAATTCAATCGAATTAACAAATGGAAGGTAACCTCCAACTAACCCCAAGATAAATTTGTTAAAAGCAATGCATTCCTTTCCGAGTAACTAAAAGATCTTTCACGGAATTAGAAAGTTTTAAAAGTTTGGTAACAGATTTATTTTTCTTCCTGATTAAAAATAATGGGAGTAATTTGGGAGCGTGGTTTTCTGATTAGAACGTTTTGATGTGATTAATTTCGGTTTACGAGTTGATGGTCTTACTTTCGAAAGAGGGATTATTAAAGTTCCATTACAGTTCTTCCTGTCCACAAAAGAACCGGAACTATGACAGTATTAAACTATTCAATTATTAATTGAAGAAGGTAGGGTAAATAGAATACTTGTCAAGTTTAGCTCTTGATAATAGCATTAGATACACATATAGGAGGAAAGGGCCCCAGCCCGTTTGACGTTACACAGGAGCTTAAATCGTCCGCGACCAAAGATCAGTGCTGTTAATGCTATTAGATTTAAGGGCTTTTATCACATACTGCTGATGAAGAGAAGAGAAATACATTATGCTCGACTATAAATATTATAAATGCTGCAACTGTAAAAATTTTGAATAGTTTGGCCCTTATTAGATGGATAGAATGTATTGTTGATATTATTACTTGATGTACTTGGAATACTCCTAAATATATTCACTAACTATGTTCTGATGATGTTCGGAACTAAGATGTCCAGTAATTTTCATAGCTTGTTCTTCACTAACGCCAGATTGTAGTAACTGACTAACTGCAGTGGCACAATTCCAGTGATTTGTTATTTTTAGTTTAGTGTCTGGGCCTATCTTTTCTGCAGACAGTTTTATCGATTTTGATATTGTATTAATACCAATAGAGCAATTCCTGTACCAGTTATTATTATTATATTTATTCCACTTACCATTCATTGTCAGAAAAAGTCTGCCTTTGGTAATAATTTCCCTTTTCTATATAACTTTCCGATATGATCTCACACATCACATTTCACGATTTTTCATATTTTGAGTAAGCCATTTAGTATCTGCTTCTCAAAAAATGTAACATGGAAAAAGTTGCTTCGTTATTTCTCCACACCAGTTCTACTGCAGCTATGTGAAAAAACTTCTTTTGGAGTCCCTCTAGCATATCTTAGTCCCCTTGTAAACCCATGTTTCTATATTCGTCTGAAGTCATAGAGACAGAATTTATTTTCATTTTTTCGGGTACAGCTTGCAACAATTGATCCTTCAAGGGATCAATGTCTCTGATACTCATAAACATAGTTTTCTTGTACTAATTTTGCCGTAGTGTTCCATACAGTTTTAATAACATTCTCCTTGTAATTACTACCATCAACTTTCAGCATATTAAATGCCCTTTTAGAGTAAATTCTAGTTTTTCTTTGCTATTTTCTACATCTAGTTTGTAGTTGCGTTCCCCACAGAACGTCTTTAATTGCCTCCATATATAAGATATGGATACAATTATTTTTTGTCACTACGTATTTGCTTTGCAATTCTTATCCACGGTCACGACGTTGAAAACACAAAGCTGATGAACCAATTAGAATTGAAAGACAACTGGTGTTTTCGTCTTTGGTTTGTGATTGGTTAGATTACGTGAGAAATTTAAGATGAGTGAAATAGTCAGTTAAATGTTTAAATTATTGGGTGATTTGTGTCACATGACGAAGAGTTACGAAATTTAAATGGGTGTTAGAGGTGACAGAAAAGTTTTTGATAAAATAACAATAGCAGGACTCGTCCAGCTGTACACTCATCAACATTTAAAAAATATGCGTAAAATGTACATAAATAACTGTGATCAGAAATATTTTTTTATTATTAAGGCGCTATACCCAAGTAACACAAGATGTTTTATAGCAGTGGTTAAGAATGTTCCTGTAACTAATGTTTGGAGAGTTAAAGTTGCAAGGTTTAGTTGCATCAATCAAACAACTTATTAGCATCAACACAGCAGCTAATAGCCTAAAATAGACACTTTTTTATAAAACATAGTTGCTGTATAAAAATTATATAATTGTGTTTTAAGAGTTCTATATAAAAAGAAGTTATGTTTTAGCAATGAGCTTACAGCATTGATACAACAAACTATACGATTTCAATAAAGCATGTCATGATAATGTATTATGAAAACGTTATACAATTATTCTGCATTATTTACAAGCCCATCGCAACTATAAAGTTAATATTCGACTTTCTTTAAATTTTACGACATATGTTATACTTATAAGCTCAAAAATATCTAATTCAAAGTTGAATTTCATGTACGAATAAAATTTTACTGTGATAAATGATTAAAGTATGTCGAAAAAATAAAGATACTACTTTCGTTCCCAAAAATAACTGAAAATACATGCACATTTGCTGCTAAAAATATCCCCAGTTCGAATTCTAAATTCCATATAATAAAAACTCTTATTTTTAGTGAGTAACAGAAGTTCATGAAAAATTTCACGTAAAAGTTGTTTGAATTTGTTTCAAGATGGACGCTGAAAAGCAATTAAAATTAAGTGAATAAACATGGCCCTAAAATAATAAAACAGCTTGGTCACTTCAGAAGTATATTTAAGATACTTTAATGTTATATAAAAGCGAAACACAAGAGCATTATGTTTTGTGGAAAATCATTTGCTCGTGTTAACTACCTTTAAGTAGCAGTTTTGCTTTATTGCCGTCCAAAAATATTTTAACACAGCATTTATAAAACAAATGCTGTAATTATACAGTTAAACAGTTTTCTGAAACTAAAGTGCTGCATAAATGGCGTAAGAAGTTTCTTAAAATAATTTTTCTACGTTCATGAAAAAAACAAAACTTTATTGAACTATATTTAGTGGAAAAAGTAGTTCTTTATTGCACTAGTGCAATAAAATGTTTATTGCATTCATCTGTCATTCTACTACAGCGTTTTGTCATCATGACAAACATAAACGTTCAAATCGACGTCATATTCCTACACTTAGTGTCATCTAAATAAAACATTTTTTGGTTTTTGCATAAACGTAGAAAAAATATTGTATGCAACTCGTACAAAAAGTGTTTATTGCACTCGACGTGTTGTCCTACTCGGCCTGATGGCCTCGTTGGACAATTTCACGTCGCATGCAATAAACACTAACTTTTTGTACTTGTTACATAAATAACTATTAAATAACTTCTATAAAATACTTTTATTTTTGCTGCAAGGATCTTCTCAAATATTTCTGTTGCGGCCACTACAAAATTGACTTGTAACGCTTTATAGTCAGTCGTGTAGACTACTACTATATACATCATACATCGGAAAATGACCTCCTGAAGCGAAATTACTGTATAAGTGCAGACACAAGAACGTTCTGAAAATAGTTTAAATAATTTCTATAAAACGGTTTTCTTGTAGGGAGTGCATTATTCTCACAAGTATTTTAAACAGCAAAATGGCGTCTGTTAACCAAAATGTCTCAATGTCCAAAATGGAACAATAATATGATGAAATTGTTGTCATGTAACCGCTACATATCTTTTATATAAATTTCTGGTCTTATAAGTTTTAATTATAAGACTAGTGTGCTACTTGAGTAGGAGAAATAAATACTTCAAAATACCTACATGTTATGAATTTATTTCAAAGTTCGAAAATATTTTTAGCGTTTCACATTATTTACGGTATCGAGTTACTGTTATATGTATTAGAAATAAACAACTTCCATTTACAAACTGACAGTGATGTAATACATCAGGGTCCATATTTATCAAATGTGAACGTTCAACTTAACAAAAAGACCAGGTCTAAAATCACATGTCATATTATTTCCTTTTAGGGCACGAACGGGGAAAATACATTCCACTCATTCATTTTCATTGTGACGTTTTTCTGGGATTCCGATATATCGGGAAATGAATTCTATTGGATTTGGCCGAGCGAACTTTTCGCAATTACAACTGTAGCGAAATAATAATTTCAACCAGAAACAATTTCGATTGTACTGCAAATAGGATCGTTTTACACCGAAATGCTTTGTGTAAACAGTAATCAACGTTCGATTATACGCTGATAGATAGTTTTCACTTTCCGTATATTTCAGTGATGCGGCATTAGTTCCGCGAAGATAATCCAGCTTTTTTCAGCTCGCAATAAATACACGATAGCGAGCTTGATATTTTACAACCTGAATTTGCTGGTTTTGTTATTATGTTTGTTTTTTTAATAAAATTTGCTTAAATTAGGCAGATAGTTCAATGATATATTTTCGTTAAAGGTGGCCATACACTAGCCAGCTTGCCGAAAGGGCAACCTTCCTACCGTCGAGCCGAGAAACTAAACTAATTAAAGTAATAATTTAGGAATATGATCTTATTTTATTAGCAGTAACTGTTGCTGTGATATACACGGTTAACTATGACTAAGTGCAATAATTTTAACCACGTGCTCAGGGAGACATAAAATAAAGTAAAATGTTTATTTCAAAATTGTAACCCGACGCATAAAAAACGGGGCCTTTTTTCTCCGGAAAATTGGCGCTTATGAAAATCATTGTCAGAGATGGCTTAGATCTGTCAACTATAATGCGTACGTTTTTTTCAGCGTTGTCAAACGTAGAAGCGACGAACATAAACATTTTTATTTATAATAATACCTAAGTATCTGATAGATAACAGTTAATCCTGTTAGCTGCAGTATTTTGCTTTCGTTCTTTCGCTGTACACTGCCAAAACTACATTTTTACTCATTACAGATCCATTGATCCATCAGAATTATCTTCTAACATAATACACAATCCGTGTAAAGTAAGAAAATTAAAATTTAATGCAAGAAATATCTACTAATAGAAAAATCGGAGTGCACTGTCTTTAATTATAAAATCTTGGCACGTTTGCCGTAGCTCCATTGTGCCCTGGACTAGAAAAACAAACAACACATAGTATAGGGCGAACCATGTTATAGGGAAATATCTATATCCGACATAAGTTCCTTTATTTAAATACTACAAAACGTGTAAAACTAAGAATTACTCACTTTAAAACTAAACCATAACCTAGAATTTTGCATGGCTATTTGCATACTCTCCAAACATCAAAGAACACTGATCAGAGCTTAGAATAATCTATTATTCTAGGGGTCTAGCGTCAACAGTTTTTACACCTTATACTAGCGGCCTACAGGTGGTGACTGTATCAGATTGAACAATTGTTGTAATACCTTGGTAGGAAACGTGTGGCAGTGTTTTTATGTTTCTGTGTACATTTGCGTGTGTTTTATGTTACTCTTTGTGGTTTTTAACAACGGAGGAAATCCACCTCCAGCTACGTCATGGTCATCGTCCTTCGTTTTTCAGAAAAAGAGTTTGGGGAAAGGAGAGATCCCCAGCAAGCACTCAGCGATTACAAAAATATTTGCTTTGCTACTGTTTTAATGTAAACAAGTAAGAAAATGATTCAAGGATTTTGAAATCTCTCCAAATATCAATTCTGGAATTAAATATCAGGAAGGTAGGTGGTAAGTGCTATCTTCGAAATACATAATTTAAAAGGAAGTACTGCAAACTTTGAAGGCAAATGTCTTGGAAACGGTTGGCCGTATCAACACTCAAAAAGTAAACCATTTTTTACGTGAGAAATATAAAGATAAAGAAAAATATACTGGCACACAAAAGTTGGATTTGCGAGTCATACTAACATCTATTTTTCTTGAAAACTGTTGCCGATAGCGAATTCCAACAAGAGCATGATTTAATGTAACAATCCTTTTTTTTTAAAAAATATAAAAAAAAATATTAATAATTTTTTAAGTTTGGATATATTTTTTTTTAGAAAATTGACATATAAAGATCAAAATACCGTGTATATAAAGATCAAATTTTATGACGCCCTTAAATTTGCTAAATGAAACATACAATTTTGGAGTCGTAAAAGATAAAATCCTTAAAACAAATATTTAATTTCTAATTAAAAAATTGAATATCTTGTTTTTATTAATCCTGTAAAACATTCGAATTCCCCAAAAATTATACTTTCATTATCATAAATCATTTATTAAAATCTATGCAGCCTGCTTAATAATAATATGCCGCCCCCTCTCCCGTCTCCGACTTCTGGGTTAATCCCCGCAATTAGAATGAGGGGTGGAGATATTATTATTATTATACAGGGTGCCTGTGAAAGGTTGGGATATCTTGGAGCTGGAGATACTGATGACCAAAAAAAGTCGATTGAGCCAAATATGCCTTATCCGAATGTTGCTGGTTTCCAAATTACAGGGCGTTTAATGCTAGATTTTTATTTTAAATTATCTCAATAACTTTGAAACCTGTCGGAGTATTAAAAAAAACGACCTCATAATTTACCGTTCTGAACAACTTTTTCAAGTAATATTTTGCTGTATTTTCAGTAGAAAAGGCACTTTACCTGAAACGATAACAGTTTTCAATCGTTGCACTGAATATTTCAAATACAATTACCTATTTCAAAAATTGTTACTTCTAACGACTTCAACAAGGTATATCTTTGTCAGTTAGAACAGGTAGGAGAATGAATTGTTTCAATAGACAGATGGATACACTAAACAGCAAAAAAGTTCTGCCATTTAAAATAAACGTGCTGTGCCATAAGTGGCGCCCTCTACTAGTGACTTTAAAATTAGTTAAAAATTCTGATTTGACGTGCCAAAAAACATAATTGTGCCAATTTTTTTTAATACTCCCACATGTTTCAAAGTTATTGAGATATTTCAAAATAGAATTCTAGCATTGAACGCCCTGTATTTTTGAAACCAGCAACATTCGGATAAGGCATATTTGGTTCAATCGACGTTTTTTGGTCACCAGTAGGTGTCTCTAGCTCCGAAATTTCCCAATCTTTCACATACTCCCTGTATAATATTGTATACCTAATAAATAAAATTGCCAACGGATATAAAAAGCCTCATTCCTGAGAGTATAGCAAGCTATTGTGATGAACCTAGTATCACACAGGATTAAAATGTTTAATTAATACAGATTTTACCAAATCAAGGAAATGGGACAACTTGTATCTCTAAACGATGTATGTTAGTATCTAAGTGATGTATTATATTTTATTAAATAAAATGTTTCGTTTTTTTAAAAAGAAAATAAACAATTTGTATTCATAATAAATTAAAATCATATTACTCCATGTTACAGTAACCCACGGTTTTTTATTTTTTAGTTTGAAACTTGAAACATAAGTTGGGTAATATCGTCACAATGTTCCAGAGGATCAAAACCGTTTATCATTTTGTTCCTAGTTTGCTAACGACCTTCTGGTGTTATTATAACGCTCTTGTCCCACCTGTCCAATGCAACACTCGAAATAAATCATCCTGAGGTTCAACAGTTTGATCCAGGAAACGTCAGGACTTAATGCCAGTAAGGGATTTCGGAGATACGGCAACGAAACAAAAATTGTCTGTATGAAAAATGGTTGGACAAATCAGTGAATTGATATTATCTTCAGTAAGAATTTTACTACCCTTTCGAAATGAAAATCGTATCGATATGCTGCGGAAAAGATTTTGAATCAAAAATTATCTGTGTGAAAAAATAGCTGGACAAATAAAGACATTTATTATGTCTATACGAATAATTTTGATACACTTTAGATTAAAAAATCGCAGTGAAATAATATTATATGTATTGAGAATTTTGGTCCACTTTCAAAACACAATAATTATCTACGAGAAATGGTTAGAGAAATCAATGAAATCATTCTTAAGCCCTGTCCTCATTGACCTGAAATTCGCAGATATTCACGCGAATCTCGCAGTTTCTGATTTAACCTATTAATGGAGCGAAAGCCTAAATTTTAACGTTTCTTTTTTTTGTGATTTTGGCGGTCTAAACACCAAAATTAAAACGCATGAAATTTTTTTGACAAATATAGTAATAAAACTTCTAAATCCAGTAATTGCCTTTAAAATGTTTTAGTATTAATAATAATGTTAAAATATCTGATTATACACATTATGTATAAATGTTATACTCTAGGCGGTGAAAGCTATTCATTATTGTTGGTTGAAAATAACATTAGTTTGTATGCATCTATTCATTAAATGTGATGCAAAAATAAGGACAATATATTTTTTTTGTGGAGTTAAGATTAATATTTTGCAATAATGGCGACCTAAGTTTTGCCTGACAAAATGACGCCATTCGCAAATCTTACTTTGAAGTCGTTTGCTCTAAGAAACGTAACTTGAAAGAAATTGAGTAAAGTATTGAACAAGGCTGTAGCGTCACTTTGAAGTAGCAGTAAAGTTGTAACTACCACACATTGTCTGTTCAAAGTTCCCACTTCTTAGTAACATGTTTCCTGTTATACATTCTGAACGGGGCACGTCCAACGTTTACATTAAACACAGTCCTTGAATTGTATCTTCTAACAGTAGTTGAATACTTATATTTATCCTCGCATTATTATTTTTATTATATTTAGTTGTGGCTCTGTTAGTTACCCTTGTCGTGTATTATCCTTTGATTTTTTTGTGGTAATATTTTACACAGCTACTTTAGTTGAGCCATATATATATATAGTTTTATATGGGGTTTTGATATCCATGCTTAGCACAATTAATAGGTACAAAAGATAAACACAAAGACCAATAATACACTCCACACGTGACATGATTACAGGTATAGGTAGACATTACTCAATGACAAGCAGTTACTTATCAACTTTTATCAAAACTATATGGTAAAATGTACTTCATACTCAATTTAAGAGGTCATAAGCACTTCGTAGTTGCCTAGTTGCAGAGCAAGATGATGACTAATAGTGACTAATACAAGTGGCGATAACGTTGTTTGGTCTAATAAATATTACTTACAAGATTCACGATTTTAAACAAACAATCAATTTTCCCTGAACATTGCGACAACTATGAAACTACTTAAAAGTGATTGGAACTTTGGAGCTATATTTTAGTAACATAAGTTGATCGCTGCTAAGATAATTTGTCGCTTTCCAGTTGTGAAAACTTAACGGTAATAAAGACGTCCTCAAAACCAGCGGAGTTACTTAGAAGTCACATAACTGTAAAGTAGGTAACAAGGAGTAGTCGAAAATACGTAGCACTTACTGTAACTTTGTCGAATGAAGTTGTTTCTACAACAAAGAAGTAAATTTGGTGGCAAATACGTAATAATTACTCTTTGGAGGTTCCAGTCTCAGTTAGTGTTACTGTGATGCTATTTGGGATGTACACGTTTACTTGAATACTCTAAGTAATTTTTTATATTTCTGAGGTTTAGTCAAAGTACGCAGCTCGGATCCGAGTATTCGTATAGTGTAAGTACCGCTAAAGACAGAATAGTAGTAAACTTGATATTTATTTATAAATATTAAAAATCATTAAAAATTTATCAAACAGACAGTTTTTCACTTTCATTTCGTTATCTTAAATCCTCCTACTTACGACGTATAATTTATGGAATAAAATGATAAACCCCATAAAAGTTTAAAATACACGAACACTACTAGGATTTAGATTTACCATTTTCTCCGTACGCTGTACATTTTGCTACACTTTCGAATAAAAACTAGCATCGAATCGTGAAAATATCAAGACAACTTTTTAATACATTTCCCTCCTGAAGTTCATTCGGATGATGTCAGTTATTGGAAACCCGTTAACCTTATTCAGAATTTCATTTTGGAACCACTTCAGCAACCCTATTTACTCCCCCACGTATCTCCGCACCGCAGACATGTTGATATATTAATTTTTCCTCCACTTTGCATTCATTTATCACCTATTCTTTCCCTAATTGAAAGAATGTCGAAATTTTTCTTTAAAGAATAATACCGCACGTCGACGTGGAGAGCATGATGATGTAGGTACGAAAACAACAATGTTTTTGTGAAATAAGCACAACTCTGATGTCTGGGACTTGATCTTAGCCAAATGTTCCTATTGTAGCAGTTTTTCCGCATTTTTTCTATTCAATACCTTTTTTGCGAAGAAGTAAGTAGTGCCGTATATCGTAGAGGGCACTCTTGGCAGTTTTTCTGTAGTTCATTTTTATCGTTATATCTTTTTTGATGGTCTTATTCTGATACGCTTGACTGAAAAATATGATGAATAAATTAATTTTTCGTAGAAAAGCTATACCTGTCCAATGTTGATAAAATGCACCGTTTTCGCTAAAAACGCGTTTAAAGTTTTCCGCACATTAAAATAGAAATAAATTTTCTAATTCAATCAAGTTCCCACTTGTCAAACTGACGTTGACACGCTTAAATTAAATCAAATTTGATCAAAAGCCCGTCAGATTAATATTAATTGTTGTAATGAGTTAGTTATTATCGTTGTGTAAATTGTAATTGTAATGTGTAAGTTTCAAACTATTAGTAATATTTTGTCAAATTTTAAAAACATGCTTTGACATAATCAGTTTAATAGAGGACCTGCAGCAAGAAGGTACAGTTTTTACCAAAAACGGTGCATTGTATCTACATGGAAGAGGTATAGCTTTTTACGCAAAATTTATTTCTCCATCATAATTTTCAGTCAAGCGTATCGGAATAGGACTATCAAAAAAGATACGATAAAAAGAACTATAAGAAAACTGCCAAGAGCGCCATCTACGATATGCGGCACTACTTACTCCTTCGCAATGCTTGTACTTATATAAAACATAACTGTACCTAATTTCAACATGATTGGACGTTCCGTTTCATAATTATGCCCATAACAAGAAACAATTTTTTTTCTTTGAGCCCTGTAACTTCTAAACGAGGGATTTTTGAACTAAGATAAGTTTATCTAAATCGGTTTTATTTGATCACAGGAAGCTATGTTTAAGCTGGGTCCTGTTACTTTCCGGACACCCTGTATAGCACAAAAGATATCGAGTATTTACATATATACATATATTTACATAACTTTAAACAACTGTCTATTTTGTATACATTTTTCTTCGAACAGTTTAGGAACCAGTTTTGTATAATTACATAAAAATACATGGCCAACTATGCACCACGCAACATCAGTTTTATTAATTTAAGGGTATAATGTTCGGCCAAACAGTGTAGCTTTTATCAGGCTCCGCCCATCAGCACCTTCAACGGCAAATTTAACTTTGTGCCCCTGTAAGTTAGGCAATTGTATGCAGAAATTTAGTAAAACATGTCTTCTTGGCGGACAGATTTCATGAATATAAATGCAAAAAATTGAAATCTGAGGCAATTGTCTGTTATATGAAGACTTGATTTACTAGCCTACAGCGTTCTTTTTTTATAATAATGCCTAACAACGTCCACCGCAGTCCTAAATGTGGGCAATATTGCGACCGAAATATTGTTCAGTTCTATTTTTTTTTTTTGAAAATATTGATCTGCTGTCTAGTAAAATAGACTTTTATTAGTTGATTAAAACTTGCTCCATCTTAATACGAATTTCCATTGAGGAGAAATATGAAAGCGCGTGGACGTCTAAAAACGGCTTTGTAAAATTGCGAACATTACAGCCTTAACGTTTTTTGACAATTTCCAAAATATAAAGTAACAACTGTTATATTTAAATAGGAAAGAAAAAAATATGTAATTGACTGCATACAAATATTCGGGATGTTATATTTAAAAAAATGTTTGAGTCATATTTTAAATGAGGCACCCTATAGAGCTGAACTCTATGTAAAAACGTCTGTCAGAAGAAATTTTCACCATTTCAATATTTCAACTATTCTCCGGGAAACGAAGGTTTCCAGTGTTCTGAAAATCTCATCCTTCTATCTCATGTAGTTTTTGACATACCTGTACATTTTTCAAATGGGGAACATTTAAAAATGTACATTTGAATTGTAGCTAATTAAAAAGTGCAACGAAATTTACAATAATTTTAGGGAAATATTTCTGTGACTATATATAACATAATTTAAAATACATTATATTAACCTCATCAACAAGATATCAAATTTGGGAACTACGATTTTTGTTCAAAGTATCAAAAAATACATTCCGAATAACACTCAGCAAAGAAAGATGTTACTGTCAGCATCACGCCTACTGCCCCAAAAAAGTCCGACCGGGTACATTTATCATCATTTAACGAAATTACAAACTTTTTCGTCAAGTTCCGATGTATTCCCAAGATTTATTATGATTTCCGTTTATTAGAATCATATTTCACCATATTCCGTATGCCATCCCTCAAATTTCGTGGTAATTTACGACGCCTAGGTATGTTGACAGAACTCTGCAATAAACGTCTGGATTTGTAGTTTTTTTTATGAATTGAAATATCCAATAAATCGGCTCTAACAGATGGGCTGCCTCCTATAAAATGAAATATATTTATTTCGCCCGCCTCATAATTCACTTTTCGATATTCTGACATTTGTTCTAAAATATTCCTCGTCTCCATACACATCATAAAAACTATATTTCTCTATTTGGGAGTTTCGTCGTATCGGAATATTTATTGCACGAAAAATGTCCGTATCTGAGACATATTTTCTCTGCTAAAGTAAGCATTAAAAGAACAAAATATTCTTTTAAGCAAATTATTTTTATTCTTAACAAAACAAATAATTATCCTATTAAATATTTGATACTGTTTATATTCATTTAATGTTTAATCTGTTTACCTAACAATCTATTGAAATTATGCAGGGTGTTTCAGGAGGAGATACATACTTCAGTATGTTGTTCTACGTTCAATTTTAAGCAAATAATTCCTATAAACTTAGGTCTGGAAACTCTTCGTTTAGGATATACTAAAATTTAGGGAAATTAATCTTAACATAGAACTCAAAGAGCATTGCTTATGTAAATTTTTAATAATATCTGAATAAACCTACACACAAAGGTTTAAATACCTAAAATCCACGTTTAAATTTACTCTTCGCTTTTGCAAAGTAGAACAACCATGTTTATGAAGTTCTAGGTAAGTAACGAAGCCACTTTGAATTTTATTGGTTAATTCATTTAAATAATCAATTCATTACCAATATTTTTTTATTAGTAATGAATGTTATAGAAATATTTCTTACAAAATTGTTTGCTTTTCTTCTACACTTCAATAATTGTAGAAAAGCACAATTAAATTAAAAATAAAAAAAATAATTATCACAAATATTGTAACACTTGATATATAGGTATGTTTAAATCGACTCAAAATCACGTATTCTATCACCCCCTAAAATTATTGCAATGACTTGCAAGACACCCAGGCCTATTATACATTATGTAATATTTATATATTTGTATAGTATTGCCAAGGTAAAATTGTAAACGCTTTCACATATAATTTCGATTCTAGCATGTTTTAAAATTAAAGTTGCTCAAAAATATAATTATATCATTAGTTTCAGCTGTTTAATTTTGCTTAAAGTTTACTTACAAATTACCTATCTACCTTTCCTTTCCACATCTCTTTGCTATTTATACATACTTATATATTTCCCTAGTTACTCCTAGTAACTACATCTTGCCTCGCGAGACTCGAGAATTTCTCATTAGCCCTACAAGAGCGATGAAACTGTTTATTTGGATTCACGTAAAAGGAGCTTACTGAAAGACCACCTGAGCTTAGCATCACTCTTGTCATTAAATGTGTGCTAAATATTTAAAGAGATGTACCTAATATTTAGAAACCGTATAATGTTGTGCTAATACTGAAACGAAAAGTACAAACATTAGAGACATATAAATAGTGTTTCTAAAATGAATATTAAAAATTTAAAAGACAAAAACCTAAGTGTAGTCTTTTATCAAACATCTGGACAAAAAAACCTACTGGTTGATAAGCTAGCTTTGTTTGGAGTTCGAGGTAATGCATATAAATGGAAAGACAGTTTTCTTTTTCAAAGATGATAGTTTATTCTAATTTCTAATAATAACAACGGTTCATAATCAGCAGTTCCATATTGGGCCCGGTGCTATTTTTCCTATATATTAGTGACATCATAATTTGCCATCTTCTATAAAATTAACTTATATATTCTGTCCACATTTCTATAGTGGTATCTGACAAAGAAAATATACTGAAAAATAAATGTAACAGCCATAATTGGCAAACGACCGGTAAAGAACTTAATCTGCAAGTAAACGGTAATTGTGTGGCAAGAGGAGCAGAGTGTTAAATTTCTGGGTCTTTATATTGATGAATGTTTATCGTGAAAAACTCATTGTGAGCCTATAGTAATGAAATTAAATTTTGTAATTTATCAATTTAGAAATTAACACAAATTCAACTGCTATTACCGCTATTGTTATTATTAACATTTTCTTGAAAATGAGGGGGAGCACCATCGTATAAGAACCACATTCAGAGTTGGACAGCTAAGGGTACAACCATTCGATTTGGTAATATAAATGGTCTAATCAAGCGATCATCAACAATCCCTGTCCAAACATTTAAGGAAAAGCGTTGTTTGAAGTGATAGCCCTGAAATGCGTGCGGATTTCCAGAGTATCAAACATGAGCATTATGAATATTATACATCCCATTCCGTGTCACAATAGCTTCATCTGTAACTAACACGTTAGCTGTAAATCTGAAATTTTGACCATATTACAGCAACCATTCACAAAATCAAATTCATAACAAATAATCCCTTTGGTAATAATGCTTGCAGACGTTGTACATGGTAAAGATATAATTGAGATGCGTGTATCATAGGCCACACTGTTGATTGGGAGATTCCTTGTACTTGTTGAGCCATTTGTAAGGTACTTATTCGGGAATTATCTTCAACAATCTCTAAAATGTATTCCTCAGCTGCTGTAATTCATCGTGGACGCCGTAAAGCGCCATCTCGTCCACGATTCGGTTGCAAATTTTCCGTGTGAAGCCCGTGTTGCACTGCCGCGGTAAAATGAGCTGCATTTGACACGTAAGCCATTTGGTCATTTGATAAAGTAATATAAACACTGTCGTAAAAAGTTAATACTACAATTAGATTTCAGTAATCGAACTTGCCTGAATTCTGATGATGCTAGAGCAGTAGCCCAGTGATGTAAAGGTTGAACATACTACAACTTCAATAACTTTTTTCTCGGAAACTACAAGAATTTTTACTCTTATTGAATATCGATAAGATGCACTGTTCATGAGTAGCATTAATCTGAAAATTTATATAGCAGCATAAACATGAAGTGTTCAAAGTGTGTCATGAAATAAATAATAATAAACTATACTGAGGTTTTCGTCAACTTTTGTTACATGTACCGCAATTTTTGAATACTCCTTACTTTTAATAAATAATAACGTTTGAATTATTTAACAAATAGAATTTATATATAGATAATTTTTTGTCTGCTGCTGCACCTGAGAGAATTTTATACCCGCTATAGTATAATATCTGATAAAAAATTTATGTCAGACGTCGGAATGGGACTGATAATTAAATTTATATCAAGTAATATTCGATTTTACGAGACAGCAGAATTTCGGTTCCCTTTTTTATTGGTCGGTTGTCAGTAATGTCTTACCCAAATATTAACTGACACCAGTAGCGTCGATATAAACCTATTTATCTTCCTACTGACATATCGGAGACCTGAACTATACTCGAAAAAGACTTTAAGTATATATTTTTCTGAGACATGATATTGAATAAAAAAATAAATGTCCTTAACCTCGAGCTGTTACAAGAACAATGATATGTGCCACAGTAAAACTTTCGGAATAAGGACAATAATAAATGGTAAGTGAAGCTACACACCAATACTTCTGAAAGAATAGGATCCCTTTCGCAAATATGCATAGAAAGAAATGTGGTCAAATGTTCCTCAGATCCCTTTTCCATCAAGTAAGACTTCATCAAGAATAACATATTAGATGAAAACTCTACATTATCCAATTTAGTCGATAACAGGAAATGAAAACATCACATATTTTAAGTGTTATGTGGAAAACATAATCAAAAGCTTTTTATATGTTAGTATAAATGACATCAACCTGCATTTGCCTGTCAATAATGTTAGATATATACTGAGTCGATCTATTTTCCATAAACCTATGTTGCTTGTTAGATATATAGATACATAATATGATAATACTTACATATTATTTTTAATGTCTACACCTAGTGGTCACTGCAGGCTGGGCCTAGATACGGTCACAAGTAGAGAGCAGCAATAAATTATATCTTAAAAAAAGCTACTGTTAGTCGTCAGCGGTCCCACTACACATATAACGGTTTTGAGGTTTTCAACTCCCAGGTATGCCATAGGTAACACCACTGACGAAAAACCTCGATTGTCCGCTTCCTGTCATAACCGAGAGAAGAACAAGAATATAGTCGATAAGTAGTATCTACATCTAGTGGTCGCTGATTACTCTGTACTGGTGAAACTCGTTTAAACGGTTACTAAATCCGATTAGAGATAGCTATTCACACCCTTATCATGCTAATAATTATAAAAATATGTGCTAATAAATTAAATAAGTTATACAAAAATATAGGCAGATAAATCTGATATAAAGTTATTGAGATCTATGAAATAAATTAATGTGTTTTCTTAAAATTAGGATTATTTTTATAACTTCTACACTGGTAATAACGTTGCTATTTGCTGTAAGATTTTACTATTAACATTGATACAATCATGTGTTTGTCCATCATTAAAATATATTTTGTTAATTTATCTAATTTATTTAGTACGCATTGTGCAATTTTCTTCTACGCGTAAGTCGTAAACAGAATACTATTTGCCCAATACGTTCACTTTCTGAAAACTACACATCTATATCTATGTCTGGCATTAACCATTTTCTTATACAAAATCGTTTGATATTTAATATTTTGCATTCACGAGCCGCCTCTGAGCCAGCCGGTTCCGGTCCAACTAAAGATGTTGAAAACGATATATTTTATGAAGGGATCGCCCGCTCGGAGCCAGTTTTGATAGGACTTTTATGAAATTCAATTTTAAAGGAACGAAACAGGACTTTTTTCTTCATTGGGTTTTGTTTGTCTAAAGGAAAATAAGTTCGACGTCATCTCGGCAAACTTTTCTAGTTTACCTTAAGGTATGCACACTTCAAATTCAGTTTGCGATAAACCATGCACTACAAATAAATTTTTAAATTCACCGAGTTGGAACTCATGCATGTTTTACCTTGATCTCTTTGTTCCTGGCAAAGCAAACATCGTGATACACTTTGGCTCCTGTTCTTGTGCTATCATAGTTTATGGGGGTTGGCATAAAATTTAAAAGCGCTTGTGGAGAACGATCAATGCGCAAAGTGCATCAATCTTATAATGTCATACATATAGTATTTGCAATTGAAAAAGCTTTAAAATAAAAAATGAATCAATCTAACTTTCTAAACTTAACCTACTTTTTCATATAAAAAAAGGTGGAGGTTACTGCAACCTCTCACATAATTCAAAATATAAACAAACTTCCTTGTAATATGCTCCATTGAAAATAAAAATTGACGTGTTTCACAAACCTTTATTTATTAAGTTACAAAAAAAAATTGATATTATTCTTGTATGCTTCTGTAAAACATAAAGTTATATACTAAGAATCGTGGTTATTAATAAAAGAATAATTCTTTTAATTAATAACTCTACACCTAATACCAACACAAGATTTAGCCCATGAGTGCAGAGAGAATGTCGTATTACTTTTTAATTTACAATTCACCTATTACACCGATTTACTATTCATATTATGCTACATAATAACAAATCATGGGCTATGGACTACATAACCATAATATTTTAACATGATTTTTTGAAGTATCTAGTAGGCACAGATTGGTACATTTCATCACGCCATGTTATTTCAAAAACATGCCTGCAGTAAAACAACAGTGTGCTTTGTAATAATAATTATGTAATATGAACTCGTTGAAAATCATATCACAGCAGGAATTTGAGTTAATAATATTGTTTCATTTATTACAAAGCATGACACCAAAGTTGAAACGTTGATCTAACAATAATTATGTCATATAAAGCTCATCAAAATACTTTGAGAAACTAACTGTTTATCAAATGCTATTAAAACGGAAAATTTATTTTCACATAAAGAACAGTAAAAGAAAATGTCAGTGTATCAGAAAATAGAAAACCATACAAGAAGTACACAGGTATAATAGTTATTTACTCAATAAGTAGGAGATAGACATTATCACCGTTCGCAATTGAAGTATAATCACATAAGTGGTAGTAATTCCCACGTATTGCGTACAACGTTTTAGCTACAACTGTCAAGGTTATTATTAATAATAGTAAGTAGTATTATTATACCCACATAATTTGATTGCATTCCTGACGCGAAAATCAAAAAGGTGTAAACTTAACTAAAAACTTTTAACGAAGAAGGAAATATCCAGATTTTTAATGAATACGGACGATAATGAATTTCTGCTCATGAACCAAAAAAGTTTTACACAATATTTATCTTAGGTTATTTTGATTGTTGGTTTCGCGGGTGCTTGTCGGTGGGAAAATTTCACAAATCGACTTGTAGAACATATGGACGATGAAGGATTATGCTTCCAGGTCATGGTACCCAATACCAAAATAAAACTGTCTAGAGAGTTTTTTGCCTGGAAATATTGATGGCTTTCAATTCTACATAAAAAAATATACTTTTGTTTAAGTCGCCTAATTTATCGGTTTCTGAGTTAAGTGCATTTAAAATTTTCAATGTATTTTGTGGTGATTTTGTTTCAGGCGCTGATATTGCTATTTCTTTTCTAGGTAAGCTTGTGTCAAATTTTCATGTCAATAAATATTAGCGTATTTTATGTGTCTGTAATTTATTATTCGTGCAAAATTATTAGCTAGTAGTCAAAAATGCCACAACATAATAATTTTTCCAACCGTGAGATGCGTCATAAGATTTGTATCCCTATATTTCTTAAATCACTATACATTCGTATAAGGCATGATAAGCTCAAACATAATATTGTGATGCCTCGTATCTCCAGCTTAATGTTGACCCATTCTTTCTGACTCACCCTGTACATTTTTCGGTTTCCCAGATGCCATGGTAAGCCATGAAGAACGAACTACCCGGTATAATTTTTATTGAAAGGTGTATATTTTTTGTATTTTACTTCGTCACTGAAATAAAATCTTCCAATACATTCTCGCGGTCAAATAATAATAAATTTATAAATTGCAAACTTCGCAGTGTCCAAAAAAACCGCGTAAAATTTAATATAGGAGACGGAATATTATTCTTATCTATATTTTAATTTCCGATACGCCCGAGGACAGCAAATATTGTTCTTGACGGGTCTTTCCCGCATATTCAGAATTAGTTATTTATTTAGACGAGCTTCTCGCCTTTATTGGCTGAATTTTTATTGGCTCCCTAATCGAAATGCAAATTCATGTGCAAATTACTACGTTTGACTTCTTTACGAGTAAATTTATTCGATGAAATCAATTTACAAAGCCAATGATTACTTTATTGGATGTGCTATGCTGCGGAGGTAATTTTATTTGTACACACTTGCAAAAGTATTTTTTTATCTTATAGGATGAATGAGAAATGGTGCGACAAGCTGTAATATTTGGTAATCATAACTCTTTCAAAAGTGTTGCTAACACAAAACATGAATCTATTGGTTATTATTTAGGCACACAGCAAATTTACACGCTACTAGTTATCACATCTAGTTTAGAAATGTCTCAATAACTGGAAAATGTGTATGTTTTATCGTATATTTCATGTTTACCTAAGAAGTTTAATATTGTCAAATATATACTCATGTTTAATTCACTTTTTATTCAGTTTTGTTGTTTTAGTAGATAGTATTCGAATTAACTAATAGATATATTTTTACTGGCAAAGTAAATGTAGCAACCCTTGAAACAGACATAAAGCTGATAAATATGTTACATTGTTATCCTTGTTTTACAAATGCATATGTGTAACTATATCTCTCTCGTACTTGGGCTCGCCTCAGCGAAGTACATCCTGACATTCCATTCTGTTCTAAATTTGTTCTCCTGTACTAGATGCTAATGAATTGTACAGTACAGTTAGAGTTTTTATCGAAAACCTTAGAGAGTTTTCCTATTACAACAGTGAACCAACTGAAAGAGTTCATATTTGATTACTAAATCCTCATTTGGGTGAAAGGAACCATTATTCTTTTTTGCCTAAACCGGAAATGTATAGTATATTTAACTTTTAACCATGGAAACATGGGCGCATACGTGAGAAAGTTACCTTAATTGTTTCTCTACTCGGGATACCTGTTACTTTCCATTCTGAAATACTCCATTTACACCATTGCACATGCACCAAAATAAAAACACTGCCATACAATTAAAAAACAACTTAAAGACGCCCAGATCATGAGATACAATAATGAAATGGCCAGTATTGTCAGTCTGATATACTTTTTTTAAGAAGAAAATATATTATTAGTTCTTGTTGCCCAGGTTCACTGCAACACATTTTACGTCAAAAGCATTTACGATTTTAATCAAGAATTCAGCTTTAACTCGCTCACTCCCACATATGTTGGTTTAATAACAGTATATAAATAGGTATGGCCATTTTTGTAACTTGTTAATAAAGATTCATTGAACTACAATAATGTGTATAAATATTATATATTTTTGAACATGCGTTTCATTTTAGCTGTGTAAAATTATTTATATGTTTGATGGAAAATTGTTTTTATGTAAATATGCAGAATTTTCAAATAAATACATTTCACAGCAACTCTTTTATAAATTTAAAAAATAATTATTACAGTGAACGGGTGATAGAAATATAAAAAAAGCTGATCCATTTTTCTGAAAAGCCCACTTAATTCAATTCAGCGTGGTATTTGAACTCGATTATTATTTTTTGCGGGCGACGTTATAATTGTCATTTGGAACACTGGCTAAATTGAGTTTTTTTTTTCGGGGCATTAACGACCCGACGCATTCAGAAAACAAGTAATATTTCTACGTCAACAGGCTCATTGTCACCTTTCCGCCAATTTACATGGCCGAATATTGATTAGAATATATCGAGATTCCAGTCCGATGGGTTTCGCATTAAAATTTCAATTAGAAATGACATTTCAAATTTACGCCGATGGAAAACTACAAAGTGAAAAATGAGTAACGAGCGGTGTAACAGAACGTTCGAAAAAGGAAGAGGACGTCTATCAGGAAATGAATCTCTGGAAAAAATACATACTAAACGGCCGCGGAATGAGCTGAACTCTATAATTGACAGTATTTGATAGATGCTTCAGCGGGCAAACCATTTTAATGAACAAAAATAGCGCTCGATCAAAATTGTTGTCACACCGACGCGACGCGTTGTTCCGCACCACGGAAGACTATTTGCTATGAAATATGTTGCACTGGGAATTATTATACAGGGTGAACTACAATCAATTCAACTGCGTTTCCTAGGCCCTAAAAAAATACCTGTGGCATTTTCGGCAATAATTACTGAAAGGACATGAAAATATATGCAAAAATCGCTCTTGTTCAATATCAATAAAAATGCATACAAATTGACAAAACATTTTATAAAGCAAGTTGTAGAAAGTTCACACAATCCTCGAGTTTGTGTAAAAGTGTCATCTCGTGTCACTCTCTGGCCGCCAGGAACATATTCACGATGAATGATGCCGTGAATATCGAAAAAAACGATCAACATTGCCCTCAGTCGAAACTTGAACATCCTCGCTTTCGTTGGCCACTATCCACCTTTATCCACCCACTGCTGACTTTCTTTGTGAGTCTCGGGGTCATACTCAAATATCCAGGTCTCATCTCCAATGACTACCCGACTCATCCAGTCTGTACCGTCGCTCCGAATGCGGGACAACAAATCCTCACAGATCGATTTTCGCATGTCTTTCTGTTCACGGATGAGAACTTTTGGCACCATATTTGCGCAAATCTTTCGCATTTTCTTGTAACATCTTGCGAACGGTTTCTTTGTTGACGTTTAACTCATTAGACAATGCACGGCGCTGGTCAGACGTGATCAGTGCACGCAAACGGTCAACATTCGCGTCAGAACGAGAGGTGGCGGGAGCTCCTTCACGTGGATCGTCTTCTATCAATTCATGCCCCTTCTTGAACCGTTTTGCCCATTCAAACACGCGTGTTTTCGACATGCACTCGTCTCCATACACCACCTGCACTATTCGAAGGATTTCCGAGGGTTTTTCGCCAGATTTCACTAAAAGCGGACTGAAACTAAAAGGAAGGTCTCTAGAAAAACGTTGATGAACTATGCAATGTTGCCAGTTTCCGAGGTATAACTAAATTCCCAGAACTTAATTGCCACATCTCGTATATTAGAACTAAACTGATTGAAAAACAAATTAGCTACGCAATAGCTGATTGTTGTTATTTTCAATCCCGCTTTATTGAAACACTTAAAAATTATAGTTTTTGGCGAAGTCGCCAGTTACAAAGCTAAAACTAAATTTATTGTTTTCAAGAAATGGCATCTTATTGTCTTTCGTATGATACAAATTCTTCAAAATTTAATGTTCTGTTCAAATTATATACGAATTAAAAAGAGAATTAGAAGAAGAACTACTAGTAAAAGCAATGGTTTTAGAATTTACTTTTTTCCAGATAAGAATAACTATTTTCTATAAGTACGTATTTTTCAGTGTTCATGAAGAAATACTACTGGAACAGTTATTATATACAATTGTGCTTATAATTTTGTCGTAGAATAAACTACAAAATAAATGTAGTAAATTCAGTTTCAACTTTGTAACTGGCGACTTCGCCAAAAACAAAAATTGCAGGATTAAGAAAACAATCAGCTATGTAGCTACTTTGTTTCAATCAATAATATATTTTATAGGACAATGCAATTATTATATACTTACATTCAGAAAGCGTTGATTAAGTGCACGAAATGATACTTTTACAAAACTCGAAGATTCCGTGAAGTTTCTACAACTGCCAGGGTAGCTTTTTCATCTATTTTCATGCCCTTTTTTAAAAAAAATATTGAAAATGCCACGGGTAATTGTCGCATAACAATAATATGGTTTCATGTGGTTTCATGTTTGTGAGTCGAATTGATTTTAAGGAGGATACTTCTTTTAAAATTCAACGAAAAATACGAAAAGGTATATGAAATATTTTGTAAGTGGAGGATAACAAAAACGTACTAAGAACTGATGAAAGTGTAACGCTAGCATATTTTTTGAGAAAGTAAGCTATTTTTTATATATTTTAGTGTTTTTCATACAATGTGTTTCGTTATTTTGGGCAAAATCTCTTAAGACTTCCACTTTGTGGTCTATATATTCCATGTTAAAAAGTATACAAATAAACGAAAATATGGATATATCACAATATACCTGCATTTTTAAAATGTCAAAATGTTTTGACTTTGGAAAACGTTATTATTTTTTTAAAAGGGGCTCCAGAAGATAAGTTCGTATTAATGAAAGTGGTACTAACTTGTGATTTAAATTGGGCTTGGCGTGCAGTTTAATTGCAAAAGATAGAAGATACGGCTAAAATTTTTGTTATTACTTTTGGATATGAAAGTTGTTAAGTAGCAGCTGTGCAAAAAAACTCCAAAGAGTTGCAGAAAACTTTCGACGTCCACTACGTGGTCTGTTTTCCACTGTATCAAATTCTTCATATCTTTGTACTATTCGTACAACAGATGATCTAGGCCCAACATGTTCGATATCTGATGATTAGAATGTCCTACATCATGTAAAGCAGTCATTCTTGCTTGGGTAAACGCAGAAATTTCAGGTCCTGGCATTATAATGTACAAATATTCAAAGGAACACTTAGCTGAATACACTGTCAATATTGGTAATAAAGTAATGGTTCATGGTCTGCAATTCTTTATTATCTTGTTTGTTCCCTAAGTACATGTACTTTTTAACCACATTAAGAAATTTGATGGTGAGTACATGTAAGTTAAGTGCGCACTTAACGTTAACTGTGATCTATGAATTCACCCTTAGTTACATTTAAATATAAGATCCTAACAAAATAAAATTTGTTTCTCGCGATATGACCGTATTTCCGGAAACGCAAGCACTCTCGCCGAAGACGCGTATCTGAAAATTTATCCCCTAATTTATTTATACAATTAGCAAGGTTGTAATTTCTCGCAAAAAAGTAATTTACTTGAAGCGCGGAGCGCTTGCCGAGCATTAATCACTCACTCTGGTGTAAACATAAATGACAAAAAAGGGAAAGAAACACCTAGGGGTGCGGACTGCGGGGCCAGAAGGTGATTCTTAATTAATAAACAGCTGCAGTTAATTCCGGCGAAATGGTAAACGTGCCACTTTTTTAAATGTGTTTATAGTTCTTCTGAATATTTTAGGAGGTTTTGTGTGGCCCCCGGATCGTAAAAGGTTAAAGTAATTACGGCTAATTTAACATTCAGTGAAGTTGAGAGAGGATATAACGTCAGTTTTACGTTACATTTCCAACGAAAATTTGCCACATTAACAAGAGCTGAAAACAAATATGAGAAGATTATATTACGCCACTAAAAAAGGAGTGGAACGCACAGGAGTAAAGAGAACTTGGATAAGTAATAATATTTTTCTTCAAACGTCATATAAGTGACAACTTATGTGATGTTACTCAATAATTTTTATATATTTTTAGGTATTAATAATATTGTGTGAAACTAACTACTCTGTGGACAAAAGCCCCAACCAGCGTTGAATTACACCCACAATATCTACCCATATATTCCATATTATTAGCTTTTGTAACATTTTTTACTGCATTAGAAAGGTATTATAAGCTAATATAAATCAAATCTCCTACACTTCCTATCAATGAAGTCATATGTATGTTCTCTGATACCAAACATCTAGGTATGCTAATGAACAATTCCACAGACAAAGCTCTATTAAATAAAAAAATTGTCTGCGTCGGACCAGACGGTGGAAGTTATACTTCTTTGGCCATTCTCATACACCCACTCGTACGTACAAAAAAAAAAATCTTAAAAAAAAAAAAAAAAAAGATCTAAAAAAAAATGTCTTAAAAAAAAATATATATATATATTATTATTATTATTATTATATATTAAAAATTTGTTCTTCCAAATTTGTTCTTCCTTTTGAGCGTGACGCGGTTTCTCGACCAACATCCCATCCCAATGTGTCTAACGGGCGCAAAGAAGTATAACTTCAATAATTATCTAAAGAAATTAATCTATCTGAATTTACTAACCTGCTTTAATGCAAACACTCTATAAATATCTAACTTCACTTTTGGCAGTGGGAACACGACAATTCAACCACCTTTCTAATTCAGTAAAAAATGTTACTCAATAATGTCATGTTATTTATATGGCTACGAGTATAAGTATTTATAATCCAAAGCGTATAAACACATTATAGTACTGTAAATTCAATTTTAATAATGAACATTAATTTTTTTATCTACAACTCCTTTATAAGATCCTCATTACAGCATTTGTTTGGCCCTGTTTCAGTTGAATAATAAAAGAGGTCATTACACCACTAGTGGTGAAATATTTAAAAAAAGATATCACTGCTTATTGGTTATTTTTATTAAGAACCAACAGGTTTATCAATTTGACAATTAGATAATTTAACTTAAATTAGATTGAATTACTTGTTATACATATTAACAGCACAACTTCGACAATTCCTACGATTAATACCAGATTGATGCAGCATTTGTATTAACAATGCTTAAATTTTCTTTGTAAGGACTTGAGGAAGCTTCAGTGACGGCAATCTGGTCTCCAAGAACTTTTGTGGCGATTTTTGTTTTGTTTTTAAGAGACATATCAATATAGCCTTCATACACGGTATTGGACTTCCAATCACCATGTCGTTTTATAGTTAGAAGTTTGACTTGTTACCATAACAATGCCTTTGCTACTTTTGAACCAAAACTTACAAACTGGATCTGATTTTCGATTTTTCTCAATTTAAGGTAGTTGTAGATAAAATGCTTTGCAATTCTATATAAAATTGTATATTATAGTACACGTAGGATAATGGCATTTTTTATTACATTCATGAAATTAAAATGTCTCAGTCCTTGCCTTTAAAGTTCCATTGCTTGCAGTGGGCCCGTTGAATGAAAATTGTTCGACATTCTCCGCAGAGCTAGGTTGAAGAATTCTCTTAGCAATTTTGGTCTTACTTTCTACAGAATTTTCGATGTATCCTTGAGCAATCGCATCTGATTTCCAACCTCAAGTCTTTTTAGCTTAGTAATATCCCCCCACTACCGACAAGCATTGTTGTGGAAGCTTTTTTCAGGCAATGCTATGAATACTCTTCCCAATTTCCATCATTTGCTACAGTACCAATTTTATGGATCCCATAACAGCTCTATGACATTTCCCATTTTCATATTTCAAAAAAACTTTGTTCGTTAAATTCGGGGGACGCAATTTACGTGCTTTCTGTATTTACTAAAATGTGCATCCTCCAAGACGGTGAAAGTTCTAATCTTATTAGTTTTAGTGTTAAGAATTTTAATCAGCAGCAGATCCTATGTCTTTAATATCATCAATTGTAACCTTCCCTAGTTCGTCGCAACGATATGCCCCAGATATACCAAATATCGAAACTACCTGAAAAAATAACAATATGAAACAAACAAAATGCAATTTTATAACTCTTATAGCCAAATACTTTTCAACTGAAGCATCAGACAAAAATATATGGAACTGTTCCCTTGACTACTCTCGTTTTCTTTGGCTTATAACCTCCTTGTTTTTTTTTCAAATATGCACGAAAATTGTTTTATTTTTGATGTTCACAATATGCTTCAAACTTAGCACAGACTTTACCATTGGATGAGCCCACAAATTAGAACTCTCCAGTTTTTGTGCCATTTCCGAAAAGTCTGTCAAAAAACGTTCTCAGAGTATTGCGTTACATTTTTTCCAATTCAGGTAGTAGAGACCTACCACCTCGGAAGATTTACCAGCCACTTCAACACTCATCTTCAGTCTTTAGTCACTGTCAATTGACGTGACGCCAAAAGATTCAATCTTTATTTAAAATTCATTTTTTTTCTTAGTTATTTTAATCATTTTACCTAGAATTTATAACGTTTGAAGAAAAAATAATACATGATGTTCAGATAATAAGATACTTTATGTGCTTCGCAGCATCATAATTAACCAATAGAAAGACAAGATTCCCAGTAATTAATCAGCATTGTCTCGAAGTATAGTGATAATCGCTTAAAGTTGACTTTATTACCAAATTTATTAAATTGTAAAATTTTAACAACACGTTTAACATAAAATAACACTGTCCTGTATTAATCGAGATCCATACGGAATGGTTAGTTAATGCTTTTAAGATTCAGTATAAAAAATAAATTTTTAATATATAGATCTGTGTATGCGTATTCATCAAAGCAATATTTTTTAAAAGAAATTGGTTTCTTTGGAAGTATTAAAAAATAATTAAGAGTTCTAGAATGTCTCAAAATGTTCAATATTGGCCAGCAGACCATGCTTTCATATTTAATCATAAAATTTAATTCCAAGCATATTTCCTTAATTAATTTTCCACGTAGCTTTTAGATTTTTATTTTTCGTATTTTTGAACTACCGAAATATTAAATTCAACAAGCAAACATTTTTATGAATTCTCGACGCCTAGACTTTTTCAACAATTGAATTTTTTACCCCTTTCTGGTATAGGCAACCCAAACTGGGGTCGTCCTGTATATTTCTTTTATTAAATGTAGCATCCATTTAGAGCAGGGTATTTAATACTACGTAAATGACCTTTACTATGCATCATGCTTTTCTCTAAGAAAATATAGACGTGTTTCTACAAGACGCAGACAGAATAAACAAGTATATTAACATGGCATCTTGTGGTATAATAAATGTCAGATGGCGGCTGAATATGTTAACATAAATGCCAATGATAAAATGTGAGTTGGATATTCCACACCGCATCAAGGCATCAGCCTTAAGACCCTTACCCTTCACTGTGCTCAGAGGTAAGTTAAATACCATTATGCAACATATCAGCAGAAATCCTAGGATTACGTTTTATTTACTTCTAACATAACTGATGGTTCTGCAAGTGTAATAATGCAAATCCAAATACCTTAATTATGCAAGACTGTTTTCAATAATATTGATTGAAAAACAAAAAAGTTCTTAGAATTTTGCATTTACACTTTATTTATTTATTTTTCTTTTATTTCCAAAACTTTCTGAACATCTATACTAAAAATATACTTCCCAATTCCCGTAATATATTGAACACGCTGTATAAGAATTATTTTTCAATATAATTTAACAAGATTTGGTATATTTAGGTTTAGACTGTGAAGGTGAGAAGTGAAGCACATGTCTATCCTTCGGAGTTCAGATATATTTAGAAGTCTTGTGAAATCCTTCCATTTTTCTCCTATATCTTTACAAATGTGACTATATTATACCTATATCAATAATTTATCATGATTTATAAGTAAAATGAAAATGTTCTTAATTACCTTACCAATATGACTAATTTATTGTACCTATCCTTCTAATTATTAACAATGGCTCGAGATCTACTAATAAATATCTGCAACGTTATTAAAATTAAATGTATCTTTCACAATCATTATACCAACGAAATGAGTTTTAATAACTTATTTCCTCCAACCGTTCCTTTTTTCTACCCACTTGTCGCTAAATTAAAAACTTACGCCAACAAAAAAATTATCTCTCCTTCGAATTTCATTCTGAGATATTAAAATTACCCTTTCAGATTTAAATAAGATTTAATAAGATACCGCTGAAGTCGCTTATGAAGTAATTGATAATTACGTTCTCTTGCAAACGACCAAATAATAAAACTCCTGTCGTCTAGCTTGGCTCTGAATGTGATAATGTTCCGCTAGGGTTCTAATGTCATTAAATATTAGCTCAGTACAAGATTTTTACGAGCGTCTAAATGGCCCTTTCTGTTCGGATCTGGTAATGGAAACATAAGCCATCCTTTAAGAAGTATTTGGATGCTTGTTCATATTTAACCGCATATTAATACGGATAAAACAGTAATGAAATTATTAGAGATATTTTAGGGGTCAAATTTTATAGGACATATTTCCATTAATATTAATAATAATATATCTACCCTTCATTCTAACCGAGGACTAGAGGATTAGCTGACAAGTCGGAGACATGAGCGTGACTTCCATTGGCAGGCCCTAACCAATATTCAATGTAGGAAAACTGGAAATGCTCATTAATTAAGGGGGTGGTCAAACGCCGACCGATATCAATCTCTCACATTGGCCCACGCCAACGTTCTTCCACAAGTCTATCGGCTGCTGAATTCAAACCAATTTGGAACCCAAGAAAATTGATTAAACTCAAAACAATATTTCAATTTAAATATGCTTTGAATTACACCCACAATATATATCCATATATTCTTTATTATTAGCTTTTGTAACATTTTTTACTGTATTAGAAAGGTATTTTAAGCTAATATAAATCAAATCTCCTACAATTCCTATCAATGAAGTCATATGTATGCTCTCTGATACCAAACATCTAGGTATGCTAATGAACAATTCCGTAGACAAACCTCTGTTCAATAATTGTCTAACGAAAATTAATCTAGTTAAATTTACTAACCTGATTTAATGAAAACACTCTATAAATCTCTAAGTTCACTTTTGAAACTGTGGGAACTCGAAAATTCAACCACAATAGATGAGATCTGACCTATTTCTGCATTTTTAGGATTGCTTCTTCAGGTGGCCTCCTATAAGTTGAGTCAAATATCTAACCAATAAATTAAAATTGTCTGAAATTAAATATCGACAATGTCAGAAGTGACTAACCTGTCAATGAATTTTAAATTAAACATGATAAATATCTACTTAAATAATGTTTACCCTTTATCTACTCTGCGGACTAAGGCCCCGACCAGTCTTGAATTACACCCACCATATCTACCCATATATTGTTACTTTGTTTTGTTTTTTTTTTTGTTTTTTTTTCTTTTCTTTCTCTCTTTTATTGTTGTGCCCATGTCTACTCTATTATATTTATAGTCTGAACGCGGTTGGTTACATGGAAGAGCGGCATGTTGCCGAATGGCGCCAACCACATATAATATGATTTTTCTTTTTTGTAAATGCTGTGGGAAAAATAAAGGCAAATTATTATTATTATTATTATTATTATTATTATTATTATTCTTTATTATTAGCTTTTGTAACATTTTTTACTGTATTCATCTTCAAAAATTTTAAAATGGGTATTAGATACTGACATCCAGGTTATTTATATACAATAGAAATAATATTGGTCCTAATACTGAACCTTGTGGAACTCCTATGCTTACTGTCAAAAACTGAGACTTGCCAAACAAAGGTTGTTTGAATTGGTCATGACTTGAAATTAAGGTAGATAACAAAACCATAACCAAACGACGCTGTTGTTGTTTTTTCAAACAACAAACAAAGCCGTATACTCAAAAGCTACATTCGTTTTTTTTTTAGTAAAACTTTGCTTTTCTGAATAGATTTCTTTAACAATACAAGCTCCAAGACGCTTTTTCTGTACCTCCATAATTATAATGTATTACCGTTTATTTAAGAGAAATCCTAAACCTTGCAGAGTTTAATACATGTCCTGGATTTTCATAAATAACTACCACACAAATACAATCAAAATAGGAGCAATAAATCGTCCGTTAAGCAACCACATTCTTCAAGATTATTTTTTCTAACGAATGCCCGTTTTATTATACTCATACTTGCTTTCCCACATAAATTGTAATTCACCGCCATCCGCAGTAAAACTGAAGCTAAGACCGCTTTTATATCGTCCTAGAATATATTTACTGTAAAACGTAATTCGATTTTGGTCTGACCCTGTATGGCCTATTTATTAAGGTAAAGTTAAACGTGATAAAGGTTGGGAGAATTATCCAAATAAAATGAGGATCACGCCGCCCTACATAAATCTGCTAAGGCTAAAGTGCTATAAATTATATTAATACGCAGGTATTCTACGTGAGAGATTTTCAGTTGTACATGCCACGCCAGAAGTAGGGCATAGCAATGTGTGAAGCTTCATACAGAAATATAGGATGTCTAATTTCGAACTCGGATTTGAATTGCGCGCCATTTGTCTTCTGCCAAAGGGCGTCAGTAATAACAAGTGTCACTTACAGTGTTGCCAAATTGGTGAATTTTTTAACAGGTCTGGAGAAATTCAACAGCCTGAAGGGATGTAATACATCTCAAAGCCTGAATATTTCAAACCATGGGAAGGAGAGTTTCAATAGTAGGAGAATCTAACTAATGCACATTCTATGTTCACAATAATTTAATTTACACATTTTATGCAGTGTATTGATTTCTATATGTAGTCAATGCTGAAACCATATTACAATTAACAAGTATTTTTGTGTGCTCTAATTACATTTGTTTTATATTAATAAGAATATTATCAATACTCTATATATGATGTATATGTATGACCTATAACAACAAAAACACTTAATACATATCTCTCGTGGAAGGACGATAAAATAGAATTCTATTTTGTGACGTAATAAGCATGAGCAAAATATTAAACTACATCACACATTCCGTGATATTGAACTCCAAAACATGTCCATTAAAACTTAAAACCTACGTGAATAGATACTTACCTAGGAATTGCTCAGCTTATTATCCAACGGTGTATTATTAAAGGGTATTATCAGGTATATTATCAATAAGACTTTGATAATGTATGAGATTATGACTTGGTAAAGGGTTACCATGTACCGTGCTTGAGAAGTTTAACAAAATTAAGAGGCATTTGTTAATGTCAGAAAGCATACATAATAATAATAATAATAATAATAATAATAATAATAATAATAATAATAATAATAATAATAATAATAATAATAATAATAATAATAATAATAATAATAATAATAATAATAATAATAATAATAATAATAATAATAATAATAATAATAATAATAATAATATCTCTACCCCTCATTCTAATCACAGGGATTAGTCCAGAAGTCGGAGACTTGTGCGGGAGAGGGGGCGGCATATTATTATTAAGCAGGCCGCATTTGCGCCCAGGAACGACTTACGTTGGTAGGCCCTAACCACTATTCAGTGCAGGAATGAGGAAAACCTGGAAAACCTCATTAATTAGGGGTGGTCAAATATCAACCGGCATCAATCTCTCACATTGACCCAAGCTAACATTATTCCACCCTACCATACCCACAGAGAGGGTGCCAATCCTCTCCACGAATATAGCTTATATACGGTCTACCGGCAGCTGGGCTCGAACCAACTCCGTCTAGTCACCTCGATTCAAGTAGGTACTAACGCCTTAAACCGCGCGACCACTGACCGATATGACTTCATTGATAGGAATTGTAGGAGATTTGATTTATACTAGCTTAAAATACCTTTCTAAAGCAGTAAAAAATGTTACAAAAGCTAATAATAAAGAATATATGGGTAGATATTGTGGGTCTAATTCAACGCTGGTCGGGGCTTTAGTCCGCAGAGTAGTTAGTTTCACACAATATTGTTAATACCTAAAAATATATAATACACGTTGAAATTTATTTGAAGTATGAAGCTGTCAAACTTAGACAATCTTAGCATCATAGTGATTGAAAATATCCTTAAATCAGTTAAATAATTGGGTTGATTTGTGTCACATGACAAAATATAACGAAATTTAAATGGCTGTCAAAATAATGTACAAGTATTTTTTTTGTTCAATAGGTTTGTTCCTGCAGCAATAGTTACAAACTTTTAGAAATATGCAAGAAGTTATGTTGCGAACGAGTTACCAGTGACTTTAACGCAAGTAGTTGGACGAACAATTTTATAGTTTAAACTACACTACAGTATAACATTGTGTTGGTTTCTGTTATTAGAAGCTTCGTTTCAAAATGGCGCAATTGTGGCCTTATTAGGCACGTGACCTTATACAGTACAGGTATTTAGGTGCTTTATAAAGAGTCTTTCATTTCACATTTAACAAAATTATCAAAGGACCTACAGCCGTAATGTAGCCAAAAGTTACACCGTAATAAAACTTTTTCTCTTCGTCCTGATAACGCCGTGGTCGCCTAAATTAGATTAATAAAGTCAACAGTAATGTTCAGATGTTTCAGGATAAGGAATATATACCTCTCCCGGGCATTCTTCTACGTACTGGCTGGTGCTTTGTCTCTGTATTTAATGTTCCGACATTTACGTATTTAGAAACTCGTGTTTATTGTCGAACAATCGAATAGCGAACTGTGCCGCAAATAACATGATGGATTGTTACGTTATATTATTCCAAACTCTATTACTTCTCTTGTAATAGAGTAATTTCCAAAGGAAAAATTCTGCATAAAATATTACTTATAGAGTGTCTCAAAATAATGAAACAAAATTAATATTTTCTTACAGTTGAATATAATATAAAAAAATCACTGAAATAGGTAATTAATAAGACTACTACGTTTCTGTAATATTATCTATAGTTTTAGTTATTTTTGACAGAGCTATAACATTACCGACATTTTTTTCTATATATAGTGTGTCCCAAATATAACTACGTCGATCTGTATCTGGAAATTATGTACCATCCGAAAAATTTGCCAGCATGGCAAAATTCCGGAGATACCGGAAGTTAACACCAACCTTGTTAATTGAAATGGAATCGTATTTTTTGGATTTCACGAACAATTTTAGGGTTGTTCGAGTTTTGCGAGAAAATTAGAAATTTGTTTGAAAGAGACCTAAAAAATCACACAAATCACTGCCAATGCAACTTTTTACTTAAAATACGTTTAACAATTTTGAAAATCCATACTGGATACAAGAGGAACATACACAGCGACCAGACGTAAGGAATTTAATAATAGATCTTGGGATATTATGACTTTGAGGGTAATTTAATAGGTGACATTTATTTGGATTTTTTATGTTTTACACTGATTCCAGCCTTAGAATTACTTGTTTTTAACCTTAATGAGCATGTTATGTCTGCTGGTGATGTATGGTTTCAACAAGAAGTACCTCCACATTTTCCACGTGAGAAATTGCCTAAATGAAGTTTTCATGATTAAGGGGAAGTAGTAGGTACTTGATTTATTTTGAGCCCTTTTGAGTTCCTTCAAATAATGGGTTAAATAGCCTAAAAAAATGTAAACTGCGGTTATATTTTAATGGATGAAGTTTATTCCAGATTAGAAGCAAGGTATTCTCATAAAATCATAGAAACCAAATCATACTACTACTACTCTTTACATGGTTTCTATGATTACTTTTCTATAGAAAGCATACCGAATTCTTATCCATAAGTTCAATATTTCCAAATAGTTTCAGGAAAATTTTGCCTGATCGACATTAAAGGCGTAGTTACATTTACTACCTAGGCATCAGAATTATTTTTTCTGCCGCTAAATTAAAATTTGTTCTTTAACAAAAGTTATTTATTATAAGCATCTATAGTGAAATTACAACAACCTGTACGGGATATCGGATATTCGTTGTCCTGTTTATTTTGAAACATTTACGTCTTTATGAACTATTGAATCGTCCAAACTGGTTGAATTATTTAACAAATCGCTTCCAGCACTTCATGTACTTGCAGTAGTGACATTTTTTACTAACAATTATTGATTTACGAGTTATGGACTCCTAAATGTCTAAGTTCAGCTACCATTGAAGATTTCCATCCACCATCCATTTTTAATTGTGTGATATCATCTCCTGAACTTATTAAAAGTGTAGATTGTAACTGAAGTTCTACGGAAACAATGTCCCGTATATTCGTGTGCATCCTTCAATTTGAGAAATGCAGCAACTTCTTTTGGCATTTTCCCAAACGTATGAATTCCTATTAATTGGTTACATGCTTTACTATTTGAATATTTAAAATAAAATCTGTTGCTAGTAATTTATGTAGGCCTTGCGGTACAATATTTCTAATATATGTATGTTTAAATATTGGCATAGAATAAAGGATTTTCTTTGGTTCTATAGTTAGCAGGGTGATGACCAATCTATTGCCCATATCTTCAATATCTCCAATTATTATTTGAAGTAATTCATCACATCGACACGCTCCAGATATGGCAAAAATCATTGCCGTCTAAAATAATAATAAATATTTTATTTGTAATTGCCTTTGTACCTAAATAAGTATCATCAGGGACCTCCATTACATTGCTTTTAATTTGTTCATTACGCGTGATATTTTACCACGATATTCATCCAAATTCTTTTAATTTTATCTGTAAATGATACTGCAGGAAACAACTACTCCGCGGACTAATGCCCCGACCGGCATTGAATTACTCCTGCAGTATCTGTGTGAACAGCCAAGAATCCTTGTCGGACACACCACCGGATATAGACCGGTTTCGGGCTTGTTAGCCCTCATCAGTATGCCATAGGTGAGATGACCGACAATTGAACTGGCTGTTCCTTCTTATGTATGTTCTCATATAAACTGAGTGCAGGTGAGATATAAGTTAAATTTAGTTCCTTTCCAATATCGATGTTATTGTAGACATTTAAATAGCTCCGAGCAGTGCCGCTTTTAACACTACCAGCGCCCTGGGCGAAATTTCTACGGCGCCTCCTAACGGCAATTCAAACCCATATGAAAAAAGGGAAAGGATATAATGAAATAACCATTTATTTAAAGAAGTAATTACTTATTATAAAAAATAACCGTTAATTAGAAAAAACTAATAAAATTTTACTTTTCTGGCCTTTCTATCAGCGAACTCTTTTATAAGGTTAGCAAAGTCGATGTTTTCAGCAATTTCGTTTTCAATTGACAAAGTTGCTAAGTTTGTTAATCTAGATTGAGATATTGTTGATCGATGATAGGTTTTTATCAGCTTCAGCTTTGAAAAACTCCTCTCCCCAAGCACTGTTACACGTATAGTCCACAATATATAGTATAGTCCATAATATTCGCAATGCTATCAATACATTTGGATACAGTTCTTGTAAGTTGCGATCTTTGATAAAATTTAAAACAAAAATAGGAGTAACCACAGTCTGATCAGGCAAAAAGGATTTCAGAGTTACGAGTTCATCAAACAACATACAACCATCTATGTCTGATACAGAGTCTGCAGTTAATTTTAATTGGAGAGCACCACACAGTTTGACAAGGTCGCGTTTTTCCGGAATCTGCGTTCCATTCAAGTGTTGCCAACATAAAGATTTTTTCGCTTAATTTAGAGAATTTACGAGTAAGACCTCGAACTATGAGCGATGGGCTACAAAGGGGCGCCTGCTACGCCCCTTCTATCCGGCGCCCTGGGCGATCTCCCAACCGCGCCCTACCCTAACGCCGCTACTGGCTCCGAGCATCGTATATATTGACCATAACGAAGAAAATTTCATACTTTTGCTTAATTCAAAAAAATATACCAATAGTACATTCTCTGACATAAAGTTGCTGATTCAAACATTTCTGTCGGAGTTAATGTGAATTCTTCCATCTCAAATAATAAATAGTTATTTGAATTATTCATACAATTATAATATAAAATAAATAACTTTGTTTGCTATTATGATAAAATTAAAATTGATGTGTTTAACTTAGCTGTAAAGTAAATTTAATGCCTTGGCTGCTTTAATAGACTCGGCTGCTCTTTGTCTATGAAATACTAGCCGCATTAAATCTTGTACTTTACTGTCTAGTAAAACAAATAACTATTATATAACAATTTGATCTCTCTATTTCAGTCGTACTTGTCTGACAAACCACAGTTTGTTCAAATCAACGGTCACAAGTCTAAATGTTTTTCTCAGACCTCTGGAGTGCCTCAAGGCTCAATTCTCGGACCACTTTTGTTTATTATTTTCATAAACGATATTGCTGATAAACTAGACATCAAATTTCTGTTATATGCTGATGAAAATATTTTATATAATTGACTCTCTTCGGGATTGTGCAAAGCTTCAAGATAATCTTGATTCGGTTAACATATGGTGTACTCTTATCCAACTGCCCCTTAATATGGGTAAATGCAATGTGATGTCTTATTGTCGTAGGATTGATACTATAATATGTTATTATATTATTCAAGGTGTTACTTTAGCAAGGCCAACTTTAATAAATGACCTTGGAGTCACTTTCGATTGCAAACTTTCTTTTAATGGTCATATTCAAAATGTTGTTGCGAATGCTTACAAGAGTCTGGATTTCATAACTCGCAATGCGCGGCATTTCAAGTCATTTGATACCTTTAAATTACTTTTTAATACGTTTGTGAGGCCTAGGCTTGAGTATGCATCTACAGTGGGGAATCCAATTTATTCCACACATATTACTTCTCTTGAGAAGGTTCAACGTAGATTTTTTAAATCCGCTGCATTCATGCTTGATGACGTCTATCCTGCTAGAGGTGTATCGCAAGAAATATTTTATGAGCGTTTCAATATGAAGAGGCTAGTTAGAAGTCGTGCCTTGCACTGTATTATTTTTCTACATAAAGTTATTATTAATCAAATTAAGTGTGAGTATCTGACTTCCTTATTGAATTTTCATTATCCTAGACTCAATGCTAGAAACAATAACCTGCTCTGGATAGACAGTCATAATACGAATATCTATAAAAGTTCCCCACTGTACCAAATGATTATTAACTTAGTATTGAATCACAGCTTGATATTTTATATTGCTCATGTGTGTGACATAAAAAATTTGTTTTTATAATGTTGTCATTGAGTTTTGATGTTTGTGTTCTTTTAATTATTTTATTGTTAACTTTTAACTGAAGCCCGGAAGTGGCCGCCGAGCCCCGGAAGTGGACCACCGAACTCCAGTCCACCACCCCTATACAAAATATACCTTGTACCTCATGATATTCCGTCGTAGTTCCAGTAGTGACATATAAGTGCTGCCCTCTCTTGAACAAAATTATCGGCTTCGCCTATCCAACGATCTTAATGTGAGGCGTCTCATATGACATATAGTCAACAAGATTTAGTGATGGTTTTCTGTCTGGTTCACTGTTTTTAGTAATTTTAAGTATTTTGTATTAATATACTCCCTCTTTAGCAAAGACGCTACTGAAGTTTGGAAATTTTTATCGTACCCTAGTGTTTTTTCGTTGATCCAGTGGTGGCGACATATGTATATGTCGCGCCACCTGTCGGACAAAAATAACTAACGATTAAAAAAAATTAATTTACATGAGCTTCTGTTTTATGAAAAACTATGGTGGTCTAAATTCTTTTCCATTTTGATAACATAAGTCACTCTTAGAAAACTTTGTGGCAAGTTTGTTTCCATGTAAATAAAGTTACATGCATAAAACTTTATGGTCTTTTTGTACAACTGTAGGAATATACTCTGCATTGCCGAATTATGTACTGCTACAGGCACATTGTAACTTGTAGAATTGTTCCAATTGTAAGGTTTGTGTTACGGGCTCCAGAAAGAAAATATTAAAAGACAAAAAAACTATTCAATTTTTTATTGGCAACAAAAATAAAAAACAATCTTAATATACAAGATAATTTACATAAGAGAACAGTATATGTACGTACAACGTTAAAAATCCCGCACATATACATAATCAAATCATCAAAAAAATATAAATTGCAGATTTTGATCACCCTAAACTAGAATAGAATAAACACAGACTACAGTGTGAATAAAAATAAATATCTCAAAATAAACGGTTAAATAGTTTCTCTCTCTCTCTCTCTTTATCGCACTCATTCTTATTCTTTTCTCTTCAAACGATCAAAATCGATAACTCCCCATTCTTAAATGCAAAAGCTACACCTCGCAATCTAGAATCAAAGGTAACTATTTTTTACTTCAAAATACAAGATAAAAACTCGCAGGCATAGTTTCATAATTTTGCTATGTAACGTAACCTAAATAACGAATAGTTAGTAGTTCATTTACTGTGTGTAACATGTAACATTTTATTCACGAGTATGATTTATGAACGCAGCCCCAAAACAATTTATTTTTTGCGGGGAAAACTTAACTCCATCCGCGATAATTTTAAACTGAACAGGGGCGGCGATAGAGAATTCAGCGAAAACTTAAACTTTCAAACAATTAGTTCCGAAAGTTTCGCACGGTTCGAGTTTTGATCCCGGAATACAAGGAATTGTTTCTGTGCGGTTGGCTAGTTGCCCGCTGCTCTCGAAAAATACGCTCCAGATAGAAATGGCCCAGAAACTTTAACCCGCGCGGCAACACCTTCTTTTATTGGATTTCCTTTTTAAACTATGCAAAATTGCATCAAGTCGACGGAAATTCTAATGGAGCGGGTCTTACTTGCGCCTTTCCCAGCGGTGGCAGTACGAGTCGTTATTATTTTAACATTCACTTACATTTTAGAGAAAAATTTAAGAAGTAGCAATACACTTTCTTGAGAGAAATTATTGAAGTGGAACTTTACAAATCCAGCACCCACAAATGGAACTTTTAAAAATGTACGGCATGTTAATATTCGTATTTCGCAAAGAATAATCTTCTTGAATATTAAAAATGAACGTAGTTATCATGGACAAAGCAAAATACTCTATCACTAATTAATTAATTTGAAATGCCAAGAGAAATATACAGAGTGATTCATTAATAATGGGACAGACCTTAAGGGCATGTTGCTGACCTCAAGATAGATCGATTAAGCTAACTATGTCTTATCCGAATGTTGCTCCTTTTCGATCAACAGGGTGTCAAAGTTGAAAAAATAAATCACATTTTCTTTATTACTTTTCGATCGCATCGACCGTGTTTTATGAAATTTGGTATAGGGGGGTGGCTTGGGACTAGAAATTCGAATATGGTGACGATTTTGGTGGATTTGCTAGAAGGCGCCACCAACGATGGTTTGGACCCCTTTAAATCGCTACGACATTTTTGTTCTACACTGTATATCATTTTGGACAGGAAAAATTTTCTTCCCTATCTTTTCTAGTTAAAAAAGGTACACCTTGTTGATGTCGCTAGAAGCAATGGTTTCTGAGAAAAACCCATCTAAATCTCATGATCTAAAAGTAAAGTCAAATTGTTGCGTAAGTAATGGGCCATACTGTAACAGCATAACACTGTGATCAAACTTTTAAAATACAGCGTCGACGTAAAATAATATTTGTAGTCTATTAAAAAAAACCGCATATTTTTATCATTTTTCGTTGAGGAGTTACTGAGCGAAAACTATCCCTTTGGAGCGCTCTACCACGTAATTTTTCAGTTAGATAATCCCCAAGATTTTCGCTGTTTGTACATGTTCAATAGATCTGTCACTGAATTTAACTAAAAGGCTATGGTTCAGGATCAAATTCTTCGGAAGGAAAGTCATCAGTTGGGTTTTACTACCGTTTATTACAGCAATATTCAGAAATTTCTTGATCTAATCTGTTGGCTTTAGAAACTGCCTCAATTTCATTATTTACCATTATATAGAAACTTGTATCATCTGCGTATATTAATTGGATGTTAGCAGTAGAACAGTTGTAATATGCATCAATAAAAAATATTAGCAATAATAAGGGCCCCAATATAGTGCCCTGTAGGACTCCTACTAGAACTTGTAGTGGGTCAGATTTATAACCATTTACTTACTACTTGGCTTCTATTGTCTAGGTAAGATGATAGCCAATTGTTTGGAACGCCACAGACATCACCGACCGATGATAGTGTCCTCCTTAATATTTTATGATCGACTGAAACTAATGCACGGCTCAAGTCAAAAGCAAAGTAATGTTAGATTGGTCCCTATTCAATGTCATATATAAATTCTAGCTGCAATAAATGAGATCTGACTATTTCTGCATTTTTAGGATTTCTTTTCAGATGACCCTCACACATCAGCATCACTCGACCAAGTCATTGTTACAAATATTTCATACGTTTGTCTGAAAACTACATTCCGATCTACCTTACCTCCTACCCTGTGCGCCTTGGCAAACTTAATTTTCACGACAATTTCACTTATAGTTGAAACATCGACAGTTTTTAAAAAGCCAAAATGTAGTGGAGTTCCTAATTTTCTCCCCACTGCTACTTCTGTAATTGTGATCTAATAGGATCTATTTTGAAACATAAAATAAATAGTTCTATAGTAATAATTCTATAACATCTCTTGGTGGTGGTACATTTTGCTTCTTATTCTGTTGATTAATATTTTAAGAGATAGTGTGTAGTATGCATTGTTCTATAAGTATTTAATGTTATATTACTACTATCTGTGGCTATTACTTTTTGGTAATTAATTCTATTACTTTATTTATCACTGTTGTTGTATACATGATATGCTCTATATCAAGAATTATTGTATAGCTTATGCAGTTTTTTTATGTTCTGAATAAAGTAATCTATTCTATTCTATTTATTCTATTGATTAAAGAGTTGTTATACGAGTAGCTGTTAGAAACTAGAATAAAGTATATCTTTTTGCAAGGTCCGAGATTAATAGCAATGAAAGCCAGCCATTTTTCATACAGCTCTCATTCTGTAAAGGCTATGTAGGCGATGTCCACAGCGCCATTAGCTCCAGACACTGCCGCAAACATTATTCTAATGCTCTAAATCGCCCTGCGTGAAGTGCATCCTTCTTCAAACGCCCCCCAAGTGCACACCTCCTTATATTTTATTTATGACGATCCCATTGGGTTAATGTTCCCTGAACACCACTGCACAGGCTCCACGGGGAAATTTGTTTGCAGATTTACATCGTGTTTAGCTTCAGAAATTTCAAAAGAGACGTTTCAGTTTTTCAAATATTTGCGTCGCATTTTCGCTGGAAAATACAAACAAGCTTTCTTAAACGATCTACAAAATTTCTAAACGATACACATATTTGTATGTTTACTTATAACACATTCAGCCTAAGTATGTATCCCATTGTTACGGAAGCTAACCTACCTTTTTAGTTTGTTAATTATGTTCCTGTTTGCGTTAGAATTTATAATTTTTGTAATACCTTTATTTTGACGTTTTCCCGAATATTCCAGGCTATATTCTATTTGTTTCTCGACACGTTCTCGAGATCGCAGAAACTTCGAGAACTCTAAAAACCTATATAAGCGGATCGGTTTCGCCGTCACAGTCAGTTTATATTGAGCAGTCGAAGGCGATTGACAAACGTCAAAATAAAGCGCTGACAGTTGTGAAATTGTTTTGGATATTTCTTGTATAATTAAGAGCGACAGTAAAGTTTGTTTGTTACATTGTAATATAATCTCTAAATTGCCTTTGCATGGAAACACGCAAACCTAGAAAAAATATAAACTGCGTCGATTCATGATATAGGTCACGTGACAGGTCCCGCGTTTCCTAGGGTCTTACGGTCCAGAAAATGGATATTTTATTTGTTTTATGTTGGCGGTTGTACAAATATGATGGCTGCATTGCAATATGAAATTAACTAACTTGCTGTCATTTTAAATGTCATTAAAGAATGTGACCAATCACAATAAACAAATGAGCTTCACGCTACAATAAAACCAACAAATTTGCATAAAAACCAAGTTTTAGTGATTCTGGACCGTTTAGGGAAGCCATGAATTAGCGGTCACCGGCAATATGACACGGGCACAGTCTATATTTTTTCTAGGTTTGTGTGGAAACACGTACGTAGACAAACAAACTTTATTGTCACCAGTCTTAATGAGAAGTTGTTTCTGTTATCTACCTATCCAACAACAAATATAGGAACAGGGATCCCTTGCCTAATAAAATTGATGCATCAAATAAAACATCACATAGTCTAAAATTGAATGCAATCCATTTTGAAGATATAAATAGAATTATTGAATCCAGCCATCATATGTCATCAATTAACCATGTCGAGCTGAGGATCAGTCCAGTTCACTATGAATTGTCATAATTCATAATCGTTATTGTTATCGTTACCTGCCTTCTGTCCATCTGTACATGCTATCAGAATAAGACCATTATTTTGAGGATTCCTGAGAGAAGAAGAAATTCCCAGAATCCTGTGGAAGACCCCAGTGGTACCATGGGGACCTACCCCATGGTCCGTTCTAAATGGGGAGAAGTGATGTCCCCTGTATATTTATATTTTTGTTTATTAAATAATATCCAGTTCATAACTTAGTTATTAAGAATTCGTAGTATCAACTTCAGATAAAATTAATGTATAGTCAGCTTTTTGCAGTTCTTATAAAAAAATAATCATATTTAACCTTGCTAGTTAGTTATAACATATTGTTTGAGCCATAATCTTGTTCTTTCTTAAGTAAAATATTTGTGTAATTAATCGGATTATTAATTTCATAAATAAAACTAGCGTACCCAACACCATTTTAGTAAATTTCTTCAAACGAGAACTTTTAGCACGGACTGTTTTTCGTGTATTAATTTCTGTAATAAATTATGACCTATAAAAACGGCTCCATTATAAATTACCTGGAAAATATCAGCCGACTACGCCCTACCGATAGATAGGTGATTTTTCTCTCGATGCATTTTGGCAAACAATTTGGCAAACGTCTAGACCGAAGCGAACGGAGAGGCTGTTCGCTCCTGAAACTAATAATATGTGAGGTCCCGAAAGATATATGAAACATCATTCGTCTTAAAAGGACCTCAATTTCCTCACGAATCAACGTCTCGCCGCAGTTTGTTTTTCTCATGAAATGTGTCACTATATTTTCTGATCCGAGGGGATGGTGTTTGGCCAGTTCAACAGGAACGTGATTTTGGATAAATGGAGGCTATGATAAAATTTAAAAGCAAGCGTAATATTTTTAAAGTTTGTAAAATATTGCAGCAGGAGGTCTGGCTTGAATTGTGCTTTAAATGTAGTAGTTTTATGCGCGAATATAACGTCCATTATCGCTGTTGAAAACAATTTTAATATACAGCGCGTGCCGTTTTTCAGATTAACACCTCTGGAAATGTGAGAAGGCTGTGGAGTTTCCGCAAGCAATTTTTCTACAACTTGTATCCTGAAGGGAGGTTATATTTTACTAACTATTTTATTGATGTGACAAAAGCCTGGCCTGCTACGATTTTTTAATAGGGTCGTTTTTCCAGAAAGCTATAGGTATGAATCATTTTTCATCAAAAAGAAAATATTACCAAGCTATTCAACCCCCACGAAAATATCCATATTCCAAATCTGTCCGACAATCAACATACCATTAAAAATACACGGGTCAAACTTCGAAAAGGCAGAACTAAAAATTATAATAAGAAGGTCAAAAATTGCAATCCTACCAAAGTGAAAACAAATACAAATGGAAGAAAGAAAAAATAAAAACATTATAAATTTATTCAAGTGGTTTTTCTTAGTGGGATAAAGACCAAAAATAGAAGAACATTATATTTATTTCATTGCCAACGTTTCGGTGTTATTTTTACACCATATTCAGGGCTCTACAATATAAGATGTTGTAAAAATAACACAGAAACGTTGGCAATGAATTAAATATAATGTTCTTCTATTTTTGGTCTTTACCCCACTAAGAAAAACCACTTAAATAACTAAGCAAGACCGCCAATTAAAGAAAACTTAATTATAAAATTAACACTTTTAGTTATGGCTACGGTAAAAATAATGAACGTACAAAAAATGTAATGAATTATTTATGAATACTAAATTGTTAAACAATGTAAAGTATTTTTAAATTTAAGAAGGCGATTGGAAAAATGTGTTGGACTCTCCTTTCAGTGGTTTGGTGGAGAAAACTATAAAATAATTGATATTAACTGTTTAAATTTTTTGTAATAGTATTCATAATTTGTCGATCAAATTTGGCAAATGGGTATTTTCGTATATTTATTTTTTTTTGATAAAATAGAAATCATAGTAGGCCAGGTTTGTGTCACATTAGTAAAATGGTTAGTAGAATATAACATTCCTTTAAGGTATAATTATAAAAAAATGGTTTGTAGAAATTCCACAGCGTTCTCACATTTTCAGAGGGGTTAACTTGAAAAATGGGACACACTGTATATATTATTAAATAAATAAAATTAGTTTTTTCTTATGCACAATTTTATTCAGTGTATACTAAACACTAAGCCGTAAGTAAGAGCCAGACTCAGATTTTATTAAATATACATGGAAAAAATAAATACAACCAGAGCAAAATATATAGTCAAACACAAGAAGTTACTGAAAAGGTTTTTATAAGATCATCATAAGATAAAGCCTACCTACGACTTTGGTTTGCTTTTAAATTAGAATAGAAAATATTTATTATTTATGTATAGAGTCATCTATTATAGCGTGTTCGGAAACTCCGCGCAGAAAATTTAGGTTTAGTACTGGGAAAACTAATTTGTCAAGATTTTCTCGAAAAGTTTCAGTAATTATTTTTAAATCGGTTTTTTTACTATAACATTTTTAATACTATAATAATAATAATAAAATCCTTTATTTAGAGAAAGCTAATTAAAATACACTTAAGATGATACTTAAATCAATCAACACTTAACTCTAAATACAGATTTTTTATTTCCCTTTTAAATATTTTTAAATTTGTTGACAGTTTTACATGATTTGAAAGATCATTATATAAATTCAACCCTTTATGAAACAAATCTTTTTGTAATTTACATCTTGAAATATCAAAGTTTTCTTTTGAACGAATATCATATCCATGAATATCTACCCTTTTAATTAAGAAATTATTCAAATACTCTTGCATCAACTTATGTTCAACTTTATAAATTAGTATTACACATGATTGCTCAATAAACTGGTCTATAGAAAGCCTACAACAATATTTTTCAAATTTGGCACACTTGTTACTTTTATAGTAGAAAGGGCACGTACTAATTAAAGAGATGATCATAAGACTTTTGTTTTTAATTTTATAATCTTGCTTAAAGCGAAAAAAACAACCATTTATGAGAAAATTGATATTTAATTTTTTTAACATACCGTGTGGAAGAAAGGTATGGAATAAATTCATTATTTCTAAAACTACGAAGTTTTATGGAATTTCCTCGGACAGGTCGATTTTGCTTTTTAAAAATACTCTTTTTTCTATACCAACGCATTTCTGACGTTCATTTGTTTTCGCGTGATGACGTCATCGGAGATTTTTTTAAATAGAACCCCTATATTTATTCATCGGATTCTTGTAGAGCTTAACTTGCTGAATTCAAAAATATATAATTTCAACACTTTATTCCTTCAACTTTAGCAATAGTGTAACTATTGAAAACTGTTATCGTTTCAGATAAAGTGCCTTTTCTACTGAAAATACAGCAAAATGTTACTTGAAAAAGTTATTCAGAACGGTAAATTATGAGGACGTGCAAAATTTTAAGAAGATCGGCGAGGTTTGATTTTGAAACCATTTTTCAACAAAGCACGGCAAGATTTTATCAAAGCAGCAGCAGTTAATAAAAATTAACGAATTAATGGTACGTAAAATAATTTGCGATAAGCGACAAACACTGCAATTCAGATACCAACTGATCTGTAGCCACTATACTTATCGCGCTGTTGCCACATTCCGTGATAACGACTTTGTCGACTTTTATTGATTAACGAAAAAATTGTTTTTATTAAAACTAAATATAAATAAATTGAAAGAAGGGGTAAGCATAGCATTTTATGGTCAATTAATGCAGAAAATTATGAGAATCCGTAATTAACCGAATTTTTACACATAAAATTGGAGATTTGTTAATTTTTTCTCGAAATGGTTCGGTTTAGGACCCATGTCGTATTAGATTTTTGTTCATTTTGATGTATACCACTAACTTCTGTTAAATTGATTGTAGTTAAACTTATATAACCCTGTATACTATTCAAATATCTTTTCCAAGCATCTAAACTCTCTGTATAATGCCATACACGTATTTGTGGGAATCAGAAAACTATTAGAATTCATATATCGGAATATGTTTCATTAAAAAAATACGAATTTGAGTAATTTCACATGTTGCTCAATTGTTTTTCGGAAAACTAATTAAATTCTATATCATATCGTGCAGTTATGTAATTAAAAAAATTAATTTCACCTATTTTTTACAAGCATATATTATTAATAATTAATTTATTTTTATATGTATTTTTTTGTAAATATGAGTTTTGATTAATATATTCCATTCTCGCCTGTACTTCTGAATTGAATTGAGAACATTCCAGTCATAAACCCGACTCTCATCCTGCAGAATTGTATGTCGCAGCACCTCATTTTTGCATATCATTTCACTGTAAGTGTATATATCATTTATATTTTGAGAGAGGCAGTTTTAACGGAATTTTAACTTACCGGCCATATTTCACATAGAAGTATCATTAATCATATAAATTTGTCCAAATTAATGAATAAAACATGATAAATTACTCCAAAAGGTCTTGATTTTGTTCAAAATAACTTTGAAACGGGAATTTTTCATTAATTATTAAATGACTTAAAAATCCGTTAGGTGTGTAGGAATTAATAGCCTTCCCTTTCGTTACTCACCCTTCTCTTTTTAATCTGAAATCAATAAGTTTGAGATCGTGACACTCAACTGCAGCCCGGTTTGATTGAGACGGACAGTAACGTCTCTTCCACCAACGTTGTATTGTATATTCGAAATAAGCATATGGTCGAATATCAACGGTTACTGAGATAACAATGAAAATATTGTTATTGGTATTTTTGCAAAAGCTATTATTATTTGATATTTTATTTTGAGTTGGTCATGCATTCTAAACCAAACTCACATTAGTGATTACTAACTGTCATATTTATTTTGACATGTGCGTTCGTTTGGTAGGTATTGTACACACATAGCGCTAATCGTGTAGTTGCTGAATATCGACGTCGCTTCTCGAACGGAAGAGTGCCAGATAGAAATGTATTCCAGACAGTCTTCAACAATGCACGTGAAACTGGAATGTTTCACAGTGTGAGAATTACATCTGAGAGGCAGCAAATCTAAATATGGTAGAACGTAGACCGGGTGTAAATATAAGGTGCATTGCAACCCGTCTCCAAATTAATCAAACTATGGCATGGGAAGTCATTTACAAAAATGATTTAAAACATTCCCATATTCAGGTAAAACGGTTAAAATTAAAAATTAGTCACTAACTGTTCTGAAATAATCTAGAATATTGCATTGCTAGTTGCATACTCTTCAAACAACAAATAACATGGTCAAATCTTAGAATATAATGTTCTAAGGGTCCAAGAAACATTTTTACAGAACACCGCACACACATCTTGAGATGTTGTTAATATAATATAATTATTAGTATTAACAGAATTTAACTCTCCAATAACATAAGAAAAAGTATATCGGCATGAAGTGCACCTTGCACTAATGGCCTACAGATGGCGATTAATTTGAAATAATTTTTCAGTACTTACTTTTTGCCAAATTTAATTTTTTTAACAGAATTTAACTCTCCAACAACATAAGAAAAAGTATATCGGCATGAAGTGCACCTTGCACTAATGGCCTACAGATGGCGATTAATTTGAAATAATTTTTCAGTACTTACTTTTGCCAAATTTAATTTTTCGCTAATTTTTTGTGTATTTACAAGCACATAATCAAATGCCTAGATGACAGATAAGGTGTTCATTTATGGGAAGTGTGACAAGTGCATATTATCGTTTGGCAGCGTAATACCAAAGACATTTTTCCGAGTAGACGAAATATTATGCTGAATTCTCTTTAAACCACATTGAACAACTGTTATAATACCTTGGCGGTAAACGTGTGGCAGTGTTTTTATGTATTTGTGTACATTTGCGTGTATTTTTTTGTTATCCTTTGTGGGTTTTCCGACGGAGGTATTCCACCTGGTCGTGATCGTCGGGCCAAGTTAAGTACTTCGCTTTAAACAAGAAGAACGGTAGAGAGAAGGAGAGGTCCCGAGCAACAAAAATCTTTGCAATGGCTAGCTTTAATTCAAAGAAGTAAGAAAACAAAATGATTCAACATTCTTAAAATCTCTCCAATATCAATTCTGGAAATAAACATGAATAAGGTCGGTGCTGCTTGCCTGTGCTACCATATCGTGTTTCTCATTAAATAATAAAGGTAATCGATCGCGCGTGGTCGCGCGGTTTAAGGCGTTAGTACTTGAATCGAGGTGACTAGACGGAGTTGGTTCGAGCCCAGCTGCCGGTAGACCGTATATAAACTATATTCGTGGAGAAGATTGGCACCCTCTCTGTGGGTATGGTAGGGTGGAATAATGTTAGCTTGGGTCAATGTGAGAGATTGATGCCGGTTGATATTTGACTACCCCCCTAATTAATGAGGTTTTCCAGGTTTTCCTCATTCCTGCACTGAATAGTGGTTAGGGCCTACCAACGTAAGTCGTTCCTGGGCGCAAATGCGGCCTGCTTAATAATAATATGCCGCCCCCTCTCCTGCACAAGTCTCCGACTTCTGGGCTAATCCCTGTGATTAGAATGAGGGGTAGAGATATTATTATTATTATTATTATTAATCTTGATTTTGTATATGGCCTGGCATTACGTTTGACACCTTTGGCCGTATATACCTTACCCCACGGCTGACAGAAGGCCAGTAACGGCGATAAATAAGGGTTAAATATAGTTAAAAAAAATTCGCTTTATAAATAAGTTTATGACCTCTTAAAAAAATTGTAATAGTTAACCCTGTATACAATATTGAAGAGTAAGAAGTTACAATGTACCTACATAGTGTTCTCTATGTGTGTCATAAATTTAGGACATTTTCTTATTATTTTACCTTCAAGATCTTGTTGAACCAAGAATTGAGTCACTGGTCTTCGATAAGCAGAGTATAAGTGAGGCATTTTTTTTTAAATTTCAACACCCTTTATTTTGAAAGTGGCTTCATTACGGCGTTTATGTTTAAAAGAGTTCAAAGAATTACATATTTAAATTACTAAAAAGGCATTCCATAGACATAATAAATAATTCAACTTTAAGACTCAAAGGAAATTATAATTAATACCAAACAGTATCAAAGAGAGCACTATGTAAGAAGGAAGCAAGATATTTTAGAGAAATTTGAAACAGCTTAAGACGGTAAATATATTCTTTATTCCTTTATCTTTTAGTTAGTTATTATACCATTTCTGTACTAGACTAGACTACAAAGAAATATTCGCTATTTCTAAATTCTCCACATCGACTTATCAATTTTTATGATGTAGTTGAAAGATTATTTTCTTCCGAATATTGCAATGATATAAAGACTATATCGTTTTTGATATTCAAGCAAAAATTACATATTAAAAGACGTGCATGCAGACTTGTCTTGCATTATCTTATTGTATCAGTATTGTATATCGTAAAATAAATTATATTTTGAGTACATATAACGTCTTTTCTGCGTATCGTTTCTGTACCATGTTATTCATCTCACGATTGCTATGATAGGATGAATAAACAGAAAAATTCTTATATGGTATGGGTTTTAGATCCAATCATTTTTGAGAAATAAAAACAAATTTCCAATTCCATGTGTAAAAATTAAGTTAATTAAGGGATCTCACCATAATTTTGTGCATTGAATAATCATAAAATGCTATGTTCCTTCAATTTATTTATGTTCAGTTTGAATAAAATATTTTTTCCAAAATCAATAAAAGTCGATATCGATGAATATGGGAACGGAGCGAGAATGTACTCAAAGACTGGCCGAGAGTACAGGTCAGTTTGTATGTGAATTTTGAAGTGTTAATGTGTTGTCGCTTGTCAGAAGTGCTTTTACGTAGCACTATGTCCTTAATTTTTCTTTGTTTATCATACGTGAGGATCATTATTATATGTTATTAATTTATAGTGTAGCTCGTGTGAATTCTGAGAGATTACAACGTATTTATTTAGAACAGAAGGATATTCATTGAAGTATCTCAACGTCTTCTTGGTACAAGTAGTATTGTTCCTCATTCTGAAAATCGTGGTCTAGATCGAAGATCGATGTGAATACGGAGGTCCATATTTTTAAAATTACCAATATTTAAACACTTAAAACATACTCTCCGTTCAAAAATAAAGTTGCAGAACAAGTGCCTAAACTAAATTAATTAATTTTCACAATAGTTGTTTACCTTTGGATTTTTTGCCATCACTAAATAAACAAGCTGGTGCATGGTAGGCAACCAGCAAACGCGCTCAGCTGAAGAAGCAAGTTTATGTATTCGCGCTGTTGCCATATTGTGATAAAATTTCTTTATAACTCGACTTATTTTAAGAACGAATATTTAACTTTTTTGTTTATTTATACATTATCTATATTATACTGAAGTTATCGCAGTGAAACCTTTGTATGGAGTTTACTACACACATCTGCTGCTCTGCGATCTAAAAAAAGGCTGCTATGCGCTAGTTATAACTTAGGATCTGAAGTAGCTGATTTTTGTTGTGTTAATATAACACAAACCTCAGCGAACTAATTGTCGTTTTCTTGCAAACATTCTTTTTACTGATGAGGCCGGTTTCACAAGAAATGGAGTGTTTAATTTTCACAATAGGCATATTTGGGCCGACGAAAATCCTCATGCTCTAATAGAATCTGGACATGTTTTTCATTAAACATTTGGATGGGTGTTGTAGGTGACAGGTTTCTAGGTCCTGTTGTTTTACCAAACCGATTAACAGGGGCTGCTTACCTCAACTTTCTGTACACTGTGGTCTACAATCTCTATGCGGCAAAATGTTGCAATCAGTAAATTCAACAATTTAATAGCTTTTCTGGCAAAGCAATCAGTGGGATACAAACCAAAAAAAGTCAAGAATATTAACAAAAGAGGATGTTTCAAAATTTTTACAAGATGCTGATGTCACAAAATTCTTGCTAATAAAGGTAAGAACAAGAAAATGTTTGCTATTTGAAATTCATAAATGCATAATTTAAGGTTGCCTTAATTATTGGACTTGGAGGTGCATGCAGAGTGGACGAGTTAACTAATTTTCTGTTAGGAAACGTAAAAAATTAAAGAAACATTTTTCATATCTTCATACCGGATACGAAAACCAAAGTTTCCCGAGAATTCTTTATCACTGCCGGGGGAATCGAAAATGTGAATATGGTCCAAGTAATACGAAAATACCTCGCCCTGCGTCCCACTCATGCCGTTTATGGACGATTTTTTGTTGGTTACAGAGGTGGTAAATGCATTAAAAATCCTGTTGGTAGTGTAATGCCAAAGAAGATTGCGTTTGCCTCAATTTATCACAGCCTCAACATTTTACAGAGCACTGTTTTCGACGGTCATCTGCTTCACTTCTAGCCAACACAGGGGCAGACCTTCTAACTATAAAACGGCATGGTGGTTGGAAGTCCAACACCGTGTGAAGACTATATTGATACGTTTCTCGAAAACAAGAAAAAAACCGCCACAAAAGTTCTTGGAGGAGAGATTACCGTCATTGAAGCTTCTTCAAGTGGTTTCAAAGAACCATTGTTAATAATAATAATAATAATAATAATAATAATAATAATAATAATAATAATAAACTCACAGTGACTCCTCCAATTCAGTACATTATCAATATTTATACCCAGAAATCTAACATTTGAAGTATTGCAAGGTATAGTTACATTATTTAGACTTAATTCAGGATATTCACAGTTCTTATATTTACTATGAAAAGTCATTGCTTGAGTTTTTTCAGGATTCAAATATAAATGATTCTGGGAAAACCAGTTACCCAAGTCATGCAAAAACTCACAGCATTTAATTTTCCTTTGGTAAATATTTTTATCTGATACTATAATAATAGATGTGTCATCTGCATAAAATGTAAACTGCACTGAATCATTTATATAGTCTAAGTCGTTAATATATAATAAAAAAAGAATAGGGCCCAGTATTGATCCCTGTGGTACGCCTATATTAATTTCAATTATTTCAGAATTGACATAATTATTGATACCATTATTTTCATTATCCAGTAGTGATACATATTGCTGTCGTTGTTTTATATAGCTTGCAATCCAGTTACATGGCAGTCCTCTTATACCATATTTATTGAGTTTTAGTAATAATAATTCATGGTTGACGCAGTCAAATACCCTGCTCAGGTCACAGAAGACTCCCACAGGGCACTCGCCTGCCTCAACATGGTTGACTATTTTTTCATAAAAATAATTAATGGCTGTGAGTGCAGATCGACCTTCCAGAAATCCATGTTGGTTCACAGAAAACATATCATGTTTATATAAAAATGTAAGTCAGCGATTTAAAAAACAATATTCAACAATTTTTGCAAAAGCAGATGGTAATACAGACCAGCTGCATTCATCTGGCAATTAATCTTATGAATTGCCAAGATTAAGTTAATATTAATGACAAGTAATTCAATTTAATTTAAGTTGAATTATCTATTAATTGTCACATTGAAAAACCTGTTGGTTCTTAATAAAAATAACCATTAAGCAGTGATCTCTTATTTTTAATAGTTCACTACTGGGGTAATATGTCACATTACTCCACTCTTAGTGTAATGTACTTCATGATTCAACTGATACAGTGCCAAATAAATGCTGTAATGAGGCTTATAAAGCAGTTGTAGATAAATGTATATAATGCTTAATTTAAAATATTGGACAAAATGTAAAAAAATCATTAATGGTGCATTATGGTGCATGTATCGATGTATATGCAGCCAGAAATGTAATCTCCTTCAATATTCGCAAATAATCTAGTTTCGGGGCCGAACGCCGGTGCGAGGACATTTTTGAAGTAATAGGCGCCAACCAGTTGATAGCAATCGATACGGCCCATGGCACGGAAAATAAATTCGAAGTTTGCCATTGTGTCAAAGCGATACAAATGCGATTGCTTATATAGACGAATCTTACAAACGGCATGCCTCCATTTCGCAAATGTACCGTTGAACTGAGGTTGCGAAAGTCAATAAAGAACGTGGGAAGGGGAGCCCGTGATGCGAAAGGAAATCACAACCGATGCGAAAAGTTTGGAAAATAGTAGATCCAATCTTAATGATTTAGCGATTCCGTGCCACAATTTGATTAAATCTCGACGAGCCAGTGACGTTAGAATTTTACAGGATGATTCGTAAAAAACTCATATTTTATTTCAGGTACACGTGTTCTCAACATAATCACTGTCAAATTTATTGAAAAAGTACGCAGATTTGATACATTATTGGTAGCCACCTAACCAGCAGATTTATATTTTTCAGGTTATACGACAATTATTATGTTTTATTGCTGTGTTATTATTGCTTTCGAAATACATATTTGTTTTATTATAGCGGCAAGTACTATTATTTTATTGTGAGTAACTGAAATATTTTATAAATTTATCATTATAGGTCGGTCAATTGTCGCGCGGTAAGGTCGCCGTATTTCTCGCCGTAAAATGATCAAATTTGTGGTGTTTTAGATATATAAATCTCGAAAAATAAAACACGTAGAGCAAAAGTAATATCAAAAATAAAATTATTGATGTTTTGTTTATACACTTTTACTATTTAAATTCTCCTCAAACAATATAATAACTTTTAAAATGCATTTGTATGACACACATTATTTCGCTATTCTAACCCCACATTTTAACAATTATTTTCACATACTTATAAACAAAAGTGAACAATCTTATATGCAGAACTATGTAAGTATATGTTATAACAATGTTTACATCTATAGTTGAATTTAAAAAAATACGTATTTTGAAAGATTTCAGTACCTAAAAACTTGCTGGACAGATTGCTTTCTGACGTTATATATTGATTTTACTTCGTTACCTTTGAATATTTGCAGGTGGCATGAGATAACATTCTTGTTATTTGCTAAACTCTATATTATTCAGTTCTTAAATGTCTAAAATTACTTGTATTTGTAGAAAACACTATTTCAAGAATACGGCGCCCTTAAGACGTCAGTACTTGAATCGATGTGGGTTCGAGCCCCGCAGCCGGTAGAATGTATATATCAGCTCCGTATATTCATGGAGAAGATTGGCACCCTCTCTGCAGATATGGTAGGGTGGAAGAATGTTCGCTTGGGTCAATGTGAGAGAATGATACCGGTGACGTATAACTATAACAAATGTCACAAATTTCAAAACAAAGACAATTATCGAAAGTTATGATGATTGCGTTTGGCATTAGTTTTAGTTTGTGTAGTTCAACGCTAGTCGGATCTTTAGTCTACAGAATAGTTAGTTCCACACAATATTGTTAATAGCTAGTAAAAAATTTATATAAAAAAAACGATAAAATAAAAGAAAAGTAGAAAACAAAAATATAAAAAATTAGAAATATGCACTATGTACACATTATGTTAAAAAAATATTTTGTGACATTTTAGATGCAAACTTTGATTCAGAAAACTTATTATACGCATTGTCCAACTCTAGAGATAAAATGGATGTTTTCTAGGAAACACGAGAAATCACTCTAGAGCTATTTTAAGATTGATCTATTTCAATATGAATTTTTAAAAATATTTTCGTGTTGCTACAGAAGTAATTGAAAAAATATACTATTATATATCGCAATACAACTTGCATAACAAGAGTTTAAATCAGTTTGATTTGAAATCAATCATGGACGACACATGTGCATATTTTCTAACATGTTCTGTGAGTATGGCAATTATGTAGGAAATCTTTGTATGTGTCTTAGAGTTTTATGAGAATAATAATGATGCAAAAATTAGGTAAATTATAAATTCCATTGCCCTATGTTCGTATTTTCGTTATATTAATTTTGTTATTTGTTCAAAAAAAATGTATTTCTATTGAGAAGTACAGATGAATCTGAGAATACTTTCTAGAAGCAGTATTTGTGTACATAATTATAATAGGTATAAGATAAGTACTAAACGAAAATCTTAAAATTACTATCTACTTTTGTCTTCACTACAATATATTCTAAAAATTTGCAGACTGTATTTGCACCTACTTTCTTAAAAATGTGATAAACTACTTGAAACTGATATAAAACGTGTTTAAGTACCGCTTTTTCCCAGGTGTAGAAGTTCAATATACAATTTTAGCACTACGTGTTGTTTAAAATTCTTGCTGCGTAAATTGAATTAATTAGTACGCCATGTGTTTGCCCATAAATATTTTATTGGATACTTGAATAGGATATTAATATTACAAACATTGTGCACATGCATTTATATAGAAAAATATGAATATAAATCAATGGAAAACAAATGCACATTCCCATTATTTATATATTCTCTTGGTTAATTTGCCTATGTTAACGTAAAGTTAATTTAAAATAATTCTCTGATAATTTAACTGTTTTTAACAATTAGTACTTGCACGTTTCAAGTATTATAAACTGAAAAACAAGGGACACAACAGGTAATCAAAAATCAAATAAGAGCAGAGAACGAAATATTCTAGGGCACACAACTTGTGATTTATCTAATAAAAAGTATAGTCTTACTTGGTTTCATACAAAACCAAAACTAGTAGGTACTTAGAACAAAAATAAGTGGCCTCAAGTTTTAAAATCGGACACGGATTCTGTATTTAGGTATAATATAATCATAAACTTAAAATTTTAAAATTTATTTGAGTATTAATTCACTAATAAAGTATGTCTGATATAAATATTCTTGACATCCACGTATTCTTATACTTAATTCAACACTTCTCTTTCTTAAATTGTTACTAAATTTAAGATTTGGTTAAAGAATGATATTTTGTCAAAATATGAATAAAATTTTATAAATTATAGAATAGATTATTCTTCCTTAAATTAAACACATATATGGTTTATAAATTTGCACGCATTAATATTTTGTAATAGATGTCATACTGTAAAATTTAAAATACGGCTATAATGGAAAATAATAATGTTTAGAAATTATATTAATACAACACTTGTGGTGATCATTACTAAAACTATAGAGACACAATTGTAGTATATTTAGAACTAATTGTATTACAGTATGTGCAGATGAACCGCCAGGTTCAGCATGTAGCCAATGGCAGTGGGCCTTATTTACAGATGAAACCAGAATTGGCCTGGTTACTGATGACAATCGACAGAGAGTCTGGAGAGAACCAGGTCGTCAAGAGCGACTCCATTTTCCCCGTGCAGTTGCTTCATATGAAGGAGGTACCATAATATTTTGGGATGGAATAATGTTCAACCGCCGCACCCCATTAATTCGCATACCACAGAATATGACCAGGTGAAAATTTTGTGTTTATGGACGACAACGCTCGACCACATCGCGTAAGAAGGGTTCAAGGGACATTAGAAGCAGGGCATATCAATAGATTAGATTGGCCAGCCAACTCTCCTGACATGAATCCTATTGAAAACGTGGTATTTCGTTGCTAGAGCCATTCATAATAATATTCCTCCATCTCAGACTGCAGATAAGTTACTTGTGACGGCAAAAGAGGAATGGAACAATATTCCGCAAAAGATCGTTAACCGTTTGATTATCTCAATGCACAGACGTGTCAATATGCTATTGGAACATGGTGGAGGTCATATCGACTATTAGTCAAGTAGGGAACTTGCTTTGTTACTTCTTTTTGATTTCATAAATTTAATCAAAAATGTCACACATTTGCTGGTTTTTAATTTTCCAAGTACTCAGTTTATCGAACATTAAAAAAAAGATTAAGAAAACAATATACTTAATAAATGTATTTGGTTTTTCTGACAAAAAGGTTTTCTTAACAAGAATGAGGGGGGAGTCCAAGTCTGTGCATTGAGATAGTCAAGCGGTTAACGATCTCTTGCGGAATATTGTTCCATTCCTCTTCTGCCGCCACGACTAACTCATCTGCAGTCTAACGTGGAGAAATATGATTATGAATGGCTCTAGCAACGAAAGCACACATGTTTTCAATAGGATTCATTTCAGAAAAGTTGGCTGGCCACTCTAATCTATTGATATGTTCTGCTTCGAGTGTCTCTTGAAACCTTCTCGTCCGATGTGGTCGAGCGTTGTCGTCCATAAACACAAAATTTTCACCTAATTCATTACGTAGGGGGTAGATAATGGGCGTAATAACATGTTCGATGTAAATTTGACTGGTCATATTCTGTGGTATGCGAATTAATGAGGTGCGGCGGTTGAACATTATTCAATCTCAAAATATTACGATACCCCCTTCATGCGAAGCAACAGGTCGGGAAAAATGAAGTCGCTCTTGACGACCTGTTTCTCTCCAGGCTCTTTGTCGATTATCATCAGTAACCAGCCCAATTCTGGTTTCGTATGTAAATAAGACCCACCGCCACTGGCGTAATAGCCAACCCTTATGCTCTCGCGTCCACTGGAGATGGACAGCACGATGCCTTGGAAGTAGAGTGGGGACCCGTAATGGTCTTCGAGCATGTACATTTGAGTTGTGCAGTCGTCTTCGAACAGTAGGTGTTGATATAACATGGCAAAACGTACCTTGAAAGTGAGCCCTGAGAGCTGAAGCTTAAGATGTGCAGTGTCTACGGGCAAATGGCAGCAAATACCGATCCTCCCTTTCATTATATACTCGAGAGCGTCCACTACGAGGTCTGTTTTCCACTGTATCAAACTCTTCATATCTGTGTGCTATTCATGCAACAGATGATCTAGGAATGTCCAACATGTTCGACATCTGATGATTATAATGTCCTGCATCATGTAAAGCAGTCATTCTTACTCGGGTAAACGCGGAAATTTCACATTATAATGTACAAAAATTCAAAGGAACACTTGGCTGAATACACTACCAAACAGATCAGATTTATAAAAACATTGGTAATAAAGTAAAGGTTCATGGTCTGCATTTCTATTGTCTTTTTTGCTCTCTACGTACACGTACTTTTTTTATCACATTTAACCGAATCATTTTATATATAGGGGGTTCAAGACTTTTGCCGTTGTGTGTAGGGGAGCCCAGGTACGAAAGTAACATATTTTTGTAAAGCCGGATAAATAAAAAATTAACAAAGTTATATAACTTTACTTACTATAAGTCGTTTCCTTGGCATTTTATATAGAAGAAAAATATTATTGAAGTAATTAAAGCCCATATTGATGTATAATTAATAAAAAAGTAGAGAGTGTACGTCGTTACAACCTACCCAATGGTATGGGTCAAAGGTAACAGAAGATGGGGACGTTTGTAACATATGAATTATAGGTAATAACTAGGTATAAAAAGTTAGTATTTACAAGGTATCTGTTTATTGATTATACCTATACAAAAGTAAGTTGTAGTGCAGGTATATAATACATTTTTTTGTTTGAAAAAAATAATAATAATAAAAAAATAGAATAATGAAACAAAAATATAAAATAACAATAAATTATTTTTGGTAATAACGAAGAATCCTATCCCTATCTGGCTTTTGCACGGTTGTTACGCCAGACTCGTCCATATTCCATATTTGGGATGATCATAGGTATTAAATATGAGGATAACATGTTACAATCGTCCCCTATGGCATTGTTACAATCGTCCCATTACGCATTTTTCACGCGATTGACATGATACTTGCTGAAAACTTTTTTTAACGATTATTTTTAATTAAAATACCATGGTCAGGTTATAGCCAATATTGGTATTAATGCAGCAAGCCAATAAAATAATTCAAAATGACGTTCAGTTCTAGGATTATGATAGATTAAGATAAAGAATGAAAACTTACTTTGCATATCATTTTGCACCGTGCAGGTCTTAACTCAAACTAAAACACACTACGGATATTGTTGTTCAAATGAGTTAATGTAGATTTCACTGCCGACTTTATGATGATATAATATCATAGAGAAACCTCTTTAGAAAGACAATAAGCTTACTGTTACAACCAACCCGTGTTACTTTCGTACCCGGTCTCCCCTACTTACAATATGAAACGTGTACTTCGCTTCTAAAATTTAAACCGATTTATTTTCTTAATTCTTCATTCCATCCTGTATCCAATCCGATGACAGTTTCACCCTTTGATGAAGTAATAAAACTTGACATCCGTAAAATTGCGAATATACTCCATGGAAACCCATAAACTCGATCTTGAGTTAAGTAATTTCCATTGTTGATTTAGGCCTTCCCGTAGCTTCCGGCAACTTTCAAGGTTCAGGGCTGATGAATCTTACACGTAGATCCATCACCGTGGAAACTTGCACCCTCTTGTTAAGAAAATAATTAATGGATTAAGGTTAAAGGTAATATATAATAATTAACGGAGCAGATTTCCATAACTCGAGAGTTCCTTTTTTAATAAAAATTTGCGGGGGATTAATAAATAAGTGGTTGCTTATTTTTATGTTTTAGTCATTTCATCAAAGTAGTTGTCATCCAAGGTACAAAAAATTAGAGAAGTATTTTGATAATATTTAAATTAAGAAGTTAAATTTGGTTATTTAGGCTGAGTTTTTGACATAAAGTACCCTCTACACGGAAATAAATCTAATTTATATTTAAATATAATAATATACTTGCATACCGAAATTTAATATGTGTAAGTAGTGGCGGGACTGGTATATCAGTGCGTAGCACAGCATACTTATATTATATTATAACGCTCTTTATTAATGCATCTCTGCAAAACGCTTTTAGTAGGTATGGTTATTTCTATATAAAATGGTAGCTCCATTTTTGTCGTGCCATCTTTGGTTGAAAATTTTAAGTAATGGGCAAAATGCATGCAGGGTGTCCCAAAATTAAGGGGCAAATTTGTTCCAGGGTGTTCTATGTTACTCTTTTTTGGATAAATGTGAATCCAAAAATTCACAAGTTATAGCCACTTAAAGGGGCCACTCTGATGATGATTTTTTCTAAATAACTCCAAACCCAGTTGAGATAAATTTATGAAATTTCGGGACACCCTATATAGAAAATCTGCTCCTCATATGTAATTTCATATATTTTTAAAGACATTTTACAATGTATCTCACTTTCATAGATGACATGATTTCTCACTTTAATAGGCTTGTTCGGCATTTTTTTTTTATTTCGCAAATCGAATGTACAGGTGAAAAATAATGGATCTGCAAAAGATTAGAATGTTTAGTACCTTAACCCTCCATCGCTCGCACCGTTAGAAAAAATGTAAAATTTTTTAAATTTTTATTTCTGCAATTTTGCTATTTATTAGCCCAGCTCTCATGAATGCCCCTAGAAGCCGATCAATTACGCATATGTATTGCGAGATGGGGGAAACTATTTGTTTTAGTGCCGAAATTTGATATTGTTAGTATGAATCTAACACGCGAACGATCAGGTTCGACGGACTATTAGATAAAATCTAAAGGCGCAAGTGAAGGCGTATGTAAAATTTATACGGTATTTTTGCATAGCTGGTGGTGTTCTTCGCGCTTTAGTGTGTTTTCTACCGAACTGAATTAATCCTGTAGTAGCACAAATGTGTAATATGGACGAAAAAACTGAGAAACAGTTGTTGCAGTGGTATGAGGAGATCCAGACTGATAAAGAAGCATTAGATTCTGATGGGGATCTGAGTGACAGATCCTCAGAGCATAATTATGATCACGCAGACACAGAACAATCTGGAAATGAGTTAGAAGGTTCCACGGATGATCTGCAGGATATTCGTGGTGATGGCGTTTCTAAATTTAATGGGAAAGATAAGACCTCTTGGCACAAATATAAGCCGCCTGACCCTAAAGGCAAAACAAAAGCCTGCAATATAGTTACAAAATTACCAGGAGTAAAAAATGCGGCAAAACACGCTAAAATTATAATGGACTGCTGGAAATTATTTCTGAGATGAAATGATAAACAGCATGGCAAAATATACCAATCAGAAGTTAGATTTGATGAGAAGTTCTTATCAGCGCCCCCGAGATTGTCCTCAAACTAACTATGAGGAAGTGTTAGCATTTATTGGACTACTTTACATGGCCGGTGTAAAAAGGGGGAAGCATTTGAACACTGAGGAACTTTGGAAATCGGATGGTAATGCGCCTGATTTCTTTGCAGCAACTATGTCGAAGAAAAGATTCCATCGACTGATTCAATCCATAAGATTCGATGACGTAACAAAGCGACAAGAGACATCGGCAATTGATAATCTCGCACCGATTCGAGAAATATATGAAGCGTTTGTAGCAAATTGCAAAATATCCTATTCTCCTGGATTTTGTCACAATTGATGAAATGTTGGAGGCTTTCCGAGGCAGATGCCGATTTAGGCTAAATACGGAATCAAAATTTATGCATTAGTTGATTCCAGAACATTTTTACACTAAATTTGGAAATTTCCCAGGTAAGCAACCAGCGGGCCCTTTTCCTTTACTTCAGTGCCGCTGGCCAATGCTTTGGTGCAAACTATTTACTAACTATGATTGGTAGGTACTATTCGCAACAATAAACCTTACATTCCTCGGGAGTTACTAGAAGTGAAAGAAAGGTCAGTAAAGAGCAGTATGTTTGCGTTTGGTGAAAAACCTAATAATTCTGTTCTGGTGTCATATGTGCCAAAGCCGAACAAACACGTGCTACTATTGTCTACACTGCATAAGGATGATAAGATCGATGAAACAATAGGAGACGCTTGTAAGCCCGAAGTCATTACAGATTACAATCTTACGAAAGGAGATGTAGATGTGGTCGACAAAATGAAAGCTGAATGTTCAGTAACAAGATGTAGCAATAGATGGCCTTTTACTGTGTTTTGCAGTCTGCTAAATATATCAACCATTAATGGCCAGATAATATTTCAGGAAAATACAAACACTATTAGGACTCGACGACATTATATTTTGGAACTTAGTAAACAGCTTGCCATGTCGCATCTTTTACGACGTTCTGAGATTCGAACACTGCCTTATCAACTAACTCAGAGGATAAGGAATATTACTGGAAAAAGAGCAGAGCCTAATCAAGATCTAAATCGCCAGACTAAAGTAGTCAATTTTGTCCACTCAGAAAAAACAGATTTACTCAGAAGTACTGCACTAAATGCCAATCATCTATATGCAAGGAACATACAGCAGTTACTACACTAACTTGTTGTCAATGCTTTGGTAATGATGAAAATGTCTAAGGTGCATACAGTTCTTTTAAATCAATATATCAATTTTCCAATTAGTCTTTTTTTGTCTCCTTCCAATTCCAGAGGATTTCTGGCGAGATGCTTTTTTATAGAAACAAGTTTAATTTATTTTCTTTTAACTATATACTTACTACAATTTCTTTTTATTGTATATTAATTAATAAAATAATGGTTTTGGAAAAAATAATAGTTTTAATGCCAAATGACTGAATGTTAGATAAAATCTAACACGCGAGCGATGGTGTAAAAAAATAAAGCGCGAGTGACGGAGGGTTAAATCTAAACCGCGAGAGAATGGAGCATGGCCAGGTGCTACGTCACTACACCTATATTTTTTTTATTTTGGGAAAAGACCAAAGTGTGATTAATCAATTATAAGTAAAATATGAGTAATAATATATTTAAATAACTTAATAAAAAATAATTTGGTTATAGCTTTATTTTATAAACCTCTACTCTAAGCGGCAAGAAACAGAAAAGAATATTTAATGTTAATAACCTTGTACTTTATTCCCTTCTTCTCTGTACTAATCTTTATTAAATAACATAAGATTAAGCTTACTAAATCCAACATCAATTGAACATATTTATACTAAAATATTAACTGTGTATTATTTGGTGGGAACAGAACGTCGGACTAGCGCAACCTGGCATTGAAATTGCAAGCCACTGACACAAGTGACGATCGCTGCAGGTGACGGTACATGCAGGTGATGGTCTAGTATGCGATGCTTCATTAAATAATATCCATGCTGTGCAGATCCCTGCTAGTCAGTGCTGGCATAATGTGAGCGACCTCATCATAACCAATTTCAATCTTTTATATTTAGAAAATGCAAAAAGTTAATTACAAGAAATTTTAAGAACAATGAAAATATCGATTACTATACAAAGACGCATAAATCCATATAAATTATATTTCACGGAATAAACCTATTGTCTTTTGTAGTACTTAAGTTCTATTATAGGTCAATTCCGTCTTAACTAGACCCAGGTAAAGGTAACAACAATACCACCCAAAATCGCTGCTGCCGCAGAGAACGCTTTCGCACATTAATAAACCTCCGCCCGGGGCCATTTTTCCTAGCCCAATTCTCCGTGTTTTCTGTTAATTCAATTCTCGCGCCCCCACAATCAGAACTCAATTAAATCCACCCCTGATAACTATGCAGTAATCGTCCACTTCCCACAAGAGAGCGATGAACCAATATCGCGCCCCTTTCAGTTTACGCACAAACAAATTATTAATCCACGGCCCTTCGTTTCATAACTCCGCCAGCAGAAATATTCGGTTTATTAACGTTTTAATTAATTTATTCGAACGATTCTGTAATTGTTGTGTTCGCTGCCGACTCCTTCGACCGTGCTGAATGAAATTGTGTTTTATTGCTTTGTACCGCCTCGGCTAACGGGACACTAATCTACTGAAAAAAATCTAATTATTGGTGCAAATTGGTCGGCAACGGAAATTTCTGAAAAAAAACTCGTTACAACGTGAACGAAAATTACACATTTTAACACAAAAAATACAATTCTGTGGTAATCGAAATCGAACGGGATTTTGTCTTATTTATTTATTTATTAATAGTTATTTATGCAACAAGAAATTACATACAATATTTTTTCTACGTTCATGCAAAATCCAAAAAATGTTATTTAGATGACACTAAGTCTAGGAAAATGTGATATCGATTTGAACGTGCAGGAAATATATCGTCCGCACGATATGCAAGATATTTTAAAACCCTCTTTTATACTGAATCAAGTAAATGGACTTGGTTGTTATAAATTGTAACCCAAACAGGAAACAGTATTCTAGTTTGGATCGAACAAACGCATAAAATAGTGAGAGCAAGGCAGGATTATCTCGAAATTCACGACCTTGTCTTATCACAAAACCCAATATAAGTGTTGAGGAAACCAAATATGAAACGTGACCTGAGGAAGAAAAGTTACTATCAAAGTAAACTCCTAGCTATCCGTACGCTCCAAAACATCCGCGATAATCTTGTAATTGAACATAATTGGCTACAATTTACGCGTAAATGACATAACCTTACATTTGGAAATATTCAGTTGTAAGTTATTTAACTCACACCAAGAAACTATTTTATTTAACAGTTGATATGGAAGAAAAAAATTTAAATCATCAGCAAAAACCAGTTTACAGCGACCAGTATATGATGTCATTAATGAAAATTGAAAATAAGAAGGGGCCCAAATTGGAACCCTGAGGTACTCCAGAAAAAATAGGATATTGACTAGATCTAAATCTGTTGTAAGTAACGTAATGAAAACGATTTGACAAATATGAAGTAAATTGGGTAAGACACATCAAATTTGTGGCAAATAATCTCTTTTATCTATAACCATAATGCCGTTAACAAGTGGAACAATGCTATTATACAACGACATCTTAAAGACCTTTGCCAAACTACATAACAAAGTAATGGGTCTATAATTATTTATGCTCACAGGGTCCCATTTTTGAGGATTGGATAAATATTTGTCACCTTCCGCGCAGTAGGGAATGTTTCTGTTTTAAGTACAAGATTAAACATGAAACCCAGCTGAATTGTTCGTTTCAACTCATAGCTGTACCACACAGGATATTTATGTTTTTTAGGCACATACTGTGAAACATAGGGGTTATTTCTACACTTTTTGCTGTATGTATCAGTGTGTTAAAGCTTTTGACGTGTGTTATTTGCTTAATATTAAGTATTATTAAAACTATTTAGTTCGAATCCTGATCGTTAAACGACATTTGACATTGTTTTGAACAAACTATAATATCTACTCAATTTATGAGCATTTATATCAAACCTGCCTTTTATTAGACATTCCATAATTAATAACAGCTCAAATTATGCTAAAGGAGCTTATGCTATAGTTTTGATTTTAGAAGCCAAGCTATCAAACATGTCAATGAAGCCTCGTAAGGACACATACATCTTGCACATTTGATGTAATTGAGATGATAATAAAATATTTGTTTAAGGATCTTACTTAAACATAATATAAAATCAACATTATTCCAATATTAACTCGACAATGTCAGTATAATGATTGTTTACGTATGTTCTTGTCTCAGTTAGTTCACCGATAAAAACAGCTTTTTTTAAATTACAGCATAGCACAGGGTGATTCAGAACTTATCCAAAAACTTTGAAAATATGTGCACCATTAAATAAAAAGTCGATATCACCAAAAAAATAATAAAAGTAGATAGATAGATTTCGCGTTAAAAATGTTAAAAATTCGGACATTATAGCAGATATAGAGCATCCAATAGTTTATATTAAAGACTAACTTTAGAAAAAAGGTAAATTTAAAAAATTATCAAAAGTGGCCTTACTTAATTTAACATTGCAAATTTTGTTACTACTAAAACTCGTCGTTTCGAATTACTTTTGAAAACATTTAAAATCTCATATTATATTATATATTTGTATAGTGTTTCATGTTTTATTTTGTGAAATATTATTTTTGTTTTTTTTTGTTTTATTTTACATAATATTCAATTTAACTTTTTATACATTTTCTAATTTGCAGAAAGTGTATAATAAGCATTTATATTATTTTTAAGTACCACTTAATTTTGTGAAATAAACATGCTATAGATATTTTTACAAAAGATAATTAATTTTTTTTTCTTAATATGATTTTTTTTTACTTTCAATGTTCTTTTATTTACTAGCTGTTTAGCAGTATTTTAGAGTGAAATCATTTAGATAGTTGCCACTTCTACTTCTCCGTGCAGGGAAAAGTCTATATAGCTTTCAGAAACGCTTAAGGGGCTTTCGAAAATCTGGTAAAAACATATTTGTGTATCCATCTCTCCACTTTCGCCGGCTATCTAGGTCAATTTTCCCGTTATCGATTCCTCACCGTGTTTGGTAAACAGACTACCACAAGGATATGGAATTTCGTAATGCTAAAATATTCTTTCAGCGGTATATCTAAAATAATGGCGACTATTTGAAATTTATTCAAATGCATCGGTGAACTGAATGTAGAACTGTCAGCAACATTCTTCACTAGAATTTGTTTGCAAATAGAACTTTGTCTTTTAAAATATATAGCTTTCTAGAAACTGTAACACTTTTATCTATTATTCATTCACACCAACAAATTAAATTAACAATTTAATTTATATATAAAAAAGCCGACATTAATCAATTATGGCGGTGTCCTTTGACAAAATAAATATAATGACATTTTCATCAATAACTTATTGAATTATTAACCACTAACGAATCGATTTGGTGAATCTACGGACAACAAAATTAGTCAAACTGTTAAGACCTGTATGCCAGCTAATACAATTGCGACTCAATCATCAATCTGGCAACAATTTTCTACTTTTTGCTATGCAAAAGGATACAAATTTGAGCCAGATACTTCCATCGAGAAATTGAATGTAATATTACAAGATTGAATTTTTAATATGCGAAAATGTGACGGAAAAGACTACAAAGAAGGGTAGTGAAAACAATTTGGAACACTACCGTTAAAATGCTACAAATTTAATATTATAAAGAATTCAATATTGTATTTAACCTTTCACCGACGTACAGTTTAATTCATCACGAGCTGCACGTAATGCTAAACGTAAAATCCTACAAGCACAACTCGAAAATAGAAAATCCGGTGCATCAGCTCTTAATAAATGTGGAATATTTGCAATGGCCAGATTATATGACGAAAATGAGCCGGAGAGACTTCAAAAGAAATTATATCACATTTTGGCATTTGAATTAGTTTGGCGCGGAGAAGCATCTTACTACAAAACCACTTTTTTCGTATCTGAAATTGAAAATAGTGGAAAAGCAACTGGTCGTATCGAGCATAATCCTCTATTTTCATATTATGTGACAGCAACTGGATTAGGCCTAATATTTTAGAGAAATATATTTGCCCAGTACGCTTATTTAAAAAGTTGGTTGAGAAACGAGGCCCTTCTATAACATTGGACATAGTATTTCTTACACCAAATCGTTTTTGGAAGAAGAAAATTTCTAAAGGTTGGTATAAAAATGTGTCGATTGGAATTAATGAAATTTCCAAATGGACTAAATGCTCAGTACAACGCATTGGTATAGATGTCAAATGTGTCAAAATTACAAATCGCTCAAATCGAGCGGTAGCAGTTAGCGAATTAAGTAAAAGCGGAATTGAAGAACAAGCTCTAATAAAAATATGAGAACACAGCAATTCATCATCAATAAACCCATACTTAGAAGTTGACAAATAGTATCGTTCGAGCATTATTCAATTGATTCGTTTGGAAAAAGGACAAACTTTAACTGTACTAATAACTGCGTGTTTAATAATTGTACGCTCAAATAAAAATGTATTTATTTTTATTGTTTCATTAATAAAGTTTGCATTGATATGTTTCTAAATTTATTATTCGTTAAATTGTCCTGCCGCATTACACTCGATGTTTGTATTGATACCGAGTAAATTTGTGTTGTCTAAAAGCTTAACAGTTTCCCTTAGCAATTTGACTGTCCTCTTAAAAATGTATCCTGGATTTATCCAGAATCAATGGCATGAAAGCGCACACCCGTGCACTGAAATTCGACGAACATGTGTGTTCGTTAATTTTTTAGTATAAAATATCTTTCAAATCAATTTCTGTTGAAACGTAAAGAATTTTCATTTCATTCACAAAGTAATAAACCTGATCTCATTGAACATTGACGTCAATTTCTGAAAGTAGTTTTTTCATTCATCTGTAAACTAGTTTTCGGTCGCAATAATGTTTCGTATTATTAAATGTCGATATGTGACTAAGTTTTTTTTCTAAAAATAGTTCCGCAACTCCACAGCAGTCAACATATTTGCGACTAAAGAGTGAAATAAATATAGTTTCTTTAATTTTAACGAACAGTTACATTCCCATCCAGATTTTGACAAGATTTTTATAAAACAAAAATACATACCTAATATTTCCTATTTTGTGTTTATATGTTTATAATTTACATAAATTTTCATATTTTTGTTCTTTTCTTAGTGTAATGCACTTTTAACATAATGTATTTTGGTGGCGATCAGATTCCTAGCTTTCTAGTCAAGGATTGCAAGGGTTCTGTGAACTCCATTACTTACTTTGTTTAATATTGCATTATCATCAATCGAGTTTCCTTGTAGGTGAAAACTGAGTTTAAAAAGTGGTAACCGTTATTGCTATATTGTCTAACATCGCCAAGGCCTTTGAGAAGTGTCCGTACAAGCAAATATTTGATAATGTTAAGTTGTATCATATCACTAAATCAGCATGATTCTTTCCCTAATCGATCAACATTATCTAACTTGGCTTAGCTTACTCAGTATACGGCGAACCATGTTGATGACAAATGACAAATTAATGTTGTTTTCACAGACTTCTCAAAGGTTTTTGACAAAGTGAATCATAGTACATTTCTTCGCAAGTTGCAACGTTATAGTTCCAGTAACAATTTACTCCGGTTTCAAGTCAAACATTTTTAGTGCGACATCAAGAGTGCCCCAAGGCACCAATTTGGGGCAACTTCTTTTTATCATGTTTATAAATAATTTATCCTTATTTTTAAAATCAAATCCTCTTTTGCTTGCCGATGACTTGAAATTGTTCTTGACGTTGCAAATTACGTATGCAGGGTTAACTATGACTAAGTACAAAAAATTTAACCACGTGCTCAGGGAGGCCTAAAAGACAATAAAAAAATTATTCCAGAATTTTAGCTCGATATTTAAAAAATGGGGCAAAACCCTTTTTTCCTACGGAAAGTCGGCGCCTACGATCGATAGATAAAACTTACATATGTCAACAATATCTACTACCATCGTCGTTTTTGGCAGCATTTCTAAATGTAGAAACGAAAATTAACATTCTTAATAGTAATAATACCTGATAGATAGGTAACAGTTAATCCACTTAGCTCCAGTATTTTGCATTCGTTTTCCATTATTTCGTTATAAACTGGTAGAACTACATATTCGCTCATTACAGCCACTCACTACCGATAAAATACACTTCCCGTAGGTACAATTAGATAGATTAGATTCCTATTTATTATAACAAAATCGAACGAAAGGAATAATAGACGTTTTAATGTAACCGCGGGAGTCTTGTCCCATCATAACCTAGAAAACCAAACCGGCGAACTAAATTGTAGGAAATTATCTGCACCCAACACAAATATCTTTATTTAATAACTATAAAACGTTTAAAAATTAAAATAAGGCACTAAAAACTGCAGAAGAACACAAAATTACAACGTAAACACAGGAATTCAATTATGACATGACAGTGACACTGACTAATGAGCGACTGTTGCATGTTTGTAGAGTATGCAACCAACAAGCATTGACGGCGTTAAATAAGGATTTAAAATAGTATCGAAAAAAATTTTTTTTGGCTTTATAAATAAGTTTGGAATTTTTTTGAAGGGTGATTCCGGTAATTCTTATTTTTCCCTATCCCCTCTTAAAATATTTGTACTAAGTCATAGTTAACCCTGTATACTTGTTGTATTGATAATTATTTACCTATTAACACAATTAAATGCAAAACATGTACGTATACCCTCAAAAATCAGTCACTAATATTTGATTATAACATAGGTATGTCACCACGTTCCGAAGAAATTAAAGATCTTGGTGTAGTGTTTGACAGTAGATTATTTTTCTAGTTATATTAATTCAAATCTTAAATCTCCGTACAGTACCCTATACTTTGTTATAAGGACTAAAAAATTTTTCACTGATGTAAGTGCATCGAAAACTCTATATTACTCACTTGTACGTTCAAAACTCGAATATTGTAACTTCATTTGGCACCTACTGTCAAATCTATAGTAACCATTAGGAAAGAAAAGAACCGATCTCCAGAATATATGCAAATAGTTGCAATTTTTAAGTTAAGAGTACACCCTTTCTATCATATTTTAACATAATGTCTTGAAAGATGTACTCTAGGATGGCCTAGATATTTCATAAAAAAAATTATTTGGCAGTGATCGGTCGGAATCTATTTAACACTCAATATTCAATAAAAGTAATGTATGTTTTTAAAAAACTTTCATTCTTGTCAACATTGAAATTACATTATATATTACTACACAATTTGTAGCAAATAATTCATTTTATACTGATTCAAAACGTTTGTAAAAGCGCCGCTTACCTAATTTCTGCCGAGAATAGTAAATGAACTGCGTTATTGGATTCCGCCAGCACTTATTTACTCGGGAGAATATTAAAAATTAACGACAGCTGGGAAATGCAGCTTCCAGATAAACGATTTTCAATTTAACCATCATAAATATAAAATTATAAATCCAAAAGTCTTTAAGAACATGTAATTAACTTGGACAAGTAAATTTCCTATCAATTTTAAACAAACTAGTTCATTGTTTAAGCTTTTCCTATTGTACATTTCATTGGCATACCTAGATGTTTGATATCAGAGAGCATACATGTGACTTCATGTATGCTCATAGGAATTGTAGGAGATTTGATTTATATTAGCTTAAAATACCTTTCTAAACAGTAAAAAATGTTGCAAAAGCTAATAATAAAGAATATAACCGTAGATATTGAGGGTGTAATTCAACGCTGGTCGGGGCTTTAGTCCGCAGAGTAGTTAGTTTCACACAATATTGTTAATACCTAAAATATATAAAGAAATGTAATAACGGTAAGGTAAAAAAAGTTACGCTCACTTTTACGTCACAAATATGGCGGATGTGGCCCCCTCTAGGGATACGTCAATATGGACAACATATTTCTCACATCCAAAACATCTATTCCCAAATGTTTAAGTTGATACAGTCAAACACAGTATTATTACAAAAAATCACTTTTTAAATTCCAACTTTGACACCCTGTATCTTTTTAATTATCAACGTTTTATTAAGGCAGGTTGGCTTAAATCGTAATATTTTGAAATGAAAAATCTAGTATGTCATGGGCCATTACTTACAGACCCTGTATTTTACGAGATGCCAATATTAAGTTGTGAAAAAACGGATCATCCTGTAGGTGAGAAATAATAGAATCTCAGCTTTAGTCGTGTCTACGGGATAATCAGAGTCCCCACGTTTCGGATCCCAATTTAGAGGCATTTTCAGGACGGTGAAGTTGGTTACATTAATATTCAATATGCTTCTCTGTGCTGAAATATAGTTGTCTTAACTAAAGGCTAAAAAATTATGAATGTATTTAAACGCTCGTTATAAATTCAGACGTATAAAATTAATAACCATGTCTCTGTTGTCACAGCAACGACAGTACCTAAGAATGTGATTAAATTTGACTCCAGATACATAATTTCAGGTTGAAACATTAAACAATCCCCGTTATTGAATTCTACCTACAGTTGTTTTCGTACCAGGATATTAAATATTAACAAGAGGCAGAAGAGAATGCACCCTTCAAGTAAATGGGTTTCAATTTAACTCTTATGAAATTATTCAAGATGCTTCACAAACACAAATGAAGTCGCGTCTGCTACATTTTCAATAAAAAAATACGTAGGTATAAATCTTGTCGTTTGTTTCGCTATATGGATTTTTTCTAAGGTGTACTTGATATAAAGGACGAACGAATAACAAACATAATGTTTTCTGTAAGAAGGTAAAGATATTATTAACGAGGATTTATTGCTGCCAAGTTATTTGCAAAGAAAATACAGAATTTGTTTCGAGACTCTAAATTAATAATAAGGCTATGTAAGTAAACCTAACACCCTAATTTTAAATATTCATTTTTTGTTTGTGGTTGCTATAGATTATAATGTAGTTGTTTGTAGTAATAACTGTTTGCAGTAACTTCAAATATAGGTTTTTAAGCAACTTATTACTCAAATTTGATAGCACTCAAATCAAATAATTGATTCCTATAAGTAACTATTCGTTTGACGTTTTCATTCCAAGCTATATTCGATTTGGTTCTAGACGCGTTCTCGAGGACCTAGGAAACTTCGAGAACTTTAAAAAGATATATAGGGTGCGCCATTTAAAAAAGTTCATATAAACATATATGTATAGGTTTATCGTTTTCGATTTTCAGTGTTCAAATTTAAAATGAGAATTGATTTTTTATTCGTAAAATGAAAACCCCTTTTTAGACTTTGTTGAAACTTGGCAACTTTGTTTGTAGTAACAGAATACTCATTTTCTCACATAATTTAATTTGTCCTATTTTCTCCAGTGGCGTCACAACAAAGTACCAGCTAAAAATAGAAAAATATATTGTACGTCACTGCTTTCTGGTAAGTTTGAATTTTTTTTTCAGATTTAGCTATCAAAAATACTTTTTTGTTATTTAATTTTTTTTCTATTTCGCTTTGTTTAGACAGAAAAAATCAATGAACACTGCAAATCGAATATGACACATCTATACATATATATTTATATGAGTTCTTTTAAAGGACTTTTAGTACATGTTGTAAAAGTCCTGCTACAAAAAACGCGGACATCCTGTATAATGTTAATTTATCGATAAAAATTTGTGTAACGCAATATCTATTAGATGCATTATAATACACATTTTTCCAGACTTCAATGTTTAAAAATGATTTTAAGTTGTTCCTTGTTAGGTAATATTTTTAGTTACTACTTTTGCTTGCTGTAATATTTTTTTTCAGAGATAATGGTTTGTAAAATGAATGGAGAACGGAAAAAAAATAAAATATAACTCTTTACCTTCTGGGGCTTGAAATAACATATGTTTATTGTGCAATGTAGCTGAAACTAGAATGTCATATTATTTCGCATCATAACCAAAGAGCAAATGACGGAAGGAATTAGGTTCCATTCTATCTAAGAGATTAGATTCCGAGCAGGAAGTCTATTAATATGTCACTTGTCAATAGAAGGTCCGCACGCATTTGTTGGTGACAGAAACGTTCCTCGTCTCCAGCGGATTTCGGATCCTACAGGATGGATCCGAGCTAATACCCGTTAAAATTAGTGAAGCAGACATAATTCCAATAGGAGGATAGAGTTATCACGTACTACATGGTATGATCGCCTGTCACATGGCTTTTCGGAAACAGATATAACTTTGCGGTTTAACAACATGCTCACGTTGGCACAAAATTAAGGGAAAGAGTTGTAAATGAATACGTGGGTATACAAGAAATAATTAATGCAATAATAGTATATTATGCAACGATCATGTATTAATAACCATTACATGAGAGTTGCATACGCTATTTTTTCTACACCCGATAAATAATCAAAAACCATAAATTTTATATTTTTATTGAACACAATAGGTAACAGTAATTATTCGTATTAAATTATCGAAGTTTAGCTAGGTATCTACGAAAATTTAATACGTACTGATTTTGACATCTAAAATAATTACATAGGAACCTAGGATAAACGTCAAATGCACAGCATGCTTGATTGAAAAATTATGGGTTTCTATTGATTAAAAATCTGCAGTGGAACTCTGTAACTCAAGAAAATAGAAAAGGAAAGAAATTAAGAAAGAGAGAAAATTTCTTTCCATTATTCGATGGTACTCTATACAACATTTTCTATTGTGATCGAGTGAAGTCGCCAATAGAGAATTTTTGTATTATCCATCCTGAAAACATTGTGATTATTTAGGAGTTTTAAGTTTTACCATTTTTATGTTGCCATGATTGAGTCGCCATTGTTTAAAATACATATATGCAAAATTCAAACCTTTTGCGATAAATTCACCGGTTGATCTTCTTTACACTTTCTTTCACTTTTATAAGCGGAATTAAATGGTTTACCGGATTTATAAATTGTGATTTATTTTTTGCATTAGTTCAATTAATATCTAAAGAATGACTGATCCAATTTATAGGTAAAATATTTAAAAAATTGCACTAGATACCAATATACTAATAAGCTTATTATTCTAGGTACCTTAAAAATGAGATTTAGATGCCTTTTAAAAGATCCTGTACATACTTCGCTATCATCCGTTTAAAGCAGAGCAGATTATAAACGCTTGCTGTATTCTATACAATATGTGTGTGAGGACAAATGTCACTATTGACGAAGATGAAGTTGAGAATGAAATATACCCATTTTTCAAACCAGAATTAGCTGGCGGAGAAATGTTTCAATTAGGACAGCAACAGAGAGGACAGTTAATTAAATTGTATTTTCAATAGTTATAAAGTTGACAACTAAATAAATATTCTAATTTTTGTTTTGTTATTAATATTTCATTAACAAATAAAATTATTTTTGCAAATTTTATTTTGCGACATCCCAGGAAAAAACAAGTTATTTCTACTGGAAAAAGTACATCTAGGATTTATATAAAATAATTTTATATTATAAAATAAAGTTTATTGAAAACATAAAGAAACAAACATTTCTCATAGTAGAAACACTATTTTCTAAAACAAATTACATGTACGGTAAACAAAAATTTTATCCACTCGTTGCCTGAGATGTGAATAGTACCTATACATATATATAGCTTTAGTCACTACAATTTCTTTCTAACCAATAATTTTCCAAGTATTGCTTGTATTTTATTTATTTATTATTTAAAAGATATGACACAGACTTCATTATTTAAATTGTAACTATTTTTATATTTATTTTTATTGTCCGTCACATAACCAATAAATCGTATACAATCGTATATCAAGGAACACCAAGGAACACACATGCACCACACATGAAAACTACGAAATCCTTTAGGAAAGATGCGGGAAAGACGATAAACGGCGTTTCTATTTCCAAGTATTCGGATTTGAATTCGGAAATTGCGAATTAGGCCGAACGACCTTACAGAGTAGCCCATAGAAAAAAGAAAGAGAATTTCTTTTCTATCTGTTACAGAGTTCCACTGCTTATCGTAATCAAAAATCTGTGTCTTAATGGGTATCATTATGAAACGTATTTTGTATCGTATTGAAAAATCTGTATCGTAATGGATATCATTATGAAACGGATTATGGGCATATGAGTGCATTGTTATAATACGGGTGTAGAAAATTTTTTTTAAATCATCATGAAATGTTACGCTTATCCAAATTTGCTTAAGGACGCCGTATTCTTGAAATAGTGTTTTTTGTAAATACAAGCAATTTTAGACATTTAAAAACTGAATAATATAGAGTTTAGCAAATAATATGAAAATAATTGTTAAAATGGGGGGTTAGAATAGCAAAACTATATGTATCTTACAATTGCATTTTAAAAGTTATTATAATATTTGAGAATTTAAATAGTAGGTGAATTAAGTGAATAAACAAAACAGCAACAGTTTTATTTTTGATATGACTTGCTCTACGTGTTTAATTGTTCGACATTTCTGTACCTAAAAACAGCAGAAATTTGGTCATTTTACGGCGAGAAATACGGCAACTTTAATACATAACTATACATAACTATTTTTATAGCAGAATGAATTCGAAACAAAGGTGATTTTAAGGGGAAAGATAACAAAAGTATATAGTAATTTTAAATTATATGGATGTGATGTTTATACATTAAATCTATTATGAATATTTGGTCAATTATAATATTCCAATACTGAATTTTATACAGGGTGATCAGTAAAGAATAAGTCATACTTCAAGGCTTTCTTGGATAAAGATGTTATTTAAATCAACTTAGTACAATTGTTCTTCCTTAAAAAGTTACAGGTCAGAGATACAATAATATATTTTTTCTACAAAACTGTTAAAAGTGGGCTTTTTAATTGTCATTTGTTAAAAAATGTCATTTTTTGACACGCGTGTTAAAAGTAAGTTACTTTATTCGTGAAGTTAAAAAACTCGCTACGCTCGTTTTTTAATCATCTTCACTCACAAAATAAAATTTTACTTTTAACACGTATATCATAAATAGCTATTATTTGTTGGATAATTTAATTGTCTTACAATAATTTTTGCTTGGTAATTGTAGTTAAATTTTGGAATAGTAAATTTTTGGCGATAAACACGAACATCTAACTGATTTTTTGGCGTTACATGTACAGGGGTTCTTAACGCCTGTGCCACTACCTATATTATTCCTTTCAGATTTTTCAAGGATAAAAGTTTTTGGAAAATTATTATATATTTTGAAATAGCCTTTAATTAGTTTAAAGAAAGCTATACATATTGCATGCCGCTAAAATGCAATATTTTAGATAAAATTGCGTTTACCGTATTTGTTGAGCTTGGAAATCAATACCTACCTAACAAATTATTAATTCAAAAAGTTATTACAATGAGTAATGTTATTCTTATAAAATAGCATGAAATACAACACAGAGAAATATACAGTGCTTTCGAAAAGTAACGAATAGATTAATTATTTTTGAAATTGAGAAGTTTCCGAAAAAATCCCCTGGCACGTCGATTTTGTTTTTAAAAAAAGGCACTTTTGACATACGACCCATATTTGTGACGGCATTGTTGTTCGAAATATGACGTCATCGACAATTTTTTTAAATAGCAACGCCCAATTTTGACCATGCCATTTTAAAGCGAGTCATTCTACATACATACATCATGAACAATTATGGTGTTACATAACAAAAATTTCAAGAAAATAATATTTGAAGATTTTAAAATTTAATTTTCACAATACTGAAAATGATAATGGTTATGTAAAAAATCGACTAAATTAAATGTTCAAATTGTGCACCGTAAATAATAAAAGAAAACCACTAACAAGTCTACGTTTCTGCTGTGTTTAAGCCTTCTTCAGCATAATCCAATCCATTCAATCTTGGATTGTCCTGAAGATGGTTTAAATACAGCCCAAACGTAGACTTGCTAATAAACTTTGGACCCCATTTCCAATAATATTTCTGAAGATTAAACTGGTCACACATATACTTACAAACAGTGAATGCAATGTTGCATCTATTCTCTTACTTATATTTTACGTTTTCTAAAATAAAACTTCAAAAACTTTCATTTTTTACTTCAACCTATGCTATATATTTTTTCTTCGTCAAACCAATTTTTCTACAATTAATAATGACACACAGAATTTAATACTCAAGGAATGTTCTATAGTTGATTATTTCCAGAAAGATCCTTATTTTCACTTTAGCCTTTCACTGGATTTCAGAATTAACACGTCTTTAGTACCTCATATCCTCGAAGAGCTAAACGCAATACAGCAACCCTCTCCAAAGATTGCTTAAACGCATTAACCTAAACTTTTCCGATCTCCCCAACTCTTGTATTAAGGAAATGAACGAAACGGCACTTGGATTCTCGCACTGCACTCCTTACTTTTATTAATAAAATGGAATAACGGAAAACACAAAAACACGTGAATGCTGCAAAGTGTCGGTCATCTAGATTAAAGTTGGCCCTGGTAAATTACAACCCAAACAGTTTTTACGCCGAAACCGTTATCTGACCTTCTCCCAGACTCGGGAATACAGCGGACGGTTTCCCACTGTTAATTGAAAAAAATTACCCCAGTGCACTGGTATAACGAAAACATTTCTTTTTTTCTTAATGGCGCAGATGAAACGTAATGATAAACAAACAACCTACAACAGCTTCATTAAAATATGAAGTATTAATTTACATTTTTTAAATAAAAGATGTAGAAAGTAAGATATGGCAAAATATGTAACTGAGGTGTAAAAATGCCAGAGTATAATTTTATACTGATGAGAATGAAACTGATCCGACAAATTAAAGCACAGGAGATAGACGCCTTTTTAATGTTATTTTTATCCAATCGTCACAATGATATTTTTCACTGTCAGGAGTCTCTACGATTGACATTTTCCTTACTGAGAAAAAAATTGTTTCTTAGCAACAACAGTATTCATTTTTAATCCTGGGAGTTAAAGCTGACATTTCCAATCCTTAGATTAGAAGTGTTAATTAAGTTTTAATTTATAAAAGTATATTCAACAATATTTATATTTGTTTATTCACATTGATATTAAATACACAGTTTAAACAAGTATTAAAATTAAATAAGCCACTGAAACTACTGCTACCCTTATCCTTGGAGCAATTCTCAAAGCAGTTTAACACGTTTTCATTAATAGCTATATTATTTTTAGATGTTGTGGAATCAGAAATGACAACAGTGCTTGATTTATCGTACATGTACACTGTATTATTTCCAGTTGTCCAGCTTAAAAAAATTGATTAAATGACTGTAAAAGAACGTGGTGTCTTGGTTTAGGTATTATGAATTTTTATAATTAAGGCGGATTTCACATCTTCAACATAATCATTTGTTAAATTGACTAATTCATCAGAACGACATGCGTCTGCAACTTCCAATATTAGGACAACATCTAAAAAAGCTATTTAAAAATTCTATTATTTTTAAAGCGTTTGCCTTTATCATCAAATAAAAACTATCAGGTGCACTACTCAAAAAGCAACAACCTTCTCCTTTCTAAAAACTCGCAATTTTTTAAGTACATATTCCGCCTTTTGTCTCTTGCGAAACGCACCTAGCTTTGGATATTTGCTTATATCAGTCCTCTTCTTTATGTCCAACGTTGACCGCAACATTGAATATTGTGACCAAGGTGGCCATTTTATTTGATAAGTTTAAGAACTACACTATCAGTAAATTTTCTGAATACAATTTAATGTTTTTTTCTTTTCACCAGTCCATAAAACTTTTTTACAGACTTTTCAGCTAATAGAACCACAATCACAAATGAACTCAATTAGCAATATGTTTGACAAAGCATCTATGACTACATCAATTATTCTACTTGCCTATTTTGCTTTATTATCCAAATTTGGTTTGAATAATAATTATTCAAACAAACCAAACCTTAGGAATTATTCCTAAGTACAAATAATTAATAATGAAATGTGGGATTTCGGTTGGAGCAAAAATTGCATGTTTATTCGGATTAAAAGTGTATTTTTTGTCTCGCAAAATGTGCTCGTCACAAAAGTGACACTTATAGAATATTCTACATGCATTATAGTTATCAGTTTATAAACCCCTACACCATAAACAAATTATATAAATTTTCACGAGCATAAGATAAACGAGTATACAGCCAATTGTGTTGAAATAACGCAATTCGTTGAGTAATGTTCAGTTACTTGTTATCTAAACAATTCTATATTATAGATAATATTGAATAACTTATGAGTTAACCTCCTCAGCTATATCTTATTACGAACACAAAATTGAGTTATTATATTACCAATATATTTTTTCACAATATGTATGTTCTCATTCATATATATTTGGGTTCCTCTAAGAAACAATTGTGTTGTATTATTTGTAATTTCAAATTCAGCACGAAAATACTTTCACTGATAAGTGATTTTCAGTTTCCACAATGTTATTTTTTACTAACAGTATTTTTAACACTAAATCATGCAATGCAGATACTAATTTTGACCTGAAGAGTCCAGTGGCAAAAGTTGTTTCTATTGTCGGTTTCGAACAAAATGTTTTATCCCTCAGTATTATTTTGAGCTTCACATACACTTACTCTGCAATTTGTCTGCTGGTAGAATTGGACGTATAAAATTCAAAATTGGATAATTCCAGACCACAGACAATTCTCACAACATAAGTTCGTATATTTGCTTTTGTCTAGACGAAACAATTGAAACGACCAAATGAAAGTAAATCCCATAAAGCTGCGTGTGCCACAAAATTTAATAAAGTCGCATAGAGTTGTGGAGAACTTTATATAAATGTGAAATTATGTTTTTTCCATTGTACTAACATACATTTTTCCAGAGGCAGATTATTTCTGATCCTTCCGACGCAGAAGTTTATTTCATTTTTATTTCCTTTTATGAAATGCCAAATACCCAAACAAATATTTAGGGTATATTGCGGTTTTATACCGAAGAATATTTGAATTTAAATACGTAAAGAAAAATATGCTCAAATCCAATTCTGTTATTATTGCAGATCTTTATCGCATTAACAAATTTTAAACAAACTGTCAAGCATTTATAATAAGTTTTAGTAGATTATTACAATTCCTGCTTGTGTTAGATTGAACAAGTTCGAAATTATTTTAAAATCCTTGAGATGAAATATTGGTAGGTACTTAAATTCCAGTTTATTTACGTTTTCCTTTAATTTATTTTCTGAGATAATGAAGTCTTCTTTTGGCTTTGATAGGAAATTTTAAACGTTTTTATAAATATTTGAAATTAAGGTATCGTCATATTTTTTTAATCATACTGCCACTGAAAACTTGAAACTCTGTTAATTTATATATCCTTCCCTTATAATTATTTGTAAAGTTAATGCTTTTTAAATTTTACTCAAAGCAATTCATCTTAAAACAAAAGTGTGAGTAGAGTTAATTGAGTTTTTAGAAAATGGATCTAGATCATATTGAAGCTACTAGCTATACCTCTAATAAAAATGAACAGGTATAATTAAAAAGTAATAAATAAATTGCGGTAAAGGAAAATTAATTTGAATTAGCTGATTAAATTTCTGGTGCTTTTAGATACAGAAATCTAGAAAAATAAAACGCGTAGAATAAAAGTAAGATCAAAAATTAAATTCTTGATGGTTTATTTATTCACTTTAACTATTTAAATTCTCCTGAAATAAAATGATGACTTTTAAAAAGCCATATCATATTTTAACAATTATTTTGACATACCTGAACAAAAGTGAACAATCTTGTATGCAGAACTATGTAAGTTTATAATAATATTTACATCTACAGTTACATTGAAAAAAATTCGTGTTTTGAAAGATTTCTGTACCTAAAAATTTGTTGGTTAGACCGCTTTCTATCGTTATATATTTGTTCCACTTCGGTATCTCTGAATATTCGCAGGTGGCGTGAGATAACATTCCTGTTATTTGCTAAGTTCTATATTATCCAGTTCTTGAACGTCGAAAACTATTTGTACTTGTAGAAAACACGATTTCAAGAATACGACGCTCTTAACAGTAAAATAAAAGTCTATTAAAGTTAATAAATAAGAAGTAGAAATGTACAGCTAAAACATTCTGGATATGGATACATTTTAGATCTAACTATCACATTGATATTAAGAAAGTGTTTTTATATGTTTATTTTATAGAGTAAAATTAATTTCATCAAACAACACAATTTTTAACAACCAACTAAAATTTATTAAAAATAAAATAATGAATAGGTACTCTCCAAATTTTGTTCAAAAATATTAAAGATAAAACAAACATTTTAAGACACATAAGAGAAACGATTCGCAAAATTCCATACATTTTGATATTAGAACAGTTTTTTAGACAACTAATACTGTATGATCCTTTTTAACAAAAGCACGTCCAAAAAATGATACACAAAATTCAAAAAATTGCATCTACTTGTGAATACAATAAACATTATGGTGGAGATACGTCTCGACCTATGAAAGTTAGAGTTGAGGAACATACAAATGATATAAAAAACGGGAACTAGAAATAAACAAAAAATTTCGAACACGCTTGGAAAAACGGTCATTTGATGCAATGCCAAAAATTTTAGAAAAAGAAAATTGAAAGAGACCGCGATTATTTTGTTAAACGGAGATAAGTGTGTGTCAAACTGTTCAGTAAACATTGGTGGCTACTTACAGTTGTATCAAGAAGAAGTAAGTAACAATAAAATAAAAATCATTCACCATCTCTATAGAAGCAGATAAACAAATTTTACAGTGGCAAACTTGGCTTACGTTTAATACATTCGCAATTTTTTGAGAACGAAAATTGAGTTTTTCGAAACGTCAAAAAATACAGACGTGTGCAATAGTGATATGATTTTTGCTATTTTTTACTTATCTGCTTTTTCAGTGTGAGATTTTTTGGTTAGGCAAACTTAGTTTCAAAAAAAACCCTTAAGTGATCCTTTTGGGCAAGATTTATTCAATTAATCTTTATTTTTTCAGAAATGTGGCAAAATAGCCAATTAGACTAAAGAAAACTAGAATTATGCCAAAAATAAATAGCTTCATATCCATCTTTCGTGCTGTACAAAATATGAAATAAAAGCAATTATAATAACAAAAGAAAATTTTTAAAAATCTTACGCTCAAATGACAATTATTGGAATAATACTAAACATATGTGATTATTTAAAGTAGAAAAGCTTATTTTGTTTTATTGTAAAGAGTTTACGCGCTTTCTTGGATCCACTTTGCTGAGTTATCGAATTTTTCCGGAACTTACCAAACAAGTGTATATTTTCAAACCGCCTCGAACATTGCACTAACACACATAAATATTCGTCTAACAATCAGAAGGGCTCATTTCAATCCATCACTGTCCGCCAAAAGAACACCTCAATTTGCAGCGGGCGAAACTCCGCGGAAAATCGTGAGCGCGCGCGATCTCTAACTCCGGCCTTGCAGGATACTCGCAGGAATCGGTTCCTCGCAGCATCACAGCGCGGCTACTGACTCCTGTAGCTGCAGGAAAATCTGAAGCTGAGCTTTCGTGGCCCGCCGCCACCGCGCACGCTCCCTCGCGGCAGCTCTGACCTGTTTGACACCTCTGCTCCTAGTAGAGATGCCGATCCTGACCCTTCCCGACTTTTCTTTTCTTCTGCGTTTTCTCGTGATAATATTACGCGTAATTCGGTTTTATTATTCTCACTCGGCTCAGCTGGCCCGCGCTTTCTTTTACATATCTACGGAGGCATCTTCTTGGATAGACGCTTCTCTGGGAGGTGTCCCCTGTCTTTTACTGTCCCATTTTCCAGGTCTCTCGCAGCAGAACTTGGACATAAATATTTAGGTTACGCTTTATAAGCTCCTAAATAAGTTTGAATCTTAGGCACGCAGATGTTACCGACAAGCACTTTATGAGTAGGTGATTTACTTAGAAATTTTTGAAGTTAACTAAATATTATCATTTTTCGAAAACTGTCAATATTTTTGTTAAATTTTCAGTTGACAAAGTGAGTAATTTTTGTCATCTAGCTGCGAAATACTTTTGTTCTAGAACGCCAAAGTCTTTTTGTCATTTTTTAGATACAAAAATAACTATTTTGTATCTAGAACGCGACATGTGGTCAAGAATGGTTAATTTGCCGAGCTTAGCGAGGAAATATCCATTCGAAAACGCAGGCATATCGCGTTCGAAATACAAACAATTCGAAAATTTAATGAAAGTGTCGACTTTTGATGACAGTTTTAGAAAAATATATATTTTTAGTTTAGTGTTGATTCATATATGAGTATTTTCATATATTTTTATTAGGGATCAACAATATAAGTATTATTCTGCGGAATAAATATTTTAATAATACAATAGTACCGTCTTTTGTGATCTATAACATCCCAACTAGCAAAATGGAACTTTAAAAGAAGCCAATTATTTTATAACTATCGAATAGCGTTGTTTAATGAACAATTTGATTTTATAGAGCAAATAGTTGTAATAATTTTGTTCCTAAAGAAAGTAATTGTGTAAAATTCTTTTTATAATAGTTTTTACAAAGTGTTTTATAGAACAAATAAGTTTCAGTTCTTTAAAATTTTTATAAAAGTATTATAATACGTTATACAATATTTAAAAAAAAATGTAAGAGTCGTATACTTGGGCAAATGACTTTTAATTATAACCTTATAAAATAGTTGTATTAACGTGTTTCATTAAGGGTATATAAGGAAATTAATAAAATTATTTTTTAGCCTCGTTTATTCATAAAAACAAGTTTTATAGTTGTGTTTAATCTAAAAAATATTCCCTGTTTTATAAATATGTTGTAACACAAAATTGTGGCCTGAGAAAACAAAATTATTGTATGTTCTACGTATAATGTGTGGAATAAAATCGTTTATTATAAGTGTCCATGTTTAAATAAATATTTGTTAGATCAGCGACTGTCGTCATTATGCAAAATTAGTTGAAAGTCTTAAAATTATATGTAAAACATGATTTTACTATTTTTGAAAGATTATTTTATAACAATATCATTAAATATAATTATACAATGAAAATATAAATTAAAGAAAGCATAATTTTAAAGGAAATGTGATCTAATCTAAAGCGCATAATTTTTTGTCACAAATGTATCTATAGATTACCAATCAAATTTGCGGCACAATTTTATTGAAACAAGAGATTGTTGAAATAATATTGTAAGTATTATACCTATATACCATTTGCACAAATGATCACCTTTGAGTTTAGACTACCCCATTTTTAAATATAAGCAAAAATAATTATGAATCTCCATTATACCTCAATCTTAAAATGACTTGGTTTTAATAATCTTCACTAAAAAATATGTTTCTTTAATTAATAGCAAAATACAGACTACAAAACGTTTTTATAGTTGCTGTATAAAAGTGTTGTATACATTTTCTATAGAATTCTTACATTACCAAAGTGTTTTGTAAAGGTGGGTTTTGTTCGATTCTATAAGTATCGTATAAAGGCATTTAACCACACTATATGAATTTGAAGCTCTTATAAAAATTATTTTATAACAATTCTAACACATTATAAAATTTATTTTGCTAGTTGGGATAAAACAAATGTCAAAATAATTTGTCGTTTTTTCGACACATATTCATGACATTTTACTGATTAAACAATACACATTTTAAGTAATATAATATTGCAATACAAAACAGTAGTTATTATAAACAGGACGATTACAATTTATTTTGCACTACATGTAAATTGAAAGTGTAAATATTGCAGTTAGTTAAATTATTTTCTTTGGCATTCAGTATACTTTTTAATATAGAATATATTGATCAAAACCTGAAGGCTTAATTTTTATTAACTTTATTTCGAAATACGCCTGTTTCGACGATTTTTTATTAAAGGTCCATTTACACACATCAGTGACGTATCAGTTCAGTGTCAGTTCGGTATCAGTATTATTTGTGGTCTATCACTGATGCCAGTCAATAGTGATATATTTGAAAATTTAATGAATATGCTTATTGTCTTTAAAAATATGCTATTATTGATTCCTTCTCATTGATTTACTTCAAATTACCTTCAAAGTAACGGTTATGAGAACATGTCTTCAAATTTTACTAATTTATTAAACAGGTTGGTTTACAAGCGATCTCGATTAAACTCCTGTCTAAAAAAGGCAGTGCGTTTGAATGGATTTAAAATTTAAATTTGATGCCGTGGGCGTAACATTTTTAAAAATATTTTGACGTAAATGAATACATTTACATTTATCAAGATAATACCATCGAAAAAATAATGATAAAATAGCTTGTAAAACAATGGGTGAAATAAAGCTCCTACCGCAAAGTATACTGCATTTTTAATGAAAGCACAACTTTCATTAAAAATCCAATAATTTTGCTGTGTTTTGTATCCGTATCCCCGATCCCGTTTAAAAGATCTTTTTATCTCAAATACAATGTATATATTCTCGATAGAAAAAAGAAATGAAGCATCATAAATTTTAATGTTTTTTGGAGCCGGAATGTTGGCCATGCGAAGAACATTGAATTCGTAATAAGAAGCGGAAATTGTAAAAGGACGATATGGCTAAGCTTGATTTTTCGTTTGAAGTTTGTAGACATTTTATTACATTTTGAACAAATTTCTTTAGATTTCAGAATATGTGTTGCAAACCCTATCTCTGAAATATTAACGTTCTTACAGTCGTAAATTTTATGTCGGAGCTTTTTTAAATATCATATAGCGTTTCCAAACGACAAGCTGAAAAACATTTTGTAACATTTAGCTATCCGTTTGATTTAAAAAAGGGGAAAATATATGTATAAATCATTTAAATATTTTACTGCATTCTTCTACATAGAGGACTGGGATATGTTTACAAATTCTGCCATCAATTTTACATTTATTTTAATTCTACTTTTATTTCAATGTTTATTCTAGCTTGTTCCCTTTTTACTTTAATTTTATATTCAATTTTGTTACAAAAAATATATATATATTGATTTTCTTGTGTTGGCAATATCATTAATGGTTTATGCCAGAATTATTCCGTCTACATTTTTTCTGTTTTGTAGCATTGACTTACTGATATATATATATATATATATATAGGGTGTTAGTTTTAATGTTATGTATCTACTTATTTTAATGGGTCATTATTGGGTTAATTTTAGTCGAAGAGTCATTAATTATTCAAACTTATTCAAGTAACGGATTAGATTTCATCACTACACTAGTAGGTAGTAATTACCATTTGATTTTTAATAAATAAAGTCTATTGGATTTTTGTCGTACAACCTATATTTTGAAGAAAATAATTAAAAATTTTAGTAGTTAAATGAAAATCTTCAAATTGTTTACACGAAAATGAACGCTATTTAAGGAGGTTGTGGTGGAAATTTTGGTTTTCCATAAATGGAATAATTCACATAACACAAATAATGCATATGTACTTACATAATACATTCTTACACTGTGAAAAAAAATAATTACATATTTTAACACAAATAGGTACTGTCTTAATCGAGGTCCACAGAGGATTGTGTATATTTTTAAAAATTTCTCTGTATGTAGCAGTGTGACAACGGTGTAACACAATCCACTATGTTAATATAACACAACAGTACAAGCTATGGCGGCCAAAACGCAGTAAAAAAATTATGTGGCTTGTGACAAGTGTAATTCCTTTCATCTAAGTTGTGCTAAACATTGGAAAAGTGGTCAATGGACGTGCTGGGCAAAGACAATATTTGGGAGAATTTTGAAATAGATTACAACCTGATTATCAACAATTTAAAAAATTCGTTTAGGAATTTAGAGAAAAAAAGACAAAAATTTTGTTCACTTTACGAATTATCAGCAAACTAATTCAGGACGACTTCCATTTTAAAAACGTTGCATAATGAAAAATACTATACGTAGCATTTTACACCAGTGCAAATTTTATTGCTTTCCGATTTACTTTCAACCATATCCAATTTGCAAGGGAATTTTTGGAGCCTACTACGTTAAAATATTGTACAATGTACTATGAAGCTGATTGTCAAAAAGTTATTTTCTTGAAAATGGCCAATTTCTGATAGTACGGGATCCGGCTGCAAAATTAGTACATTAATAATGTAGTTAACCGATTTAATTTTTATGTAATTTTATAAATGGAGGAACCCATTTCTCATGAGGTGCCAATTAAAAAGTGCACGAGATTATTATTAATTAAAATATTATTAATTGGCTTTTCGTGAAACATATCGTTTAGGTCCTATGGAAATAAAGCATATTCTACTTCACGGAAATGTATTTAAGGACTTTGAACAGGCACAGTTGCTATTGATCACTTAGCCGTAATCTCTCCGCAGCCAGGTGTAAACAGGTATAATTTTGTTAAATTTTTACGTTCATGGATTATATTCATTTCAATTGTGCCACATTAAAGCTAATTTTTCTGTACGTGATGTAACATGTCTGCCTATAAAAAACAAGCCGCAAATAAGAGTTGCCTGCCGTTAAAGATGCTAGGTAATTAAAATTAAAGTGACAGAGAGTGAGCGCGCAACGTTACTTGTTAGACGAGGATGCTAAAGGCCAACTGTACGGGTTTTTTAAGCTACTGCGCATGCCTCAATAGATAGGGTTCTCAACCAACGATCTAAGTAGTATTAAGAGCTACTCAATTTAAATACTCAAAAAATATTAAATAGATAAAATAATATCAAAAATTATTATGAAAAATAATATTTTGGTTACTTACGTCAAAGAAAATTTATTATGTAGGCCGTGTTTAAGCAAATGTTTGATTTTATGGATGTTTTCAGTGTATACTCGCGTCAAGAATTCAGACGTCTTACGTCACGGCTGACGTTACACATTTGTTTTTATTGTCAACGTAATTTTCGATATTTGGTCGCATTAAAAACAATAACTTTTTGCAATTTAGTGCAATATATAAAGCAAACTTTTAGTTTAGTATTTACCTATATAGTTATATTACTATCAGTTGCAGTTTCTTAAATATTTTGATGAAAATATAATGAATTATTCATTTATTCGTATGGCGTAAGTCGTTTGAATTCTTGTCGCGAGTATAGTCATGAGTTACAAATTAATTACAGTAAATTGATAATAGTAAATATGAGTTACAAAATAATCAACTATTCATACAAAAGCATTAGTGTTAGACAAAAATTAATTAAAAAAATATAAAAGCTTATACTATTACGTTTTTTCTCGCTTATTCAAAGTCAGAGTTTGCATTAACTGAAATAGTAGTATGTCAATATTAATAAAACAACAACAATAAACACTGATGCGTATAGAGCAATCCAACGTGCTGTCACTTTGCTGTCAAATCACTTTAAAAATGGCGGCTGTAGGACAAACAACTTGAAACTTGACATATGATAATAAGTAAAATGTTGTGCTTTTGTGTAGAACTGTCAATTGGTGTGTGCTCTTTGTATTTTATGCCTTTTTCGTAATACCATGGATAATTTAGTTAGTGTGGTTAGAATAACAATAAATGCTTCAGCGCAGTAGCTTAAAAAATGCGCATAGGCCTTTAGCATCCTCGTCTAACAAGTAACGTTGCGCGCTCACTCTCTGTCACTTTATTTTAATTACCTAGCATCTTTAACGGCAGGCAACTCTTATTTTCGGATTGTTTTTTATAGGCAGAAATGTTACATCACGTACAGAACAAAATAAGCTTTAATGTGGCTCAATAGAAATGAATATACGACATGAACGTAAACATTTAACAAAATTATACCTGTTTACAACTGGCTGCGGGGAGATTACGGCTAAGTGATCAATAGCAACTGTGCCTTTTCAAAGTCTTTAAATACATTGCCGTGAAGTAGAATATGCTTTATTTCCATAGGACGTGAACGATATGTTTCACGAAAAGCCGATTAATAATATTTTAATTAATAATAATCGCGGGCACTTTTTAATTGGCAACTCATGAGAAATGGGTTCCACCATTTATAAAATTACATAAAAATTAAATCTCGGTTATCTACTTTATGAATGTACTAATTTTGCAGCCGGATCTTAGACTATGAGACTAATGACAAGTATACCTCGTTCTTTTTGTCTTTAGCCTCAGAAACATCGTACCTCCTCTCAGGCTAAAGACAAAAAGAAACTACTGTTGTATCAAACTGAATAAGTATAAACTATACCTTGTTCCTCAAAAACTGTAGGATTTTTTATAAAAAAGGTGCCCTCTAGGAAATACATCAAAATTGAAAACAGATGATTTCTCCTATGCAAAAACGTCTATTCTCAAATTTTTAACTTGATACAAACACAGTGTAATTATTTAAAATAAAACTCATTTACATTCCAATTATGACACCCTGTATCTTTTTTATTATGAACATTTTATTTAAGCAAATTAAAATCGTAATATTTTGAAGTGAAAAAGCTAGTATGTCTCCAAGGACCATTACTTACGGACCACCTTGTATGAACTTTTCAACTTAAAATTATCCCAAGGATCATCTATTAAAATAAGTACATTAACACCCATGTTTAGCTTTTTGGATTCTATTAGACACCTGACTGCTATCGATTGTTTTTTTTTTAATTAAAACTTGATATTAGTATTCAATGCTGCAAAAATCCAATTCGATTAGATTTAGAAATATTAACTACGTGTTGAGTATATTCTCACTCCATAAATAACACGTTTTCGATAGACAACGCAGGCGTTAAAAATAGGCATGGATTTTCCAACGCAATGAATCGTCCGCTGTCAAGAGTGTCTCTGCAAAAGATAATCCCTATGAATATTAAATACAGGACAGGATGAAACAAACGGCTTAGGGAATTTATTAGACCTGAATTGACACTAGTTAATTAATTCATACGAAGAAGAGGATTTTGATGGAAAAACTGCGCGATACATGTTTTATTTCTTCATATCGGATCGGTCAGTGGTCGCGCGGTTTAAGGCGTTAGTACTTGAATCGAGGTGACTAGACGGAGTTGGTTCGAGCCCAGCTGCCGGTAGACCGTATATAAGCTATATTCATAGAGAGGATTGGCACCCTCTCTGTGGGTATGGTAGGGTGGAATAATGTTAGCTTGGGTCAATGTGAGAGATTGATGCCGGTTGATATTTGACTACCCCCCTAATTAATGAGGTTTTCCAGGTTTTCCTCATTCCTGCACTGAATAGTGGTTAGGGCCTACCAACGTAAGTCGTTCCTGGGCGCAAATGCGGCCTGTTTAATAATAATATGCCGCCCCCTCTCCCGCACAAGTCTCCGACTTCTGGGCTAATCCCTGTGATTAGAATGAGGGGTAGAGATATTATTATTATTATTATTATTATTATATGTTTACATACATTTATTTACATAAAGATTCTTATTATTTGCACTAGAAATAGGTAGCGAACTTTCAAAATGTAATAAATGTTTGGTCGCGACTGCTGAGCACAGAAATGGGACAATCAAAGTGATTTAGGTATCGTTATGTAGGTTGGAACTTTCTACATCGTATAAAACTGGTTCAAATATTCAATAATTGCAAAGGTGGAAAGGAAATGAAAAAGGTAAACCTTTATATTGTGGTTGTATTAGAGATGTAAAATGTCAAAGAATTCGTCATCTTCAGATGATAACGGTCCCTATCGCTAAAACATGATCGGAACTATAACTTCGTGCCGACAATGATTGGTAATGATGTGTTTATCTTACATTCTTAAGGGGACGTTTAATAGGAAAAATAAAACTTCGTTCTGTTCTTGGCCTTTCTTTTCCAATCCGTTACATTTTTCTCCCTTAGATCTATTGCCACTGCCGCTTCCTCAGTCTCTCTCTTTTTCTTGAAGTTAGGTTTACTCCCTACAATTTTTTAACTGTCGTTCCATCTTCCATACGTTATAGATGCCCTAGCCACTGCTCTCTTCTGTCTTTTATAAATTCATCTATTTTTAGTGCCTGGTACATTGCATATATTTCCTCATTATCTCTTCTTACACAGCTTTTCTCCGTCTACTTTCTCCATAGAATTCCTCTTAACATCTTCTTTTCTTATCTTAACAGATTGATTCGGCGGTTAACGCACTGTATTTTAATTTGTACAAAAAATGGGTAAAAAGGACCCACCTCCATCTTGAAGAAATGGGTTAGGAAAATGGGAAAGTAGGATATGAGTTCCAGACTTCAAGATAGCGGCACGAAATCACAAGAAAAAGTGAAATATATCACGGTTCTGGGTTCGAATTATTGCTCGATCGGCTCGGCACTATTTTTCGGACTGTCCGTGATTTATATCGTTTAGGTCTATTCAGTACATTTCCTATTTTTCGGCAAGTATAGGCAATTAACATTGCAGAAATATTAAAACGATTTAAGAACACCTAAACACAGGTTTTCTTTTGATTTCCTATTGAGGATCCAGGTTTCACTGCCATACAGCGCTGTCGGCCTTCGTGTTGTACATTCTTATTTTACTCCTCTGGGCAAATTTTTTGATTTCATTAAGTGGTTGACTGCTGCGGAATTTCTGTTTACTTTTATTATTGTCGTATTAATTTCTTGCTCCTTATCACACCCCCAAATACATATACTCTTCAATTTCTTCAAACTCCATCTTTCCGTGTTGCGCACACGTCTTCTCGGTACTTTTTCTAATTTCCTACCATCGTTTGCAATTATGGCTGCATCATCTGTATAACTTACTATTTGGTGACTTTTAAACAATATGTATCCGTCTCTTTTCAACTATCTCTTATGATATTTTCTAGTAGTAGTAGAAAGTGCAATAAATGATAAAACATAATAAGTAATTAGACCACAAGTGGGCTCTTTTTTGCCTATCCATCACTTCTCCACTATGTGATATGTCTCTCATCTCTTATTTTTGCAGCTCCTTGGCGCTAAAGATCTTAGTCTTCTAAAAACAGTGCAATGTCCTAGAAAATGGACGGTGGTTATCTCCCCTTCTCCACACTCTAAACATAAAGAATCCTTCTCTATTCCTACCAAACTTAGATGCCATCTGAGTCTGGAGTGACCTGTGAGGATCCCCACCATTTGATTCAGAGACCTTCGACTGAGGTTCAGAAGCCACACTCTCCTAGATTCATTTAGGTTCAACAGACATGCCCTTTTATATCCTCTATTTCTACTCTAATCCCATCCCAATGTTTGATATCTTATTAAGGCGCTATTACTCACAGCTAATAAATATCCTATTTACAATATCCATATTCCATACCAAGATACGATCCTAACAATTGATTTTTGTCCATAACGTATTCCAACAGAACGTTTATGAATTGATTTTATAATATTTTGGCTACATTTTAATAGACAGAAGTAGTAGCAATGTAACAATGAATTATTAGTAATAATTGAATGTGATTAAATTCCACGTTCCTGTTCATTTTGTGTTTGTTTTTCTTAAACTCATGTACACAGGAACTTCAACTCTAATTGAATCCAATAAACTTCAGTGTCACTTGAGGATTTGCGATGTATACGACTGGCAAACTATAAACGCAACAGCGAATTGTAGCACTGATTGGAGACATTTAAGGAGACGCAACTGATCATTTATCAGGCGTTCGTTCAGTAACAAGTTCGATAAGCTCACGGCTCAAGGCTTGTCTATACGATTCGCTATTCAATTGTTGTTTCCAAGCCACATAATTTACAAAGACCTATTTTCAGTTGATTTTAGTGGATACGAAACACATTATCGAAACAAGGGCATCATTATGGAATTATACACTCACAACTGTATACATAAAATCAAAATCTGATGCCAAATAGCAGAATTGTAGATAGTATAAAAACTTAAGTAAAATAATTTTTCAAAAATAGACCAATTTGAGTACTTTTACAGATACCTACTATTATTTAGAAGAATTTACATATTTGGTCACATTATCTGTCTTAGAAAATATGTTTCCTAATATAATTTAAACATCAACAAAATCAATAAGTAATTATGAAAAATATCTTTTTACTCCTTACTTCAAAGAGCAAATAAAAAATTATTTAAACGAATCAAAGAATTGTAAATACTAGTATCTCTATATGAATAAACTCAATAAACACACATACGTACATAAAACGTTTATTATAACTTACTATTGGTGATTTCATGATGTAGAATCAACTGTTAAATATCGCGGATTTACATGTTGCAGAACACTTATGTATACATGTTTAATTTTCATAACTGAAACATGATCTGTAACAAGTATTTACTAGTCAAGTAATGTTAATTTTTTACTGTTTAAGAAAGGTATTTTAAGCTAATATGTATCAAATCTCCTACAATTCCTATCAATGAAGTCATATGTATGTTCTCTGATACCAAACATCTAGGTATGCTAATGAACATCCACAGACAAAACTCTATTCAATAATTATCTAAAGAACTTGTCCACTGAGTAGTTAGTTTCACACAATATTGTTAATACCTGAAAATATATGAGAAAAAAGTAATGTTAACTCGCATGCGTATTGGATAGCAAACGGTGGTTATAATTGGGAAGGGAATAGGGTTTACTCGCTCTGGTTAAAGTTTTAAACTCTCTTTGGCAAATTACTAACGTTGGTGCAAATGTGATCAGATAATTAAAATTCTAGATTTTAGCCTTTAAGATTTTTGTAAATATTTTTTACAAATAAAACGTGTAACATTTTACACCATATTATTTTGCTGCTTCGAAAATAATAGTAGCAGTCGATTTCTTGGAGTTTGGTGTGTTCATCCAGACTCACCGTGTATATTCTAACGTAATACAACCAATGCCACTTTGATAATACGTATGTACGTTAACTGGAAAGAAACAATTCATGTTGAAATAAAAATAATGAGACAAAAGACTAGTATCAAAATATGCCTTTCCTTACCTTGTCAATGTCCAGTCTCCAGTCCCACGTAAACAAAATATAGCTGATTCTGTGCTGGATAATCACGCATTGTTTGCATTGTGTGTTTGTTCAAATATTTCACTCCAATACCAATTAATTCGCTTAGGTCAAGTCAGTAATCATACATCGACCTCACTGCTATTTTTCTCTCATATACAGGGTGCTCCGCATTAGAACCGACACCGAGCAGGTACATGTAGGGGGTCCCAAAATATTGCACTTTAACCAAACATATCCATATACAAAGTTGCACATGGCAATTTCGAAAAAAAATTAATATCTATCTCTGAATTACCTACTTTAACTTAGAATAACAAAATGTTTATTATTGGTATTCTTTGACTATGTGTTCAAGCAAATTGAAATATTACAAGGTTTTTATTGAGGGTGAGTTACCCTTAAAATTATACCAAATCTTTTTTTCCATTAATTGAATTTAAAATGATTGATAATATCCTGTGCAGAATTTAATTTAAAACAGTAATTAGAACAAGATTTTAATAGTGTTTATTAGAAGAAATCAAAGAGTCAGTAGTAGGCTTTGTCTTTAAAATTTGACAATTAGTAATAAAACTATAAAATAAAAATGAAAAATCAAACCTTTAGAAATTCTTCAAAATGAGCACCAATCTCTCTGAAACCTAAATTTGCTCTTCGCCAAAAACTGAAATTTACACTTTCTAATAAATCATTATTGTTTCTTTCTAACGTTACATTTATTTTTAATACGATTCTACAAATATTCTCGGGATTCAATTGGCGAGGTATAAACAAAATCCTTCAGTGCTCTCCAAAGAAAATAATCACATTGGTTGAGCTCTGGCGATCGTGGTGACCAATATTAATGACCTTTATTTGTTTAGGTACTTAAAATTTAAAGTTTCTAACAGTAGCACTAAAATGAGTTGGTGCCCCATCAAGCATAAACCAAAACTCTAGTCAAAGTTGCAACGGTAAATCTTCGATTAAATCAGGGAGAGTATTTTACAGATATTCCAAATAACTTTCGCCATTTAATCTATTTGGCAAAATAACTGGTCCAATCAATACTACCGGTTTAAATATTTATATTAAACTCGCCTTGAAAATGTATACAAGTTATTGCATAGAAGTTTACATCGGAATATTTATGAAAGTTTGGAATATTTGTAATTCCTCTAAGAGTGAAACAAGTCTCATCAGTGGAAAGAATTTTCTTGCGAAAAATAATATCCTAGTGTAAGATAAACTCACAAAAGGTCACTCGTCCATCTAAATCTCGAGGCAATAGCTCTTGCTCTTTTTGAATGTGATATATATGTAGTAGGTTACGTGTAAGAATTCGGTGTACAGTTCTTGATAATCTGTATTTACGTATCATACTAAAAAATATACTCTATAGCAACTTTATAAATATGTCCATTCGTTCAGACAACACACAATCTACAATTCCATAAGAGCTGCTACTGCACCAAACTCCAAATTTATATCTGGACCGAAATAAAATCGATATCTCCCAAATCGCATTCCCAAAATGCGTAATTGTGAACTACGAGTATATCAGCGGAGATAAATCGGCGTTATGTTTGGATGCACACCACGGTAAATATTTAAAATTTGTTTTTCTAGACTATTTAATCAGTCTGTAAAAAAACTCTATGTAAATGGTTTATATCTATGTTAACTACACTCTTTTTCGACCCAAACAGTTTCCAACAAGCCATATAATTGTCGAAAACATTTTACGAACTATATGTCTATTATGAACTAGAACTAATATGAACATTTTCAAGATGTTACATCGACGTAGGAAAATGAAATAATATATTTCGGGTTTGAAGAATATTTTTTTACACCTACATGTAAACAAACAATACTGACGGTATTGAAAATAAATTGGGTGCACGGAAAAAAATCTAATCTGTATTTAAATATATCATATCTACTTAAAATTTTAAATTTTATTCAAGTGTTAATGTATTAATTCAGTAACAGTGTATTTGATATAAATATTTAGATATTCGTGCCATCCAATTCTTATACTTAATTTAACAGTTCTCTTTCTTCAAATGACACTCAATTTAAGATTTACTTAAAGAATAATATTTTGTATGAATAAAATATTAATTATAGAGATATTCTTCCTTAAAAAGTTATAGTGCAAAATAATAATTTGATAGATGATATTGATACAACACTTGTGGTGATCGGTATCAAAACTATAGACACAATTGTAATATTATTTATTACAAATAGCATTAAAGTTGTGTGTGCAGGTAGACCGCCAGGTTCAGCATGTGGCCAAAAGATGTGGTTTCATGATGTATCACTTCTCCTCAGGTTCCCTTCTGTCGGATAAGTGGTCGGTTGCCTCGCTTCCTATGACATATTGATGAAAGGTAACAAGCTCAAAAAGGGTATATGTCTGTTGTGCCGCTAATTTCTCTCCTTATATAAATAATTAAATACTACTGAATGAGTAGTATTAATTATAAAAGGTGGGTAGAGTAGTAACTACTCTAGAACGGAATACAATATAGCAAAAATACTAACTATGTACAATGTGCAATGTTTGAGTGCCATAACATCAACTCCAGTATTTGCTAACAAAGTCGCCGACGTCCTTCTAAAAGCATGTCCAGTATAGAATTTTGGATCTTGAAGTTTTAAATATTTGGCAATTTTTGGTGGTATTTGTCCCAATGTATTTATACCCACAAGTTGATTTACACATTTTCCCTGACGAACTGAGTAGAAAAATCGACGAGAGTTAGTCTCCTTAGGTCTTAAGCCTGTATATTTTCGCAAAATCGTCAAAAAAACTTTTTCATTGGCCTTGTCAGTGATTGTAAAAATTCGACTAATATGTGTTTTGGTATCAGGCACTTTAACAATGACAACTGAACCTTCATCAGTAATGTCGTCTTCATAAGTTCATCACGCCTAAGAGCCCCAGCGACTCCCATTATCATCACTGCTTTCATCATAATATAGGTTTCATTGGGGGCTTCCAGCAGGAATTTGTTCATCTCTTCTCTGCTAAATACCTTTGATTTTTCCACATGATATCCAATATTTTTCTTCTTTAGAAATGCTTGTAACTTCTTAAATTGCGATATATCGTCACCATTATTTAAGTTGATCGTACTACTCTGCGCATAAGCTTCCCGGAGACTTCAATCTTAAACTTCTCTGAACAAAATAAGCCAGCAAGGTTTCTTCAGAAAACTCCGCTTTCGTCTCATTCAACCATTTCCTGAAGGCATCATACCTCACCTTTGATTTTGTGGGAATTAATGACCCACAACCTATTTGATACGATTCTTCAATGTCCGAATTTACCGCTGAATCGTCTTTATCAGCCATTATAAGCACAATTTTGACAACAAAACACAAAATTGTTCAAACTTCAAATTGTTTTTATGGTTTCCAACAAAATAAACTCAAAACACGCTTGATATACCACGCCATTTCAGCAATCAAATTATATATTTTTTATTATTTTATTTGATAAATGCGAGTGTGCGAAAAATGTTATACACTAATAGTGTAATATACTATAACACATTACCACATACCTACAGAGAGAACCGACCTAGACCTCGAAAAATAGCGAATTCTTTTATGTTAAAGTATATAGTTTTTATGATGTTACCAAAACTGCTTGTATAGTTCTCTCTAACTTTCATTGTAATGTATTCACGAACAAAACGTTACTACTCCTTGTTTTATACACTGATAAAAATTATTAGTGATATGACAAGGTGGATCGTTGATTATTTAATGTCTATGTCAATAATGTGAAATATTACACCAGAATGTAATGTAATAGAAAATTACTTCTTATAAATATGCATTTTTTCCATAGTAAAACCCTGTTTTGTACACATGAAATATCATACAACAATATTGTGTATTTTTAGGAAGAATCATGTAATTTTGCACAAAATATGTAAATGTACGGTATTCACATGGAGATTCTTGTAATGCAGTATGGATTTGGTACATTTTATTAACGTATGACGTTAACAATGTGTAAATTCACAATCATTTTTATGAAAACCGCACTGTATTAGAAAGATTTCAGCAACAGAAGACAATAAAGAAATCCGAAATAATTTATTTGAGTGCTTCTACAGCAAGTTTTTTCATTTAAGCGTTTTAGATCTCTTTTTACTCCCAAGAAATCGCGCAATCATCATTTTAATTAAGTTTTCTCTTTAATATCCACTCAAAAATAATTATTTCGCACTTTTCAACGTCTCAGTTAAACGTCGTTAGTGTTAGTTCGTAATTGTTTTGCCGCATTTCTTGTACTCGCTACTTTCCTCGCGAAGAATTTAATTAGAGCATACTCTGAAAGTAGCACCGATAGTTTATGATACCGCGGTGCTCCTTCGAGACCGCCAGACCCCCTCGAGTGAACGTTTGACTGATCTGGTCACGTACCGGCGCATCCGCCATAATCTGCAGCAGACGACTGCAAACTTATAAAGATCTGGGAATGGATTCGCCGCGATGTGGGTCAGTGTGTCAATACCAAATATTTTATTTAATATTCCTGGAAGCCCTGGAGACATCGCGGGACTGGGTAAAATTTTTTATTTATTACGCTGCGTTGCTTCTTTTCGATGCGGAATTTTATTTTTTAATATCAATATTTAATGGTATTAAAGTTTGATGCAGGCAAATGGCGGTGAAAGGAAATTACCGATAAAAGATGAGATATATCTTTTTTCCCTCAGTAACTTGTTTTATATTGTACAAGGTGTCTCAATCTCGGCCTGCTGTGAGGATACAAAAAGTTTAAATAAAGTTTGAGACACGTGGTGTTAAATATGATGAGGTAAGCTCCATTTTCAATCGAATGTATTATCTATCAGGTTTTTTATTTCCAGAAACATACCCATTTTCCCTGTTGAAAAGCTCTCTTTTTTTTATTAAACTTTTATTAGAGAAATATTTCTGTATTACTTCCCGTTTAAAAGTTATAAGCAGTATCGTTCTAAAGATTTTCAAATTAAATACCACCTAAAATCATATTAGCAGTGAAAGAAACAAGTACACTGTAAAAAAATAATTACACATTTTAACACAAAAAACACAATACTGTCTTAATCGAGGTCCACACGGAATTTTGAAAATTTTTACACATTTTTCTGTATGTACCAGTGTGTTAAAGGTTTAACACAATTCACTGTGTTAATATAACAAATGTCATGAGTAACTGTTATTTGTATAATTGAAGGTGTAGGCTTTACACATTAACATGTTAATTTTATTGTATAATAGGTATTGATATGGAAGACTCACCTAACTTTTTAATTTGTTAATTATGTTCTTGTTTACTTTCGAAATTATTTATATATATATATATATATATATATACCAAACAATTGTTAATTATAACAGGGCTTCGGTCAATTTTGGGATAATAAATAAGTAAATTCTAGTTTACTATGCCGAGCTTTCGACAATGTTTATTGTCTTTTCAAGGCTACAAGAGAATACAATAATTTAGTTTATACAACAATTACTAACAGTAATTAAATGTTTAATTTCAAAAATTGTTATAAATTTAACTTAATAAAAAGATTACTTACTAGTAAGTTGAAGTTGACTATAAAATTTTACTGCTGGAGTGCATTTAGACATTATTTATGGTAATGAGTAGAGTTAAAATTGTTAACTTATTTACTACATGGTTCTTGTCTTACTGAAAATTCTTCCATTTGCTATTCAAACAATACGGTGTTATCATGTTCAAAAGATTTCATGTGGTGATTAATACACAGAAAAAAGTACATAAAAATGATATAAAAATATAAGAATTTTGTACGGACAGCTCAAAATTGAAAATTTCATGATGTACCTAGTGTTACAAAATTAAGTGCTATCTTAGGTATTAACAATTAAATTCTTCAACAAATTATTTTTTAACAAAAGTTTAGCTAATACCAAAAAATTATTACACTAATTGTAAACCCAAAATACAACCGAAAACACAATTAAAAAAATTCTTTTTAGTGTAACACTTTAACTAGTTGAAAAAACCAGTGAGTTATCTATATATCATCACTCAAAGCATCATTAACAACTGCAATAATTTATTTTATAAAAATAAGTTTTCATTTAGATTAAAAAAAACCATATTAAATTGAATATGATTAACTAAAATTGTATAAACCACCATTATGGTTATTAAATTCATGGGTAAGTACAAAAGAATATATAGAACTGAGATCACCAATGTCTACTCTTTTATTCATACAATTTTGATCCTTACTAACCTCAACCATTTCAAGAAACAACCGTTTAGTTATATTTTTTTCCCTATGTAAAACTCTTACATCATCAAAATTCATATGGTGTCCTGAATCTAAAACATGCTCTGATAATGCACAAGATCTTCTTCTACAATCACTCTTGTGTGATGTAATACGTGCATTGAGTGATCTGGATGTTTGACCAATATATCCCAAATTACAATTATAACAAGGAATACTATATACCACATGGGTTCTCTTGAGAATACTATCTTTATCTTTTAATTTACTATAGAGATTGCCTATGGACCTAACGCTTTTCTGAGCAATTTTTATACCCTTTTCCTCTCTGAAAATATTAATAACTCTAGTTGACAATTCTTTAACAAAAGGTAATGACCCATAAGTAATTTGAATTTGTGATGAGGTTTCCAGTGTGTCGCGATCAGCCCGAAGATTATTAATTAATGGAGTATTAAATAAGTATTTTCTAAGGAATTTTATTGGATATGAATTATTTTGTAAAATTTCTAAAAGTTTTTCTAAATTTTTATTCCTCAGAGAGGGATGACAAATATTATATATTCGATTCTTCATGGCTAGTACCAAATTAATTTTCAATTTCTCAGTGTGATAAGAGTTATAATTAATATAACGCCCTGAGCTGGTTGGCTTAATATACCAATCTAGAATCACCTAGAGATCAGGAGTTCTAATTAGTTTTTTATCCAAAAATCGCACACCCAGTTCATCTTCTTGTTAAATTGTAAATTGAATAGGTTGGTTATAGTTGTTAAAAATTCTCAATATTTCATCCTCTCCCCTTGAGGTATAGAACAAATAATATCATCTACATATTTTTATAAAAGGTAAGTTAAACGTTAATTTCGGTATACAAAAATCAAGTAAATCGTCCATTACAATCTGAGCTATAATCGGAGACACACTAGCACCCATAGGGGTACCTAAAATTTGTTTATAGTACACATTGTCAAAGCTGAAAAAGGTAGAATCAAAAATAAACTCAATTATTCTAATAAACTCTGGAAGATCAAAACTACAGTAAGTCTGGATGGTGTCCCATCTTTTTTCAATACATTTTTTTACAACATCTAACGGTATGTTACTAAATAATGAGACAACATCCAGACTGACAATGACATAATTATCTGGTAACTGTTTTTCATTGATAAATGTGGAAAACTGAAAAGAATCTTTAATAAAATATTCGTTATCCTGATTTTTCCTGGTTATCCTGGTTTTTCAACTAGTTAAAGTGTTACACTAAAAGAATTTTTAATTGTGTTTTCGGTTGTATTTTGGGTTTACAATTAGTGTAATAATTTTTTGGTATTAGCTAAACTTTTGTTAAAAAATAATTTGTTGAAGAATTTAATTGTTAATACCTAAGATAGCACTTAATTTTTGTAACACTAGGTACATCATGAAATTTTCAATTTTGAGCTGTCCGTACAAAATTCTTATTATTTTTATGTACTTTTTTCTGTGTATTAATCACCACATGAAATCTTTTGAACATGATAACACCGTATTGTTTGAATAGCAAATGGAAGAATTTTCAGTAAGACAAGAACCATGTAGTAAATAAGTTAACAATTTTAACTCTACTCATTACCATAAATAATGTCTAAATGCACTCCAGCAGTAAAATTTTATAGTCAACTTCAACTTACTAGTAAGTAATCTTTTATTAAGTTAAATTTATAACAATTTTGAAATTAAACATTTAATTACTGTTAGTAATTGTTGTATAAACTAAATTATTGTATTCTCTTGTAGCCTTGAAAAGACAATAAACATTGTCGAAAGCTCGGCATAGTAAACTAGAATTTACTTATTTATTATCCCAAAATTGACCGAAGCCCTGTTATAATTAACAATTGTTTGGTATTCAACTAGTCGGTCGTGACTACCCTTTGGCGTTTTTTTTTTTATATATATATATATATATATATATATATATATATATAAAGCTGTTTAGAGGCCTTTTAGGCCCTGAGAAATAATTTTAAATAAATATAATTTTTGAAATACTTTTAGTTTGACATTTTCTAGAGGTTCTGCCTATCGTCGAGAATGCATTGAATAGAGCCTGGAATGTTCTATTAAACGACAGAATATATGTATTAAAAATTATAATTTCAAAAGCAAACAGGAACATAATTAACAAGGTAGGTGAGCTTCAATATAAAGAATTTTCTGAATTATAGTGTAATTATAAAATAAACGATATTGTCACGGATTTCCCAACCCGTCTTTTCTTTCACTTCCAGAAAAACAATCCGTTAATAAATTACTTCTTTATTAACTACTGACCACTACTAATTACAGGTCAACTAAACACTTATTTAATTAATCGCTATCTAAATCACTTTGATATCTCCAACTAAACACTTTAATTCAAACTGTAATACAAGACTTATACAAGACTAACTAGCTCGGCCGTTTATTCTTCTTTTATAGACCCAACGAATATTCCAGATATATTCCAGTATCTCTAGATTCCTTTTCTCGTACGACTGGAACGCTTCTCGTCGTTTCCACGATTTTCTAGTAACGATCTCGATCACGGCATGTTGTTTGTTTACCAGAATCGCGTAGGGGCGATCGGGGCAATCTCAGGCAATTCGCGGTGCCACAGTCGTCGGTTTGGGAGTGAGTGGGGCAAATTCCGTGACACTGCCCCTCCTTAGGACCGATCGTCCCGATCGGATACACCTCTATACGGGGAGACGCTCCAGATGGACGACCTTCATCTTACTCCTGGGAGTCCTCTGTATCCGGTATACGACATCATTGATTCTTTTAATGACGGTGTAGGGGCCCTCCCAACGGTTCTGTAGTTTAGGTGATCTTCCTTTCTTCCGCGTGGGGTTGTACAGCCACACCAGGTCGCCTTGTTGGAATCCGACTGTATTGGCCCGGACGTCGTATCGAGTCTTCATGCGATCGCTCTCTAGTCGCATTCGAGATCTGACTTGATCGTGTACGGCTGCTAGTCTTCGTTCTAGCTCATGGGTGTAAGTGTCTGGCTCTGTGGGCTGTTCCGCAGGACGACCAAATACCAAATCTGCTGGAAGGCGAAGCTCTCTTCCAAAGATGATCCTTGCGGGAGTCTTCCCAGTAGTTTCATGGACAGCTGAGCGGTAAGCTAACAGGAAGAGTGGAATGAGCTTGTCCCAGTCTGTCTGGTTTTCGTTCACAAACATCCTCAGATTGGTTTCTAGTGTGGCGTTGAAGCGTTCCACCATACCATCTGACTGGGGATGCAGTGGGGTGGTCCTGGTTTTCCGGATTCCCATAAGCTCGCAGACCTTTCGGAACACACCTGATTCGAAATTTCTGCCCTGATCTGAATGCAGTTCCATGGGCACACCAAATCTGCAGAACAGGTTGTTGACTAGCGCTTCTGCTACGGTTGTGGTCTCTTGATTGGGAAGGGGGTATACTTCCGGCCATTTGCTGAAGTAGTCCATGGCGACTAACAGATATCGGTTTCCATTTTGAGTTTTCGGAAATGGGCCAGCGATATCAATGGCAATTCTTTCGAACGGTGCTCCTACGATGTACTGGCGCATTTTGCCTCTGGAACGGGTCTTCGGTCCCTTGCTGGCTGCACATATGTCACATTTTCGGCACCAATCTTCTACATCCGTCCTACAACTCAACCAGTAGAAACGCTCCCTAATCTTCTGTAGAGTCCTATTGATACCGAAGTGTCCACCACCAGTACCTCCATGTACTTCCTGCAGCACTTCCTTGACCCGGGACCTCGGGAGTAGTACTTGTTTCTTGACCTCCGTTCCGTCATTGTTCTCCCATGCTCTTTTTAGGACACCGTCTTCCAACACCAAGGAATTCCATTGAGCCCAATAGCTCTTTAATGTTGGGCTTTTACTACTGACTTCAGCCCATGAGGGTCGGTTGTTGGCTTCTTTCCAGTCTAATAACGGCTTGATGTCACAGTCAGCTTGCTGGTCTTCCCGAATCGCCGCTGAACTCCATCTGTCTTCAGGTTGGGCTGCTACCACCTTGCAAGGAATTGATGAGATGTCCTCTTTCCTTTCAAGACTACTACAGTGCTTGCAATTGACAGGACAGGGTCTCCTAGAAAGGGCATCTGCATTTCCATGTTTCCTGCCGGCTCGATGTTCAACAACAAAGTGATATTCTTGCAGCCGTTCCAGCCACCTAGCCATCTGTCCTTCAGGGTTCTTAAACTGGAGCAGCCATTTAAGGGAAGCGTGATCCGTTCTGAGGAGGAATTCTTGGCCATACAAGTATTTGTGAAAGTGTTCTAGACTCTTGACGATGGCAAGCAATTCTTTCCGAGTCACACAGTAGTTCTTTTCGGCTTTTGATAGGACTTTGCTGAAGTAGCCCACTACTCGCTCTTGGCCATCTTGTACTTGGGAAAGAACTCCGCCAACTCCAATGTTGCTTGCGTCCGTGTCCACTATAAATGGTTGTCCAGGTATTGGGTATGTCAAAATCGGGGTAGTGCAGAGTGCCTCTTTCAGCGTATCAAAGGCTTGCTGGCATCTCGGAGTCCATTCGAACGGGATGTTGTCTTCTGTCAGTTTATGGAGAGGCTTGGCAATGTCCGAGAATCCTTGGACGAATCGTCTGTAGTATGTGCATAGGCCAGAAAACTTCGAACTTGATGTTTGTCTGTAGGAACCGGCCAGTTCTTCCGGGTCTGTTTTCACACCGTTTGGAGTAATAATGTGGCCTAGGTATCTAACCTCCTTTTGGAACAGACTGCACTTCTTCGGGTTCAACTTCAGGTTCGCTGCTTTTAACTTCTTGAACACTTCGGACACGTTCTTCAGGTGCTCCTGGAAAGAGCGTCCCAGCACCACCACGTCGTCCAAGTAAATCAAGCAGGTCTCCCAATGCAGGCCATGAAGTACAGTTTCCATCAGTCGTTCAAAAGTGGCAGGGGCATTACATAGACCAAATGGCATTACATTGAATTGCCACAATCCATTTCCGGTAGTGAACGCGGTCTTTTCCTTGTCTTCTGGGCTGACCTCGACTTGCCAATATCCACTCTTTAAATCCAAAGTGGAAAACCATTGCGCACCAGCCAAGGTGTCCAGAGTATCGTCAATTCTTGGTAGTGGGTAACTGTCTTTCTTGGTGACGTCATTTAATTTTCTGTAGTCCACACAAAATCGGGTGGAGCCGTCTTTCTTCTTGACCAGGACTACAGGAGAAGCCCAAGGACTCTGAGATGGCTCTATGGTGCCTTGATTTTGCATCTCGATTAACATCTTGTTAACTTCTTCTCGCTTGGCTAGTGGAAGTCCTCGTGGTGGCTGCTTTATAGGAGATGATGAACCAGTATCGATTCGATGCTTCACTACATTTGTTCTCCCAAAGTCGCCTGGTTTAAGTGCAAACACATCTTCATTTTCACTTAGCAGCTCTTTCAGTTGTTCCACCTCCATCTCTGTTAATCTTTCTTTGGCCCTATCCAGGATGTCCCTTAGACATTCCGGTAGACTGGTCTTGTTTGGTTTCTTCTCCATTTCGTTGTTTTCTTTGAGTGTTCTGACCATGGTAACAGGTTCACAGACTCCTACTTCAGTTCCCTTTGTAATTTTCTGTGGAAAGGTCTTCAGGTTAACTACCCGTACTATTGTCGTTTTCTCTGGTTTAATCAGGGTGCGGCCGGTGACTATAGATTTATTGAACAGATCCGGATTACTGGGTTCCACCACTCCAACACTGCAAGACATTTGCCCATCCATTACAGTGGCAACCAATGTTTCGGTCTGACCAGGTAGTACCACATCTTCTTTAACAACGAGTCTCCGTACAGCGTTATTCTCAGTGGTGGTCGTTAGCACTACTTCCTCACCCATTATTCGTAGCGTACCAGCATTCAAATCTAAGTTCACCCCTTTGCTCGTAGTAAGTCCAGTCCGAGTATGACATTGTCCGATATATCTGCTACCAGGGCTCTGTGTTTGAATTTGACGTCTCCTAATTCTATGTCAAGCTCGCATTCCCCTTGACTGGCAGTTGTTGTCCATTGGCTGTTGTAAGGACATAACGCTTGGCAGGGCTCTTAATACGCCAGTCACCAATAATATCCGGTCGTACAATAGTTCTTGCCGCTCCAGTGTCGATTACCATAGGGAACATACGACCAAAAATAATGCCTTCTATTAGCAAGGAGTCAGAGTCCTGAAGACGTGACAACGTAATTTCTTCTCGTGGGGCATGGTAGGAGGACGCAGCCGGCTCTTGCCCCGTCAAGCCGGCTGGCCCTAGTTTTCCTGTGTAGCTGCCGCCTGGGAGTCGCGCTTTTGCTGATCCGTGACCGGGGCCCTACACTGTCTTTTTAGATGTCCTGTCTGTCCACAGTTCCAGCATTTCAGAAGGCGATCCTTCGACTATCAAATTGTTCTTTCTTTGGCCCAATAGATGGGCTGAATTTATCGATAATCTCCTTTAACGTCTTTATTAGGTCTCCATTTGCCATACTATCGCTGTTATCACTGATGGCCCGAACTTTAACATGTCTACCGGATGCCATCTTTGCTGCCTCGAATTCCAGTGCATGTGAAAGAGCGTCATTCAACGTTTTAGGTCTAGCGAGCCGTAGTGCCTGCTGAGTTTCGCAATCTCTTAGGCCGTCGATAAAAACTTGGATAGAGAGCTGATCTACAAATTCGGACGGGGCTGTTGGATAAGCCAATCGAACCAGTCTGGCAACATCGGTCTCAAAATGTTGTAAATTCTTCCACTTTGTTGGTGACGATTTTTCAATTGTGCCTGGTACACTTGCTGCAGGTGTTTATCCCCATATCTCATTTCCATATGCTGTTTTAGAATATCGTAGCTATTCTGTTGCCCAGCAGGAACTCCTTGTAAGACGTCAAGAGCTTCCCCTCGTAGAGCAACTATCAGAGCAGTAGCTTTCATAATCCGACCATTCATTTGCTGATGCTGCTGCTTCAAACTGACGCAGATATACATTCCAGGAAACCTTGCCGTCGAATTCAGGGGGTCTCGTCTTCTGAGTTCGGATAACAGGTCCTTCTGATTTGATTACGCCCTCTTTTGTTACCTTGTCTAATTTATGTCGAAGCTCTTCGCAGGTTTCTCTAACCAAGTTTATTTCTTCGTCTATTTCCTTTTTTTGTGCTAAAAGTTCTTCGATCATTTCTTTTCTTTGTTCTAACAGTTTTTACTATACTTGTTTTTCCACTTTATATGACTGCTCCTCTAGTTTTTCTTCTAGTGTATTCTCTAATTTTTCTAACTTTGTCTGCATTTCTTTCTGTCTGATCTCTCATTTCCTGTTGTATTGTCTGTATCTGATCTTTCATTTTACACCCTTGCTCTTCTAATTTCATTTGCATCGTCTCTCCCTGTTCTTCTAATTTCTTTTCTAATTTTTCCTGCATCGTTTGGGACTGATCTTCGATTTTATGCCCTTGTTCTTCAAATTTTTCTTGCATTGACTGGGACTGGTCTTCAATTTTATGTCCTTGTTCTTCAAATTTCTTTTGCATCGTTTGTCCCTGTTCTTCTAATTTTTCTTGCATCATCCTTCCTTGTTCCTGCATCGTTTTCGCCTGGTCTTCCATTTTATGTCCCTGCTCTTCTAATTTCTCTTGCATCGTCTTCGCCTGGTCTTCCATTTTATGTCCCTGCTCTTCTAATTTCTCTTGCATCGTCTTCGCCTGGTCTTCCATTTTCTTTTGCATTGTTTGCATCATTTCTAACAGTTTCGCCAGTTGTGCATCCATGTTGACTTGGCTTCTAGTTATAGGCATGCACTCTATTTGGAAAGTTCTAGAATGTCCTCGAATGCATTTCTAGATATCACTGTTGCCTTCCTTAGAATGAAACGAGTGCAGTGATATGCCACACTTGGGTCTTTGTCTCACTTTGGTATAAAGTTCTAGAATGTTCGAGATTGTCCTTCGCGAATAACACCATTCACTTCCTTAAGTCACGACGAGTGCAGTGATATGTCGCACTTGGGTCTTTGTCTCACTTCGGTATAAAGTTCTAGAATGTTCGAGAATGTCCTTCGCAAATAGCACCGTTCACTTCCTTAAGTCACGACGAGTGCGGCGATATGTCACACTTGGGTCTTTGTCTTACTCCCGTACAAAGTTCTAGAATGTTCGAGAATGTCTTTCGCAAATACCACCGTTCACTTCCTTGAGTCACGACGAGTGCAGTGATATGTCACACTTGGGTCTTTGTCGCACTCCCGTACAAAGTTCTAGAATGTTCGAGATTGTCCTTCGCGAATAACACCGTTCACTTCCTTAAGTCAAGACGAGTGCGGTGATATATCACACTTGGGTATTTGTCTCACTCCCGTACAAAGTTCTAGAATGTTCGAGATTGTCCTTAGCGAATACCACCTTTCACTTCCTTGAGTCACGACGAGTGCGGTGATATATCACACTTGGGTATTTGTCTCACTCCTGTACAAAGTTCTAGAATGTTCGAGATTGTCCTTCGCGAATACCACCGTTCACTTCCTTGAGTCGCGACGAGTGCGGTGATATATCACACTTGGGTATTTGTCTCACTTCTGTACAAAGTTCTAGAATGTTCGAGATTGTCCTTCGCGAATACCACCGTTCACTTCCTTGAGTCACGACGAGTGCGGTGATATGCCACACTTGGGTCTTTATTCCACCCGCGCACAGGGTTCCAGAAAGTTCTTCAAACTTCCACTTAAATCCCACTTTGTGGACAGGGTTCCAGAAAGCTCTTTACAACTTCCAACTAAATCCACTTCCGACACCAAATTGTCACGGATTTCCCAACCCGTCTTTTCTTTCACTTCCAGAAAAACAATCCGTTAATAAATTACTTTATTAACTACTGACCACTACTAATTACAGGTCAACTAAACACTTATTTAATTAATCGCTATCTAAATCACTTTGATATCTCCAACTAAACACTTTAATTCAAACTGTAATACAAGACTTATACAAGACTAACTAGCTCGGCCGTTTATTCTTCTTTATAGACCCAACGAATATTCCAGATATATTCCAGTATCTCTAGATTCCTTTTCTCGTACGACTGGAACGCTTCTCGTCGTTTCCACGATTTTCTAGTAACGATCTCGATCACGGCAAGTTGTTTGTTTACCAGAATAGCGTAGGGGCGATAGTGGAAATCTCAGGAAATTCGCGGTGCCACAGACGTCGGTTTGGGAGTGAGTGGGGCAAATTCCGTGACAATATTTTACTTTTTATGGTTTTATTAAAGAAATAAAATTCTGTTCAAATGAACAACAACCAAGTCTGCTAACAAAATATGTATGTATTAAAATTAACAGTATAATAGTACATATTCTAATAAGGGACTAATAATGGTCTAGTAAATCATAAACATTGAAACAACAAACAAAGATGTATTTAGGCACTACATAATAGGAGTTTAAGAAAATTAACTGGCAGTGATCTGAACATATAATTTTCGTTCTCGAAAGTTACAAAAAGTTAGATTACAGAGTAATATTAGGAGTTTTACACTGACGCTTTGTCAGTGTAAACTCCTAATATTTTTAATAGTTATATTCTAATTAGTTTTAGCTTTATTACAATTATCAGTAATATTTGTTATAGTTAGTACCTAAGTACTTACCATTTTCCTTGATTAAACCTCAATTTTAATTTAAATATTCTCTATTTGAGCACAGTGAACGAGAGATAACTGTACACAACACCGCTACGTGACCAATATGGCGTAGTGACGTGTGTTGGATCAGCTGATATACTGCAGCTGCGCAGTTGTGCTCAACTAGTCAGGAGTATATAGGGATATAGAACACAATAAAATTATGTGCGTGTTTAGTTTACACAAAATGGTGTACCTTTAACACACAACTGGTAAATATTACACAAATTCAGTATATTTTATTATAATACTAATAATTTTTTAACACATTTTGTGTAAAACGTACAAAAAATCCATAGTGTGTAAAACTACTAACACGGAATTTTTACACATCCTAAATTACACACTGGAACATTTCTCTTACAGAGCAACTTTTTTTACAGTGTAGTCGTTGGAAAATAATTGAATGTTCGTTGTGCCTAAATGCCATTAAGAATAAATAAAAGGATTAAACTCGATAATTCTTTAATACGGTTTAAACAAATGGTGATAATATATAATAATATCTAAACTTTAAAAATGAGGCAAATGCCCTCACATTGAAAACATATTACAATCTATTCTCTATATGACCTCCTCAACACATAGCCAATTTTGCCTGACTTCTTTGTGGGCTGCGTTTATCAATATTTCGTCGTCTAACTCATTACAAGCATTTGCTATATTTTTTTTTAAATTATTATTATCTCGCGAAGGTGTTTTGTAAACCTTATATTTTAAACCAATTACACCCCCCCTCCCATAAAAAATCGAGGTGTGTTAGATATGGTGAAGCCAGAAAGCTCTGGGCTACTCTATTAATCCCAATCTATTTTTCTGTGTTATCTAGTGTTATCCTGGCCTTATGGGGTGGAGTTCCGTCGTGCTAAAACCATAAATATCTCCTTAGCTGCAAAGACACATTCTCCAGAAGTGCAGGAAGTTCTTCTTGTAGGAAATTTAGCTAACTCACGTTGTTCCATGTATGTTCATGGTCCAATTAAATGCCTACCGATGATGCCGCACCATACATTTACACCAAAATGGTTTTGGACTTTAATTGACTTACAATGTAGGGATTTTCAATGAACCAGTAGTGTTCGTTGCGCCTCTTTGGCAAACCATTACTTACAAACCGACTTTCGTCTTTCCAAAGCATGTGCCGAAAGACATTCTGATCAACAGTTTCTACATTTACTACAATTTGAGCTATAAAATAAGTCTGTTTTCAATGTAAAGCTCAGGTAAATACTCCATATTGCGAATTTTGTAGTCATGATGCTCAGTGGTATTTAAAATGTTGTTAAACGGTTGATTTATCCAAATTTAATTCCCGGCTAGCCTGCCTTATAGAATTCGTGGATTTTGTTCCAAATACTGTAACAGTCTAGCTGTGTTAACACTGTTTCCTACCCTTCGGTTAATTATTTGATTCTTCCGAACAGAAAATGCATCTTCATTTCGTCGCAAGCTCGCCTTCAAGCTTGTATAAGTTCTATAATCAAGAATGAGGCGCTCTTGATACAGCTCTTTTTGATTTTTTTGACTATATATATATTAGCAACATAATATTTTATTTTTTCCACTTTGACATCCATTAGTTCCGTTACTATCAATTTTGGGACTAAGGCAAATTGAGATATATCAGCTTATTTTAATCCATACTATATCTGATGGAGCGTTGTAATTGCAGAAGGTGCAGATGAAACTTACTTACATATGAAGGTAAGATTGATCGTTATTGTTGAATAATAAATAAAAATGTAACGCAGCATTTTTTATTAGAAAGTATATAAAAAATTAGAATTAAGTGACATTATAGGCTGTTGTCATAAGCGCATTTTTCCTTTTTCAGGTCGTGCTTATATTTGGAATTGCTGCCGTAACGATGAATTAGTTAACACTGTAATTGAGGATATCAGTGATAGAGACGATATTTCGGTGATGCAAATACCTGAGTAAAAAACTAATATGATAAGGACACCCTGTATATGCTTGTAATAAAATATTACTTGTTAGAATAATCTATAAAGTAACGAATAATCTAGAAGTGTTCGTTAAGAGATTTTACTGCAGTTACGAACAGTTATCTTTATGAGCTTCTCGCACACTTACCCACCTGTTTAAAATAGGTCACCGTTTCAGTTGGAACTCCGTCCTGCCGACTTAATCGTTGCTCTACATAGACTTTTGAGCGACGGAATTTTCCTGACACAATAACCAGGAATAGACTTAATGGATTCAACACTAAAATAATCCGGAAGCCGCTCAAACCGGAACATTATGTTGTGTGTCGCGCGCACGCTATGCTGCTGTATACATACCATGGGTGCTTCCAATGGCCAAGGAAAGCTCTTATACGTCTTTATATTATTAGACCACTTACGTTTGGTTACATTTCGGTAACGTTTTTTTTTTTTTCATAGAATTGTCTAAAATATTTAAGAAGAATGTCAATTTTATAAATTTCGTTATTATTAGATTTTATTTCTTCTATTTTGTAAGTATTTTATTTGTATGTAACACAAGAGTGCCCTGAAGTGAAACGGGTCATTTTAAAATCTTTTTTTCTACCTTAACTTGTAAATATTCCTCATCCGGTACCTACTTTTTTTCAAAAATTCTTAAGTTGCTTTCTCTCCAGCATATTTGCCTTCTTTTGTTTATAATTTCAATCTTTAAATATGATGAAAGTTTACCATACTTCGAGATACCAATATTTTTGTGCACTTTCAATATTGATTTTAGCATGGAATATTTTGTCCGCATCGAAGAAGCAGCAAACCGTTTCTTTATATTAAGAAAGTAGGATAGTAGCACCTCATCTGTAATTGCTCCCTCTCCTATGCCTCTTTTTTCGCCAGTTATCAAATTCCACCAATTTCTTCTCGTACACACTTTTGTTATTCGCCGGTAACATACATAACATTGGTCGCGTTCAGCAGAACAAAGTTGATCAGGTAGCGATCTTTAAACCTGATCCATCGCTTGGAGTTCTGCTGAACGTGCTTTTTGCGCATTTACCCATTTGACAGATGACAGTCTTGTTTTGTTTATGTTTTGTGGATAACCTTAAAAAATAAAATCGCAATTTTGATTTAAAAATAATTAAAATGGATAATGTTCGTATTCCTGAAGCAATTTTTATTGCAGAAGAAGATGGTATAGATCTAGGTCTAATAGTAGACAGAGCTGTTAATCTTCTTCAACCCATAAGGCATCATGAAATACTGGAAGAAGGGCGTGTGAAATGACAGTTGATGGCTGGTGACACAAAATAGTGGTTGATGTATCAGTGATCGGTAGCGTAGCGTAATTTTATTTCGCTCGAAAAAATGACGACCGCTACGGGAGCGCTCCTAACTGATCATTTAACAAAACAGGCGTTCGACAGAAAATTGATGATCGCTCCGGTAGCGCTACGTTCTGCTGAACGCGACCATTGATTTTTAGTCTTCTTGCTGGATTTTAGTCGTAATGGCGAAATTCTCAGCATTCTCATTCACTTTTTTGTGTCAATTTTGTAAATGGGTTCACTCTTGTTGACAAATAAATAAACGTACTATGTATAGAAACGATTCTAAGACTTTCTAGTATTCAACTGACAATCTATAATATTATTGATTAAAATAAATTTGTCAAATATGACGTTTTTCAATACCATAATTATTTTTCACCTGCTCTCACACACAGAATTACATTCATAGATATTAGAAAAGAAACTATGTAGGTGTAGGGTCATGTACTATTTTTTTGCTCAAAAACTATACAACTTATCAAATAATTGCAAGATAAAATAAATATTTCATATTCAACAGGCATTCAAAAAAATTTTTTTCTAACAAAAAAATGTATCTCACAAAAATGTTTTTATTATAATATAGGGGTAGGTACCTACTTTATTTCAACGCCATATGATAGGACAAGTAGAATAAAAATTATTCGGCGAGAAGTTTTATCAGCCTGAATACCTCCTGTTAAGGAGTAACTCCTTTTATATGAAAGATCCCTATTAAAATCGGCCATACAATCTACCCTCATTTTTTGCACATTAATCGGACTCTCCTTGTATACTGTGGTCATATACAGAAGAGAACGATTTACGTGATACGAAAAAATTGAAAGCCCCTTGGAGATTTTCAGATTAATTTACATAAATTAAATAAAACATTATTATTATTTCATAAATTAAACGTGAATTTATTGAGAAATATGAAATATTATTAAAAACTGATAAAATCTGTAAAATTAGCAAAATTTTTAGAATGTGCTGTGATTTAAAAAAAATATATTACTTATCAATATAATTTCAAATTCCTCGATAAATTCCGTATATGGTCACAATATATGTACAAACCCTAATGTTTGGTTATTGAGAGCATACCTACCTACCCAAGCAGCACAAACCACACCTAATTTAACTAACGACCAGTTTTATACCAAAATCATACAAATTATGACTACAAAATTGATATAGCATTACGTCTATGGTCGAATTTGAAGTAATTTTGGTAGGAACCGCTTACGTTACTATTTCCGACGTCACAACGACGTCGGCAATGTCGACGTCGGTATTTCGACCTGTTCCATGCTTTAAATAACAATAAATTAATAATAAAACAGGTCGGATAGGCCGACGTCGGTGTTTTTAACTGTCTCTAACCAATGATATACGTCCTACTCTAAATTATTTTATACTAATTGTAATGTCGGATTAGGTAGGTACAGCCGACGTCGGTGTTTATGCCATATTTTGACCTATACACCAACCACACGTATTTGAAACATTTTGACGCTTGACATAATGTTACCTATATTGTTAGTGAAGTAATGAAAACTGTCAAGTATTAAGAAATCTGATAATGAATAATTCAAGTAAGTCGAGACCACTATCTGAGGACGGTTCTGACCGTAGCAGTAGTAATATTAACAATAGGAGCCGAAAGAATATATAGGCGGGCCCAGAGATAACGATAGTGGGTCTGTCCCCACAGAGCCTAGCCTGAAAATAACCAGGGCAGGTTAAAGAATGCCGCCTAATGCTAGGGATGAGCACTTTAATTCTGTTTCTGACAGCGACCAGTTACCGAGGTCACAGTTACCGGAAAATCGCTATGTATCAAATATTTTAAATACATCATTTATTGTCAATAATACGAAATTATTTATTTATTTATAGTACACCACCTGACAGTCAGTACTAATTACTGGGTGGGAAAACAGCTAATAATGTTACACAGGTATACATATATCTATAAACATAATCAAAAAATGTATCCACAAAATTCTGCATCCGAAAATGGGTATCAACAAACTATAACTGCACTAACACAATCTTAATTTTAACTGCACGAACACGCCTGAAAACAATGGAGAGTTAGGTTAGTCGTAAGAATTGTATGTTTCTCGTACCTCTTTTGTAGATCGAGATGTAATAAGTATAAATGAACTTTTCCAATACGACTAAGTTGAATTAGATACGTACATTTATACCTACTGTACAGTAAGTATGCTGGAAGTGTACTTTTGTTTACCATTATTATATCTTGTTTTTTAAAGTACACAATTAGTACAACTTGGTGAAGTAATTTTGACTACTTCAGTTAGTATATAGAAATGGGAGTATATTATACCAATTGTGAGGACTGGTGTAGAGGGATGAATTCTATCTAGTTATTTTTGATAGAAATTTCACGACTCTGTTTTTATTTTATAACTTTATTTTACTAGATTAATTTATAAAGTAAGTGAGCACATCCTACTGCAACAGCGCTAAGGATACTACTGTACTGGCCCTTGAAAGGCCTCAACTCTATCTTAATACTACTTATTGGCGCTGTTGCCGGTTTACATAAATAAAATAAATCTAAATATTTTTATACAATAATTGAGGTGGGCCTCAACATACTCCCGCCTCTTGCAAACTTAAACAAAGAGTTGAAGTTTCAATAACAAATGGAATAAATCAATGTCAATAATCGTTTTGTACATCACTAATTGGTAGCACACACAATTTACTCACTGGACGCTTGTACACCCCGGAAACTGTTTTGACCGTTACCACTCTCACAATTCCGTCGTTTCCTGGATGCAGCTCCAACACACGACCAAGGGTCCATGTCATCACTGGTACCTTATCTTCCTTAATCAACACTAAGGAACCGACAGTTAATAATTGAGGAAAGTTTTTCTTCCACTTAGACCTAATTTGTAGTTCGGAAACATACTCCTTTGACCAGCGCCTCCATACGTCTTGCGTGTATTTTTGGCAGCGTTTAAAACGAGACAACTGGGACTCTCGAACTTCCGACAAATTTTGTTGGGGAATAGAGGTTAAAGGTTGACCAATTAGGAAATGGCCGGGAGTTAGTGGTTGTAAATCGGTAGGATCACTAGAAAGTTGATACATAGGTCTAGAATTTAAACAAGCTTCGACCTGTATTAAAACGGTATTAAATTCTTCATATGTGAGATTTAATTGACCAATGACTCTTTTAAGATGGAACTTTACAGACTTTACGCCCGCCTCCCACAATCCGCCAAAGTGGGGAGATTTGGGGGGCACAAAATGCCAATTGATTCCTTCCTGACCTAGTTTAGTAAGAACTTCACCTTCTACTGATTGTAGAAATTTTCTAAGTTCGGCATTAGCACCAACAAAGTTGGTTCCATTGTCTGAGTATATGTGTAAGCATTTGCCGCGTCTTGATATGAATCGGTATAGACAAGCCATGAATGCATCAGAGCTTAGTTCACTGACCAGCTCAAGATGAGCAGCCTTTGTAGCAAAACAAATTATTACGCATACATAAGCTTTGGTAACTTTCTAGTTTTACGATCCCTTAAATTGAACGGTCCGCAGTAGTCAATACCGCAATTCATAAAGGGTTGACATGGGTTTACTCTTTTACTTGGCAAATCGGCCATCAAATATTCAACATCATTGCTGGGTCTCGCACGAAAACAAATTATGCAGTTTCGTAAAATTTTTCTTACTAGTTTGCGACCACATATTATCCAAAACCGTTCACGTAATGAAAATAATACCGACTGTGGTCCGGCATGCAAGAGTCTTTTATGCTCATATTCAACAAGTAATTTAGTGAATAAATGTTTTCTGGAAGAATTATAGGAATTTTTCGAATCGGGAAATTGTGAATGTCGTATTCTTCCTCCCACCCGAATTATACCTGTATTGTCCAAAAATGGATTTAATTTTAATAAGTTACTTTTATTGTCAACAGTACCTTTGGTTTTAAATCAGAAAGTTCACGATGAAAAACAATAGACTGGACTAATTTTACTAATGTACTTATAGCAAGTTCTAATTCTACCGGTGTTAGAATTCCGAACTGTCGTGGTGTCTTAGCAAGTGAATTATTTTGAACCTTAAAATGTATGCAATTACACGTTGTAATTTTAAGAAGCTTGAAAATTTATCGAATATATTTAATTTGTCAATGACGGCAACAGTTGAAATTACCGACTGTTTTTTAACATCGATGACATCGATAGTAACACTGAATGTCACTATCGATGTCACAATATTTCGGTTCCATTGCGGAATTTAAATTGATAGGCCAAGAACTTTGATCTTGTTTTAGCCAAGTGGGTCCGTACCACCACAAAACATTATTATTTAAATCATGAGGATTTAAACCCCTTGAGATGATGTCAGCAGGGTTTTCACGTGTTTTAACATAGTGCCAATTTTCTGGGCGAGTTAATGACTGAATTTCTGCAATACGATTTGCAACAAATATTTTATAGTTGGTTGGTATGGCCTTAATCCATGCCAGGACAATTGTTGAGTCGCTCCATAAGTAAATATCATTTATTTCAATATGAGTAAGAGATGATTGAACCGTATCAAGAAGCTGAGCTAATAATAATGCCGCGCAAAGCTCTAGTCTTGGCATAGTTATGCATTTTAGTGGTGCAACTCTTGATTTTGCACAAAGCAAATTTACATAATAATTTCCAAATTTATCTACCGTACGTACATAAATACAACATCCATAAGCAGATTGTGAGGCGTCTGCGAAGCCATGCAACTGCACTTGAAGTTGATTATCACATAAAACGAATCTTGGAATATTTATTTCATTTAATGATTTTAAATTATTCGCGTAAAAATTCCAATCATTGATGATGTCATCAGGAGCAGCTCGTCCCAATCGATTTTTTGTTGCCATATTTTTTGCATTAGTACCTTAGCTAATATTACTACAGGCCCTACTAATCCTAGCGGGTCAAATATCTGAGCTATTGACGAAAGTAACACACGTTTAGTATGAACCTTGACTGCATTGTCGCAATTTACATTATAAGTTAAAACATCTGTATTTGACTTCCATAATAGACCCAACGAATGTGTTTCATAATTTTTCCCTATGTTTACAATTGAATTAGGATCTGAATTTAAAATAAATTTAAGGACATCTGGATTGTTTGAAACCCATTTATTTAATGTGAAGCCACATGATTTTAAAATTTGATATAAATCTTGATATAATTTTACAAGAGTTTCAACGTTATCGCTACCCGTTAATATGTCATCAACATAAAAATCATTTAGTATTCTATGACTCGCTTCTGGGCATTTTTATTATGTTGAAAGGCAATTTCATTTAAGCAGCGAACAGCCAAAAATGGTGCACTCGCTGTTCCGTAGGTCACGGTATTTAATTCATATGTATTTACAGATTCAGATGGATTGGTTCGCCACAATATACACTGTAATTTTCGATCATCAGGATGCACCCACACCTGACGGTACATTTTACTTATATCACCAGTAATAACCCATTTGTGTGTCCGAAACCGAATAATAATCGAAAACAAATTCTGCTGAATTTTGCCACCTACCATCATAATATCATTTAATGATACACCACTTGCAGTTTTGCAAGATGCATCGAAGACCACTCTAAGTTGAGTTGTTAAACTACTGTCCCTTGTTACAAAATGATGTGGAATAAAACACCGCCCTTCAGTATTGTAATCTGTTACCTTGGACATGTGCCCTAACCTAATATATTCTGTCATAAACTTTACATATTGATCATTTAAATTTACATCCTTTCTCAGCTTAGTTTCAATTGAGTATAAACGTTTAAGTGCAATATTTTTTGACTCACCTAAAACAGTAGGTGATTGATTTAGAGCAACCGTACTATAAATTTACCGTCGGTACCACGTTGCGTAGTATCTTTAAAATAAGTTTCTACCGATTGTTCTTCGGGAGAGATAGGCAAGTCTATTACCTTCTCTTCTAATTCCCAAAATTTAGTTAATTTATTGTCGAGATCACGTGTGGAAATAAAATTGCATTTTACAGTATTTGCCTTAATTTTATTTTGCAGTAACTCTCCTGATACTACCCACCCCAGTACAGTATTTTGTAATATGGGACCAGGTTTCCCAAGAAGAATTTGCCCTACTCTAATTAGCTGCCAAAATAGGTTTGCTCCTATTAACAGATCAATTTTACTGGACTCATTGAATGATGGATCCGCTAGATTAATTTCCTCGGTATATTTAATGTATTGATATCAAACGAAGTTGAAGGTAAATTATCAGTTATGTGAGGAACGATTAAACAAGTAATATTTGTTTGAAAGTTATTAATATTAGATTTAATTTTAATGTTAGCACAATATGTTATTTGACTTGATGATTTATTTATGCCCGACACTGCAATGTTAACACGAGATTTATTTATTTGCAACATATCAGCCATTTGTTGTGTACAAAAGTGTGATTCAGATGCACTGTCTAATACAGCTCTACAAGGATGGTAATTGCCAAATTTATCTTGAACCTTTACTATAACAGTACACAATAATGTTTGTGCGCCACTGTTATTAAAATGAGTTTTAGTAATTGATTGAACTTTATTGTTTATTGCCTCTACAGTATTCATATTTACGGAAACTGTATTTCCATTACTAACAGACTTATTTGCAATAGTCGTTTCTTTATGTTCCGTGATATTTTGTTCACTTTGTTCTTTATTATTGTTAGAAACATTCGAATTATCACTTGATTTACTTGTACTGGCGTTATTATTAAAATGAAGTAAGGTATGATGTCTCTTAGAGCATATCCTGCATGAAGACTGACTAGGACAAGTTTTATTTTTATGTCCGCTTTGTAAGCAATTTGAACAAAGACGTTTTTCCTTTATTTCTGCATAACGCTTTTCTGGAGATAATTTTGATAACATTGTACATTTATTTATATTATATTTCACAATCTCCTCCTCTATGATTACATAACACATGTAGTTTCCACTTCCTTGGAGTTGAAGCCACAAGTTCACAGTAAAGAATTTTTTGGTTCCCTGCGTACATACATACTTCCGCTATAGGAGATAGGCGATTGTGAATCACTTCATTTCTTTGTGCGGTTGAAGCAACAAGTGTAAAGTGGTGCTCAAGGAAAATAAAAATGGCTGGTGATAGAAAGCGAAAACGGTTACAACTGGAAAGAAAATTAAAGAAATTAAAGAAACAGATCAAAGAAGCATATTCATCTTCATCTTCAAGTAAGTAGTAAACAAATTATTTAAATTTTTAGAGCAGGAATTCAATTATGCTGTAAAGGATATTTTTATTTTCATAATGTCATTCTGGCTTCATTCAGTCCCACGACTGATTGACTTTTACCATGAAAAAACCCACGTTTTTTCCACAAAGGTAAAAGTTCACTTATCATCACACGTATGATAATTTTGAAGCAAATATTTAGACAGTCCTACGACTGTAATTGACCTTTTCTATGAAAAACACACGTTTTTCACTCAAAGTTAAGGTTCACCTGTCATCACCCGTATAATACTTTTGATATAGATAATTATTTTAACAGTCCTACGACTGTAAATAATTTTTACCTTAAAACAAACCTTTTTTCCACAAGGTTAACGTATGTTGCGCTATCAACAACAAATAATACCCGCGCCTATCGCCGGCGTCAATAAAAAAGTCCGATTAATCATAAAAATGCTAGCAAAGAAATAATCTCTATTTTAGGCAAAGTTTGCTATATACAAGGTGGACGAATTATGGTAATACACAATTATCATCTAAATGCGACTTTTTTTATATATATCGTTTTAGTTTTTCTAATATGGGTGAAATATGCATAAATGCATACAAATAAATAAATAAAAATAATAAATTATAGTAAATCAAATATTAATCTTTTAAAGGTTCTGAAGACGAATCATCATCGGAAAGATCAATTTCATCTGCTTCTTCAGGATCTAATGCGAAAAGTCCTGATCGAAACATTGAAGTTCCAGTACAACTTAACCATACAGTCGATGCTCCTGATTCGAATATCCATGATGATATCAAAGCCTTACTAGGAGCCATTCCTAATAGTACCAATAAGGAAGGACCTGAACTTCATGAGGAAATTGTAACCAGATGGGATGGTGTCCTCAAAAAAGGCTTGGATAAAGAAAGCAGAACCGAACTAATGGGAAAATACCCAATATGTAAAAACTGCCCGTCTTTATATGGTCTAAAAATAAATGGTGAAATAGCTTCTGGATTATCAGACGATGTATCCAGACAAGACAGTTTTCTAGTTATGCTACAAAACTATATTGCATGCGCTATATCGGCAGTTGGTAACCCTCTTAATCAGATGATAATACAAGGGGATAAAAATAACCCATTATTAACCGTAATGGTAGACGTGGGAAAAATTCTCACAGACGTTCACCACTCTCTCTCATTACATAGAAGATTTTTATTAGCACCCAATATTAATCCAAGCTTAAAAAAGTGGTTACAAGAGGCCCCATTCGAGGGTTTTTATATGGCGAAAGTTTGTCGGAGAGAATAAAAGCAGGTCAAGCAATGAGGAAAATTTCAGGAGATATTTTAAAAAGAAGAAAAATACTCATCCATCTACATCGTCTTTAAACTACAAGCGTCAAACTTCCAAAGTTCGTTTCAAACCGGGGAGGACAAATCAAGACGAGATCTCGCCATTACCAGGACAGAGCAGCCTATCATCGCAGTGTCTCAACACCTATGAACCCACAGAAGTACAGCAGACACCAACAACGCAGACAATAGAGGTAAACAACTCTCTTGTCGCCGGTAGACTTAAGTATTTTATAAAAAGTTGGAAAAAGTTATTTTGCAATGATCAACTCTTGAATTGGGTTTCTGGTTACAAGATACCTTTCACTAGGAAGCCCCGTCAAAATTACTTTCATATTAAAAAACATAATTCAAAAGAATATATCTTAATAAAAGAGTGTTTACTTAAACTGAGTAATTTACGAGTAGTGGAACTATCTAAAAGAACGAAACATGATTTTTACTCATCTTATTTTGTAACTCCTAAAAGTAATGGCACTTACAGATTTATTTTGAACCTTAAACGATTAAACAAATACATATCACCTCCTCACTTTAAAATGGAGGATTACAGAACAGTCATAAAATTGATGTATCCCAATTGTTTTTTCACTTCTTTTGATTTAAAAGATACTTACTATTTGCTTCCTATTCATGAAAGACATAAGAAATATTTAAAATTTATATTCGATAATAAAGTATGGCAGTTCAACTGCTTACCGTTTGGCCTCTCTTCCGCTCCCTTCGTTTTTACAAAATTATTGAAACCAATGTTAAAAATGCTTCGTACGCAAGGCATAATATTAATCGCATATTTAGACGACATTTTAATAATAGCCAAATCATTAACAGAAAGCGCGCGTCACACAAAAATCGTAGAAAGAGAATTATTAAAACTGGGTTTTCTTATCAACACAGAAAAAAGTATTACGGTTCCTTCTAAAAAATGTAAATTTTTGGGTTTTTTATTCGATTCAGAAAAAATGATAATGACCTTACCAAACGAAAAAATTGCATTAATCTAAAAAACACCATAAAAATGTCGTTAATAAATCAGTGCAGAATTCGAGACTTTGCAAAATACATTGGCCAATTAACTGCCGCGTGCCCGGCAATTGACTATAGTTGGCTTTACACAAAAGATTTTGAAATGTTAAAATCACACGAATTAAGAAAAAACAACTATAATTTTGACGCTACAATGGAAATTCCTAATACATTACGGAGTAAATTTGATTGGTGGATTAATAACATAAAGTCGGGTTATAGAAATATATCGAGAAATCCAGCTAAATCATTTGAAATATTTTCTGACGCCAGTTTGTCAGGTTGGGGTGCTTTCGCTAATGGGGAAAAAATTCATGGGTTCTGGAATAAAGATGAAAGTCAAACGAATATACATCACTTAGAACTATTAGCTGCATTTAATGGTTTAAAATCTTTTGCAAAAAATTTAACAAACTGTCAAATTCTCTTAAGAATGGATAATACCACGGCAATTGCATACGTTAACAAAATGGAAGGAACAAAATTTAAATCACTCAATAAAATAGCATTTAGTATCTGGGAATGGTGTCAAGAAAGAAACAATTTTATATATGCATCCTATATAAATACTAAAAGTAACACCATAGCAGATGCGGAATCTAGATCTGAATCCATTAGTACAGAATACGAGTTAAACGATATATATTTTCACCAAATTTGTAAACGCTTCGGGCAACCACAAATTGATCTTTTGCTACACAACTAAACAAAAATGTAAACACTATGTCTCCTGGCATAAAGACCCAGACTCTCTAGCAGTTGATGCGTTTACAATAAGTTGTGAAAGTATATATTTTTAAGCCTTACCTCCGTTTGCAATAATAACAAAAACATTACAAAAAATTATACAAGAAGAAGCTGAGGGCATTCTAGTTGTACCCCATTGGCCATCACAGCCGTGGTATCCGCTATTTATAAAAATTCTATCTAAAAAACCACTTGTCTTTAAACCAAACTCACAGCTACTTTTTCCCCTTTGAGAGATCAGCATCCTTTGTGGAGATCGCTTTCCCTGGTGGCAGGCAATGTGTCAGGCAAGCTCTTCTCTACAACAGCGTACCAGAAACGGGAATAGAACATATACTGAATTCTATCGGGGAAAAAACATTTTCACAATATACGTCATACTGGAAGAAATGGTGGGAATTTTGCATTTTACGAAAGGTAGATCCGTACAAATATAACTTGAACAATCTAATGATATTCTTAAATAATATTTTCGAATCAGGGTCATCCTATTCAACAATTAATGCATATAAATCAGCATTAGCTTTTATATTCAAGATTCCAGAAAGTGACAACACCTGGCTTAAAAGGTATTTAAAAGGTATATATAATAAAAGACCTAGTGCTCCAAAGTATCAAGCTACATGGGATCCTCATGCTGTTTTGAAATATTTAGAGAAACTCTTCCCATTAGAAAACCTCTCTTTATATCAAATGTCCTTAAAATTAGTAACCCTTCTAGCACTAACAACAGGGCACAGAATGCAGACTTTCGCTCAAATTACCGTTCCAAACATAAATATATTACCAGATTCTGTTACTATCAAAATAACAGACAGAATAAAAACCTCAGGAATAAACAAATATCAGCCATTGCTGGTTTTTCCTATTTTTAAAGATAAACCTGAGCTATGTGTAGCAAATACTATCAAATCCTATTTAAATAAAACAAAAAATCTTAGATCTAAAAATGTTACTAAATTAATTCTAACTTACAAGAATCCACACAATCCAGCAACATCTCAAACAATTAGTCGTTGGTTGAAATTTGTCTTAAGGGAATGTGGTATTGATATAAGTATCTATGGTGCTTATAGCACTCGACATGCCTCCACATCCGCAGCGTTGCGAGGAGGAGCAACTGTCGAAACGATACGAAAATCCGCGGGTTGGTCAAATAAATCAGAAACATTTAACTTGTTCTATAACAGACCGTTAACGGAGCCTATAACGTTCATACAGGGAGTTCTAAAAGGTTCAAATATTTTGTAGGTTAAATAACTGCAAATATATATATATATTTTTTTTTTTTTGTTTGTTTTCCCTATATATGTATGTATGTATATATGCGTACACATTTTATGGACGCATTGCTGTAGATTGTTATATATTATCTTGATGTAATTGTTATTATTACTAATGTTAATTCTTTATATATATATTATTTAAATTAATTAATTTATAATTATATTACTTATAATAAATTCCTTCTAAGGAACAAAAACAGTTCGCTTTTATATTCTTTAAACATCTACATGTGTTATGTAATCATAGAGGAGGAGATTGTGAAATATAATTGAAAAATTAATCGACTTACCTGGGAAGATTAATTGAAATTATATGAACAATCTCCTCCGAATATGATTACATACCCACCCATATCCCTTTAGTTTAGCAACCCTTCTTACAGCGAACTGTACGTCAGAAATGAAGTGATTCACAATCGCCTATCTCCTATAGCGGAAGTATGTATGTACGCAGGGAACCAAAAAATTCTTTACTGTGAACTTGTGGCTTCAACTCCAAGGAAGTGGAAACTACATGTGTTATGTAATCATATTCGGAGGAGATTGTTCATATAATTTCAATTAATCTTCCCAGGTAAGTCGATTAATTTTCAATTATGATTGTCATTACAAAAATTGCAACGATTATTATTATTATCATTTACAACAAACGATTTCGTTTTTACGCACTGTTCAGTATTATTCGACAGCGTTTCTAGAAGACTAGATTTTTTCTTTAAGAATTTTAATAAATCATTTAATGTAGGTAATTCATCATTATCAATGTCATTATGTTTATTTTCCCACTCTCTACGCGTAACCGAATCTAACTTATTTGTCACCATATGTATAATTAGGAGATCCCATTGTTCGGTTGGTTGTTTAAGTACATTCAAGGCACGCAAGTGATTATTTAATTTATCAAGCAACGCCCGTATATTTATATGTGACTCCCTACCAACTGATGGCAAGTTAAAAAGTCCCTTTACATGATTATTAATAAGTAATTTTTTATTTTCGTATCTTTCATTTATTAGCTGCCACGCATTATTGTAATTATCTGCGGAAACCCGCAATGATTGAATAATATTTGAGGCTTCCCCTTTTAAACAAGAACGCAAATAATGATACTTTTGTATTTCTGGTATAGAGTTGTTATTATGAACCATAGACTCGAAACTGTCTTTAAAAGATAACCAATTATTATACGAGCCGTCAAAGCTAGGCAGATTTATAACAGGCAATTTAAAATTTGACTCATCTGTGCCGGCCCGTGAACCAGCTGTGTTTACATTTCCTACAATAGGTGGTACACATGACTTTAATAAACGATTAGCTTTAGTTTCATATTCAAAGTACTCTTGTTCAAAATTCTGCCGTTCAATAATTTGTCGTTCGCTATTATCTAATAACTCTATTTCGGTTTGTATATCAGAAAAACTCTGCCAATAAGAATCTAATTTGTTAAGGCGTAGTTCTAACTGTAATAAATCAGGTTGGTCTCTATCTAAATTATCAACAAAATGTTTAAATCTAGTTAAATTACCTTTAATTACAGCACGTTTACGAATTAATTTATCAATTTCTGAATTTGCCATTATGTATCAACTTTTTAATAATTTATGAATGAGGAATGGAGATAAAGCAATTTAGGATAAACAAATGATGTTTATAATAAGTAATAACTGGAATAAGCTGACCTTGGCTGCCGCGGAGACTGCTTCTGGAATGCTCTCGACTAATCGGGAACCCGGCTTCAGGCTTCTGCACGTGCACCGTCGGCGCTTTGCTTGATGTTGCAGGTGTCGACTTTGATTCGACTGCCACTAGCTATTCGCTCCAATTTACCTCAATGTCCCAATGTTTTACAGTATTGTCGTAAATCCACAGGAACTGGTTAATTCTGCTCAAGGACCATATGTAGAGGGATGAATTCTATCTAGTTATTTTTGATAGAAATTTCACGACTCTGTTTTTATTTTATAACTTTATTTTACTAGATTAATTTATAAAGTAAGTGAGCACATCCTACTGCAACAGCGCTAAGGATACTACTGTACTGGCCCTTGAAAGTAGAGATGGGCGGAACATGACTGACCCGGCTCACTGAGCCGGCTCTTAGAACTGCTCTGAGTGAACCGGTTCCTTCTAAAGATCCGACTCGGATCTCAGATCTTTGTAGGCACAGAATGTTAACGTGCAGTATTGTACCGAAGTCATGAAATGAAGAGTTAAGCGAGCAGCTCTGCTCCGAGTCCCGACGCGACGGTTAGATGACCACAGGTGCTCGAATAAAAACATTGTTTTTCTGTGTTATTATTATTTTTGTTGGTATACTAAGCCTTTATTAAAGTCTGCAAATTTAGTGTGTCCCCGAATTTTGAAAAATATATCATGCAAATTAGATCTTTTGGTTGGGTTAAGTTATATATGATTTATAGTAGGTACTTACATGCTTTTACAATAATAATGACACTCTCTCAAAACAGTTTGTGAACTTCTGAGTAGAAATTTCATTAAATCACTTTTGGTGAGTGAAACGACTAAGAACTAATGATAAAAGTAGATTTCATTGCAAATATGTCAGCAGTAGATATCGCAAAATTCATTTTAAAGACTGTCATTATTATTGCAAACCATTGTACACATTTATTATTTTTTAATCTTTATCATTTTATGTAGAAGTTGTAATGCTACAAGAAGATTTTTGCTCGCGCTTAAGGGGAAGAATTTATATCAAATTCTATACCGACATGGGAAAACAAACTTGCACCGGACAGTTTGTACAATGCAGGTATAGATTGTGCGCTGTGTGCTGTGGCCTGCATAAAACAGATACATGCGTCTGCGTACAAACACTACAAGGTAGAGGGAAGGGATCTATTGTGAGTTTGGGATTTGGGACGAATCCGGCTCTAATGTGCCGGTTCACTGTACCGGTAGTCTAGAGATGGGCGGAACATGACTGACCCGGCTCACTGAGCCGGCTCTTAGAACTGCTCTGAGTGAACCGGTTCCTTCTAAAGATCCGACTCGGATCTCAGATCTTTGTAGGCACAGAATGTTAACGTGCAGTATTGTACCGAAGTCATGAAATGAAGAGTTAAGCGAGCAGCTCTGAGTCCCGACGCGACGGTTAGATGACCACAGGTGCTCGGATAAAAACATTGTTTTTCTGTGTTATTATTATTTTTGTTGGTATACTAAGCCTTTATTAAAGTCTGCAAATTTAGTGTGTCCCCGAATTTTGAAAAATATATCATGCAAATTAGATCTTTTGGCTGGTTTAAGTTATATATGATTTATAGTAGGTACTTACATGTTTTTACAATAATGACACTCTCTCAAAACAGTTTGTGAACTTCTGAGTAGAAATTTCATTAAATCTCTTTTGGTGAGTGAAACGACTAAGAACTAATGTTAAAAGTAGATTTCATTGCAAATATGTCAGCAGTAGATATCGCAAAATAGAGTGTCATTATTATTGCAAACGATTGTACACATTTATTATTTTTTATTCTTTATCATTTTATGTAGAAGTTGTAATGCTACAAGAAGATTTTTGCTCGCGCTTAAGGGGAAGAATTTATATCAAATTCTATACCGACATGGGAAAACAAACTTGCACCGGACAGTTTGTACAATGCAGGTATAGATTGTGCGCTGTCTGCTGTGACCTGCATAAAACAGATACATGCGTCTGCGTACAAACACTACAAGGTAGAGGGAAGGGATCTATTGTGAGTTTGGGATTTGGGACGAATTCGGCTCTAATGTGCCGGTTCACTGTACCGGTACACTACAAAGATCCAGAACCGGTGAACCGGATCAGTGAAATGAACCGGATTTCCCATCTCTAACCGGTACACTACAAAGATCCAGAACCGGTGAACCGGATCAGTGAAATGAACCGGATTTCCCATCTCTACTTGAAAGGCCTCAACTCTATCTTAATACTACTTATTGGCGCTGTTGCCGGTTTACATAAATAAAATAAATCTAAATATTTTTATACAATAATTGAGGTGGGCCTCAACAACTGGTATATAATTAAGGTAAATAAATAAACTTAATATGACCCGGTGCCTGGAGTAATTATGTTCGTTTATACCAATAATAACTTTAAATCATAGGTATATATAAGAGATCGGTATTGCGACGACGACATCTTTTAAAAAAATAATAGGAAGCCAATTTAGAAGAGTTGGGATAAATACACAATAATTTTTTATTTTTAATATTTGAAGAGTGATTTTACGATTTTAAGATTATATGTTGTATGAGAAGTTAGTTCTTAAACTTGATCTTCTTATTCTTGACATTACTAATAAAAAAAAGATTTTCTAAAAATACAAAATAAAAATATATATTGATAAAATAGTGTTCATTTAATGGCGCTTTAATTTTAATGGTCTATTTTGCCCAATATAATCAATAAAATTGCATGCGTTTATAATTTCAGTGTCTGAAGGTCTCGAAACTTATATCCTTGAAATTATATTTCATTAATATACTGAATCGTATAGGAGTAGATGCATACCATCTATTAAAATGAGTTGCAGTATTAGCTACAAAATTAGTATAAACGGAACAAAAATATAGTACCTACTTGTCTGATTTATATAGAAAAATGTATACGTAAATTATAGAAAATATATGTTAGGTAATATTTGTCGTATCTAATATGACGTGGAAGTAGGTACAAACATTTACACCTAAGAGCGACTTTATTAGTCGACAGGGTGACGTCGAATAGACCGGAGTTTGTATGACCATTTTCGTATAAAAATTGGTCGGTCGCCGTGGCGCGGACGATGGCTACCTACTTCAGGTTAGACTACCGACGTCGGCTCGACGTCAACCCGACCAGTCTGTGTTGCTTGGGTAAAATCTCACCATTTATTAATTATAACTCCGCTATGTTTCTAATTTCATGCTCATTTTACTTCAGTTGTGTATAAGAAAAACACTTTTCCTATAATAAAACAATCACCCTGTACATTTTTTAGTAAAAGGTTTTTTGATACTGAAAGCTCCTTCCTGAAAGATCGGTAACGTTATACTTAATTTCCAGATATATTTTTCTTTGCGCCTTTTACCAGAACAAACGAAGATATTATCAATATAGAGGCAGGCTGCCGTACAAAAACAGACCCGGGCTCGTTCTGCTGTCGTGGCGTTGGTCTTCTCTTATTGGTAGCAGTTTGTATAGCACGTCCAATTTGGAGCACATGCTATTGATGTCTACCTAACGCACGCTACATATCACTTCAGAGAGAGAACGGAGCTTTGTTACTTGCCAGGAGGAAGTTTTAAAATTTTTCATACTGACGTTCCGTTAAAATAGAGCAATCATATGAAAATGGGTGTACTTAATTAGTTTTCAATAAAACTAATAGAGTGGTTTCAAAATGGCATCAAATAAAATTGCGCTGCAGCTTATTCCTTTATTAAAGGTACCTACTGTTGATAAGAGTATTAACTGTTTTCCAAAGACTTCTATCTTCTCTGTACAAGGTGAGCATGCGTTTATTCACATAACATATTTACCGTTAATATTACGTCATATAACTCAAGAAATATAGTATCTAACGTATCTAAAACAATTTGGGAATAGTTGTGTCATGAAAAATGGAGTCAATGGAGCCGTAAAAAAGATTTTTGTAAATTCCTTACAGTTTCCGAAAAAAAAATTATTGAAGTTCTAGTAGTTTCAACCTTTACATCGCTGGACTACTGTAGTCGTTAGCCAAGTGATTTCAAATATCCGATTACTTCGTATTAACTTTTTCGTGATGCAAATATTACCATCTTCAGCAGAGCCTACGGAACTTGCTAATATTAAAACGTGAGCAGTAAATTTAAACATTTACAGCAGCAGCTTCTTTGCACCCCATAACTAAAAGCTGCGATAACTGACAGCACTGGATCTGGCTTAAACTTTAACTCACTGCAATATCGGCACTGTTAATTTACTTGTAGTGCAAAATAAACTGTAATCGTCCCTGTTTATAACAGTTACTGTTTTATATTGAAATGCTATGTTACTTAAAATGTACATATATTGTTTAATTAATAAAATGATAAATAAGTTTCGAAAAAATGACGAATTATTTTGACTGAAAATTTAACGAAAAAGTCGACTCTTGATGATTTTGGGGCCATCCGATGTTTAAGACGATGTTTAAGGAAAAAGCTATACTAACTTTTCGTCATCTTTTGCCTTGTTCTTCTGAACTGAAATTTTGAATACTCATTTTGAAACAACTTTAATGCATCATAACAAATGATCGACATTGTTTTCTTCCACAGCATAACCATTTTTCATATATATCTTAATAGGTGACATATATTATGAAAATTGCTACCTGACACCTGGTTAAACAATTAAGCATATGCATTTATGATCTTCAACACGGAGAACTAGTTCACCGCTTATCTTTCACGGCAAAACAACCGTGGAATTCGATAACACGACTAGCAAATTTCATTCACTTAACAAATATGCTCCAATCGTAAAACGAAATTCGTGTGCGCTAACTAATCCCTGTGTATTTTAAGGTAGTTTCCAAAATAAACTTTTTGCTAAAACGGCAAATCTGATTAAAAGTTTTTAACCGATTCATTACTTCGTTACGTTTGAAATAGAACAAATATTACTGCTCGAAGGGTTGTCTGGTAATAAAATAATTATACCAAATTCATTTTCGAAATTGCCCGAAGCTAATAAAGTGGATGTATAAACAAAAACAAGCGCTCGATTTTTATAGCTGTGATATTTCGTATTCAGTTACAGTTCACTTGAGAGTAGTTTTACAAGCCTCATATGTTTTTAAATAAATATATATTGTATATTTGTTGGTATAAATCAGCCAGCAGATAAGGGTTGCACTGACAATTATTATTTCCCTATGCTAGATGAAATTAAGACATTAATTTCAATTGATCTAACTGGTTTTTAAACTGAATAACATTATTTTTTAATGTATTAAAAAGGTATTTTAAGCTAGTATATATCAAATCTCCTACAATTCATATCAATGAAGTCATATGTATGTTCTCTGATACCAAACAACTAGGTATGCTAATGAACAATTCCACATACAAACCTCTATTCAATAATTATCTAAAAAAAATTAATCTAGCTAAATTTACTAACCTGGTTTAATGAAAACACTCTATAAATATCTAAGTTCACTCTTAAAAATGAGAAACTCAACTACAATAGATGAGATCGAAAATTCAACTACAATAGATGAGATCTGACCCATTTCTACATTTTTACGATTGCTTTATCAGGTTTTTCATTTATATAAAGTTTAGTAATTAAAAAATAGGACAGCGATTTGAAACTATCTATTATGGATAAATAAAATGAATCGATTTGTCGATATTATTACAAATACAATTTGTAAAAAAAATCAAAAAGGGCAGTTAGAAAATGATTTACGAATACACGGTACTGGAAAAGCATGCAATTGGCGACCGAGCAAAAAATGGAAAGAAATTCCGAGGAAAATATTTTATAACACCTATATTATGCAGTAAATTCAAACACTTTTGTCATTATTGTTATTAATTATTAATAAAATTAATTTGTGATTTTAATAAAACAAACCTGATGTTACAACAACAAAATTTTGGGCTCGTCTTACCCAGTTTCTACAAACTAACACAAATGTTTGTCCATTTTGAACTCTTATGATACTGTCACAGAATTTGCCCCGCTCGCACCCAATTCGACGACTGTAGTATCGCGAAATGCTAGATTGCCCCGATCGCCCCTACGCGATTCTGGTAAACAAACAAATAATGCCAGGCATCGAGGCGTGACTGGAAATATAGGAAATCGACGAGAAGTGTTCGAGTCGTTCGAGAAAATGGAGATTCTAGAAAATACCTGGAATATTTTGGTCTATAAAAGAAGAATAAACGAACGAGTCTTGAATTAGTCTTGTATTACAATCTTAAATTGGAGTGTTTAGTTGGAGAGATCAAAGCGATTTAGATAGTGATTCATTAAATAGTGTTTAGTTGAGCTGTAATTAGTATTCAATAGTGTACAGAGTAGTTAATAAAGATAAGTGATTAATTAACGGATTGTTTAACTGGTAAAAGAAAAAGACGGATTAGGAAATCTGTGACAATACGTCTGCATGAATTAACAATAGTTGGTATCCACTTCGGTGCGATACACTTCACTTTTTAAATATCTCCACAAAAAAAGTCCAAACGATTAGATCGTGGTGGCAATGGTGGTCCTCCTTGTCCAATACCTTAGTATTAATGCTTAGATATGCTGTGCATGGTACGGATATTATTGAGTCTCGTGTACATGATACGCCACACAGCTGCAATACGCTTTGAACGTCCTGGACCTCCATCTCTTTCAAGATTCAGTTTCAAAATTCTCTCGTGTTGCACTACACTTGCACTCACTGTACACCGCAGTAAAAGTAGCTGCATTTGGCACACGCCTACCGGGAAATCATTCTGCTAAAACATTTTCACATCGCTATAAATAATTAAAATGATATCCACCAACTCCGAGTTGCTATATACACGTAAGCCATTTTTGACACTTGAAAAACTAAGGACTTCATCGTTTCTTGACTCGTTTTACACAAAAGGTTAATACCTACAAAATGTTATCGGATTTCAATATTCGGAATCGCCTGGTTAGTAACTACAGCCCAGCGATGTAAAGGTTGAATGTAGGTACTACAATTTTAATATTTTTTTACTCGAAAATTATTTAAGATATTGACTCCATTTGTCATGACGCAACTATTCCCAAAGTTCTGAATCGACAATTTTGATAATATCGATGCATTGATAATATTTAATCTGAATTATTATCGATGTATCGATAAATACTCTCAATCTTACTGATATTAAACAATATATGTAAAAATGTCAATGCTTAATTTTTATCGATTTAGAAGTGAGAGAATAGTGCATTTTGCAGAATAATTAAATTGATAATGTTTGTTGTCACAAGATTTCTCCCTGATCAGCTCCCCTGCAAGACAGATTAATTATAATCTTCTTTTGAGATGCAATGGAATAGATCAAGTCTACACCTTGGAACTGTACAGAAAATTCGAAACGAGAGATCAGAGTTTCGTCAATTTAGTTGATTAATTGGAAGCATTTAGCAATTCTGTAATTTGAATGTATAAGATTGATTAATCCAGAAAAGTTAGCTAACATTTGTGTAGGAGAAATAGTTGAAGAGAATAATAGTAATATTTATATTTGTATTTCTTCGATTTGTGACAATGATCATTTATTTTATAAAATGCCAGTGGCAATATAAAACTTTCCTTATTCTTATTATCAGGTGCTTCAATGCAATTAATTATTATTCTGTAATATATCTCAATGAGAAGAATTTTCGATATTCTGCCTGAGGTGCTTCAATGCAATTAATTATTATTCTGTAACATACCTCAATGAGAAGAACTTGCGATATTCTGCCGGCGGCGCCAGTCATAATTCTTAAATATTGTATTGTGTTATTTTACAAGGCATTTGACCCACAACCAAAATTTCCAAAACCTCCTGTTTCGAGCGTTCATATTTGAATGAAAACTGAAAATGCCAAAATCCAAAAAGTTTTCAAACCACTTTTTCTGTTGCCAATATCGACTTAAATAAAGACGACTCTTTTACGTAAAATTGTTAAAAAATATGAATTGGTCGAAAACAATGTAAAAAAATTGAATTAAAAAATTTACGGGTTGCACTTTTCATAATCACCACATTAAAAATCAATAAATTCGAACACGGTTTGATATATGAATATACCTATGTATGTTATATTTATATGTGTAAAATATGCTCATTTACTCTTAAAACTCAACCTATTTTATTTAACTATAATCTCAACGCTACAGTTCTTAAACGTTGCAATAGTATTAAGGACCTTGGAGTTATCATGGATGACAAATTATCTTTTTCCAATCACATTAACCAAATGGTTAACACTGCATATAAAACATTGGGCTTTGTTATTAGAAATTCCTCAAATTTTAATGACGTTGCTGCTTTAAAATGCCTCTATTATTCTCTAGTACGCTCGAAACTTGAATATTGTAGTATTATTTGGTACCCGTTTTATAGAACACATATTGATTTAGTGGAATCAGTTCAAAGGCGTTTTCTAAAGTTTTTGTCTTATCGTACTGATGGTTACTATCCACCTAGGGATATAACCACAGTTTGTTGCTGCAAAGATTTAGTTTTGATTCTTTACATACCAGAAGAGTGCTTTGAGTTTGTCACTGTTATTTAAATTATTTCACAACCGAATTGATTCAGCATCTATGTTGAATATGTTTGACCTACGAGTTCCTAGACTTGGATCACGGGATCACTGTATGTTCTATTGTCATAATGTAAGAACTAATTTAGGCATGAAATCTCCAGTATATGTTATGTCTATCAATTTTAATCAAATATCCAGCTTATGTGATTTAAATACCTGTACTCTTAAAAATTTATTATTGGTGGGATCTCAATTTTTTCGTGATATTTAGGTTAATTAATACTTGATCTGTAGTTGTGTTGTTTGTTGTGGTATAAATTTCTGTACAAACTGTTAGTATCACTTATCACACTGACGTATTGTATGTAACTTATTAAGTTTCCTTTATTTTGTTAGAAATATTCTCACACTTTTTATTTTGTCCTGTAAATGGATTATTTCTGTTGGGCAATAAATGCATTATTATTATTATTATTATTATTTTTTGAAATCACAAAAAAAATAATTCAAAAATGCACAGAGCGTTTCATTAAAAAATATATTATTGCTTTTTGTACCCCTGCACATCTGCACGTCACTGAGCTTTCACTTATTAAAAGTGATCAGTTACAGCCCTACCCTGTACATGCATAGTAAAAATGATTGTCATTATTGCCCTAACAGTTTAGAGGTTTAAATATAAATTAGGTCACTGTCTTTAATTGAAAAAATATTTTTCAAATACTAACTTTTATTATTGTTTGTCAGAACAAAAAATATATATATAATTTTAGTAGATAATAAATCACTATTTAGAAGTTGAACTCTCTGTATCGTGGAGTTGTAATGTTTTAAAGAAAATTACATTTTTTCAAACTTTATATTATACATACCTACTATATTTTTAAACTGAAACAAATATTAACTAAGAGTAAGAGTAAGTAAACTTGCCTGAAATTATTAGCAATTTTCTTATTTTACTGAGCCCTTCTGTTTTATTTATTACATCCAGTTCATTTAACCTAGTTATTATATTTTTCATATAATTTATACAAAGATAAATAAAATACTACACATTCCAAGAACTATTTTTTATTTTATAAAACGGAAACAAAATTTTGTGATGTTCAGAAACTTGTAACGAATGTTTTTTGCTGTTCGTTATTTTAATAGCTCATCTCACGTTTTTCCGCTTTGTAAATTAAAACTACCATATCTGAATCTTTGTGATTTTTTTATTTGACTAGAATTAAATTAAATGGATTCGATGAGAAGCATTGTTTAAAACTGAAGCCTACGATTGTGTGTACTTATATAAAACCCCTAGAAATTTGGGCGAACAACAAATAGAATCCCCTATATTTTCATCAAGTGCCGCTTTCTGGAAGTTATTTTAGGATCTGGGGAAGTTAATTGACTTCGTTTGTAACAAAACAATCACTGCTTTTCTTAAGGAAACCTCGGACATCTAACAGAGGAACCAAAATGTATATAAGCTAGAGGAGAATGTAGAAAATTAGCAGTGCTGTTCTCCAAAGAATGTTAATGGAAAATTCCCAAATTTGGAATACAATATTGGTATTGTTTAAAGGCTGATACAAGGCAAAATTGTTATTTATCTACTTGATATGAGTATAACATGTACAGGGTAATTCAAAACTTATCTAAACAAATTTTAGAATAGGTGCATCATGAAAAATGGAGAAAAAGATATTTGTACTATCTTTAAAGTATCCTAGCAAATAATTATTGAAATTGTAGTATTTTAAACCTTAACATCGCTGGGCTACTGTAGTCTACTACTGAAATCCTAAACTATAAAAATTATTATACCAATAAATTAAAATTATTTCAAATTAAATGTCGACAATGTCAATAGTGACTTTAACCTGTCAATCAATTACCTACTTATCTAATGAAAAAAAATTACCCTTTCTGTAATCGTTTTTTTATATATTTTTAGGTATTAACAATATTGTGCGAAACTAACTACTCTGCGGACTAAAGCCCCGACCAGCGTTGACCCATACCCACAATATCTACCCCGATCTACCCATATATTCTTTATTATTAGCTACTATCTTTACTGTATTGGAAAGGTATTTTAAGCTAATATAAATCAAATCACCTACAATTCCTATAAATGAAGTCATATGTATGCTCTCTGATACCAAACATCTAGGTATGCTAATGAACAATTCCACAGACAAAGCTCTATTCAATAATTATCTGAAATAAAAATTAATCTAGCTAAGTTTAGTAACCTGGTTTAATGAAAACATTCTATAAATATCTAAGTTCACTGTGGGAACTCGAAAATGCAACAATAAATGAGATCTGACCTATTTCTGCATTTTTAGAATTGCTTCTTCAGGTAGCCTCCTTTAAGTTGAGTCAAATATATATCTATTAAAATTATTATGCCAATAAATTAAAATTATTTGAAATTAAATATCGACAATGTCAAAAGTGACTTTAACCTGTCAATCAATTAACCTCTTATTTAATGAAAAAATATTTACCCTCTACCTATGTAATCGGTTTTTTTTATATATATTTTTAGGTATTTACAAAATTGTATGAAACTAACTGCTCTGCAGACTAAAGCTCCGACTAGCGTTACATTATATCCGCAATATTTATGAATTTGATTTTGTGAATGATCGATGAGTTGGACGAAGAGGACCGATACGATCTCCTGACTTTAAATCCTTTGGACTTCTTTTTGTGGGAATATTTAAAAAGGGACACTAGTGATGATTTATTCGAATTATAACTGCTACCAATAACTTACGAGTCCAAAGCGGACAAGAATGAAACATTTGTGTTGTTTCGAAGAAACTGGATGAGACTGACCTAAATGTGTTTACAAGTAGATGGACAAACCAGTTTTTGTAACATCAGGTATGTCAAATTATTTTCTAACTGCTATTTTTTCACAAACTCGTATTTGTAAGAGACCTAAACATAAAAAAAAAATTTTTGGGATAAGTTCCGAATCACCCTGTATAATTTTTCAGTCAAAATTAAAGTGGAAATGAAAAATTTAAAAAATTACTACATATCAACAGTGGCTTAGCCAGATATTTGCCATGGAGGGAGGGGGTGGTTTGAGTACAGATCTTTGCGGTAACATTTGAGAATTTGAGATTGACAATTGAAAAAACCGGCCGCTCCAATCATTACTGTTCCATATGCGCCCGCGGAAAAAATTATATGGGACCCATCCAATGCCACCCATGGGGTTACGCCACTGCATATCAATAGTGAATGTGTGAACGTAAATATAATTAAAGAATTTCGAAATTCCAAAGCACAAGAGCATCAAGTCAGTATTATTTAAAGTTATTTTATAGTTGATTTTATTTTAATTGCAATATTTCTGGAATAAATACGAATATACTCAAGTCAAGAATTCAGACGTCTTACGTCATACGAACAAATGAATAATTCAGTATATTTTCATCAAAATATTTATGAAACTACAACTGATAGTACTAAAACTATATACTACACTAAAAGTTTGCATTATATATTGCACTAAATTGCAAAAAACGGTTGTTTTTAACGCGAACAAATATCGAAAATTACGTTGACAATAAAAACAAATGTGTAACGTCAGCCGTGACGTAAGACGTCTGAATTCTTGACTTGAGTATAACTAGAGTTGACAAAATTACAACATTCCTAAGAAATCAGTAACCAATACTGTAAGGCTCACATTAGCCAATATACGAGTAAAATCAGGTCACTGTTGATATATCAAAAATCTTGATTATATGTTGAGGTATAGATGCAGATGAAATTAAGTTAGTTGGTATTAGCACTCCTGTATCAAGATGGTTAAATTTTGGGAAGCATCTTGATGCAAAACTTTAACCTGGGTAGAAAATAATTGTGTTTTATTTTCTTCTTGTTCCTAAATTTCACTTCTTTAGTGGTTGTTTACTATAGATTTTTCAAGTGTAATTCAATATTGGTCGGAACATTAGCCCACAGAGTGGTTGTTCAACAAAATTTCGCGTTTGTAAATACAGTAAGTGTTCAATATTTTCGCCATACTTTATCCTTTTAATTGATGATTTAGTCTTTCTCTCAACTTTTACTTATGACATTATTTTAACTACATAAGTTGTTGACTACTTTACATAAATAATGCTTTATGCTTTAAATTTTACAACTAGAGTGAGATTTGTTTGTATCTTCATTAAAGATATAGCTAATTCTTAAAAAGCCATAAGTTGGAGATGCCGTTTTTAGGCTTATACGTACTAAAGGTTGTAGTCATAAATTCTCTTGTCTCATTAGCATAAGATGCCGCTTAATTTATCGCCACAGAGTTGAATTTGATGTTCCATTTATTCACCACTGCTGTTTTAGTCAAGGATAATAAATTTGTATGTGTGTTTTACATATTACTGTTTTTAATTAAAATACGTTGCATTTAATGCAGAAAATACAATGTTCTGTGCTGATTTCTAAAACAAAATTGAAATACTGTTTCAATATAATATTGTAAATCTTTTAATCTACTGATTCAATTTCTTGCCTGATTCATGAAAAATATGTAACTTTTCGATTTGTATGTACGGACCAACCAAACTTGATCCCTAGATGTGTCCTCATTAGACAGAGTACAACGATTTTCTTTTCATTTACAAGTTGGTGTTCCTGTGTGTCCAATGTTCCTGTAACATATCAGTTTTCTCTAGTACTTTGAACTAGATTAATGATGTTAGGGCAGATTTGTTCTCAAAAACAATCTTCATATAAGCGAGAAGCAGCAGCCGTATTTTGATAATATTCATGCTGATTCTATCATAATGTCATTCATTTTAAGATAATATAGGGAAAAGTTAGTATAATACGATGACACGATTAAAAAAAATTAAATGCATATTTACGCGGAAATATATATATACACAGCGTCAAAAATCTTGGACCCCCCCTCATTCCTGTTAAAGAAATCTTTTTGTGAGAAAAACCAAATACGTTTATAAAAGTATATTGTTTTCTGAATCTTTTTTTTTTGTGTGAAAGTAATATATTCGATAAACTGAGTAAATTAAAAACCAGCAAATGTGTGACATTTTTGACAAAATTTATTAAATCAAAAAGAAGTAACAAAGCAAGTTCTCTAATTGACTAATAGTCGGTATGACCTCAGCCACACTCCAATAACATATTGACACGTCTGTGCATTGAGATAATCAAGCGGTTAACGATCTCTTGCGGAATATTGTTCCATTCCTCTTCTGCCGCTAAGACTAACTCATCTGTAGTATGAGGTGGAGTAATATGATCATGAATGGCTCTAGCAACGAAATCCCACATGTTTTCAATAGGATTCATGTCAGGATAGTTGGCTGGCCAATTTAATCTATTGATATGTTTCGAATGTCTCTTGAACCCTTCTTGCGCGATGTGGTCGAGCGTTGTCGTCCACAAACACAAAATTTTTACCTAATGCATTACGTAGGGGGTAGATCATGGGCATGATAACTTGTTCGATGTAAATTTGACTGGTCGTATTCTGTGATATGCAAATTAATGGGGTGCGGCGGTTGAATATTATTCCACCCCAAAACATTACGATATCCCCCTCATACGGAGCAACTACACGGGGAAAATGAAGTCACTATTGACGACCTGGTTCTTTCCAGACTCTTTGTCAATTGTCATCAATAACCAGCCCAATTCTGGTTTCGTCCGCAAATAAGACCCACCGCTACTGGCGTAAAAGCCAACGCCTATGGTCTTGCGCCCACTGGAGACGGACAGCACGATGTCTTGGAAGTAGAGTGGGAACCCGTAATGGTCTCCTAGAACGTAAATTTGCGTTGTGGAGTCGTCTTCGAATAGTAGGCGTCGATATCGGAGAAACGTACCTTGAAAGTAGGCCCTGAGAGCTGAAGCTGAAGATGTGCAGTGTCTACAGGCATATTGCACCAATCCTCCCTTTCATTAGATACTCGAGGACGTTCATTACGTGGTCTGTGTTCCACTGTATCAAATTCTTCATATCTCTGTACTATTCGTACAACAGATAATGTAGGAATGTCCAACATGTTCGATATCTGATTATTAGAATGTATAGCAGTCATTCTTACTCGGGTAAACGCAGAAATTCCATGTCCTGGCATAATAATGTACAAAAATTCAAAGGAACACTTGGCTGAATACACTGCCTATCTGACCAGATTTGTAAAACAAAATAAAACAAATAGTATAAAGAAAATTAGAGAACATATAAGATGCATCAGTACAACAATAAATACAAAATTAAAAAAGAATAGAACACATAAAAGGTTAACCGAAAAGCTGCTTTATATCACGAAGTGTACAAGATAAAGCATCTAAGTTTCTCTCTCCTTCATAATAGTTACTTAAAATTTGATGGATTGGGGATTTAACTAACATATTTGTACAAGCATGTGGTATAGCAAATAAACTGTTAAATCGACTATTAGATCTCGGCACTCTAAAATTGCAAATTAGTAATTAATCTGATTTAATAATGTAATGAATAATTTCAAAAAGAATTAATATAAAATGCAACCGACGTCTAGAAATAAGACTTTGTAATTGTTGAAAACGGTTATAGAATACGTTTTGCGAAATTCCTCGAACAGGATAGAAAAAAAAAAATCTCTGAACCTTTTCAAGCGCAGAAATATGACATTCATAAATTGCGCATCATATGTTGGAGTAGAATTCAAGCTTTGATCTAATAAATGCATTATACAACAGACGAAGATTTGAAAGGTCTTTAAATTCTCTCGAACGTATAATAAAGCTAAGAATTTTCTATGCCCCCGCTATGCAAACATCCATATGCCGTGCAAACCTAAGTTTAGAGTCAAATAAAATTACTAAATCTTTAATGACTTCAGACCTCTTAAGACATTACTTTAAATTTCACTGCGTTTAGTGGTAGCTTGTTTGTAACACATAAATTGTTAAATTTACATTTTCTTAGTACCAAATGTCGTGAAAATCGTGCTGTTCTTAAGATAAATATTTATTAGTCGACGAGACAAGAGGAATTTATTGTAGTGTTTTGTACAGACCTTTTAGAGACATTTGTTACTGGATTAGATAGGTATTTTAAGCTAATATATATCAAATCTCCTACAATTCCTATCAATTAAGTCATATGTATGCTCTCTGATAACAAACATCTAGGTATGCTAATGAACAATTCCACAGACAAAGCTCTATTCAATAATTATCTAAAATAAAAATGAATCTACCTAAATTTACTAACTTGGTTTAATGAAAACATTCTATAAATAACTAATTTCAATTTTGAAATTGTGGGAACTCGAAAATGTGGCCTCCCTTAAGTTGAGTATCTAACTATAAAAATTATTATAACAATAAATTAAAATTATTTGAAATTAAATATCGACAATGTCAAAAGTTATTAATCTGTTAATTAATACGACCTACTTAATTAGTAACAAAATTTTTACCTTTTATGTAATCGTTTTTTTTTATATGTATATTTTTAGGCATTAACAATATTGTGTGAAACTAACTACTCTGTGGACTAAAGAGACACTCTCTATACAATTGTTTCTATTTCAACAGCTGAATATCCTCAAATTAATCATAACTTCAGTAATGGTTACAAACATTTCTAACAGTGATATGACAAAAAATTGATTCAACTGATCAATTTGCTACAATATAACCAAGAGACAATTTGAAAAACCGCATAAGAATTCGCCTCACGTCCCCAAGATTTTCCACATCGAGAATAAAACTGATCCTCTGTATAATGATAACTTATAAGAATAAAAGAAAATTGCATTAGCCGAAACCCTCATTCCTACCAAGGTATATCTAATGGTATTACTCTTTTATGTTCAGTTTTATTTGATATGCGGCCGATTACCTAAACTTTTCTGTTGCGTCCCAAATTCGAGAAACTCGGCATTATCAAATTATTGTCGTTTACTGGAGTTTTGATTTCTCTTCCTGATTTATAAAAAACAAATTTGGCGTGACAGCCGACAGATCCTGTCAGCAAATTTTATTTTTACGCGTTTGACTGAAACAAATGATTAAAATATCACAGACGATTTGCGATTCTCATGTTGACGTCGCAGAAAATTAAATGTAAATATAATACAATTATTAAAATTATTATAAAGAAAATACTTAAATACTTGCAAATATTAAACTTATTGTAAAGAAATTACTTAAATACTTACAAATATTGAAATTATTGTAAAGAAATACTTAGTAGGTAATACAAAAAGGCTTATTGATGTGGCACGATTAATGAGTGTCAAATGAGATATTAGGATTAGTTTTTTGAATCAATAGAGCATCGATTTTGTTCTAATAATCCGCGGATCTATTGTATTTTATTAAAAACATACTGTGGTCATGTTTTTATATTAATACACATCTATCACATATCACAATATCACAGCTATATTTTAGAATATACATTTTTTAAGCGTGTTGTTGGTTATTGTATAGAATGTAACAAAAAACTATGTCATTGCATTAACTGCACACTCTCAATGATAAAATATGATGGTGTTAAAGTTTGTTTCCCTCATTTTTTCTAATGTACGCCCATGAACATTTTTTCTCAATGTTGCAGTGTAAAATTTTATTTAGGGTATTTTATTACATTTCATAATTTATTGTCTGAAGCTATTTACTTGTGGCATAATTTTAGTTTTTCTTTAGTTTTATTGGGCTCTTGCCACACTTCTGAAAAAATGAAGATTAATTAAATAAGCCCTGGCGCCAAACGAATCAGTCAAGGGTTATTTTTGAAACTAAGTTTGCCTAACCAGAAAATCTCACACTGAAAAAAGCAGATAAGTAAAAAATAACAAAAATCACATCACTATCGCGCACTTCCGTATTTTTGATGTTTCGAAAATCTCTCTACAAACTTAGATCCAATAACACTGCAGTAATTTCTGAAATAAGATGACGTCATTGGTATTGTATTTGATTTTCACCATTCAACTCAGTATTACTTATATCTGAATTTTCAGTCATTTTAACAATTTCTGTGACTATGTATACAATACTATTACAACATTATTAATAGTTTATAAAGTTATTCTTACTAGGGGAACACCATGTAGGTACCAAATACCACATATTACCTTGCAAATTTTATTAGAACGCTTCTACCAATCTTATTTTTCTCTAGATTGAAATTTTGTTTAAATAAGCTCTCTCGTAATAAATTTATACATCTACATTATGCTTGCCTTTTGAAAATTAAGTTGAAACATCATAGTAAATTGTACCTAGGTATTTACTTATCTGTTGGATTTTGTGTCTACATAATTACATTGGTAACTAAAATTTTTGGTGACTATATCATGTGTACTTGACTTATATTGTGACTTTGGTCTTGGAAAGTACACTTTCAAGTGCATTTTTACACTGTTACTTAAACATATCTTAGGGAGGCCATGCAAAATAATAATAATGAGCTTATCTAATATTGCGTAAATTAAGCTTTTTTCAAGGATTAAGTTTTAATAATGGTTTATGCATACTCAAATGCTGAAATGGCCAATATTGTTTACCTTTATGGCCATACAGAAGGAAATGGTACTAAAGCTAGGCGAATTTATATGGAAAGATTCTCAAATGATCTAACTCCAAATCCAAAGATGTTCAGAAATATTTTTCAACGCCTTTTGGAGTCAACCTCAGAAAGATCCAATTACTGGAATACCTTTGAGTGTCAAAACACCTGAGTTGGAAGAAGCTATTCTACACGAAATTGAAGAAGACCCAATATTACTACAATAAATTACTTTGACCCGTTCTGAATCATCAACAGTTATGCCCGTATCGCATACAAAATGATCAAGTTTTACTACCGCAAGACTATTCTGCTCGCCTACAATTTTACCACTGGATTTCGCAAAAAATTTAACATATTGTTGCCATATCGTTACCGACGAAGCTATTTTTTCCACAGATGCTATAATGGACTTCCACAATAAACGTTTGGTCAGATGAAAACCCTAATGCCAAATGTAATCTTGATAGGTCTTACTTTTTATAAAGAACTTTAACCGGTGCCTCCTGCGACACCGACATTTTCTTGAAAACGTTTTACCTGAACTACTTGACGATGTTCCCAATGCGCTAAGACAGAGAATGAGGTTAATGCACGACGGGACTCCTCCACATTTGAGTTTGACTGCTCGTGAATTTTTAAATGAAATATTTGGTAACAACGTGATTAGACGAGGTAATAAAGAACCAGGTCAACTTTGGCCAACGAGATCACTCGATGTTAACTCTATTGATTTTTTTTGTTTGAGGACATCTCAAGACATTAGTTTACAAGGATCACATTGAATCTGAGGAACACTTACGCCAACAAATTATTGCTGGTTGTGATGTGGTAAGAGCTACTCCTGGAATTTTTACACGTATTCGAACTGCAATGTACTTTGACTGAGGGTGGCCATTTCTAACATTAGTTATAATAAATCATAGTAAAATAGGGGGGTCGCCTAGCTCACGTTGACCGGCTGAGAGGTCGATCTTTCAAGTTAAGCAGCGTGGACGCAGGCCGGAATTTGGATGGGTGACCAGACTTGGGCCTGTGCTTGGACTGAGACTGTAGTCCGCCCGAGGTCTGAGGTCTGGCCGCTCACCATGTTCCGCCGGTGCGGTTGCTTGGTTGGGAGATCGATCTTTCCGGTTAAGGAAGCGTGGACGCGGGCTGAGTTTGGATGGGAGACCAAACCTGGGCCGAGACTGTGGCAGTCCTCCCGGGGTCTGGACACTCAACATGCTCCGCAGACGCACGTGTGGCAGGGCAGAAACCCCCCGATAAATGGAAATGAGGACAGAGCAACAAAAAAATCTCTGTAACTCGGACCCATACTATCACATATAATCTGTAAGAGACTTTGCCACCGAGCCATCCATATTAATTGAATGGTTTGAAAGAAGAACTCTCTTAGTTTGGAGGATGTACAAAGGGCCCAAGGGCCTAAGTGCTGCACTGGGAAGCAATTTCCGCTGCACCTCCACACAATTACATACATACATACATACATAGTAAAATAATTCAATTCTTAATTAATTATTTTGTTATTTTATATATATTTTAATTAATGCAATGAATATCGTAAATATGCACTTGATCAAATGGTTGTTAATCGGTTTAGAATACAAAAAAAAATATAAAGAGACAAATGGTAGAGATAATACAATGGTGCATATGATGACCTATTTTATTTGCAATATTATACAGGGTGATATATATTTTCTTTGACAAATAATAATCGATGATACTTACACCTCCGCCACTGACGAGATTCTAATGCCTGTAATTTTTTATTTCATACACTTACTGTCATACTAAATATGCACTAAATTTGGTTAAATTATTTCACGCGGTTTAAAAATTAAAAACTGATTTTTTTTTTAAATTTTGACACGCTGTAGCTAAAGAATGGTTTTCCTAAAACTCCACATTTATGTAACAAAAAACCCTTATTTTTGGCCACAGAATATGCCCTTGGATTTTTGACCTAAACTTAAGGAACACCCTGTATAATCTTATACAAGAATTAGTTAATCTTTCAATAAAGTATTACTATACTTGGGAAATTGACATTCTTGATACTAGTAGGTATAGCTTTCTTTCCATGTAGTCAATCAGTTTTGACATTAGTCAAGTTTAAGAAAAATGGCACTTCTGTTCCTGAAGTTTGCTGATGACTTTTATTAGAACAAATAAAAGCCCCACGAATTCCCCATTCACCTTTGACACCTCATTCATAATGCATTCACTGTGAAAATAGGATGCACTCACTTCCAATTCCTTCCTATATTTCCATTTAAGACAAATAGAGGTATTTCTGCACAACACAAGACGCTTCAAGGGATAAGTTAAATTTTATTTCCCGCTGACAGCTGAAATCAATTTAAAAGCTAGGGATGAAAGCTTTCATTTATATTTGATGTTTCATAAAGGTTAAATTAAACATATTTCAGATATTCATTTTCTAGTTGTCACACCGAGAAAAATTAAACAAAAAATTTACATAAAAGATCTTTTTTGCTTTACTGCTTCATATCTTGTTTCTTTCTCTATGCTTACAAACATTTAAAATGAAAATGTTTTATTTTTAATGTATCGTAAAAGTGAAAAGTAAGAAAGAAGTATGTTTAATTGACGCAATACGTTTGTTCATAATGTTCGAATAATTAGAATCCTGTTGGAATATTATACAGCGTATATATAGAGCCACTTACCCTATAACAAATGTCTGTAAAATTTCAAAGAAATAATTTATATTTACAAAATATTTACCTTATTAGATATGGTCATTTTATAGTTATCTCATGTAATTTTACAAATACCTATTGTGGAAATTTACAATGTTAATTTATAGAACACCTAAAGCGTGTAATAGTTCTATTATTCCCAGAATATAATATTATAGTAGTTCTATTTCACTTTGAAATTTTAGCAGCAAATCGTGTAGTTTTGTAAATTTAATAAAAATTACCAATATTATGTATTTTTACAGGGATAGCTATGGTAAATACATTCCAATGCATGTGCCTACAGCGTCCCGAACCAATAATGGTCGACTTGTCTATACAATCATGTGCACTACAGATAAAGTCCCATATTTTTAGTGCTTTAGAGACGAACGTTTGAACAAAAACAGTGCATTTCGATATCTGTCCAAATTTCCGTGTCTACATTTTAATATTATTGGAAGAGCTAAGTTTACTAAGACATACCTGGCAGAATAGAATCATTAAAGATTTTCAAAACTCAAATACACTTTTGAACATATTAAACGCAAGAAATGAGATCTGATCTATTTCTACTGTTCTAGTATTGCTTCTTCATGCCTTCTTTAGCTAGATTAATTTGTATTTTAATCTAACCTTGTTTATGAAAGTTTTCATTAGCGTACCGAAATATTTGGTATCAAAGAACATGATTTTATTAAAAGGAATTATGAGAAAATTTAGTTGAATTAGCTTAAATATATTTTTGTAAAAGCGTTTCGAAATTGATATTGATTAGGTACAATTGTGTAAATTGTTAAAATGAATACTAGAGGCATCCACCTTCTCTTCTCTAACAGCAGGTACTAGTGGTCGAAATGAATCAATTGCTAGTAGTGGCAATACTGCTAGCTTCTGCTTCTGTATGAATTTCTTTGAATTTCTTATTTGGTGTATCTTTCTGACCTATGCCTCTCTTTGTTATTTCGTTTTTCTGTTCAATGGAACTTTCTGAACTTAATCGCCAAGCTCCATGTCGCTTTGAAAGTGCCATGTCCGCTCCAGAATCTGCCAACATTGTTACACAGCTGCACCGGAAGCAATGGCCAGTGTATTAATTGGCGTTGGATAGTCGGGGGTAATACCATAAGAACTCAGATTAAGCCGGATATTTTTTATGCTTCTTTTCGAGTACTTACTGTCGAACAGCTACTATTATTTCTACTAATCGTATCGTTATTTCTTTTGAAGACGCGGAAAGCAAAAATAAATAAAAAATCACACTGGCCGCTCGCATTGCCTTTATCATTTGAAAAACAAGTTGAGAGATTACTGCCTTTCAGCAAAATTTATTTGAAAACTATAATAATATACCAATAAAAGGAACGATAACCAACGAACATAAATAACGCGCAACAATGTGATCAAATTCTCAATAGGACTGCATTGCTTGCAATTTTCAGATCAACGACATCGATTTAGTTCGAACGGGTAAGATAACGGGCGCCTTCAAATTTGATTCGAGTAAAAGAGTAATATATTGCCCTTGGCTCTACAACTTAAACCGTAAGAAAAATATCTTGCTGGGTTTGTCATTACACTGAGTAAGGATGTTTTTATTCATTTACGACATTTTTTATTCTAATTAAATAAATTTTATATTTGTAATTTTCTATGGTCCTTCGAACCGGATATTAATAATGCTGTAGCTTTGATACTTTTAGTAGGTACTTGTAAATTAATGAAGGATCTTAACTCGAAACGGGATGGTAAATATATCATTGCTTGTTTGTTTCTGTACCTCTATCTCTATATGTTTTTGTGAGTTTTATTACACCCATATCACCTGATTGCGCAAGTCAGAGATGTGAATATAAGATATATTGGAAGTCCTTATGGTGAGACGGACCATTAGCCAGTGTCATATATACTGGAAACAATAAGTTGGTCAACGAAAAATGTTTGGAGTGGGTCGCGAGCACTGCTCGTAAAGAAGAAAATCCGGCAAACGATATGAATGATATATTTGCAGTAATAAATGAATGGAGACGTGTAAGTAAAAGTTTACATTTATCATCTTAAAAGAGTTGTCGTGCTCGTGGTTTACACCACTGCGAGTCCATTTTGCCTCTGAAATGATGTCGTTTACTTAAAATTTGATATTTGCATTTACATGTTTCTGTTGCAGAATGATAAAAGTTATACAGGGTGGATCGCCGAAAACAAAACGGATATTTAATATAATTTTTATTGTATTTTGAATCTTATTAAAAGCCGTTTCTCTTTTTCCATTTAATTTAGTGATTGGTTAATTTAGTCTACTTATTTTTTTATCTTCTAAGTGATGATATATAGGGTGATACAGAACATATAAAAAAAATAATAATGCACTAGTCCGTTATAAAACCTGACACCTGATACGGACAAAAAATTGAAAGAATGTCTCAAGGAAAGAAATAAATAAATAAAATTTTATAACACGTATTTCCAATTTCCAAATTCAACTACATTTGCCGCTATTGTTATTATTAATTAAATAAATAATTTGGCATAGGCACCTGATATTACAACAACTATTCAAAATTTTCTTCACTGACGTGTAAACACATTTGAACCCTTCTTACCTTGTTTCTACAAAGTAACACAAAGGTTTTTGGTTCCTGTCCGTTTTACACTTGTAAGTTATTGGCAGCAGCTATAATACGTTTGCGTAAATCATCACTAGTGCCCACTTCCGTGAGATACACTTCATTTTTTAAATATCGCCGTCTAAAGGATTTAAGTCAGGAGATCGTGGCGGCCATGGTACCGGTCCTCTTCGTCCAATCCATCGTACTCCTTGAACTTCATTAAGGTACTCCAGAAGATTTTGTCGAAAATGAGGAGAGCATCATCATCATGCGAGAACCACATTTGGAGTCGGACAGCTAAGGGCACATATTCTAGAAGTCTAGGCAGAATGCTTCAAAGGAACTCGAGATACTGAACTCTATCTATTTAATTTGGTAATATCAATGGTCCAATCACTGTAGATTGGGACATTATCTGCGTTTGAGCGATTTGCTTGGTAGTTATTCTCTTCAACAATCTCTAAACTGCATTCATCAGCTGCTGCAATACGCCGTGGATGCCCTACACCTCCATCTCTTCAGTAATTCGGTTTGAAAAATCCCGTATCACGCCCGCGTTGCACTACTGCAGTAAAAGTAACTGCATTTGGCACAAGTCTATCGGGAAATCGTTCTTCCGTACAGACGAGAAACTGCTAAAGCATTTTATCTTACTTCGCCATAAATTCCATATCCATCAACTCCGAGTTGATATACACGCAAGCCATTTTTGACACTTGAAAATCCAATGTAAACACTATCGTATAAACGTTAATACTACAATCTCATTTCAGTATTCGGAATCGCCTGCATTCCCATGACACTAGAAACTACAGAAGCCCAGCGATGTAAAGGTTGAGAATGCTTCAATGATTTATTTCTCGAAAACTAAGAATTTTACAAAATATTTTTTTACGGCATTGGCTCCATTTTTCAGGAAGAATCTATTTCCATTTTTTTTTTTTGATAAGTTGCGAACCACCCTGTATCTATGTAAACAAAATTAATTTTGTAATCATGTATTTATTATTATTTCCTTAGTTATTTGTATATTTATTTTTACTACTACTACATTTACTGTGACTAAATTGAAGAATACATATATTATTTTAATAGTCTCAGTTAAATTCTTATTAATTCGATGAAATGTACTTTGACCAAACAAGCCGTCTTTAGCACCACATATATCAGCATTATCGCATTTGGGTAGACTAGATTACAACCGCCATTGTCATCTCGAACCCCATTTCACGCTGGCATAAGGGTTTGAAGAAATAAATTCATTAATGGATTCCTACCCAAGCCTAAAATTTATATATATTGTCTAGAAACGTTTCTTTCGAGCACGCTCGTATTCGAAAGAGTTGATAAATCTTTTTTATTGTCTAGGTCTATGCTGTTTTCCATAGTTGGAAGAGGCCTTTCGGACAAAAGGAAATTTGTTAGGAAAGGGGTTTTATATATTTTATTGTATGGATACCGAACCCCGAATAACTTTCTGGTCAGTTATATTACAAGATACAATGAAATAAATCATTTTCTAGAGAAGTTTACCTGTTAAATTTCATTTCTACGCAGACATTATTTAAAAATATATATTTAGGATTTCGTGAAGAGTTATATTAAAGGAGCTTGTTTGTAATTACATCTGAAAATGTGTAACATAGACTGATAAAATTTAATTATTTGACTAAGCAAAGCAAGATAAATATTCAGTGAATAAATAATAGTATATTATGAAATTACTTTATAATGCAACAGATTCTGGCATGAGTAAACTTTCACGGATGTTTCCAAGTTATATAACAACACACAAGTGCTATATAAAATTTTATTTTATAATTTTATCCGACAACAGAATTATGTTGTCTCAATGTTACTTCTTTGCTAGCAGTTTATTTAGAATGTCATTGTTACAAATTCACAAATTATCAAAGTGCTTTTATATATTACTATAGAACACTGATATGCGTTTTTTTTTAATACTAAAGAACACTGTGATTGTCATTTAGTTATTTTCTGATTTGCTGACGATAAATAGTGAATTTTTAATACAGAAAACTAATTTTTAAACAAAAATGGATCAGGAAGAATTTTCGCAAGAAATTATTGATAATGCAAATACATACAACCCTTAATTTTCATCCTTCTATCACAAACCCCTAATTTTTAATAGCCATTTTAGTAATTTAATCATTTTTTAACCCTGGCCGATAACTGATCGATCCCAAGGCCAAACAATGTCCGTTTGTGACTTAGATTTGAGCACACCATGTTTTTCACACGGACAATTATATGTGGCATGCTCTCGAGTGGGCAAACCATCCAGTTTGTTTGTGTTGGCTAAAGATGGACTCACTATAGTTATTTATGCAACAAGTGCAAAAAGTAACTGTTTATTGCACGCGACGTGAAATTGTTCAACGAGGCCTTCAGGCCGAGTAGGACAACACGTCGAGTGCAATAAGCACTTTTTGTACGAGTTGCATACAATATTTTTCTACGTTCATCCAAAAACCAAACAATGTTATTTACATGACACTAAGTCTAGAAAAATGTGACGTCAATTTGAACGTTTATGTTTGTCATGATGACAAAACGCTGTAGTAGAATGACAGATGAATGCAATAAACATTTTATTGCACTAGTGCAATAAAGAACCAGTTTTTCCACTAAATATAGTTCAAGTATTGTTTTTTGCATGAACGTAGAAAAAAAATATTGTATACATTGCACTAAGAGACTGACAATGTTTATTTTTTATTTGTCATAATTTGTGATAGAGACATAATTTGAAATTTATTAGTTAAGATAATAAAAGTACAATGAATTAAAAAAATGAATGTTTCGTGTTTTGTTATTCTTATAGGCCGTCATCGTTTACAGCGCTCCATTCCTCCTTTAGTCATACCTATACCACATCTCCACACACTTACAATAAATTAGTTATTTTTTATTTAACTACCAAAATATTCACTAGAAATAATTCATATGGCATAACAACGTTTTCCGGGTCACCTAGTAATAATATAGTAATTTGAACAATACTATTGATCAACATAATCTATAATTAATTCATAATTAATATTTAATCACAGACAATAAATTTTACCTACTTAATTTTTGATAATTACTTTAATTTAATTTGGTAATTAATAATTAATTTTGGTTATAAATTAATTAACTTTAATTAGACGGTTAATTATAATTATTTGAAATTTTAATTAACTATAATTTTGAAATAAGTACACAGAAATTTAAATTATAAAACAGTAATTTAAAATAATCAAACACATTACTTTGCTACAGAACGGATTGCGAAATACAAACGAAATTAAAACGAAGTAGGCATTTTTCCCGCATCCCTGTCCCTGGGTCCAATTAAATTAAAACCATTTGTCAGCCTCTAATTCATTTTAATTAGTAAAACAATCGAAGTGTCGAAACGAGCGTTGCGATTAAGTTCATAGCGAGGTGTCAGACAATGGATTTAATTCAGGTGACCTGTAAAACTAATCAGGACCTTTCCAGGCTTAAGGATCGGCAATCAGCTAGCGAATACACCCCGCTGCGGGCTCCCCTTACCGATGTATTACGTGTCACCCCACGGATAACAGCCAGTGAATCTACAATACGAGTCCCACACGTCGTTTTATTTTCAACTGTAAATGAAGGCGTTAGCAAATCCGAGAAAATCCGGAGCCGTTATTAGTCGGCCGGGAATTTTCCTTGGTGGAGTGAATGATTTTTTTAATGCTCTGTTTGACACATTTTATCCGGGAATCAATTACTTTTTTATGGTTTTGAGGCTGTAATTTACCATATTTATTAACGCAAAATATACAAAGTGTCCTCGATGCTTCGTTCTTAACTTTGGAAAATGACAGAGCATGGGTGGTCGCGCGGTTTAAGGCGTCAATACTTGAATCAAGGTGACTAGATCGCTGTGGCTATATTTGTGGAGAGGATTGGCACCCTCTCTCCGGTTATGGTAGGGTGGAAAAATGTTGGCTAAGGGGGTCAATGTGAGAGACTGATACCGGTTGACGTTTGACTAACCCCCTAATTAATGAGGTTTTCCAGGTTTCCCTAATTCCTACACTGAATGGTGGTTAGGTCCAACCAACGTAAGTCGTTCCTGGACGCAAATGCGCCCTGCTTAATAATAATATGCCGCCCCTTCTCCCGCACAAGTTTTCGACTTCTGGGCTAATCCTCGTGATTAGAAACAGGGGTAGAGATATTATTATAATTATATCTTTATACAAAGTTATTATCTCTGAATTAGTTTAACCTGGAATAACCAAATTTGGTGCATGAATTAGGTTTATTATTGGTTTTCTTTGATTATGAGTTCAAATGAAATGAAACACTAGAAGGTGTTCATTGACGGTGAGTAACCCCTAAAATTATACCAAACTTTTTTCCATTGATCGAATTTGAAAAGAATGAATATCACGCGCACTCTTGTTAAATTCAACATGCTTGGAGGTTTTCAAGAAATAATTAATTAAAATCAGATTTTAATAGTGTTTATTAGAAGAAATCAAATAGTCAGTAGCAGGCTTTGTCTTTAAAATTTGACAGTTAGTAATAAAACTATAAAATAAAAATGAGAAAAACAATTAAAACTAATGAAATTGTTAAAAATTGGCACTATTTTAATTTTCTCTATGCCGAAAATTGAAATTTGATAAATGATGATCGTTTCTTATAACGTTACATTTAATCAATCAATCAAACTTTCTTGGAATTCAATTGACAATGTTCCCCATAGAAAATAATCACATTTGTTGAGGTCTGGTGATCGTGGTGGCTAATTTTGAGGATAATTATGTCCTCGTCTTAACCATTTATCTTAAACTCAAAAAGTCCTTAACAGTAGCACTAAAATGAGGCGGTGCCCCATCATGCATAAACCGAAACTTTAATCTAATCTACGATTAAATCAGGGAGAGTATTTTGCAAAATAACAGGTTCAATCAGATAACGATCAAAAATACCAGCCCAAACATTTATCTAAAACCCGTGTTGAAATGTCTAGGAGATATAACATAGGATTTTACATCAGAATCTTCACAAGTTATGAATATTTCTAATTCCTCTACGACTGAAACAAGCCTTATCAAGGAAAATAATTTTCTTGTGAAAATGAATATCCTGATGCAAGATAATCTCAAAAGGTCACTCGTCGACCCAAATCTTGAGGCACTAGCTCTTGCACTTTTTAAATTCGCTGAATGTAAATTTTCCAGCCATTTTAACAATAAACAATAACAGAAATAAAATAGTTTTATTACTAACTGTCAAATTTCAGAGACAAAGCCTACTACTGCTTTTTTGATTTCTACTAATAAACACTATTAAAATCTTATTTTAATTAACCAATTTTTTCCTGAAAACCTTAAAGTTCTTTAAAATTAACAGGAATAGTATAATGGTTGAAATAAAATTCTGCGCGGGATATTATCATTCTTTTTAAATTCGATCAGTGGAAAAAAGTTTGGTATTATTTTAGAGGTGACTTATTCTCACGCCGTTATTTTATTGGCGAACGGTGGCCTTGTATGGATTAGGATCGAGCGGTATTATCGCTCTTTATCCTTCACCATCTCTGTAGACCTGGGCGGCCTCGTAGAGGTGGGTTCCCTTCTCCGGTCAGCCTCGACCGCTGTTGCGGCCGATGCTGGCGGCTCGAGGAACCTCCTCCTGCCCTGGCTGACCCCCGCCGGCAGGGGGGTAACTTATTCTCAGTGAACACCTTGTAATATTTCAATTTACTTAAACTCAAAGAAGACCAATAATAAACCTAAATCATGTACCAAATTTGGTTACTGCAAGTTAAAGCAATTCAAAGATATTTGTGTTTTTCGTTATATTTGCCACCTCTTTGAAGGCCTGTAATCCGTCTGTGTGCATTCTCACACAAATGGCACTGGTGCATGTAGAAATATTCAGATCACCCCAAAAATGCACATTTATCCCTCCAAAGCGCTTTTCATATTTTAAATCAATATCTTTAAAACTCTGAAATAATTAATAAAAATAAATAAAAAATTAAATTTTAAACACTCTGTATCTCGGAAACGAAGCATATTTTGACGTTTATATCAACTTTTTCACAGAATAACTTCGGCAACCACGGCCTAAAATATTTGGCACTTATTTACAAACACCCTATATAGATATTTTTGGTTAAATTACAATATTTTGGGACCCCCTACATGCACCTGCTCTGTATCGGCTCTTATGCGGAGCACCCTGTACATTTGAAGTTATTCAAGAGTAAATTAGAAATTAGGAACAATCCCTGTAATCCACAATACACGTTTTACTGGATATCCCATCAGCGATGTACCAGGCAGGGCATGGCATGGTGGCTGCCCATTGTGTGCAGACTTTTGAAGCGCGGATCCATCCATCAAAACATAAATACTGCTCGCTCCTGCACCTAACAGAACCGTATAATGAAAAATGATGTTCCTTATGTGTTGCCGTGTAAATATCAAGGTAATGCTGCCCACATTTCAGGGGATTATATCTGGCTGAGACGAGCTCTTTTAAAGTTTATACAGGTTTACGGGTCTAGTAAGCCCTATATAACCGGTACGAGAATGATGCCATTTTGGGAGCAAGTCTGCCGTGAAGTATTGTTGCTCTCCTTATTTTGGAACTTCCGCTCCTTTTGACGCGATGCGATCCAAACCGAAATGCGAGGCATTATCAAGGTAAACACGGCGAACGCAGGAGTGTTATTCTAAATAAGAAATAATGTTGTAGAATAACTTTTCCGGGTGGGTACATCAAACATCCTGGAAATATAGATAGAAGAAATGGGGCAAGTTTTAAAGGAAATAACAAAAACAACAAAAAGCGTTATGTGCTATAACCGCGAATTTGATTAAGTGAAGTGGAAAAATAATTTAAAATACAGCAGAAATAGAAATAGAATAGGAAAAAATTGTTAAGAGTATATTGCTACTTGGATAAACATGTAGGTATGCTTCATTTTAGCAAGGTTACTAAAAAATAAATCGTACTCTCATAGTTTGAATTAAATCGAACATACTCGTAATAAGTGTTTGAATCAAGACGGTTTAGGCGCGGTGCCTGTCATAACGATAGCAACCTAATAAGCAATAAGAATTAGTTGTTTGAAAAAGTACTGTCAGAATTATGTATTTTAGTTTGTAGGCTTCCATATCTGTCGTTAATGGTCAGGTGATTTCCGGGCTGGTTGCCACGTCGTCGGTTTAGAACTCTTGACGTTTCGAGAGACATATCGCTCTCTTCTTCAGAAGTTACTCTGAAACTGGTCGTGGCACTATTTATATTAGGGGTGGTCACTGATCCATGATGTTCCGGTGGATTGCTTTCACGGATGAATCGTTTCCAAATACCGGGCAGATCCACGCCACCGTCCCTGTTGAAATTGTTCGGATTTTTTTGAATTTCTATAGCTTCTCTGTATAGTCGGGGCCAAAATATTCTCTCTTACTAGCATGCTGGCTTCACTTAGCTCCATCGTGTGTCCCGTGTCCGCTCTATGCTCTGCTACTGCCGATTTTTCCCAGTTGTTATTTTTGAGGTGACTCTTGTGTTTCTTTAATCTTGTGTTGATGTGCCTTCCTGTCTGTCCTATATAAACCTTTCCACAGGAGCAGGGGATGCTGTACACACCGGGGCCCTGGAGATGGTCGCTGTTGCAGGTCTTCGGAAAAGCTGCCGCCACCTTTTTCACAGTGCTGAATACTGTATTGATATTTCTTTTCTTGAAAAGACGTCCGATTTTATCTGTACAGCCTTCCACGTAAGGTAGGTATGTCGTCGCTAGATACTCCATTTTCTCCTTGGGCGTATGTCTCCTCCTGACAGCTCGTTCAATATTTCTTTTCGTGTAGCCATTTCCTCTCAGGGCCATGCGTAGGTGTTCCAGTTCCTCCTCCAAGTGTCTGGGTTCACTGATAATCCGGGCTCGATGAATCAAGGTGTCTATGATCCCCTGTTTCTGAGCTGGATGATGGTGAGAGGTCAGTGTGAGTTGGCTTCCTATATACTCGATGTCCTAAAGTGCCATCTAGTTTTCTCTCAACCAACACATCCAAGAAGGAGAGAACGGCACTTTTCTCTACTTCCATGGTGAACTGTATATCTGGATGTATCATGCTAGTAAGAGAGAGAAGATTTTGGCCCCGACTATACAGAGAAGCTATAGAAATTCATAAAAATCCGAACAATTTCAACAGGGACGGTGGCGTGGATCTGCCCGGTATTTCGATTCGAAACGATTCATCCGTGAAAGGAATCCACCGGAACATAATGGATCAGTGACCACCCCTGATATAAATAGTGCGACGACCAGTAGATCTCCAGTTTCAGAGTAACTTCTGAAGAAGAGAGCGATATTTCTCTCGAAACATCAAGAGTTCTAAACCGACGACATGGCAACTAGCCCGGAAATCACCTGACCAGAATTATGTATTGAAATTAATATTCTAAGAGTGAAGACGAGCATTTACGAGGGAAAGTAGTGGAAGCGGCACAAAGTAATCTTTCACAATTAATCTGCAAAAAATTCAAAACAGTATGAGATTGCCTACGAATTCAAAGGGTGGTACAGTTCGAAGAAAATTATTTGAAAAGCAGTTGGATACCGTCCAAAAATGTTGAGAACTCTAACAAAAGAGGAAATTGAGTGATTTTTACAAGAACCATCTAATAATAGTTTTCTGCTAGAAAAGGTAATTCAAATTAATCGGTCGATTTAACTAATTTAGGACAACTTTTCAAGTCGCATATTAATAATTGCTGTTTGTGGAGCACTGAAAAAAGATGAGCTACTAAAGATAACAATCTATGATATAGAAGACAAACATTCATTTATTATGATAAGAATTCCTGATTCCAGAACTCATACTCCGAGATGTTTTGAGATTTCAAGTCCAGGCCAAATGAAGATATACCGCAAATACTGTGCTTTGCATCCAGCAGTTACTACAAATCGAAGATTTTTTTGAAGGATGCCAGTGCAAGATGTGTTAACCAAGTAGTTGGCATCTACAAATTAAGAAATGTGACAAAATAAATAGCAACTTATCTCAATTTGCCTCATTTGGAAACTAAAACAAGGCACTGCTTTAGACATTCTTCTGCCACTCTGTTAGCCGACGCAGGGACCGATATTATCACCATTAAACGACATAGGGAGATGGCGTTCTAGTACGGTAACGAAGACATATATAGAGGTTTCCATCTTCAGTAGAGCCTACGGAACATGCCAATAATACAATGTGCGCAGGAAATAGAACTAAAGGCTACGATAACTGACTGGATATGGTATAAAGGTAATCGTCCTGTTTATAATAGATACTATTTTCTATTGAAATGTTATATTAGTTCAAATGTCTATTGTTTAATTAATAAAATCATAAATAAGTTATTTTGACAATTGTTTTATGTTCTACAACAAAAAATACTGGTGTTCTAGAACATAAAAGTATTTCCCAGGTAGATAACAAAAAAGACTCACTTTCTCAACTAAAAATTTAACGAATATGTAGACTTATGATGGCAGTTTTCGGAAAACTTTTAATTATGCTTGTACTTCTTGCCTCTGTAACCTGATAGAAGTATGTGTCAGCAAAAGTGGGTATAAACATGCAAACAAATCGATTTCGGCAATTCCACCGTCAGACGTAAATCTTTATTTGAATCTCACCGAGAGGAGGTATTTATTTCGGGCATGTAATTCAATGATTCCCCTCCGGAGCAAATTGATAGCGCGGAAGCGAAGACATGGGCGTTACACCCAATACTGACAAATGCATTTGTCTGGAGCGGCCCGGAATTTCCATGGCAAAGAAATTTGGCGTGTAGCTGAAATTGAATCGTAAACAACGGGGTCTCGGTGTGAACTTGGGAAGGCTTTTTATGTGCACCAGGCCGCGTGTTTCTCGGAAATTTATAAGCGGGAAGCTAGTTAGATCTGCTCCTTTAAGAGGAGCTAAGTGATGCAGTGTGAGGCCTGCATATACTGTCAACACAATTCAACAAACTCAGTAAAATTGCATTCAGTCATACCTTAATTTGTGTCCACATCGAATTCAGTGAAATTTTTACTCTGTTAATGTGAGTACAATTGTCATTTATTGACTTTAATTGAATAAACGTATGCAGAAACGTCAGATGTCCACAAAAAAGCACATTTCCGGGAAATGAAAACAAACATTTTAATATTATTTAGAAAATATTTTGTTTTGTATTGATTTTATTTTAAAAATATGTTCCTTTTCTGCATACTTAGTCTAAGGTGAAAATATAATTACCATTTTTTTTTAATAGTGTTTTGAAAAGTTGTGCATTTAGTAACGTGAGTTAGAAAAAACTCGATTCTTCCTATCTAGTCCGCGGCACATAATTCTTGAACTAAGTATTCATTTATTATCAATTTAAATTTTCACTATTATAAATTTAAACTGTAACTTTTTTGCAATTGGTTATGGAAGGCACTGCGCATGTATTTTATGAAGTAGAGACTAAGTTTGTATTTATATTGATTTCTCTTTGACCAATATTTTTAACACTACTTGAAGTTTTTATTGAACGAAATCCTCTATATATCCTTCCACCATGTTCGATGATTCCATACACCATGTCTTTTATGAATGGTGATGTCTGCTCCTACATCAGCCATCTTCCTTTTGATGACTCCAATCTTCAAATAAGCGATACACTTATTACGCTGATTGAATCGTAATTTTTTATGATTCTTCCATATCATCTTCCATATCGTTGTAAGCAGAAGATTCCGATTTTTCATAAATCACTGACACAATAATATTAACGAAAACCTAATAAACAAACTCGTTTCTATATCATTACTCCTTCAAGATTTTTTTTAAAAACACCATTAAAAAAACATGTGTGCGACTCGTAGGAAAAGTATTTTTTCACTTTTCTTAATGCACAAAGAGCTATTATTTAAACAAAGTGGTACTTCGGAAATGTTACAAAATAAATTCTTACAGCCGGATTCATGAAACGGGCGTAGCGTTAGTCGGACTAACCAGCTTTGCGCCCGTGTAAAGCGCGTTAGTTGGACTAACCAGCCTTGCACCCATTCACAAAACATACGTTGCTAGGTATCGAAACATGCGTTGCTAGGTAGGCTGTTTATTTACGTCCATATTTGCGCCAAAAGTTAGACCCAGTATTGTACCTGTCCAAAAATCGCGTAACTTCGACCTCTAGTTCCTTGCGTTTCCCATTGTATATTTAGTATTTATATTCAAAAACAGTAGTTTTCAGTGCTACGGATTAGTTAACATATCATAAAGTAAGTATTATACATAGTAGTGAATAGGAGTATGCCTTTTATTTAAATTGGTGCAACACATGCGTAAATTTTTTGCGTAACCTCCGCTAGTCTGACTAACGTTACGCCTTGTTGATGAATCCGTATGTTAACATTTAATCAGTAGCAGTTGGTTAAACAAATATTGAATTGTAATAGTCTTGATATGCTTCTTTTGCAAATTTTGCACGTTTTGGTATATGTTCCATTTTTGTCGATTATTGGGATTTTTTGTCAATGGATAGATGGCTTCAGATGGTAATAGTGTGGCATTCTTTTATGTATGTAAGTGTCGGAGACTACCTTTCCTTAGGAAATATTAGTTTCCATTTTACACCTATCACACAAACTACCACACGGAACAATATTTAAATGAAACACATTACAACTAGTTCACTATAATAACCAGTGTTTCACCACCAATTTCATAATCTATTTGGTTGGCGCGATTACATACCATGGAGCCTGATTTTAGATTCAGTAGCTACTGAATTTAAAGGCGACTATGCCTAAATTTCATATTTTCCAAAATCAGCGATGTTTAGAACTTGTATCATGTTTGCTGATTATCTATCTGAAAACCAACGTTTCCAGAGACCATCTACACTATGGACTCACTACTCAATGTTGATTTCAGTTAAAAAAAAATCAAGATATAAACAGATTTTCTCAACTACTAGCATTTTTAAAAAGGAGTTTAGAGAGGTACATGGCCAAAATGTCCAGAATTTTTACAAAAGAAAGAAGTATATAAGTTTCTAAGTACTGCAGATGATGAAATGTAGGTATTTATTCATGAAGCTTGCTATGATAATCGGTATTTTTGGAGCTTGCCGTCTCAAAAAAATAACTAGGCTAATGTTCATGTTCAGTACAATGACCTCTATATAAAAACTGTGATTCCATTGTCACGAAAACATTGTCCGAGGATTTGTTATATGAGATTTTTGGAAATATTCTGAATTTCGTCCTTGTAATGCACATCACAGGCGGTTTTTTGGATTCTACAGACAAGGTCAATATGCCTCCCAGTCTGTTGGAGTTAATACTTTTGGAAGCGTTACAAAAACAATTGTAATAAAGCTTATATTGAAGAATTCCGAGGCATACAGTGGACATTGCTTTAGAAGGTCTTCAGCCATCATTCTGGTTGATGGCGGTGCAGATATGCAGATGTTAAGTGTCATGGGGGCTGGAAATCTTCTACGGCAGAAGGCTATCTTCAGATTTCGTTAGAGAATAAAAAACATAGCAAAGACGATCATGGGGCGCCAAACACCGATTTAACGATTGGAAATTTGAACCTAAACAACACCATGTATAGTGCTGATATACAAATTTCTAATTATAAAATCCTTTATGAAACTATTTATATAACTATAAAAATTCAATTCATCTGGCCTAAATGAAAATAGAAAAAAGATATTTTCAGATTTTGTGGTGTAGAAATTTACTTAGGAGTACGCCTTAGCTAACTCTGGAAAAGTGTGTGAGAACATGCCATAATGCTTTGAACTATATCTAATAGATAAGAAGATCGTTGGTATTAAGCGAAATATCAGAAAATAAAACCTAATTATTATTTCATGGACTGTAAGCAACTGTGGGAGCAGATAAAATAATATCCCACGCAGTTAAGCCTCTTGGCTAAATCTTCATCAACTGGTAAATGCTACTAACCTCCTTATCGTAAATGTAGTGTTTGAAATTACAATTATTTGCCTTTTATGCACAAAAATGTCTACACAATATTTGCTGAAATTCTGCCAAGTTATTTTTTAGGCGTAAACACGAAGGTAGGACATTTTTTAGTCCGTAGGTATAAGGAAAGGACATATTCAATCTGTATCATCCCCCTGAAATCGGATCCATCTCAAAGAGGGGTTGCCCCGTCCGATCGCGTCGAAGGAGAAATACAGAAGTCTCCGTTTCCGCATCCGCCACCGCCACCGGCCGGCGAGACATCCATCTCGCAGCCGCCCACCGCGTGCAGGGTCACAAAGAGACGGAAAGTGGGGCCATCGGCGCTAAATGACGCGGTAATGCCGAAACCGAAGATCTATGATATTGGCGGAAACGGAGCTGATGAAATAGCGGATAAACGTCAGCCGGTGGACGATGTCTGCGATCTGTTGGATGTGTAACGTCTTTATTTGATGTGGCAAGGGAGGGAAATAGATGTTTAGGGCTTAATTATTACTCTCCATGATTGGATGACACTCGTTTAAAATATATTTCGGAACTGTAGGAAAATTTAAAGTTACTCTTTTTAAACTTACATTAAGCTAACGAAACTCAATTTCTGAAAATTTGATTGCTCTATCGATAAATAGATTCTTATTAATTCATTTCATGAAATATACAGTGTCCGCGTTTCTAATAAAGTTTCTCTGAGATTTGGATATAATAGTTATTTATGCACCTACCTACCAAATCAGTAAAGTGATTTTTTATTGAACGAGCCTGAAACAGACAGACTAGTTCGATAAAGACACTTTACTGACGCAGTGCATACGAAATTTTATCGCCACTCGTAAATTTTTATAATTTAAAAAATGAAGATAAAACTTATCATTTTATTATGACAAAGTAGACAGAAAACTGACCTTTCACCGTGGAATAATACGACCACATTGAAGAAGGAGAATACATACAGTAAAACATGTTCATTATATTTTTTGATTCTGTGGTTCTTGCACCATTCCATGAATGTGTGCCACTGGCTATTGCATTTATTTTGCGACTGATTTCTGTGGTACAATTTCAAAACACGTTTTTAACGACATTTCCCTAATTTCAGGCGTGCACTGAATGTCTTCTTTCACCATTTTCTATATATAATTCGCGACAAACAATTTCTGATTAATTGCATTCAGTAACAACATCAACAATAAGGTAATAAATATTTGCTTTAAGCAAAATGCTTAATAGTTACAGTAAAATAAGTAAATAAAATGTTTGTACAATTGTGAAGATTTGAATCATTTAAGAATCCTCCACTTCTTGCGATATCAGTAATCATGACAAAATTTCTAGGCTCAACTGCTTTTCTAAAGATTCATTGCTTGTAGTGGGCCTGTTAATGAAACTTGTTTGACCTTCCCCGCAGAACTAGGTTGAAGAATTTTGTTAGCAATTTTGGTTGTACTTTCGACAGGATTTTGGTTGTATCCTTCAGCAACCTCATCCGATTTCCAACCTCATGTCTTTTTAGTGCTATCGACAAGTATTGTTGCAGAAGTTCTTATCAGACAATTCCCTGTATACTCTTCCCAATTTGGAAGCTTCAAATACAATGACACATCCTTTGCTGCACTACCAATTTTATGGATACCCATAACAGCTTTTTAACATTTCCCATTTTGATATTTGAAAAAAAAACGTTGTTTCTTAAAATCAGGAGGATGCATATTGACGTAATTTGTATATTTACTTAAATATTAATTCCCCAAGATGGTGAAAGTTCTATTCGTATTAGTTTTAGTGTTAGGAATTTTAATTAGCAGCAAAGATCCCATGTCTTCAATATCATCTTCACTAATTCGTCTCAACAATATGCTCCAGATATACCCAATATCAAAATCAAAACAAAATATAATTTTGCAAACACGGAATTCCAGGAAACAACTACTCTGCGGGCTAATGCCCCGACCAGCATTGAATTACACCTGGAAAACCTATAGCAACAGCTAGAGTCATTCGTCAGACGCCCACCAGACATATACCGGTTTCGAGCTTATTAGCTCTCATCAGTATGCCATAGGTGAGGTATCTGACGAATAATCCTAGCTGCTTTCGTCTGTCTAACCCGACAGAAGGGACCATGAGTACGCAGTGTAGAACTAACTACATCTATCGGCCGTTCGTTACTTCATGCCGGACTGAAAATGTCACAGAAAATATAATTTTATTACTTTTATAGTACTTTTCATCTGGAGCATCAAAGAAAAATGTATAAAGCTTAACCCCTTAACAAGACTTGCAGGCTCTTTTTGATTTTATGTTATGAGTGGATATAAAATAAATAAATATATAAACAGGTGATACAAGTATATCATAATCAATTAGAACCTGTCACTATCGTACGACAGCTTTTCATCGGAGAGCAATAGAGCTGATTATTATTTAAGTTTATCATCATCAACCTAAAAAACAAATACTGGGCGCCACGTAACTTAATATTAAGATCTTGAATCCTCTGATTTTGCTAAGTTACGGAAATCAACATCATCAATAAATAAGAAAAATGTATGAAGTATATGCTGCAGAGTGAATGAAATAGATAATAGAAGAATTTGAAACTTATTTATTTTAACTCCCTAAACATGAACATTACCAAAAAAAAATATATGTTTTACTAGATGTTCATAGTACTATATTGTGCGTGTAGAATAAAAATATTAAAACAATTAAGTACCACTTACATCTATAGTGTTAATTTTTTGTACAGGTCATCTTCTATTGAAGGATTTGGATCATCGAAAGAAAATCGCATAACTCAAAATTGTTGTTGATAACAAATTTAGCATATAGACTTTGTTGAGTGTAGCTGGCTTCTTTAGATCCCAAAAAAATGGTAAAATGATAAAATTAATTACACCACATTTTTATTTTTTACAAAGTCACAACCAACAACACGAGGTTATCTGTCCTACTCAAGAAGTAGAGGCCACTTTTTGTGGTTTTAATTTCAAAGATTTTTAAAAATGAAATGTTGGTGGTCTATACTATGAAATTTTTAGGGCCATCTGATTAAAAACAGCAACCAGGAAAACACGATTTTGGGAAAACAGAAAACTGTTTATGTGCATTCAGAAAAGGAAAAGTAAACTGTGACGAAAGAGACTAGTGACTCGAAATAAAAAATATCTGCAAATGTGGTAACGTTAGTAATATTAAGGATATAAGTGGCAATATAAAATGCTAAGCATGTAAACCAAAATCGTAGGATTTTAAAATGCTACAGACTCTCGATTTCTTTGTTTAGTATGCTTCACGATCCAACCTCCACAGTGATACCAACATCACTCCTGCCCCCAGCGGTCGCGATGGAATATTTTGAGTCGCATTATCGATTCCATAGACATTTCCTATGTGAAAATGTAAAATAATAATATGATGTATTGTTTAAGTACGAAAGCACTCTAGTGTCAAACATACCTTTTATTTTTACAAAACTCAATATATTGAGATTATTCTCAATATCTTTTTTTCAATATAATGAGATTGTTCTCAATATCTTGACTTTTTCTCAATATTATGAGAAAAATCTCAATATCTTGACTCTTCTCTTAGTACCTACTGTGATATTTTTAGATTCAAAGAGTGTCAGTTTAGTCATAAACAGGACTAGTTTTTCGTTTACAAACAGCAAATAGTAGTTGAATGAAATGTCTTTAAAAGTGTTAGAGACATGAGTACACAAAAATTAAGTATTTTTATGTTCACATATCTGTATTACTTTAAAACTATTAGTTAGACAAACAGTTTAGTGTTTCTTTTACTGATAACAATTTAAAGTATGATTCCCTAAAAATCTTAACATTTATTAATATATAACATATTTTATTCAATAACGATGTTATTACGTAACTATTTATTGTTTTTTTTACCGTTTAAGAAAGGTATTTTAAGCTAATATGTATCAAATCTCCTACAATTCCTATCAATGAAGTCATATGCATGCTCTCTGATACCAAACATCTAGGTATGCTAATGAACACCCACAGACAAAACTCTATTCAATAATTATCTAAAAAATGTATTCTATTTACTAACCTGATATACCCTATATATGGAGTGGGAACTCGAAATTCAACCACAATAGATGAGATCTGATCTATTTCTGCATTTTAATTGGATTGCTTCATCAGGTGGCCCCCTTTAACTTGAGTCAAATATCTAACTGAGTAGTTAGTTTCACACAATATTGTTAATGCTGAAAATATATGAAAAAACTATTTATTGTTTGTCATGAAACTTTCTAAATCGCATGTTTGACACAAGTCAGGTGTCTGAAACCAGCTACATAAATGTTTAAGATATTTACTGAAAAGTAAAGAACCATTGAAGGTAGGTTGCCAAAATTTGGATAGAAGATTCTAAATAAAGTTTCACCAAAGATAAATTCCTAAAAAAATCGCAAATGTGTTTTCTCGAAAAATTGGTCCTCTTTTTCGGAAAATCCTACGTGCGACGCCTAAGACTAAATTAACATGCTCATACAACCTAAATCGCTAGTGAAATACATAAAATTATCACAGCACTAAAAAAAGTCAATATATTGAGATTTTTTCCATTATATTGAGAAAAAAGTCAAGCTTTCGAGAATAATTTCATTATATTCAGAAAAAAGATATTGAAAGTAATCTCGATATATTGAGTTTTCTAAAAATAAAAAATATGTTTAACACCAGGGTGCTTTCGTATTTAAGAGCACAAAAATCGACTTTGCTTGTGGCGGCGATCGACATGTTGAACACTACTGCTGTTCTGGAGGAGAGCTGTTTTAGTGCAAGCGTAGTATTCCTGAAATAGGATAGGAGGCAAACCCTATTTGCCGTTAGCGAGACCATAAATCCTTACGTTAAACGAATCCGCAAGCGCCCTTCTTGCCGCCTACGCCTATGAGCGGTAGTGAATTTCGGGGATATCGTGAGATATCGGGTTTTATTTCCTATAGAGGGATGTTTCGAGTTTCCACCTAAAGCCCATTTGCGCTATTTTATCGGTTTAATGCATCAAAACCCCTCTTTCAACTTGGCCGAAACTTCTAATCTGCACCCCTTCGCGTACCTAACGCTGATATATGTTAACCATTTATCCAATTTAACTAAAAGTATTGTTAAACTTTCTACATAAACCTGTTTTCCTGGGCGTGGTAATAACTAGACGTACCGCCGGTTGGTTTATTACCCGCGAAAGTTAAAGTAACTGCCATCTGTATTGTTTTATGCAGACGTTCTTACAGTGTAGGTATCTGTCACCTAACGCTCGAAAGTTAAATTTATCGGTAGCCGTGAAAAAAATTCGCTTTTGAGTGAAGAAAACTCGACACAAAGTTTTTCAAATTAAGGTCGCCGTAAAATGATCAAATGTGTGGTGTTTTGTAGGTACTGAAATCTCGAAAAATAAAACACGTAGAGCATTTTTGGATTTAAAGAGAGCTTTTGAAACAATAAATAGAGACTTATTATTAAGGAAAATGAAAAAAATTGGATTATGTGGGAATGTACTAAGTTGGTTTAAATCATATTGATCTGATCGTTATCAGAAAGTGAAATATAAAAATAGTGTATCAGATCAATTACAAAATAACTATGGTGTACCACAAGGTACAGTTTTGGGGCCAACTCTTTTTTTGATATATGTAAATGACATTATAAAGTATGTTAATAAATGTGATGTTCGTATGTTTGCTGATGACACTATGATTTTTATAATAGGGACAAATGCCCATGAAATGATAAACATTATGAATCAAGAGTTGGCAAATATATCTAAATATATGTTTAAAGGGAGTAATGCTAACCTAAATAAATTAAGAAATTTTAATAATGTTATAATTAACAACAGTTCCTTAGAAAGAGTAAAAGAAATAAAATATTTAGGAGTAATTATTGATCAAAATTTCTGTTTCAATAGTCATGTTAGTTATATAATGAACAAAATGTCAAAAAAGTTTTATTTTTTATACAGAATTGGTCAGTGTCTTAGTATGTACGTCGAACTAACTTTATATAAGTCTATCATTTCGCCACATTTAGAATTTTGCACCACAATTTTGTTTCACGTAGGACAAAACCGAATTCAACAAATCCAAAAAATACAAAATAGAGCAATGAGGATTATACTAAAATGTTACAATGCTACAATGCTAGAAGTTTTACATTTTATGAGTGTACAACAAAAAATAACATACAATACATTGCTTTTCATACATAAAATTAAAAACAATATGTTACCAAATTATTTATTGGATGAACTAAGATATGTGGGGGATGTTCATAATTATGCCACTAGAAATGTGTCAAATTTTTATGTAGAACAAAGTAAAAAAAGTAAAACTAAAAATTCTGTATTTTTTAAAGGACTGAAACTATATAATGAAATACCAGAAAGTGTAAAACAATGTGAAAGCTTTATTAAATTCAAAAAAAGCTCTCTAGTTATGTAAGTGCTAACTTTTAAGATTTTCCGTTAATAGGTCTAAGTAGATATTTAGAGTTATCAATTTTCCTGTAATTTTAGTTTTATTATATTATTGTTGTTGTTACATATTATAATAGCTATAATTATGGCTAAGATGAAATAATTGATAATATTCAAATTATGTAAACAATGTTAAAACAACTATTGTAACTTAAATAGCAAGTGCTAAATAAACGTATTATTATTATTATAAAAGTAATATCAAAAACTAAATTACTGACGTTTTGTTTATCCACTTTTACTATTTAAATTCTCCTGAAATAATACAGTAACTTAACTTTAAAATGCATTTGTATGACACACATTATTTCGTTATTCTAACCCCACATTTTAACAATTATTTTCACATACTTAACAAAAATGAACAATCTTGTATGCAGAGCTATGTAAGTTTAAGTTATAACAATGTTTACATCTATAGCTGAATTTTAAAAAATATGTATTGTGAGAGATTTCAGTACTTAAAAATTTGCTGGATAGATCGCTTTCTGACGTTATATATTGATTTTACTTCGGTACCTTTGAATATTCGCCGGTGGCACGACATAATATGTTGTTATTTGCTAAACTCTATATTATTCAGTTCTTAAATGTCTAAAACTATTTGTATTTGTAGAAAACACTATTTCAAGAATACGGCGGCCTTAAAGTTCATCGATACATTCAGAAGGATCTACCAGAAGCAGCTATAAATTCCTGCCGATACAAACAATTCTTGTTAAAAGTTTCTATACAGAGTGTCCATAAATAACGAAGGTACAAAAATTCTGGTAACAGTAAGACTTGACCCAGTTGTACAACTTTGAGTTTAGCGACAACTTAACTAAACCGTCACTTTGGTTAAGTGTTCGCTTAGTTCTATCTGCATTTTACAAATGAATAAAATCCATAGTTTTACTAAGCCAATATTTTGAAAATAAATTTTAAGTTGGTAGTACATACCCAGGCGATTTAGCCAATTTGATTACTCGATTTTATTGTGTTGCACTCCAAAATGTGGAAATTTGGTGTTATGTTTTGAAGACATTTTGACACACTAACACACACACTTCAGTTTGATTAGTTTGAATGTGGTTTGAATACACATATATACTTTTTCTACTATCAATACTCCAATACTTTGAATCAATAGGTAAGACATTCTAAACCATAAACTGTATATACTACACATTATTTTCAATAGATGGAAAACAAAGAAAATAGAAAGAGATCCGTAAATTTTACCAACAGAGAAAATACCCTTCTCATAAGCGTTGCAAAAAAATATAAGGACATTATTGAAAATAAAAGATAAGATACCAATAGTAATTCACAAAAAATAGAATGTTGGACAAGAATAGAATAAGAACTTAATGCAATTATTGGAGAAACATATAGAGATGTGAAGGTGTTGAGAAAAAAGTATGAAAATCTAAAAAGATGTTCTACTTGATTTATTAAAAATCTAACGGCAGCTTTTGACAAGCGAAATCTTTTCACAAACTCATCATCATTCCACTTCAAAAAATGATTTTCTCGTTGCCTATATACCTTACGTACCCTCTGACGTCGAACTATATTTACTAATTGCAAGAAATCATCATCATCTGTTAAATTTCTTCTAAATTTTCCGTTTTGTTTGCCAAAGAATATGACACTTTAACCTGACTTATAAAATAGAATTTCATGGCTTTATAAAGCTATACATTAATAATAATAATAATAATAATAATAATAATAATAATAATAATAATAATAATAATAATAATAATAATAATAATAATAATAATAATAATAATAATAATAACAACTTTATTTGTCCAACAGTCACAAACCAATTACAGGACAAAGTTTACAAAGTAAATAAATAAATAAACCAAAATTGAGAATAATTAAGAAATTAATACAAAACAAACTAACACGAGTACATACAAAATTATGTATTGCTTATATAACTGAAGGTGGTATATAATTCTTTCAAATTACAGTGAAAAATGTCACATGAGGTGCATATTTTATTATAATTGCATGTCATTGAATACACAGGAGACTTCAATAAAACATTAGTGTTAGCAATTGGGCAGTAAAAAGTTCGTGGTGTACGACTAGCTACTCTATTTGTTAACAAATATACGGAATTTAAGATTTGAGGACAATCGATATTATTATTGAGAAGTGAATGTAAAAACTTTAAACTGCAAAAGTTCCTCCTAAACTCTAACGAATTAAAATTGAATCGAGTAATTAATTCCTTATAATCACATCCTCTGTTGGGATATACGCCGTCAACACGAAATGCTAGAAATTTTAAAAAATTTTTCTGAACTGATTCAACTAATTTGATATAGCAATTGTAGCACGGATTCCAAACAAGGCAACAATATTCAAGTTTCGATCGGACGAAACTGAAGAACAGTTTTACTAGAACTTCGTTGTCTTCAAATACACGACCTTGTCTTACTACGAATCCCAAACGCTTTAGAGAAGCAGAAACTGTTTGCTGAATGTGTTCAGAGAAACTCAATTTGCTGTCGAAGCATATACCCAAATCTCTAGTCGTGTCAGTACGTAATAAAACTTCTGTATCTACATTGTAGTGAAAAGAATGGGATTTGTTTTACGTGTGTATGATATTACTTTACATTTCGAAATATTTAATTGTAAGTTGTTAGAATTGCACCACTGTAAAACCTTGTTTAACTCATTCTGAAGAGCCATACAGTCATCTAAGCTGTTAATAGACGAATAAATTTTCAGATCGTCAGCAAAAATCAACTTATTGCAAGTAACAGAGACATTAAGATCATTGACAAATAATGAAAAAAGTAATGGCCCAAGATTAGACCCTTGAGGGACACCTGACGTAATAGGATAAACCCCAGATTTGAAGCCGTTGTAGGTAACATAATTGTAACGATCAGATAAATAAGATTTTAATAACTGTGCTGCATCAGCAGTAAACCCGTAAGCAGATAATTTGTACAGCAATATTTTATGGTCTATGCGGTCAAATGCCTTTGAAAAATCTGTATATATAACGTCTACTTGGCCTTGCACATCTAATACATTTGACAAAAATTGTGTCATACAAATCAAATTAGTGTTAGTTGACCGTTTTTCCATGAAGCCATGCTGATCTAGCGATATTATGTTTTTAAAATGAGGGTAGATCCGGTTATATAGTGAGATTTCAAAGGCCTTTGCAAAATTACACAACAGCGTAATAGGTCGATAGTTTTGTACACAAGATGGATCACCACTTTTTAAAATAGGGCACACGCTAGCCTTCTTCCAATCATCAGGAAAAATACCAAGGCGCAATGACAAGTTGAATATTGTTTGTAAAGGATATGCTAAAACATGAGCGCAATCCTTAACAAAAAAACTTGGAATTAAATCGGGTCCACACGTCATTTTATTTTTAAGTTTTTTTATGGAGTTAATTATCTCAATTTCAGAAAAAGGATTTATAGAAATAGTAGGCATATTAATGTCAATATCAAAGTTTTGACTGGCATCAAAGGTGTTATTGGATTGCAGAAAGACACTGTGAAAATATTTTTTAAATGATTCGACAATATCGCTAGGATTGTTAAATTCTTGGTTTTCACTATCTCGCATAATACCGGGAATCCTGCTGACACCTCTTTTGTTATTAATGAATGACCAAAATTTCTTTGGGTTTTTTTTAAACTCCCCTTATAAAATAAACTGTTATTGAACAACGCGAAAAATTATAATTTCATGGTTTAATGACAGTTTAAAGCTAAGCGAAGTTTAAACTCTGAATGTACAACCGGGCCTGCAAGCTTTAAAACTTTATATCTTAAGTAACGCAGAGTAGCACAGCTACCTCTACCGACCATTTGCTACTCCATGCTGAACTGAAAAGCCACATACACGAAGCGTTCTACATCGCAGTAGAAAGCCATTGAAAGCTAGCGGCCTATATTCGATTCGGCAATAACGATATATTATAAATACGGAATTCCAAGAAACTACTCTGTCGGCTAATGCCCCAACCAGCATTGAGTTACACCTTCAAAACCTATAGAAAACAGCTAAAGTCACTCGTCAGTAGCCCACCGGGTCCCAAACTATTGCATTTTAATCAAATATAGATATGTTTGTTATATATGTTACACACAATACTCGAATTCGGACAATGTCCGAAAAAAGTATGCAAAACTAGTTCTGAGCTCCGAAAAATTCCCAAACCCGAAATTATACATTTAAACGGTTACTGCATATTACAAAATATGAATAACTAGTTCTGGGCATTATAAGGTGTTCAAAACTAGTTTCGTGCATTTTGAAATGACCAGAACTAGTTCTATGGGGAATCACTCGATTTGGAAATCTTATACGATATTTTTCGCCACTTCATCTACAGTTTCCAGTCATTTTCAACAACAAACAGTAGCAGAAATAAAATAGTTTTATTACTGCGAAATTTTAAAGACAAAGCTTACTACTAACTTTTTGATTTCCACTATTAAAAACTTATTTTAGTTAATGCATGTTGCCTTAAAAACGTTAAAGTTTTTTTTAAATTTATCAAAAGCAAAAAGTGTTTTAAATTAAATTCTGCGTGGGACATTATCATTTTTCTTAAATTATTATTTTAGAGGTGACTCACCATCAATGAACACCTTGTGTTGTTTCAATTTACTTAAACACATAGTCAAAGAAGACCAATAATACCCCTAAATCATGTACCAAATATGATTATTCCAAGGTAAAGTGATTCAGAGATATTATTTTTTTTTTCGAAATATTTGACCCTACTTTAAAGGCCTGTAGCTCCGCCCGTGTGCAACTTTATGTATGTATGTATGTTTGGTTAAAATTGCAATAGTTTGGAACCCCCTACATGCATCTGCTCTGCGTCGGTTCTTATGCGGAACACCCTTTTGAGATATTATTTCATCAGTAGAATTTATTATTTGATACTAAATTGAGTAGAATAAACACTATAATGTTGTACGTTAAATGTAGCGTTAATAATGCGTCATCAGCCGCCAAAGTAATTTAAAAGAGTGCCATTATTATTGCAACAGATTGATTTTTATTTATTTATTTTAATTTTGCTATTGATCCACTATTATCATACAATATGACATTGAATAAGTGAAATAATAATAAAAGCAAAGTATATATACAAACAAAAAAAAATAACAAAATATAAAACAATTATAGTCACCAGAACATAACAGATTAACATGGATACATAACACATTATCACTATACATAACATTACATCATACATTGTATAAATACAATCCCCTATATACAATTACACACTAAAATCACATCCAAAATACTCCTCAATATTATATGAGTAACTTAATAAAAGTTATTTAACTAGTCTTTTTTAAACTGGAACGCTTGTAATACATTTTATATTATCAGGAAGGTGATTAAATAATTTCGGAGCTATGACAAAAGGACTGTTTGCTGTCTTGGCTAGGTGATGCCTAGGAATTAAAACATTGTTTTTTTTACGTTCATGCATAGTACAAAACTTTCTTTCACTACATTTAGTGGAAAAAGTGGTTCTGTATTGCACTAGTGCAATAAAATGTTTATCACATTCATCTGTCATTCTTCTACAGAGTTTTGTCATCATGACAAACATAAATGTTCAAATCGATGTCATATTTTCCTACACTTAGTGTCATCTAAATAAAACATGTTTTTTCAAACACGGAATTCAAGGAAATAACTACTCTGCGGGCTTATGCCCCGTCCAGCATTGAATTACACCTCGAAAACCTATAGCAACAGCCAGAGTCATTCGTCAGAAGCCCACCAGACATATACCGGTTTCGAGCTTATTAGCTCTCACCAGTATGCCACAGGTGAGGTATCTGACATTTTCAGTCCGGCATGGAGTAGCGAATGGCCGATAGATGTAGTTAGTTCTACAATGCGTACTCATGGTCCCTTCTGTCGGGTTAGACAGACTAAAACAGCTAGCATTATTCGTCAGATACCTCATCTGCATACTGATGAGAGCTAATAAGCTTGAAACCGGTATATCTCTGGTGGCCTTCTGACGAATGACTCTAGCTGTTGCTATAGGTTTTCCAGGTGTAATGCAATGCTGGTCGGGGCATTAGCCCGCAGAGTTGTTGTTTCCTGGAATTCCGTGTTTGCAAAACATCGTTACTCGCCGAACGCGATAAAGGTCGACAGCTTTCAATGGTGTCATGTAGAACGCTTCGTGCTTGTGACATTTTCAGTCCGGCATGGAGTAGCGAATGGCCGATAGATGTAGTTAATTCTACACCGCAAAAACATTTTTTGAGATTTGCATGAACGTAGAAAAAATATTGTATGCAACTCGTACAAAAAGTGTTTATTGCACGCGACGTGAAATTACTCACAGTTACTTTTTGTACTTGATGCATAAATAACTATTTGACGTCTAAAATTATAGGTGATTTCTCTATCCGCATGTTGAATAAATTCATAAGGATGCGTTTTGACATACACACACAACACACGCAAGAATGAACATGGAAACCACTGTCATAATTTTCAATTGCTTAAATAGCAAACTACATGAATGCATGATTTACTAAAATATTTTGTTAGAAACTGATTGTCGCTATTCCCAGGTTCTAATCTCTGTTACGCTAAATCCCCTGTAATGTTTTACAGTCAAAACATGGCTGGAGCGCCGCCAGCGACTTGTCGCATAAGCAGTTAATTTTATAATAACTAATATGAGACCCAACGTGGTGATTATAGCTGGAAGGCAACACGTCTTCGAATGAACGTCACGTTGTCTAATCGAAATTTGCTGTTTACGTAATGCACTAGCAATTTGCATAATCGGAGAAATTATGTACATCTTACAATGTTCAAGAAGTGGCAGATGAAACAAGATGAAAACAATTATTCCCCCACTTTTAATATACATCATACTGTTTAAACCACTGAAGGAGCAATTTGCATAATCAGAGAAATTATGTATTTCTTATAAGGTTCAAGAAGTGCCAGATATGTTTTTAATAAGATGAAAACAATTCTTCTTCCACTTTAATATTAATTTTAATAATAGTCCAGGCGTCAGAGATTCTGTTGACCATAAAAATCCTGCTCAAGATTTTCTTTTTTCTATGGCTTTTTTCATGCTTAAGAAGAAAATTCAGAATATTCACCAAAATTAGATGTGCAACATACTGTTTGCTGAGAGAGCAATTTGCATAATCGGAGAAATGTGTTTCTCATAAGGTTCAAAAAGTGACAGATATGTCTCTAGCAAGATAAAAACAATTCTTCCTCCACTTAAATATTAATTTTACACATTTCTATGATAGTCCAGGCGTTAGAGACTCTGTTGACCGCAAAAATTCTACTGAAGGTTTTCTTTTTTCTATGGATTTTTTTGATGGTTATAAAGAAGAAAATTAAAAATATTCACCAAAATTGGATGTGCAACATACTGTTTAAACCACTGAGAGAGCAATATGCATAATTGGATAAATGATATACTTCTTTCAAGGTTCAAGAAGTGGCAGATATGTTTCTAATAAGATGAAAACAATTCTTCCTCACTTTAATATTAATTTTAAAGATTTCTATGATAATCCAGTAGTCAAGATTCTAATGACTTTAAAATTCCTACTGAAGATTTTCTTTTTCTATAGCCTCTTTTTTATAGTTAAGAAGAAGAAAATTAAAAATAGGCATCAAAATTCGATGTGCAACATATTATTTAAGGATGGTTTAGCATTTTTCACAAATATTTTCAGAAGTAGCATTTTAGGAAAAAAATACGCGATATAAAAATATAACAAGCTAGCCCAACGCTCCATCTCATGGGTTATACCAGTGATAGGAGAATATCTCGATCGTTTGGAATCAATGAGTCTAGAAATGATCACCTGACATGGTTTACAATGAAAAAATTTGCGTAGATAGAGAAAACTTTATTTTTCGTGTCTCTGGTTTCAATTAATAACATAATTTGTCATACCGGATGTTTAAAATTTTGTCCACCTACGTGTAAACATACACAACCAACACATATGTTTCTGGTTCTAGTTCGTTTTGAACTCGTTAGTTATCGGCAGCAGCAATGATACGTTAGCGTAAATAATCAATAGGTGCGATACATTTCTTTTTTTCAATATCCCTACGAGGCGACCATGGTACTGGTCCTCCTCGTCCAATCCATTGTTCCCTTTGAACTCCATTAAGGTATTCTCGAACATGAGGGAAGTACCATCATGCAAAAATAACATTCGGAGTTGGACAGCTAAGGACACATCTTCCAGAATCCAGGCAGATCATTTCGAAGTAACTCGAGACACTGAACCCTATCCATTCGATTAGATACTATGAATAGTCCAATCTAGCGATCATCGGCAATCCCTGCCCAAACATTTAAGAAATCCCGTTGAATCGAGCGCAGATTCTCAAGATCCCAAACATATGTATTATGATTGTTATACATTCCCTTCCGTGTAAAAATAACTTCATCTGTAGTTAACACGCCAGCTATTAATCTGAAATTTTGAGAATTTTTTTTTCACCAACCATTCACAAAATCTAATTCTAAGGGATAATCCCTTGGTATTAATACTTCGACGCGTACATGGTATGGATATAATTAAACCCCGCGCATGATACGCTACACTGTTGATTGGGACATTCCTACTTGTTGAACGACTTGCCAGGTACTTATTTGGAGATTATCTTCAACAACCACTGAAATATGTTTCTCAACTGCTGACCTGGAGCTCCATTTCTCGTATGATTCGGTAACCAACCCTTATCAAGCCCGCGTTGCACTTCCGCGGTAAAAATACCTCTATTTGGTACATATTTACCGGGAAATCGTTTAGAGAAGCTGCTAAAGCAGTTTGTCCTACTTCAATTAAAACAATATCTATCAACTTCGAGTTGCTATAAAGGTAAGCCGTTTTTCATACTTGAAAAACTAATGTAAACACTATCGGAAAAACGTTGCGAATCAGTGCATAATACGAATGTTTAGCCAGTGTTAGTAACAGTGTGGTATACACTCTTGGTAACTTTTTCATGCGTTTATCAATACATCAATACACATATTAACCCATAGGCAAACATAATTAATATGAATCAAGTTTAGACCCACTGTACGACAATTTTTTATCTTAGTGGTTTGATTTGTGTATATAATTGTTATGTATTTCTAATAGGAACTAAGTGATCATTTTCAATATTTTTGTTATACATGTGTGGACTAGGGACACAATAAACTTAATTGTATCGTTGTACAAAAATGTAAAATAGACTGTATTATTCTTAAAACAGCTAAAATGTATTGTTCCAAACTTTGCATTTAAAAGAAAACTAGGGTAGCACGGCTTTGGAAAAATAGAAAATCTTAATTCTGACGAAACAATACGAGAGGGTGGATTTTAATGAGCCAGATCGTTTTACAAAACACAGTACTTAAAGTTAGTTAAGAAAGCGCTTTTAGCTTACACTTCTATTCCGTTTTGAGGGGATCTTCTGAAACCGTGGGCCACGGAAACCCTCCTAAATGTATTTCGGTGTAGAATTCACAAAGCTGTCGCACGAGTGGCAGCATTTGGTGATTGTAATCTGTTCAGCTCACAAAACTAATGTTTTGTTTGACTTAAAGATTTCGTTTCGACTCACGTGACTTCCGTCCCTATAATTTCGACGGCAAACTTCTTATTTGTAGGGATGTAGCCATTCATTAGCTTAACATCGCTGTAAATTACATATAAGAATATTTACTCACTGCTCAAATATACATTATGGTATACAGTCCCCTAATTATTCTTAACTTTTGGAAATGAGTATGAAAAAATAATAGGAGTCTTCCCGATAACATTTTTCTCTGTGACACTCCGTTTTCCTGATACAGAGCGTTCAACTTGCCAAATGGTATTAAAAGCGACTTTTTAATGACACTTGACAGGCTTAAAAGGTGTATTTTTAAATCAAACTGGTCATTTGTAATGGTTAACTTTTATTTCGGCATAATTAATGAAACTTGGGAACGCCCAGTACATCAAATTCATTTAAATATTGTTCTAGACCCAACCCATAGGCAGCTTTACTTTCATTTTCTTAGTAAATATAAAATTAAACGTGTCTATTCATTAAAGACCCACAAAAGTATTATCTGTTTTTATCAGTATTAAGATAGTGGGGCGGTTTTTCTAACGTTATAATTTCCAAGCCGCGATCGCTAAAGTGTGGCTGGTATAGCAATTTTTTCCGATTATTTAAATAACAATTGTGTTACCTCATAAGAGGATTTTGAGTTGGAAATTTTGTGGAAATTTGTATTGTTTTGGATGCATTTTGGTGGTACGCATCGTTTACTTTGTTGGAATACAATTTCAGCAGTAGCTGGTTTTGTAGTGTACTTAGCAATTGTAACATCAAACTGGAACATTTTTCATTCGCTATAACTCTCACTGGAATATTGAAAAGAAAGCCAACCACCATCTTTGTAAGTAAAAGCCTCTTCTTTTTAATATTCACTTATACAGGATGCCATCCTTTATAGGGCTTTTTACCACGGGCTTTGGTGAACCCATACAATATACAGTATGCTTCGGTGCATATATATCTTCATCTGCTAGAGTCCCATTTGCTGCTAGGTAGATTTACGGGTCTACATTGAATGCTATCAAGGCTCCAACCTATATTTCGGTGAAACCTGTTCCTGATTGTCTTCGGGATTTTCATCGTTCCTACCACGTCTACAGCCACAGGGACATCAGTGACATCATCATAAGCAGATAAGCTCTTCTTATTTTTTTGTTACATATATATTTCTCCGTTGTTGTCTCTGGTTAATACACAATTTTGTATATATGTATCTAGTTTCAGTTAATTAAGATTATCGATTATTATAGACTAATGGGAAAACAGTGCAATTGAATATTATAGGTTACATTTTTCTCTAATAATTAGTAATACATTACTTGCAGAATAATTTTGTTTAGTCCTATAATTTAACCAACTTCAGATATAAATATTTATATAATTGCCTAATTGGTTATATACGGTCAAATTGATTAGTTGGTGATTAATGCGTCAATATATTATTAATAATATAATTTACTTATACTGTACGCCTATCGTGATCATCGTAATTTCATAATTATTAAAGTTTGTTATTTTCATTTAATACGTTAATAATTATTCGGTGTTGAAACATACTAGTGGAAAATAAATGTTACAATTTCACTTTTTGTCTCAATTTATCATTGTTATAGTTATCTTTATGCTACTAGTTCGTAATTAGGCTGTATTAATACTGGTTAGAATTGGACTTAACCTTTAGTAGCCGAAGGTTAAGTAGCCTTAAACCCTAATGCAACATGGTTACTGGCGCCCATACAAAATAAAAACGGTCCTTTAAAAAAAAATTTAGACCGCACGACCAGGTCATTTAAATCAGTGCTCTGCTAAAAGGAAGGTAGCAAATTAAAATTGACAATGATAGGTGAACACAAAATGATTTTAAAAAGTTTTAACAAAAATACACAAAACTGGTTTTATTGCATTACAACTACAACAAGAAATTTGTACTTATTAGAAATATTTATGGTAAATTGTAAAGAATTATTTAATAATTAATTTAATTGAACTCTCTGTTTTTCTCCTTTTCCGTAAAATTAACAATATTATTATTCACACTATTTGAAATTTCGGAAACGCCTGAAAATATTTTATTACCGATGTTCGACTTATTGGCTAGCGAGTCCTCGATATAGCCCTCCGCGACCGCGAAAGACTTCCATCCCCCATGTTGCTTCAACATTCTTATGTTCCCACCAGAAGGCACCAGCAATGTGGCCGAAGTTCTGCGAACGCAGTGTCCAGTATACTCTTTCGCATGGGCTAGTACCAGAAAAGTAGCAATTGCTTGTAGCATTTTACCAAACTTGTGAATGCCAATAAAATGTTGATGTGCTTTACCGTTTTAATTAAATCTTGTAGGTACTTTACTGCCTAGTTAAACAAGTTACTAATCTAAACTATTTACTTATAGCAATCCTATAAATCGTCTTCGACGGTATCTGCAATCTTTCTTATCCCATTAAGACTTGTGGACCTACAACCGTACAAAGAGAAACCCCATAAAGATGTGACATGTACTTCCCGAATCCTCCATCCCAATACGAAACTGTAATCACAGTATCTCATGCGCAATAATGTTTTTCTATATTCTGCAGATGAAACATTGCTTGGAACGAGATAATAAACTCATTTTCCTTTTATGAAAACAGGATAAGACATTTCAATTCGAATAAGTCTATTATGTTAAACATAATTTCACTGGAGCAAATGGTTCGGCAAATGCAATATGTGCTCCCCCATCCCTCTCGTACTTTCCAACATGTGGCCGTTGTGACCGGAATAACAAATGAAATTCGCGAACACATCACGTTCCCATGTCAGAGAAAAATTGAACTTCCACTAGTGTCTCGCAGGTCTCTTACATCTGTATCAACAATTGCTACGACTGTCACTTTGCTACTTTTTCTTCCCTTAATGCTTCTAGCTCGTACCTGTGGGGGAAGGATCGCTAGACGTTTCCAATTCCGCTGAAATTAAATTATTATCATTGTCTTTGACAGATGCGGTTGAATGTAGCTTTCATGTGATACCACATCTAAGGATGCTGATACTCTCACACACGTCGCCTTCAGAACATATGTAACTTACGTTTTCTTAGATAGGGTCATAGATAATATTAAAAGCATCTTACTCAATTGCCAAAAATCTAGTGGCTCATGTTATAGAGATAGACCCGCTCACAATTTATAGCAGCCGGCATAAAGAAACATACAGCTCGTATATTTTTACTATAAAATCGTATGCCGCATATCTCTGAGAGCATACCCGATTATACAGCTTCTGCTGCAAATGCGCCAGATTGAAGAAGTGATTTTGTGTGCTTAAGAACGGAGAATAATTCAAGCTCTACAGCGTATTTTCAAAAACCTAAACGCCCTAATTCGACAAGTGAGGAATATCGGATGACGATATGCATGAAGGGTTTAGGACGCGAGGTCAAAATATGAGTGTTTGTGATGTTGAAATATGTACCTTGTGAGTAGTATATATGTATAGTACAGAAAAGAGTGGTGAAGAAGTACAACTGCGAAACGGAAAATAGTGGATACTCGCGGAAGAAAGACGGTATTTAAAAAAAAAAGAGTTTTCGACAAAAAAAATTCGACTGCTGTATCTTACAAGATGAAACTTTGTCTAGGATATAAGCAAGGATGCTTTTGAGAATTATTCGTGACATATGAAATATGGTACGTGAATTTCCGTATAAATAAAATCGAAGAGTATACTGATAGAAAAAGACGAAATAGTGATATAGCGAAAACACTATTTAAAATAAATATTGAAAGGTCGGAAACTGGATCGAAGAATATATTAACGTTTGATGAAAGAAGGTCATACGGAAGGTGGTACGATATAATATAGTAAGTGTTAATGTGTGGCCGTTATAGTGCCAGTGCTAGTAATAGTAAATAGTGTGTATATATTGTCGTGAACAGTTAATAATAAAATTTTTAAAGTTTAAACTTTCAATATAGTTCAAAATTTATACACATAAGTCCAGATATATTATACTTTACCCATAACATGTTAGAAATTGGATATCGGTTATGATTAATGCGCTAGCTAGCTATTATTTGTTTATGTGCACATACAACTTTGTCTTACGCTTTCTGTAGACGATGCTGGCTATAGTATTGAGACCTGGAAGATTGATTTCCTCTCTCTGGAAGCTGTGTGTGCAGGTTGATAAGCTGGGCACTGGATATGATGTTCCAAGACCGGAATTTATACCTGGTTATCTTCCTCAGAAGACCTGTATTGCAGACCAAGTTCTAGCTATGGAGATGATGTCCACTAATATTCTTGATTTCATACTGGCACATTGAAGATTTGAGTTACTTATTACGGTAGAACTATGAGAAACTGGTAAGTACAAAATTATGCTGTTTTAAAGGCTTTTTCTCATTTTTAAACCAAATTTCTTCTCTACCCAAAATTTAGTGCTTCTCGTTTCACAGTTTTCTTGGTAACCAAGTAAATAAATTTTGTTTCTATGAATTTTACCGTCTTGATTGCTAACAATTTTTATTGAGGCCGATACACATGTTTCACTTTGTTTTCAATTTTTTCTTTACGTTGCACTGTGTAGGTACTTCACTATTTTTATTTTATAGCTTATAAACAAATTACAAATTTTTATGCAAATATTTTCATTTACAGATGCTTTGTCTGGCGATATGCATATAGCATTTTTTTAATATGTCTGTGTCTGGGTTTCTAATTAATTTACTTTATGTACTGTCCATTTATATGTGGTTATGTACAAGAATTTGATAGAATTTTAGAAATATTTTTTTAACGAAATTTACAAAATTTGGTTCTTAACTATGCCAATAGGTTTCTCAAGATATAATTTATGCTACATAAATTCAAAACTAACAATTCACATATATTCTACACTAATAATAATAACCATTTCAATGATAATTTTTAATATTTGTTAGTAAAATAAATTTTCATAGCATTTTAGTCTTGATAAATTCTAATTTATCACAATGTATAGTGCAATGTATTCTAAAGCCTTTTGTCCTTATGGATGCGAAATTCGCAATTTGTGCGATTTATTTTATGGTGCGAAAATCTCGAATCTTTGTCAACTATGACATTTTCTATGATTTTCATTATAAAACTGTCATGGTAGATTGTCAGAAGCTCAAAAGAAATTTATTAACACCACATAACAATGAAAGTAGCAATAATATTTGTACTGTTTTACTTTTTTGTAAAATTTGTCAAAAGTTGAGATGGTCATAAATAATTAAAACAGAAGTTGCAAAATTCGTACAAATATCCTTGAATTTGCCTCCTTGAGGAAAAGGCATAAGTGTGATATCCGCGGAGTGCGCATCAGGTAGTAGTAAAGTAAACTCTTAACAGGCCAGGTTCACTCAGCGTCAACTTATTTTTGATAATTTTGGGTGCTTTGAACTCTTATCAAATGGCATGCTTAGGTAATCATGCCACCTTCCGTATCATCTCTGTGCTGTGAATTAGTCACTGTCGACTTTTTCGACCTTGGATAATTGCAGTTCATTCCAAAAATGATTGCAACAAAGCTGGGATTAAAGAATCGTGAATAATACAGTGCACATTGTCTTAGAAGGTCCTCAGCCACCATTCTGGTTGATGAGGATGCAGATATGCAGATGTTAAAGCGTCCTGAGGGCTGAAAATCTTTGAGAATTCTTTGGATAATAAGAAACAGATAGCAAAGAAGATCTTAGAGTCGAATTTAACAATTGGAAATTCTAACTTATTATTTTTTTTAATAATAAATAAATCATTCTTCTAAAAAGCTGGTGTTTTTTTCATTACGGCACTAGTGATGTAATAGGTGCCCTTATGAAAATATTTACAGAACTGTACAATGCATATTACTAAATTAAATTAGATAAATAAGTATTACAACACAGTCAACTGACTGGAAAAACTACAGCACTATGTGTCACAAAAGAAATAATTTTTGTTCAAACATTTTCGAATATACACATTTATCGTTGATGTAAAAATAGCCATAATTACTGATGACATATGCAATTGACATAAACAAAACAGATATTGAAATTCAGATACGAAAAGGGTCTGAAAAATTAATAACCAATCGATTTATTTTAAAAATTACTAGATGATATATCACGAACTGGTATTTGATCTGGAGGCTGGAATATTTCCACTTCTTTTGTTTTGATTGTATGCGGAGGGAATGTAAACAAATCTAAAATAATTAGCAGACACAAAAATAACATGGCGTACAATAGGGGGTAGTCGATACGGACGTTTATAATTGATCAGAAGGGGAAAACCGAAGTCGAGATGAAAAATAAATGGAAATGGGGAAGTGATTTTGGTGCACTGGTAAATTTTCATTTAAATTGTATGCCGACGAATACAGGGCCCCATTCGAAGCTGAAATTAAACCGAAAAATGGTCGGATTTCCGGTTCATATTGTTCAATACTTTTATTTTGTAGAGCTAACCTTGCCTCATAGCCAATAGTCTATAAATATTTCAGCACAAAGTACACAAATGCATTTTACTTGTAACTGGGTAAAAAAACTTCCGATCTATAAAAAATTACAACCAATGTCACTCCTATTTTTATTAACTAGACATGAAATCCTTATTTGGTATCAAAACTATTAGGTAATTATAAAATCATCTCATTAATAATATGTTATGTTACGTTATTATGGAATATATTCTCATTTACTGAAAGATAAATTAGACATTGTCAAATCATTAGTTTGAGTGTAATAATATATCGCGGTTGTGAATAATTTCGAAATAAAATCAATCAGTTGACTGAAAATACGTCAATAATGAAATTTAATGCTAATTATCTTTAACCTATAACCATTAATTTAAATCAGATAAATTTATAATTGATAATCCTTACAAACGATGAAACTAATACGTGCTTACCAGGTTAGAATGGTTAGTAAAATTTTAATATTTAATTATCAACAATAGTTAACAAGGGTTGTTAAAGTGTAGCTGAAAATTATATGAATTACAATCGATTAAATTTTATATTACCATTACAAATTTATATTTGAAGAAATTTTGAAATTGTCTTTATTTTCAATTATTATAATAAATTGTAAACAATAAGTAACAAAAAAAAAAGTATTACTATTGTTACTCTGTAGGTAATTTCCATTGCAATAAAATCAACTTAACGATTTATTTTGGAGAAGAAAGATACATTTAAAAATGTTTATGTCTGCTCGTACTTTGTTCATTATATCCGCGATGTATATATGTGTATCCATTATTTTCGGGTTTTTGGGTACCTAATTAATGATTCTATTTGTAAATGATACTGCAGGAAACAACTACTCCGCGGACTAATGCCCCGACCGGCATTGAATTACATCTGCAGTATCTGTGTGAACAGCCAAGAACACCTATCTCCCCTATCTCACCTATGGCATACTGATGAGGGCTAACAAGCCCGAAACCGGTGGTGTGTCCGACAAGGGTTCTTGGCTGTTCACACAGATACTGCAGGAGTAATTCAATGCCGGTCGGGGCATTAGTCCGCGGAGTAGTTGTTTCCTGCAGTATAATTTACAGATTTAATGGCTCGTCGCCTAGGGCGAGAGGTCTGCGTTAAGTACCTGCTGCAATGTAGGTCGCTTCCTGTAAGTCGAGCCGCTTAGGCCGAGCAGGAAGTAACTGCACACTTATATCTCACCTGCACACAATGATTTTATTAGTTATCACCAACGCATTTTCAATAATTATCACAAAAAATTTGATTGATTTCAAGTTACTCGTAAGTAACGTAAAAACTTGAATTTGTTTTTTTGTCAACAGTTGTAATAGAAATAGAAAATGTTAGTCTTGGTTTTTTACATAATGTTCTACTTTTATGAATACAGTTTTTTAAATTCAGTCATGAAAAAATGAAGTAGGTCGTGTCGTGTAACCAATTCCTCTCAACCACATCCTCATCTTGATTTCATCAAAACGTCGTCCTCCCAGTTCTTTCTTCAGTCATCCAAATATATAATAGTCTATACCACTATAGATATAAACTGTAGGGGGGATATGTTAGAGTGTGTCCAGTTTTGCTTGATCAAGAAGCTGGCAGAAAATCAATGAGCCTATGAAAGAAATGAACAGTCCGCTTCTGCAGGGCCAAGATAGGGTGGTCACAACTGTCCCTACAGAAAAAAATGACTTTTCAAGATGATGCTTTTCCAGGTTATTCTCACTCCATGCTTGCTTGTTTCAAACATGGTGCTATTGACTGTAAATTGGTCTTGGAGTCTTGGAGAGGCACATCGATAGATCACTCCCTTTTTACACTCCCGCCTAATATCATTTATCAAAACATCGCGGTACTCGCTTTACCTAGAGAGCATTAAAATAAAAAGTTCAGTGTAAATTTGATTAACCCGTTTATATGCCCAGCAATTCAATTATTAGGTACGTTTTCTTTCTTATGCTGTATTTTTGAAAGGTCCTATATTTTGTCCTCCAGGACAGACGGGTTGAAGAAAACGTATTAACGGATGAAAAGCAAGCAATGGCCAGAAAGCCTGTGTAACACTGGCTTCAGTCCACTTATGATGACTCTTCTTAACCATTAAAGCAAGATACAAGCTCTGTTACAGTTTTTATGGTTGTTTTGTGGAAGTACTTTAGGCTGTGTCATTTATTACGACAAGGAATCTAGATACAGGCATAGTCTAAAGATATTCTCATACGTTACGATCACTTTTTCAATGTAAACGAATATGCCTCCGTTTTTACAGTAATTCGTAGATCCCGTTGGTAGGTGAATTGCTGGAGTTAACTGGTTAATATTTTATACAAAGTATGCTCGGGGGTAGTGTTGACAACCTTATCTTGTTTTTTCTTGGTCTTGTCTTGATCTCATAAGATAGGACAAGACAAGACCAAAACAATACTTGACAGCTGCATTGTAAGATAAGATTTAAAAAAACAGAAATATTGCTACGGCAAGAAGTCTTGCAAATATAAAAAGGGGTAATATTTAAGTGAATATCAGCTTAAAAATATATATATTGCATTTCTATTGTAGGCATATACTTTATTTAAAGGAGATCCAGCATATTAAATTATTTTTAAGATCATAGTTTATTGAGTCTAGATCCAGTTTTGCTGCATAACTAATTATAAATTCACTAAAAACTCTAAAAAGGAAAGAAGGAGAAAAATAGGAATATAAAATCTAAGGAACAGAAAATATTACAAAATATCAAAAATGTTATGGAAAAATGGAGAAAATACTTTGAGAATATTTTAAATGTCAAAGATAAACCACAAGAAACAGGCACGCTGGAAGTAGATGCAACGGAGAGAGGGCAGGAACAACCAAATCCGATAGAGAAAGAAGAAATAATAAATAAAAACGTAATGATAACAAATCCTGGAAGAGTAGGCATAGACATACTAGCAATATTATAAAATAAGTTATGCAACGAAGGTACTATGCCAAAAGATAGATAAATAGAAATACTTATGCCCATACAGAAAAAACGAAGCAACAAAGATTGCAACAATTAGAGAAATTACTATACAAAGTACAGTATTCAAAAATTTACGAGAGAATAATAGATTAAAAGAAACAATAGAAATCCAGATGAAAGAATCACAAAGTGGGTTTAGAAAAGGGAGAGGAGCGCACGACCATATATTCACAATAAAGGAGAACATAGAGTGAAGGTAGCATATTTGTAGCCTTTATAGACTTTATATTGCCTCGTATGTTCCATTTGACGCATCTCGAAAGTCAGGTGGTTTGCAGTTTACTAATTCTGCACTAGAATCAGTCATTTTATTCATTATTTTTTTTCGGTAAATTGTAAAGTTGAAGGATGTAGGTGCGCTAATTTGACGGCATAAGTTCTAATTCAAAATTTTAAAATGACATTTATGTGTATGTATATGAATTATATCAGTTCAGTAAACTGATATTGCATATCTATCCTTTTAGCAAGTTGTAAAGAAAACAGTGAATATACGGGGTGTATCTTAAGTGATGACTTTAATTTCAAGGGGTGATTCCTTGTCATATTTTAAGCAAAAAAGTGCATATGAACATCGGTCCGCAAGTGCTTCGTTACCGAGATACAGGGTGTCAAAGTTGGGAAAATAAATCGCATTTTCTTAAATATCTTTCGACTGATTCGAAATATTTTAATGAAATTTCATACACGGGGGTTTTTTGGAATGACAAATTCAAAGCTGTGGTCAATTTAGGGTTTTTTTTTGAGGGCGCCACCGGCAACGATTTCTTTGACACCCTGTATCTCGGTAACGAAGCACTTGCGGACCGATGTTCATATGCACTTTTTTGCTTAAAATATGACAAGGAATCACCCCTTGAAATTAAAGTCATCACTTAAGATACACCCTGTATATGTGGAAGTAGGAAAAAATTATGCCACGTAGTTGCTTTGCAACCATTGACACACTAATAACATTTATGAGAACCCATCATTACCATTCAATAAAATTCACTACGTTTTAAATTTTTCAGACCAAAGTGCGTCGTTAAGAAAAAAACTTTAGGCGCGAAATGGAGAGTGAGTCGACTTATTTATTAGAATATTTTTGGATGATGGCAGGTCGCACATACCTCTTGAATTTGTAATTTTATTTGAGTTCAAGCAACAAAAATAGCACTGTATTTTTTCAGTCATTAAAATTCGGGCATTTCAATTAGAAGAAATTCGAGAAAGCCTAAATAAATTAAATGATTTTAATTAGCTCTAATTTGGGAAAGCCCAAATAAATTAAATTGTTTTCAGGTTAAGGAATTACATTTTCCAGCCTCCATTACTTTTTGATGAAGTGGGCAATATCCTTGATTCTATATTTTTTTAAACGACGTTTTCGCTGTTATTGTTTCCAGGACTAATATTGAATGAAATGAATTATAAAGTATACCTATTGATTTTTTTTTAAAAAAAGGCTCATGGGTTTGTTCCTTAGCTATATATTTTATAACATCCGAAACCGACGTTAAGAATACAACCAAATCTATAATTAAATTTTATTATTAAACCTACTGACGTAGAAAACATACATAAACAGTATATTGCAATAGTGGTGTACAGGGTGACCCGAGATGGTGTTTGACCGCTATTGTATATCTACAGGATGATTCCGAGCTTATCCGAAAAATAATTTGGAAATGTTTATTTATTTCATACTCATCCCGGACTCATTTAAGTCCGGGAAATAACTCATTACAGTACTGAGTCCGGAAAATGTTCACTTCCCGGACTGCTTTAAAAAAACACAATATTCACATTTTTAAAAGATTTTAATTTTAAAACTACAAAATCAAGCCGATAAAAACTAATTATAATTATATTTAACAGTAACTGTGCAATGTGAATTTCCTTGCAGGCTGAATGCAGGAATACCTTTAGGGACAGAATCTTCACCGTTTTGTATTCGTTTTAGAAATGGGAATGGTTATAATTAGTTTGGTGCCACAATCTTCAATGTCTTTTAGGGTCATATGGTATAACTCTTCTCGCCGACAACCACCAGCAATGCCTATCATTGCGATTACCTGTAACAATAGAGAAAATGGTTTAAAACTGATTGTCAAATTGATGAAATTTTGACTAACGAAACCAAGAAATGTATTTTTTGTAATTAATTGACATTCAAGATCATTCAAGATGCACATTGTTTAATTTAAAACTAATGAAAAGGTTAAACTTGTTTACTTTCATCAAAAGATACTCTTCTCATGGGGCTTCCTTCATGAATCTATTAACTTCTTCTCATGTTAGAACTTTGATTTGTTTGCCTGATGACCAACCTTGCCTTTTTAAGAAAGCCACCAGTTTTGATTATTTTGAAATATCACCTTTACCATCAGCATAGACTTGAGCATCGAATATTTTTCCCACATGTCGCAGGATTAATCTTTTTGGAGATATCCAAGAAGTACGCCAAAAGGATATTCTCATTCAGGCCGTTTTCCACCTTATAGGTCTCCACATGTTGAAGATCTGGTATTCCTTCTCATAACGAGCAGAAGACTTCGTAGGCACCAATTTACTGGTTGCTTCAGCACATTTTAGCTCGATTTCTTCCATTTTTTACGAAAATAATTAATTTTTAATTTTTCCAGTAATGCTATAATGTACTTCCGCAATACATACGTTTGCTCTGATGAAATCCCTAATGCCATAATGGCATATCGATTTCAACATCCGTTTTCTTTAAATGTATGGGTGGGTATTATTGGAAATTTTCTTGTTGGGGCCTTACTTTTTATCAAGAACTTTACCCGAAGCCTCCTACAGACATTTTGTCGAAAACGTTTTACCTGAACTACTTGACGAGGTTCTCTATACGCTAAGACAAATAATGTGGTTTATGCACGACGGGGCTACCCTCATTTTAGTTTGACTGCTCGTGAATTTTTAAATGAAAGATTCCGTAATAACGTGATTGGACCAGGTCAATCTTGACCACCCAGATCACCCGATATGATCCCTATTGATTTTGTTTGGCGTCATCTTAAGATATTAGTTTACCAGGTTCACATCGAATTTGAGGAGCATTTACGTCAACAAATTATTATTATTTTTATTATTATTATTATTATTATTATTATTATTATTATTATTATTATTATTATTATTATTATTATTATTAAAAATTCAATAAGGGAGGCAGAGGATAAAGTCCTATTATGTCCATTACAAGAAAATAATAAGAAGTAATATGAATATGACAAGTAAGTACATACAATTAAATTAAATTTACAATTAATCGGTGTGAGAACTGACAAACAGTAGGAAAATGGCAAATATACATCTTACAAATAGTAGCAAAATGACAAGTACACAAAATTCAATCGAGAAGCCAATCTAGCCAAAAGCGATCATATAATTGTCAATCTTATTTTTAAAAGAATTAATTGATTGAGCATCTAATACATCAAGGGGCAGATTATTCCAAAAGTCAAAGTTCCTGTTACTAAGAAAATACTGTCTAGCCCGTGTCTTGAATGATTCCTTTTTTAGTTTGTATTGGTCCGCGCAGGCGAGCATCTGTGTTGAGTTGAAAAGTTGAAGCTAAGCCGCCAAAGTTGTACTTCATATTGCGGAACGTTAGAATCAGGTCGCCTCTGAGACGTCGTTGCTGAAACGTTGTAAGATTGGCTAAGTCCAATCTCTCTTCATATGACTGCCTAACAGGGCCAAAACAGAGTCTGGTGGCACGGCGTTGAACTTTCTCCAACATTTCTCGGTCGCGAACAAGTTCAGGGTTCAGTACTGGACCGGCGTATTCGAGAATGGTACAAACATACGATTTGTACAGTCGTAACCATGTATCAAACAACAATTTGGAGAACGATTTTTGTAACAGAAACGGTCTAGCGTTGACAGGTTTGCACACTGCGGCGATATGATCACTCCACTTTAGATTAATGTTCACTGTGAGTCCGAGATCGCTATGTGATAATACGATCCTTAGCGACTGACCATTAATGAAGTATGGAAAGTTTGGATTGTTTTTGCCCAGGTGGAAAACAACACATTTATCAGTATTCAACGAAAGCAGTCAATCGTTGCACCACAGCCTCAGGGAGTCTAGATCTTTTTGAAGACTTAAATAATTGCTAGATAGATTAGCATATGATTTCGTATCGTCAGCGTAGAATGACAAAGAGCTCGACAGATGATATAGTATATCGCACAGGGTGTCTGTGAAAGGTTGGGAAATCTCGCAGCTGGAGATACTGGTGACCAAAAAAAGTCGATTGACCCAAATATGCCTTATCCGAAAGTTGCTGGTTTCCAAAGTACAGGGCGTTCAATGCTAGAACTTTATTTTGAAATATCTCAATAACTTTGAATCCTGTCGGAGTATTAAACAAAATTGGCACAATTATGTTTTTTGACACGGTAAATAAGAATTTTCAACTAATTTTGACGTCACTAGTAGAGAGCGCTACTTATGGCACAGCATGTTTCTTTTAAATGGCAAATAAATCTATTTTGTTCTTAATCGGTTTGGAATACAAAAAAGTGTAGAGAAACAAAAAATGAAGATAATAGAATGGCCCATATGATGACCTATTTTATTTGTAATATTGTACAGGATGATATTTTTTGGCAAATAATGATCGATGATACTCACACCTGCGCGACTGGTAAGTTTCTAAAGCTGGTAATTTTTTGTTTCATACCTACCGTCATACTAAATATGCACACCCAATTTAGTTAAATTATCTCAGGCGGTTTGGAAATTAAAAACTGACTTTTTTAATTTCTGACATGCTGTATCTGAACAATGGCTGTCCTAAGACAAACAAAAGCCCTTATTTTTGGCCACAGAATAAGCTCCTGGATTTTATACCTATATTTAGAAAATACCATGTATATTATATTAAATTACAATAAATGATTATTTTTAAAGACACAAACTATTGCAAATTATGTTGCCAATAAAAACAATTCCGTTATGACAGATGTGACGTAAGTCGCCTGAAGTCTTGCCCCAACGAATGAACATTTTATTTAATAAATTACCTGAAGGATATGGTTATAGTACTAAATTTTATAAGTGGTTAAAATACATTTGAGGAGAGTCTCAATAGCGTCTTTAATTCTGTAGCAGAGCAGTGAAAATAGATCCCAAAACTGATAGGCACATTAGGCGAACGGCTACGAATATTAAACTATTATAGTCCGATATAATCGAAGACCCGAGAAGAGAACCCCTATAAATTTTCCACAAATACACACAAGAAGCCACTCACCACTCCGCGGCGTACGAATACCTTACACCCGAAAGGTAATTGGCGCCATCGGAGCCCCGCATGACAAAGGGCTGGGGTTGCCCCAGCACAAGTGAACAGTACACACGACGGATTTATTGTCACTTTCTGGTGAATGACTCTCTGTCCCGCGCTGCAATTAAACGTGTCACCGCACGTTTCGAATCGGCTGCCAATGGGCTTTTGTAGCAAAACCGAATTATTCGCCCTTTTGTTTCCCTGCGCCGCAGCCTATTTGATTTGTCGCGGTTTCTGTGTGTGCGGGACTTCAGTAAATTTCAGACCGGAACTGTTTATATAATAATGCCGGGCGGGTGGAATAAAATGTAGAGAGTACAAACACGGCGGAATGGCATCCGAGGCGGTTTATACTTCTGGAAAGAATTAGTACAGGAATTTCGGGTTAGTTTTGAATAACGGCGATTGTTTGGGAAGTTCTCCGGAAGAATTTTGATTTTTTTTCCGAAACGGTTTACTGAAACATTGTTTACGATTGGTATGATGTTTGCCACATAGTATGCTCAGAGTTTCTGGAACTATTCACGTATATTAATAAATCATTGGCATATAACATAGAATTCTTTCAAAATAAAGTGATTCACTTTTAAAACTTGCAGTTTTTAGTTTGCCCTCATTTCTTAATGTTTTATAAATAGGTGCTTAATAGTCATTTATTGTAAAAGTATTTTACGCAGCATTTTATTGATGCAAGAATATTTAAACGCAAGAACTTCGAGCGTTTTATTTTCTTAGACCCCTTTTATGCACGCGTTTTTCTCCTCTCAACCCGGAGTTGACAAAAACGACGCGTTTCAAGATACCCTGAACAGAGTTACTACATTTATGTCGTGATGGCTTTACAGAACGCTTGGCGTACGAGCTCCGAAAAAACACGAAAGTATATCGGCGTTTTTATGTAAAGCGCTCTTTGTCGCAAGTCCAGTGGCTCTGTCTGTCAAAAGTAGTTTAAGCACAGTTTGTTTTAGTTTTAGTTTAGCTGTTGATCAAGCGGGACATGGATGCAATAAACGCAATTGATATTGAAATATTTATTGATACCATCAGACCAAATCCTGTTATATGTTATATAATTAATTCATCAAAAGATGATTGTGACATACGAAAGTAAGGGGCCATTCATAAATTACGTCACTTGTTAATGGGGGGGAGTATCACCGGAATGTGACATAGTGTGACAAGGGGCAGGGGGGGTCAAAAACTTTGTGACAACACATGTTAAAATTCAAAATCCATAACGCGAAATTTATATGTGAATAAAAAACTTTAAAAATTTACGTTTACGTTTACGTTACGCTTTAAGTCCAAAATCCATGGACACAAGATGATTAAGTTTTGTATCTTTAATTAACATAATTACCTAGTCGTTTATTGCTTTCTAACTAGTCGTCTGTTTTTTCTGTTATCTAATATATTTGACTTTATGTTGATTTCATTGAAGATTATATAATAAAAGTAAGAAAAAAATAAAAACAACTGTTTTCCTTTGATTATTTTTAAATACATACATAAATTTGAAATATGTGTGATGTCACATCAGAGGGGAGGGGGTTCTGAAAATGTGACAACCTGTGACAAAGACGGGGGAGGGGTTAAAAAGTGTTAAAATTTGTGTGACTTAATTTATGGATGGCCCCTAATTAAAAAACTTGTCACCATCTTTTTGTAAATCTCCATATAAAATATCAAATGCACTTTGTTGAATTATATTTCTATTAATTGGATGTACTGCCCAACGCCTCTTACGTCTTCTATTACATATTTTTTTATAGCACAAATATAATATACATGGATCCATTTTCATGTACTTCACTGACTACTGTGTGGCATGAAACTGGCGACAACTGATAGAATACGCGTGCATAAAATGGAGCAGAAATATGCCGCGTTTTTTCTCAATTTCGCGTTGAGTGGAGAAAAACGCGTGCATAAAAGGGGTCTTAAGTGAATAAAACGCGCCTAAAATACGAATTCAATACAAACACAAACTCAAGTTAGTCGAATCGAATTAAAAGAAAGGAAATAGCTTATTTACATCACAAGGGAGGAAAGTGGCTCCAAGGGAAGAGAAGACACTTTACTCCCTAGGAATGTTTCTGATTTTTTATACTGCCTGGCTTAACATGCAATGTTTCCAAATATATACGTATTTTTTTATTGAAAGCTAATTTTATTGAATCAACAGCATAACAAATACACTTCAGTTCATATTATTTTTCATTTAACTTTCACTATTTCGTATATTAATAGGTATTATCTTTTTTACAAGATACTCTTCTATATAGCCTTCAGTAATATTTGTTGATTTCCACCCACCGTGCTGCTTTAGAGTTAAAATATCTCCAATAGCGTATACTCATAGAGTTGCTGAATTTTCACTAAAACAGCCATTTCTTGTGGTATATCTAAATATGGTATTGTTGCCAACTTGATTTACACATAATCCTGCTTTAAATCGTGAAAAGAAATGCTTCCAGTTAGTTTTTGCCGAAAACAAGCACATTTTCTATAAATTTTTGCAAAATTTAGACTGTCACTTGTTGCAACCGTTATGGTAAACTATGTTCATTATTTGTTTTTGAGTAGAGAATCATTCGGAAAAATGTTAATATTGCCGTGACTGGTATAGTGGATAGATTATTTGGTATTCACACAAGAGGCTCAAGTTCAATTGCTAACATTTGATAATGTTTGTTTTGTTAGTTCATTCCCAATACTGTCACACTGAAGAATTGAAATTAGGTGACAGAAGTGTGAATAATGATTACAGACTTCTCTATAGTGCATTATGTACATGATTATACTTCAAGAAACACACGAATAATGTATATTGTCACGGAATTTGCCCCACTCACACCCAAATCGACGACTGTGGTATCGCGAAACGCGAAATTGCCCCGATCGCCCCTACGGATTCTGGTAAACAAACAACATGCCGTGAATCGAGGCGTTACTGGAAAATTGGGGAAACGACGAGAAGCATTCAAGTCGTTCGAGAAAATGGGTCTAGCGATGCTAGAATATACCTGGAACATTCGTTTGGTCTATAAAAGAAGAATAGACGGCCGAGTTAGTTAGTCTTGTATTACAGTGTTGAAGTGAAGTGTTTAGTTAGAGAGATCAAATCGATTTAGATAGCGATTAATTAAATAAGTGTTTAGTTGACCTGTAATTAGTAGTCAGTAGTGTACTGGTTAGTTAATAAAGAAGTGATTAATTAACGGAATGTTTTTCTGGCAGTAAGAAAAAGACGGATTGTGAGATCCGTGACAATATAATATTAACATTGATAAGTTACAATATAATTTAAACAAAACCACGTGGCCAAAAACGCGAAATAATTGATGTGACGTTACACGCCGTTCAGCTCGGTTTGTTTCCATGGATACAGGTGCAGGTTCCGGTGTTGGTGATGTAAACAGGCGTTTGTTTTTTGTATTTTTGCGTTTTTGTGACATTTGTAGGTTATAGATACATAGTGTAAATGCTGTGTAGGTAACACCAGAATTACTAGTGGTGATGTGGCGAACTTACGGTACCGTCAGACGTAACTTTGTTTGCAATATAGATCCGCTCGTGACAAATACGGCGACAATGCTGTTGGATAAATACCAGATATATCTTATTTGAGGTATTTATAAAATTATACTTTCTAATTTCACATTAAACTCCTTGTTTTAATTTAAAAAATTATAAGTAAAGTAGTGAATGATTTTTAAATTTTTTTTTATTAATTTAATACATTTTTATTGCTACTTACTACTAATGTCATTTCTCCTTAACCATTTTTAAAAACTCTTTATTTGATTATTATGTTTTAAGAATAAAACAGGTAATTAGAACAGGGTCGATAATTTTTGAAACCAAAAAAAAATAATAGTAGGCTGAAACCCATTGGAAAAGGAATAGAATACAACAAAAATGAAAGGAAAAATAATTTATGCAAAGAAACGAAAAAATATTGTAGATGTCTTATTAAATATTCACTTTATTAACTTATTTGGTTGTTAATTATAGTAGTATATTTCGACTTGCAATTGTTTTGTTTATCAATGTAATATGGAATCTTACGTTTTTCGAGTAATTAAAAAATAATTTTAATAAATAGCACAAAATTGTACATAGTGAATAAAAAAAAATTACGGATTTTCTGAGAACATTTACCATAGTAATATATATTATTGGCACCATCAGAAAGTAGAGATTTCAACAAACAAAAAGCCCACCGACTTTTTTAAAAAAGCAAATATTTTGACGTGAGAATTTTTCATTGAAAATTATGGTGCTTTTTCGATATTAAGTTAAAATAAGGTGAAAAAATAAATATCTTAAATTAAAAATATACAGTGTGTTTGGGACATAAAAAAGTAAGTTTCAGCAATTTAAAAAAAAAAAGAAATAAAAAACCAAAAACTTGGTTATTTGAATTTTTCACATAAATTTTAAGGTTATGTAAATAAAGTGGAAATATAAAAGTTGTAGATCTTTTCATTACCTACAACTTTGCTATTTAACTTCTTTCCATAGAACTTGTAGTTTTGCCGGAAATCAAGATAAACCGTTTTCTACCCTTAAAAACACACCCTCTTGCACTTCCCGACCTCAGATAGCCCGTAAATTATTTTTCCTTTCATTTTTGTTGTATTCTCTTCCTTTTCCAATGGGTTTCATTCTTCTATTATTTTTGTTTTCACTTTTTACGATTTTCAAAGGCTTCAGCACTGGTCTAAATGTAGTAAAGTCAGTCAAAATTTTATAAATGCTTTAAATAACATTCTACATCACGTAAATAGTAGACTCTGAATGAAATGAGAACGAATTTAAGTTTGCTTTGGCATTGATTTTCTAAACACCCTGTATACATTCTGGTAGCTTAATAGAAAATATTAATTAAGTCTTTACTTATAATTATATTAACTTTATAATTTAATTTGTTCGATAAACCTGTATTTTCATTTAAACTTACATTAAAATAGTATTCACAATGTTACAATGCTTCCTTTTGTCGCATTTCATCGCTCTACACCACATTCTTTTAATTTTTTTGACAGAATTTAAAATGACGACAGCAAGCACTAGATCTGCTGGCAATATACTTTACAAAAAAGTTATAACGAAACAATCTTTATAATGAATCTGTCAGTAGAAAATTGCCATTGTTTACAACACAGAAGTCCATAAATATTAGAGTTTCGCAGTTTTGTTTTATTTACGATCAAAAGGAGAAACGGGCCAGATAAGTTTCAACCCCCCACCAGAACGTGCTATACCCTCCGCGCAGAGAATTTTCAGATTTATATTTGAGTCACTCAACGAAAATTTCATATTTATTGCCCCACTACGAGGTCCCTATAAAATTTAAAAGAAGACGGCATTATGATTGCCGTTACTCGACGCGAATCTCAAAAAGGGCGCAACTCTAATATCTTCTAGTAACAAATTGTCGCCAATTTGTAACTGATGGCTTCTCAAAGACGTCGAGGAGAGTCGGTACTTAGAGACATAAAGATACGTATACGTTTTAAATCACTCCGGGGTTTCTTTCGCTATTTACTCTGTTCCGAGTATTCCTTTGTTGGTCCGGATAGATTACAAATTGTCCTTGCGGAAAAACCGCGCCATCTTTTGACGATTATCTTCCGAGAGATAAATCAAATTAAAAGGTTTTTCTATTTTCTATAAAAACTTCGCTGTTTTGTAAATCGTTAACAATATTCTGTTGCTTGTTTATGTTTACGTCTACTACAAAATTTACAGAAAATAATTCTAATTTTAAGATTTTCAGAATCATTATCTATTTTGTGATGGTTTTCAGTACTGTTAAGGCAAAATGGAGGCAAAAATGTGGGATTTGACGGTGTTATTGATACAGTAATGACAAATAAGTAGTTCATTTTTATATGCAGTTTTTTCTAAGTTGCCAAATTATCGGATTTAAAAGAATCGAGTATAATAGAATAGAATAAGATAGAATAGGATAGGACAAGATAGAATAGGATAGATTGGATTGGGAGAGAATAGGTTAGGATAGAATAAGATGGGATGGGATGGGATAGGATAGGATAGGATAGGATAGGATAGGATAGGATAGGATAGGATAGGATAGGATAGGATAGGATAGGATAGGATAGGATAGGATAGGATAGGATAGGATAGGATAGGATAGGATAGGATAATAGGATAGCATAGGATAGGATAGGATGGGATAGGATCCTAACAATGCATAAATGGATTGAAAGACCATTGTAATGTACAGTGGAAGATAGGTATAGGATATGCTTTATAAAAGATGCTTGGAATTTTGAGTAGAATCCAAATATCCAATAATATACAGGGCGTTCCATTTAAAAAATATAAGTTAGGTTAAGATCTCTCAAAATCATTGGTCTTTTGTTTTTTTTTCAAATAAGAAAAAACTTGCTAGTCTACTATGTAATATGGTTTTTGTTTCATTCCGATATCTCTAAAAACAGAAAAGTTACAGCTGATCAAAATGTTATCAAAGTTATTGAAACGCACTGTACACAATACAAACCTAAAAAATACAGTGTTCCATTTGAAATAAAGGAGTTATAGATGTTTTGAAGTAGTTAAAAATATAACGGCAAGAATAAAACACATGGTATAATATTTTTAATGTTATGGATATACCATCTTCACGAATACCAAAAATCAACTTGGTACTTATTTCCAGGAAAAAGTTGCGGGCACCTCCGCGCATCTCGCGTGTATCAATATTTGTTTCAATAAATTTATATCATAAGATATATAACCGATAACTACTGAAAATGTTATACAGAGCTACCGTAGCCTTCCTAGATATCTATAATGTACAGAGTTTACTATGACTAAGCACAAAAATTTTAACCACGTGCTCAGAGAGATCTAAAAGATAATAACAAATTTATTATAAATTTATTTGGTAAGCTCGGAAGGATATGTAAACATCTTGAGATGTTATACTTTAAAATAGTACCTACTAATTATTTTATGCAATATTGTTAATATTGTTGCTATTATTAGTTTTAACAGAATTTAATACCCAAGTAATACAAGAAGTTTATAAATTTATCGGCGTGAAATACATCTTGCACTAGTGACCTACAGATGGCAACTGCATCAGACTGTAAAAATTCTGAGGAAAGTCACCTGGTTGTGGTCGTCGGGCTGATGTCTTCGCTTTAAACAAAAAGAACGTATGAGGGAAAGAGAGGTCCCCAGCAAGAACAAAAATATTTGCAATGACAAGTTTTAATGTACACAAGAAGAAAATGACTCAAAATTTTTGAAATCTCTCGAAATACCAATACTCGAAATAAATATCAGCTACCTCCCTGTGCTACCATATCGTGTTTTTCTTTAGGTAAATCATTAAATAATCTATATTTTGTACATATATGTTTCTTCTTTTATAGCGACGCAGATCGATACACGTGACAACGAGGTGCCCTGTCACTACCTTTGGTACATTTGACTTGTGGAATATACCTAACCTCACGGCTGATGGTGATAGCTCCTATCTATCCATTTAATATAGTTTCGAAAAAAAAATTTTCACTTTATAAATAATGGGATGGGATGGGATGGGATGTACGTTTCCGTTAATTTTCATTTTCGTCTCTATCCTCTTAAAATATTTGTACTTAGTCATAGTTATGTGTTAGATAAATATGTTTATATGATAGATATGTTTTGGTAAAATTTATTTCGGCTAATATATACGATATTTTGTTTTTTAAACCATCTTTGACTATGTCCCTCGTGCGAGTGAGGTCATAACAAAATGGCAATCAATAAATTTAACTTACTTTATCCACGCCTGCTATATCTCCTTCCAAATCACACCCTCCGGAGGGCATGTCGGAAAATCAAGGCGTTATTATTTTTTCATGCGAGTACCTCCTTACAACGCCAATATCCATTGGAAAGCTGCGCCATTGATTGCGATCCGGCGGCCGTATGGGTGGAAGAACCCATTTTCGCGCTCACGGAGGGCTTTCCACTTCTCGATATAAACAGCATTAGCTGGTGGCCCGCTTGGCTTTATTGTTATAGAGTACGGGGAAAAACGTGTTGAGAAATCTTATCGGTACAAATTAGCCCGGGTTTATTTGTTAAGATGTTTGCTTGGGGAACAAACGCTTTTGGGGCGATTGTTTACAATCGGGTTAGCTACATTTTAAAGCAGAATACAAATAGTTACTAATAGAAAAAGTTAAATAAAGATTTTGTGATTTCTGTGTCGGCTTAAAAGGAAAACTGTCTTACAAACATGTTTTCTTTTATATAGTGATTTTAGGCTTTCGCGGTTGTTATGTCGTGACCTCGGTAACTGCTACCAGAAACAGAGTTAAAATGCACATCCCTGGCATTAACCAGGATGTTTTTTTTATTTATATTACTCTAGACCAGTGATTTCCAAACTGATAGGTGTGAAGTAATGTGAAAAAGGGAGTGAGAACACAGAAAAAATCTTTCTCTTAGATAAAAATTCTAATTATTAAGAACAATGTAGATGCATTATATCAGACCTACGGAATAAAAATGCCGATACTAAAGCATATACAGAGTGAGTCATTAATAATGGTACATAGCTTAAGGGTAGATTAACGTCAAAATAAAGCGATTGAGCCCAACATGCTTTATTCAATTGTTGCTCCTTTTCATTCTATAATAAAAAAACATTACTGCCTAATCTATGAATTGAGTGGCATCGACAGAAACAAAATGGTATTGTAGTGACAGCTATCTACTTATTATTTCCACGTCTACTTTGGAAAAAAATAATTTTCTAATTTAATTCCCGCTTAATGACAAAAACTTAAATGGTCTGTTTCTCGAAAACGGTTGAGTCGATTTGTAATAGGTATACCTTTTATATTTAGAATTGAAGGTAGTTCAATAGTTTTTTATTAAAAAATTCAAAAGTGTAAAGTACAAAAAGTTAGGCATATTTTTACATCGACAGTGCAGTATAACTAGCGCCCCCTAGTCGTGATCTCAACACTGTTTGCATATTTATAATTGCCACCTCAAAAAACAAGACTACAAATTTTCAAAACAATCTTAAAACGTTCTTAAAATATAGGAAAAATCGAAAACATTTTTTCAACTTTAACACCCTGTGCATATGTTCCACAAAATTGAAATCCGTATCAAAAAGAATACCCAAATCTTTTCTTTCTAAAGCAGTATTATTACTATTGTAATTGTAATGTATTGTTTTTTTTTTCTTGTAAACGCCAATATTAATGTCAGTCTTATTTTATAACGCACGCCAATTTGTAATCTTGCTAAGCTCATTTTGAAGTTGTCATTTGATATAAATATTCATTTGTAGCTCTCTATACATCATTAATAAATAATAGAAACAACAAGGGTTCGAGATTGGATCCCTGCGGGACTCCCGACGATGCTACATATGCCAACGTTAGATAATTTCACTAATAATAAGCTATGAAGGGCTTCAGTAAAATCGGTATACAGAGTATATATCTTTGCCTGATTATCCAATATATTATGTGAAACTTTTTTGAGGAAATATAGCCAAATTAGCTGCAGTTATTAAGTCTAAATCCATGTTGATTTGATAATAAAAATAACTTTATACAGGGTGATTCAGTCATAACGTTAATTTTAACTACATATTTTGAAAATTACTCGACTTTTTAAATTTAAGCAAATCAATCCATAACCCTGGGATATGGCGCTTCGTGATTATAATAATTTCCTAGTCACGATATCACAGCTAAATGTTCTGAAAATGTGGAACGTCTTTACAGATCCGTTAAATAAAATGAACAACGGTACGGTAGCGCACCAACAAATTTTAACTATAAAGGATGGTATAAGTCCACGATTCGAGTCATTCTGTTACTAACCTTCTTAGCAGCAAGTTCAGTGTGTGACCGTTTAGTGTTCTTTAGTTAGATACGACAAAATATTAATACCAAATGTTCCCCAGAAGAAAAATTGAGGGTGTGTGCAAAATTTGAATATCTTGGAAAATCAACCAAAAATCACAGTGACAGTGGAAGAAATATTTCTTTAACTTTTATATTTAACATTAATTTTATTGTAGGTATCTTCAGATATTCTGAACATTTTTATTTTAAAAAACCAAATCCGGTCCTGTTAAAAGCCGCTAATCCCCGAACCCTACAAATAAATTACACATTCCCTGTCCTTTCAGAAACATTTCAAATTCACCTTTTTCTGATATCTGGTCCTCTATAAATCGCCGCATTGAATCTGGTCCGGTTTTGTCCCTGAGCCCCTCGCCTAGCACACAATTTGCCATGTAAGGAAGAACTTATACTTTTACAGCGGCAATTCGAATGAAATAGTAGCCGTATATATAGAGGCCTTATTTTATTTCTAAGCTTGTCTCGTATCCTTATTTCAAAGTGAAAAATGACACTAGCCGAGAAATCTGATGTTCATGGGCTCATGACCAACAACTTAAGACGTAGTCTGTATTCTCGCACCAATGCTCGGCTAAGGATCTTTATAAATAATGCAGGATTCTTATAAATAATACCACGATGTTGGGGTAGCCGGACCGGTATATACGAACACGGCATTTTTAGATAAACTTTGCATAGGCATGTTAGACGGGATATACGATCGTAATGTGGAAACTAGAATTTTAAAATAGTTGCGGTAGAGTATATTGCACTTACATTTGCTATTCTTCTTTCTGATGGATTAATATCAAATTGGGGTAAATACACAAATAAAATTTTCATTGAACCAATAGACAAATATATTGAAATCTTTTATTGTTTTTCTTTCGTACTGTTGCCTAATGTTACAATGGTAATGATTTAAAGCATTTCTTTCATGCAATTTTTTATAAAATGATGCTGCCAAAATCTTCAATCTTGTTTTTCTCGAAAACGGTTAACTTCATAACTTTAAAACAATAATCAAATTTGTGTAAAATTAGTATAGTCGGGTTTCAAAATAGTAGCAACCAGTAGACTAGTAGAGAATGATTCATTTTATTAATCTGCAATTTGTAGCAGTCAACACAAAGAAATATCCGAGCGGTAATAATCCTTTATATAAAATTATGTGTTCCGCATATCTTTCAAATCATACCAGAATTACACAGCATCTATGTGTAGTAAATATTCATGCGTCACATGAGAATGCTCGATTTTTATTGGTTATGACAGCGTGATAGATTCTTCTCGTCCATTTGCATAGCTACTATGGGTGTGCGCGTGATTTGGTGTGTGTGTGTTCTTAATAGTGGCAAATAATTCAAGCTTGACAGCGTCCTCTCAAAATCGTGAACACCCGAATATAACATGTGTGTAATATTGGGTGACAAAAAACGTGTATAAAGGGATTAGAGCGCGAGACCAAAATATAAGTGTAAGTAATGCTATTGAAATATTATAGAATATTAACAAGAGTGGTCTTGAGTAGTATAACGTGCAATAAAGAGTGACAAAGAAAAACATACAACTGAGAAACGAAAAATAGTGGATTGCGGAAGGAAGAACATAGAGGTTTATGACGATACAAAATACGCGATTTGTTAAACAATTATTCAAGGATGGTATTCCGACAATAAAAACACCTTGTGTTGCTATCTCATAGAATAGGTTGTCTATTAATTTTTTTATTATACTGCCGACGGTGTTGAACGCCGATTGCATGCTTTGCCTTGATCAAGGTCAGGTTTTTTAGTAGACCAGTTTCAAATGATTTTCGCACTATACTTTTTAATTTATTACAAATTGCATTTGTAAGAATCTCCTTACAATGAAAAAAAAAATGATTTGATAAGTTTTGAATCACCTTGTATATTACGTGGACGAATCATGGATAATAGAAGGCCCCTTGGAGATGACAGCATTTCGTGATGAATACGACAGTTCTAGTGATGACGACGATAGTGACAGAGCTACTAGCTAGTGACCAGTAATGTATGTGTATATAATGTAGTGCATTGTACACTGTATAAGTGTAGTGTAGTGTATAGTAACTGTTAATGTGTGACCGTTTTAGTGACAGTGCAAGTAACCAGTAGTGTATAGTGTGTATGTATAGTGCAGTGTATTAAAAGTGTTAAAGAGTGCACATCAGGTAGTCGTGAGTGATAATGCACCATGGCTGTCCAAACTGACAGCATTTTACAGTAATTGTAGATCTCTAGTTAGACGCGTTAGAAAATCTTGTAAAAGTTATTAAAACAAAATTGCTACATATTAAGTCACTATAGCTCCACACCGTGTACTTGATATGTTTAAAAAATGTGGAAATATTAATTTAAAAAAGCCTCTATAGCAATATTTAACAACTAATATTGTATGGACATTAGTTTTTATTCAACTCACACTGAACAAATACAGTGCTTTCGAAAAGTAACGAATAAATTCATTATTTTTGAAATTGAGAAGTTTTCGAAAAAATTCCCTGGCACAACGATTTTGTTTTTAAAAAAGGCACTTATTGACATACGACCCATATTTGTAACGTCATCGTTGTTCGATATATGACGTCATCGAGAATTTTTTTAAATGGCAACCCCCAATTTTGACCAAGCCATTTGAAAGAACGTGTCATTCTACATACACACATCTTGAAAAATTATGGTGTTACATAACAAAAATGTCAAGAAAATTATATTTGAAGATTTTAAATTTAATTTTCATCGAATGTATCACCAGAGAAGGGTACCGATTGAGTGACCAGCCAGATCGCCTGATTTGACACCCCCAGATTATTTCTTGTGGGGATACTTAAAGGACAAAGTATACGTTACTAGACCGGTTAATATAGAAGATTTAAAAGCAAGAATTTGTCACGAGATACATCGTATACCTACTGAAGTTATTGATAATGTTCAAAAAGAATTTATTAATTGTCTTGGTTACTGTCAGACAACCAACGGTGCACAATTTGAACATTTAATTTAGTCGATTTTTTACATAATCATTATCATTTTCAGTATTGTGAAAATTAAATTTTAAAATCTTCAAATACTATTTTCTTGAAATTTTTGTTATGTTGTAACACCATAATTTTTCATGATGTGTACATGTCAGACGCTCTTTCAAATGGCATGGTCAAAATTGGGGGTTACTATTTAAAAAAATTGGCGATGACGTCATACCTTGAACAGCGATGACGTCACAAATGTGGGTCGCATGTCAAAAAGTGCCTTTTTTAAAAACAAAATCGACGTGCCAGGGGATTTTTTCGAAAATTTCTCAATTTCAAAAATAATGAATTTGTTCGTTACTTTTCGAAAGCACAGTAGTTACGCCAAAATATTGTCTTCAACTTCACATCTTTACACGCTTTACATTAATATTACCCAATTCTCTTATTAGAACAAATAATTATGGACACTACTATATTTTTCGACCAAATCCCATGTCTAAAAAAAATGTTTTTTTTTCTGTCTTTGTTATACCCATGGCTTCACAAGTTTCGAGTTGTGTGTATTTCCATGAAGCTCAGGGGCCAATTATATTGTTTTGTGTTGTGTATTGTACTTTGTTGACCTTCGTACCTTTGTGTCATCATCCTTCTTAGTACAACACGTGGAATTGAGAAATACGGTCCGACATATCGAGCTGCCAGAGATATTTACTCTAGTATACATATGTCTCAAAAGAGACAACGGACATAATAAATACTTTCTGATTTTTACCAAACTATCGAGGAAAATAATAGCTATAAAATTCGTAACATATTGCCAGCTAAACACTAAATTTTTCTTATTTACTTTTTTAGCATACACAGAGTTGTACTGAAATTAGTTTAAAATAACAAATGAAATTATCTTTTTGGCGAACACTTAGAAATCATCAAAACATTCAAAGATAAGATACAAAGTGTTAAATTTTCCAAAAAAAAAATGTAATTTTATTTTCCAATTTACCTACTTACTAAAACGTCTCCATAGAATAACTTCAAAATATATAAGTACATTACACTAAATAAACTTAATGATGTTTCACCAACAATTTAACGAAAGTATTATATTCTAAATTATTATGTTTCACGAAAATAGTGTAACCTCTATGTTGACGTAGCCTTGAAATAGTGCATGTAGAAAAACAAAACTTTATTACACTACTTGATTCACAACAAAATATACATCAAACGGTCACATCTTTACTTTGACGTTTATTAATCACGTTTGGCTTCTGAACATAAACTAATCTGTGGAAGGAAGGCCAATCCGCTTATATGAATTTTTAAGTTTCTTAGATCCTCGAGAACTCGTCTAGAACCAAATCGAATATAGCCTGGAATGTCCTAGAAAACGTCAAAATAAAGGTATTACAAACATTATAAATTGTAAACTCCACATAATTAACAAACTACAAAGGTAGATGAGCTTCCGTGACAATATCAAATGATGACCAATATTGCTTGTATAAGTGAAAGAAGATTTTTAGCTATATGTTCAATATATTATTTTTTATATTAACAAAGCAACGCTGAGATAGTGACTCCACCATAATGTTTCATAACTGTATTGCTAATATGGTCTCTTTGTTTAAAATTAAAATGTAACTTGTCAAGTCACGTAACTATCTTTTTAACATAATACAAGTTGAAAAATAAGGAAGAAAACATCTAAGATTTTCTCGTACTGCTATTGACGACATTAAACATTTGTCCACGCGTTTTATAAAATAAAAACGATCCTCGTTGCAAGAAACCGTGTAGCATTTCACGCGAAACGACGAGATCCTAGCCTCAAGAGACTGAAAATCTCCTCCATGCTCTTTTATTTCCTTATAATTCCTCCTAAGTAATAAAATCTCCAAAGATATTATTTTGCGGGCACTTAAGGGCGGCACGTAACCATTGTGCGTCTTGCATGACAACTCGAGCACCCTTGCGTATGGCATGTTGCGTGCCTATACCAAAATCATGTGCTCTTGACACTAAAGATTTACTTACATACATTTTTTTCCTAATGCTGTCTTTTTATACCTATATTTGATTTATTTTTCAATACAATAATGCTGATGATTGGAAATAATCCTCAACAATAGGCAATTTGCACGAAAATTTTAAATGCTTAAAAATATTGTTATTTTATTATATATTAAGTACTCAACAATAATATCTTGCTAATTCTGTAAAATTGTTCTTAGATTTTTCATAATTAATTATTTTATATAGCAATTTATTCATATAGTCATGGGTTCAGAAACAACATTCTGATTCGTCCACGTCACAGTATATGGAAACGTCCATGGTGACACATGTCAAATTGTCAAATCGACGTAGTTTAGTTAAGTCGGTTAGCGAACTCGTTCCGTAGCTTCCATAATCTGTGTTTATAACATAAGTTTTGGATTGCCGAAGGGGATGGAACCGATAAAACACAAATCTTATAAGTATTGTGTGGTACCAAAGTGCAAAAACACTACGGTAACCACCCCGGAAAAAATATTCTTCTCAGTTCCTAAACATGAGAAAATGCGTAAGAAATGGTTCATTTCAATGAATAGAGACGAAAAAGAGAATGCAACATTATCGAACACAACACCGTTATATTGTTGCGAGAATCATTTCACGGTAAGTCATTTTTCACTTTATTCAGAGATTATAAAGATGATGTGTGTCTTAAAATTAATAGTTGGAAGACGATATGGAGAATTATTATTGGCAGCACAAATTAAATGGGAATGTACAAAGACTACAACTAAAAAAAGTGTTATACCCCATAATTTTAACTGTCACGGGAAAATGGTACCTGAGCAACAAAGTAATGCAAAACGCAGACGTCTTGAAATTATTCACCATATAATTTGGAATTTCTTCCAGAAACGAAAACATTGAAAATGAGTCAATTTTGGGCAGGTTATCTAATTGTCTTTTGACAAATCCACTCTCTGTTGCCATTATTTACTATAATTATATGCATATTATACACAATGCACAGCAACAAAACAAATAATAATTTTACTTTGAAAGTTCGATTTTGACATTTATGTCACGCATATAAAACAACATGACATGTTCATATACTGTGACGTCACATAACCGCCATTTGTATTTCTCGCGTTTTTGTGGTTGGGAAAGACGTAATGAATTTATTAATTTATTACCGCTTTATTTTTGCAGAGAATGACATAAAACTAACACAGTACACATAAAATGATCTGAATAATATTTTGGTAATAAAATAAAAAAATATGCAAATTGCCTATTTCAAAGATGTCACATTGTAAAATTATGCAATATTGTTCCTGTCCACAAAAAAAATTGGTATACCAACTAATATTGTAACTACCTATACTACATATAACTGATATTATCCCTTAAATACGTTATAAACAATATATGAAGTTTATTTGGGAATAGGTAAAACGTACCGGCGATTTACATGAGCCGAAGAACAATTCGTTCGAAGTCATAGTTCATTATTATTCTTTCGCAATTTATATTCCAAATAATTTTCCATATTTTATTTTAGCTATAACCTGTCTGCACGGACTTGCACAGCTCGGACCTCCAAAGCATGTTCATGGAAGTTCCCATTTTATTTAATAGAGCATCGCACGCTACACCAGACCTTCTATGCTTGACCGCACTAGTATAACGTAAGTTCTGTTACCATAGAAGTCAGGGATTGGTTGCAAAGTAATATAAATATTCCACCAGTTAAGTTGTGAATGCGTTGGTGAACTGTCGAGCACCCTTGCTAATCAACAACTTCTATTTATTTACCTTAAACGAACTGTAAGTCTTTCGTCAGATGATACGAGTTCTTATTTTGGAAGCGAAGGATCCTCCTCAGTGTCATCTAACAGATGACTCGCAGTTTGTTTATGGTAAGTAAATAGAAGTTGTCGTTAAGCGAAGATGTACGACAGTTCAGCGACACATCCACAACTTAACTGGTCGACTATTCGTCGAACAGTTTGAAACCAATCCCTGATTTGTGTGGAAATAGACTTTAGGTAGGACTAGCGCGGCCAGGTATAGAAATTGCAGGTCCCCGACAGGGTCTGCTGTAGCGGTTGTGGGTGACGGTATGTGCTGGTGCTGGTATAGGGTTTGTTAAATAAAATAACATGGATACCTTCATGGTTTTGCTGGTCCGTGGAAGTATTTCTACTACGAATAAACAATAGAAGAAACTATAAGTTTTTTATGTTCACAGTTGTTTAAGCACCTCTAAGCCTACCATTTTCAACTAAATCAAAATTTTGTAGACATGGAAAATAAACTATTGTCACGGATTTCCTAACCCGACTTTTTATTTTACCAGAAAAAGACAATCCGGTAATTAATCACTTATCTTTATTAACTACTCTGTACACTACTGAATACTTATTACAACTCAACTAAGCACTATTTCACTTTGAAACTCCAGGTAATTTCCAACTAAACACTCCAATTCAAGACTGTAATTCAATACTGACTGACTCGGCCGTTTATTCTTCTTTTATAGACCAAACGAATATTCTAGGTATTTTCTAGCATCTCTAGATCCATTTTCTCGAACGACTCGAACGCTTCTCGTCGATTCCCAATATTTCCAGTCGCGCCTCGATAACCGGCATTATTTGTTTGTTCACCAGAATTGCCTAGGGGCTATCGGGGCAATCTAGCATCTCGCGATACCACAGTCGTCAAATTGGGTGCAAGCGGGGCAAATTCTGTGACACTATATTTAAATATAACATGAAATATCATGTAATGACTGAAAACAAAATTAAGGAAACACCTGAAGATGTGTAGCTTATCTTGTATGAATTTATGAAAGTTAAGCCTCCTACATTATGATTAATTTATTATGTTTAAGTATGTTAAAAAGTACATTAAACATAATAGAAAATGCTTGATTTATTCATTTCTGCTCTGTATTCTAGATATACAGGGTGTTACAGCATGATGTTAAGACACCTGCCCCTATTTGAACCTTTAAAAATGAGAAAATAAGTTTATATAAACATGGATACCGAAATGTCTCGTTTTCGAGATGCACGTTGTTTAAAATTTTCTATCTTAAATACTATAGTTTTCATTTCTCGAAAATCGATAGATTTATTGAGATGGAATTTGGTACACAACAGTGTATAGTAAACGGCTACTTTTACGCGCATAAATTTCTTCTGTAATATACTAGCATCTGTGGCGTTCGTGCCGTTATATACTCATTTTTAACAAAAAGATTATACGTCACTATTTTTTGAACAAATTGTTATCGCTTTGGCTTTAAAACTAAGTTAATTCTGCCCTAAAAGTGTCTCTTGGACTTTTCCTTCTGGTGCACCGTTTTCGAGATAAAAATTAATTCAGGTGGGATATAAGTGGTCTGCTTACTTTCTGCTCGGCCTAAGCGGCTCGACTTACAGGAAGCGACCTACATTGCAGTAGGTACTTAACGCAGACCGCAGAACAAAGTGTCGAGTGACTTGTTTTTGAAGTGTTTAAGTGAATTTTTAGTAAGTTTTTTTTAGAAAATAAGTAAATATGGTGAATTATTTCTTAGAAGACTTAACTAACATATATTTTACGTATGAAAAAGCCCAAGAATAAAAAATATATGTTTTATATATTTTAATGGAGTTTCTCTCATCGCTCTGATGCTTTGTTCAGCGTGTATTCATTAATATCAATACCAATTACGTAGGCTCAGTTTTATGAAAAACTAACGAGGGAATAACAAAATCCTGGTCAGTGCACAATTCGATATGGCATTGTTATTATTTTTATACAAAGCAATCTCGTTGGTGAAATGTTTTTTGCACGTTTTGCGTATGAGTTATGAGTATTGTTTAATTAAAATCTAAAACAATAAACAACTTTCACATGAAATTAATAAACAAAAGTCTCTGGTTCAGATAGAAAAGGGATAGTAGAGTTAGGATACATGTGATAACATATTTTTCTGGTATTTATACAAAAAAAGGAAAATATTTAGATCAGGCTTTAATTATACATTCATTATTATTTACAAATGTTAATTAAGATAAAAGTATTTAAAATGGAAACATGGACTCATTATTTTATTTATAAAATTGTGATCAATTTCCGTTAAACCAGAAGCATTTGGAAACTGGTTTTATTGTGAAATTACGCAATTTGTTAGTCATTTTGATCATATTCCACATAATCAGGCCTATTCTGTAACTTTTAACAAATGGAATAGAAATGCACAGATCGAATCGTGATATTTACAAAAATCGGAATGTTCAATATCTACCGCGTTGATCCCTGGCACAAATTGGTATTCTTTAACTCATGTAGAAGTGCCAACAAATCGTAAAGGAGAACGTCTATCTGACGTGCTTCCGGTACAACGGCAAACTCGCATTTATCATGCTAATTTGACCTTTAACGACCAACTGACGTTTAGTGAACCTAAAACCTGATCAAATAATAGTAAAAGTAAATGGGTCGTTTATGGCATTGACTAAATGCAAATATGTGATGATGACTGAAATATTTACATGCAGCGATGACAATTGTTGTCCAGATGTAGATTTTAGAAAAACCCAAATAAGGTAATTTATAAAATTTTATTTCTATTACAAGTAGTTTTGTGGAGAAATTTAGTTTGTTATATTCTTTCAAGAGGAACAGAACTATCTGAAGACATGTCTTGTGCTACACCTTCTAAGAAAAAAAACATCACCCGAGCAGCTCATTTGTATGGTAGATTTTATTTCGGAGAAATAATACTAATGTCAAAGAAATAATCGACACTGCGCATGCACTACATCACATTCCGATATCGAGATTGCACTTCGACAACGTTTGCCCGATCGAAATCGATTTCTATTAGATATGTCGATAGTAAATGTTAAACACAGTTACAGAATACCGATTTCAAAGAATTCCAATTCGACAAGTTAACCTCTACTCGATGAAACACATTTCTATTCGATTTGGAGTTATAGAATAAGGCTGATTGCCTCTTTTTAATAATACCTAAACGAGTTAAAGGCATCACGCTCTATACAAGGTTCGCCACATAAACCTTTCCAAGCCTGGACATTCGTTATACTATAAAATACCTTAACGACAAACAAATTATTTTTCCGTCGATCAACATTAAAGGCGTAGTTTTAGTGACAGCAGTCTACCGCTAAATTTGTTCTTTAACGAAAGCAATTTTATTAATAATGCTCATCTCATAGCAACCACAGATGACCTGATGACATTATTATTATTAATGAAACAAGTATCATACAATTTGAATAATATAACATAAATATCTTTGCTATTATGATAAAACTCAAATTGATCGGCGAAAAAATTATGTGTTTAACTTGGCAGTAAAGTTGATTTAATGCATTGGCTGTTTTAATAGACTCGGCTGCGCTTTGTCTGTCAAATACCAGCCGCATTAAATATTGTACTTTACTGTTTAGTTAAACAAATAACTACCAGTACTACATTTATTTACGATTTACATACATAATAAGCCTTTATACTCTCTTTCATTTCTAAACAGACTATAGCACTATGGCGACTTAAGTTTTGACTAAGTATCCAAGACTAAATCGATATGTTCTACTTACCTACTTTACTTTATTATCCAAATTTGGTTGGAATAATTTCAAAGCACAAATTAATAATTAAATGGGGGGTTTCAATTGGAGAAGAAATATAATGTTTTATTCGGATTAAAAGAATCTTTTTGTCTCAATATGCTCGCCACAGAAGTGATACTTTTAGTCCTAATATAATAATATACTCTTTTATTTTGAAACACCTTAGCTTAATAGTTTCCAAGTTTACTGCTTTTAAGGCGGTATTTATCAAAAATGTTTCCTAAAGTAAAGCGAAAGGACCCGCTGAATACGTCCGTAGAGGTGCCTTAACAAAGTTCGCCGACACTATTTTTTGCTTTTAATGCTTCAAAGAAAAAAGCTAAGTACCGCAGGAAAGTTTGAAGTTTTATGACAGCTTATAAATCTATGGGAATAAAGCCCGTGAAAAATGTTTATGAGAGCCGAATATATAATGCCATCTATTTTTTACTGATGGAGGCTGTCGCTGGGGTTTTTTCAGATATAATCTATTTTATGGCGGGATTGTTTTCGTGCGTTTCCTTATCCAAACAAACATTTAGGTAAAATATATACGCCATATTTATTGCTTCTGCTTTTGGATTTTATAGGAATGGAACGACCGCGTTGCAATATATTCTGCTAAGCTGAAAATAAGATTATACGGGGTGGTTTACTTTTCATTGGCGTCTGTCGGAAACATTTTAACAGTTTCGATATCAAACATTGTTTTATCCTTGGCCTTATTCCTCAGAAGTATTTAAATATATAATAAAAAAAAATCGAATCGATGGATACTAAAGTTATATTGTGATATAGTACAATTTTTATCACTGCCATTGCTGCATTCAATTACTTGTACATTATATGATGACCTACTTAAAATGTTCTTGTTTCAATTTTTTCATTGATGTTATTATCTATGTTTCCTTCTGCAATTGTAGAACTCTTCTATTCTCCGTGTCGCATTAATTGTATAATATCACCTCCACCATGGACCAATAAAGTAGCCGATGTTCGGCGAAAGCAATGCCATAATAAAAGACACTCTGGTAGGTTAAGATAATTAGCAATATCGTTTGGTACTTTAGCAGTAGCATTTATTCCTACCACTTGATTAAAACACTTGTCTTTATTAAGTTTAAAGAATAATCGTGCTGGTGTGTTTTTGTTTCTAGATCTCAAGGCTCCTATAGAATGGCAAAAAGTTGATAGAATTACCTTGAATGTTATTTGAGACAGTAAAAGTTGGACTTCTTCTTGTCTTTGAATCAGGATAAATAATTATCAACATGGATTTTTGGTCCTTGACATCTTTAACATACATTTTTACTAATGCAGGCACCCGAAATTCCAATAATTAGAACTACCTATAATAAGATATTTTTATTAAGTTACAGATTTTACAATAATCAATATGTACAGAATTTACCTTTTTTAATAAGTAGGTATATCGTCTTCGCGCAAAAAGCTGTATATTTCCGATTGCGAAAAAGTCTTTGATTTCTTAGGCTTATATCCAACTCCTTGCTTCTTTAAAAATGCCGTCAAGTTTTTGGACTTACTTAAGTCAATATCATCCTTGGTAGATAATGTGGATTTTAGCATCGAAAACACATCGACTTTAATAATGACGATTTTAGGGTATTTGCTTTCTTTCAAAAATAGGCGAGGAGTTTGTTTTCTGAATATTTATAAATTTCCTTCAACTTACACCATATCACAAATAGGTTATTTGCTTCTCATATAACTTGATTGATTTTTGTAGCAACAAACCTAAAGTTACAGTTTCTGCAGCATTTCTAATCTCAGAAGGTGTATTCGGGATATCACTGTCATTATTTTCAATTTCCATAATTTTTTCAACTAAAATTACCTCAAATGAACCTTCAAAATTTGAGAATTGTTAGATTTACTACTTAAAAAGATGCTGTTTACTAGGTTTGTTATTGACAACGAGGGTTTGCTAGATTTTGTCGTTCGGCAAGCAATAAAGTGACAATCCTCAATAAACCCTACTTTAATTAGTGATTGTAAATCTGTAAAATTAAAATTAAACACACTTTATAAAAATCTTAAGGCACTTTGGAAATGTTGCAAAGAATGCTTCATAAGATAAGAAATATTCGTAAATAAGTCATGTTTGCCAAACCCCGTCGAGTGGGATTATACTCTCGCTTAGTTTATTGGTTTTTGTTACATTTACTCAACAAATTTTATCGAGAAGTCAATAAAAGATGGATTTTGCCCTGCTTTTAATTAAATTTGTTGGCTCCCGATAGACTCCCACAATCAAACCAAAGTACAAATTTATTTACCGAAATCTTTAAAAGATTAAATATCGGGGTTCAACTTTTTCGCAGGACGGATAAGTAGATTAAATTGATTATTCAGAAAAAGTGGAACTGAAGAACCAAACACCAGGTTACGATCCTGAATACGAAATAGCTACTACACGTTTAACATGGAGCAGACGTACTACTTTTTTAAGTTCTACGATTGCCTCTCTTATTTAAATTCTACTATCTCGCGCCTTTAGCATTCCGTTCACTCGTACCTCTTATATATTATATTTAAGTAACTTAGCTGAAAAATGTGTTATTCCTTTATTTTTCAATCACCACTGGGAGTTGAATCTCTCACTCCGAGGAAATCCTTTTCCACCACGAATATTTTATTCGTATGCATTTAGCTCAGAAGGAAAGAAAACACAATTTGCAAAAAATATAAAGTATAAAAATGAAATATAATGAAAAATGTTTAAATAGAACTATAATAGAATTATAATAATTACAATGTTATACAGCGTCATCATTATGAATTGTACACAAAGTAAGTACTTCAAAGGTTATTTAAAAATAAATATTGATGATTAAATAACAAAAAACAAATTAAAAATTCTTATTTCACTGGAAAGAATTCTCTTCTAGGCCAACGCTGACAGCCATAAACTTTCTGACATATATCTAGTTTCAATGATGGTTATAAGCATTAAATTCTGAATGTTTTAAAATTGAAACAAAGGGAAAAACCAGCAAGTCTAGTGATCCATATTCCAATTTATATCTGGACAGTTTTTATTGTTTTATTTATTGTTGACATTCACACATAATCGGTTACAAATAATATTTATAACTTTTGTTCGATTAAATTATTTAATATTCATATAAGCGCCAAATGCAAGAATGGTTTATATCCAACCAGATTAAATTTCAGATATTTCAATTAAAATTAAACTAACATAAACTTGGAAAATTACTCCCCGTTTCTCCAAAATCCTTTTCGTAGACAATAAACAGATAATTTGCAGCAGCAAAATATTAAAACTTATATTGTTTTTAATCTAATATTAATACGTACAACATACACATTCAAAACATTCAAATGTTCTTATCTGCAATAACAAAGAAATGAGTAAACATTTGAGCTAGGGCAGTTAGACATAGAAATAAAATTTTCGAAGTTGCCAGTCTGCCGCTTGCTTGATTCTAAACGAGTTTGATCCATCTCCGCAGGACAGATATAGCTTGCAGATTCAGCACAGCAGATGGGACTGCACATGCCTTCAAGATGCACATGCAAGCTCGACTATCAACACTACCAATCAAAGACCTTCTGTCGACGCACTTCTCCTTGCTCATCAACCCACTTTTGATCGCCGACTTAACAGCGATTTGTTACGTTATCCTGATACGCAATATCCTGCAGTGGAAGTGGAAGATTTGGTATAATCAAGTAGGGATTTGCAATGTTCCCACTACAGATGGGCATTATTATTTAGATCGTGCAGCATTGTTATATCTAACTATTATTGGCTATCGTATAGATGTTTATTGACTTATTTTGTTCGTCTTACGCAAAATCAAAGAGTAGACTTGAATATACCGATACTATTCGAGAGTGTTCCTAAACATAAATTACTTGTAACTGGCGCATTCGCCAAAATCTTTACGGAAATATAACCACTAGTAATAGATGGTAAGAGCAGGACGAGTTGTAGATGAGCTTGTCACTGTTTGGAGGCAGTAAAAACCATTATCTTGCGTGTATTATTGTATATTCCATTGGTTATTCATTTGTAAATATATTAGATATTCAAATTTCGATTACAAAAAAATCCTCACCTATGGAAGCGCTGTCGTGACTACGGATGTTGTTTACTTCACTGTTTATTTATTTTGGTGAAAATTAATGTGCCTGAGGCAATTATTAAAGAAGCCACCAGGGTAGCTTCAAGTTTATTGCCAGAAAAATCATCTTCAAGGTACGAGCGTCAAAATATAACAACTTCAAAAACTGACACAAAAAAATGTGATTCAGATGACAGAAGATGTTCTGTTGGTTTAATAATAATAATAATAATAATAATAATAATAATAATAATAATAATAATAATAATAATAATAATAATAATAATAATAATAATAATAATAATAATAATAATAATAATAATAATAATAATAATAATAATAATAATAATAATAATAATAATAATAATAATAATAATAATAATAATAATAATAATAATAATAATAATAATAATAATAATAATAATAATAATAATAATAATAATAATAATAATAATAATAATAATAATAATAATAATAATAATAATAATAATAATAATAATAATAATAATAATAATAATAATAATAATAATAATAATAAATAATAATAATAATAATAATAATAATAATAATAATAATAATAATAATAATAATAATAATAATAATAATAATAATAATAATAATAATAATAATAATAATAATAATAATAATAATAATAATAATAATAATAATAATAATAATAATAATAATAATAATAATAATAATAATAATAATAATAATAATAATAATAATAATAATAATAATAATAATAATAATAATAATAATAATAATAATAATAATAATAATAATAATAATAATAATAATAATAATAATAATAATAATAATAATAATAATAATAATAATAATAATAATAATAATAATAATAATAATAATAATAATAATAATAATAATAATAATAATAATAATAATAATAATAATAATAATAATAATAATAATAATAATAATAATAATAATAATAATAATAATAATAATAATAATAATAATAATAATAATAATATCTCTACCTCTCATTCTAATCACAGGGATTAGCCCAGAAGTCGGAGACTTGTGCGGGAGAGGGGGCGGCATATTATTATTAAGCAGGCCGCATTTGCGCCCAGGAACGACTTACGTTGGTAGGCCCTAACCACTATTCAGTGCAAGAATGAGGAAAACCTGGAAAACCTCATTAATTAGGGGGGTAGTCAAATATCAACCGGTATCAATCTCTCACATTAACCCAAGCCAACATTATTCCACCCTACCATACCCGCAGAGAGGGTGCCAATCCTCTCCACGAATATAGCTTATATACGGTCTACCGGCAGCTGGGCTCGAACCAACTCCGATTAGTCACCTCGATTCAAGTACTAACGCCTTAAACCGCGCGACCACTGACCGATCCTAATATATTAAATATTAGGAAATTATTTCTAAAGTTAATTGGAAAAGTTTATTGACGATGTTAAATACAATACATAATATATTATTCTTATTCAAATAAAAAAGCTGCTAGTAATAATAAAAAGGGGTATAATATTTGATAATAAATTAAAGTGATAAAAGGAAATATATTTGAATTGAATACTCTACTGAATACACTCTAAGCATTACTCTTTAAACATTTTATATATATTTTTTCTACGTTCATGCAAAAAACAAAACTTTATTGAACTATATTTAGTGGAAAATGTGGTTCTTTATTGCACTTGGGATCGGTCAGTGGTCGCGCGGTTTAAGGCGTCAGTACTTGAATTGAGGTGGCTGGATCGCTGTGGGTTCGACCCCCGCAGCCGGTAGACCGTATATAAGCTATATTCGTGGAGAGATTGGCACCCTCTCTGCGGGTATGGTAGGGTGGAAGAATGTTGGCTTGGGTCAATGTGAGAGATTGATACCGGTTGACATTTGACTATCCCCTAATTAATGAGGTTTTCCAGGTTTCCCTCATTCCTGCGCTGAATGGCGGCTAAGGTCTACCAACGTAAGTCGTTCCTGTGCGCAAATGCGGCCTGCTTAATAATAATATACCACCCCCTCTCCCGCACAAGTCTTGGACTTCTGGGCTAATCCTCGTGATTAGAATGAGGGGTAGAGATATTATTATTATATTATTATTATTACTAGTGCAATAACATGTTTATTGCATTCATCTGTCACTCTACAATAGCGTTTTGTCATCATGACAAACATAAACGTTCAAATCGATGTCACATTTTCCTAGACTTAGTGTCATCTAAATAACATTTTTTGGTTTTTGCATGAACGTAGAAAAAATATTGTATGCAACTCGTACAAAATGTGCTTATTGCACTCGACGGGTTGTCCTACTCGGCCTGACGACCTCGTTGGACAATTTCACGTCGCGTGCAATAAACACTTACTTTTTATACTTGTTGCATAAATAACTATTAAACATGTTTTCGGTTTTTCCGTTTTCTTCACATTTATATTTGATTTATAAAAAGGCGGATATTACGCTTTTTGCTCTAATGTAGTGTGTTATAGTGAAATGCTATTAGAACTATTTAGTGCAAGTAGAATTTATTTGACATTACAATAAACTCCTGGACAAAATTAACGCACTACTATAAATTGGCAACAAATGCTGCTGTATTTCTGAACTGATGGTCTGATTTGAATGTTTTTTTTTAATTATAGGTGGATTCCTTGGGAATTTGACTGTACTCATTATTTTTTTAAATAAGTTGACTTTGGTTTTATACAGGTGTAATAACGTTATTGTTTTTTCTTTAGAAAATTCGAAACACCCTGTGGAGTATACTACCAACCAGAACATACCGTAGATGAAATCAAACTGTAGCACCGTTTTTCCTGAGCATTTTTTTGTTCACTTTATTATCTCTGTTATTAATGGAGATACATAGGTTTTGGTTCATTTCGGTATTTTACCATTAAATTATGAAAGCAAAATTAACTCCACTATTAAACTTACTTTAATTACAATATTACAAATTAAGAATTATAGACAAATGTTAATAGCATGCATGCCCTCCTCTACTCTGAATTACCGCATTCATGGGCCTTGGCATACTGGCTATTACATTTTTAATTACATCTTGGGGAATATTCTCCCATTCTGCTATTGCTGCATTCACCACTTGATGATGGTTAACCGGTGTGGGTGTCCGACATCTAATCTTTTTTTAAGAGCATCCCATAGATGCTCTATGGGATTTAGGTCGGGCCTGAGGGCAGGTCATTCCATCAACGGAATAGCAGCTGCATTCAAGTAGTCTATAACCTGTCTAGCCACGTGGGGCCAAGCATTATATTGCACGAATAAACAATTGGGTCCCAAACAAGGGATGTTTTCTAAATAATAATTCGCGTTCATAGACCTTACACGTATATGAACTAACTCTCTGTGCGTCCATCGAAGCAGGTTCCTCCCCAAAACATTACAGAACCTCCACCAAATGGGACCTTTGGAGATATACTTCAACTTGCAAATCTTTCTCCCGGCCTTCGCCAAACACGTTCACGCACATCAGGACAGTTGAGACTAATTCTCCTTTCATCTGAGTATAAAACTTTCTTCCAATCATTAACAGTCCAGTGTTGATGATTTCTGGCAAAACGCAATAATTAAACTCTATGCTGCCTGGTAGGTAATGGCTTCTTTGCCGGTCTCCTGCTGCTTAATCCAGCTTCATTTAAACGTCTTCTAATTGTCCGAGATGACACTAGAGGACCAGTAATTGCGAGATCATTTTTTAAAATTCCAGTGATTCTCCTGTTTCTAAGAACAGTTTACATAAGAAAACGTTTATCCCTTAGATCGGTACATCGTTTTCGCCCTTCTCCTGCCCTTTGAGAATGAGATCCTGTCTCGTTAAATAGTGTAACTATGCGACTTATGCTGGAATGATGGCGTCTTATCAGATCAGCAACATAACGCATCGAGTAACCCTATATAGTGGTGCGTTTTTATTTACTCAATTTATGACCATTTATATACTCGCGTCAAGAATTCAGACGTCGTACGTCACAGCTGACGTTACACATTTGTTTTTATTGTCAACGTAGGTTTCGATATTTGGTCGCGTTAAATACAATCATTTTTTGCAATTTAGAGCAATATATAATACAGACTTTTAGTGTAGTATATAGTTTTATTACTATCAGTTGCAGTTTCTAAAATATTATGATGAAAATATAATGAATTATTCATTTGTTCGTATGACGTAAGTCGTCTGAATTCTTGTCGCGAGTATATCAAAGCTGCTTTTTAATAAGATGTGTTTGTTATGTGCAGAAATGCTCAAATTGTAAAGTTTTGTGTAAAAGATAGGGCGTTATTCTATATATAGGTTTGTATTGTGTTGTGATTGTTTTGCTGTTTTAATGTCAATTCACTTTCACAGTTTATTTCTCTTTTTATTATCTCATTTTAATAGAAATTGAAGGTGTAAAGGAATAACGTTTCTACTTTTGGGTTATTGATATTTGAAATAGCTTTGTTATTATAATTCTACATCTAAAAACACCAAAATTCCTGGTGCAAAACGTGATCCCTCTCATACGACTAAACGTTTCCCAGTGCACGTAAATTTGAACCCGATTGCATTTCTTAATAGTTAGTCCTAATGTCCCCGTGTTTTATTTGAGCCCGTATCTGCGATAGGCAGTCAGTTATGACTGGGAACTCCGAAACTAGGTCCTCATTTCCGGCACATGCCTTGATTACTGGCGCAAGTGTTAATACATACCCGGACTACCTAATATGCCGTCCGCGCCAACCGGTGTGTTCGTGTCATTTGGACGCATATCAGCTGTCATTACTCCAAATTCAACGATATATCCTCGCAATGCATAAATAATTATCAATCTAATAATGTTATCTATTTCGACGTATTTCCTAGAAGGTGCCACATCCTCCATATTTGCAACGTAAATGTATAACTCTTTTAACCCTAACGTTATCACGTTTTTTTATTAAAAAACTTGTCATTAGACTCAGAAATTGGCCATTTTTGGGAAAATAGCTTTTCAACAACCAGCTGCATAGGTCATTGTACAATATTTAACGTAGCAGGCGCCAAAATTTCTTTGCAAATTGGATATATTGAAGGTAGTTCAACAAGCAATAAAATTTGTACTGGTGTAAAATGGTACGGATAGTAGTTTTCAACATGCAATGTTTTTAAAATGGCAATCACACAGATTCTTGCAGCCCCAGATAGTTGTCTTGAATTAGTTTGTGGATAATCCGCGTTGTAAACAAATTTTTCGTATTTTTTCTTTAAATTCCTAAACAGATTTTTTAAATTGTTGATTATCAAGTTGTAATTTATTTCTAAATTCTACCAAATATTCTTGTTCTCTAGCACGTCCATTGAAATTTAATTGCCAACAAATAAGTCATATGTCTCATATCTGAATATGGAAAATTATTGTCTCAGAATTTTTCTTTTTTTTGTAAAGTCATAGATTTTAACCAAACTGGATAAATCCATACATTTAGAAACTTATTAAGTTTAACATAAATTTTGTCTAACACTTGTCAAAATTTAACTTACTACTTGCAATATTGTATAAGAAACTATGCAGCTGATTGTTGATACGCTATTATCTCCAAAATGGTCGTCAATCTCTAAGACTAATGACAAGTACACTTTTTTTCCTTAAACCCTACGCAGGCTTAAGATTTTTCAATAAATAACGTGATAACGTTAGGATGAGCACTTCCTTAGATTTGTTACTTCAAAATATTATTTTTTACGATAAATAATTTACCAATAATTTTACTAATGTTGAATATGCTGCGAATATTGTTTTAATGACGGAACTACTGTGCCGCAGCAAGAAGAAATGTCACAAAAGGTCTAATGTTAAAAATTAGCATGAAACCCTTCTACTTAAATATTTCTTAAATATTTCTCAGTTGCAATCGTGTGAATCGTAAAGCGGATGATACTGAATTTTATTTCTTTGTTATTAAACGGATAGTTTTAAAGCAAAAGAGTATAAGATTGGTAAAAGTTTTAAAATAAACCAGGCTATCTGATACGTAATTTTGAATCCTCAATTTTTGTCAAACAAATAAGATGTAGCAAAAATCACCTATGTTATGGTGATGCTTATTTTAACCCTTTCCAAGGAGCAGAAATTTTCAAAAAATTTCTTGAGTAGTTGCACATGCATTGGTAGAAAATTTATGTAACTATTTTTTATTTAGTTTAATTGTTTTTTGCCACGCTTCTCAAAAATACTTATCTGTTTTTTATATATTTTCAGGTATTAACCATATTGTGTGAAACTAACTACTCTGTGGGCTAAAGCCCCAACCAGCGTTAAATTACACCCACAATATCTACCCATATATTCTTTATTATTAGCTTTTGTAATATATGGGTAGATATTGTGGGTGTAATTCAACGCTGGCTGGGCTTTAGTCCACAGAGTAGTTAGTTTCACACAATATTGTTAATACCTGAAAATATATAAAAAAACGATACATAAAGGGTAATTTTTTTTATTTTAGTAGGTGTTCATTTCATTGACAGATTAATCAGTTTGACATTGTCGACATTTAATTTCAAATAATTTTAATTTATTGGTATAATAATTTTTATAGTTAGATATTTGACTCAACTTAAAGGAGGCCACCTGAAGAAGCAATCTTAAAAATGCAGAAATAGGTCAGATCTCATCTATTGTAGTTGAATTTTCGAGTTCCCACTGTCAGAAGTTTGATATCTACAGAGTGTTTTCATTAAACCAGGTTAGTAAATTTAGATAGATTCATTTCTTTAGATAATTATTAAATAGAGCTTTGTCTGTGGAATTGTTCATTAGCATACCTAGATGTTTGATATCAGAGAACATACATATATATGACTGGAGATATATGGTAGAAAATTTGTGTATATATTGAACAAAATTTAGTTTAATTGTTTTCTTCTAAAACATTTCTCAAAAATACTTATCTGCTCTTTCAGTGTGAAATTTTTTGGTTAAGCAAACCTAGTTTCATAAATAACCTTTGACTGATCCGTCTGGCGCAAGGGCTTATTTAATTAATCTTTATTTTTTCAAAAGTGTGGCAGAAATCCAATTAAACCAAAGAAAAGCTAGAATTATGCCACACATAAATAACTTGATCAACATGGAATTCACACTCAGATATGCCCGGCAGACGGCAGATCTACCCGGCGGACACGGCCGGCAGTATATGCCATGCACGGAGACACGATCTACCTGTCCGCTACCTGGTCCGTCCAGCTGATTGCCTTGTCCGCATGTGTGTGCCTGCTGCAGGGCATGCCCGCCGGGTAGATCTGCCGGGCATATCTGAGTGTGAATTCCATGCTATCGGAGAACCATTGGGTTACCTGTGTAAATTGAACTGAATTGAGTGAATTGACTAATACCTTTTTTGGTTTTCAAAATTTTTATACAAACATGTTCTTTTTAGCTGCTGATTCACCTGTACCATTTGTGCGATTATGCTTTATAAAATATCAAGAACTCTTTTGACCTAATTTAAATAAAAGTAATTTTTTAATCCAAATGGCCAAATCGCTAATTCTAACTATAATGAAATAGTAAAAAAATACCTACATGCAGCGGTGACCCCTTGGGAGCAATAAGAGTAAATCACGTAATTTAAAAAGGTATTTTATCTGGTTTACCGGGAAAATGCATTTAATGCCTCTGTAAATGTACATACACCGTTTGTCGGATAATTTTAAATATCCATTTCAGATCCCTATCGCAATGAATACAAAATTAACTGCGACCGACTGGTTTAATGAATCATTCAGTGATTGATGTCATTTATGGAATCCGTACAAAATATTAAATTATCACTTCGGCGATAATTGATCGTATTATCTCCGATGTCGATTTGCGGATTTATAAATGATTTAGAAATTTAATTAATCCGTTTAATTGTGCTTTCGTGGCAAACGTACACGGCTCCACTAATATTAATTTTGATGTCGAATGTAGGTAATAAAAATAGGTGTCAAATGTCGAAACATGTTACATATTTAACAGGTATTAGTTTGACTAAGGTTAAAATATAAAATCTAAGATGTACTAAATAAATAATTGAATTCAAAATAAAACTCTTATTCTAAATGTATAAAATGATGGTCAAAATTTTTTTCTCACATTTCTTCGTTTGTTATCCAGTTATTAACTATAATAATGATAATCTTTATTACCCAACAAATAATATAATATAGTAAGAACAATACGTTTCTTTAAATATGTTACATTAAAATTATATAGGGTGTTCTGAAAGTCCGTCAGGAAACTTTGGGAGGTGGATTAAAATAATAGCAGTATGTCATGAAAATTTTTTTCGAATTGTCAATTGTTTGCAAGTTACAGGTTGTCAAAGTTAAATTTTTTTAATGTTCTTTTTAAATAATTTATTTAATTCATGTTCGATTATTCTATCATTTGGCATACCCACTAAATAGATCAAGCTCTATTGGATCAGTCAAAGAAAGATTTAGAGGGCTAGAGGGCACTTTACCTAAAACTCAGAATTAGTTTTATTCTTAACTTTTATTCATACTAGACATCACAGAAATTTAAACAAATAGTCATAGTGCCAACTTTTGTTCTAATCAATTAACCGGCAATACAAATATCTATATTGTTTAGAAATGAAATAGACTAATAAAAGCTTATTATGTATGCAAATCGTAAATAAATGTAGTACTGGTGCTCATATTAAATATTTTTATATTATGTATTATCGGTATAGATGAGGTGTACTTTTAAAAAAACTTTGTGTGACCGGATTGTATCAAATTGCAGCAGGTCAAAAATGCTTGTCGAAAGCTTTTTACATTTTTATCTTGCCATACTTTTGTTACAGTATATCCCTCGTTGACCCAAGTTTCGTCTAGATAATAAATATTCCTCTCTTCGTCACGGAATTTTCTAATTGATCTTAAGTAGGATCTTCGCCAATAAATAATTTCATCTTTATCGATAAGAACTGACTTCCTGTTCTGCTTTTCCCAGCAAAAATTCCACTCTCGTAAGACGGCCCACAATTTGCTTCTACTGATTTTTGGCAAATCGTTGTCCTCCAAAAGTTCACTTAAAATTTTGTTTAGCGTTAGTATTTCTTTTTTAAAATAAAATGAGTGTACTTTTCTGCAAATGACATTTTTGAAGAAATCATCTATAACAACGTTTGACCTCCCTATAGATGATTTTGGGGGATTGACAGTATCTTGTTCATTTGTTGTTTCTTTTAAAAGTCTGTAGATAGTCGATTTTCCAATCCCTGTCATTTTGGAACACTTTTCCACGATGTCGTCAACACTGCTGGTAGAATTTTGGTGTTGCAATGCATTAAATACATTTAATATATTAATCTTCTCATTCTAAGACAGCGCACATCTTTTCACGCGTTTAGCAGGTACGTAATCTGATAAGCTCGACATTTTACTCAAACAATATTATATCCACTGGCACAATACTCACTAAACACAAGTCCAATATTACTCTACTACACTAGCACGTCTTCATATATTCAGCTCTAAGACTGGATTGATCTGTCACAATACACTCGCTCCTGCCCTATGATGTAGCCAGTAAAATATACTAATGTACACCCATTACCTGATAGCATTAGTGTTACCCGATAATTACCTGAAGCGAAATATTACCACGTCCATGACCGGTTCTTATCTCGGGGTTTTATTACTCTCTTTCATTTCCAAACAGACACCTGAAACAAATATCCTAGAATGAAGTCACTGTATGCGTGTGTAATTTTTTCCGCTTTCTTATATACGTAAAATTTTATAAGCTTATATATTCACAGTTTAAGTCCGAATAAAATAAAAGATTAAGACGCTGTATAGCATACTTCTGAGGTTTCTGGGTAACTGAAGCGAAGTTCATATTGCTGGAACGCTGTTGTTAAGTGGAATATCCGGTTCTTCATAAAGCGGCTTTTAGTCAGGTATGCATAGAGAAATAACATTTTGTTGATAGTCACTATATTTAGTAGTGGGTCGTAAACCACCTGTGCTACAATTTTGTAAATTAAATAGTAGCGACCACAGCCACATGAGCAAGCTTGTGACGTCACACGGCTAGCCTCCAACCGGGGGAACGTTTTCTAGCCTCGCTCTTTTAAGCGAAAGAACAGCTAAGACAAGAAAAATACTATAATAATAATAATAATATCTCTACCCCTCATTCTAATCACGAGGATTAGCCCGGAAGTCGAACACTTGTTCGGGAGAGGGGGCGACGACTTACGTTGGTAGGCCCTAAGCACTAATCAGTGCGGGAATGAGGAAAACCTGGAAAACCTCAATAATTAGGGGGGTAGTAAAATGTCAACCGGCATCAATCTCTCACATTGACCCAAGCTACCATATCCGCAGAGAGGGTGCCAATCTCTCCACGAATATAGCTTATATACGGTCTACCGGCAGCTGGGCTCGAACCAACTCCGTCTAGTCACCTCGATTCAAGTACTACGCCTTAAACCGCGCGACCACTGACCGATACAATATACATGTTTGTGTACTATACATGTTTTAACTTCACAGTTGTTGTAACACCTATAAGCCTACCTTTTTCAATTAACAGCAAAGTTTTGTGGACATACTTATTCTAAATTTGACCGAAAATGATCCCACTCCTAAAGCTACATTGACTGGTGGCTATTTGACATTTGTTACTGTCTAGTGGCATTCAGTCATAGCTACCTTAACAATTATTACGTCCTACCTAGTTTCAGACGATTATTGGCGCATGAAAGACCGAATACAGCGCTGCCTACTATATAACAGAATTTTGGCAAAAATATTTTTTTTTTCATCTCAAAAAAACCCTAGTGTCAATTTTGATACAAATATCTCAAAAACTGTTTGTAGCAATACACAAAATTTAATTTTTATAACTTTGACACGCTGTAACTCGGCGTTTTGGACTGAAGTAAGTTAAATCGCTTTATTTTGGGCTAATACAGCCCTGAAATTTGGATTATTCTTTACTGGACACCCTATACTTTTTCCGTTCAAATATGTTTTAACCTAACAAATGCGGAAAGTGATACTTTTCCGCACGTTGAATGCGGTTGGTTGAATGGCGGAAGTGGAGCTCGGTAAGCAAGCGAGTGCGGGAAACACTTCCCGCATGTATTAGGTACAATATTTTTCCCTACGATCATGACAGTTCTAATCAGGCAAAACAATTTATTTTAATTACCAATTTAATAATACTAACGAGTAATTATTAAGAGGCAATAGCGGCTTGAGGATATTCTTCAATCGTGGAATTCACTGTTTACAGATGTGCTCCATGATAACCTTGTAACTTCAATGATGAGGGAGCTACTAGATGCTGTTGTCCAGTCACGAAACATACTGTTACTGTTCGCCATGATTTTCTTGAAGTTCTATTGAGGAACTTGATGCTTTGAGAATGCTGTGAGCTATTTTCTTTGTCTTAATCAAACAATCCTCAATGTATGACTCAGCTACCGCTGTGGACTTCCAGCCACCATGCCATTTTATGTTTGTAATATTTGGCCCGCAGTTGGCTAATAATGTGGCGGAAGGGCGCCGAAAACAATGTTCTGTATACGCTTCTTTTGGAGGTCTAAGTAACCAGCGATGTTAGATGGCATTTTGCCAAAGCTGTTGATACCCACACATTGTTTGGTACATTTACCCCCTTTATAGAATAAGAAAAATCTCTAGGTCGCAAAATAGCATAAGTTCTACATATTTAATTGTTTCTTCGTTTTTCACCATACATTTCCTAGACCCATTAGTTTTCATGATCAATATGGTAATAATAAGCACATCATCTTTGTCTTCTATCGTGGATCGTCATATGTGCTAGTTCTTTGCGGCGAGAGGCATCAGCATTTTCAAATATCGTGGTTACTTTGGTCACAAGGTCTGGGGCGTTTAAGAGAAAAATTTCTATTTCCTTTCTTTCTAATACTTTTGATTTGTTTGGCTTCCAACGAACATTCGATTTCTTCAAATATTCCGTTAGCTTGAGGTACTTTCCAATATCAATGGCTCTTTACTTTGAAGCTTAGCTTCAACATTGAATACCATAGAGTTAAAGGAGAGTTACATTTTGCAATATTGTGGAATTAGGCCAAAAATACCTCTTCTTTTAAAGATGAAGTGTTCTTCTCAATGCGCCATTGATTGAAGACAACACAGGGAATTCTTGATTTTGTAGGATTTCATGCATTACTTGCATCATTAGCGGAAATAACTTGGCACTTATTTTGGGTAGTTTAGGACGAAGATAAATGAAAAATAAAGCAAACTCAACCTCTCCCCAATAAAAAAATAAAGGCGTCTATATCGTCACGGTAGTGTCCGCTTAGAAAACTGTAGCTATTAACAATCCCAAAGAGCTGGCTTTTTCAGACTATAACTCTATCTTTTTAGTTTCCCTGTACTTCTGCCTGGAGAATTTTAAGTAAATCACCCTGTATATACATATTTAAGATCGTCCTATGTGTATATTAGAAAGGAGTAATAGCTATTTATGCCATCAGTTACGAAATGCCTAATTTTGTGTAACGCGTGAAAAACTCACAAGTTACACAAAATTTCATTTCGTAACGTATTGCATACAAGATTTTGTCTAATTTTGAAGAAAGTAATAAAAAAATAAAATTTAATATAATTGACAAAAATTTGGAAAACATAAATTTAGTTTGTTGCTGTTACTTCATGTTAGTTGTCAGTTTGACACTTTGTAAAGAAGTCTAGACGGAAGGTTTTTAGCGAGATTGATATATTTTTAGTTTTATTTTTAAAAAATGAGTAATTCAAGTTCTGAAGAGCTACCAAGCGATATTGAAGAGGCAGCAGGTAATGCTCTATTATCAGTAATTCCCAAAGTCAAAGGCAGTTTATGATTTGGCATACGAACAATTTGTTACGTGGTGTGATGAGAAGAAAATTAAACATGTTAATGAGAAAGTTTTACTTGCATATTTTGAGGGTAAGAAAGATCTAAAAGTTTCCACATTATGGACACTTTACTCAATGTTAAGGTCTGAACTAAATCTGAAAAGGAATATTGATATTAAAAATATACAAATTTGGTAGCATATATTAAAAGGCAAGCGGACGGGTACAGTGCTAAAAGAAGATTTTGCCAAATTTTTAGTGGAAGCTGATGACAAAGAATACTTAATGGCTAAGGTTGCAATGATAATTGGAATGGCAGGAGCATGCAGAAAAGCAGAATTAACATTTCTTCCAGTTGAAAATGTTATAGACGAAGGAAGCCATTTTCGTGTTGATATCCCACCTTCAAAAACAAAAGTTATACGGCAGTTTACAATTACCACTGGAGACATTGAAAATACGAATCTTGTTGAAATATTAAGAAAATATATTAAGTTGCGTCCCCAGGTTCTTAAACACAACAGATTTTTTGTAAAATATGGGAATGGAAAATGTATCAGAAATCCTGTGGGAATTAACCATAGACCTTAAGGTCTATGGAATTAACACATTTAGCAGTCTGCCAAAAGTTATTGCACAATTTCTTGGTCTTTCAAATCCTGTTCTATATACTGGCCACTGCTTCAGAAGAAGCTCTGCCACTTTCCTAGCAGACAGTGGCGCTGATATTTTAAAATTAAAGAGGCACGGAGGTTGGAAATCTAGCTCTGTTGCGGAGGGATATGTTGAAAATTCCATGAAAAATAAAAAACTTATAGCGCAAGAAATATTTGGTGAAACATCTTATGCAATGTGCGCCGCTTCCCAAATAACAGCAAGTTCGATCAATGAAAAAAATATGTCGTCGGGAATTAATTTGAATAATTGCAATAATTGTGTTATCAGTATTTATAATAATTAATTTATTTATAATTTATGTTTTTAACTTGTATTATAACAGTTTAATAAATAAAATAATTATTTTTGTCACTAATTTTGAAATACATTTTTCGTCACCAATTGCATAAAATTTTACTTTATGCAACTAGTTACAAAAAGTAAGACGTTTCATAATGTCAATCAGTTTTAAAAAGTGTCACTTTATATGTCAAAATTAGAAAAATGTATTTAGATAATCATTTTAATTATTAGCGTCCAACGGTTACCGATGATATATTATAGTATATTGAACATCCTAGAATGTCATGCTCGATTGATGAAACGCTTGATGGCTAAAGACAGATACCACTTTCGAGAATACAATAATGATTAATTTTTCAGTTATCTTTATTCAAAATACTGTGGTTTCATAGAATGCTACCTTCTCCTGGTTTATTTTGCTTTTTACCAAATTATAATCATTGCCCACAAATAATGTGTAACGACTAGTAAACAAGTTTTAACACTACCGTGTTGGTGTACCACAGCACTCTATTTGGCATGTGAATTACAAAATTACATTTAATGCGGTCGCGTTTCGCATGGCAACTAAAAATTTAAACAACGCCAATGAAATAGATAGGTTAATAAGGATATGAATAATTAGTTTTCGCCTAAATGGGATGCCCTAGCTCGAACTAGGCCGTTATTACAGTGGGCGATCTAATTTTAGTACTGAATTATTATACTAGGTATATCAAAATTTTCATGAACGTGTATTTGTATGAAACAGAGATGTCATGAAGGTAGTCCAAAATTTGTATTATCGCAAATGCATAGTTTTAGTGACAGTTGACACATTTACTGCATAGGCATTAAATAGTTATTTTTACTGCTACTGCTACTTTGCATACGGAAAAAAAATAATCTGAGAATTATGATTTGCTGTTAAATTAATGTAATCTTCTTTATAGTCAAATTAGAACAGGCTTTAAGACGTATATCGGTTTCTTTTCCTTTTCACACATTGACTTTGTCTATGTAAAATGAAGTGTTTTAACTAGTCCATAATACTTGCAGCAGATTTTTTTCTAACAACTGATTTACGACAGAAACAGTGTCCTTTATACAGAAAGTTAGATTACTACCACAAAGTTAACAGGCTATAGTATACATCAATATAAACAAAAAAAAACTTTATATGCCAAAAAAAGTAACAAATTTCTAATTTCATGTGTAAAAATTTAGTTACTCTCACCGAATTAAATCACCATAAAATGCAATATTTACCCCTTCTTTCAATGTATTTGTGTTTAGTTTCAATAAAATAGTTTTTTCGTTAATCAATAAGTCGATATCGCGGAATGTAGCAACAACACACCGGCCTGGAATACAGGTCAGTTGGTATCTGAACTGCGCAGTGTTGATATGTTTGTTATTTGTCGGGGGTCCTTTTGCATACCACTATTTCCTTAATTTTTCTTTGTTTGATTTATAGAGAAGCTCGCCGAAATTCTGCGACAGCACGACGTATTAATTTAGGTAATTTCCCCCAACGGCAGCTTCCTAACAGGACATTCATCAGCTATATATCAACGTCTTCTTGATACTGATAGTGTTGCTCCTCGTCTTGAAAATCAATATCCAAATCGAGAGATCGATGTGAATACGAAGGAACCATATTTTGGACATTATAGATCGTTTTTAACTTAGTTAACCTCAACCCCATCTTATTTTTTTATTTTGAATTTTGGCAACTGATGAGGCATGTTTTACTAGAAATGGCGTTTTTAATTTTGATAATGTTCATAACCGGGCAGAGGAAAATCCAAATACCATACAAAGATCAAATTACCAACATCGCTTGTCAATTAATTTTTAGCATGGAATCATAGGAGATCATCTAATTGGACCTTCAGTCTTACCAACCAGATCGACAAGAGAAGCATATTTGAATTTCTTGAAAAATATTCTACCAGAACTGTTCGAATATATTCATCTGAACGTAAGAGCAAATATGTGATTTCTGCACGACGAAACTTTATTAATTCTATCTATCTTTGTTCAGAAATAAAATGGCAAAACAGTTGGCTAATCTAAATTGCATAATTTTCACAATAGTTGTTTATCTTGCCACGTCGTGATAAAATTCGTTGACTCGACTTAAGAACGGCTTGAGTTATGCCTTTGTACTATTTAACTTTTTTGTTAATTTATGCTTTATCTATCTTATATTAGTTATGGCAGTCAAACCTCTAACACTCTGTATTCGTGAATATTCTTCAATTTGAGGAACGCAATAAATTGTTCTAGCATTTTTTCAAATTTATGAATAATTCCTATTGATTTGTTGGCTTTGCTATTTTAATATTAAAAAAAATATATCCCTGCCTCTCTATTTCAGTAGGTCTTGCGGTACTATATGTCCGATATATTCGCTTACAGCAAAATAACTCTCTTTACTTGTTTTTCACAAAGTTAGCGAAATGTTCAGCAATCTATTTTCCATGTAATCCTTCGCATCGACATACCCCAGATACAACAAAGATCATTGCCATCTAAAATAATCATAGTCAGTCCTCTTCGTTATACAAAAAAAATGTTTATAATTATTGCCCTCATACTTATGTATGTATTATCAGGGACCTCTCATATATTTTTATGGTTTTGAATAAAAACAATATGGCACCTATTACATAAGTTATTTTCTTAAAGTCGCCGTATTGGCTTGTCTTTGTTGGTACCGAAATCTCGAAAAATAAAACGGGTATAAAGCAAAAGTAATATCAAAAATAAAATTATTAATGTTTTGTTTATCCTCATTAAATTCATTGACAGATTAATAAGTTTGACATTGTCGACATTTAATTTCAAATAATTTTAATTTATTGGTATAATAATTTTTATAGTTAGATATTTGACTCAACTTAAAGGAGGCCACCTGATGAAGCAATCCTAAAAATGCAGAAATAGGTCAGATTTCATCTATTGTGGTTGAATTCTCGAGTTCCCACTGTCAGAAGTTAGATATCTATAGAGTGTCTTCATTGAGCCAGGTTAGTGAATGTAGATAGATTAATTTGTTTAGATAATTGTTGAATAGAGCTTTGTTTGTGGAAATGTTCATTAGCATATCTAGATGTTTGGTATCAGAGAACGTACATATGACTTCATTGATAGGAATTGTAGGAGATTTGATATATATTAGCTTAAAATACCTTTCTAAAACAGTAAAAAAATGCATTTGTATGACACACATTTTTGCTATTCTAATCCCACATTTTAACGATTATTTTCACATACTTATGAGTGAACAATCTTACATGCAGGACTATGTAAGTTTAAGATAACAATATTTACATATACAGTTGAATTTAAAATAATACGTATTTTGAAAGATTTCTGCACCGAAAAATTTGTTGGATAGACCTATTTTTGTCATTATATATTCATTTTACTACGGCACCTTCGCAGGTAGCATGGGATAACATGCCTTTTATTTGCTAAGCTCTATATTATTCAGTTCGTAAATGTCTAAAATTACTTGTATTTAGAGAAAATATTATTTCAAGAATACATCTTGTTTCCTAGTTAGGCACTCCATGACATCAAGTCAAATGGCTACTACAAAGAGATAAAAAAATACTTATGTTGGTGCCAGATTTATCAAATAATAAGATACAATTCTAGCAGGTACCATGTAAGATGTTTGTAGATATTTTTACACTTTCAACACTTGTAAAAAAAACATTTTACATTAAATTATTTCAATAATTTCGACAATGTAGAAAATACGAAACTTCCAAGGATAATGACATCACTTAAACGAATTATTTAATTAAGGAAAACTTGAAACACGATCGTATTAACGCCCAATTTCTTTCCTAAAATAATCTTATGAAATAACTTTGCCCCTTTGCAGAATATTGGGGTTCTTGCGGGCAAACTGTCTTTCTCGTTTCTGGAAATGTTAGACAAACATTTTGTTCCTTTCACTTCTTGTCGCCACGTTTTGATGTTGACTCACAAAGGACGGGAGACACTTAAACTCGAAAATAAAAGAAGATAAAGAGTTCCCAGATGCATTTCATAGAAAACTTCACTGCAAATTTGTAGGGAAACTAGGTCTCTGAAAGTTGTATTTTTCTCCTTGTAATCTAGAGTTCTTTCAGAACATATCAGTGAAGGAAGTGTCAAACGTCAGGGTGGACGCCTTTGTGTGGTTTTCAATCAGATGACATGCATGTAGCTCCTATGTAGCTAAATTATTCAGTTTAATTACAATCATATACGTAATGTTGATATTTCAAACTTACAGTAAGTTTGAATGAAACATATATCCAGATGGAAAATTACATTTAGCAAGGTGGAAAGTGATTACTTTCCATCCAGACAAATGTAACTTTCCACCTAGATAAATGTCAACATCATTGAATAACCAAAAGGTTCGTTTCAAAAACTACATTATTATACGTTAAAATATTCTCATCAGATTTTATTGACATTAAGTATTACAAATTATTTTACTAAATTAATTGCAACATTTAATCGGTAATAAGCAGACATTGTTATTCCATGCTGAACATCCTGCGTAGAAATGGTAACGTTTTTAGTACTGGAGTTTGGCATTTTGCTATAGATATTTTTTGTGGCAATTTTAACATGAGAATCTGTAAACTTGCCGAATTACCCTTCCGCTACGGTGGAAGATTTTTATCCCCCTAATTTCTTCAACTGGAGATTGTCACCACCGCTATTTACAATAGTATGGTTGCCGTTCTTCGGAAGCAGTGTCCTGTGTATGTTTCACAATGTGGAAACTTTAGAAACATTGCAATTTTTTGGAAAATTGACTTATCGAATTGTGACCACATAGCTGGCGAGTGATTTTACCGAATCTTAATTGTAAATAGAAGTTTTCATTTTAAACGTGTAAACGAAGTGCAACATATCCTTTAATTAATGTTATCCATTCTTCATTATTCACTATAAATACTCTTGACTCACAGGTTTTTGATATTGGAATTTCGATGTGAATCTTATTTTCCACGATATTAACATCAGTCAATTTCATTTTATACAACTCATCACTTCGACATGCACCTGATTCACCAATAGGGTTGTTTCCATAATTCAGAATTTGGTTCATAATAAGAATTTTTATAAAGTAAATAGTATATAAAACATATGTATCACATTCATTAGTATTGTATATACTGGTTTACTAAATTATATGTCTTTTAAAATGGTCTAAAATTTAAAAATTTAATGCTGATTCGAAACGCGTTCTTATTAATGACGTAGGAAAGTAGTTCTAGAAAGGGCTCAGTTATGCTGGTTGCGGGAATTTGGAATTTGACTTGACAATCATTCTATCATTTCATTTATGTTTGCCACATGTTGTTGAGCCGATAAGTGCGGTTGTGTTTTACTTGTACTGTGTAGGTGAAGTCATATAAATAACAATTAGTATTTGAACAAGATGGTACAAAACAATACTTATAAAATTTATTTGTTGCAGCCATTTTAACGCTCGCGCGTACATCTGACATTTATATTATAATGCTACATCATTCAATTATGTAACTCAAAATACACCATGCAAATAAGTTTTTGCGGAAAATTTTACGGCTTTTACATAGCGATGAAATTACTTCCAAAATAGAAAAAAAAAATAATTAAAAAATATATATAGCGTTATCATAACTAAGTCCTAGAACCAATCTATACTATTTTTGAAAAAAGTGATAAAACTCTATTATAAGTGCAACCTTTATAGGTAGCATATTATCAGGTACATTTTTAAAAATCGCCGCAATGTTCTCACTGGAAATACCAATAACGCATTTGCGATCGTTATAAAATTTTGTACAAAATGTTAACTGTAAAACCTAATTCAACTAATGCAATGCAATCCCATGACAGAAGACATCGACTTAAGTAATATGACAAATAAATTACAGAATAAAATACAAATGATTTAGTAGTCCTATGTTCAATTTTAACAATCTTGCGAAATAATGACTTTACCACTGTGAAGAAATAGTACCTAGATTAATTGCATAGAAAATATTGAAGAATTTCAAAATTATACCAATATAAAAATTCCGCCAGTAGCGTAGAAGTTAGGAATGGGAAACTGTCCCTCTACCTGTATCGTACGCCTCTGGTAGTAGCCATTAATGGTTTTTAACACTTTTTAATATGTTCTAAAGTATCTAAATTTTATGACAAGTATGATAAGGAAATATCAAACAGGATTGTTAAAGTAATGGGCAAACATCATAATTTTAATAAAACACCCTGTAACTCCATAAGGAGCCATATTTTAGTTGCATGTAAGTTTATGATATTTTTATGTGTATATCTATCTGTATAGGAGGATCATTGAATTGTGGGGCAGAGCATCATAGGAAGCAAAACAAAAGTAGTTTCTCTCTTTAAATATGTAAAATACGGCAGAGAGAATAAAAATACCGTTATAATGCAACCAGCGCATTCGGAACCCAAGCCCACTGCGTTTGTTTGAAATATGCAGTAGCGCATCAAGGATGACCTGATTCAAAAAAATTGAACACCGACTTTGCGCTGCGAAGGATAACGGTCTCTAGATAAATGCTTTTTCGATGGCGGCTGCAGTTTGCTAATGTATTAATAATACCGCTTTTTGTTTGGTTCCTGTTCAATCATGTGAAATTTTAGACGAAAACGGATGCGGCATATACTTCGTCTACCTCGTTAGAATTAATTTTCAATTAGTACTAAATAATTGCCAGAATAGCGACACATCTATCACTCTAAGCTTTCTACGGCATGCACCAATTTATCCACAGCCATGTTTTATTATAATAAGATCATCATTCAGTACCGTTCTCATTTCAATCACACCCTGTATAGGTATTACAGTTATAAGAAAAAATTAACCGGATCACACTGTATTAACAAAACTGGGTTTCTTATGTTACCTGCAAAGAATCATGCTTAGAAACGTTTGTACTTATGCAAAGCTACTATTCTTATTGGTTATATATTGAATAAGTTTTTTATTGACAGAATTAGACTTCTAGCCATCATGACTTTTTATACTCAAAAGATGTTCCCCAGAATCAGGTAAAAGGATGGTTGTAGATCGCCGGAAACACTGCTCAATATACGCATTTGGATTAGGCAGTTTATCATGATCACAATTTTCAATTCTTAATTTGACGTATTTTTTGCCAGTTATACTAAATTCAAATCATCAATATTTCCAGATGATACAAAAAACTCTGTAGACACTTTTGGTATTGCGTACCATGACTTGGAAGCATAATCCTTCATCCTACACATGCAGATATGTGAGTTCTTCTCGACGACATGCGCCTGCCATGTCCATAATCAGTCACCTAAAATAAATGTTGGTTATAAAGCTTCATTCTCAGTATCTGATGGAAAATTATCTCATAAATTAATATTTATACTTTCACAATAATTATGAGAAATAATTCAGTGACAGTTATGTTTAAGCCAATTGCTACTGTAACTTCTTAGTAGACGATTTTTACATTTGATTGTACCAAAATATAAATTATGTATAAGAATACTAATTATTTATGTTGTATCTAGTGACCTTTAATTAATTACTGATGTTATTTTAGTCTGGTAATAGGTTAATTGTAGTAGAAAAACGAAATTTTTACAAAATGTCAACGTTTCGGCTTATTAAAGCCATCTCCAGGTCTCTAGAAATGTAATTATGTTAAATAACCAATATAAAATTGCAATAAATTTAAACGCCATTTTTTTCTTACGTTTTTAATTTATTGTAATTTTATATTGGTTATGTAACATAATTACATTTTTAGAGCCCCGAAGATGGCTTACATATAAGCCGAAACGTTGGCATTTTGTAAAAATATAGTTTTTCTGCTACATTTAGCTTATTACCAGGCTAAAATAACCTCAGTAATACTAATTATTATTATTATTTTTATTATTAACCTCGACTGTTGTAGATAAAACGTTGTACGTAATACGGGGGATACTATATTATATTGTCTGAAGCCATTTATTTGTGGCATAATTTTAGTTTTTCTTTAGTTTTATTGGGTTTTTGCCACACTTCTGATAAAGTAAAGATTAATTAAATAAGCCCTTGCGCCAAACGGATCAGTCAAGGGTTATTTTTGAAACTAAGTTTGCCTAACCAAAAAATCTCACACTGAAAAAAGCAGATAAGTAAAAAATAACAAAAATCACATCACTATCGCGCACTTCCGTATTATTGACGTTTCGAAAAACTCTCTGTTTTCGTTCTCAAAATAGTAGTAAAAGTATTAAACGTATGTCAAGTTTGACAGTTTAAAATTTGTTTATCTGCTTCCATAGAGATGTTAAATGATTTTTATTTTATTGTATCAAGAAGAAGTAAGTAACCGTTTGGCGCAAGGGCTTATTTAATTAATCTTTATTTTTTTCAGAAGTGTGGCAAAAACCCAATAAAACTAAAGAAAATACTATATTATACTGTACTTACGTTATACGACTCTACGGCTACGGCTTCTTCGTACAAACTTCACATGCGTACGGTGGTAATAATCCTATCTACATCTCACTTATTGCGTAAATAATAATACTAAACAGGGTGATTCAGAAATTATAAAAAAAATTGGGAATAGATGCGTCATGAAAAATGAAGTGTATTTTTAAATCATTTTCGAAAAAATGTTTAGATGAGTTCTGAATCTCCTTGTATATGTTATTATTATTGTTATACGTGTTTGTTATGTGTAGAATTTGTTTGTTGTTTATTTATTCATTATTAAAGTATCTTACTAATAATATTTATTATAATTTTGCCTTGTAAATAAAATTTTCTATTGGGCAATAAATTTGAATTTGAATTTATTACATCCAAGGCGAAATACCAGCAATTTTTCCTTCGAAATTCTCCAGATTCCATCCCGTTGCGCCCAAGCGTGCTTCGGAGCGTACTTTAAAACGCCTATCAAGTTTTTTCTACGTCGCCATCGACAAGCCGTGGCTTCGCAGCGAACTAAACTAATTCCGGGGATGTTGTTCATCTGACAAATTTTGTTTATTATCACTTCCTTGCAATATGCCCCCAACGGCGCGCCATGAAAGAGCGAAAGTGTATATGAATGCCTCGAACCGATCTCTACTTTAGAGCCATTCTTGACTCGGTAATCCATTCCGCCGAATAAAACGGCAACGCTACTTTCAGCAAGATGTTCGGGGAATTTGGGAGGATTTTTCATTAAAACACCCGGAAACTGGCGAAAACACCCGAGAGGATATGCGTATTCCCATCTTGGGGGACTAAAAATCGTAAGCACAATTGCGTTTTTAATTAAAGGGTATGCTCATGTTGATAAAGTAAAAATTGCATTTGAATATAGGATGTATTATTATAAAGGTATTTAAGCTATACTCGCGACAAGAATTCAGACGACTTATGTCATACGAACAAATGAATAATTCACAATATTTTCATCAAAATATTTAAGAAGCTGCAACTGGTAGTACTAAATCTATATACTACACTAAAAGTTTGCATTATAGGTATATTGCACTAAATTGCAAAAAATAATTGTTTTTAACGCGAATATCGAAAACTACGTTGACAATAAAAACAAATGTGTTACGTCAGCCTTGACGTAAGACGTCTGAATTCTGGACACGAGTATAATTCAGATCAATTTTCCTACAATTTCTAATAATAAAGTCAATTGTACACTGAGGAAAAGAATCACTAGTGGGAAGTAAAAACACACTTGCCTCCGCAAAAAACTTTTATAAAATATGGTTTGGAGCCTCTTTTAAAAACATAGTAACGTTTTCTATAGTCAAGACTTTTGATTTCTTTGCTTCGTATGTGTCATTTTGGCGTTTTAAAAAGGCAATTGGTCTTTTATATTGTGATATAACCATATTTTTGTTTATTTGTATAGTACTTTGTAACATGGAATATGTAAACAATAAACTGGATGCCTTAATAGATCTTGCTTAAAATAACAAAAGACATTGTATGAAAAACATTAAAATACGTATAAAAAATAGCTGACACGGTCATGAGCATTCTTGAATGAAATGATGGATGATGCAGCAACAATAAAGATAAAAATATAAAATAAAAATTAATCTAGCTAATGTTAAATTTACTATCGAAAAACGATATACCTGGCATAATAAAGTCATTAAATGATATTCAAAACTCACATGAAAACTGTCACTGTATTTGAGATCTGACCTATTTCTACATTTTTAGGATTGCTTCTTAGGTGGTCTCATTTTTTAAAATTAAATCAAATATCTAACTACAAAAAATTAACATATAAATTAAAATTAATTGAAAAATTCAATGTCCAGTATTGATAAACTGTCTAGATTAATATCAATTAAAGTCAACTTCATTGAAATATTTCTTCTTTATGCAATTTTTTATCAATTACGTATTAATAATATTGTAGGGCATTATAGTTAGTTATCAACACTTTTCTTGGGTAACTTTTTCAAATAACATTTTGCTGCATTTTCAGCGGAAAATGCACTGAATAGGATTACTTCTGAAACGGTTACTTCTAACGGTATACCTTCTTCATATAAAATAATAGGAAAATCGATTGTTTCAATAGTCAGATCTATACACTAAGTCATTCTGCCATTTAAAAGAAGCATGATGTGCTCTAAGTGGCAGCCTCTACTAGTGACGTCAAAATTAAAACCAAATTTGAACTTCTCCCCCCAAAAAACCCCGATCTCTGAAATGTATGCAAACATTTGGATTTTCTTTGACACCCTGTATCTTTTTAGTCAGTTTGTGGTCACGCGGTTTAAGGCCTCAGTTCATCGAATCGATCGATGTGGCTAAACCGGTGTGGGTTCGAGCCCCTTATCACTTATATTCCTGGAGAGGATTGGAACTCCCTCTGCGGGTATGGTAGGGTGGAAGAATCTTAGCTTGGGTCAATGTAAGAGATTGATACCGGTCGACATTTGACTACCCCCCTAATTAATGAGGTTTTCCAGGTTTCCCTCATTCTGGTTCACTGAATGGTGGTTAGGGCCTACCAACGTAAGTCGTCCCTGGGCGCATATGCGGCCTGCTTAATGATAACATGCCGCACTCTCTCCTGCACAAGTCATTATCATTATCATTATCATTATCAATATCATTATCATTATCATTATCATTATCATTATCATTCATTATCATTATCATTATCATTATCATTATCATTATCATTATCATTATCATTATCATTATCATTATCATTATCATTATCATTATCATTATCATTATCATTATCATTATCATTATCATTATCATTATCATTATCATTATCATTATCATTATCATTATCATTATCATTATCATTATCATTATCATTATCATTATCATTATCATTATCATTATCATTATCATTATCATTATCATTATCATTATCATTATCATTATCATTATCATTATCATTATCATTGTCATTATCATTATCATTATCATTATCATTATCATTATCATTATCATTATCATTATCATTATCATTATCATTATCATTATCATTATCATTATCATTATCATTATCATTATCATTATCATTATCATTATCATTATCATTATCATTATCATTATCATTATCATTATTATTATTATTATTAATCAACTTTAGAACTGAGGTAAGTTTGACTGCATAGCATTATTTATCGACCGGAATTTACTCTTGCTCTATGTACATTAATTTTAGGACACCCTGTGTAATAGAAATTAAATCGAAATAATTGTATAAACAATTGTAGGTATAAAACACGTGGTATTTTGCATAGCATTCTAAAATAGAAATATAAAGAAAGTTTTATTTCTGCTCTATAATAGAATTTTCGCCACAGTAAACAACTCTTATCCGTCCATTATTCTGTATGCCGCACGATGTTCAAAGATATTATCCCTAATAGAAAACCGCACTTGCTGTAAACGTTGCAAAGCTTACATACGGAATTAGCTCTAGTGCATCAGTCTGAAATTTCTTGTCTTTCAAAGGTAACGCTTTAGTGACAAAGTTTAATATGATATCCTTGTCAAAATAAATGTACTTTGTATTTACAGATGTACTTTGTGTCAGGAATTCCTTTATTGCAAATTATACGGGGATCAAGCTGGCTATTTTGAGGAACCAGCCGCTGTAATTACAGACTTCATCACGACCAACACGCACCGTAATCCTAATTTCCGATATCCTATTTGCTCTGGGTGGTTAATGCTCGGGGAACTAGGTACATTGTTAATTATTATCAAATGCAAGAACTTTGTTGTCATACACTGAATTACTGATCATTTACAACGGATGTGTTGATTAGTTTGTAAACATTTTTACATGCCATTGAAGATTTGCAAAGAAATGTAGTGGAATTTTGCACTGTAAAAAAAGTTATTATGTAAAAGGTATTTTACAATTCAGGAATTTTCATGTTAACAGTTTAACCCTCTCACTTCTTTATACGTTGTACATGTGTTAAAATAAATTACTAGTAATATAATTTAATGAATATTTGTGAATAATGTTGAAGACATCAACTCAAAATCAAGTATTCTATCACTTCCTTAAATTATTTTATCAGCTTGCAAAATACCCTGTATATGGCTAGGATTATATCCAAAATATGTTTTTGTACAATTATTTTCTGTTATTATTTTCCATTTCGGTTCATTTTATCAACAATAAACAAGAGTACCTTTTTTAGTCTAAGGTTGAAGCTACCAAAATCTATTTTAAAGTCTTTACCATACAGGGTGTAAAAAATGTAAGTATTAAGTTGTAAAGCTTAGCCCGCCCCTGGTAAACTAAAAAGCTAAATATGTACAGTGCGTTTCAATAACTTTGATAACATTTTGATCAGCTGTAACTTTTCTGTTTTTAGAGATATCGGAATGAAACAAAAACCATATTACATAGTAGACTAGCAAGTTTTTTCTTATTTGAAAAAAAAACAAAAGACCAATGATTTTCAGAGATCTTAACCTAACTTATATTTTTTTAAATGGAACGCCCTGTATATTATTGGATATTTGGATTCTACTCAAAATTCCAAGCATCTTTTATAAAGCATATCCTATACCTATCTTCCACTGTTTCTGAGAAATAGTTTTACAAACATGTCAAATTATCATAAAAATTGCTCTACTTGTATGACATTTTCCTCAACAGAACAAAATACTAAGGCTCGATTGTTACCAGCACGGCTCAAGCAATGCCGAACTTCAGCTTTAGCTCAGTGCAAAGTGTGTCATGAACAAGTAGAGCAATTTTTATGATAAATTGACATGTTTGTAAAACTATTTCTCAGAAACAGTTGAAGATAGATATAGGATATGCTTTGTAAAATATGCTTGGAATTTTGAGTAGAATCCAAATATCCAATAATATACAGGGCGTTCCATTTAAAAAAATATAAGTTAGGTTAAGATCTCTCAAAATCATTGGTCTTTTGTTTTTTTTTTTCTAATAAGAAAAAACTTGGTAGTCCACTATGTAATATGGTTTTTGTTTCATTCCGATATCTTTAAAAACAGAAAAGTTACAGCTGATCAAAATGTTATCAAAGTTATTGAAACGCACTGTACTAGTGTCCATCACATTAAATTTTTATTAAATTATACTGGGTACTTTAAAAGTTATTCAAGAAAAACCGATTTCCAGCGATGTCCTTCAGGGACACATATCTCCGTAGGGAGACCTGTCGAAAAAAAATTATAGGAACTTGTCATTTTATTTTTTCATGTTCTATCTGCACTTGAGAGATTTTCCACATTTTCCCGCATACTATGCATCACTCTCGAACACCCCCGCCTTATGAATTCCGCTCTCCTCACCCGTCTCGGGGACCGTTCGGGACCCAGGATTCTACACGGTGGCCGACGCTAGAACTGTAACGTGTTAAGTGCGATCGATATAGTGTGAGACAAAAACCTTGAATATCTGTTAGTGTTTATTTTATTTTTTTTTCTGAAAATGCCCCTGATATATTGTACTGTGAATAATTGTCCCTCAAGACGTGGTTTTTCCCTTTTCCATTGTTCAAAATATGTATTTTATATTTCTTCACTAATATAAAGAAATAGGTCACGATATAAAATTTTACGCGATATTCCGATAAAAAGTAGAATCTTTATTTGAAAGATTGTCCTGATCAATGCTATAAAAAAATTAGAATTTGAAACAAAGATTTTTCAAATGAAACGTCAAACATTGTTTTTGTATGAACCAACAAGTAAGGTATTTGCACTGGTATTTATTTAAAAAAAAAGTGTAATATGTAATAATTATGTAAGTAGGTACTTAATTGTGTCATGTAAATTTTACACTCAAGCATTTTTGGTTCAAGAGTTTCTGATAATACCAAAACTATTTTGGCGCCAAAATATCAAAATTCTGAAGTTCAAACTGGTACACCGATTCTAAGTGAGACCTGTGCACAGACGGTATACAGATTCGGAAATTGCGGATCTTTACAGAGAAAGTAGAAATTGCCGCTTCATTCCAGGGAAGGTACGAACTTTAAGAGGGGCGGCGACGTGCATTGGTCTAGCATTCCCCACTACTACGGTAATCGCCAACGCCAATTCGCCATTGCAAATCTAACTGTCAGATCAACTGATGCCAGTGTTGTCAGATCTCATGCATTCCGAGGAAATCTCATGCTTTCATATTTTGATTACAAAATCTCATGCTTTTAATAGACACAAAAGAAGAAATAAAATTATTAAAATTACTCTTTGAAATCTACCAAAACAAAGACCTAAGAAATAAAGGAAAAATCGAGGGCAAAATTGAATAGATAGAGGTAGGTATCTACAATATTTGGGTACTTGAAATATCCTTTATTGTAGACTGCTCTCTTAATAATTAGCAATGAATACATAAACGGGTATGACAGTCTACGGATATGAGGTGTGTGTGCTGTATTCACGCTGTATTGCAGTGATTCTTAACTCTATTCCGTAAGAGTCACCCTGCGTCACGTCAACTGCGCCTCAACGTTCGCCCGGCCTAACAATAAAATAAATTAGAAAGGTTACGTGGTTAATAACTTTTAAGTAAGTACCTGTAACTACCTACTTACAATGTAATATTAAGATAAAATAGCAGAACATAATGATTTTTAATGAAATAAAAATAACATTACAGAAGTAATTAAAAATTACTTGCTTCTTTGAAATTATTCTCATGCACTGAATTTTTCCCACCTGGCAACACTGCTTGATGCAAACACGCTGTGGTCGAAGTATGCGTGTAGCATGACACAAATACTAGCAAGCGGCAAAATACAATTCACCATCAAGATCCCCACTTTCCAAATCTGTATAATAAAAATGGTTTGTACAGTAACATCTTTAACTAAATTAAAATAATTTGTCTCACATTAATAAATACCCAAATCACTAAAATAATATTAAGTACTAAAAAATGACCTGGACATACTTATACATTGGGTTTTCATTTGAGTATTTTTTTACTGAAAAGAATATATAGTTTATTAAATTACAAAACAAGAATTTAAAAAACGTCACAAACACTTTCGTGTCGGATTCCAAGAAAACCTGCATTAAAAAAGCAATAATTTAAAAAAGACCTATACCGCAGCATTTTTTACTTGTAAACACTATAGATTATATTATTTCCTATTTTAGTTATAAAATAATGTATATTGTTTTTTTTAATGTTTAAATAAACATTTTATTGCAAATTTTCCTCATGGCTACATTATTTTTTATATAGTAGAGTACGTATATATTTTATTTATACAATAAGCAGCCTTCATCACACTTTTAGAATATCGCTCGTATATAAATATTTCCCAATTGGAAAGAAACTAATTTTTTAAGTCCCTCGATTTACGTGCGGCAGTACGGCTTAGATCTCAATACATCAAGTGCCGACAGAGAGTGGTATAACTCTTGTTTCTTTCAAAACTCCTTCCTTACATCCTCGCGAGTTGACTAGGAACATACGAGAAGTTTGAGGATCCCAATAAGCACGCTACATTATGCACAGCTCCCAGAAACTTTATTTTTAATGGACACCCATGGCCTAGTTGGAGAACGTACAACTATCGGGGAGACATTGCAGTCGGCGACTCCATACGGCTTAAAAGCTCCGAATGTGCCCTTTAAAGGTCCCAAGTTGCAGTTTACATTCCGAATCTCATCACGTATTCGTTGCCATCGGAGCTGCACTTAACACGTACGCCATGATCGCGAAAGAAACAGCAACGCCTGGAAGAAGACGGCGAGGAACGGTGCTGTCCGCCTATTAAATTAAATTGTACGTGAAATTAAACACCTAGGAGTTGGAGTCGATTCCCTGGAAGCAAGACGCTTTATCCCCGGCTTTCGAGAGCCGTCCTCGATCTCCTAATCTGGTTATTTACACTTGGGAGGCCAGCACGAAAAAATCTGTTCTGTTCATTAAAACTCCGGGCGCTGTACGTAAAACCGGGCTAATTTGGACTTGGAAGGCATTAACTTACACTGGAGTTATCTCCGGAGATCCAGTGAGGAACAGCGTTTTTATTAATTTGCCGGATAATCCGAAAATCCCTGAATAATATAGTTTTAACTGAAAAGAGACCAAGTACCTATATTCTCAAAGAATTATATTTCGGCCTCGTCCTGAAAATAATTTGTAATTCTCCACTGTGTACTGAATAATATTTGCCTAACTTAGCCAATTCCGGATGGCAAAAATGTAATAGGTAATTAATAAATAATGTTAACAATTTCTACACCCCGTATATATTTAATAAATACCACAAGAAAGTAAAATAGATATTTCACAAATACCTGACTCTTAGTTGTTTAAGTATGCTGCCATCAGAACGAATAAATTTTACCTTCTTTGCTCTCGGGAGGGTAAATTTAATAAAATATATATAATTAAACGTTTTCCTTTTTAGAAAACCTAAATAAGGCCAGTGAATTCAGCCGTGGCTCAAGTTAGAGATAACGAAGCTCTCAATGCACGCTAAAATAAATTGAAATTTACCAAATAACAAAAAATATATATAAACAAAATAGTCACGAGTGAATAATAAAAAACCATCAATTACACGGCTCCACAGAAAAATCTCAAATCTGAAGGTCAGACCATGTTTACTATATGTCTTTGGGGTCGCTGAATCCGAATCCTTCTAATCTCATCACGTCAAGGTTTTGCCATAATCGCAAATAACTCAATAATTTAGGCACTATTAAACACATATAACCCTATAACTTAAACTTTAAACATAAAACCCTATAGCTCAAACTAAACCCAAAACCTAAGCTGTTATAGAGCCCTAACAAATCGCGTGATGTAAGATAATTTTAAGTACTGAGTAACGCTGTTATTAAATTTATTTGTTATGAGGTTATGGGTTTATGAGTTGATTAGTTTATGGGTTTGTATGTTTACAGCTTAGGTTTTGTGTTTAACATTTGATTTATAGGGTTATATGAGTTTAATAGTGCTGAAACCCACCGCTGAAATGAAACAGAAACGGGTTTCTAACGTTTCAGTTTTTTTCAAATATTTCGAAAAATAATCATGTTAGCCTTAATTTTTATAGAGTAGTGAGAAGCGAATTTGCAACAGGCTGTATAGACAGGTGATTTAGAACTTATCCAAAACTAAACAGTTTTGAATGTATAGGAGACTTACAAATACAATTTTATGAAAAGGGCAGTTCGAAAATTATTTAAACATATACTTCTGCACGTTACTGGAAACTGGCCCACTCGAACATTTTCGGTACTGGTCCTCCTTGTCCATTCCATCGTACCTCTTGAACTTCATCAAGGTATTCTCAAACATATCGAAAATGAGGCCTACCATAGTGCAAGAACCACATTCGAAGTCGGACAGCTAAGGGCACATCATGCCGAAATCCAGGCAGATCATTACGAAGGAATTCGAGATACTGAACTCCATCGATTCGATACTATGAATGGCCCAATCAAGCGATCATCGACAATCTCTACACAAACAGTTAAAGGAAAAACATTGTTCGAAATGATCCCGTTAGAGCGCGTGCGGATTTTCAAAATCCCAAACATGAGTATTATGAATGTTATACATCCCATTCCGTGTAAAAATAGCTTCATCTGTAACTAACACGTCAGCTGTAAATCTGGGATTTTGAGCATTTTGTTGCAGCAACCATTCACAAAATCTAATTCGTAAGGGATAATCCCTTGGTATTAATGCTTGGACACGCTGTACATGGTACGGATATAATTGAGCCTCGTGTATGATATGCCACACTGTTGATTGGGACATTCCTTGTACCTGCTGAGCGACTTGCCTGGTACTTATTCGGGGATTCTCTTCAACAATCCCTAAAATGTGTTCCTCAGCTGCTGCAATACGCTGTAAACGCCCTGGATCTCCATCTCTTCCATGATTGGGTTACAAATTTTCCGTGTGCCGCCCGCGTTACACTACCGCGATAAAAGTAATTTCATTTAGCATATTATGTTTACCAGGAAATCGTTATGGATAGAAGCGAGAAAATATTAAAGCATTTTGTGTTACGTCACTACGATATCCATCAACTCCCAATTATTGCTATATACGGAGGCTATCTGATCACATCAAAAACTAATGGAAACAAACGGATTTCAATATTCGGAATCGCCTGCATTACTACGAAGTTAGAAACTACAGTAGCCCAGCGATGTAAGGGTTAAAAATACTACAACTCTATTTTTCATGACGCATCTATTCTCAATTTTTTTTTTGGATAATTTGTGAATCCCTGTATTGTACAACACAATCTGCCAATTGAATTTGAAAAGGCTATACGATCATAACGCAAACCCTTAAACGTTCCGGTTCAGTTTCAATCTAAACAGTATTTTAGGAAAGATCCTCGCTTAAAGCTTGTTAAGACCTCCACGTAATTCCTTTGCTAGCTACTCCCACATTCTAAACTGCTGCACAATATTCGTAGCAGTTGTAGCCGAGACGTGGTCGCTGGTTTGGTTCGGCATGTACGACAAGAATCTCGCGCGAATTAACTTGAATAATAGCTCTTGTTTGGTGACAATTACGCTACGTGAAAAGCCTTTAGTCGCCTCAAGATGAGGAGGGTGGCGGAGGCCTTCTGAAGGCGTCCGACTGCACCGCATGCTTCCGACAACGAAAACCCTAATGGTGGGACGTTTAACGATTTATTGTTTTGGTTTCTGGGAGAATATTTATTTATTTTGTTTCCAATTAACCTGTCAAAAGCAGTTGCAGAAGAAAGTTTTAAAGAAACCGAAATAAGATGTAAAACGGAATAATTAATACTTCCATATTTAATGTTTATAGGATCAATATCCACAGTTTTAGAGTCTTAAATTGAAGTGTTTCTTATTATGTTAAAAGCACTCCCTCCAAGCTAAGTTCTTTACAATTACAATGGTGATAATTCTATTTATATAGGGTGGTTTGTAAGGGTAGCCCATGGAGACGTACTAGATTTTCCGCTTCAAAGTATTACGATTTTAGCCAATATACGGCTGTATCACATAAGAGGGCCACTCGCTTGATATGCGAGACACGTCAAAAATCTTTAATTGTTTTTTGTTGCATTTTTGGAGGCCTTTATGCTTGTAAAAACAAATTTGAGATCCATGGCCAACTTTATGAGTAATAACAAAAAAACCTGGAAAGTGTCCAAACTTTAAGGCTGTCTAACTTTTTTATTTTAAGAGATAGAGAAAACTTATTGGTAATAAATTTTTATTGCAAAATTGATACCTTCCACCTGATATAAACAGATTTTTGAAATATCGTATGTGGTTCGCTGCGCCCTCTAGGCGGATAAAAAATTTTTTTATGAGAGCAGGCTATGCCCACAAAAAATTGCCTGTTTTTTCGTCTTTCATGCAATATACTACATGTTGACATGTCATTATTGAATGTAATTGTTAGATCTCGGATTTTTGGAATTAACTTAAGTTTTTTGATCGGGTTCTTTAATTCATCTGTTATGATCATTGTTTTTTTAATATAGTTGTTGAGGAAGAAACAAGTGTTTCGAAAGTTTCAACTGATTTAAGAATGCATACTTTTTTCCTTAAGAGCGCCATATTTTTATTACAAGTAATTTTAGACATTTAAGAACTGAATAATATAGAGTTTAGCATATAACAGGAATGTTATCTCATGCCACCTGCGAATATTCAAAGGTACCGAAGTAAAATGACAGAAAGCGCTCTAACTAACAAATTTTTGGGTACAGAAAACTTTCAAAATACGTGTACTGTAGATGTAAATATTGTTATAATATAAACTTACATAGTTCTGCATATAAGATTATTTACTTTTGTAGTATATGAAAGTAATTAATTGAAATGTGGGGTTGGAATAGCAATATATATATATAAATGCATATTAAAAGTTATTATATTATTTGAGGAGAATTTAAATAGTAAAAGTAGATAAACAGAATATCAATAATTTTATTTTTGATATTACACTACAAATTTGATCATTTTACGGCGAGAAATACGACGATCTTAAGGACGCCGTATATTTGAAATAGTGTTTTAAATGCAAATAATAAACAGGAATGTTAGATCATGCCTGCAAGTATTCAAGGGAACCAAAGTAAAAAATATATAACTACAGAAAGCGGTCTAACCAACAAATTTTTAGGTACAAACAACTTTCAAAATACGTATATTTTTAAATTTAACTGTAGATGTAAATAATGTTATAACATAAACATACGTAGTTCTACAGTAAAAGTGGATAAACAAAACACCATGAATTTTATTTTTGATATTACTTTAGCTCTACGTGTTTTATTTTTCGAGATTTCTATACCTAAAAACATCACAAATTTTGTCAATTTACGGCAAGAAATAGGACGACCATAAAACTGATGAATATGAATAATTTAGTCCCATTTGTACACACATATAGAGCGAGTTACCTTGACACCCTGTATATATTATTTTATTCGTTTTATTCATCTCTCCCACTTTAGGTGTCCATTTGTTACTCATTCAATTCTTCGTCCATTTGTACTCTCCAGACGAAACACATTCCAGCCGGCATCAATCCGTAGACAAAAACAATGAGAATTGATTGACTTGTTTTGCATAAAGCCAATCAAAAGTAAAATCGAGTACGCCTGTTATTCAATTTTGCGGTGCTTAAATGAAAAATGGGGAAGTTATACAGAGGAACCGCCATTATTCCCTTGAATGCGTATATTATGCGAACAAGGAAAATCAATTTGCCCGTTTAATTGAATAATGTATTACAAAAGTTGGCTATAAATTTTAATATACGCTTTATACTTTATTCTGTTTAGATTTAGATTCGCAACAACTTAACTGAGAAGAATGGCTCTGAGTAAAATTGGTATGCAGTAGCAGGTGTTTTTCTTTTCTGATCCGCCACATTTACTGCAAAAAAGGTACACTCGTTACACATGCATAGTTCATTAATTTCAATTTTCCACTGCAGTTATCAGGTTATACAGTCAGTTGAGCATTGGAGGGTATACTATCTAATTAAACTTCATTTGTTTGCTAAATCGGTAACTAAATTATATACATATTTTTCGTAAAATCGTTGCATATTAATAATAATAATAACTTTATTGCATATATATATATAGCATCATTACAAATATCGTATAGTTATACAGTGTATATGTGCAAACTGGCAGGGTATAAATACAAATACAAATAATACTACATCGTATAAAATGAAATACTACAGAAAATATATAATATTTTTATGTAATAACATAGAACATATTATAGGATGCAGAACATGCAAGTGCAATAAAAAATACTCGATAAGTAAATTAATACTTGTTTCGAGATTATATAACAAATACTTAGAACTAACACTAACAAATACTTAAAATTAAACAAAATACTAAAATACAAAGCACCAAAAGGCCACTCTTTGTTACAAGTGGTAAATATAAAATCAAGAACAATTGCATAACACGAAGGTAAGTATTGCCTAATTAATTATTTTTTAAATCAATGATTTCATCAAACAATTTTCTGGGGTTTAGCAAAATAAATAATTTTAACTGTTTTTTAAATAGGTGAATTGGTCTTATGTCTTGAATTTCTCGAGGTAAAGTGTTATAAGCCTTTGGTGCAAGGAACATGAATGATCTCTGACCAATAGTCTTAGTCATAAAAGGTATGTTATAGTTATCTTTTTGCCTGGTAGCATAATTGTGGGTAGGTAATTTGTAGGTGGATTTAGTACTATGGTACTTCAGATTCAAATTCAGGTAGAACAATTGTCTAGGGTCAAGAATTTTAGCTTCTGTGTACAGTAAGTCCGATGGGTATTTTACCTCTTTAGATAATATTAATTTTAAAAATCTTTTTTGAAGAAGAATTAATGGATTTAAAATAGTTTTAGTTACACCGCCCCACGCTAAAATTCCATAGTTCAAATGGCACTCTACTAAAGCATGGTATATTAATTTAAGCTGGGAGATGTTTAGAATTTTTTTTAAGTATCGAAATTTACACAACACATACTGCAGTTTCTTAATAATATAATTTATGTGAGAATTCCATTTTAGGTGTGAGTCTATATAGATTCCTAAGTATTTAATGTCTTTTACAGGTAAAATTGTACAACAACAGTTCCAGTATTTATCTCAATGTTAACAAAAGGTGGCAAGCTGGCATTTGTGCAACTGAGTGGTAAGTAGTACGTTTTGTCAAAGTTAATTGTCAACAATTTATAGTCAAACCATTTTTTTACTAAGATCATATCAGTTTCAATTAGTATTTTAAGGTCTTTCCAAGTGTCTGCTTTATAGAAAATTGCAGTATCATCTGCATATCCAATTATTTCTCCTCTCGTCCGAATAGAGAACAACCCATCAACATATATAGAAAATAACAGGGGACCCAAGACAGTACCTTGTGGAACTCCATAATCCATCGACATTTGATCGCTCAGTACATCGTTAACTCTCACGTACTGGTGTCTATCAGATAAGTAACTTTCAAATAGTTTCAGACAATTATTTCTAATTCCAATATCTTCCAGTGACTGTAAGAGCAAACGATGACTGACCGTATCAAATGCTTTTGAAAGGTCCAAGAAAATGCATATAGACGGATTGCCCTCATCCAGAGCAGAGTAAAATTTGGACGTTAACGCTAGTAGGGCATCTTGACTTGACGTTTTTGCTTGAAACCAAACTGGTTGTTGGAGATTAAGTTGTACTTATTAGTGAATAATACTAATCTTTTTTGATTATTTTTCAAATAACTTTGATAAGTGAGTGATGATTGTTATTGGCCTATAATTTGTTATAATGGTTTTATCTCCTTTTAAAAATAGGTACTACAAATGCATCTTTGAATGCTGAAGGCCATATACCCTTTTCCATAAATCTGTTAAACAGAAATGTTAGAGGTTCAAGAATATAAATTGATATTAATTTGAGTACTTCTGCGCCTATACCATCCAGCCCAACGGTCTTTTTATTTTTTAATTCCATAACAACCTCCTTCATTTCTGTTATATCAGTAGGGAGTAAAACCATTAAGTTTCTATTAGACATTCTTGTGGGACTGTAATCGGGATTTGTTTGTATCTTATTTGCCAGCTTGCTACCCATTTTTGTGAAAACCAAATTGAATTCATTAGCAATATCCTTATTATTTACAATTATCTTACCTTGTTCATCATTTATTTGCTCAATGGTGTTGTTGTTATTTACACATTTAGTAAGTTCTTGAATAGTATTCCACAGTGATCTGGTATCATTTTTATTGTTATTTATTTTGTTTTTATAATAATCACATTTAGCTTTGTTTATTAATGAAGTTAATTTAGTTTAATATTAATTATTAATATATATATTAATGACATTTCAATTGTCATTTCAGTATCGAAATGACAGTTTTTTAGGCACATGTGCGTAAAAGTAAAACAAAATAACTGAATTTTAAATTATTTATTATAAATATTAATAACACAATCTTTCAAAGCGGATAATTGGACATTATGTCATATTTATAAATATATATTTTTTCTTCACTTCGTATTACTTCAATATTGTAAGAAGATAACACCTGCATCCTGGTACTTCTGGTGCACCGAGTTCTTGAAAAAAAAATGGTATTTTCGTTTCCCCGAGAATTTTCCTTGCTTATTTTGTACGGAATTTTCTATGTACCCCTCTGCCACAGAAGTCAAACACCAACCCCCATGTCTCTTGAGCATCAATATGTTGGCCCCTGCATCTGCAAGAACATCGTCTAAAGCAGTAACTCAGTAACATTGGGTATCTAAGGAATTCGGCAATCTTTTTACTAATTGAACCTATCTTATTCACTCGTATACCCACTGCTTGTGTAGTACATTTTGAATTCCTGTACGTGATAAAAAATCGGTTGTTTTCAATGGTGGATGGACGTAGACTTGCATATTTGCGGAAAATTTCCAAAACATTGACTCCTTCTATGTCTCCCTCTGGTATTGTAAATAATCTAAGAACGTTAGTTTTGGTATTGGGAATAGTCTTTGTACATAAATAAGTTAATTCTGCTCTCATACAGGCTCCAAATATACCAACAATCAAGACAACTTTTTGGAATAAGTACTTCTCATTTCCTCTCACTTCTCTTTGGTAAACCTTTCAATCTGTTCCTTGGAAAATATTCTGGATTTTCTAGGTCTGTAACTATTTGATTTCCTTTTGAGGAAAGTAATACCATTGGCATATTTACTAATATCCATATTTTTATTCAAATAAATTGTAGTTTGCAGCATAGAATAATTATTCCATAATGTAGAGGGTGCATTTTAAAGATAACTGGGATAAGTACGCTAAAATAACTTTCTCAGAAATATTACATACCTTTTTTCGGCACACCAAATATCAAATTTTACATATTTTTTGGTACAATTTCTTCTATTTCTGAGGAATCAATGTACGTAAGGCAGCTTCCGTCTCAATTTCTATTTCAGAATTTGAAGTATCACTAGAATCTGCGTCACACATACTGAAATTTTATGAAGAATTAATACCGAGTTTAATTATTGGGGTTTAATGTTCACAAATATTCACAGATTTCAGAATTTTTTTAAATGTATATATAATTTGTCGTACCATAGCAACTGCTCCATAACAACAACCTTATAGGCAACTTAGCTGAAGTTGTTGAAATAAAATAGTCTAGCGACATATTAGTTAATACCATCGAAGAACACGTGTCAAAACTATGTTGAATATTTATTTTAAAGGGTAGCGGGGTTGTCCTAAATAAAATTAAAGAAGGTTTTGATTGCAGCAAGATTGTAACACAATAGTATAATCCATATTAGGTATGTTCAAGCAATAAATCCAGGATGGTTTTAAACTGATATATTCGACCAGTAAAGTTATGAATTTGTTTACTGAAAACATCATGCAAGTAGTAGTTGAACGAATGTTTTTGACAGTTTTGAATCAGTCTGGATTCCTTGCTTGAGCAGACCTATTGTTTCATTGAGTAGCATACAATAATAACATTTATCTTTCTCGCACTTTGCTTTGTTCTGACGAGGTGCATTTGATATTTGGGTACATCAGCGTTGGTGGTTATTTATGCGAGTTTTTCCTTCACAGACGTTGGGTAGTGTATTAATTCATATAAAACAAGTGTTTATATGGTTGTCAAATGTGAATAAGTTAATGTCTTGAAATGAAACTTTATTGAAACAAAAGAGATCCGTCTATACAGGGTGTCGATCATTATCTAGAGAAATACTGATTCAAAAATTTGGCAACGTGGTAAAGTCAGGTACAAGTAAGATAATTAGAACTCTCCAGAACATCCGGTTATACTGGAAGTCGACACCGACATCATTATTTTAAATGGAACATCCTGTAAAACATTGCATTGTTGGATTTTATAGCTAGAAGTTATAGACGTTGTGGTGATAATTTAGTAACAAAATTACGTATGCAAGATGTACGGAGGTGCTGCGACTTTTTCCTGGAAATATACAGTGTATCTCATTAAAGAATAGGCCACCCTTCTAACAAAAATTTGGCTCTAGCTATTTTAATGATTTCTTTTTGCGATCAATTTTTTCTAAAAATACTTTATCAGTTCTTGGCTGTTCACACAGATACTACAGGTGTGTAATTCAATGCCGGTCGGGGCATTAGCCCGCGGAGTAGTTGTTTCCTGCAGTATCATTTACAGAATACTTTATGAATTTTTTTTATTAAAAATTTGACGACATGCCCTTCTTCAGCATCACTTAAAGTCGCTTTGACCCATTTGTCTCGAAGAAGGCGCATACTTTGTAACACACTTATTTAAGATTTTCACACCAACGATGTTTTTGTCTCGATATATTGAAACTATTGATATCTTATGCAACAATTTATGGATGTATCGAAACGTTGATGTTTTACTTAAATTTGCCATTTCTATACATATGTCCATCCTTCACAAACCAGCCTTAGGTTTATATTATGAATCAGATTCATACATTGCTATATAACATTTTACTGTCAGTTATACAGAGTGATTCAGATCTAAAAAAAATTTTTGAATGTTGAAGGTCCTCTTACAAATACAATTTTGTAAAATTAAAATCAAAAAGAGCAGTCTAAAAATTATTTAACAATACACTTCCGGACGGCACTTGTAACTGGTCCACTGTAAAACCTGTTAAGGCGTATAATTGGCAACCGGACTAAACATTGAATGAAATTTCCAAGGAAAAAATATAAATTACATTTTACAACACCTATTTTAATGCAGCAAATAAAGGAATTAATTTTTAGTTTTAATTAATAAATTAGTTTGCCATACCTGATGTTACAACAACAAAATTTTTGGCCCGTTTTACCCAATTTGTTTCTGCGTTTTGTCCGATTAGAACTTGTACGTTATTGACAGCAACGTATCATCAATGGTGTCCACTTCGGTGCAATATACTTAATTTTTTAAATATCCCCACAAAAATAAGTCCAAATGATTTAAAGTCAGGAGATCGTAGCGGTCATGGTACCGGTCCTTCTCGTCCAATCCCCTGGTATTAAAAAAATGTTTACGATATTGACTCCATTTTCATGACGCATTTATTCCCAAATTTTTAGATAAGTTCTGAATCACCCTGTAATTTGCGCTTTTTGTACTTATTTATTGGTTGAATAATAATTGCTACTACTACTACTACTTCTCTCGGGACACCCTGTATAAAACTGACTCGCACTTAAAGTGGAGTACTTTTACCTGACAAAATTTGATCAAATTACCAGTAAACATTGATTACTGTTATTATAGCTCAGAATAAGCTGCGACTCAGCCCAAAATCACCGCCAGCAAAACCCATCTGCGGCCGGTTTTTTATTCCGCACGTCTTGTTCTTTGTGCCGAGCAAAACAATATTTAATTAACCCAAATCCCGAACATACAGACGCGCTAAATAAAGGATTATTTTTTACCGCGGCGTGGCTTTTGTGTGCGCAGTTAAAAACTCCGCCACCTTTCCGCTTATCACCCCAACTAGGGTTATCCGGGCCGTGGGCGCATACATTCGCCGCAAAAACGGCCTGCTCAGATTGCCAAATTCATGCCCTCTCGAAGAAGGCGCTCAAAAACCATACGGGGGTGATTTATAATATAACACTTGATTTATTTATTACCCGACGCGGTGGATGGAATGTAGGGATTTTTTTGGGATTATCGGAGCGGGGCTTATGATTTTATAAAGGCGTAACCGACGCAGTAAAAACGCGGTTGCTTCGTGGCGTTCATCCGATTTATTGAATGTGATATTACGCCGCAATAATTTTAAGAGGGAATAGAATACTTGATTTTGAGCCGATTGAAACAAACATACCTATACAGGGTTAACTATCACTTAACTTATAAGAATTAACGGAATCACCCTTCAAAAAAATTCCAAACTTATTTATAAGGCCAAAAAAATTTGTTTCAATTTATCGCCGTCACTGACCTTCTGTCAGCCGCGTGATTAGGTATATGCTGCCAAAGACAAAGGTGTCAAACATAGTGACAGATCATCGCTTTGATACGTGTATCATAGCATAGAGAGGCAGCACCTACCTTACTAATATTTATTTCCAGGATTGATCATTGGAGAGATTTTAATAACGCTGAATCATCTTCTGTTTTCTTACTTGTTTAAATTAAAACCTGCAAAGATTTTTGTACTTGCTGTGGACTTCTCCTTCCCTCGATCGTACTTTTTGTGCAAAGAGAGGTACCTACTTGGTTTGGCGGTCTTGCTCAGGTCGAGTATTTACGTCGGGGAAAGCACAAAGAATAATAATAGAATACACGTAAATGTACACAGATACATAAAAACACTGCCACACGTTTACCGCCACGGCATAAAACAGCTGTTCGATGTGGTTTAAAAAGTATTCAGCATAATATTTTGTATACTCGGGAAACGTCTTTGACGCTGCCGCACGATAATATGCACTTGTCACACTCCCATAAATCAGCACCTTATTCGTCATCTAGGCATTTGAATACATGTTTGTAAGTACAGAGAAAATACGCAAAAAATTAAATTTGCGAAAATCTAGTACTGAAATATTATTTCAAACTAATCAGAGTACCGTAACCGTGTACTTACATTATTGACATCTACAGACGACATCTGTAGGCCACTAATGCAAGGTGCACTCACGGCCTTAAGTTTTTAAACTTCTTGCGTTGTTGTGTAATTAAATTTTGTTAATACTAATAATAGCAACAATATTAACAGTAATCGCCGATGTTTGCATAAAATAATTAATATTTTAAACTATAACATCCCAAGATGTTTATAGTGTTCTGTAAAAATAACTCTTAGATTATAACTAACTTCGCTTTCTGCATGGTTTGGAGCATGGAAAGTAGCAGCTAGTAGTATTTATAACTTAGAACTTACTGTTACTTTAAATCAGCTTATGTCTAATTTTAAACGTGTTGTAGTAATTAAATAAAGTATTTTATGTTGGATATGTTAGTGGATAATTATGATCAATCTCCAAGGAGTGAAAATTTAGTTTTGGCAGTGAGCAACGAAAGAACGAAGAACTAATACAAAATACTGTAGCTAACCGGATTAGCTGTTATCTCTCAGATACTTAGACATTATTACTATTAATTAAAATGTTAATTTTCGTCGTTTCTACACTTGACAATGTTGAAATATTCTAATTTTCAATACACCCCAATTTCCACCAGTCTGACGGCTTGCGAGTGGATGACACTGGTACCAGGAAATTGATAATTTTATAAAGTAATTACCTACCGAGTTTCAGGCTCTTAAAATGACAGGTTTCCGTTTTAGAAATGTCTAATATTCAATAAACCCCAATTTCCTCCAGTCTGACGGCTTGCGAGTAGATGACACTGGTACCAGAAAATTGATAATTTTATATAGAAATTTCCTACTGAGTTTCAGCCTGTTAAAATGACGGGTTTCCATTTTAGAAATATCTAATATTTAATATACTCCAATTTCCACGAGTCTGACGGCTTGCGAGTGGATGACACTGATTTCAGAAAATTGATAATTTTATAAAGTAATTACCTACCGAATTTCAGCCTGTTAAAATGACAGGTTTCCGTTTTAGAGATATCTAATATTCAATATTCCCCAATTTCCACCAGTCTGACGGCTTGCGAGTGGATGACACTGGTATCAGAAAATTGATAATTTTATAAAGTAATTACCTACCGAGTTTCAGCCTGTTAAAATGACGGATTTTCATTTTAGAAATATTGTATTTTTAATTTATTCCAATTTCCACCAGTCTGACGGCTTGCGAGTGGATGACACTGGTATCAGAAAATTGATAATTTTATAAAGTAATTACCTACCGAGTTTCAGCCTGTTAAAATGACGGGTTTTCATTTTAGAAATAATATCAAATACTCAATGTACCCCAATTTCCACCCGTCTGACGGCTTGCGAGTGGACGACACTGGTACCAGAAAATTGATAATTTTATAAAGAAATTACCTACCGAGTGTCATCCTGTTAAAATGACGGGTTTCCATTTTATAAATATCTAATATTCAATATACCCCAATTTCCACCCGTCTGACGGCTTGCGAGTGGATGCCACTGGTATCAGAAAATTGATAATTTTATAAAGATATTACCTACCGAGTTTCAGTCTGTTAAAATGACGAGTCTCCATTTTAGAAATATCTAATACTCAATGTACCCCAATTTCCACCCGTCTGACGGCTTGCGAGTGGATGACACTGGTATCAGAAAATTGATAATTTTATAAAGAATTTACCTACCGAGTTTCAGCCTGTTAAAATGACGGGTTTCCGTTTTAGAGATGTCTAATATTCAATATTCCCCAATTTCCACCAGTCTGACGGCTTGCGAGTGGATGATTCTGGTATCAGAAAATTGATAATTTTATAAAGAATTTACCTACCGAGTTTCAGCCTGTTAAAATGACGGGTTTTCATTTTAGAAATATCTAATATTTAATGTACCCCAATTTCCACCAGTCTGACGGCTTGCGAGTGGATGACACTGGTACCAGAAAATTGATAATTTTATAAAGTAATTATCTACCGAGTTTCAGCCTGTTAAAATGACGAGTCTCCATTTTAGAAATATCTAATATTCAATATACCCCAATTTCCACCAGTCTGACGGCTTGCGAGTGGATGACACTGGTATCAGAAAATTGATAATTTTATAAAGTAATTACCTACCGAGTTTCAGCCTGTTAAAATGACGGGTTTCCATTTTAGAAATATCTAATATTCAATGTACCCCAATTTCCACCAGTCTGGCGGCTTGCGAGTGGATGACACGGATATCAGAAAATTGATAATTTTATAAAGTAATTACCTACCGAGTTTCAGCCTGTTAAAATGACGGGTTTCCATTTTAGAAATATCTAATATTCAATATTCCCCAATTTCCACCAGTCTGACGGCTTGCGAGTGGATGACACTGGTACCAGAAAATTGATAATTTTATAAAGTAATTACCTACCGAGTTTCAGCCTGTTAAAATGACGGGTTTCCATTTTAGAAATATCTAATATTCAATATACCCCAATTTCCACCCGTCTGACGGCTTGCGAGTGGATGACACTGGTATCAGAAAATTGATAATTTTATAAAGAAATTACCTACCGAGTTTCAGCCTGTTAAAATGACGGGTTTCCATTTTAGAAATATCTAATATTTAATACTCCCCAATTTCCACCAGTCTGACGGCTTGCGAGTGGATGACACTGGTACCAGGAAATTGATAATTTTATAAAGTAATTACCTACCGAATTTCAGACTGTTAAAATGACAGGTTTCCGTTTTAGAGATATCTAATATTCAATATTCCCCAATTTCCACCAGTCTGACGGCTTGCGAGTGGATGACACTGGTATCAGAAAATTGATAATTTTATAAAGAAATTACCTACCGAGTTTCAGCCTGTTAAAATGACGGGTTTCCATTTTAGAAATATCTAATATTCAATACACCCCAATTTCCACCAGTTTGACGGCTTGCGAGTGGATGACAGTGCTACCAAGAAATTGATAATTTTATAAAGGAATTAACTACCGAGTTTCAGCCTGTTAAAATGACGAGTTTCCGTTTTAGAAATATCTAATATTCAATAAACCCCAATTTCCACCAGTCTGACGGCTTGCGAGTGGATGACACTGGTATCAGAAAATTGATAATTTTATAAAGTAATTACCTACCGAGTTTCAGCCTGTTAAAATGACGGGTTTCCATTTTAGAAATATCTAATATTCAATGTACCCCAATTTCCACCAGTCTGGCGGCTTGCGAGTGGATGACACGGGTATCAGAAAATTGATAATTTTATAAAGAATTTACCTACCGAGTTTCAGCCTGTTAAAATGACGGGTTTCCATTTTAGAAATATCTAATATTCAATATAGCCCAATTTCCACCCGTCTGACGGCTTGCGAGTGGATGACACTGGTACCAGAAAATTGATAATTTTATAAAGTAATTACCTACCGAGTTTCAGCCTGTTAAAATGACGGGTTTCCATTTTAGAAATATCTAATATTCAATATACCCCAATTTCCACCAGTCTGGCGGCTTGCGAGTGGATGACACTGGTATCAGAAAATTGATAATTTTATAAAGAAATTACCTACCAAGTTTCAGGCTGTTAAAATGACAGGTTTCCGTTTTAGAGATATCTAATATTCATTATTCCCCAATTTCCACCAGTCTGACGGCTTGCGAGTGGATGACACTGGTATCAGAAAATTGATAATTTTATAAAGAAATTACCTACCGAGTTTCAGCCTGTTAAAATGACGGGTTTCCATTTTAGAAATATCTAATATTTAATATATCACCATTTCCACGAGTCTGACGGCTTGCGAGTGGATGACACTGGTAGCAGAAAATTGATAATTTTATAAAGTAATTACCTACCGAGTTTCAGCCTGTTAAAATGACGGGTTTTCAATTTAGAAATAATATCAAATACTCAATATACCCCAATTTCCACCCGTCTGACGGCTTGCGAATGGACGACACTGGTATCAGAAAATTGATAATTTTATAAAGAAATTACCTACCGAGTTTCAGCCTGTTAAAATGACGGGTTTCCATTTTAGAAATATCTAATATTCAATGTACCCCAATTTCCACCAGTCTGGCGGCTTGCGAGTGGATGACACGGGTATCAGAAAATTGATAATTTTATAAAGAATTTACCTACCGAGTTTCAGCCTGTTAAAATGACGGGTTTTCATTTTAGAAATATCTAATATTCAATGTACCCCAATTTCCACCAGTCTGACGGCTTGCGAGTGGATGACACTGGTACCAGAAAATTGATAATTTTATAAAGTAATTACCTACCGAGTTTCAGCCTGTTAAAATGACGGGTTTCCATTTTAGAAATATCTAATATTCAATGTATCCCAATTTCCACCAGTCTGGCGGCTTGCGAGTGGATGACACTGGTATCAGAAAATTGATAATTTTATAAAGAATTTACCTACCGAGTTTCAGCCTGTTAAAATGACGGGTTTTCATTTTAGAAATAATATCAAATACTCAATATACCACAATTTCCACCCGTCTGACGGCTTGCGAGTGGACGACACTGGTATCAGAAAATTGATAATTTTATAAAGTAAGTACCTACCGAGTTTCAGCCTGTTAAAATGACGGGTTTCCATTTTAGAAATATCTAATATTCAATATACCCCAATTTCCACCAGTCTGGCGGCTTGCGAGTGGATGACACGGATATCAGAAAATTGATAATTTTATAAAGTAATTACCTACCGAGTTTCAGCCTGTTAAAATGACGGGTTTTCATTTTAGAAATAATATCAAATACTCAATATACCACAATTTCCACCCGTCTGACGGCTTGCGAATGGACGACACTGGTATCAGAAAATTCATAATTTTATAAATAATTTACGTAATTCATAATTTTATAAAGTAATTACCTACCGAGTGTCAGCCTGTTAAAATGACGGGTTTCCATTTTAGAAATATCTAATATTCAATATACCCCAATTTCCACCAGTCTGGCGGCTTGCGAGTGGATGACACGGATATCAGAAAATTGATAATTTTATAATTTTCGTTTTAGAAATATCTAATATTCAATATACCCCAATTTCCACCCGTCTGACGGCTTGCGAGTGGATGACACTGGTACCAGAAAATTGATAATTTTATAAAGTAATTACCTACCGAGTTTCAGCCTGTTAAAATGACGGGTTTCCATTTTAGAAATATTGATTATTCAGTTTACCCCCAATTTCCACCAGTCTGACGGCTTGCTAGTGGATGACACTGGTACCAGAAAATTGATAATTTTATAAAGTAATTACCTACCGAGTTTCAGCCTGTTAAAATGACGGGTTTCCATTTTAGAAATATCTAATATTCAATATTCCCCAATTTCCACCAGTCTGACGGCTTGCGAGTGGATGACACTGGTACCAGAAAATTGATAATTTTATAAAGTAATTTCCTACCGAGTTTCAGCCTGTTAAAATGACGGGTTTCCATTTTAGTAATATCTAATATTCAATATACCCCAATTTCCACCAGTCTGACGGCTTGCGAGTGGATGACACTGGGATGAAAATTGATAATTTTATAAAGAAATTACCTACCGAATTTCAGCCTGTTAGAATGACGAGTCTCCATTTTAGAAATATCTAATAATCAATATACCCCAATTTCCACCCCTCTGACGGCTTGCGAGTGGTTGCCACTGGTACCAGTAAATTGATAATTTTATAAAGAAATTACCTACCGAGTTTCAGCCTGTTAAAATGACAGGTTTCCGTTTTAGAGATGTCTAATATTCAATAAACCCCAATTTCCACCAGTCTGACGGCTTGCGAGTGGATGACACTGGTATCAGAAAATTGATAATTTTATAAAGAAATTACCTACCGAGTTTCAGCCTGTTAAAATGACGGGTTTCCATTTTAGAAATATCTAATATTTAATATACCCCAATTTCCACCAGTCTGACGGCTTGCGAGTGGATGACACTGGTACCAGAAAATTGATAATTTTATAAAGTAATTACCTACCGAGTGTCAGCCTGTTAAAATGACGAGTCTCCATTTTAGAAATATCTAATATTCAATATACCCCAATTTCCACCCCTCTGACGGCTTGCGAGTGGATGACACTGGTATCAGAAAATTTATAATTTTATAAAGTAATTACCTACCGAGTTTCAGCCTGTTAAAATGACGGGTTTCCATTTTAGAAATATCTAATATTCAATGTACCCCAATTTCCACCCGTCTGACGGCTTGCGAGTGGATGACACTGGTACCAGAAAATTGATAATTTTATAAAGTAATTACCTACCGAGTTTCAGCCTGTTAAAATGACGGGTTTCCATTTTAAAAATATCTAATATTCAATATACCCCACTTTCCACCCGTCTGACGGCTTACGAGTGGATGACACTGGTACCAGAAAATTGATAATTTTATAAAGTAATTTCCTACCGAGTTTCAGCCTGTTAAAATTACAGGTTTCGGTTTTAGAGATATCTAGTATTCAATAAACCCCAATTTCCACCAGTCTGACGGCTTGCGAGTGGATGACACTGGTACCAGAAAATTGATAATTTTATAAAGTAATTTCCTACCGAGTTTCATCCTGTTAAAATGACGGGTTTCCATTTTAGAAATATCTAATATTCAATAAACCCAAATTTCCACCAGTCTGACGGCTTGCGAGTGGATGACACTGGTACCAGGAAATTGATAATTTTATAAAGAATTTACCTACCGAGTTTCAGCCTGTTAAAATGACGGGTTTTCATTTTAGAAATAATATCAAATACTCAATGTACCCCAATTTCCACCCGTCTGACGGCTTGCGAGTGGACGACACTGGTATCAGAAAATTGATAATTTTATAATGAAATTACCTACCGAGTTTCAGCCTGTTAAAATGACATGAGAAATTAAAATGTCCTCTTTTTTATATAGATTGTAGAGAACCTTTTTAGAATTTTATAGTTCTTATTTTGTGATATGAACATCTCTTTTTCCATCTCTGGTATATCACAATGATATATCTTTTAATGTCGCTAGGAACTGCCGTTTTCGAGATATTTTTAACAAATGCTATCAACTTTTGGACTAAGGTAAGTTTAGCAAGATCTTATTATTCTGACGTTACAAATCATCTGTCACTATGTACAATTCATTGTGGAACCCCTTATATATAAAACAATTGAATTATCAGATGTGATACAAGAACCTAAATAACTTTATTTAAACATACGTGCTGAGAAGCCTATAAGGATCTTGAAATATATTTCAGCACATATTCAAAAGCAAGAGAAACAAAAGGAAACAAAAGTATTTCGTCGAGTACCAAATATGAGTAACAGGAATTTCCGAATATGACGGAATTTCACTCGATGGCTTTCAAATATTCCAGAGCATGGAAGACTGCAAACTTCAGCAGATACACGTGTTTGCCTGGTGTTGTGGTTGTTTGTATAATGTCGCAATCCATCATTCCTATCGAATCGGTAGTCTTGCATGGTACAGAGATTATTTTATTAAAAAGTTTCAGGTCAAATGCATCGAGAATAGAATAGGTAAGCGCCCGAATGTACAGGATGCAACGGCGGATGGCCTGGAAACTTCGACACATGTCAGGAGTTCTATGTTACGAGGTTCGAATCGCTTGCTCGAATATCTTAGCGTATGATTTGGTTACCAATAGGTTTTAATGCCTTTAAATATGATTTAGGTACCTATGAAAATGCTTCGTTTCAAAGCAGGCTAAGTTCATTTGATAATAATAATAATTATTACTATGATTCAAAACTTAATCAAAAAAATAAAAATGTATGTACTTTTGACTGCATTCGTACAAATACAATTTTGTAAAAACAAATCAAAAAGGGCGGTTCGAAAATGATTTAAAAATACACTTCTGCACGCCGCAGGAATCTGGTCCACTGTAAAACCTAACCTGGTGCAAGGCAAAGCATGAGTACAACGATTGAACAAAAGAGAATTTCCCAAGGAAAGAAATAAATAAAATGATATAACACAATTTCACATTAGCAAATCTAACTGTTATTGTTATTATTAATTAATACAAGTAATTTATGGCTTTAATTAATAAATTAATTTAACATACAATGTTACAATAACTGTTTAATATAGGGGGTCGCCTGGCCCGAGTTGACCGACTGGGAGGTCGATCTTTCAAGTTAGGCAACGTAGACGCAGGCCGGAGTTTGGATGGGTGACCAAACTTGGGCTGAGACTTTAGTCCGCCCGAGGTCTGGGGTCTGGCCGCTCACCATGTTCCGCCGGTGCGGTTGCTTGGTTGGGAGATCGATCTCTCCGGTTAAGGAAGCGTGGACGCGGGGCTGAGTTTGGATGGGAAGACCAAACCTGGGCCGAGACTGTGGCAGTCCGCCCGGGGCCTGGACACCCAACATGCTCCGCACGCGCACGCACGTGTGGCAGGATAAGACCCCCCGATAAATGGAAATGAGGACAGAGCAACAAAAAAATCTCTGTAACTCGGACCCATACTATCACACATATAATCTGTAAGAGACTTTGCCACCGAGCCATCCATATTAATTGGATGGTTTGAAAGAAGAACTCTCTTAGTTTGGAGGATGTACAAAGGGCCCAAGGGCCTAAGTGCTGCACTGGAAAGCAATTTCCGCTGCACCTCCACACAATTACATACATACATACAACTGTTTAATATTTTGTCCAGCGACGTATAAACACATTTGGGTTCGTTTTCCCAGTTTCTACGAACTAACACAAATGTTTCTGGTTCTTGTCCGTTTGAACTCGTACTTTATTAGCAGCAGCTTTGCTACGTTTCGCGTAAATCATCAATAGCGATATACCTACTTCATGTTTTAAATATCCTCACTAAAAAGAAACCTAAAGGAGATCGTGGTGGACATGGTGCCGGTCTTCCTTGTCCATTCCATGGTATCCCTTGAACTTCATCAAGGTATTCTCGAACATTTTGTCGAAAATGAGGAGGAGCACCATCGTGCAAGAACCACATTCGGAATCGGACAGCTAAGGGAACATATTCCACAAGTCCTGGCAGATCATTGAGAAGGAACTCGAGATACTGGGCCTTATCGATTCGATTTGATAATACAAGTGGTCCAATCAATCAATCATCAGCAATCCCAGTCCAAACATTTAACGAAAAGTGTTGAATCGCGTTCAAATTTTTAAATTCCTAAAGATGAATCTTATGAATCTATAATGATACTGCAGGAAACAACTACTCCGCGGGCTAATGCCCCGACCGGCATTGAATTACACCTGCAGTAGACCGAGCAGGAAGTAGCAGACCAGCTACATCTCACCTGCACTCGATTTATATGTGAACCTACATATGAAGGAACAGCCAGTTCAATTGTCGGTCATCTCACCTATGGCATACTGATGAGGGCTAACAAGCCCGAAACCGGTCTATGTCTGGTGGAGTGGCCGACAAGGGTTCTTGGCTGTTCACACAGATACTGCAGATATAATTCAATGCCTGTCGGGGCATTAGTCCGCGGAGTAGTTGTTTCCTGCAGTATCATTATAGATTTAATGGCGCATCGCCCAGGACGAGAGGTCTGCGGTTAAGTACCTACGACAATGTAGGTCGCTTCCTGCAAGTCGAGCCACCAGACCGAGCAGGAAGTAGCAGACCACTTACATCTCACATGAATCTTATGAATGTTGTACATCCTATTCCTTGTAAAAATAGCTTCATCTGTAACTAACACGTCCATTGTAAACCTGGGATTTTAAACATTTTGTTTGTAAGGGATAATCCTTTGATATTAATGCTTGGATGTAGTACGGATATAATTGAGCCTTATGTATGACACGCCACTCTTTTGATTGGGACATTCCTTATACTTGTTGAGCGACTTGCCAAGTATTCTCTTCAACAATCTCTAAAATGTGTTCCTCAGCTGCTGCTGTCGTGGGCGCCCTGGAGCTCAATCTCTTCTACTATTCGGTAGCAAATTTGCCATGTCATGCACAGTTTGCAGTATCGAGGTAAAAGTAGCTGCATGTCTACCAGGAAATCATTCTACATATAGACGAGAAGCTGCTAAAGTATTTTTATATTACTTCACCATAAATTAAAACGATATCCATCAACTTCAATAATTATTTTCTCAGAAACTATAAAGATTTTACAATAAAATGTTTGTAGTAAACAGTATTAGGAATTAATACAGTTTAGACATCAATTATTATTTATACAGTTAAAATAGAGAAGAAAAACACAATAACATAGTGACAAAAAAAAACAAAATTAAAAATACCTAGTTAACCACAATGTGAATATGAGTACTAATAACTGATTGTGCTGAGACAACTTCATTTGGATGGCTATTCCAATGATGAAGCTCTAGGTTAGGAAGGAAATTTTGACCCACACTTATTTTAAAATTCTCCTTAGACAGTTTTAACAAAGTCCACGCAAACTGGTGTTACTATTAAGCATAAATAAATTATGTATCTAATTCAGGAGATAAATTACGGAAATTAAAAATATTTCATATTTGGGTCCACCAATTTTAATTTTGGAGGTGTTTGGCAGCCCCCCATACCCGTCAGTTATGCCTAGTAATATGCATTACTTAAAACATTTCAAATAATCTCTCTATGGAACTACTTAAATACTTTTAAAAATATAATAGTCAAAGAAATACTGCAGTATAATAATAAAAAAAGTTTGTTCTAATACATTTAGATCTTTGTAGGGACATTATTATCAGAAATTCTGTCTCGACAGGAATGTTTACCGTTACGAAAAGAGGTACAAAATCGATTTTGCGCTAGAAAAACAGCAATGCTTTTAATATTTTACGAGCATGAGAAATTGTTTGACAATTTTATTCATTTTCTATTTTAGACAGTAATTGAAATAGATTCCATAAATTCAGGCATGCGACAAAAATATAAAAGAAATAATATATATTGTCAGCAATGTTCGGTGTTAAATTTCCTAGACTGCGACTGTGTTATAACATACATTACCTGTTTGTTTTTTTCTGTATAATGATAGCACTGTAGGAGTGATTAATCGTTATTCAATTGTGACTAATGATTAATCACACTTCGGTCACCGAATTCAAATTCTTCAGTGTGACAGTATTGGGAATGGAATACCTAACAAAACAAAAATTCTCCGATGTTGTCAATTGAACCAGAACCTCCTGTGTGAAAGCCAAACACTCTGGCAATATTAACATTTTTCCGAATGAAGGTAGAAGTTTACTAATAAAAGTTTTATTTGCTTTTTCAGATTTATCATGTGAACGACGAATATCAATCCTGAATGTAAGGTCTTTTGACAGTTTTGAATTTTATGTTATGTTATATTCAAAAACTACACAATTACGGTTTTTCATCAGACAATGCAGATCTATTGGGATCATACCTGAGCAATAGATTACAGCACGTTGTATACAACAGTATAAAATCGTCTACAAAGGAAATTGAACATGGAATTCCTCAAGGTTCCATATTGAGCCCACTACTATTTTTAATATATGTTAATGATTTTCCTAATTGCTTACATCATGATACAATGAGTATACTCGTTGTAGATGATACTAATATAACAAGAACTAATTTAAATTTAGCACGGTTAATGACACCAACTTATGACTCAGGTACATTGATTGAAATCTGGTTTCCCACCAACCGAGTTTGAATACTAGACCGAAACTATGATATCCAGTCTCCGAAATTTGTAAAACTGGAATACTCCAGTTTATGTTAAATTCTTGGGTGTTCATATTGAGCCTAAATTGATATGAGATCAACATGTTAAATATGTGTGCTCCATAATATCTAACATATCTTCGGAGTGTCAAATGTAAAGTCTCAATATCAAGCTTGCTGATAGTTTATTATAGTAGCCGGTAGTTTCCATTATAACTTATGCTATTTTAGTATGGAGCCACGCCCCGTCTATAAAAGTTTTAGTTTTAAAGAAAAATTATAAGAATCATATCTAACTTCGGTTTCAGATAATTATAAAGATCAGTATATCAGTATATAAGTTTAAATATACTAGCTCATCCTGTATGTACATATGTCCGTGTCTTTATTTATATAACAAAAAGATCCTTCCTATAATACCCGAAATAGCGCACACTTGTGCAATAAATTTCTAAGATTAAGTAAAACATGAGTCAGTACTAATTATTAGACCATCAAAATTTTTAATAAAATACCCTATAGAACGCAAATCAAATACGAATGTTTTTATTGGTGTCATTTTATCTTTTTCAATGTTTATATTAATTAGGTATATGTAGTACACTTTATGTTTACGCATAATAATAATTAGGTATTTAATTTGTATAGTGTATGTACTAAGTTCTTTACTCCTGTTATTTAATGCGTGTAAATAGTTTTATAGGTATATAATACCAGCATAAATAAGTATTTATGTTATGGAAGTTAATAGTCATGGATAAAGTATAGTGTTTTACTTGCATATAATGACTGGAACTCACTCTGGTGATTTACAACACTAGCATACGTCTCCTACGGTAACCTTCACCCTCGTGAATTACATTGAGACATCTAAGAATATAAAACATTAATTATCTACTACAATATATTCTGGGTTGCATAATCTACGTAAAATATTTTGTATGTTATTGTAAACAAGACAAATAAAACTTTAAACAAACATGTTTCAAGTTAATCTCAGACTACGTTCAGTCTCAAATATTTAATTTGAACGTTTATATTTACTGTGCGGCATTGCTTGTAGCTATCGATAACTGTTTACGCAAATATATTTTTAATAAATTCATGCGTATTGAAAATAAAAATTTTCATCACGTTTACACATCTGTCTATATTTTCATATATATCTGTAAAACATATCTAAATGCGTCAACTAAAAAATGGTATAATATATTAAAGTAAAAATATAAAATGGGTGCATTCGTGATGTAACATCAGTATACATTTTGTTATCATAAAAATGCTAAAAACAAAAATTAATTTGTAATTTGTCACATAAGATTATTTCTTGCCACGACAGTTGTTACTGGTTGTATATGGTTTAAAAATGAGTTCTAATATTTATTACTTAAATAGTAAAGCAGAATCGCAATAATACCGCAAAAATCGAAAAACGCTTATACGGGGGGAGTTTATCAAATGGATGGAAGAGCAAACGATAACAGATACAGATTCAGATTTATATTCCCAAGAAACAAAACACAGTCAAGAGGAAACTAAATGAATTTAGTCCTTTCAAAACTATTATAAAGGATATAGCAAAATTTTAAACTTTTCTTGAAAATTCCATTTCCTATATAAAAAATTACATAAAATGTTAAACTCTGTAATTTTGTCTTCAATAATTTACTACAAAATCATATATTTTTCATGTAATAAATCCACTCTGTGGACGGGACACCCTTTGACTGGTTTTCCTAAAGTAACGAATTTTCAAAACAATATTGCTACATTCTGTTGCATACTTAAGAAAAAATGTTTGCTGCAGGTTTCGCCAGTAAAAATATTATGTTACTGTTAAAGGTTGTGTTCAACATTACATTCAAAACTAGTTAGCGCTGTACTTGGTGGTAAGTTGTGCAAGGATGAATAATTGTTCAACAACACATTTTGGATTTGACAAAGGATGCTTGTTTTGTTTGTTTATTTATCTGTGAACCAAGTTTACTTAACCTCCAGTTCAGACAATAATATTTTGTCATGCAGTTTGAATATATTTTTTATTTTTCATTATTATGGAGATAATTTGCTACAAATGTTTGCGGATAACAATGATTTAAATGAAAATTAAGTCATCTGTACAATCGTTTGCAATATTAATGTTGTTGTTAATATGCTAAGATTTTTTTTTTCACTCATTTTACTGCCTTTTTCACTCATGACTAGGGTTGGGAATATTTATCGATATATCGATAATTATCGATAATTATCGATAATATCGATAATAATACAGATAAAAAATTATCGAATTATCGATAATATCGATAATTTCAATAATATCGATAATTTCAATAATATCGATAATATCGATATTATCGATAATTTCGATAATATCGATAATTTCAATAATATCGATAATTTCGATATTATCGATAATTCGATAATTATCGATATATCGATAAACATTTCCAACCTAGTTTTGTTAATATCAATAATTTGATTCACGAAGAATCACGTTTAGCCGTAGCTTGAAGCCAATAATGATTTATGCGACTTATATGTAAACGTATATACAGTTACTCAGTTACATACCCTAGATCTTTATCTTTTGGTGATCTTGCTACATTACATACTAGTGTTTACTTGTTACGTGGTTAACATGAAGATGAATGGAACTAAAATTTGTAAAATATTTCTTAGCCACGATAGAATAAACTCATATACCTAATACAAGTTTAACTTTTTCAAATATAAAAGAAGTAATCATAGACAATGTGCGTTATTAAGTCGGCTACAAATACGCTACGCGTACATTTAGGAAGTATGTACTCGCGAATAGCCAATATCTACAAGCACGTGTCTTTTAAGAAATATAACTTTTTCAATGAATATGCAAAATATCCATATATATTAATCGAAATACATGAAATTAAGCATTTTGAATTAGAAATGCGATTTTTAACAAATGACTGATTTTTAGACTAAATTTTGAACAATAAACACGTAATATCTCAAAACCGTAAACAAGTATTATACATCATGTACTGTTACGTACCATTAGGATTTCCGACAACATGCAGAACAGTTAATATTTCTGTCACTAAATAAACACCTTATTCAGTGTATTTTTTTTAATGTTATTTGTTCTGTGTATCTATTTTCGACAAGAAATACATTGATTTTCTTTTCTCATGTTGTTTTATTAATTTCCGTAGTCAATGGAACAACAATATGCCTAACTTGAATGTACAGAAAATTAATACAAAGCAAAAATAATATTATTAAATCGGTAACATCGAAATTATCGAAAATGCAGTATTATTGTATTGATAATTTAAATAATATTGATAATATCTAGATATTAATCGATAATATCGGTATATTTTATTTATCGATAATCGATAGTTCCAAACCGTTATCGCCCACCCTACTGTATATTAATCGATAATATTTATATTATCGATAATATTGATATTATCGATAATATTGATATTATCGATAATATCGATATTATCGATAATATCGATATATCGATAATATCGGTATATTTTATTTATCGATAATCGATAGTTCCAAACCGTTATCGCCCACCCCTACTCATGACTAATACTCCTGTAAATGGGCTGTCTGCTTGCTGGATGTTAAATGAATAAAATATTAAAAAATTAATTATCACAAATACTGCAACACTTACATGGTTCTGCATATAAGATTGCTCATTTTTGTTTATAAGTATGTGAAAACAATTGTTAAAATGTGGGGATAGAATAGCAAAATAATGTTTGTCATTTATCGATAATCGATAGTTCCAAACCGTTATCGCCCACCCCTACTATATATTAATCGATAATATTGTTATTATCGCTTATATCGATATTATCGATAGTATGAATATTATCGATAATATCGATATATCGATAATATCGGTATATTTTATTTATCGATAATCGATAGTTCCAAACCGTTATCGCCCACCCCTACTCATGACTAATACTCCTGTAAATGGGCTGTCTGCTTGCTGGATGTTAAATGAATAAAATATTAAAAAATTAATTATCACAAATACTGCAACACTTACATGGTTCTGCATATAAGATTGCTCATTTTTGTTTATAAGTATGTGAAAACAATTGTTAAAATGTGGGGATAGAATAGCAAAATAATGTTTGTCATAGAAATGCATTTTAAAAGTTATTATATTATTTCAGGAGAATTTAAACAGTAAAAATGGGTAAACAAAACATCAATAATTTTATTTTCGGCATTATTTTTGCTTTATGTATTTATTTTTTCGAGATTTCTATACCTAAAAATTACCAGAAATTTGAACATTTTACGGCGAGAAATACGGCGATCTTAACCGGAAATAAAAAGAAAAGAAACGCTCTGAATTGAAATCAGGGTTTCAAGATCCAATAATGAAAGTTCCAGCCGTATCAATATTTTCATTTTCAGTATTACCTAAAACGTTAAAAAATATATTTCCGTTTAAACATCAGACTTGCATATTATAAAAGTTTATGAGAAAAAGTTTTTTAACTTTTGGTAATAAGGACCTGAGCAAATGCTTCATTTCGAAATGAATATAGGCTAACTGTGTCTGACGTCTCTTTCTAATTTCATATTACTTTATGTCCTTATTTGAGAGAAGTTTTATAATTTTGTGTAGAAGTTATAAAGTAATATCGAGTCTGTAGCAAAGATCCTCGCAGAGAACATATGATTTTGAGTGATTAAATAATAAAATTCACTGAACGTGATTCTTGAAAATAATAAATATTTGTTGTTATTTGGTCTACTTTTAGATTACTTTATATTTAATATAAACAGCGAAAAATTTCTGTCAGAACTGTAAGTTTCAACAATTATTGTCGGTAATATGTCAACACATCTACACGATTAGATATAAACATGTATTATTTTCATTCTCGGACTCGCCTGATGGAAACTGCTGGAATTAATTTAGTCTATACTTTTGTGGTAGTCGATAGCAAATTAAAAACAATGAGTAAGAAAATTAATATTGATTTGATAATTGGCAAAATTTAATCACAAAGTCTTATTTTTATTTGTTTGTATGTTTCCACTTATAGTTTCAAAACAATTGTGAAATATAAATATGTGTTATAGAATAATTTAGAATATACTATATAAATAATTGGGTACATAATTAATTAATTAATTGTTGAAGACTTTAAAGCCTTTTAGAATCTGTACTAGTTTTAGGAAATGAACGGATATCAATTGATTTTTTAAATTCCATAATTTAAGATTCTTGCGAAAAATAATATAGCACCTTTTCTGTTTCATTCATTTTCAACCTTGCCAATGGTAGTACACTGACAAAAATAATTGTAAATTTACACATTATACATTAATGTAAGAAATAACAAATCCAGACTGTATTATATCTTCATGTGAATACAGTACATTTAGATCTTACAAGTAAAATTACATGATTTTGTCTAGAAATACATAATAACATTGTAAAATTAAATTTCATGTGTACAAAAACACATTTCTCTCAAACGTGTTTTTTCTACGTTGTAATCAAAGTATACTTTGAAATTTACTGAATTGAATTATCATAGTATTGCTTTGACGGCAATTTCGAACCTTATGCTTCATACTCGTATCTCGCAATTCATCGTTTGTATAGTTATTATTCATTATTCTCCACTTTGTTGTCTTCCATCATTGTTAAAATTAATAAAAACCTTGTATGTAATATTGTCTGAAGCTATTTATTTGTGACATAATTTTAGTTTTTCTTTAGTTTTGTTGGGTTTTTTGCCACACTTCTGAAAAAATAATAAAGATTAATTAAATAAGCCCTTGCGCCAAACGGAACAGTCAAGGGTTATTTTCGAAACTAAGTTTGCCTAACCAAAAAATCTCACACTGAAAAAAGCAGATAAGTAAAAATAACAAAAATCATCACTATCGATTTTGAGAACGAAAACAGAGAGTTTTTCGAAACGTCAATAACACGGAAGTGCGCGATAGTGATGTGATTTTTGTTATTTTTACTTATCTTCTTTTTTCCGTGTTATATTTTTTGGTTAGGCAACCTTAGTTCCGAAAATAACCCTTGACTGTTTCGTTTGGCGCAAGGGCTTATTTAATTAATCTTTATTACTTTTTCAGAAGTGTGGCAAAACCCAACAAAAATTAATAAAAACCTTGTATGTAATGTTTGAAATTACCATCAAAATAATACTGTGACAGCTATTGACTCAATTATTTTCAAAGTAGGCTTTGATTACATCGTAAAAGTAATGAGATTCATCAGTGTCACCAAAAATTATGTCGATTCTCTGGAAAACGGGTGAGATAAACTTGCATTCTTTAAAATTTCAATAAAAGTAAAAATAAAAAAAAATGGTGGGACCTTTTTTTGTTTCTGTCAGAGCGATCGGTAGAAGCATCTTGCTTTAACTTTCGTAATCATGAACGAATGTCAAGTCAAGAATAAACATTTCAGGTTTAAATCAGTGAAAAAAATGGAAATGAAATGGCGCATTTACAACATAAGTAAAGAAATGTTATCAAAACCAAAAAACTATGAGTTTTATCTCAAAATTGACAGAATTCGTACTTTTATTTCACCCGTTTCATTGAAATGTTTTGGAAATATGAAAAACCCATTATTTTAAATGCCTTTATATATTATTTACCATTACGATACGGCCCAGTTATGATAATTTCTTTATAGAATCATCATCAATCCCCCTAATTAATGAGGTTTTCCAGGTTTCCCTCATTCCTGCACTGAATGGTGGTTAGGGCCTACCAACGTAAGTCGTTCCTGGGCGCAAATGCGGCCTGCTTAATAATAATATGCCGCCCCCTCTCCCGCACAAGTCTTCGACTTCTGGGCTAATCCTCGTGATTAGAATGAGGGGTAGAGATATTATTATTATCATAATATCCAGTGTTTTATAAAAATCGCTCAATTAGCGTACTTGTCATCTAAAACTGCTTTTTACAGCCAAATTATTTTATAAGGGGCAGTGATTTAGCCAATTTTCTAATATTGAATAGTCAAAACGAAGACAATTATGAAAAGTTATGATGATTTTAAGGTTTTTGGCACTGGTTTTAACGTCAAAAACCATGAAAACGTTTTTTAAATTATCATAATATCAATATATATACGCGGCGGATGTAAAATTCACTAGATACGGGTCATACAAATCAAATTTTCACCTCAATAATAATTGCTTACACAAAGTGCAGTAAAACGCGCAAAATAATATTGAGTAATACATCACTTAACATTCCAATTGCAGACATTGTGATTAAACAGAGATGCTAGTTAACAATATTAATTAATAACTGAAACATTAATTATAAAGTTAGATTGTAGAAAACTGATTTGTTTCAAATGATTGAACAAAATCATTTTTAGAATTGAAGTGTGGGAACTGATTGTAAACGAGAAAATAACACATTATCATATAAAATCAATTTGTTACTAAATTCAGTTTAATCAGAACAAAAGAAAACAACTAGTAATTATGTTCAGATAGACTACCTTCAATGGCATATCAATATAGATCATAAATGCGTGCGCGGTGTAGACAAGCTACATCTTGCGGGCATTCACTACTCCATGCCGGACTGAAAAGCCACAGGCACGAAACATTCTACATAGCAGTAAACATCATTGAGTTATTGACCTCTATCGCGTTCGACGGGAATGATATTTTGCCAATACAGAATTCCAGGTAACAACAACTCTGCGGGTTAAAGCCCCGACCAGCATTGAATTACTCCTGAAAAACCTAGCAAACAGGTAGTCTACACCGCGTACTCATGGTCTCTTCTGTTGTGTTAGACATACTTAAAATAGCTTTACTATATAACCAATTTTACAAATAAGTTTTTCAAACTGAGAATTAATTAACTTAAACACTTAAGTAATTATTCATGTCTAAAAATCCATTTTCGAACTCACATTGAACGTTTCTTTTTTTCCTTCTGTAACATCTTTAGAATAAATTTATATCATGTAAACAATCACTAGCAATGTGTGTATGACACTCGATGTATGTGTTCGAATACAAGTGGATGTAAAACGAACATTTAGTGAAACACGACATGAACCATAAAGCTACCACATTCCATAATTAATAGGAACTTTCGAAAGTAGATGTGACAACTCTGTAAATGGATTTATTAGGTCATTCCACTCTCAGGCAGTTTTTGATAGACTATAAGTATGTTTAGCTTACAGTTACATAATCTTTTAAAAGTCAAAGTTAATAGTTAAAAGTTTCTGATAAAAGGTCTGTTCCAGCAACACCAAGAACCGATTCCGAACCGTCCAGAACTATTCAGTCAGTTCAGTTGTTACTATGCTTTCGACGAATGCGACGTAAGACGGAGCTGGTCAAATGTTTCTGACAGTTCTGAACCAGTTGTCAATGGCTGTTGGAACAGACCTAAAATAACCTCATACCGCAAACCCTGTAAGTATATTACCTTACTGTATATGAATCGTGTTAAACATGTTGAGGCATATTATACAACGTTTTCGCCTCTTTGGACTCGAAAACACGGCATGTAATAATAATAGATCCATATAATATCGGCTAAAACTGGATAAACAGTAAATGATTATGTCAAGTAGAGTTAGAGTAAACATCGGCGGGCAGCATGCTTTTATATAGATACGATGTTGTTCGTCGGCTACCAAGCTCAGTTCGCCGTTGATAGCGTCTGAGGTTGCAGTGAGCCGTTCGTGGTGGAATTGTGGTGCACGCGAGTAGTGGAAAGCACAATCGCCGTTCGCAAACGGGGGCCCATTCTGCATTTTCTCATCCAAATTGCCCTCCATTGTGAGTATTAAAAGCAGTCAATGTAGTGTGTTATAACTTGTTCGGCGTACGGATACCGCGGTCGTACTGCCTTGCGTGTATATATTTATAACCTAACATGAATTGTAAATCTAGATGCGGGGAGAGCATCGAGACCATGGGCGGTGCCGCGAACCGGTCGCAGGGCGCACAGTAAGTCGCCAAATTGGAGTAAATGTTTCTTACGTTTATTTATTGAGTTAAACATTAGAATAAACGTTACATACAGTTAATTTTAATAGAAATAATATCTTTATTGCCTAACAGAAAATCCATTTACAGGGCAAAATTACAAACAAGTAAATAATAGTAAAGTGTAATACATATACACAAAAAATACTGAAAATAAGAACAAATAGAAAAGAAAAAATACAGATATAAACCTAACACTACAAAAATATAATAAATATAAAAAACATAGAATACAGCAGATACGTACAATTCAAATTGAAACAGCTTACATATGGTAGCAAACTAGTTAAGTACATCAGAATTTAAATATTCTATAGCAATCAGAACAAGTTGTCGCAAAACGGCATATCTCATTAAAATTGTTAGACATAACATAAATTGGGAATTTAAGTATATTGGTTCTTATTGTTGCACAGTAAAAAGTGAGATTGTGCCTAGCACATAGTCTAGGAACATGAAAATTTAGGTTACTCACAATTCCGAATAGACAATTTGGTTTTGTAATAATTTGTATAAAAAAGTTAGAGAAGCCAATTTACGCCTTAAATCCAAACTATCCAAACCAAATTCATTTGCCTGCAATTTATACGATACATTTATTGCAGGGTAACCCCATTATTTTTATATGCTAAAAATTTCAAGAACTTTCTATTTTGACTCTCCTTTTGACGTTATATAAAAGGTGCCTTTGTATATATTTTGACCCTAAGATGATGCTAAAATATTTATATGATCTATATTTACTTTAGTTGAGGTAAGATTATTTCGTGAAAATATTGATTTAAATAATACATTTTTTTATTTTCACGGTATTGTATTTTAGCTAATAACAATTCATTTTTCTATTAATGAAGTCAAATCTATATTCTTTGATACCCAGAATACAGGTATTTTAAGGAATAATTCCACATACAGGGTGGCCCGTAATTAATGGCTCATGGAGACATGCTAGATATTTCACTTCAAAATATTACGATTTAAGCCTGCCTGCCTAAATTGACATCTTCATAATTTACTTTTATCTGAGCAGTATTAAATAACGTGCATACTGTTTTATCATAATTGACAATAAGACGGTTTCTACTACGCCATATAGTAAACTCATCAATGGCCAAATTGGCCTTACGTATCAGCTCGCTCATGGATTTACTCCACACTATAATGGACGTGTCATCCACGTACATAAACACCTGACCACAACTAATATGTTCCGGCAGATCATTCACATACAGCAAAAAAATAAGTGGACCCAGTACACTACCTTGTGGAGTGCCGATCGTAAGCTTTTGCTCATCTGAATACACACGACTAACCTTTACTCGCAGGGTTCGCCAGTTAGAAAAGAAGTTATCCAACTGTTGATAGCTCCACGCATACCAAGTTTTTCCAATTTAACACCAACAAAAGGAGTATGTAGGCTGTCAAAAGCAGAGGAAAGATCAAAGAATATTCCCATAATATACTCTTTGTTATCAATTTTGTTATTTATCAATTGGATTAGTGCAGTTGCAGCAGTCTCTGTGGAAAAACTCCTGAAACCATGTTAGGCCTGCAATAGTATGTCATATTTTGATAAGAAATTAGAAATCTTACAAATCACTGTTTGTTCAATTGGAGAACACACTTAATAAAGAAATTGGTATGTCATCCGGTGCACCCTTTTTGAAAATTGGCAAGTGTCGTCTTCAATTGTTGCGGAAACACCCCCAGCTCAATAAACCTGTTAACAATTACAGCGATACATTCAGCAAATAACAGTACACAATTTTTAATTAGAAAGAGAGGTGTTTCTTCTAATCTCGTTATCATTTTTCGTTTTTAAATTTTAAACCTTGCGTACATATTTTAGCTAAGTGAACGTGCTCATTAGAAAATTATTTATCGCTCATCTTATGAAACACGCTGTATCTGTTAACAAAATATTGACAGCAAAATTTACATTCATTTGTCTTTGTCTTGACAAACCAACTAAAGACCAGGCGCAGTTAAATCATATGATTTAATGTGTCTACAAAATTTAAAGTAATCAGTAAATAGTAAACATCTGAATTATGAATAATTTCTGGTATGTCATTAATAAAATATGGGAATAAAGGTGGTCTCATGTTAGAGCGCTGAGGTACTCCTGAGTTACATTTGTACTTAGTAGAACAAATATTGTCAATGTTTTACAAGAAAAGTTTGAAGTAGAATTCTTATTAGCCATTTTGAGTATGGTGGATATAATTTTGTTAGTAGTAACTTTCTCAAAAAACATGGTCTTGATATGCCGTGGTGACCTAGTGCATTCATTGGATAATACTGGAAAATGTGCATTAAGTTTGTTGAAAACATTGCTTGCAAAAGTAGTCAGCAAAAATATTCGAGACTCTTTCGGGTTTATCAAGTATATGGTTATTAATGTTTAAAACAAGGTCACTCTGTTCCTTTATTGATCTGTTTACATTTTTATTAACTATATACTTTTTTTCTTCAAACACAATGTAGGTTTAATTAATATTTTTTAATAAGAAACGTGATACCATTAGAGTTAAAAAACATGCCCTCACATTTACGTCACAGATATAGCGGATGTGGCGCGTATTTTGAAGCCAAAAATCTAGTAAGTCTCCATGGGTCATTATTTACGGAGGACCCTGTAAAAAGTTGAAGTAAATAAAGATCAAAAATAAAAATTAATCTAGCCAAATTTACTGATAAAAAATACATAGCTGTAATTAGTTTCACACAATATTAAAAAGTGATGTAAAAAACTACAGCGTAAAAGGCAAATGCTATGCTAAAAAATAACTCCGCAAGCTAGTAGCCCAATTAAGAAATAATACATTCCAATTATACTAATGAAATAACATGCCAGTACATATCATCAACTCTTAATAAAAAAATTATGATTTTATTTAACCTAAGACAGACGAAGGAATATTTAGTAAAATTATTACAGCTATGTTACAGTCATAAACATATAAATAGGTACCCGATTAAAGTATAAAAACATGTAAATTTATTCACAATTAAATTCTTCTTAAGGTACAGAACAATATACTTGCAAATTTCAACATCACAATTGTGTTCGTCTGAATACATTTATTTGTTTGTCCCTGATTCCAAAAACAAGCTCTCCTTGTGATTTTTTAAAAAGAGAAATATACGAGGGAATTGCAAAATGATATATTCTCGTAAGCAGGAGTCTTTCTTCAACCAAATTGAAATTACATATCTTCCTTTTTCATTGTAAACAATTCAAATGTTCATTATTTTTTGGTGAATGGATCTATTTGGGAACAATATCAGAAAAACGGACGTTCAAATCAAACAATACGAAGGCTTTGTGGACATCTTTTTTTTGTTCATGAAAATGAAGAATCTTGAATTTGCTTTATTTGGAAAATGAAGTTTAAAATTTTGACAATGGTATAGATATGTTTCTTCTGAACGTCATGAATTCAAAAACTTCGACGACTATTATTAACCAAATTAACAAATCTTAAGAAGATTGTTCGCCTCGAATGGAAGCCTCATATCGGTGAACTAAATATTCCGTCACTAGATAGATAAGATTTGGATCATTTCTTATCCTGAATTCTTTCAAGTAACTGTTGACGGGTAGTGATTTCAACATGGTAGACAAGCCCAAATCCAAGTGGATTGGACCTTGTTGGCCCATTCATTAATTTGGTAAATCATTTAACCAAGAGTTACCACATATTTTGAACAATATAAAGGTTGTTTTCCAAGAGCGTTCTATACAGATTTGCATTTGAACGATCATTTAAATATTGTAGAGGCAATAAATTATTGTTGAAAATGCTACTCTAAACGTTGACACTAAAACATTGCTGAAATCGTCATGATCTAATTGCATGCGGATTTTGTAACGCCTACAAGTCCCGCACAAGTCTTCGACAAATTATTTATTATTATGCTTATTAGAGCTCCAATCTTGTGGTAATTTTGCAAAAAATGCATTTGTCATGATTTTTTACACATTTTCCGAGTATATAACATTCACAAACGTAACAAAAACACTTTGAATCGACTCTGCATTTTCACACAATCCCAAGCACAATAACAGTACAAAAACAAGTTCCAAAAGATGTTCGATGCAATGTGGTCAGCTGATAGCCGTTATACGAGCGCAGTACTGCCACCATGCAAACTCAAAAACTAGAACCAATCTTGACAAACGGATTGAAGATCTGAGTTCAGGGCATCAAATAACGTTTATAATCTGCTCGGGTCAAAAAGTTGACCCGAATTTGTAAACTTGTGTTATTATTTATGCTGTCTCTAGTAAAACACGCTTCATCAGACATGACAAGCGAAATGAATCTATCATTTTGTGCATGTCGGATGTAACATTTCTCTGTTCAATACACGTCATACAAAGTTCGGTGATAAATGAAGATTACTTGCTATACGTCTAACACAAACTGAAGAGTTGTCAATGACAGCATAATATCTTCTTCATTTTGTAAATTCACTTCAGTAGGGCGAATGGCCTCTTTTGGAACGGTGTTACCGTCTTCTCGAAGTTTACGAGATGATGCACGAAAGGCAGGCATGTTGATGTCTGTTTGGGTATCTTCGTCGGTAAAATACTACAATTTTTTTTAATTTCACAGTAGTTTATAGTACCTACAAGACAAGCCTACCTTTTTCAACTAATATCAAAATTTTGTGGACAAATCTATTGTTGGAATACGATAATCAACCACGTGTCCAACTACTGTTTTCTTTCTTAGATAAAATAAATAAGTTGTACAGGGTGTGCGATTTAACACTTTCGCTGCCAATATCTCGGAAATGAAGAAATTTATTTTAGTTCCTGAAACTCGGGTTATTAGGTCGCTCGAATAGCTTCAAATTGCAGTTAGAATTGTTAGTTCAAATCTTTTTGTATAGATGACGTCCGATACTAAAACAAATTTTGATTTCTGTAACGTGGAAATGGTGTGCATCTGAAAGATCGTTAATTTTTGAGTATTTTTTGTAATATAAAGTTTTTCTCTATATTTACTTGTTTTCGAGACATGTCGACTTATACAATATGCAATGTATGATGTAACAAGAAAAGTCTATTATTTTATTTAAATCACACTGATAAAATATTGTTATAATGGCTTTATTCATACTACATACTAACTAACAAACAATAGATTATAAAAATAACAAATGATCAACTATATCTCATACACACTGTTCAAAATCTCAAAATATTAAATTTGCTGTTTCTATTCGAATGGCCCTCATAGGTAAAGTCTACTTGTTACTGGCAAGACGAACATCCGAGATGTCCTATTTCGAATCTAATTTATGATTGCAACCTGCAGTTGTAGAAAACAACCGTATCACATAGCCACTGGCGTCACAGGGCACGCTTCAGGATAATTCTTGTAATGGAATTATTTTATATGAGTAATGTGTTATTTTCGCATTGTTTTGCAAAAAACTTGGCCGTACTTCTACTGCCGTAAATAAAACCTAAGTATATTTTGTATAAATTGTGTATCTGAAATGATACGCGGCGAAATAGTTTATTTTTGTTGACTTGTAACCGGAAAAATATCTGTTTGTAATGTTCTCGGTTTAGAGGGTTCTAATTTTACACGGCAAGTATTTGTTTATACACAGCAGCATGAGCTAAGTTTACTTAGATAATAAAACTATTAAGCAACAATCAAGCAAATTTTACTCTGTCATATCGAATGAATGTTTAAAGAATAAGCAAAATACATACATTTTTATTTTAGTAGACACACAATTGTCCCAAATTTTCAAAGAAGTAATGCGAAAAGTTGTATCACTTGAGCAGCATACTTAAAAACTAATAATGACTTCGAAGCCCTTTAAAAGCCTTTTCAAAAACTGGGTGTTGTTGATGTTTCGGTTTAAAAATTAGGTGTGACTTTTAAATATATCTGGCTTTTATATAAGCCTATAAACATCGGTATTTAATTCATGAAATATTCTTTAAGATACAATTGAATAAAAATTCACAAATATTGGTAGTGTCACGAGATTTATTCCGAATGACATGCGGCTAGATGAATCGAGTCTACATCTTGGAGTGTCTAGAAAATGCGAGACGTTCTAGATTTTTTAATTGTTCTATGCACAAAAAAGCATTCATTTTACATACAGTTTTAAGGCATAAACAGCATAGAGGATTATGCTAAATAAAAAATAGTACGATTAATTTTAACCCGAGTACACACATTAATACTTATCATCGACTATTATAGGATGTATTATTCATTACAACCATAGCACCAGGTTGCATATATATAAACAGTGCCACAGTTTTGTCTTTGTATGGCCTTCATTTATCCATGATTCGTCAGTGTAGTATATTCTTTAATTCAGATTTCGATCTTAGTTTTCACTTTCGTTTTATAAAACGAAAATTCATATCACGTATAATTCGCAAAACCATTTTTTTTTTATATTTTAGACAAAGTTTCATGCTGTAAGACAGCAACCTGAATTTTATTTAAAGTGTCAGAAGCTACCGTTCACAAATTGTTCTATGAATGGCAGATTTTGATCATAGTCCTATATCTTTTTCTTTCCGTGAGTTTCCACCATTTTCCGTTTCGCAGTTGTATATTCTTCTTTGCTATTCGTTATTGCACTGTTTACACTACTCACAGACACTCTTATAAATGAATTTTAACCTCGAGTACTAATTTCTTCATACATTGTTTATCATACGATATTCCTCAGTTGTTGAATCAGAGTGTTTACGACTTTCAGAACACGCTGAAGAGCTTGACTTGGTCTCTATTATTAAGAACACATTACTAATAAATTAATTACGATCACATTTAAATTAGCGGCAAGATTTATCCGAAATTTTCCCACGCGCACACCCATGGTAGTTTTGCAGATGGAACAGGTGGATCCTTCAATTCAACATAACCAATGTAAATCGAATATTCTGATGTGCATATACGTATTTGCTGCAGCAGAAGCTGTGTAATCGGCTATGCTCTGCCAGATATGTGGAATATACAATTCAATTTTATAAAAAAAAATATACAGGATAAGTCATTCATAATGTCATTAATTGTAAGAGGAGAGGGAATAATGAGTATAATGCGAATACGCGATTAAAAAAAATCTAAATGCATATTTACGCCGAAAAAATATCATCATCATTATTTAAACCCTCTTTTCAGACTGCCACTGACAGCTCACAGCCTTGGTCGTTTACAGCTCACAGTTCAACTCGATGTCGACCTGATGCAATGTTGCCAAGTTGAAATATTTTTCTTGTACCTACCTACCTAGGTTTTAGACATCACAAATAAGTGGATGTACTGACTATTTTAGAATATCATTTTTTCTTGCTCAGTTCAACTCCAGCCAATAATAATTTAAAATGTTAATATCCAATGAAATCTAATAATAATAATCAAATATTTCTATTAAAAATTGCAAGTAACGCGGTCCACTCAGGTTTTCCGGTAGAAAATACGGTCCAATCAAACGATACCCATACACTCCTGCCCATACGTTGACAACAAATCGCCTCTGAAAGCTAAACCGACAAGTAGCGTGTGGATTTTCATCTGAGCAAATGTAGCTGTTATGACTGAAATTAGCTTAGTTACATTGAAATCACAAAACTCCAACGTATCTAATAATAAACCGAGTAATAAACCATTTACGTACATTACATAAAAAAACTATACCCAAGGGGTAAATTATTAAGCGAAGCTGAAAAGTGTTTCGTGTACTAAGTAATAAAAAACCATCGTGTTGTCGACAGAAAACTGTCCAAGACCGAAATGGCACGCCTCTGATCTGATGCACAAAAAAGTTATCGAGAGTGAATCTAGACCTACCGTATTATTAGGTCAATAACCTAGTAACTTAGTTTTTGTACTGTTATTTAACGACAACGAGTAAAACTATTTTTTTTTATCTAGATACATGAATGAATTTTCCTTAAATATTGATTTATTTGTTAATAAAAACAAATGTAGATGATAAATAAATGTTTTCGATTGTTAGGTTATTACAGTTTAATAATTTTGATATTACGTTTTCACTACGTTTTATCAATAAATATGAATTTTTAGCATTACTCGTAAGTACAATTAATTATTCAGTTTGTAATTACATACATCTAGCCTAGAAATTTATTGTTTTTAAGTAGTATGGTACTAACCTGTTTAAAATGCCAGTTCGAGTAAAACTGCACTCATCCGTCCATAGCACTTTATTAATAAAATTAGAGTCACCCGACGCAGTTTCACAGAACCCGTATCGCGAAGGCACTTACACAAAGTTCGCGCACATTCTCCGTATAACACTACCATTTCCGCATATTTGGAATTTGTAAAACTATGCATTGCGAATTTACGACGAATACGCGAGACCGAAATAAACAAACTACTGCTTACTGCTTGTATTCTCTCCATCCCCCCTCCAAATGTGTGGCGTGATCTACAAAATTGGGGGGAAAGAAATGCGAGAAATGCAGAAAGTGCTAAATGGGGGTAAATTTGAATAACACGCTTAAGTGTTAGACGATATTATGTATGTAAACATGTTGTGGCAACGATGTTTAATCCGGCATTCGATTGTCGTATGGGTGCGTCATCAGAAAGTTCGTAGCGCACCAGGAGCGTCGTGTTACCGATTTTTATAGGGTGATTTGTTTATTTTTTTAAAGATCAAGTTTTCGATCTTTTGCCTTTATTAGGCCTCCCGAATATGCGGTTAAAATTAATGGCATTATGACTGACTGTATGAACAGCATGTATTTCTCTCTCTCTCTCTCTCTTTTGTCGATCCTATAAATTGCGAACGGGTTTATAACATGAATCATTCTCTACTATTATAAAATTTACGGCAATTTTAAAACTATACGTGTTTAAAAAAAACAACAACAAAAGAGTGTCATTTTACCATTCCCCGGCCATGAGTACCTACGCCTATGGAAGTCACGTCAACTCTCACCATAACTACAGTTTAAAAATTTTTGTCGATCATATTTTCTACTTACTTTTTCTACTGAAACCGTTCGTGTGTAGCAAAGTCATCCGTATTAGAATTAAATCTTGTACAAATTGCATCAGCTTGGTTTGACTTAAACAACCTCCTTATCTAAACAAAAACAGCAAATTAATTTGGATTAGTGTCCTTTATCTCAAATAATGTTTTCCAGACATAGTTGCTTAACACTTTTTATATAGGTGTGGGTGGAAAATTTATGAATTATTATTTAAATATACAAACCACATCTTCCACATTACTAAATTGTCAAATTTAAATGAAATGTAAATATTGGAATTAACCAATAAACTGGTAACTATTAAATGATGTAATATCAACTACCTATTGTGCTACATTAATTAAACTAAATAAATATAAATACATTTTTCCTGTTGCAGACAATTATGTAATGATAGCATCTTATCACATGATCTAGTGTTTATATGTTTTATCTGTCTATACATTTGGCAATTTCGCTAGGTCATGTAAGTCATAAACAATTAATTAGCTATTAACATATCCAGCAATGCTGCAAATCAACATTTTTCTTAGTAATAACTAAATATTAAGAATTGTTTCAACCCGACATCTCACATTGTTCTCTTCATTATCAGGTGATTTATTATTATGTTTATCCTATTACTTCAAGAAGCAAATACAACTTATTATACATACATAAATATTTTGATATTGGAAAATCGTATCGTATCGTTCTCATAAACCTATTTAAATTGTTTAACTACAATGCTATGTGAACATTAGTCATTGTTTTATTAATAATATGAAAACTGCATTATTTATAAGAAACACTCAACCGCGTCGTCAAATTTAGCTTGTGGCTTTTCATTCGTTCACGTGAAGACAAGGTTTTACAGTCTTCATTTTTTCACATATTTCAATTGTTTGGGACAAGAGTGTCCGGAAATTCCGCGCAGAAAATTTAGGGGATGATACTACTTGAAAAAATAAAGTATTAAGGTCAATATTTTTTCGAAGAGTCAATATTAACGATTAATTGGTTTTTTAGCTATAACTTTTTTAATACCAGAACGATTTTTTTAAATTTTGACACACTTGTTACATTTTTAGAGGTGCAGCTTCAGGTAACATATTTCTAAAATTACAGCGCCCTAAAGAGTAGAAACTGCACGTGCTAGGTGAATAAATAATCATAACTGCTTTGTCGTTAATTATTGTTCTGAAATTTTGATGACATTTCCTTAAAGACTGATTATTTACGTAAAAATTTGATACTATTGTTTGGAATCGAACCCAACCGTTTGCGAAGAAACTAACATTAAAATGTTTGGACATACTGGCGAATCTCATTTCTTTTATGATGTAAAGTGTACTTTGAAACAATTGAATCGTAGTTGTCATAGTATTACTTTGACGGTAATTTTAAACTTATGCTCCGTGCACACGGGATAAAATCAGAAACGCGACCTTTTGTGAGAAAATAGACATTTAACTAACCATTTTATTGGTACTTTGGTAGAACAACTTCTGGACTGGTCACCACATTTTAGCTTTCTTAGCATTTCCAGAGATATATGAAAAGAATAGTAAAGTTTCAAAGTTACTTCTGAGGGAGAGCAATATGTCAAACGTTAATGAAGCTAAACTGACGACATGGCGATCAGCCCGAGAATTGTTCTAACAAAGTTAAAATAAGTTAGTTAAATGTCAATGTTCTCATAAAATGTTGTATTTCTGATTTTACCTCGTTTGAATTACCGTCATAGCAATCCTATAACAGCTATCATTGAATTATTTTCAACGCACACATTGCTTACATAGTAGAAGAAATGTAATTAATGTAATATGCCCAAAAAATAAAAGTCCTTTTTCTCGCAAACGGTTGCTTTTTCGACTTCAAACAAGAATATCAAATTTTTAGTTAAATCATCATTCATTAAAAAAATGCCGCCAAAATTTCAAAATAGGTAATTAAAGACAAAAAAATTATGATAGTGTCTTCATCTATCACGTGCTCTTTCTGCCCTTTAAGGCGCTTCAGTTTTAGAAATATTTTACTTGGAACATCATCTCTACAAAACTAACAAGTGTGCCAAATTTGAAAAAAAATCACTCCAGTAAGAAGTTATAGGAAAAAAAAAAAGAATGAAAAAACTTTGAGATTACGTAGTTCCGATAATATTGATTTTTCGAAAAAATATTACATGAGCTTCATACATTCTTTTTTCGAGTAATATCACCTCCTAAAGTTTCCGGACACTCTGTATTTTAGCACTGATCTCGGGTACACAAGCCTATTAAAATAATTCAAAATCAGTCAGTGTAATATTTACAGCTCTGTTTGTATTGAAAAAGATGTCAAACGAAGAAAGTACGTATTGCTTTTTTAAAGAAGTGATTATTTTGTCAAATAATGATGTTATTTCCTAAAAAACCGTTAATTTGTGAGATAAGTTTTAATTTACAGAAACCTTTCGATATTCCTTTGCAAAGTCTATACAGGGTGCTCCGAAATGAATATATATATATACACAGAACATAGAACAACAGTTGATTCTTGAAGACAAAATAATGCAATCTAGCCAAACTTACCTTAGTCAAGATGGTTAAAATGATACAGGGCGTCAAAGTTAAAATTTTATTTTCGATATTTGTAGATAACTCTTTAAAAAATCCAAATATTTGCTAACATTTCGGGGAAATCGGGGTTTTTGGGGGTGAGAAATTCAAAGTTTTTAATTTTGCCGTCACTAGTAGAGGGCGCCACTTATGACACATCATGCTTCTTTTAAGGCAAATTCCCATTTAGGGGTTTTTGGCAGGGTTTTTACCCCGGGGTTTTATGAAAACGCATCAGCTGTTTGCAAGAGTATTTTCAAGGTCGATGGTGAAATGCTGCATGCATACACATTTGTGGTTTTTCCAAGGATTTTGTAGATAAGTCAAAACTAGTTATTTTTTTGTCTATGTAATAATTCAAAAAGTTTTCATTTTTATTATTTTTGATTTACTTATAAACACAGCATATGTTTATAATAAAACAGAATACAAATTATCAGAACGTAACACCAATAAAATAAAAAATCCTTAATTACATATTAATCATTAGTTTTATAAGCTTCCTTATAAATCTAATGGTATGTGTCACCAACCAACAAATCTAGAATAATTTTTCAAGAAAAAACCCGTCACTCACTGTAAAAAATACAACGTGCTAGTATCAAGGTAGAACACCCAGGGTTTTCAAAACGCACAAGTGTGTATTGAAAAGTCTTGGGGTTTTGATGCAGAGTGAAAACCCATAAATGGGAATTGGCCTTTAAATAACAGAACTTTTCTGTGGTTTTATGTATCCATCTGACTATTGAAACAATCGATTCCTCTACCTATTTTATCTGAAAAAGGTACACCTTGTTGAAGTTGTTAGGAGTAACCGAAATAATATATATATTGAAATGTTCAGTGCACCGAGTAGTTTGGTTTCAGGTAAGGTGCCTTTTACGCTGAAAACACAGCAAAATGTTTCTTGAAAAAGTTCTACAGAATGCTAAATAATGTCAATATGCAAACTTTCAAGATCGGCCTGCTTTGATGAAATCTTTGTGCTTTGATAAAAGTGTTTTGAAAATTTAAAGATGACAGTTTCATCAAATCTAAATTTGACAAATTCACAAATCTTGACTAGACAGGGTGTATGTCGGTTTCTCAAAGATAGCATCACGAAGACTGTAACATATTATAATACTGTAAACTTTGCAATGAATATTAAAAGCAGTCTCATATTTGTTAAGGGCGCCGTATTCCTGAAAAAGTGTTTTCTACAAATATAAATAAATTTAGACATTTAAGAACTAAATAATATAGAGTTTAGCAAATAACAAGGATGTTATTTCATGCCACCTGCAAATATTCAAAGGTACCGAAGTAAAATCAATATTTAACATCAGAAAGCGATCTATCCAATGAATTTTTAGGTACTGAAATCTTTCAAAATACGTATTTTTTTAAATTCAACTATAGATGTAAACATTGTTATAACATAAACTTACATAGTTCTGCATATACGATTGTTCACTTTTGTTTATAAGTATGTGAAAATAATTGGTAAAATGTGGGGTTAGAATAGCGAAATTATGTGTGTCATATAAATGCATTTTAAAAGTTATTACATTATTTGAGGAAAGTTTAAATAGTAAAAGTGGATAAACAAAACATCAATAATTCTATTTTTGATATTACTTTTGCTCTACGAGTTTTATTTTTCGAGATTTCAGTACCTAAAAAACACCACAAATTTGATCATTTTACGGCGAGAGATACGGGCACCTTAAAGAGAATACACCTTGAGTGGGCTCTGCATCGACTATAATATAACGACACAGTCATTACCATTAGTAATAATCAAGAAATGTACGGAATGTATGAATAGACGTTTATTTTGGCCCGGAACCCGGAAGATAAAGTGTAACATACACGTCGTACCGCTGGCTGTATTTTTAGCTTCAGCAGCTTCGCTCACTTCGCGCAATAAGTATACATAGTGCAATTTCATCATGATGTGCTTATTTCGATTCTTTGTTTTAAGGTTTTACATATTCCATCTCATCATTAGTAGTTTTTTTTTTGTTTTCCTATGGAATGCAGCGAGTATTATTTAACAATAAATTGCTTTTTAAAGCAGGGGTAGAAGCGAAAGGTGCCGGAAAGTCAAAGAAACTACAACAAAACTTATGATGATTTTGTTAAATGGTCTTCTTTTAAAAACACTGAAAATGTGCTCTTAATCATATTTTTGAAAAAATGTGAGAACTGTAAGACGTCCTCTTTGTAGTCATTCCATGTTAAAACAACGGTACTTTTACATCATAACATCGACATTAGCAAATATTCAAGATAACATTCTTAAAAATAAGAAACGATGGTTACACACTAAAGAAGTCAAGAATATTGACTAGAGAGGAAATTGAGACTTTTCTGAAAGATGCCCCCGATGAAATATTTTTATGTTCAAGATACGTCATCTTCAAATGTGAAATAAAAAGCCACTACATTATTTTTTAATTAAGTGGCACTGATTTAACACATATGTGGAGCTAGTTACGTAATATAGCAATAGATGATATTCTGGATTTGGATAAAACTTTGCTAGTAGCTATAAAAAATCCAATACTACAATACAGCGCATATTTAGTATAATCTTTGAATGAGAAATGTATAATTAATAATGAAAACAAGTCACCAAGATTATATGCGTCTCTTCATCAACCCGGTACTGAACATCGACGTGTTTTTGTATATTATAACAATAATAAATGATCCAAGTGGTTGGGAAAAATACGTTGGGTCAGATTCCGTGCAAAACAACAAAATATCTTAAATTACCAAACCCAAAGGAATATACCGGGAATTGTTTTCGGCGTTCTTAGCCAACGCCGGAGCAGGTAACTATGATACCATGAAGGTTGGAAACCACTTTTGCTGAAGACTATACAGGGTGTTCCAGAATGATGGTCAAATATCTTACCAGTGTGTTCCACAAGCCATTTCAGGGTGGAATCTTCATATACAATTTCTCAATTTGGGTCCTCCCTGTTGAGATATTCGAGTTTCAAAATGGCGGAAAAAATTGTTTTTTTATTTTTTCTTAAGAACGGTTGCACTTAGAAATTTCAATTTTGGTACACATTATCAGCAAGTCAAAGGCTATTTTGTGGTGGTGTCTGTCCCTTAGCTTATGTTTCTGGAGGGCGGGAATAGGCAACCCCTAGATTTATTTCTTTCAGAACTTTTTCCTGCAATGGCTGATTTCAACAAATGGTTTTTTTTTAAAATACTATACCTAATTTGACTACTTTTTTCCCTCTTGTAAATTTTTCATACAACCAACAGTTTGCGCCGAAAAAAATAAAAATACTTTTTCTGACTAAACATCTTTTCGTCACCGGTTACTGATAACTAAGTAGGCGGTTGCTATGTTGACGTTTCTCTGTTGTCTTGTCAAACAAATGGCTATTAGGTCTATAATTGACGGTTTTTGCAAATATTTCTAAACAAAGGTATTCGTATAACTGTTGCCAATCCTGCCGTATGCATATTTCATCAATTTCCTGGCTAATATTTGTAGTCAGTTGTTTACAAATATTTGCAAAAACTGTCAAGACTGATTTGTTTCATAGTTCATTCAGTTTAATTTGAACGAAAGAAAACTAGCAGTTATGTACTCGTTGGATAATATATTACAAGTATTTACTTTTTTAAATTTATCAAGTGAACGACAAATGTCAGTCTGAAAGTAAGGTGTTCTTGATAGTTTTGAATTGTATGTTATGTATAATGTTTATTTTATGAATGTCAAAATATGAGTTGTATAATATTTTTCAGTAAAAAATTTGCTAAATTATTATCAGTAGTTGTGGACAAAGTGTAGTATTCTAGCGTGACTAAAAATTTGTAGTTTTGGGTTTTTGGTCTGAGAATTATGAATTTGATGCTTTTTTGACGTTGCTCCTAGAGGGCGCTGGTTTTACCGTATTATTTAGGTAAATCAAAACATTTTTTTATCTGTTGAGCTATGGTTAAAAACATAAAAGAACGTTCAATTCTACATAAAAAATGTACCTATTCCTGTTCAGGTCGCCTAACTTTATCGTTTTCTTAGTTATTTGCATTTAAAAGTTTCCCTGTATTTTGCGGAGATTTTCTTTCAGGTGCTGATATTGCTATTTATTTTCTTAGTAGGCTTGTGTCAAATTTTCATGTTAAGAAATATTAGTGTATTTTGGGTGGGTGTGATTTATTATTCGTTGAGAAATTTCAGAATAAAATTTAAACCTTGAACAGTCCGTATTTCCTAAACCAGCGATATTCGTCTAAGATATGATGAGCTCAAACATAATACAGCTTAGTGTTGACCCATTCTTTCTGACTCACCCTGTATACTCATTTATTAAATATACTGTTAACGTAGCAGTGATGGGAAATAATACGTTCATTATTAACGTATTAACATTATAATTATTATTTACCAGTTTGCTACGATTATTGTAATCAATTATCCATCGCCGCCTATGCTCTTTCGAGATTAAGAATCTTATCAACAACGATATTTTCGTTCTGAAAAACTCGGCGACAATTTGTTTACATGTTGGACGTTAACCCATCGCGTACTACTCAAGGACGATGGTTTTTACGCTACGTCGGTTTTAATTGTGCAGGAGAAGGAGACGGTAGGTACAGCTTAGCGGCCTAGCTTTGCATACAGTGCGTGCTACAAATTTTTCTGGACGTGTTCGAATTTAGATTCCAGGTCAGATGTCAACGAGATCTTATTGAATTAGACGGGAAATTATAGGCTAATCTAGAGACGTTGTTGTTCCTGTTTGATAGTAAGGAGTAAATTATGTTTGAAGTATCTATTTTAAAATCTGTTTATTGCGGTTTATATTTATTTGAAAAACATAAACAACGTGATGTTATAGTTTTTTTGACCCCGCATGCAAAAGACTAGATTGCATTTAATGGTTTCACTTTTTGATAAGTAAATCATCTACAGTTGATTATTTTAACAATTAGTAGGTAATATAAAAATATGTATGACAAATTAATTTTTTGTATCCCCACTGATAAAAATTATTGTAAATTTAAGTATAAAATACCAAATCCAAACATTATTACAAGAAGTAACATTTGAATAACGTACATTTAACTACATATTTCATGTAAAATTATATGATTTTTTCTAAAAATACATAATAACGTAAAACTACATTTCATGTGTTCTGGTATGTTATTTCACACTATTGAACTATGCAAAAAATAACCAACAATCTATCGTGTAATATCGTTAATAACTTTTATCAGAGCAAAAAACATAATAAGGTTTCATGATGAATAGAGAATAATAAAAAATAAAATGTAAATAGTACATAAAAAAAAGCAAGCGTAAGTAATATACTACTAGTCGCTATTGCTTTAATAAATTTCACTCTAATGATTTGTCTTTATTCGTTTGTTGGACATGGTAGTCGTAATTCACAGACAGGATAAAGTAAATTTTTGAAATATCTATTCTCTTCTCAAGCAGAGGTCAAAATTATTTTCAATTGATTTTTTTCCAAAGACTTTCTTTCATAAAATATTTAATACGTGTTTTGTCACCTTGCAGTTTTGTATCTAAAACTAAATACTAAACATATTTTAAAGTACCCAATACATACAGGTTGTTAAAGGAGTGTAAAATATTGCAGAAGGTAATAGTATGAACCAAAATAAGCAGAAAAGTCTTAATAAACATGGGTCCGCAAAGTAACGATTGCGGAGATATGGACCACTATTCGTTTTTCAAACATTTTATTTTATTAGGAATAAACCGACAAAGGAAGCTTTTAACAAACAAAAAACGTTGCAGAAGATGTTCAAAGTGCCCTCCATCCATTGCCAAGCAGGCACGACATCTTCGTCTCAATGATGTTCGAATTCTTTCGAAAACACCCTCCTTGGTTTGGATTTCTTGACACTTTTGATTAATCCGTAGCTGCATACACTAATGTCTTCAAATATCCCCAAACAAAGAAATCTAGAGGGATCAGATCAGGCCGAACCTGTTTTATGGCCTCCAAGATCGCCTGATTTGACCAATCATAGCAACAATATTAACAGTAATTGACGATGTTTGCATAAAATAATTAGTAATATTTTAAACTCTAACATCCCAAGATGTTTACAGTGTTCTGTAAAAATGTTTCTTATACCCTTAGAATATAACTAACTTCACATGTTCTTTAAGGTTTGGAGAGTATGCAACTAACAATGCAATATTCTAGGTTATGTTATTTTAAAACAGTTAAGTGACTAATTGTTTTAAACGTGTTATAGTAATTAAATCAAGTATTTTATGTCGGATATGTTAGTGGATAATTATGATGAATCTGAAGGAGTGGAAATGTAGTTGTGGCAGTGTGGAACGAAAGAACGAATACAAAATAATGCAGTTAACCGGATTAACTGTTATCTATCAGGTACTTAAGCATTATTAGTATTAATAAAAATGTTTATTTTTATCGTTTCTACACTTGACAACGCTGCAAAAAACAACCACACGGTAGTTAACATTTCGGACAATGATTGATTATCATAGGCGCCGACTTTCCGTTGAAAAATAGGGTTTTGCCCCGTTTTTTAAACTCTGAGCTAGAATTCCGAAATACATTTTTTATTGTCTTATAGACCACCCTGAGCACGTGGTTAATATTTTTGTACTTAGCCATACTTAACCCCGTATTTATTAGCTGCCTAAAGCTGACTAGTCCCTGAAAATGTCATTATGTTTTCTTTTTTAACAAAGAATTACGTCATAAAAACTACTTTTAAAGTTGCATCTTTTAAGGTCTAACTGCAAAACGATGCGTTACGTTTATTAGAGTTTTTAATCATATTTTTTATGTGCTAGACGCCCGAGACACCCTGTATACATCGATAGAGCTTTGATTTATCATTTTTCCAACCGTAGTTTTTCTACAGCGTTAGCTGAGCCCAAAACTTTAAGAACATAATAGATTAATGACCGGCGACGACGGTTAGCAATTCTGTTTTTCACTTTGATATTTGTACAAGGTCTGTTAAATCAATAATCTGCACCAAGGCCCTGTACTCGTTTCGGAAGTAACAGTCCGTTCAAAACAACCGTTGTTTATTGTGCCGCCTTATTTTCTATTCAAGAATAAATTATCGCGGGCCAGAATTACCGCGCGCGCGATTTTTAGCATGTGTGCCTGTTCGCGAAATTAAATTATTGCTTGTGTTTATTTGAAGGCGCCGTTTTTTTTCCTCGCAAGTGGGACGGCCATTATTCGTATTTTTAGCGATTGATAAATGACGGGTCAATGATCGCGCACACGCGAAAAAAGCGCGATAATGCGAGCCGTTATAGTACGGCGGCATGGGGCATAGCAGTGGACACATGCCGGACAAAATTCGTGAATGTGTATGGATTGAGGTTAGTAGTTACTAAAACGTGAACATCAGAAAACTTAGGAATACCTTGTAGTTTTTAAAATTAATGTTCAAATGACAGTGCATGTACAGGTTGTTTGGAAAAGTTTGTACAAAACTGAAGGCGGTAAAAGTAGAACCAAAAGAACCTACGGATGTACTTACAAAGTTACAAATTGATATAAGAAAGCAAAAAAAAAATAAAGAAAATATTTTTTTCTTTTGGATTTTAGGTTAGGTCAATTATCAAGCAAATAATATTATTTCTTAATGAACTAAACTTTTTTAATGAAGAAATTTATTTACTGTTTTTCGCATTCTGCCTAGTTTAGTCAGAAATAATTATTTTTTAAATAATGTATGGTTCAGAACAGTAAAATGTAACATAGGCATCTGTCATGATGACACATTGTCACTTTCTGTAAGGGAAATAGTCTGCAGGTTGAAAGGGACCTACGGACGTACGTGGAACGTACTTACAAAGTTACAAATTGACATAAGAAAACAAAAAATAAAGAAAACAATTTTTTATTTTGGATTTTAGGTTAAGTAGGTCAATTATCAAGCAAATAATATTATTTCTTAATGAACCAAACATTTATGAAGAAGATATTTATTTACTTTTTTTCGAATTCTGCCTAGTTTAGTCAGAAATAATTATTTTTTAAATAATGTATGGTTCAGAACCGTAACATAGGCATCTGCCATGATGACAGATTGTCACTTTCTGTAAGGGAAATAGTCTGCAGGTTGAAAGGGACCTACGGACGTACGTGGGACGTACTTACAGAGTTACAAATTGACATAAGAAAGCAAAAAATAAAGAAAATAATTTTTTATTTTGGATTTTAGGTTAGGTAATATCTTTGAGGCATAAAATAAAGAATCTTAATTCCGAGTACGAAATACTCAAATTGGTCACCCTTGACCGACACAGGCACGTAATCTTCTTGTATCCCGTATAAAACAAGCTTCATTGGTAAATAAAATATTTAAAACGAATGTGTGATTCTGACCAAGAATTGTGCAACAAAAACAAAATGGTTAATACCATGAACCGTTTAAAAATGGTAAGAGTATAATCCATATTTCTTAAGAAATTGCCATACATAAATATTGTTTGTTCTAAAGCGAGCATACGTGAGCAATAAATCATGCCTACGTCTCCATGGATGGCACATTCACGATATTTTCGAGTTAGAGCTCCTGATTCCATCGCTCTTGCATTAATTTCCTTAGACAATGTTGCAGAAGGTTGCCTTCTATCAAACAAGGAAGCTACCGCTCCTACAAACGCCCATAAAACTATAATTTTTAACCCATTTTAAGGCACTGGTGTTAAAAGTAATTTATTTTAACACTGGTGCTAAAAGTAAATGACGTGATTTAGTTTTAACACTGGTACGAAAATGGAAAACAATTAAGAATTTTTAAATGTACTGTTCAGTTCCGGAAAACGTCATTCGTCGAAGTTTTGTACAAAATTTGTCCCGCGATGCTCTTCTTGTTTTATAGAGTCTTCTATATAACTCTCCGCTATAGAGATAGCTTCTTTAAATTGTATCTAAATATAAGTGAATATTAATATTTCACTGATGATATTATATCCACAGTTAATTATAGCAACAGCAGTTTTAGTCAAATATATACAGGGTGAACCTTAAATAAGTACAAATATTTTAACCAGCAGTATAGTTCACTGTGTAGAAGACATAATTAATAGTTTTTTTACAAAAAAATCTGAAATAAAAAAGTGAAATTTTAAATAAATTTTGTAATTTTTCTGTAGAAAACTTGTTGAGGACCGCTGACTTTCAAACATTTACGAGTCATAGCGCTTCAGATTGAACGTGTAGTTCACAGTGTTGCCAGTGTTGCACAAATGTCTTTGCTTGAAGAAACTTAATATGTTGTGTGAAAATCAAAGTTTTTCGTTATTATTCATAAAATAACTTAAGGAAATTGTGTCTTGTGTCTCTTTCTAACAGTGTACAATGGCATTTAACTTGTGAAATGTGGATTACTGATTAAATAATTATTTTTTTAACAAACAGGTAAGCTTGTGTGCACGTTTATGTATAATTTTTGAACATTGGACATAGTAATATTACATAATATCTTCCTAAATACTTTACGGTAGTATTTAACTTGCGGAAATTCATTTTTAATCGTTTATAGTAAGGTCAGTTAAGCAGTTAAAATGTATGTTAATATTGCTGCGTATCATACTACATACCCAACTTTACTATACTTATGCTTCAAACAAGTATTTTTAAAATATAATTATTACTTTACTATTACGTTAAGGGAAACATAATATTTATATTAGAGAAGATATGGCAACCTCGCAACAAATCATATGGTTCATTAGGTTAGCTAAGATAGCGGTCCTCAAAATGTGGGCATTTTTTTTAAAAATTAATATCTCCGTAAATATTAGAAATTTTTAAAAATGGCTTTCACTAGACTGATCTATATGACGAACTACACCAGCAGTTAAAATATTTGTACTTATTTAAGGTTCACTCTGTATAGTATGTTTTCGATTTAAACAGTTATCTGAACATATGTAAATAACTTTATCAGCTAATTGCTTTCATAAAAGAAATTATCTGTTATTCAAATGTTCCTTCATCCCTTATCAATAATAATATTCTATTGCAAAGAAATATATTCACTGTTGCTGGCAAAGACGTCAATATGCATTATTAAAAAGTTTCATTTAGTAATTGAGAAACAATGTTTAATAATAATCCTTTAGAATTTAATGATGCAAGATATAACTAGGCATATATTATAAATCCTAGAGACAATAGTGTATTAAAGAAATATTTTCTTCCATGGACTATAAGGCTAATATGTTTTGTTTCGAAGATACGGACTGGCCAAATTATTTTTTATTATATTTTTTCCAAAATATTTAAAAGTAATCCACGGATGATTAAGGAATTTTATGGGCGTAGACTTTAAGGGTTCTTAAAATGAAGTTACTTCATAACTGTTTTAAAAATCAATAAAATCAGGTAGTTTAAAGCCAGGTGGAGCTGTTCTAAAATATTTTTGTAAAGCAATTTGAAACTACTCTTTTGAAATAAATTAGGTAAATATATTTCAAACACTACCAACACAATAAAAATATTATATTTTTTCGGTTAAATACACACAAAAAAATACCAAAATGTTTTCTTACTTAAAAAATTTAATTATTTATCCATCAATACCTATAATTTTATCACCCTGTATGAACGAAAAACCTAATGTGGGTAAACAATATGAAAAGCGTTGTTTTAGCAATATTGCGTACTTTTCTATAAATGACTTTTGCAAATATGAATAAATTCATTATGTGGTAAAATTAAAGCCTTATGCTCATGGATACGAAAATTTGCGCGTATTTAATGGCGAGAAAAGTCTCAACATTTAGCGAATTTTGCCAATTGCGACATTTTCATCATAAAACTGCCATTGACAGATTGTCAGAAGCTCAGGTTAAACTTACTAACCCCACAAAATAATGAAATTAGCGATATTATTCCTGTTTTTCGAAATTCGCAAGTTGTAACTGTCCCGCCATTAATAATTTAAATCAAAATCAGCGAAATTCTCGAGAATTTTTGCGAATTTCGCGTTCATGAAGACAAGGTTTATAACTCCCTTTAACAAAACCAGTCCATTGTGTGCAAACTCAAATTAATATAACACGAAAAAGTAACGATAAACGAATACACCGTTTCCACACAAAACGTCAACGGCGGTTATGTAACTGTCGCTGGCGGGATGGCATCAACAATAAGATTATGTAACGTCACATCTCCCGCTAATTGAGGGTGGAATTAGGCATTAATATCTTCTTTATTTGTGGGTCAATTGACGTAATTTTTTCAACATCATATACTTAAATCGATTAGATCTGATATTTAATATTGATTATATATACCAAATGACTCCAAACTTGTCATTATTATTGCAATGAATTGTAAATAAGGTATCGAAAATTTATTGTATTTATTATCCTTGAGTAAATACACAGTCAAGGTTATTATGAGGCATTTTAAAAATAGCCTTCGCTAACCTGCATATTTTTTTGAAATTTTGGAATCTATAAAATCCTCTCTCATGTGCCTCATATCACCCAACCACTCTGCAAACAGAGATAACAATAGAAAAACAAGCCAACTGCGATTTAAATAATAATTAATAATAATACTCTACTTAATAGTTATGTTATTAGTTTCCATTCGTCTAGCGATAAGGAGTACTTATTAATGGCGATAAGGAAATTATCTTCCTTGTTTTCAGAATAACAAATGACCGATAAGGTATTTTTAACCTGGCAATGAATCTGGCAACTATACAATGTAGTTCTTTCTTGGAACCTTTTTATCGACACAAACTAAAATTGTATACTATCAAGGAACTATTTTTTCCATGTTTTTTTTTCGAACACATGCTTCGAAAGGTCAAAGCTCTTAGAAGGCAATGCATTATAAAAAATAGTTGGGGAGAGTCGGGTAATAGCAACCACATGACTCGATAGTATTATTTCTTTTTTTTTTCTAATTCAAAGGAATGTATAGTAAAACGCTTCGTTTTCCATATACGGAAAGTGAAAGGTTAGTTCCTGACGATGATTTTTAATTAGTATTTCCCAGATGCGTAGAAATAAATTACTGAAATGAGGCATAATCCCATAACTGCAATTAACACTGTTTCTCCAGGGGAGTAGTGTTTCAAAATCAACCAAACTTTTATTTTTTCGGTAATTTCATAGCAAAAATGAAAACTCTAAAGATTTTTACATTAAAAAGTACTCTTGTTGAAATCCGGTGTCACTATTTTTATTAAAAAAATCATTAGATGTGTTATTTTTTAAACACTACTCCCCCTTATTTTACGCGTTCATGGAAAAGTTAACTTCTTTTTATATTTTCAAAACGAGCATAAAAAGTTATGGGATTGTGCCAAATTTCATTAAATTATCTCTACGGGTTTGGAAAATATAATTAAAAACCGTCATCAAGAAATACACTGAAAAAAATATGGATCATTGCAATAACATTACTGCATAAATACAAAAATTAATAAAAAATGATTTTTTTCTATTTTACTATTTTTTTTGCAAATTTGATTTAAATTAATACATTCTTTTGGTAAATAACCATTGTACTTTTAAATGCCAATGCAAAAATACTGAATATTTGTAAATTGTGAATAAAAACGTGATATTAGAATAGAAAATGTAATTTATTTATTTTATTATGTGAATTTACGAAACATAATATGTAAAAGTGAATCAGTAGACGTTAGAGATTAGTACGCATACGTGTGTGAACGGTTTGTGAAATTATTGGTAAAATAATGGGTAATACCCGTTATTTTACAAGTAAAATTACAAATTATTTTCAGGGTAACCTTTCACACCCTGTATGTCAAAAACGAAGCGTTTCACTATATATGTTTGTATAGACTGTTCTTCCTATTTTGGAGTCTAGAAAATGCAGTTAAATTTATGATACTACTTTTTGAATCACGGTCCAGTATTTTAGAATTGCTATTAAAACCGAAGACCTTAAGATATCATAGTATACCAAAAATTAGATGCCTAAATGTAGCAGGAAAAGTTATACAATCCTTACAAACACGTCAACTGTCATTTAAAAAGAAATTAATAATTCCGAATCGGATGGGTTTAGATATAGGGTATCGTGGTACATGATTCAAATTGATGGTGATGGTTCAAATTACATCCTCTTCAAAAATGCAGTATATACTTAGTTTTGAATTTCAAAAAGTTGACGACTACTTCTGGTGTTTATGGAAGTAACCCAAAGTTAAATATTTTTTCTTTAAAACACCTGTATCTAAAATACCTTGTATAGGCTACAATATGAGGTATTTCAAAGTTATTTTTAATGTAAGATCGCCATATAAACAATGAGTTACCTGATCTATGAAAAATAATATGCTCATGAATAAATTTAAAAATGATGTTAAAAAATTCCCCATACCTACATTGTGCTTTCTATTAGTGTTAGTGTGTTTCATAAGTAATTTTTTTACTGTATTGTAAAGGTGTTTAAGATAATATTGTCACAGAATTTACCCCAGTCGCACCCAATTCGATGACTGTGGTATCGCGAAACACTAGATTACTCCGATCGGCCCTACGCGGTTCTGGTAAACAAACAAAATAATGCCGTGTATCGAGGCGCGACTGGAAAATTGAGAAGCGACGAGAATCGTTCGAGAAATGGATCTAGAGATGCTAGAAAATACCTGGATTATTCGTTAGGGCTATAAAAGAAGAATAAACGGCCGAGTCAGTTAGTCTTGAATTAGAGAGTTCTTATTTGGATATTTCGGAGAGATCAATTAGAATCCAGGGCGATTTAGATAGTGTTTAGTTGAGTTGTAATTAGTATTCGGTAGTGTACATAGTGTTCATAATTATCAGTAAAAATTAACTGTTTGTTTTTCTGGTAAAGAAAAAGTCGGGTTGGGAAACCCGTAACAATATAAATCAATTTTTACAATTCCTATCATTGAAGTCATATGTGTGTTCTCTGATATCAAATATCTAGATATGCTAATGAACCCTAGACAAAGCTGTATTCAATAATTATCTAAAATAAAAATTAATCTAGCTAAATTTACTAATCTATGTACGGTCCGTAATTTCAGGACACAATTTCTTATGGTATATAACCGGAGACACAGGGTGTTGAAAATTAAAAAAATGTATATAAATAGTTGAAATAAATTTGGAACAGTTAATGTTAAGTTCTTATCTCGAGGTGGCCATTTTATACATCTGTTTTGATTTTGTGTCGAAACTAATAATTTCTATTATTGTTGTTTGCAGTTGCTGGCCATTAATAAAATGAATAAAAGAAATTTCTAAGAATAGGTTAGTAATATGCAAAAAATTCAATAGACTTTTTTTGTCGTAAAATGTTAGACGAGTCCGAAAATTATAAAATTTTATAAAATTTATTGGCGTTACATTTTATGAGGAAAACGTCGACTAACTCACCCCTAACTATGTCACTGGCGGGAGATAAAAGTTGACTACTAAAAGTGCAGCCAAGTTTTAAGGAATTAATATTGACAAATTTATTTCAAATATTAACATATTTTTTTTAAAATTTCATCACCCTGTATCTCGGAATCTAAGCGTTTCCTGCTATATATTTATAGCAACTTGTTTTTTATTGAATACCGTAAGAAATTGCATCTTGAAATTACGGACCGTACTTAGGAAACACCCTGTATATAATATAAATTCGAACAAGAGACGAATTACCGTTTTCTTTCTTGTTCATTTACAAACAAAAAATGGTATTTTTAACACCTGTTGCAAAATTTATCAGTTCACATTTAAATAAAAAAATGTATCTTTCGCCGCCGCGCGCTGCTGGATTTCGCGGGCGAAACATAATATTAATACCTCCAGAAATTATCTAAAAACTTTTAAATGAAAACAACGAATCTTGTCGGCCGCCGGCACGTTTAATAAGACCTGCAATAAATGTGAAATTTTAATATATTTTTAAGTACGGGATCTTAGAGTGTCATAATTTCAACGGGAAACGAGTCTAGACTGGGTATTACCCCAGTATTACGCCATTCGTCTTCAAAGGCATTTAGCCCGTTACCCTGGCCGTTTAATTATTATACCGTACGGGGGCGGTGTGTAATTAAATTAGGGCTTGATTACACATCTGACTACGATCTAGACTAGACGCGCACTCGCGTTTTCCGAAAATTTACATTGTAGCGCCATATTTCCCTCTAATTTGAAATACTTTGCATATGGAAAGTCACCGTGCAAGGGATTATGAAGATAAATTTCCTAGAAGTAAGGTATTTTAGAAAGTCAAGATGCTTTGGTAACGAACGAACTTCGTATAACAACTGCATATCATCACAGGACACAGGTTAGAATAGAAACACTAAAGCCTAGTTTACGTCCGTAGTGGTGGTAGTAGTAGAGTACACTGACATCACTAAAGTTGTAACAAATCGTATGTATTCGGTACTGAGTAAACGCCTCTTTCGCATTATACAGTTTTAATCGTGCGGTTAAAAACCGTCCGAGTTTTTGCCGCGCTCATTGTTGTTTTCACACTGGCATGGATTTTTATCGCAATAATTTATTTCACTTGTTTAGCACGTGTCAACATGAATCGAAAAAACTTTGTGCTTTGTGGTTGCTTCATCGTTGCCGAAAAAGAATAGCATGAGGTCGTCTTTATTGGGTGCACCCCATTAAGGCCACTTTGGCGAACACGCCTGTGCGGCTTTTAACCAGGCACGGCTGTTGCACGACACGGCACCGGCATTTAACCGTAGCCGTATTATGGGAAAGACCCCATGCCTTTTTCCATTTCAACAGCCGTACGGTTTTGTGCCGCGAGATCAAAACCGTTTAATGTGAAAGAGACGGCGGGTATTTGATAAGATGCGACAAATCAAATCGTTACTTCCGCGAAAGTATCGTTACTCTCATTTCCTATAACGACGCGAAGACCCGAGACGTGTGATATGACACAATCAGTCTGGGGCACATTGCTCTGATGCCACGCCACGCCTGTGTGGCCCAAAATTTGGGTCACTTTCGTTCCCTGCTACCTATTTGAGCAGCCGTAAGGCAGCGTGCGTACAGTTGATCACCCAATGCAGAGCTGGAAATAAATGCATGGAACCAACGGAATGGGGATGGAAACGCACTATCAAAAGTTTACTGCCAGTAACTACTGAAAAAGAAGCAGCGCCACCAACATTACTCAGATAATTTCTTGCAATTGTCGAAGTGTGTGCAAGGGCAATTGTGGCTATCGTAAGCCTGGGCTGAGCTGTTGGATCACTTTTACCATTTGCGAAGATCGAACTTGAAATGTTGATGAACCTATTGACATTGATTTAAAGAATTTCCTGACAGTTAAACTATCGGATAAAGAGAATTAAGAAGCAGAAGAAACTGGAAACACTGAGAAACTGAAGAAAATAGAGAAAGTAGATACTGCGAGCCACCAACGCCACATCACCTTGATGAGCCCTCCAAATGTAAAAATCGGTGATTAATTGAATAAAGTAAACAGTTCATCTTCTATAAATTTGAATAAACAATAATGATTTAAATATTCCATTTGATTTCGTACAGTTATAATTTAATTATTTTTTCTACGTTAATGCAAAAAACAATACTTTATTGAACTATATTTAGTGGTTCTTTATTGCACTCATCTGTCATTCTACTACAGCGTTTTGTCATCATGACAAACATAAACCTTCAAATCGACGTGACATTTTTCTAGACTTAGTGTCATCTAAATAACATTTTTTGGTTTTTGCATGAACGTAGAAAAAATAAACGCTTACTTTTTGCACTTGTTGCATAAATAACTATAACTATTCTGTAACATACCGACTTTATACACGGTTGGAAAACGGGGATGGTCCATTTGCCGTTACATGAGAGCATTGTATAAATAAATATTATACAATGATGAGAGCAACAAAGTAAAGTATAGAAATCCGTGCGATAGACAACGATGACTATATTGACGACGTTTTAAAATCTAAATAGTCACCGCCCGTTTCGCCATTCAAAACAAATAAAAGGGGAAGTGAGTGCTCAGATGTTATTCTAATTTATAAAACGTCTTCCTATAGCCATCCTTGTCTATCACACGGATTTCTATACTTTACTTTGTCACTCTCATGTAACGACAGATGGACCATCACTGTTTTCCAACCGTGTATATTCAAATGGTACAATCTATTCCTAATTTTATTATATAACAAGTCATTCGTTCAGTGATGAGACACGAAAAATAAAGATTTCTCCATCTAACATTAACAAAATTTCATCAACTTTGTCTGTCATTTTATGTGTTTGACATGAAATTCAGATGCACACTGTTACCACACGACACCATGCGACATGATGAAAATCTAACAAGTCGGATGGCGTCATATGGCGTGGCGTGGTGTAGCGTCAGAGCAGTGTCGAGACTGTCCATATAAATATTTACTCTCCTTTATATACAATCGTTAGGATTTATTATATTCTTAAATTTCCAAATAGAAAAAAATCTAAAAATTTTAAAAAAGAAACTCCTAAATTAGACATGTACAGAATTGCTTATGTATTTTTTAAGGAGAGAACGCACTATACGGTCGCTGACCGTTCTGTGCCGAGCTGACTGTTACAAAAACAGTCCTATATGTCGTTCTCTATGGGCTCCCGACTTATGCCACTATACTGTTTAGGTGTCAATATGTATTATGTATATGTATTTTTTATTAGCTGTTTTATTTGACGCGACTGGCCGAACTTCTCCAAAAAGTATTCAGCGACAACGCGACGCGAGCGAGTCTTCGACATACTAGTGCAAATGTGACTATTTAAAATCATTAGAAGATACTTTACTAAACGAGACCGAGACTAGCATGGTCCGTCATGCGCCTAGACCGCGACCACCTAGTGCATTTCCTCCTTTACTGCACCCGATGTTGTCTGTACAAAACCTAAATTTGCCTAATGTCATATTTCAACCAGGTGCATTTAAAATATGCAAAACTTTATAAAATAACATACCTGTCAAACTATTCTAATTCGTTTATTACGTTAAAATTTGTATTGGTTGAAATTTTAATATCTAGCACATCAATATTAATTATTAATATAAGAGTAACCCTCGTATATGCTTTGCCGTAGTTAGTGTGTTGTATAACTTGTTGATATTCCTCGTAACGCACCTGTCAAGTAGTTTTACGACTTCAGGTAAAAAACCGTGACGCCTCTGATCACGTAAAAGGATTGGTCCAACTGTTTATATTTAAACTGTGTTAATGCCTCAGTATAGAGCACCAATTTCATTCTGTTGTCGGCACTTTGAAGTAATGGTTGGATGGCTTTCCTGATCACGCTTTCATTCCCAATGCGTATGCAACCACCACATCCTATAGAACTTAGATAATCGGCAGGATAAGGAACAAGAATAACAGTGGTTTTGGGGCTTTACGGCCGGTGCTCTAAAATAGTTTTTCGGGTTGTTATGCCGTCACCTAGGCCACTGAAAGCATTAGATACAATGGAACGCCTCGGTCTCTTTGGAAATACTCTTGCGAAAAATATAGTAGCTCGATTTTTCATTATTTTATACAGGGTGTGTCAGGAGGAGATGTACATACTTCAGTATGTTATTCTACTTATGTCTGAAAACACTTTGTTTAGGATATACAGGATGTCAAATTTAAAAAAAAATAATTGCATTTTCTCTAATAACTCTCGACTACTTTGAGTTAAATTCATGAAATTTTGTAAGCGAAGATTTCTTGGGACGGGAAATTCAAATTTTATGCACAATTGGCTATATCTCCAAGAGAGCGCTACAAGCGATCATTAGTATCTTTTAAAACGCTTCAACTTTTTTGAGCCACGGTGTATGTCATAAAATACAGAAAATTTGAATTTTTCTTCCCAAGAAACCTCCCCATATAAAATTTCATGAATTTGACTCAAAGTGGTCGAGAGTTATTAAAGAAACTAATTATTTTTTTCAAATTTAACATCCTGTATATCTGTATATCCTAAACGAAGCGTTTCCAGACCTAAGTTCATAGGAAATTTTTTGCTTAAAATTGAACGTATAATAACATACTGAAGTGCACATCTCCTCCTGAAACTCCCGATATATTTTTTGTTTTATTATAAAAAGAAAATCCAAATTTTGTGTATTTTGGTTTTGGTTTGGTTTTTTATCTAATTTTGTTTTATTTGTTTTCATAATCTATATTTATTTGTTTCGCCTTTTATTAATTACAACGCGTTATAAAATAGTTGGGGGAAATAACCACAGTTTAAATATGGCAGCAGTAGTAAAATATACCGAGTATCTCAAATATCTAAAATTCCTCCATTTCCGAGATACAGGGTGTCAAATTTTCATTATACTTTTTATTTGCAACTTGAAAACCCTTTGTGATAAATTAACAATAATTCTAGGTTGTAACGGGATATATTTGTCTAATTATTCAGTATATTTAAATATTTTCATTATTACCAGTGGTGTAGAAACTCTGTGGAACGCTTCTTTTATTTACAATAAAAATAGTACGCCACTGTCGTAATTATAAAATAACATAAGGTATTTTAAGTTTTAATTAATTTTAAACAAAATTAAATGTTCTTTTAAATATCCCTGAATTTCGTAGTTTGTGGGTGGTGAGACTTACTATGCTTTAGTAATAATTTATTTATCTAACTATTTATTCAATATAATTAAAACTTAAAGTAGATTACGTTTTTTTATAATTACTTTTACTATTGCCAATAAAAGAAAAGTGCTACCGTTTCTACACCACTGGAGACAATACAAACATTTAAACATACTAAAATAAAACCTAGAATTATTGTTGTTTTATTATGAAGCGGTTCCAAATAAATAACAAGTATAATAATAATTTTGACTACAAATACCCCTTCCAAAGATGTCGGTAATACCTGTATATTAGCATTGACTTTTTAACTCTAAAAGTCAATGATAGCTATAATTTGTCTTTAAGAAATCTAAGAAAATTTGTGTGAATAGTTTATTTAAATAGAACAATAGTGTAATTTGAATATAATATAAAGTATGGTTGTGCAACTATATTTAGTAAATTGGCTTAAAGCAGCAAAAATCATGTGATTCATGTGAATAATAGTGATAAGAGTTTACTAAAAGACATACAGACTTTCAAATCTACATTTTCAAGCTGATTTTCAGCGTTTAAAATTTAAATTTGACATCATTTGTCGTCTTAAATAGTGCGAACAATCCCTCTAAAATGTAAATTTGAACGTCTGGTATCTTTTTAATAGGTGGGTCTGCAGGTTTATCCATAGCATTTTTCCTTAATATCATGTTATTTGTCGTTATATACGAAGGGTACAGGGGAAAGACAAAAAATATTTATCTTTCAAATTTAGTAGGTACCCACTATTACTTCATATTTTATTATATCAGTTGATTTATCATAAGAAAAAAATATTTTCTCTGACCCTTGACAATAGGTTGGACCATACCTCACGTCAATAGAGTTCTTACCAGCTCAAAAACCCTCTAGAAATGAGTTTCAAGGTTGTACAAAAATGGTACTGGGATGGTTTATTTTATAAGAGATGTTCTAAAATAAATCTATATACAGATTTGGAAAGTGAGGATCTTGATGGTGAATTGTATTTTGCCGCTTGCGTGTATTTGTGTCATGCTACACGCATACTTCGACCACAGCGTGTTTGCATCAAGCAGTGTTGCCAGGTGGGAAAAATTCAGTGCATGAGAATAATTTCAAAGAAGCATGAGGTTTGGAGAAAAAAGCATGAGATGGCTTAATTTATCAAAAAACACCTCTTGACACAGCTTAATTTTTAATTACCTTTGTAATGCCATTTTTATTTCATTAAAAAGCATTATGTTCTGCTATTTTATCATAATATTACATTGTAAGTAGGTAGTTACAGGTACTTACTTAAAAGTTATTAACCACGTAACCTTTCTAATTTATTTTATTGTTAGGCCGGGCGAACGTTGAGGCGCAGTTGACGTGACGCAGGGTGACTCACGGGTCGTAAAATCTGTTGTTTTCAGAAAATGTTAGGAATCACTGCAATACAGCGTGAATACAGCACACACACCGCATATCCGTAGACTGTCATACCCGTTTATGTATTCATTGCTAATTATTAAGAGCAGTCTACAATAAAGGACATTTCAAGTACCCAAATATTGTAGATACCTACCTCTATCTATTCAATTTTGCCCTCGATTTTGCCTTTATTTCTCGTTAGGTCTTTGTTTTGGTAGATTTCAAAGAGTAATTTTAATAATTTTATTATTTCTTTTTGTGTCTATTAAAAATCATGAGATTTTGTAATCAAAATATGAGAGCATGAGATTTCCTCGGAATGCATGAGATCTGACAACACTGGCATCAGTTGATCTGACAGATTTGCAATGGCGAATTAGCGTTGGCGATACGGAACCGATTACCGTAGTAGTGGGGAATGCTAGACCAATGCACGTCGTCGCCCCTCTTAAAGTACGTACCTTCCCTGGAATGAAGCGGCAATTTCTACTTTCTCTGTAAAGATCCGCAATTTCCGAATCTGTATATATATAGGAGAAAATAATAATTCATATAGTTGTCCGCATATCAAAATTTTCAATACATATTTCATGACTTTCCAATTTAGAACTAATTTTTGGAAAAAGATGATTTTTTTAAAACCTAGTGTGCACTGTCGAAAGCGCTATAGTATGTTGATGCAAAAATTCAAATCAATAGCGAAAATAGTTTCCAAGGTATAGTTATGTATATTTTAAATTATTATTGACACAACTCTTAAAATAAATTCCAGTGCAATTTTTGTACGACCGGTGGAATATGATACTCCAATAGGTAAATAACAATTTGGGACAACACAAGAGAAATCTATTTATTATCCAAGTCTAAGCTGAAATAGTCAGTCGATCTGTTATATTCAAATTTAATTTGATAATTATAATATATTGTTACACCCCTGTTGAGATAGGGACTTAAGATTTTGGATGAAAATCAAGCTTTCATTGTGCCAAGACAATTATCATCGAAGGATACGCATCGGCTTCGTACAACAAATATAAATTTAATTAAACGGCATTGGCCTAGTATCCTACAAATGCGTAAACATCCACAACGACCTATAAAGAATTTACAATCGTTTAACCGATGCTTAGAAGCCTGTTTGTTGCTCTCAAAGACCGTTTATTCAACATATTGTAATCCAGCTCTTGCAACCGAAATGTCAACACGGTGGTTGAATACAATACTCCTCCAGTCAGTGTACTATAATGATTTGTGTAAACAAATTATAACTGCATCGAATGTTATCTTAAAATACACATTCACCAATACTCCCACGTAATCGATGTTTTTCTTGCCAAATATTTGCGAAATAGATTGTTCGTCTATCATATTAACTCCATATCAATATTACGTGTGGTGCTTTTGGTACCAGCTACATTTTGGTTAGATAATCCAGGTTAGTGAGAAAATTGTAGAAATTAATGTATATTCAGTCACTGTGTGACTAGTTAGCTAAACAGTATTCCAATTATGAATAAATATATATACCTAATGAGAGTATTTTTCTACGTTCATGCAAAAACAAAACTTTGTTTAAACATTAGTTTAAACTGTTCATGTTAATCTTAGAACTAGGCTAGGCCTGTATTGTAAAATATTCTCCTATAATTTAATTTGATCGTAGAAAAACATTGTGTGCAACATGTGAAAACAATATATTTGCTAAAATTATATTTTTTTGTAGCGCTCGACTTTGTCTCGAGCTGCAAACTTCATGTATCGTACAACAAATGCACACTTTTTGAACTAGTTGCACACATAACTATTATTTCCTTGAAGACAAAATACATTTTGTATAGGAATTGTCGAAAACTGTTACATTATTTTCGCATTGAATATGAACACTCAAATGATTAGAAATCTCAAGATATGGTATAAATTTGCCCTTGTCTATGTAAAAATATATCATTAACCCAATACCAATTTTACCAATAATTATTATAAATACTCACATTATTATATGTATGTACTACAACATGATTTTATTATTTTTTGGTAAATAAATGTGTATTATTATTATTATTGTCACGGGTTTCCTAACCCGACTTTTCTCTTTTACCAGAAAAACAAACAGTTAATTTTTACTGATATTTATTAACACTCTGTACACTACCGAATACTAATTACAACTCAACTAAACACTATTTAATTAATCACTATCTAAATTGCTCTGAATTCTAATTGATCTCTCCGATATATCCAAATAAGAACTTCAGTTCAAGACGGACTGACCCAACAAATATTCCAGGTATTTTCTAGCATCTGTAGATCCATTTCTCGAACGATTCTCGTCGCTTCTCAATTTTCCAGTCGCGCCTCGATACACGGTATTATTTTGTTTGTTTACCAGAACCGCGTAGGGCCGATCGGGGCAATCTAGCGTTTTGCGCTACCACAGTCGTCGAAATGGGTGTGAGAGGGGCAAATTCTGTGACAATATACAGGGTAATTCAGTCATAATATCATTAATTTTAACCACACATTTGGAAGGCCTTTTCTCGAAACAAATCCTCTCACAATCCCGCTAATAGATACAGCCTTCCGTTACAACAATTTCCTAATCATGACATCACTGTGCCGAGCGGTGAAACCATGGGAAAACTAGCAACGTTACACCTGCGTTGCCACATCACAGCTAAATGTTTGTGTTTTTTCAGACTATTTTCTGTTAATACGTATATGTATTATGTATTTATTTATTTATGTAGTTTAACAACAATAGTAATAACAGTATTAACTTAGCCACGCAAAACGTTTCGGTTAAGTACAAGTTTCACACTTTCATTAAAAGAAAATAGTGGCCCCATAGGTAATAATAAACAGGAGTAATGTCTGGTGACCTTAGAGGCCACTCACATTCTCACCCCGTCCATGTTTGCAAATTGTCCTTCAAAATGTTTTCCCCAAATGGAAAGGTAGTCTTAAGTATAAAATAAAAATGAATTGTGAATTTAGATAAAAGTAGGTTTACTAGTTTTTACTTGAAGAAATCTGTCACAGATCGATGTTTTATCGAACATAAAGACTTCCATATGCTATTACAGCAAATTCACCATAAACTCTACTATTTATGTTCTACTCAAATGCCTGAACAAATTTTTCTAAATCCTGCATACAGGATGTTGTTTTTATTAATAAACAAAATAAAAAAATATATGCCAATTATATATATTGTATTTCTGTTTCGTTTATAACTTTAATTAATTGAATGATATGGGTAGAATATCCCAAATTTCACATGATTATTCAGTGGTTCGCATTTTATGGTAAGTATAAGGAATAGCCAAAATCAGTAAAACGTCCTTTATCTCGGTAATGACAATGGTTAGACCCGTTAACAACAGGTTTTTAGAGGCCTCCTAGATGTCCTGAATTCACTGTTAACGTGTGTACATTTCTCAATGAAGCACCCTGTATATATCTTATAATAATGGCATATCTTTTGGCTACACCTCTCATACCGTTTATGATTCATCAAATCTCATATGCCCATAACTTCTTTGCTATTTTATTGGTTTCATAATTATTAAATGTTATCTTATTAAGAATCTCCCATCGTAATACTATTTAATTATGCCAGTGATCTGTAAAACATGTTATCAACTCAATTTAACTTGTTAAATGTTAACCTTTATATCGATAATATTTGTCCTTCGCTCCACAAACATTGTACAACTGCTACTGATAAAAATAACAATTTCACTAGGAATATTCCACCAGACAGAATATTAACAATTTCTATTTTATTTTTATTTTATTCAAAGCACATACCCAACAGGTAAATGCCCAATTACAGAGTATGGTAAAACATATACAAAAAATGCAAAGTAATACAAACAAATGTGTACTAAACACAAAGACACTAAAAAAGAAAAACATACAAACAAAAAAATAATAAATAGGAAAATATACAAGTCATTTGTTACATAAGTATTGGTTTTTTTTATAGCTTGCATTGAACAGCAAAATATATCTACACTAGATTCTTCTTTCATTGTACCTAGAGATGATTTGTTACAAAGGCAACGCTATAAGAATATTGGTGCGCGCAGTAGGAAGGTTGAAAACATGCGATATTTTAAAGTGGATATTGTTTAGTACACCTAGACATTACAAAACGTTATTAAGGATTTTATTAAAAACATGACTTGGGAGATAGATATTATTTTAGATAAACTATGAATATGGAAACGATCAAGTAATAAGGCATAAGTCAGTAAGTACAATGCTGATTTCATATATTTATGTTGAACTCTTTCTATAGTCTCAATATGATTGGCATAAATTGGACTGCAGACTATTGATGCATATTCTAAGATAAACCATCATGTAGATACCATTTTTTGCAAACAATGTCAAGGACATTCTGTAACCGGTCACAATCAGTAATGGTGTCAATTTCACATCAAAGTTTGAGGTCATCTGCATACATGTCATTTATAAATAGCACAAAAAGTAAAGGTCCGAGTATGGAACCCTGCGGTACGCCAAATATTTAACACAGTACGTGAGCCAAAACCACAATACTGAACAAACTGATACCTGCTACTTAAATATGATTGAAAAAGTTTCAAAATAGAGTCAGATAGCCCAAATACATTTAGTTTGGTGGTCAAGTCTGTCAAAAGCTTTACTGAAATCAGTGTAGAATAACATCCACCTAACTCGTTCTCTCAAGATTTGTATTAATAAATAGCGGTTTGTGGACTGTGTCAGTATCCTTAACGAAGCTATGCTGCTCACTGGATATCAAACAATATAAAGAACTATATAACTAAAAACACTGCAAACAGTTCACTATAGCTTACGGATCATCAAGATAAGTTGAACTATTGTACATGAACATGGATGGTATAGACGAAACATTTCCTTCAGCATTTATAAAAGACCAAAGATATTTCTGATCATTTTGAATAGGATTTTCAATATTTTGTATTGTACTTATAAGACCCTACTTACTTTATGCTTAATTTGAGATCGCAGATGTTTAAAATTGTCTAACAAAATAGAATCACCAGACTTTTTACATCGTTAAAGTGCATTACTTCTTTTGGATTATTTTTATAATAATTTGACCATTAAACCATGGTGGGTATATTATGGATACGGGTATGTTAGGGACATATCGAGTGATTTATTTTCAATATATTTTATTCAAATTGTTCTACAAGCGGATTCTGACAAGACTATATGTATAATGAGAAATCACTAATTTTGGAAAAGTGCTGTGTCATTTTGATTACTTGTTTTTCGTGCTTTCAAATACTATCAGTGATTAAGGTTTGTAGATAACGACCAATGCATTTTTTTTCAATTTATTAATTATTGTAAAAATGTAATAATAAACCATATCTCTTCAAAAAATAGCAATTATTTTGTAATCCAGGAATGTTTTTCATATTTACAGATCCAGGTATATGATAGTTTCTTCAATTTAATAATTTACGTATATTTAAATGATTCTAAATTTTTGCATCTATATTTCGAGCCACATTCGAGGTAACTTAAAAATCGTCTTATCAGCAGAAATATTCGAACAGAAATACTACATTTTACCTCGAAATCCTAGCAGGCCTCCCGAGCACATACTCCCATCTCGGCTTGACACATTCTCCTTGATTAAATTTGCGATTTATGAAAATTGCAAAAACATCCTCCTCGCGAAACTAATACCGGCATAACTTGCCCTGCTGAATTACAAGAGCCGAACCGGAGGATTGCAAACTAAATCAGTCCAATAAATTAACCGATCTCAATTATCTGGATGAAGTCGTGGTTATACTAATGGCAGTAAGTGTTCAATTAATTGTGGGTTCAATTTTCACAACCATATCGCATGTATAACATCATTTTCAGGTAAACGCATACATAATAGCAACATATTACCCTCTTTCACAAATAAATCTTTATGATTAGATAGTACAAAGTGTCTCAAACCTACTGTGAGAATGCAAACAATTTAAATAAAATTTGGGACACGTGGTGTTAAATGGGATGAAGTAAACTCCATTTTTTCTGATAAACTTGTTAGAGATATTTTTCTGTATTACTTCCCGTTTAAAAGTTATAAGCTATATAAGTTTAGGCCCAATAAATCAACTATAACGAATTTGGCTATATTTACTCAAAGAGTTTCATATGTAGATATTAGATAATCAGGGACAGGTGGGTACTCTGTATACTGATTTTGCTAAAGCCTTTAATCGTATAGATCATAGCTTATTACTAACGAAATTATCTAACTTTGGCTTTAGCAAAAACTTGTTGCAATATTTTAGATCATATTTAACAAACAGACAACAATTTGTATCTTATAATGGCCATAGAACGGTAGTATACACAGCATCATCTGGAGTTCTGCAGGAATCCAACCTAGGTCCCTTATTATTTTTGATGTTTATTAATGATCTGTGTGGTGAGTTACAGTGTGAATCGCTTTTGTTTGCTGATGACCTAAACATATTTAAATCAATATCTACAAGAAATGATTGCATACAACTGCAAAATGAGCTTGGCCGAATTGCAGATTGGTGTACTGTGAATAAGGTTGATATTAATATTAGCAAATGCAAAATAATGTCATTTACAAGAAAAAAACAATATATCAATTACAATTATAATATTAAGCATACGGCTCTGGAAAGAACATTGACAATAAAGGATTTGGGTGTTCTATTTGATACGGAGTTGAATTTTGTGGAACATATGCAACTAAAATCTAAGAAGGCAGTAAAAATGTTAGGTTTTATTATCAGTCATGTGACATTTATGCACCTTAAACAACGAAAATTATTTTCCAACAACTACTTGATTCTTCCACCGCTAATGTGATATTTAGGTGGTATTTCTTTTGAGACTCTTTATAGTCCAGGTCATTTAAATCAAAATAGCAGATATCGAGATGCATTCGGCATCCCCAAAAACCCCCGAGTAACGAGTTTGGAGCGATTTTCATTCACGTTGCCGTTTCTCCCCCAATTCACCCCCCGCGCACCTCCACAGAGCCCCCCGTGCATCCCCGGGTAATTCTAATGCCAGAATCGAGTTCGGCAGCCCCGAAAACCCCCCGAGTAACGATTTCCGAGCGATTTTTCCGAGTTTAAAGTCATTCCTATAATGGTGCAAGTAATGATACAATAATTGGAAAATGCATTTTCCGGCCCAGAAGGCATTTTTCAAAAAATGGCTAAACCAGACGATATAGACTTTTTTCCTGGGATCTTCCTGAACACAGTGCAGAAAACCGCATCTCGATATCTGCTGTGCCTAAAAATTTCCGCTATTTTTCCTAACTTCCCTGGACTATTAGGATGATATTGCTTATAACTTTTAAACGGAAACATTTTTCTAATAAATGTGTTAGAAAAAAGAGAGCTTTTTAACAGGAAAAAGAAATGGGTATGTTTCTGGAAAAAATATAATTGATGACGTCATTAGTCGTTCTCTCAAATCCCAAAGATAATACTTTCGATTGAAAATGGAGCATACCTCATCCCATTTAACACCACGTGTCCAAAATTTTATTTAAATATTTTATATCCTTCCAGTAGGGCCATACTATCGAGTTTGAGACACCCTGTATATAACGGTAGTGATGAGTTGGGTTGTACTACACTGGTTAGTGAAATATAGGTATGTAGGTATTTTATAAGATTTCTGTTGTAGTAAAATACAATACAGTTATATAAGCGATTACGATTATCGATATGCAAAGGGATAAATCGAATTTGCACCCTGGAATTGTGTAGAAAATTCGAGGCGTTGATTGCTACTATTTAAGCAACATTAGAGATCTTGTGATTTAAATAGTATTACGATAGAATGTAGTTAGTAATTCTATGTGTTGTAAATGTATATGGCAATTAACAAAATTTGCAAAAGTTAATTATTTATTGCTTTTTTGTGTATTTGTTATTATCAATATTTTTTTTCACTTTTCTTACATTTCAAACGAATAGTTTTCAGGAAAATTTTGAAAGAATATCCTATAACAATTTTATTATCAAAAAAAGCCAAATCTTTCATTGAAACAGAGAAGTTACACATTAGCTGCGCTCGCGTGAACAAACAAATTATTATTTAACGTCTTAGCAGCTTCAGCAGACTCTTGAACTTTACAAACTTGCTTTGAACTTTAAGATAACGCGGTTTCTAACAAATTCTCCTCCTCCAGTCCCAGTGAGTTACTATCCCAAATATCTGAAAGTTATTTAACTAACTTAATAAAGGTAAACCTGTCTAATCTAAAACACCTCCGCGTCTCAAGACCCTTACTCAGGCAAGGAACAAATAAGTCTGGGTCTTAATTCTGCATCTATTTGCAATACAGGGTGGTTTACGCCAATTTTTAATAATTTTTAAACAAGTCTATTTGTTAAAAGATTTATGATATACAGGGTGTCCCTAAAAGGTCTTTACAGCGCTCCACCAGATATAGTGCGGCTTAAAATAAGTCGATTTAGCTAAATTTTTATGTTAAAATTGCTGCCAATGATTAAAATTACAAATTTCGCATAAACCACGAGAGTAATCGAGTATTATCAAGAGTACTTTTTTATATGAAATAATTTACTTAATCTAAATTTTATACTGAAAAATCTTTCCTTCATTGACGTAGAATTATCGAAGGTGTAATTACTAAAAAAACAAATTCCACGCCAATGAATTGATATTACTGATAATTTTGATATAGGTTTTATTGTTCTATAGAGTAGGGTCAACTAACCAAATTTTAGCAAAATCGCATAAGACGTTTTAAATTTATGTATAAAAAAACGATTTCAAAATTGCAACTTCATGGTCGTATAGCGCCTAAACTGGGCAACTTTGAAGTAAGGTAAGTTTAGCTAAATCGACATATTTTGAGCCGTACTGTATCTGGTGGAGCGCTGTAAAGACCTTTTAGGGACACCCTGTATAATTTTTATTTATTTCTACCAAAGCTGTTCAAAATTATCTCCATTTACTTGCAAGCAAGCTTGGACTCTTCGAATCCAATTTCTTCGCAGAAGTTCAAATGTTCCTTCTTTCTGCTATTCCGTAAGACGTATTAACAGCCGTATTGATCAATTTACGTAATTCATCGATATTTTCTTTTTCGATATGGTATAGGTACCTCGTTTTTTAAGAACCCATGTAAAAATAAATCTATAGAATGTAAATCTGGGGATCGCGGAAACCACTACACTGGTCCATCTCGTTAGATTCAACGTGACACGGTCTTTGATCCTTTATTTTGTCACTTCTTTATGCAGTGTTTTCTACAGTACATGAGATATCATAGTCTAATTAACTAGGTAACATATGTTGATATAAAATAAAGGCTTAGAATGAGAAAACTCAACTTAAAAAAAAATTAGAGAATAAAATGCCAGTGGAAATGCTAACAACTAGTGCCCTCTACTTTGCACAAAGACACACCAGCGTGTTTTGGGCAAAAACCTACCTGTGTCAAATTTTAATCAAAACTGTTGCTATTTAAAAAAAAATCATCCAAAATTTGATTTTTTAAAATTACATGCACTATATCTTAAAAATGAGGCTCTTGTTTAAGCCACATTCCACTTATTTTTCAATGATCTATCAGTCCTAGTAATATCGCCATGTATTTTTAAAACACCCTGTATTATTGTTTATAATCATAAAAGTATTATTCATTTATTTAATCCTTACACCGTGACCAATACTATTATTAACATGCCAGTATCATTGTCATTGTCATAAATTTTTCACAATCATATCTAGCTGTAAAAAGGATCTATCACAATGTAATGCTTTTCCCATAGTTTTAAAATTATATCTTACGGTTTTCCATGATATGACTTATTGTTCTGATAAAAACTGATAAACCAGATAGTGTTAACTGTTATTAACTCGAGTTTAAAAATTAGAAATTTGGAAGGATTTTTTATTGTATTTTCAACTGCGTTAAACCGTTTTACAGTTTGCAATTCTTTCTGCAAGCTTTTTGCACGTAGGCATGTGCACTGAACAGTAGCGTATTGCAAAAGTCGTCGTATCTGAAATATTCTTACGCTTTCAAAATATAGGTCTTGCTCGATTTTTATTGCAGCTTTTTTATATTTCTGGGGAATAAGTTAGTGATTATGGTTATCACCATACACAAAAATTTCTAGGCAAAACTGTCAAATTGAGACTGCCTTCTTTCACTTCTACTTCATTATTGTTTGATTGTTGAACTTGCAAAATATATTAACTGAAACCTTTATTTTATATCTTATGCTGTTTGTTATTGTTTCTTGCCAAATTTGGATACACAGTTTAGTCTTTAGTGTGCATTCGGGCTGAAGTGTTGGTATTACTTCTGTTGCAACTGCGAATTGACGACTGTAAAACAAACTACAAGTTAGAATTTTAGGAAAGGTATTGCTTGCTGCAAGTCATTGAAAAAAGAATTGCGGACTGTAAAGCGGCTTTTAGAGAAACTACATTTAGATTAAGTAATTCCATGACCTGTACCAAGGTAGGCAGCAATGTTATCCGCTGAAGTTTTGGACAAAATTTGGTCAGCAATGCTCTTCTTGTTTTGTCACGAGTGTTCCCGCTACTGTAGTGGACTTCCATCCACCGTGTCTCTTAATTGTATTTAGTAAGATTAGCATCAGAGTCTGTCAACAAATTAGCCCAAAATTAATGTATTTTATAAAAATTCTTGAATGATTAGTGTTCGCTGGACAAAGGGCTATGTACTTTTTATAATAGTTCAAATATAATGTACATACCAGTAATAATGAAAGTTCATTGTTCATTGCGCATTAGTTTTTGCGTCTTGTATATTTATTTATTTATTCATTCTGAACAGACAATTGTCTAGTTACATGGAACAATTAGATAATATTCAACAATTTTAGAAGTAAAGTGAATGATGAAAACAGTAATAATAGAACATAGCTTGTAGGTAATAAGAAAGAAAGGAAAATACGCAAATTAGTATTATACAAGATGAGCAAAACAAAAAACAATGCAGGGCGCGAATCAGGGTATATAACTATAATAATAATAATAATAATAATAATAATAATAATAATAATAATAATAATAATAATAATAATACTTTATTGGCCAAGAAAAGATACAAAATTGTATATATGGCAAGTCAGGTCTAAAAAAAGAGCAAACGGTAATAAGGTAAAAACACTAACAACTTATAAATAACATAAATAAAATATAGTACAAAATACATAGTCAAATATATATATACAAATATAAAAAAGAACAGATGATACGGTAGAACAAACAACAACTTATAATTTACAAATATAATCATACATGCATATATAAACATATGCACGCACGCACGAGAATGAGGTGAAAATCGATAGCAACAGCAAAAGCCACAGTTACCATCACTTACCATTTACAAAATCATCCACGCTATAAAACCCTCTAACTGATAAAAAATGCTTGGTCTTACTTTTAAATTTCTGGTAATCAGATATACATCGAATTTCCTTAGGAAGAGCATTATACAAAATTATGAAATTATAATATGGCGATTTTTTAAAAGCGCTTGTATGGTGAGTAGGAATACTGAGCAGTTCCCGTGTCTTGTAGTATAGTTGTGAAAATTTGTCCGTTTTTAAAGTGACTTATGTTATTTTTCGTAAAAAGTAAACATTTTAAAATATAGATTGACGGTGTTGTGAGAATTCGTTTATCCTTAAACAACTCCCTACAACTCACATTAACTTTTAAGTTGAAAATTAATCTTATAATTTTCTTTTGGCATATAAATACCCTTTCAAATTCACTACCTCTACCCCAAACAAGAATATTAAACGCTATGTGACTGTACACCATGGAATAATAAACATTAATTAAGCCCGCTTGATCAAGGGTATGCTTTAGTTGCAAAAGAGCAAAGAATGCTTTATTTAACTGACTACACTAATTTAATAAGTTTCGAAGGGTGTTCTAAAATTTACAATAAGATACTTGAAAAAAATCAATATTATGTGTTAGTGAGACATGATTGTAAATAGTCTTAACAGTAGGTATATATAATAATTGATAATGCCTGGCTGATATGGGCAAAATATAAAATTTAAATAATGATAGAATATATGAGTCATTTACAAGATTATTTAGTATTCTATAGACAAACACTAATGGTGCAATACTTCTTCGATTAAAAAGTGTATTCAATTGAAACTCTTGACACAATGTATTGTTCTGGTAACGTTGTAATCCGGAGGTCTGCTGTACTGTTTTAAATACAAGAAACGCAGAAACTGTTTCTAAACTCTTTCATATTTATCCAAATGTTTTTTAGGTTGCGAATGCCATAAAACTACTCAAGTTTGGATCTGACCAATGTATTATATATCAAAAGAATGCATTTTATATTATTTATATGTTTGGACTATCTCATTATAAATCCTAATGATTTAAAGGCAGACTTAACAATGTTATCTATATGTTCTCTATTATGTCCACAATTATTCCAAGATCCTTCACATAAGGTACTCTTCTCAGTTCGATTCGTTACCTAAGAAAAGTTGGAGTACTATTTTTTGTAAAAGACACCAACAACACCATTAATATCATCCTGTAACTGTGTGCAGTCGTGAAGGTACTGTATTTCTCTAAAAAAATTTAAATCATCAGCAAACATTTTGAACTCGACACTAGTAAATCATTAATGAAATATAAAAATAACAGCGGGCCCAAATTTGAACCCTGCGGAACTCCAGAAAGTACTCTAAATTCGTCAGAGTACATATTATTATATTTAACCATAAAAAGTTTATCTCTACCACATACGACATCAACAAATTCAAGATATTGTGGGAATCCCCATAAATATATAATTTTTTTAACAATATATTATGTGCTACAAGATCAAAGGCTTTTTGAAAATCTGTAAAAATTGTATCCACTTGTATTTTTCATTCAAATTCTTGCAAAATTATTTTGAAATATCTAAAATATGCTACACATACATAATTTTCCACTTTTCTCGTTATCGCTTTGATTCGGGTTGTATTCTACGAGAATATTTTCAGATGAGTAAGACTAAACTATTCTACTGGAGCGCACTGAAGACAAATAAATTATTAGCTTGAAATGCATTTCATTAAACTACTGTCTACGTCTACTACAGCTATTTAACAGGTTATAAATTAGTATTCTCGTAATAAAGTCAAACACAACTTTTCCGCTTAATTCCTCAAAGGTGACAAAATCCGGGAGAAACTTTATAATGGAGAGATTACAAACTAAAGTTGCTTGCTGTGGGGGTAACTAATGACGCGCTTTTTAACGCTGACATAAAGAACTTGATATTGCACATTAATAGACTTTATGAGCTGAATTAATATCGCCTATGACGGTGCGCGACTCTTAGATAAATACCTCGAGGTAAAATAAAACGAGTGGTCGTAAATAAAACCTTTTGCGGGCTCAATAAAGAGGCTATCAAGTTGCAATTAAGATGTAGGTTAACTTCAATATGTTTCAATACATATAACTAAAATTCATAGTAACGTTAATGATAGAACGTACCGTACAGGTCGCTGTGCTGCTGAATAATCTTACAGAAGTACTTTTGTATCGAGCCTTAAGTCCTAATGCTAGAGGAACATTGAATGAGCCTGCTAGAAATACCAAAGTTTTACTTCTGCAGGCCACTTCGGAATAATAGCAACATAAATTTATCCATTACCTGGATTTTGAGTTGTCAGCTAGAGTTATGCTAAATATACCACCAATAAATACAACGCATACCGATGAAAACTATCTGCCTTAACTCAAATTTCTCAGAAGATTGTCTGAAAAAGATTTTTATTGGGCTTTTATGAAAAATTAAAAAAAAAATTCTCTAGAACTGCTTGTCCGATTTTGACGCCCAAAAAATGTCATGGAACTTGATAGGATAACACTGTAAAAAAATTGCTGAACTTCTTTTCAAAAAGAAAGCGGTAAAAATAATTTTTATATATATTTTTTATGCATATAGTATTACTATGTTCTACCACAAAAATGTTTGATTTATGTATAGTTGCAGCAAGAATTCAGACGACTTACGTCGTAGAAACAAATGAATAATTCGTTATATTATCGTCAAAATATTTAACGAACTGCAAGTGCAAAAAATAAAACTATACATTATACTAAATGTTTGCACTATATTTTACACTAAATTACAGAAAACAATTGTTTTTAACGCGAAAAACTATCAAAAATTATGTTGCCAATAAACTTATTTCAACTACCTTGTCAAGGATTAGACATTTACGAATGATTCTTAAGAAGTTGCACATGCATTAGTAGAAAATTTGTATAAAATTTGACTATTATTACTTCTTTTGAAAACACCCTATATAACTTTTTTTCCACAATTAATGTTTGGCGGGCTAGTTTTAGGACACTCTGTATTTCAAATAAAGCCATTTATGTACAAAACAGAGAGTCGATTCGATAATATGCAATGTCGTCTTTGTCTGAGGCATAATAAGATTTACGAATTTAATGTAGGCACCTAAAATTAATTACAGTTTTTTCTTTCAGACCGAACTGAACAGGCATGGCACCTCCAGGCATTGCAAGTTCGATGGAAAGCCGCCTGGGAGACGGCGTCACGACCTCCGACACCAGCCAGAGGAACATCACGGTCCTGGACGGGGGCTTCGCGACACAATTAAGTTGCCATGTCCAGCAGCCAATCGATGGCGATGTCCTGTGGAGCGCCAGGTTTTTGGCCACCGAACAAGAGGCTGTGATAGACACCCACCTCGACTTTCTCAGAGGTAAGGCGTACATAGATATTGATTAGAACAGCACCTAAAGCTGGTCAATTATTATACAAGGCGCTTCTTAAATAGAAGTAAAAAAATCCATAAGCTCATTCTGTGGTCAAAAAAAAATTTTTGGTATATAAATGTGAGGCCTTAGGACTGTTATTGTTCAGCTACAGCATGGCAAAAATAAAAAAACAGTTTTCAAGTTTTAATTTCTAAACACGTTGAGATAATTTAACTGACTGACTCAGCCGTTTATTCTCTTTTTATAGACCAAACGAATATTTTATGTATTTTGTAGCATTTCTAGATCCATTTCTCGAACGATTCTCGTCGATTCTCAAACTTCCAGTCGCGCTTCGATACACGGCATTATTTTGTTTGTTTACCAGTCTCGCGTAGGTGCGTTCTGGGTAATCTAACATTTTGCGATACCACAGTCATCGAATTGGGTGCGAGCGGGACAAATTCTGTGACAATATTGTCTTACTAAATATGCACATCGAATTTAGTTAAATCTACCATGGGTTAAATAACATGTGGATTTTAAAAGTACTTAGCTTGTAATAATCTGCTTTAATTTAACACAGCAAAGTCTTTTCCCGAATTAGAAGTGGACGAGTACCGAGAAAATGTAGGAGGCAATGACGACACGTCTCGCGAATATATTTCGAAAGTTACTTATAAGGTCGGCTTCAAATTTTGACCAAGCATCATAAATGCTAAATAAAAATTAGACATAGCGTAATTTTATTGCACTAGTAGGTACAGAAATAGCATCAAGGATATTAGAGAATCAGTGTTTTGACCGCCGCCGAAGAAGGTATTATTGCCTGGCAGGTTTTGGCTGGCCAAGCTGAGCCTACTATCCACAGGCAATACATCATGATTCGCGCCGCTGCTTTTAATATGTAATATACATACAGTCAGTTTTTCATAAAACTGTAATACCTATAAACTCTTATTACAATAAAAATAAAATTGTATGTATTTTATAGCGATAGTGTGCCGCAATTCTAGCAATTATTTTCTACTAATTAGAAATTAATTCTCACTAGGTAGACGATGTATATTTTGCATCCGTTTCCGTCTGAAATTTCACATGATTGAACAGAAACCAAATAAAAAGTGGTATTATTAATACATTAAACAAACTGCAGCCGCTATCGAATAAGCATTTATCCAGAGACCATTTTCCTTCGCAGCGCGAAGTCGGCGTTCAATTTTTTTAAATCAGTTCATCCTTGATGCACTACTGCATATTTCAACCAAACGCAATGGACTTGGGTTTCGAATGCGCTAGGTGCATTATCAAAGTATTTTTATTCTCTATGCCGTATTTCAAATATTTAAAAAATGTATATTTCATGAAAGCATGTATCTACTTTTTATTTTGTATCCTATGATGCTCTGCCCTACAATTCCTAATTTGCGATACATATATACGTGAATGGAAATTCACTTATTTGCATTTTATGGATTACCTATCCTGTTGAGTGGACCATTGATATAATTGCGGCAAGAATTCACACGACTTAGGGCACGTTCGCATGACACGGAAGACGGAATGGAATTACTGCAAGGAATTTCCGTCTTATTCTTATCATAGTTCGCATAGGACAGAACTAAATTCGGAACGGAACTTGCCAAGATTAAACTTGTAAACGTTAATACACCATTTTCATCTGTCACAATTTTATTTACATTTGCAGCCACATTTATTTGATTAATGTAAGAAATATAGCTCTGAAATGCTACATACATTCATATATACTACAAGGCTCGATGCAAGAACAATTTCACCTTATAAACAATCCGTCCGTTCCGTCCTCGATCCGTGCTAATTCTGTGTCATGCAAACGGGCTCTTACACGGCTGTTATGCATTTGTTTTTATTGTCAACATAATTTTCGATAGTTTGTCGCGTTAAAAACAATATTTTTTGTGATTTAGTGCAAATATTTAGTGTAGTATATCGTTTTATTATTCTCAATTGAAGTTGCTTAAATACTTTGATGAAAATATAATACAGTATGTGATTTATTGTATGACGGAAGTCGTCTGAATTCTTGAAGCGACTAAATTAAATTAATGTGGCACTTGAAATGTTAGGCTGCAGACTATGCGTGAATTTGCGATGCGCGGTTTGTACGGAATTCGTGCATCGTGTGTAGGGTTTTTATGAATGAATTTTTAACGAACAAGACCTTACACACTATTCGCAAATTCCTCACATATCACGAATCGCGCAAAACGAATCGCGAATACACGCATAATCTGTAGCAAGCCTTTGTTCGCTACAGACTATGCGTAAATCCGCTATTCGTGATACGCGACGCGTGGTTTGTAAGGGAATCGTGCATAGTGTGTAGGGTTTTTAAGAATGGACTTTTAACGAACAAGACCTTACACACTATTCGCGAATACCTCACATATCACTAATCGCGCATAACGAATCACGAATACACGCATAGTATGTAGCAAGCCTTACAGTTTCTCTTAAGCTAATACTTTTTTATTGTACGTACTTAAAAACATGTAAAAAAGAACCCAACTGAAATAAAATTTGATAGAAATGTAGATTCGGAAACTACTGGCATTATGCTTAGATCTAGATTTCTTATCTATATATCTGATCCAGACCAATAGGACATGTAGGTAATATAAATAAACAATATATTTGTGAATGGTATAATAAATATTGTATTAATATTTATTATGAATAATCGACAATGTATTTAATACTTATCAAATGATTATTAAGTCTAATCAATTTTTTTATCCTTTTTAGCGGGAGCTGACTTGATTATGACCAACACGTACCAAGCCAGTGTAGATTTGTTCGTAAAACACCTAAAATTAACTGAAGAACAAAGCTATGATCTCATTAAACAATCTGTAGGACTTGCCAGGACTGCTATTGAGCGCTATGAGGAAGAGTTCCCAGGAGCACGTAAGTATAATTTTCAAAGAATTGGTACCTACTTAAATACTACTAAACCACCCCTTAGTTACATCAATTTTAACTAAAGTGATTTTTGTGTACATAAAACATTATATAATATTTGTTATACAGAAAACAAAAATAGAAACAGTACAGATACAGTTCTGTATATACATAGAAAGAAAATGTAACTAAAAAACTAAAAAAATGTCACTGAGAAAACTTGCAGCTAGCCAAAGGTTTTGAACAGTTAACAGATTGTTTAAAACCATAAAACATATTTATTTTATACTATCAACTAATGGCTATTTATGTTAAAACGGCCGTGGAGTACTCACTTCAGTACTGTTCAGTGGCCGTAAAGTCCTATTGAATTATCTGCACAGTATATTTTTAAATAAATGAACTTTTTAATATTCTCAAAAATAGCTATTTTGATGTAGAAATACAGGGTGGTCCATTTTTCATGGCTCACGGCATCATTGGCATCTTGGAAAAGCCGTAAAATATAGGTACAAGTGGCTGACATCTGTTGATAGATTTCGGAACTGCATAATGGAAGTGTGTCGTTTTTAATAATTTCTTAATTTTTTCTGAGGTAGGAGTGAACAGCAATTCAACAAATAGGTTTTGTATATGTATGTGTCGTGGAAATTTTCTGTATTTTTTAGTAATTTTGCAAATTTTATTGAAATTGTACGATAGTTAATTATAAGTTTTAAATCTGTATTACACATTATAATGCAAATCCTCTCCGTTTAATAAAATATATATTTCATGGGGTGGCTGAACTAAAGCCGACGCTGGTAATCACAGGTTTTTGACAATTCTACTCCAGACAAAACTATGTGCCTCGCTTCACATTCTTTTAGAAGTCGTACACGATCCCTTAGTAGTTCAAGATATCTGTTGTCGAACCGAACCATTAAATCTTAATTTAAAATGTTGAGGTTATGAACATATAAGGAATCTTCCTCTCTCAAGTGATGCACTTTTCTCACCTTATAACATTTGAAACCATTTTTTGTAATAACCTTCTTCCACTGTCTTTGTTTACATTACAGTTTACTGCAATTTCCCTCAAAAATATATCACTGTTTTGCTCATTTTTCCTGTTTACATAATTTAGAATTATCTTAACATTACGTACGTTATTAACAACTGTAGCTGGTCTTGTTGCCCTTTCCTTCTTAAAAGATTCATATCTTCAAAGATTTTCTCCTAATTTTGAAAAACGTCATCTGTGGGGTTGGAATGCGTTGGGGCATCTATTTCTATATTCTGCCAGTGCTTGAACTGAATTGAAATTATACTGACAGTACAACACAAAACAAGCAAAATGTGTATTTTGCATAAACAAGTACATTCTGTTCATTAATTTCTTGCACATGGCATCTTCAAAACAGGTTCTACATTATCTTGAGCAACACAAAAATATTTAGGTACATTTTTTATAATAAAATTGAAAAATACTGTAATAAATACAAAAGATAAGAGCGACATCTAGTATAATTCTTGAAAGATGAAAATACAGGAAATTTTTTGTGGCCATAGCCTGGTTTGAAGGATTTTTTTTGTCCGCCTAGAGGGCGTAGTGAATCGCATACGATATTTAAAAAATCTGTTTATATCAGGTGAAAGGTATCAATTTTGCAATCAAAAATATTATCAATAAGTTTTCTCTATCTCTTAAAATAAAAAAGTTAGACAGCTTTAAAGTTTGGGTACTTTACAGGTTTTTTTGTTATTAGTAATAAAGTTGGCCATGGATCTCAAATTTGTTTTTACGAGCATAAAGGTCTCCAAAAATGTTTAAAGATTTTTGACGTGTCTCGCATATTAAGTGTGGGAGTGGCCCTCTTAAGGTACGGATTCGCTGGTGCGACTGCGGCTGCGGCTCGCGACTGTGACTCGTTGCCGGCCAATAGGCAGTCTAAATGCTGGAGTTGATGAGAACATTCAGACTATTGGTCGGCGACGAGTCGCAGTCGCAGCCGCAGTCGCAGCCGCAGTCGCACCAGCGAATCTGTACCTTTATGTGAGACAGCATGTATACATATATGCACTCTAGGAATTAATCTTTCCTAAAAAAATACAAAGAATTACACCATAAAACCCAATCTCCCTGGCTATTAAAAGCTTTATAATCTTTAGTGGCAATTGTATTGCATCTTGAATTTTACAGAGCCATCTAGTGGTTCGTGAATTATGCGAGTTGTTGTCCCGCTGTACCAAATTTTAGCTCTTCCTGTTGAGAAATAGTGATGTTAGATGGCATTTTTTTAAATAGATATCTTGGATCTGTTTCGTTTATCGTAATGGCCGTCACCCTGTACATTTTATGGTTTCCGAGATGCCAATCGCGAGCCATGAAAAACGGACCCTCTGTATATTGGCCACTTTTTTATATTTTGTTAGCTCTTAGTTTTTATTGTGTATTATAGTTTTCAAAGTAACTTTGTAAATCAGAATCAGTCTCATGCATTCGATTCGATCCTTTGACAATTTAGATGTACCGAGTGGTCCATTTAACTTGAGAAAGCTATACGGCGTATCTATAGTAGTTAACCGATCCAGTAGGTTGATGTCAGAAAATGACAATACAATTACGGTTGTCAGTGTCTGATCCTCATTAATCACTACGCTTTACTACTTACCTACCAAAATGAAATATTTAACAGTTGAAACAAAAATTGAAATGATTTTAATTTGTGGTCGAAGAAGTATCGTTAATGCTAAATCGGAGCGTATACTTTGTTCTCTAAACTTAATAGGGAGTAAAAAACTTTTATACAAAACGTTGTCTTGTGACTTAACAACAATAACAATCAAGTAAGTTAAAACATCAAAGAACGGATTAGAAATGTTTGCAGAGATCTTGACAGAGAAACTCTTTTATGGAGTCATGAATCTTTTGTAAGGCGAGTTGACGCGTGTATTGAAATCGTTGGTCATCATTTTGAACATTTATTACAAACTTATTTTTTTTTGTATAAAACCTGGTGACCAATGCTCAAATATATCAACTGATTTGTTATTTGATATTTTCCTTTATTATAATCTTGTAAATAAAGTTACAAAACAATGTTTCGTATAAAAGTTACTAGTTTTTTACTCATTTTTAAGTTTATTTTCACCTAATGAATCTGTGGTCTCATTTTTGCTACTTCATTTAAAAACACTCTGTATATAGCTTTCTCAAGTTAAATGGTTAACTTTTCTTTTATGTTTTTTTAGGTAGACCACTAATAGTGGGCTCTGTGGGACCCTACGGTGCTTCACTGCACGACGGCTCTGAGTACACGGGCTCCTACGCCAAAACGACCTCGATAGACACCATAAGAGAGTGGCACATACCCAGGATTAAGGCGCTGGTGGAAGCAGGTGTGGATTTATTAGCCCTAGAAACGATTCCATGCAAAGTGGAGGCTGAAACTTTAGTGACTTTATTAAAGGAGCAATTCCCGAATACTAGAGCATGGTTAACATTCAGCGTCAGTGTAAGTACTTACCGGGATAATTGGTTTGTTAAAATTGTATCGATTCCCGGAGGCACTGTGTTTTTCAATGAGCATGCTTTCCGGTATTAAGGGCCTCCGCTCGATCGCTGGTACCGGAGTCGAGTTTACTAAATATACAGTGTGGAAGAAAAGTATGTAATAAAGTAATTATTTCTAAAACAACGAAGTTTCATGAAATTTTCTCGGACACGTCGATTTTGCTTTTTAAAAAGACTTTTTTCTATACCAACGCATTTCCGACGTTCATTTGTTTTCGCGTGATGACGTCATCGGATATTTTTTTAAATAGAACCCCTATATTTTTTCATCGGATTCTTGTAGAGCTTAACTTGCTGAATTCAAAAATGTATAATTTTAACACTTTATTCCTTCAACTTTCCGAGAGAAAAAAATAATAACCGATCCAATAAAATCGGCCTAATAAAAATGTGAATATTCCCATTTGTGTCTGTGATGGGCTGGTTGAGAGTAAAATGGATATAGTGAATTAATCGGCAGTATCACAAAATAAGGACTATTTATTTTTAAAACAATTTAACAATAAGCAACTAATTCATTAATTAATAATTAAATTCTGGTTGCCTCAATCGTATTTGACCCCCTAATTTATTATTTTGTTTTAGTAGATTGCATATGTTAGAATATTACATCTTTTGATAGCAAAAACAACAAATTAAATCAAGCCACCTCAGAAACTGTTTCTGGCATTTAAACAAAATAGAATTCTTTACTTTGAAACAATTTAACAACAACAAATTATTATTATTATTAAATTATTATTATTATTATTATTATTATTATTATTATTATTATTATTATTATTATTATTATTATTATTATTATTATTATTTTTCTCGGAAAGTTGAAGAAATAAAGTGTTGAAATTATACACTTTTGAATTCAGCAAGTTAAGCTCTACAAGAATCCGATGAAAAAATATAGGGGTTCTATTTAAAAAAATATCCGATGACGTCATCACGCGAAAACAAATGAACGTCGGAAATGCGTTGGTATAGAAAAAAGAATCTTTTTAAAAAGCAAAATAGACGTGTCCGAGGAAATTTCATAACTTTTTTGTTTTAGTTATATTAAATTTATTCTATACTTTTCTTCCACACTGTATACGTTAAATGCGGACAAACGTACTTCTATAGTTTTTCAGGACACGTGAGCAGATATACAGGTTGATTCAGTCATAATGTCATTAAATTTAAGAGAAGATAGGGAAAAATGAGTATAATACGAATACGCGATTTAAAAAAACATAATTTTAATTTACGCAAAAATAAATATTTTCAAACCATTATTTAAACCCCTTTTCAAGACTGTCACTGACCGCTGGTGGCAATTCAACTCGGTGTCGACCTGACGCGACGTTGCCAAATTTAAATATCTTCCTATATTACCTACTTATCGTAATGTCACGGATTTCCTAATCCGACTTTATCTTTTACCAGAAAAACAATGCGTTAATTAATCACTTATCTTTATTAACTACTCTGTACACTACTGAATACTAATTACAGCTCACCTAAACACTATTTCACTTTTAATCGCTATCTAAATCGCTCTGAACACTCCAATTCAAGACTGTAATACAAGACTGCCTAACTCAGCCGTGTATTCTTCTTTTATAGACCAAACGTATATTCCAGGTATTTTCTAGTGTCTCTAGATCCATTTTCTCGAACGCCTCGAACGCTTCTCGTCGATTCCCCATTTTTCCAGTTCCACCTCGATACACGGCATTTTGTTTGTTTACCAGAATCGCGTAGGGACGATCGGGGCAAACTTAGCATTTCGCGGTACCACAGTCGTCAAATTGGGTGTGAGTGGGGCAAATTATGTGACAGTAATATGTAATTAATGCTATAAATTGTTTTTTAGAAGTATATAATAATTAGCATATTAGTTTCAAAATACAAAATATTATTACATAAATAGTGAAATAAAATCCAATAGTCACTAGGTTAAATTATTAAGAGAGGCTGAAACGTATTTTGTATTTAAATATATATAGTAATAAAAAAATCCACGTGCTGGCAACAAAGAACAGTCCAAGACATACCTACTCAGTGATCAACAATCCGGCAATCAGAGTCTTGACTTACCTTATTTAGGTCAATAACCGTTTTTTTAATGTCTACTCAATCACAAGCCCTGTAGAGCTGCAGAGTCGCTAAATAATAACAGAAACAAACAATACTTAAATTTGCACTTTTATAAACATCCGGTGCAATCAATAGGAAATCATGAAAATTTTATAATAAATGCCAACTGCAGTAATTAGCTCCGACATAAGATAGGCTGTCTTCTTACTCCTGCTTCGCGTTACTACGTTCGGCCGTTCGGTGTTTAGTTGAGTTGCAATTAGTATTCGGTAGTGTACAGAGTGTTAATAAATATCGGTAAACATTAACTGTTTGTTTTTCTGGTAAAAGAAAAAGTCGGGGTAGGAAACCCGTGATAATAGGAATGGGGTCTAATTCGTCGGACAGCCCACTTTTTTTGGTGCTGTTATTAAAAGCGATATTGTATTCTTTAGGATAGAATATAGATATAAATCAATATATTATGTACCTATTTCTAACTTAGAAAAAGATTTCCCTTCGCTGCAATTATTAATTTAATTTTTATTTACGTAAATTGAAATATGATGTAGAAATTTGTCGCTAGTCCAGCGTTATTTATATGTATATAAGTATAAAACAAATAGCACTTCCTGTTTTAAAATGTGTGCAAACCAGAAACAAGTAAACAGTCGGCTAGAAATTACTAGTTTATAAAAAAATGGACGTTGTTTTTGGCGCCAAGTTATTTTCTCACACACGTGCAGTTAAAGGACGCTGGCTTAATCATGCTTGAAACCTAAATTGGTCTGGTTTGTTTCTAGAAATAAATAAAATAGCTAATATTATCTCTTACATTTGCGAAAGTAGTTAGATATTTAGCTATTGAATTTTAAAGTTGATGGAATTTTTTAATGACAACATGAAAATTTAATTATTTTAGCATTCGAAAAATAATTATTTCTATAGATTCAGTTGACAACAGTGCATACATTCCACAAATATAATTACCTATTGTTCGGTTTTCAGCAGATTGAGTTTTCTAATTTCCATTTCCGAAAGAATTAATTTGCGTGACGTTACTGAAAGGGTGAATGATATTTTCACTGCTGTAAAATTGTGTTTTTGACTTTGACTCATTTATCATATTCAGTAAATTGAGCCAAAAAATAAAATCACGCGAAATTATGTGGGATGTAACGTACGTACCTACATCCCACAGTAAAGTAGGTACCTATGCGATGTGGAAAGTTGCGATAATTGAATTTCTATCTTTCATCGCCATGAATTTGTAGAAGAAAACTAATGGGATGTCTATATTTTAAAAAGGATTAATCATCACTATTTATTTGAATTTTCATTGAAGGTATAATAATACTAGTACCCGCAAACGTTTTTGGATGAGACCAAGCTTAAAAAAGCGAGAAAGTTATTCCATAAATAAATTGTTAGTTCAGTTACGTGAGGATGATATTGGACTATATGTGGTGAGATTCGTTCAAGCTTTAAGAATTTTTTAAGAATGCCCACCGAAGATTTCGAGAATCTGATATGCCTTGTTGGTCCTGCAGTTGCCAAAAGACTTACTAAGTACTCCACAACATAACACAGCTAAATATGTGTGATTTTCCGCTGATATATTGGTCTCCTACATTTGTCACCGCACACCGTCCACACTGCGCCGACAACTTGTAAAATATGCAGACAAAACAGAGACGCATTGATCTTTACCGACTCGAGACGGCATTTGCAACTGTCTCAGAATTTGGAAACAAAACAAAAATAAGACAAATATGTTGCAGAAATGTATCGGATTTATTGCCACTTTGTCGCTAAACATGAATGTCTTTGTCTTGTCGCTGTTTTGTTTGCTTTGTCTGGACCCGGCATTTTGTCTCAATTTTGTCTTGTCTGAATACCTAAAATTTTGTCGCAATTTTGTCGTGTTTCTGTCTCAAAATCGTGTTCACTTTTTGTCTGCTTGGTCTGAACCCGGCATAAGATTCGTCAATTTATCGACAACTTATTGTTCACGGAGGTTTTCTTTGCTTGTTAAACTACTGAATCACACAGAACACTCAAAATTGACTGTCGTTAACAACAGCTCTGGACAGACGGACAAATCTCTGGTCCAAAAAACCTCTATAGACATTTTCTATTAGAGCCTTTGTTTTCAAGATACAGGGTGTTAAACTTGTAGATCGCATACGCATTTTGCCATTAAGGTTGCGTCTCTATCTATAATTTCTCACTCAACGGTATGATGCAAGTGTATGGAATAAATTCATTATTTCAAAAATGGATGACTTTAAAAAAAAATCCTAACACACGTTAATATAATAATATTGAAAATGTATATCACCAGGTGTGTGATATATACATTTAAAAAGTGTTACGTCACCAGTGTTTTTCATATAGTAACGCATAAATTCATTATTAGCTAAATAAACAATATTAAAAATTCCCGAAACAGGCCGATTTTTTATTTTAATTTACAGTTTTTTCAATTAATAATTTACTATACAGGGTGACCTACCTTCGAGTAATCTCGTCATAGTCGTTTTTTTTTAAATTTTTTTAATATGTCACAAGTTGCTTCAAATTGGTACAGGGTGGGCAACGATACCAAAATTACAAGTTATTTACAAATGAATATAAATGTACTAAAAATTAAATGAAATTATGTATTGTTCTTACAACTACTTTGATAAACTATTAAAAAAAAATACGCTAAACACGTTTATTAGTGATGATGTTCCGTCTCAGCCATGAATTGGCTGAAGACGACGTTGACCGAAAAACTGATTTCTGCGCGTATATGTTGCACCAAAATAATCGAAATAGCAATTTCATTGCTAACGTTTAATTTTCCGCAGAGATAACGTAACCTCATAATTTTCCAAAATCAAATTAAATATATTGCCTTATCAGTACCTATTTTATGGTAAAATTCGACAACACGACAACGTAGTCGAACGTAAAATCCAAAACGACAAAAGTAAGTGGCAACATTACAGTGACGGGACGCGTAATAGTCGCGTATCTATGAAGATCAAATTATTTCTGGGAATCCCAGACTGCCGATGCCGTCGCCGTGATCTATTGTTATTGGTATTCTACTATAGTCGAGATTAGAGTAAACTATAAAAGTGGTGTTTTTTAGTTCATTCTGTTATACTTTGATACTATTATTATTATGAGTGGTTTACGAATAAAATATTTAAGTGGATCACAGAAAAGAAAACCGAATGAAATAAAGGAAGAAGAGAAAAAAAACTGGTCAAAATTGATAGTTTTTTTCTATATTTAAAAAAGTCTGAAATGGGATTCAAATCATAATAATATTTTTAGAGTTAATGTGTTTTATTTGTTTATTTTTGTTATATTAAAAGAATTATTATTGTGTTAGTTATAAATGCTTTATTTTTGTTACAATTTTGTGTTAGTAATGTTTATTAAATAAAGTTATAATGTTATGTTCTGTAATTTTCCAAACCTAAACCAGAACTCATATTGGCCATATACTATCGCTGGAATTTGGTACCTTTATGACGCTATGAAATATGAATTTTATTAATTAGAATTCTTATTCTTCAAAAAGTCGAAAGAAAAAAAATCAAAATAGAAAGGTGAAGTCACACCAAATTTTTTCTATCTATAAACCGATTTGAAATATCACCGCAGACAGTAGTTTTGTTGTCACCCAGTATAGGCAGTATATTAATTTTTTTTGATGTAGAGGGGGGCCCTTTGAAAAAAATTGCAGGGGGGCCCCCCCGAAGACCTTGGCACGCCACTGGTTGGTTCATTTTTTTAATGAAAATTTGACAGGAGCATTTTGATATCTGAATTTAGCGATGTATAACTTTCTATTAAATTTTTGTAAACACTCTTGGTATTGTTGTCCATCCTGTACCAATTTGAATCAGCTCAGCAAAGGAAATCTGGAAATGGGGGAAAAATGGGGTTATTCCATTAAAAAAAACCGGTGACGACGTCATTTCTCGAAGGTAGGCCACCCTGTATTTTAAATTATTATTCGAAAAAACAGTAAATTAAATAAAACATCGACCTGTATCGGGAATTTTTAATAATATTGTTTATTTAGTTAATAATGAACTTATGGACGCACTGTATAGTTGTTTCATAAAAAATCATTTGTCTTGTCGACAACACTATTTTAAGAATACGGGGCCCTTATGAAAAGTTAGGAAAAGCAAAATTGTGATTATACAACAGATCCTCTGGATAAAGTGACACCACTTATAAATATTTGATTGTAGAAAAATTACTGAATATTGAATGAAATTTTTTCAACAATTTTTGAATATACTTTCTGAAGGAATAAACAATTTCTTTATTTTATGGTCAGACCTAAAGAAATAACATTTTAAAAACTTAAAATTCAGATTAGATGAGTCCGATATCTTTTATTATTGTAGCTATTATTTTACAGACGGACGGCAAGACTACAGCCTTCGGAGAAAATTTCCAAGAAGTGGCACAGTACTGTTACGATATGCATCCAGATAAACTAGTTGGAGTAGGGGTAAACTGCACGGCCCCAAGACTTATAGAACCCCTTATATCAGGGATCAATAAAAATAGGAAAGATAAACCGATACCCCTTGTAGTTTACCCCAACAGTGGAGAAAGCTACAACGTGGAATTAGGGTAAGAAATAGGAGGGGTATGGTATGCCTTCCCTGTTACAAGTATATCTTCCTTGTAATAAGTACGATTTCCATAAGTATCTTCAAATAATTGTACTTAATTCTTTTTCAGGTGGGTAAATAGAGACAAATGTGAACCAGTGGAAACGTACGTCCACAAGTGGCTGGATTTGGGCGTGACATGGGTGGGAGGTTGCTGCAGAACGTATGCAATTGATGTAACTAGAATCCGTAGGGAGGTCGAATTGTGGAAACAGAAACAAACAAATTAAAAAGTTACCATGCACTCTAAAAATATATGTAATTTAATGTACATTTGCTCTGAAAGAAAATATTTTTTAATTCCCTTCACAGGTAATTATATGTATCTATATTTTGCGGAAGTATATATCCTCTGTAAAAAATGATATAAGAGGTACTAATATACTGGGTGATTCAAAAAACTGCTAAACAGTTTTAGAGCAGAAAGTATGTCAAAGGTTAAAGCAAAAATTTCTAATAAACATGGGGTTGTAGCTGGCTCCTTAACGTTGAAGTTTCTTTAAATTTATACGTCATCTTCGATAATTCCAAAACGCCTTAACATTGCAGTCTCAACCACATGCATTTAGCACCCAAAAACTAATTATTTAATGTACTACTCAATATTTTACCAACAAGTAGAGGCGAAGGCAGATAAAATAGAACCAACATAATTATTTTAAACGTGTTTTATTTAAAAATGGTTGACTCTCAAAATTTTCCAAAACATGAGTTTGATAGATAATTGAACACTATAAGGAAATTGCATACATTTAACAAAATTAACAGTGGTGTAAGAAATATTTTTAAAAAAGTATGTCGCTTCCGCCTCTACACCCCTGTTGTTCGTATAATACCTATAGACTAGTTCAAATAATTAGTCTAAGTACTAACTGCACGTGGCAAATTTGAGATAATGTATAAATCTAATTCAATCTTAACACCCTGTATCTCGTTGAGGAATCATCTGCGACCGCAAGTGTATATTAGAAATATTTGCTTTAACTTTTGATATACTTTCTGTCCTCAAACTGTGTGAGCGGGTTTTTTAATCACCCTGTATATCTTCTGGACTTTTTAAAAAATATTGTGGTATAGTTATTTATTTATCAAAATTTATATAGAGGGCAATTAAAAAAGTATTTTTTTCTCATTTGATGTCTCTGTACCTACCTTAATATCATTACACTGAGCCTTATTTAGTAATTTGTAATATACTTTCTAGTTTCCTTAAGTTGTACACATTTTTAATAACTGCATTTGACTGAACCTGTATGGTACAATTATTCACTCACAATGTACAATTTTAGAAGTACATTTAATCGTAAGTCTGTATGTACCTTATGTTTATATGATAATAATTGGTCATAATTTTTTAGAACTCATTTATGTATAAAAATATCTGTAAAAATGTTTTATATAATATATTTTAATAAATGTGTATGATGTTTGGTTGTTTACAATTTTTGGGAATGAAGATCTCTATATGTGCCAGTTTTGTTAATAAACTATTACTTAAGTTTTTCTCCGTTTTACTATACATAAACTAATATTATTTTATCCTTTTTACATTTATTTGTTTTTATCCAACAATATAATTACAACTTATTTGTTCATCATACCATATGTCAAATATGTGTACCTGTATTGAACTGGAGAAAATATTTAATACAGTTCTTCAATCACATATCACACATAAATATAAGTAGCAACAAACACTTCCACCATTAAGGGTCTATTCCATTTACTGTATATCTGCACCTTTAATAAAAAATTATGAGAGTATCACGTAGCAGAACCGGGAGGTATACTCGAAACTTGCATTTGTCCGCCACCAGCTTGGCCAGGTAAACTCCTTTGTGCTGTCCTACCTTGAAGATGCTTCACTTTAATCCTGTCTAATTCGTTAACTCTAGATCTAGCATGTTCCAATCGGTGCCACGCCATTTGCAACACCTTCTGAGAAGCATAACCTGAACCCTCATGCGGTTGTCCAGTCGATACCTGAGTCAAATAATTGATCTGATCTGTTAATTTGTTTTCGACAGTTGATAATGTTTTGAGAAACATTTGTGTATGATTTTCGGCTTGTTTTAAGCTGGATTTTTCCTTGCTCAGTTCAACAAACACTTGCCCTAATGAAAAGAGAGGTTAGTTACATTTGGTTTTTTACATTATAATTATTACCTGCACTATGTAAGCATGTTATTATATCTTTTTCTATTGAATCCAAAACTTGAATACGCTCCATAGGGGCTGTCATTTTGCCTTATCAACTGTTATTTGCTGCAGCTGTATAAATGATTGCAATATTGCAAATATCACAAGAATCCTAAACACAGAACCCTAGATAAAATTATCACAAAACAATAGGGGGAATGGGGGGTGGGGGGTGTTTCGTGTCCACCACAAAACACAAGACAGCAGATCAGAAACACCACCTCACCACCACAGACCACTAGCGCTTCTTGTTCGGTTCTGCTTTTTAACTGCTCCTGAATTATGCAATTGGAACGCGTCGGAAGCATTTCCTAAAATAAAACTGAATGGGAAGCAAAATCTAAATAAAGAATACATACTTACCATAACAAAGATATCCATTGTAACTAATTGTAAATATTCTAATAGATAATAAAAATATATTACAGTAACCTCAATTTTGAAATGGAGTATAAAACTCCACAAAAATTGGTAGAGCACAAGAGGGCAAGGGAAAACGATAAGGACTACTTCAAGAGTAAAATGTTCTCTATTATTGGATCGCGAAAAATAAAATTGAGTACTTCAGTAGTTCTCCAGGAGCGCTCCTCTTGCCAATTGAAAGCAGCTATTGAATAGAAAGAATCGTCATAATCAGAAACAAATAATTGCACTAGCGCTAGTGCCGTTTTCCTTTCGGCATAGTATATAGCACCAGTACTGAGTACAACTACAGGAAATAGTGAGTTCCTACGTTTTCTATATACATACGACGTTTGTAATCTCTAATCTAGCAAACAACTAAAGACATAAAACTAAAACAACAATATAACTAAAACTCACGGGTCGGAGCCATCGGGGCCAGGTGACGTCACAAAATTCCCGTAAGTAAAGACAAAATTATGAAAAAAATATGTCATTTTTGAAAAATGGACTGAGATAGATTATGTCGTACCTCACAAAAGTCCTCACTTTTTATTGGTTACCTGCTGATGAATCCAACCGTACCACAACCTACAATCTTCCAAATGTCTTCTATTATTTCAAACTCAATGGTCACTGATTAATACAGAAAATTATATTATCGACAAAAATGGGTTCTTTTGAGATTTGTCATAAAGTTGTCATTCTGTTTTTGACATTGTTATTGTTTAATTATTTCATTTCTCATCAAAATATTTATTAATTTTTTAGTTAATCCAGTGCCATTTCAATTTTTATGCAAGAAGTGTTAAGAACAAGTAAGGTAAATCTCATCATGTAATCAATTTTCAACAGTTACATATTTAGAAGATTTATATTTTACACAAGTTCAGAATACTTTTGTTTATATAATTAGTGAATTTGATAACATTTGTATTAATTATTAATAGATTTTGCTGAAATATTTGTGCCAAGGGCAAGTGTGTAAGTAATAATGGGATAATTTTTTATCCCAAGTATAAACTGACTATAAATAACTTCATAGAAATCTTATAAAAAAGCTTTTTCTCCAGTAGCTGAAATCTGCTGGTAGGTGGTAAACGGAAATGGAAAGAAATAATTCGTAAGAATGTGGTTGTGCTATATTAATTCAAGAAAACTTAATGCGTTATATTTTTGGCTTTGATCCAATTTTAAACGAAAGCAAAGTATAACTACCTAACCATTTGCCAAGAATGTGACAGTACTCAAAAATTATTTTTCAACCAAATCATGGTCATAATTTTGAGCTCAGATATTTTCTCAATAAGAAAGTGTTTTAATGTGTTTTTTTTTTAAATTTAAATCAGTAACATAGTGCAGTAATTCTTTGTTTCTCAGGCTTTAATGGAACCATCATGGCTAGTGAACCGTCCATAGTTCAGGCTATTTACTCATTTAAAGGAAGTAATAATGATGAGGTAAGTCAATAATGGACTGGCCTCCATACTTTTTTAATTTAGCAATAAGTAGTTTTGGTTTGACTGATAAATTTGTTTTATACTTCAATGGCAAGTTAAATATGTAGAGTGAAATTAAACATGCACCCCTTATTCGCAGAAAAATTATAATTTACTATTATATTTTGAATATAAAACAAGAGGTTTGTTAACTTTTGCTCTATTTTAATTGTAATCTAACATGCTTATGAAGAAGTTGAACATTTTTTGTTGTATAGCTGATGTTACTAATTATAAAAATAAATGTTAATTAATATGCCGTAAAATTTTATAAAAACTTTATACTGAAATCCAGCAAAAAGAAATATATCTTAACAGTTGGACTGATCGAATGTCAGCCAGAATGTCATTTTAGGTCCTTTAGTAGATACAAAAATTGTTTTGTTCTATAAGAGCTTTAAGAATATATATAAAAGCTAATTTCAATTCCAATACTATTAACATTTCCTTAATTCTCGTGAAAGCAATAACTGGGAACATCTGTAAACAAAATTAACTTTATTGCAAAATTTATGTCTACTAAACCACTTTTATAGTTCAATGGTAAGGAAAATAGTTAAATAGTAGTCACAATATCAGTAATGTTTATTCATATTATGATTTAATTTGCAAAAAGGCATCCTAGAAATATTTTTGTCAAAACATATTTTCATCCTTAGAATTCTTATAATTCAGCTATGTTTATAGTTGTATACATGTTTGCAGTTTCACAGTTGATTTAGTTTTGGCAGTAGTAATGTATTTTGCAGTAAAATTTACCAAATATTATTACCAATTATTCACAATTTCTATAAATCCGTGAAGATTTACATAACAGTCAAAATAATTTAATTATTTGTTTATTATATGTTATTCTGTATAGTTATAATGTGATGAAATTAGAAAGTGAATTGCCATATTTTTATGAACTTTTTTTTCAGCTGTGTTTTAAGAAGGGAGATTTAATTACCGTAACACAGAAAGATGAGGGATGGTGGGAAGGCACCCTCAATGGGAAAACGGGATGGTTTCCTAGTAATTATGTAAAGGAATGTAAAGGTTCGTCAATTGTTATTATTTACATGCTGAATTTATTTCATTCGACGGTCTATGTAAATATTATAATAAATTGTAGATGCGCCTAAGCCAATTGTAAATCCACAAAATCAATACAAGAGCGTTGTCCTGAACGATTTAATAGACTCCGAAAAAGCGCACGTAACTGAATTAGAAGGCCTGGTCTCCAATTTTTTACAACCATTGGAGAAAAGTTCCATGTAAGTTTTATTTTAAACTTTCACCAATAACACTGTTATTTATTTATTTTTCTTGTCATAACTTATTTTTAGATTATCGCAAGATGAATATAAACAGTTAACTGGAAACATAACCGACGTGTTAGAAACTCATCAACAACTTTTGAGTTTAATCGAGGCCGAATCCAACAAGCCAGGAAATGAACAACGTGTTGGAAAGCTGTTCCTTACTTGGGCGCCGAAAATCAAAAATGTTCATCAGATGTACTGCTCCCTCCATCCAAGGGCCGTATGCATTTTGGACAAATATAGGCAAGTAATTAAATATTTAAAGGCATTTTTCTGTATTTATTTTTAAAAATGGGTAAAATATTCTATACGTTTTATATTAGGGAGGAACTCACTAAATACATGGAATCGAAAGGTGCAGCTAGTCCCGGAGCTCTAGTATTAACAACAATGTTAAGTAAACCTTTTAGAAGGCTAGATAAATATTCGGGGATGCTACAAGAATTAGAAAGACACGTCGAAGAGTGCCATCCTGATAGAGGTGACACGCAAAGATCCGTCAGCGTCTATAAAGATATTGCAGTGAGTTGAATAAAATCAATCAATACTTTCTAGATTTATATCTGATTATTTTTGCTTATGTCATACAAAGTTTATATATACCTAGTTATTTACCATTCTCTGAAAATAGGCGTAATAGAGGACAAGAACAATGAAATTTAGGCTGACCCTGCATCTCACTCCATTCATTCAACTTGTTACAATACACTAATTGAGATAATTCATCTAGTTCAGCGTGGTTAACGGCATGTGCACAGACATGTCTTGTCGCTTGGTTTACGTTTGTTTTTAATGCTTTATTCATATCAAGAATTAGCAGATATTGTGTAAGAGTATATAAGAGGGCTGATCATTAAGTTCCAGCACTTTTTGAATTGCGTGGCAACGGAGCGCAGTGCAATTGGTAGCATTGTTTAGCATGACTCAACCCAAGCACTGCGGTTGTTTCTGATGCTCAATTGCTTTCGTTTTCGCGAAGTTACAGCTGCTTTTGTAGAACGAGTTTTGCGTGTTTGGCGATTTTTCGATATTTTGCAATATCAATTTAATCGAAACCGGGTAAAACTTTTACTGAAACTTTGAAAATATTGCAAGAGGCGTTTGGGGAAGAATGTTTGAGTCAGGGAAGTGGAGACTGGGTGCTGCACCATGACATTGCACCAGTTCATTCTGTGTTGCTCATTGCCATGACTGTCATCCCACAGCTCCCTACTCACCAGACCTAGCCCCTGCAGACGTTTTCTTGTTTCTCAAACTCAAAAGAACTTTGAAAGGGCAGAGGTTAGACTCAATTGGAAGCATTTACGAAAAATCGCCAGTGGAGCTAAACAGCATTCCAGAAAAACAGTTCTCAACTTCCAGCAGTGGAAACGACGTTAGGAGAAGTGTATACATTGCTAAGGAAAGTACTTTGAAGGTGGCAATGTTGATTGATTTATAATATTTTTAAAGTTTTTAAGCATTAGTCCTGGAACTTTTTGATCACCCCTCGTATATTTTTATGAAGCATTTTTCGGACTCTAGTTCAGTGTGGTTAACGGCACGTGCGCGGACACGCCTTGTCGATTGGTATACATTGTTTTTTAATGCTTTACTGAAATCAAGAATTAGCAGATATTGTGTAAGAGTATGTGTACTATACGCTCATTGCCAACGGCTCCGATTAGGCAGATGGTTCATTGTATAATAATGAATTATAATTTAAATTATTATTTTTTTTTTTATTTAAAAAGTTGTGATATTTTAGTTCACAGGTTGGTTAATGAAAATTTTTCACATCTAGGTAGCTTCTATATAAACTTTGTATCTTATTTATTTATAATACTAAATACAATTAACATATTCCTTAGACAACATGCTCGGCGATTAGAAGGCAAAAAGAACTAGAACTCCAAGTACTAACTGGTCCCGTTCGCGGTTGGGAGGGCCCTAGTTTAATCTCTCTAGGCGACATAATATATATGGGTTCCGTGGCCGTCGGTCCGCAGCACCACGACAGATATTTTGTGCTGTTTCCCACGACTTTGGTCATACTATCTGTTAGTCACAGGCTGAGCGCATTTATATACGAGGTAGGTGATAAGGCTATCTCCGTTTAAGGGATTAAGATCCTTATCAGCTGTAAATTCAAATGTTTAGATACAGAAACAAATATAAAAATAATACAGATAAATTGCTTCATTATCTTCATCATGTAGGGGAAACTGTTCCTGTCCGGATTGACGGTGACCAGGCTCGAGGACAATGAACAGTACAAGAACGCTTTTGAGATAAGTGCGCCTATGATCGATAAACGAGTGGCGGTGTGTCAGAGCAAAGAAGAGGCTGACCATTGGGTGGAGCTGTTGAGGAAACAGATGCCCAGGTCCTCCACTGCGTCCACCATCAGCCAGAAAGTGGCGCCATCTCAGGCGCAGTTTGTTCCGCAACCCCCACCGCACGTAAGTACAACATATTTGTCCTTTCAATTAAAATAACATTCTTAAAATTATTTTATGCAATATTTTACATAGTTTCCACATAAAACAACATATATTTTTTGTTTGATTTTTCGTTTATGTTTTTTTTTGTCCATATTTAAGTACCGATTTATTTAATAATGTTTAGAGCTTGGTGTAACTTTTGTTTTAATTACCAGTATGTATTTTTTACATCAAGATGTTAATAATCATAATCATTGAGCTTTTTCTTCGAAATATACAGTATGTCCACAGTTAGGGTGAATAAGGGGGAAGAAACTTTTATTCATCTTTCATAAAAAAATCCTGACAAAAAATTTAGTTTCTTTTTAAAATATGGTCATTTTGGAGAAGTTTATGTTTGTATGCAGGGGGTGTTCTGGGAAGGGAAAATGCTGTTAAGAAAATTTATTTAAAATTAAAATGTCTGAAAATATCAATTTATAGATAATTTGACCAACTTTTACAAAAAAATCATTTTTGAAAAAAAATTTTTAATTGATATATTTTTATTTTAACACAGTCTAACCAGGCCGATTTGTCCATAAATTGAAGAAATTGAGAAAACTTTTAATTGCAAATAACGGCACAACAATAGTATTTTTTATGGTATCCAAAAGTGCAGTTTACAATTTTTTTTACTGTCATTTCATTTTGCATTTATTCCAGATGCCTATTTTTTGTGCCTAGTATATTCCATATATTTTCTCGTTATATCTCCTAACATAGCCATCCCCCGTCTTTCCCCTAGGATCCTTCTTAAGATCTTCCTTTCCCACCTCAACAGGTTTTCTCTAGGTTTCTTATTGAAAGTCCAGGTTTTACCGCCATATGGCACCATTGGCCTTATTATTTTGTACATTCTAAATTTTACTTTACTGTTTACTTTTATCCTATAAATTTCTTGTTCCTCTTCCGGCGCCCCCAAATACACATCTTGTGCTTCTATCTTTTTTGCTCTCCTATTCTCAAAAGCTTACTTTTCTCTTGCTTTATCTGCAGTCCCACTTTATTTGCTTCCTTCATCAGCTTTCTCGTTACCTTTTCTAATTCCCTACTATCTTTTGCAGTTACTGCCACATTATCTGCATAACTTACTATTTGTTGAATTTTAAACAACTTTGTGTCTTTCTCTGGTCAGCTGCCTATCTCTTATAACCTTTTCTAGTACTTAATTTAAAAAAAAAACTATTCAGAATGGGTCTCCTTGTTTAGTCCTGTGTCAATAGTAAAATCTTCTGTGCATTCACCTTTTATTCAGACTTTGCTTTTCGTATTTTTGAATGTCATTTTCTATAGTCTAATCAGTTCATTTGCTTTTTGTTTGATTATTATACTTAATTTATTTTTTCTACGTTCATGCAAAAAACAAAACTTTATTGAACTATATTTAGTGGAAAAAGTGGTTCTTTATTGCACTAGTGCAATAAAATGTTTATTGCATTCATCTGTCATTCTACTACAGCGTTTTGTCATTATGACAAACATAAACGTTCAAATCGATGTCACATTTTCCTAGACTTACTGTCATCTAAATAATATTTTTCGGTTTTTGCATAAATGTAGAAAAAATATTGTATGCAACTCGTATAAAAAGTGCTTATTTCACGTAGGACACTTACTTTTTGTGCTTGTTGCATAAATAACTATTATTACTGTCATATTGTTTTAAAATTGTTATAATTATAGCATCTCTCCGATCGTCAGGCATACATTCTCGTCTTCAAATTTTTAGTATCATATTGTATATTCTTTGCCTAAAATCTTCTCCTGCATACTTAAACTTCTATGATTTTGTCTGTTTTCGTTTTTGTAGATTCATGTACTTCCACTTCCTCTTCGCTTTCCAGTACTATATTTCTTCTCGTTCTCTCCCCGTCCCTTTCATTCTCGTTGTCACATCTCTGCAAAATATTGCCTTCATCTCTCTTCTGCTTCTTCTTCTATTAAATTGTGTCTTGCACCTTTCAGATAACTTCTCCCTTTCTCTTTTTTTTTCAACAATAAACTTTCCAAAAAATTAAGAGTTTTGTTGGCTCTAACTGTGCACATACTGTATAATCATAATTATTACAACACTAAAGTTGTCTGTTAAATTCCTCTGAAGTAACAGTTTTTTTTTATATTTCTACAGCTCAACCGCCTAAACCAAAGAGGTTATTCTAACCGAACGTCAGTATTGAGTTATAACATTGATCTCCGCTATAAACCTACTTACCCCCCAGAAAACTACCCTCCCGCGGCACCTTACGCTGCCCTAACAAAGTTGTTTCATAAACAGATTAAAACCAAGGTGTTAAATAGGCAATTACTAAAGCAATTGTTATATTCCGAGTATTTAAACAAAAGTAATTTACATTTAGTGAAAATTAGGCATCACGTGACCGAAATTAGCATAATGACCAGGGACATTCATTGCCGGGACAGTGTTATCGAGTGTGACAGTGACACCGACACTTCTGAAGCTGAATCCAGAGGGAGCCACATCAAAAGGCAAAATGCCGTGGACTCTTCGTCTTCCGACGACGATTCCAGTAGTTCTAGTAACCCGTTTGGCTATATACGGTATTATAATCCTCAAACGGGGTCGGGGCATGAGGTAACAAAATATGAAAGTTTTATTGACTACGGTGAACAGTTTTCAACAAATACTGGACCTAAAGTGGTAGTAGACATGCCAAAGAAACCAAGCATCCTTTTAGTGTCTACCGCGAACGTGTTATTGCAGAAACAGTACTCTGAGGAGTCCGAAGCCAGTTCTTGTTTCCCTGAACCGAAACCGTATATGGCTTGTGAGGATTTAACACATCTTGATGAAAATGCAGCGCTAGGTACTCTGCATGTACCCGAAAAGTACGTGCCTACTACAAGGCAAAGCTGTCCGACTAAATTAGTGGGCAATAAATTCAATCAGAGCAGTTTAACTACAATTTATATACCCTCCTGGTCGAATAGTGATAGTAGTGTAGCGTGTAAGAGCAAATCAAACGAAGATATCGCAAAACGAAAGAGTACAAATTCCAAAAACGATTCCAGTTGCAGCACTACCACCCACTCTAGTAGTTTGGAACTGCCCGTAAACACCCTACCTCTACCCGACAATATGGTAGCTGAATTACTGTACAATTTTGATGGAGAATTCACGAAATCGGAATCCATGGAAAGTGATTTTACTGAGCATTCCTCGAAAACTGTCATAAAACCCCCTACGATGTTCGAAGGCAAAGTGGAAGAAGACGTTAAAGTCGTTCCGCAGACAGTAAGCTTAAATTTAGAAAACGTAGGATTCCGTAAGCACAGTATTAACTCAGACAAGCCGAAAAGAAGGAGTAGTATCCAGATTAACCCTCAAGATCTCAAGAAAAATAGTGATATGAGACGATGCATCAGTTCGAAATTCCTTCAAATGTCCAACCCCACAACGTCAAGGCAGTCCTTTTGCAGGTGCTGCAGGGAATCCTGCCACAGCCCAAGATCGTCAGACTCGGGGATGGCCGGCAGTTGCACTTTAATCTCGCCCGATATAGCCAACGATTTAGCGTCGTGTTCTGCACAAGAACGTTGTAGTACGGATATGGCCAATTTATTCCATAAATATAATAACTTTGGCCAGTTTGACGGTGACACGAACCTTATATCTCTAAGCGATATCGAAGCTAGGGATTTCGAATCTCAGTGTCCCTGTACCTCGCCGTTTGGCTCAACGCCGCGCACCTCGGGTCAAGACTGTGTTAACGAGAACGTACTGACAGGATCTCGCGATAGCTTAAGAACTTCGGTGACTTCCAGTATTGATATCAACCCTAAAACGTGGGGATCTCAACCCAAACTCCATTCCAAAGTATTCATAGAACCTAAAGTTGTTCCGAACCCCGACATGGAAGAGTGGAAGAGCGGCCCTCAAAAGTCTCACTCTACAAGTTGTTTGTTGGAAGAGGGGCAAGATGACGATGAAGTGGCAGAGAACGAAGATGAAGGTCCTCTTATATATAAATCCGGATTATACGCGCATTGGTGGCTGAAAGCCAAAATTCCAGCCAGTGTCGTTAAGGGGATATACATGGACTCTCGATCACCTACTACAGGCAAGGGCATGTGTTCCGAGCATTGGTTTTTAGTTTTTTCTTGTGACAAGTTAGCTTTATGATGACTAAATTTCCTAACAGTGTGCTTGTGTGTTTTAGCCCTTGCCTGTACATCTAACTTTGCAATAAATTGTCATATTCATTATACGTCTAACCGTACCATCTCTACCTACATCTCACCCACTGCTACACTCGTACTTGCACAACTAAACCTTGGTGTAATACAACTTGGTTATTTCCTTGTATATTTTTGTAAATAAAATGTATTTTGAAAAATGTAAATATGTACTGCAGATTTATTCAGGGTTATTCCATTTTTTCGTCAATTTTTAGGAACAGGTGTTTTTTATGACTTTTTTTATATTCTTTGTTCCTCATCATTCCTCACTACTGGACTAGTGTCACGCTAGTTGAGAGTGCATACTAGCGAATTCTGGCTTATATTGTCAAATTTTATAATTTCAGCGATTGGTGAAGAATTTTACTGTTAAACACAACATAGTCAATGACCAAATATATCAGATGGCGACATATTTGGTCATTCTTGTTTCCCCGAATTATTGGTGACCATTTGTTTATTTGCCTGTCTACTACCATACTGGCAAAAACTATTTATTATTATTTAGAGTATCTGCTGATTCTACAATAAAAAAAGAACATTCTCGAGTTTTTCCCATAAATCTGTTTCTAAATAAACTATTTTTCATTTCTCTAGAAAATTTTAAAATGAAGTAATATTCAGAGTAATCTATTTAAAAAAACTTTAATGAAAAATAATTTTAAAATAGTTACTAAAATTTATAAGAAGCAACTTTTAATTGAAACATTGTTGTCATATTATTGTTACTAGGATACAGGAGAAAAGGTACTTTTTAATTTTGGAAAAAATTTTGTTGAATTGCAGTTATTTATTAAGGAAACAGATAGAGAAAAAACTTGAGCATTTTTGTTTATTGTAAAGACTGGTCAATATGTGTACAAAAATAATTTTTGTATTTTGCCAAAGCATATTTTTTTGTTTTTCAATAAGACTACAACACTTATAAAAACTAAAAATAAATTTAAAATATACTTGAAAAGTTGTTTTACCAGTAATAACTGTATTTAAATTTCATTGTTTAAACATTATGCATCTAGAAAATATGCCTCAAAAATGTTTTTAGGAAAAAATCACTAAAATTGAAAATTTTTGAATATCGTATACAATAATCTACCTGTCCCAAAGTTTGACAAAAAAATCTAATTTCCCTGTGTATAGCGGTTTTTATTTCAATCATTGGATTGATTTATTGAGAAAAATTGTTTAGTTCAAAATAGTTTTCTAATATATCGTGTTTTACTTTGATTTATCTGATCCTTCCATTTTCTATATTAATTTTGTAAATACACGGACTCTATAAAGTAAAATACAAATTATATTTTAAACCAATATATTATTTTCATGTACTTGTCTACAGATGTCTCCACTAGTAGCAGGCGGGCCAACGAGCCTCACAAATAACCGTCAGGGCGGCATAAACAGCATCCGCTCCACGCCCACTCCACCACCGCACGGCAACGCTAACAACAACCGTGTGTGGTCTTCCATTTGCTTAAGGCCTACTCCTCCCCTGCGCCCCTGCCTTGCCCTAGGTAGTACGCCCAACGGACCATATTCACGATATAGCCGGAAACCGATGACTTACAAAGAAGACGGACTGATCCTCGAAGTGATCGAGGCCTACTGTTCAGCTACAAAGCCCAGAAGCACTGTTAATTCAGGTAGGCACGCTACTTCTATTAAGGCTTTGCCTTGGTTTCTTCACTATATCTTTCGACTTGTTTTTTTTTGCAAGCTAAGAATGGTAAAAGTTTTTTTATATGTTTTTCTACTGAATCTTGTGATATCACTGAAGAATTTATAAGTTACCAACTTGTATTTTCAAAAATGTTGAAATAGCATTTTTACCTTTTAAATTATGTTTATTTGAACATAATCTATATAAAATTTAATTTTTTTTATTAGTACTCTATTTCGCTTATTTAAAGCACGCCTCAGCATTTTTAAATCCAACTTTCAAAAATGAGTGTATTTTAAAGTTACCATGGCAAAATCAACTACCCAAGAAATGTGTAGTCTAAATGTCACCTTTTGAATTATTGATCTGACAGGAGTACTTTATAGCGTCAAATGAAATAATATTATTTTTTATTATTTACCTTATTTTTTTAAATGAATGTGAAAGGTACAGTTGGTGTTGTTTGAAATATTAACACCTCAGTTTTTTAAATCGAAGTAAATGCTGGTCAAATTAATACTGCTGACATTCTCGGAAGTCAATGAGGTTGCACTTCTATTGATGGCACTCCCAATAATGTTTGAAACATTCTACTTATTGCTCTTCAATGTAACCAGTCGCCACACCTGCTGATTTTCATCCTACTTGTCGCTGAACTTGATCTATTGTCATGCTACTATTCGCTATAATGGTAACAAATGTATGTCAAAACACATGTCAAGTGTATTTCTGAGGATCGTCCAATTTAAGATAACATGCAATTTGCAAGAGACATGATTCAAATGTATTAATACCAATCACTTGATTGGTGCACTTCTCCTTATCATACCATAAGAAAACTTGGGCTGTACTTACAGTTTGGGGATGCAATGATAAATACTGCTTCATCAAACACAGATAACTAATTCCGTCACTATCTGCAACAGTAAAATGTCGAACCTTCACCGTCTTAGATGGTCGGATAGTAATAACCAATACGCTTCCTTCTTCCTTGATGTCATGTAAGAACCAAATATATCACAAATGACTACCACCTTCAAAAATAAATACGTATTGTCCGGTGCATCTGTGAAAAACTACTGCAAATCATCTGCGTATGATAATATTTAATTTTTTTTATTTCCCCAAGCATCCTGAAAGAAAAATACATGTATAAGATATGTATGAATTACAGTTACCAGTTTCTGTAATTTTTTATTTAATTATAAAGTATTGTGCTGTGTTAGTTAAAATGTGTATAATGCCTTATAAGTTCAATAATGCATTTTGAAGGTGTCAGCAATGAAAATATAGTGTAGGCTTTGTCGGAGAGCATAAATTTGCTAAACTAACACCTGCAGAGTTCTTTAGGTGTATATGAATATGTGATTCGCATTTTGCTGCCTCCGTCTAGTAGATGTAATCATTAACTATAGAAATATTATAAAGTGTAAGAAGATGTCATTTTATGAACTTTCTTCCACAATGATATTTGGGACAAAACTGCAGATACTTATATGTTGTGAACTGTGTGCGGTGACGAAGCGGTCTCCCTTCAAGCCCCGCTCATGTGTAGTGTAGTGAAGAGGGGAGGCCGAACGCGGAGCGCGGAGTGTTGCGTTTCAGTCAGTCGAACAATAAACGTTAAAGGGAATGCATCGCTCCAACTTGCCTTCAGCGAACTATTATTTGTTTTGTGAAGAATTCCTGTTCTGTTAACATAATCTCCTTATGTCAGTTTATGAACACTTTATTATTTAATAAAGGTATTTCTTTTGCAATCATCACAATCACTTATTCTGCTGCAGTGAGAAGTATAGTTCTCACATTATAATGTTATGTATGTTATAATTAATATCTACAATTAGATGGACAAAAGAGATATATATTTTATTTAGTTCCACAATTTCAGCTTGTGTAAGTACGGAGAATGATGAAATGAAAAATAAAAATATTTTTTTTCATATTTCTTCAGTTGACGTAATACTCAAACTGCACATTAAAATACTGGTTCTTAATGTTGCCGATGTTACCTGTACCAAATTCCAATTCACCTAATGTCAATAATATTTAAAATATGCAAAATTTTATAAACTAATATACGTATCAGGCTATTCTAATGCATTTAAGAAATATCTAGCACAGCAATATTATATTTAACCCTGGTATATGCTCGATGGTAGCTAATGTGATGTAGAACTTGTTGATATCCCTTGTAACACACCTATTAAGTTGATTTACGACGACGAACTTTTTATATTTAAGCTGTGAATACGACCTCTTTACCTGACAGGACAATGTTTTAGGAATACACAGCCTGGGAACTTTATATAAAACATAAAATTAATTATTATTTGTTAATAATTGTAAAAATAAAATGTAATTTGTTTAATGTTTTACTTCAAGTTCTGAAGTTTTAGTGACGGAAACAAGTAAATTATTAAAAATTATTGAATTTTTGTGTTGCTAAAATGATTCTAGTGATTTAGAATTATAAAATGTTTAAAATAAATTACTCAGTATTATCAATTGCATAATTTTGCAAATTGCATGGGAAATTCCTGTTTGAACTACATAAAATTGAAAAAAAGGAGAAATCATAACTTTACTTAATTTTTACAAGTCTAAAGTGAATTTGTGTTTACAATATTTATTTTGCAATACCTATGACAATTAAATGATTTCACAAGTTTCAAGAGAAAATTGAGGAGTATGTCTGACTTACGATTCAACGTGGAAGAAATAGTACCTAATGCATATTTTTTTTTGCCATTCTCAGCAGTAGCACTGAACTATTTCTCCTAAACTGTAAACTTTGTTTCATCCTTGGCGGTTGGCGAAAGCAGTGGAACTACTAACTGGCGGTAACGTACAAATGCATGACAAACTAGCACGTTCGCATAGGTCTAGCTTGGATCTGATCCGTTCTTCATCCACAATAATAACACAGCCGTCGCAACCACATAATTACCGGCCGCACGCACCCAGGGCCTCCACTTGGTGCTGCGGCTCGTTCGTCGTACGCCAGTTACGCAAAACTCAGCATTTAGAATAGAAACACGTCTTCTCTTTGAACTTGCCCCCCCCTAAATTTTAGGAATTATTTGTTGTTTCTAGTCAAAAACTAAAATGTTGTATGTAAAACATATAGTATTTCATGAAAATATTTGAATAAATTTGATAAATTATTTTGACATGTTTTTGATGTCATTTAAAAAACGTGATATAAAATTTTATTATATGTTGCACGAGGGGATAGATTTAACGTTCAAACTGTAATTATTTAACGGTATCTGACAAGAAAATATTACCAAGTCATGTAAAACCAAAAATTATATTCATAGAATAAGGGGATCTTTAAAAAAGTTTGCTAAATGTACAACAGATGATTATCGATGGTGTAAAAAAAAATTATATATACAGGGCGTATATTAATTTGGAAGTCAGAAACACCTGCAATTATGAAAGTTTTATTTTGCAAACGAAAAATAAATTTGTTACTACAACATTTCGATCCTGTCGGTCTTATTTTAATTAGTTATTATCATTATTAGCTTAAAGCTGGACAGTAAAACTTTATGTATTGAAAATATTATTCTGATGTATTAATTTAAATAAAATTGTTTAGTTTTAAATTAGCTAAATCAGAACAATATTTACCAGTTGCAATTCTTAAAACTGACCACTACTTTATGTTGTTAATATGGTTTTCATTTTTTTTTTTTTGCATATGGTATATGTACAGGGTGTCTGGAATATAAGTACGCTATGTACAGAAAACAAATTAGGCTGAGTATTTACTTAACTTGTGCGATAGTTTGTAATTTTGTAACATTGTTTTGTATTTTATTGCAGTTATATATTTATTTTTGAAATCTATTTGTAGAAAAACCAAGTAATTTTCAATTTTTCTTCATGTATTCATAATAAGTATTTTAATTTTTAGTTTGAACTCCCAATACTTTACGCATTTTCCTAATTACATTTTAAATACTATAAATGAAATTAATGGCTTTTCCCATTATAATATAATCATTTGACAGGGGAAATAAATAATATTGCTGATTTTGCAAAAGTACAGTATTACAAAAACAATTGAAAAAAATAGATTAGATTTTTTTTAATATTGACTTTGTTTCTGTTGATATCTAAATTCAGTTAATTTATAAACATTAAGGAAACGGTAGTTATTAAATATGGAACTTAGTATAGAGCTTTTCTTTCTACAGACTAGAAAATTTTACAAGAAAACAAACATTTTTTGGTGAAAATTTGATATAGGTATATATGTCAAAAAATGTATTTGTTGAAGTGCCTCATCAATTTAAATACTATAATTTTATCAAATTTATACCTTACCTTACTTTAAATTTTTTTAAAACTTAATCTTCAACCTTTCTTTAAATATATGTATTCCTAAAAATAAGTCCCAAAATCTTATTTTAGCTGTGCTCCAGTGCCTTAATAAATTTAAATACTATTTTTATATTTATAATATTTATTCCAATATTTGTTTCTTTTTACTAGATTGATTTTAAAATTAAATAAATTATTAAATATATTAGTATGTATAGTAATTTGAAACACTGCCCCTCCAATATTTGTTAATATACCTTTATGATTAAATTTGTTAATTGAGATGCAGGAAGTTTAATACTGTGATGTTACAAAAATTAATAAAGTATCACCAAACCTTTAATTGTGATTTAAATAAAAATAGTTATATAAAATTAACCGTTACATACAAATTTTATAATGAATACTGTAATAGTCGCAAAAAAATTGTTGCTTCTTGTTAGTTCACTTTTTATTTGAAAATTTTAAAAAAATTATATTACAGGAAACTTCCTAACTGTAACATTCAATGTTGTTATAGTTATTTTAAAAATATGTTCGCATTAACTTTTTTTGAATTACAGCACTACTAATGCATGAAATACTTTAACCTTATAAATTCCAATAACTATTTTTGCTTTTTTTGTATTATATTTTATTATTTGAAAATGAAAATTGTACGTTTTTCATATTGTGATTCCTATTTATGTTTTTTTGTGTGAAATTATTTTATAAATTTAGTCTGTTTCAAAAACTAATAAAAAATTATGTGTATATGTGTAGTTTGTCCTGCATTGTATGAACGTATTTCCATTTTCCGTAGATTTTGCTTTATTTTTTTAATTCGTTTTTTCAGTTAATGTAACAGATGGGCCTAAATCCGATATAAATAAGGCCATACCGGAAGCCATAAATTTGCTGCAATCGAAATTGAACATTTTAGAGTATAATGTGGCGGCACTATCGTCGCAACTAAGTGAAGAAAAAGAAGCCCGTTTTGCCCTGCAGACAATCGTTAAAAATTACCTAACAACGAATTGCAAAGACTTAGACAGTATCGAATGGCCTACCATGGAGAGCAATATTTAACCTGAATCAATGTATATTTTTCTAGAAATATATCGATCCTTGTGTTCATTATTTATATTTATTGTGTAAGCTTCTAGTGTAATAAAAATTGTTAACAGAAATAAAGTGTTGTTTATATTACAGATCTAGCTGTTTGAGTTTTCAGAAAACGTCGAAATCTTGAAGAAATGATGGTTTACTCGTTTGAAAATAAATGCGAAAAAAGAAAGATTGTAAATAGAAACCAAGGAAAGTATCAAGTAAGTTGTAGTTTATTGTTATTATTTTGGTATTTTTGCCAAATATGTCAACTTTTCGGAAAACCTCGAACACTCTATATATAGAATCTGTATTCATATGAATGTTTTTCTTATTTTAGTCTGATAAACATGCACAAAGCTTTTTAAATACCCTACAAGGTGTTTCAGCCATAATGTCATTTTTAAAAAAAGACAAAAATGAGCATTATATGAATACACTGTTCAAAAAATTTAATCCATAATTAATTACATACCTAAATAGTGAGGTAAATAACTAATACTCATAAGAGGGCTGAAAAGTTTTTATATTTAATAACTGACTGAGTAATGCAAAAACCCTCATGTCAAAAAAAAAACAATCCGACACATTTAGTGATAAGCAATCCGGCAACAGTAAATCTTGACCTACCGTGTTATTAGATCAGTAATGTAGTTTTTACTGCGTATTCAATGACAAAGAGTAGACCTGTTTTTACCTAAGAACATGAAAGGTATTTTACCTTAAATATTCATTTGTTAATTAAAACAAATGTAAATAAGAAAAATCACCGAGGAGCCGCAGAAAAATGGAAATTTACCTAGGAAAATATGCAAAGACTTTAAATATTCAGTTTGTAGTGACGTACCTAAAAACTTATTGTTTTTCAAAAATGAGTTTGGTATCCACCTGTTTAAAATAACGCCCATATAAAACAACACTCATCCGTCCCTAGCACTTTGTTAATAAAGTTGGGATCATCTGCATTCTGATTGTGATAGCAATTGTAAAATTCAACTAAATTTAAAACAGCTATCACATTCAAGATCTGATGTGGACGTTGAAATGCTCACATATCTCCGAATTCGAAATAAACTAACTAGGTCACGAATGCAAGTACTGCTAGTTGTGGTATATTGTTCCTTCAGTTATCCCCTCCACCACATGTGTGGTTTGATTTCCAAATTTATGGGAACTAAATGATGGAATCTTGACGTGGCAACGCTGTTTCACGTCAACATTCGAACACAATATGAAAATTTGTATCATACTAGGAGCTCTTTTAAAACAATTAAAAAACTTGTATGGTTAAAATAAATGACATTAAATCACCCTGTATATATAAAAAGTGAAACAAATAAAAATTAATTATAAAATAATTTTTAAGTAGCCAGTCTTATTTACAGCACTTAAATTTTTTCCTGCTGTAGAAATCGGAAACTAGGAAAAACTTTTTTGCTAAATCACTAGAAGATAAGAAAAAAGGACTAACTTGTCGCCTCTTGGTTTTGTTATATTTAATAGCCACAGATTTGGAGAGCGATGCAAAAAAAACACATTTTTTAAATAATGTATTTTATAACTAAAAATTGAGTAACAAATACTGACAAAAAAGTTATACTCACTTCACTAAAATAATGCAATTTTAATAACATACACTGATCAACAAATCGATAAGGTAACAATAAAAAAAATATTTTCACCACTGGTCCATTTTTACGATTGTATTTCACTAACCATAAGATATATTTATTCATTTGAAGCTTACTATATAATTTTTATTAAGAAGCCCTTATAAATTGTGGAGCAGTGTATTTATAAAAACCCAAGTTATAAACATATTGCTAAAAAAAATATAGCAAGATACTATTTGTGCACTCTTACAGGATATATGATTGGTGCAGTAGTTTATAAAATTTCAGAACTTACATTATGATCACACCTTTTCAGTGAACCTGTATAAAAATAAATTGTAGGAGCATTCTCGTAACGACAATTTTGTTCGTCCTAATTATGTCTTTGTTCTTTGGAGACACCAAAATAAATGAAAAGTTTCATATTGTATAGTTGGCAAAGGTTTTAGGTTTTCTTGAAATTTTGTGAATAGGAAGCCCCGGTACAATAAGTCAAAAGTCATTGCGAGAATGCTTCGTTAAGTAAATCAAAATCTGGCAATCCATAATGTATTTTAATACTTATTTCAGTAGAGGTTGTAAAAGTCATCTTACATAAACGATAAGGGTAAATTGCAAAATAGATATCAGAGAACTATTTCTTTGGCTTCTTCTGAATATCACAAGTAATATTTTCCGTAAATATAGCAGAGTATGTGGTGTAAAAAACAATTTTTATTGCAAATTAATTATTTTTTATGCAGGAAAATGTAAATCAATGAAAAATCTAGGCAATTTAAAAGCAGTGATTTTTTTTAATAAGAATGACACTTAAATAGAAAATTTTTCATTATGCAGAGTTGGAACTGTTTAGTAATCAAGGATCTTGTAGTCAGTGTTTTCAAAATATACAGTGTCCGGAAATTATGCCTCCATATCCCAGTAGGCATTCAACACGAAAAATTGAAAATTAACGGAGTTACAGAGCGTCAAAAAATTGGTTTGTTATGAATTTCTCCTAATAATTTATTTGTGGGTCCACTGATTTTTTTCTTTGTATACTTACAACTAATGCTCTTTTGTAACCACATTCTTAATTTGACGGATATCCTCCAACGCCAAATATGTTTTGATCTTGAATTGTTTCATCCAAATTTACACAAAAAATTGATGCTACAAGGTCCTATAACATTTTTTCGAAAATACAAAGTTAGTGAAGTTACAGGGCGTAAAAAAGTTGTTTGTCATAAATTTCTCCTAATAACTTATTTGTGAGTCCACCGATTTGTTTCTATTTTTGTACATTTACTACCTATGCTCTTTTGTAACCATGTTCTTAATTTGACACATATCCTTCAACATCAAAGATTTTTTGATGTTTAATTATTTTTTATCCAAATTTATAAAAATGTTCAGACAAAAAAATTTGAAGTTATTATTTGAAGACCATGAACAGTTTAGGCCCTTTGGTGTTGGAGGAGGAGTCAAATTAAGAATGTGGATACAAAAGAGCAGAGTACAAAATTAGAGAAAAATTGACCCCCTGTAACCCCGTTAATTTTGAGTTTTTGAAAAAATGTTATAGGGTTTTGTGGCATTATTTTTTTGCGCAAAATTACCTCCGGGACACATCATTGCTGAACACTGTATACTTTCTAAAATCAATTTCTTCAAAGGAGTTATAAGAGGTGTCGAGTAGGAATGTGTTTCATCGACTGTAGATTTATGCAAGTTGTATAATTTAAAAATGCCTTACTGAAATCAAGAATTAGCAGTAATTTTCACAGAATTACCTAATATCAATTTGTGCCAAGCAGTTTAAAAAAGTGTTTATGTCGTAATTCTTTTATTACTCATTTGAAAAAACATACTTATTTTTGCAACACCCTCTATATAAATTGTACCGACAGTATAGTTGGAAGCGCACTACCATATGAATGTCATTGGAATGACCGGTCAAATATTGCCTGCCAAAACCTGCCAGGCTGATAGGCGAGGAGGAGTGACCCTTCTTATTTTAACTACACTTTCATAGAATTTTTTGTTCAACCATATTAGAATTAAATTTAATTAAAAAAAAATAGCTAATTAATACAATATTTGTGTAGCCTTGCTTTAAATAGTTCTAACACTCTTCTTTAAACAGAAGAAGCCAAAATCAGACAATATAGTAAAGAATGAACCCTTTAACTGCAGTATTAATCCCCTTTCGCTAAATTATGAACCCAAAAAAGTAGGCACGTTCCTTTTTATCGCGGAAACTAAAAGAATAAAGAAAAATATCACAGAATAATCATGAAAAGAATAAATTAATTCCTATTTAACAGTCCTCGTTTCTCGAATCGGTTTTTTGCAGAGCTATGCTGTGCTGTTTTATGTACCTCGCGTACATCTGCCTCGCCTGATTCAGAACCCTGATGACGTTATGTTTCCTCACCATCTTGTCGAAATGCATTGCCATCTCGTTGTAGTCCATTGCCTTGCTTATGATATGGTCTCGGTGCTGCATAAGCAACGTTATGCACAGGAACATCAGGAAAGGGTTGCCTCCACCGAATTCGTTGGGGGGCGGCAACAGAGAAGACGTTTTTATAGATTCGGTCACTTCTTCGCATGAATTTGTCATTCCCGGTGCCGTCCCGTTTACGGTAATGTTATTAAATTTGGGGAAAGTGGGAACCGGTTCAGGTGGTACGTTTGGTTCCAAATCTTCGTTTTCTATTTTTTCTGAGGACTTGATGTCTTCTTTGCTGGTTTGGTTGATGATCGTGATGGGTGTAACGGTTTTCCTAGCTGAAGTCTCGTTAACTATTGTAGGCGTATCGTATTCAATGTCGGCTTGCTCGTCGGGTGTTTCCGAGTAACAGGAAATGTTTTTATTGGCAGTATTCGGGCTCGTCTGGTGCAACGGATTCTCCCACACAAAAATATCATCGCTTTTTCTTTTGTCGCAGATTTCTTTTATATCGTTAACTTCTATGTCCACTGTCGGCACGATATTCGCTTTTTCCGTCTTAGTATCGCTGTTTCCCTCGCTAGATGGCGACTCCGAGAGCCTGTCTATGTATTTATCGCCGAAAACTTTGCGGTCTAAATTTTCGAGTTCGAGTCGTAACTCTCGAGTGACCGATGTAGTCATGGGAAAATATTCCTGTGAATCGTCGGGACTAGTTTCATCGAATGTATCCTCGCAGCTGTTAGATGTAGACGAGAAATGTCTCGTCTTTTCTACGCTGTTGGAATTGTGTTCGTAACTGGAACTCTCGGAATCATCAAAGCTTGATTTTGTGAGCATTATTTTCGGTTTCTCGTTACCCATCTCGAAATTCATATCAGAGATTTTATTTTTGTTAACGGTGCCGAAATTGAGGAATTCGTTCAAATTTTTCACCATCTTGCCCCGTGGTTTTCTCTCTTCCTCTTCTTTTATGGAATGTGTGGTGTCCAATCGATCTAGGGAAGAAAACAATTTAGCCGCAGCAATTTTTTCTTTGAGTTCTTTAAAGTGGCCTGTCTTTTTGGAGTTTCTAATGAGGTTTGACATGCTGGAAGACAAACTACCGCTTCTATCCTTAAATATTCGATGAGTATTTATTCTATTGTTCAACACTACGGAATCGGACTTTTGCTCTAGCGGGGAGACTGATCTAGGCCTGAGTTCCATCTTGGGCGATCTAGGGGATTTCGGTGAGTTAGGCGTGATGGGCAAAAGATCGGAACTCTTTGACGAGGAGTCGTCCTTGTTCGAGCTACAGTTATTTGGGGATTTGGGGCTAGCGTCGTTGCTTTTATTTCTACTACGGGTCAGAGCGGTATCGTCTAGGCTTTGGTGTTTGAATTTAATGTCTATTATGTTATTTCTACACTTACTTATCGAATCATCAAGACTATGATTCTGTCGTTTCACCTGTATAATTTTCTTAGAGTTATAATTACTTAATGATATCGATGAGCTCTGTCTTCTTAAGGCGCATACTTTGGTGTAGGGATTTTCTCTTGGTGTTTTCACTAATGGGCTAATGGGAGGCGTCGATATAGTGGGCAGCTGGAAGAGCGTATCATATAACTTTAGTTCCTTCTCGGGTGGATCCGCGGGTAGTGAGCTCCACAGGACTTCCAACATTCGCAGAGAGTCTTCAAACGCAAATTCACGTTTCATTTCCAACAGGAGCCAACGGTAACAGAATAGCAAATCGTCAGCCTGAAATATCAGAAAAAATTTAATATGCACAGATTAAATCTCAAAAAATTTGTTATACATTTTTTTGTAATAACAGCAAGGGGTAAGCCGCTGGGGCATTATGATGTACAAAATCCAGGCATTGCTGAGAATTGCTATAGAATTAAATTAAATCAATTTACAAAATATTGTCCTAATAGCTGTAATTTAATAAGCGATATAACTGAGTTTAAAGTTACTGCAGATTTTGATGCCGATGCCGTAATAAAACCTAACCGAACATCTGTTTCATGAATGTTGATCGATACGTCATTTATAAGGACAAGTGACATGACATGAAAATGCGAAAATAGGTGACTTATTAACATTTTATTGGCCTATATTTTGAATATCACTTTCTTCAAAATCATCCTGTATATTGAACAATTCATGACAAATTATTATATTAGTACAAATTCATATTACCTTGTAACATTACACTAATTACACAAAATTGATAACATAATTTAAAAAATTATGATTTCTTTTTTTCCAACAACTAAAAGTAATATGTAAATAAATTCTAATCCCTAAATAGTTCATTTTCATCTGTAAAAATAATTAAACAACCCATATTTTCTAAGCCCTAGTTTTTCCACAGTTGTTCAAATAAGTTTGCTGAAATGAAATAATCATAGAATAGAAAGAATAAGAATAGAAAAAATACTAAAATGTCTTAATTTATCACTTATCTTCTTGGCAGTATTTTATAAAAATAACTAGTAATATTTTAGAGGAGTTAGCATGTATTATTGGGAATTGCAAAAGCATTACTAGGGCATTGCCAAGGCATTATACCGAAATTTAAAGGGCATTACAAGCAATAATTATTGGGCATTAATTTACAAAATTTGGATCAGCGGTCTACCTCTCGACTAATTGTAAAAAACTTCATAGGTTTTTGTGCCTACCTGGTGCAGTTTTAAATAGTTATAAAATTCAGGATCGTAATACATCAGGCCTTCAGCTAGGTGGGTGAATTTTTGCGTCATAGCTATACCGTCTATCATGAAATTAGTACACAGTCTTTGCATAAGTGCACAAAAGCAAATATAGGCGTGAGCTTCGTCATTCATCGTAACTAAAAGAGGAGATGCAAGGTCGCTCATTCCTTGGCAGTAACTGACTTTCGGGTGGTTCAGCGCATACCTAAAATCGACCAGATAACATAAAATGTGACGTTCAATTTATAACACTTACGTTGTAAGTATATTAAAAAGTGAGGCTATGTTCTGGTTATCATCACTTCCGGCGTAAAACTGGTGGTGTCTGTCGGTTCTCAATACGTCTTTCCTGACCATTCCAGTAGTGTAGGCCAGTTCGCCTACGACAGGCCCTTGAGCAATTGCCGTTTTCCACGTTTCTCTTAATCCTACATACTCCATCGCTTTCTTCTTTATGTAGTCCATTCGCTCTCTCCCAGTCATTCCTTCCGGATACACGTTTAATAAGTGCTTCCAAACAACTTTCCTGAAAATTTACACGATTATTTCACATCTTTAGATTACCCTTAGCCTTAGAATTACTTTACCTTAAACTAGGATCTATTCCTCCAAAGTAAATAACGGATCTGAGTTCTTTCGCGTAAATTATCTGACCCACAGGATCCAGGAATCTTCTGAACTCGGAATCTGATAAAGGTGTTCTAGGAGGTTGCAAAGAAGTACCATCTTCGCCAAAATTAAATGCTCTTTGTACCATATTAAATGTCCTGCCCATCTAAAAAATGTATATCCACATACATTTTTTTGTCTATAGAAAATTATATGTAGTAACAATAATGTGGATAAATAAGAATAAGTTTATTTATCCAAAAAATAAGGTGCACAAAAGTTTTTAATATAATATTACAAGTAATAAATTTAAGATACTTCATATAAGTACTGCGTAATGAGTACTGCGCGTGAAGATATACATAAATTACAAAAAAATAAATACAAACAGAAGAGATATGAAAACATACATATACATGAATATAAAACTAACATCAATATAAAAATGCATGCACTAAAATGAAGACATTGTAGCATGATACAATAGTATAATAGTACCTATATGTTTTGGATTTATGTATCATATACAATATTATTTATTTCTAGTCTCGCCAAGAATTAATTTCTTCATTTTACACTAGAATTTACATATATATATTTTTTGAAGTCTAAAATTCAAGCAAAGAAAATTATATGCTTTAATACTTAAAATCATTTTTGAGCTATCAAATTGTGATTATAACATCAACCGGCTCAAAAATTATAACAGTCAACACAAAGAAAAATACATGCTATCCGTATGTTTTTATATGTATAATATATAATGACAGAGCTTCTGGTGCTGTGGTTGTAATGGATAATGCACCTTATAATAGCAGATAAGTATTAATGTGTGACAGTGACAGTAATGTATAGTGTAACCAGTATTGTATAGTGTATTGTGTGATATCTGCTGAGTGCGCATCAGTTGGTGTAAGTGGGTAGTGGTAGGGCATTACCACCTAAAAGGACGGTATAAACTTTTTAAAGTAAACTATTATAGTGTTAGCAATACTTTTTAAGTTTTAATCTAATTCAATGCTATTGACTTTATTTAAAAAAGTAATAATATATTAAATTAGAAATAAGTATTTAATTGCTTAATAGATATTTATTTAAAATGTAGAACATTTTGAAATAAGAAAGCTTAGTAAAAAACTAAATAAACTGTATATATTTATTTTTTCTGTATAAAAGACCTGAATAATATACAATTTTTTTATATTTTAATATGAATTCTTAATGTTTTTCACACATAAGTTTAATTGATTCACTGATAGCCTATAGTTTTTTAATAAATTTGATGACACAAAATTAATGAAACTCAATGGTTGACTGTTTCACATAGTCTTATGGGGTCATGGTTAATTTATTTTTACCTTGTACTCACACGTGATGAAAGTCAAAAGTAATTAGGTATAGACTATAAAATTTTCTTTAAATATCAAAACAATAGGCTTAAAAAATACAGAATTATATATTACATACAATACACATATCACATTGCAAAACTACTACTATGCTCAAGTATACTTTCCTTCTACATACCTGATTAAAAATGCCGTGCAATCTAGGAGATGGTTTTGCTTCTTGACTAGTAGCTGTACGAATTTGCGTAATAATAGGAACGTTTTGTTTTATTTCCCAATCGTCCGAGCATTCTTCGAATAGTTTTAAATCTACCCGCAAACACAAACATGGTTCTGAGTTGGTGGCTACAGATGTATTATGTGCCCTGAAATAAATAAATAACAAATTTCTAACACTTATCTTGTGGGAATAATTTGACCTTACTTTAAAAATGCTGCGTCCAAGTCCCAGTCTGATAAAAGTGGCATGTAAGTCTCATGGCCATTAACATCATACACTCGATAACAAATAGTAAAATCCCCTTTTAAGTCGAAAGCCTTTCCTAAAATACTCTGTAAAACTTCAAAAGATGTTATTTGTGGGTCAACGCTAAACTTTCTCATCTCTGGAGGTTGGTTTCCTTCACATTTCTAAAAGTAGCTCTTGATAAATGAAAAATGTCTTGTAATTACTTTTAAATACTTACCCTAACTTTAACCCTTACGGCTTCACGACTATATCCAAAGACACCAGACATGGTTTAATAAATATTTCACTAATCAAGAAACTAAGAGAAATCGATTTCTAAACGGAGCACAGTCTACATAATTAATAAGTACTTTCCGGAACGTTTTTTAATTCTTACTTAAACTAAATCTTACACTTAAAACATTTTAGAAAATAAATCCTGGCGTTTACATTGGACGCCAGTGACAGTTTCTTTAACATACATCAAGGAAAATGTCAAATGTCATGAGATTACAGGGTGGCAACCTCAAATATGTCCAAAAAAACCCTACCGCACTCTAAAAAAAAACGGGCGCTATTAAAATTATTAACTCTGTTCCCGCGACGGACTCGAACATTAATTGAAAATTTGATAACAAAATTGCACGCTGATAACGAAATATTTACATCGTTTGTATAAATCCTTGAATAATTACCGCTACGATTCTATAATTAGAAATAATTAATGGAAATAGGTTCACTAAGCAACAGTAAATTCATTCTGTGGCAATAAATTTCGTTTTTGGTACCTAGGTATCTATAAACTTATCCTATATTTATGTTATATAGTAAGATATGGGTATTTAATATTTGATTATTTATATTTTATCTTGCGGTTGCGGTTTCCGTGAGTTATTTAATAGGTAGTAGGAGGTACAACCTATTTCCTATTTACTCATTATGAATTATAACTATGTATTCTGCGTACCTAGGCAAATATTTATTAATTTTGCACAAAAAATATACAAAAGGGGCAACAGACAAGCAGGCAACCAACTTTATATATCTGTGTAATGAATGATAGTCGAAAATCTTTCATTTAAATAAAATAAAATAAGTACATTTCGGACAAAGGCCTACACATGCACTGTAAAATAAAATAATTTTGAGTCCTGTTTTATTAAATATAAAAAAAAAACAGTTTTACAAAATAATATTAACAATATATTTTTATAAAACTAAAATATTTTTTAAACACCTACAAATAATTGTAATAAAGTACCCAATGCAAAATACAATTTAGGGAATGATGGGAAAATCTCTATTTGTAACAAATTTTGTCAACTACCTATAACATTTTCTATCATTTTCATCATGAAACTGCCATGGTAGATTATCAGAAGCTCAAAACAAATTTATTAACACCACATAATAATGAAAGGGGCAATAATATTTGTATGTAGTGTGTGACAGTTTCGCAAATTACAATTGTCAAAAGTTGAGATTTTTCCCCCATAAATAATTAAAACAGAAGTTGCAAAATTCGTGCAAAAATCCGTGAATTTCGCATCGATGAGGACAAGGCGTAACTGTGATATCCGCGGAGTGCGCATCAGGTAGGTGTAAGTGGGTGGTGGTGGGCAATCGCCGTCCAAAAGGACGGCATCATAATTTGTGGAGAAGAAGACACAGGTGGCACATTTAATGTAAATTGTTAATGTGCTAAGTTCAGCCGACGTCCACTTATTTTTGATAATTTTGTGTGCTTTAACTCTTCTCAAGTGGCACGCTTAGGTAATCATACCACCCGTATCTTCCGTACTCATCTCTGTGTTGTGAATTAGTCACTCTCTATTATTTTTGACCTTGGGTAATTAATAATACAATATAAAACTTTAAATTTTGAAATATTTTTATTATTTTTATTATCAAACGCCTCAAAATTTGTAAAAACTGTTATATCACTGTTTCTACTCTAAAAATATTGGATATTATGTAATGCAATTATTTTTGTCATTTTTGTATATTTTTTATATCTGATCGCATTCAAATTTAGTACGCCTATGAAATGTTGCTCCCCGCACGCTTCGCCAGTCGCGCTACCCTACAAGTTAGCGATTAGTCACAATTCTACAATTTCGACCGCTGACTATAATACTGCTACCATTCTCGGAAGTCAGAGGTTACATGGGTTACATTTCCATTAATGGCACTCCCAATAATATTTGAAACATTCTTCTTATTGCTAATACTCTCTTCAACTTTACCAGTCGCCATAGGTACCTATTTCCGTCCTACTTGTCGTTGGATTTGATCTATTGTCATGCCGTTATTTGCCATAATGGTAGCGGATAATATTGCAGGAGTAATTCAATGCCAGTCAGGGCATTAGTCCGCGGAGTAGTTGTTTCCTGCAGTATCATTTACAGTGTTAAATGCTTTTTAGTTAATAGATGAAATATCCCCTTCGTGTATCAACCTTGTCGTGGTGAAGGGGCTTGCGAGTATCAATGAGTCTGAGAGCCATGCCGACGGTAGTTTCTACCGGTAGGGTCTCCCATGTCGGACGGGTCTCGGAGGAGATACCAGACAAACTGATACTGCACACACACCACTACTACACTGTCACACTCACAACACAACACTTCATAAACACGTACACTTATACATACACACATATAGGACACATACTTTCAACACGCTCGGGCGCGGTCATTCTGACTCCCCTACTCTTCCGCTTGCAATTCCGAGGCTGGACCCCAGATGAGGAGGAACCTGGAGAGGTAGCGGTGAAGGAAGCTAGGGATGGTACACCTGGTGCCGCTCGACAGCACAGGGGCCCACCCTTGCCTAGCCGGTGTAGAGGGCTGACCTATCATCGAGTGTATAATCTCGGAACGTGTAGTAGTGCCAGGTGGCGCCTGGATAGGGCCCTGCTGCATGCTCCGGGGGCTTCACCTGCGGCTGCCAGACCAGTCACCAGGGAGGTCCGGAGGAAAGAAAAAAGGCAAGAGAAGAAAAGAAGGTTAAGACAGAGGAGAATGAAGGAGGAAAGAGAGGCCAGAAAGGGGCAAGGACTGCAGGAGGCACCACAAAGTGCCCCAGCAGCTGCACCTGAGGCCTGTTCCTCTGCGCCGGAGCCGATGCACTGCCAGCCAGGGACCAGCACCACCATGGAGGTCCCAGGAAAAGGCAACCAAAGGCCAGCGGCCCCTCGTGGCTCTCTTGCAAGGCGGGGGCGGAGGGAGGACAAGAGGGAAGCCAAAAGGCGATCCTTTGTCCTACCCACTGCTCCTGCTGCGGTTAGGGATGGGAAGCCGGGAGGTCCAGAAGGACAGCCAGGCCCCTCATCTCAGACCGAACGCAAGAGGGTTAGGACGGATAAGGCTACGCCGCCAGAGCGGCAGAAAAAGAAGGTAAAGCGTGCTGACCCCTCGTCTTCTGCGGGGGGGCCTTCCCATGTCTCTCCTCTGCTCAGGGGCAGGGAGGGGGCGGTCCCCCGGCAGAGGGCGGAGGGGAAAACGCCAACAAAAAGGGAGAACCAGGTTGTCATACTGTCCAACCGGGAGGATGGTGTGATAACCCCTGCCGAAGGAGGAAGACTGCGGGAGTATCTCGTCTCTGAGATGTTCCGAGCCATGGTGGGTCCCGAGGACCGGAACTTCGTTTCAGAAACTCTGGCCTGGTTGATCCTGGCTGGTTTCTGGTGACGACCAAAGACGAGGTCTCCATGGGCTGGCTCCTTGAGAGCTGGAAACCTCTGGTCGAGGAAGGCGTCGCGTTCAGAGCGATCCGGGCGAGTGATGCGCCATGGCCGGAGAAGATCGGGTTCGAGGTCACAAGGTGGAAACATCTAGAGACAACAGGAGGACCTGGAGGGTGGCACTTGACCTTTATGGTAGGCCAGGACATATCCAGGCGCCTAGAGGAGGCCGGGTGGGTGCTCTACTTTGAGCTGGTTACGTTGGCGGTTCGCCGAGTACAGGCTTGGAGTGGAGTGGCACGCCAGGCACCCAGGGCGCCAGGAGAGCCCAGGCCAGCCGAGAGGGAAAAGTAAATACCCCCCTGCACCATTAGGCCTCAAAATGGATACATTGCAGGTAAGACAAATTAATCTTCAGCACAGTCAGTCGGCTACTGGGGAACTGGTAAAGCTACTGACGGGTAAGACTGGAGTATTAATTTTAATTCAGGAGCCTTATGTTTACAGGAATAGAGTAGTGGGGCTGGAAGGCATGGGCTATCAGCTGATAGTCGGCAAGGAAGATGGAACCGAGGCACCGCGGACTTGCATAATGGCGTCCAAGGAACTCCAGATGGTGCCACTACCACAACTGGGGACCAGGGATGCTACTGCGGCCATCCTCGAGTATAAGGTGACCGGAATTAGTTGTAAGGTTGTAGTTAGCAGCATATACCTCCCATATGATAATGAAAGACTACCACCCACCAGAGAGTTAGAAAGCATAGTAGATTTTGTTAAGGATATAGGTCTGTCTGTAGTGATTGGGTGTGACGCGAACTCACACCACACAATATGGGGTAGCGGGTATATTAACTCCTGAGGGGAGGCGTTACTGGAATATATAGCAACAACGGATCTACGGGTTATGAATAGAGGAAGGGAACCGACGTTTGTGAATCGTATCCGAAAGGAGGTGATTGACGTTACGTTGGTTTCACAGAATTTGAGTGAATGTATCTCTGGATGGAGGGTGACGGACTATATCTCGATGTCCGATCACAGGATGATTGGATTCGAGATGAGGTCCGATCTAAAGACAACAATCCTTCGAAGAAATCCGAGAGCAACTAATTGGGAGATATATCGTAATAGTCTGGGGAGTTCTGTGAGACAGAACAACCAGAACGAACGGATTATCTCTCATAGGCAGTTAGATGATGAAGTAGAGCACCTAAGTAGTTGCATCATCTCAGCATATGAGGAAGCCTGCCCTCTCAAGGCGGTTGGAGAGCGCAAGGTCCGCTGGTGGAATAGGTCCCTAGAGGATCTCCGCCGGTCGGCCAGGCGCACACTCAACCGAGCCGTCAGGGGAGGGGATGGGACCTCCTGGGAAGACTACAAGGTGGCAAGGAGAGATTTTAAGAAGGAATTAAGACGTAGTAAAAGGTCTGGCTGGAAGGCATACTGTAGCGAGCTAGAGTCACTGCCGGAAACGGCTAGACTGATGAAAATCTTAAGGTATGCCTAGAGGGTGATGTTAGGCTCGTTAAAAAGGGGGGATGGGACGTGGACCACCTCCAGCGAAGAATGTTTAGATCTCTTGCTGGAGACTCACTTTGCGGGTGAAGGGCACGTCGCTGGGACTACCACGGCGGGGCCAATGCTAAGCATAGATTGGCCCCTTGCTGGGGAAATATTCAGCGGCGAGGCAGTAACCTGGGCAGTGAGCGAGTTCGAACCCTACATGGCTGCAGGGCCAGACGGAGTTTTTCGCTGTTACAGAAGGGCCAGGACATTCTCTTGCCAAGCATGGTAAGGGTTTTTCGGGCCAGTCTGGCGATGGGATATGTTCCACTGGCATGGAGGGCAGCCAAGGTAGTCTTCATTCTCAAAGCTGGGAAGGAGGACTACACAACGGCAAAGGCGTTTAGAGCAATCAGTGTCACATCCTTCCTATTCAAAACGATGGAAAGGATTGTGGACAGGTATCTCGTGGATGGGGTGTTGATCAGACACAGGCAGGTCCACGGAGACAGCGCTACATAGTATTGTACATAAGGTAGAGAAGGCCCTTCAGTACAAGGAGGTCGCATTGGACTTGTTCTTTGACATTGAGGGTTCCTTTGACAAGACAAGAACAAAAACTATATGTGACTCACTTCAGGACCGGGGAACACCGCCTGCCATGGTCAGATGGGTGAGATCCGCATTGGAGGAGAGAAGAGTCAGTGCAACTATGGGAGATAGCCACAGGGACCTGGGAGTGAGGGGTGGCTGCCCGCAAGGTAGCTGCCTTTCGCCACACCTATGGTGCCTGGTGATGGATGGTCTCCTAAATCGCCTTACTCAAGAGGGATACAGGGACACTCAAGCCTACGCCGATGATGGCGTGGTTTTAGTGGTAGGCCGGTTTCTGGGCGTAGTATGCGACAGAATGCAGGGAGCTTGTAGGATTGTAGAGAGATGGTGTGACGAGACGGGTCTCTCGGTCAATGCAAGTAAGACTGAGTTGATCCTCTTCACAAAAGGAGGAAGATAGAAGATTTCAGGGCCCCAACTATGTATGGAAAAACCCTTACTCTAAGTAAGGAGGTAAAATACTTGGATGTAACTTGGACAGTAAGTTGTCTTGGGGCCACAGATTGAACGGGTTACCCGGAAATCGATGGCAACCTTTGGCAATTAAGGAAAGTAGTTGGCAAAAACTGAGGACTCAACCCAAGGGAGGCTACAATATGGGGCCTTGGTCTGGTGGCCGAGTGTGGTCCGGGTGACTGTGGCCAAGGTGTTGTCGAGGATCCAAAGGCTGGCTTGCTTAAGTATTACAGGAGCAATGAGGACAACCCCAACTGCCGCCCTGGAAGTTTTTCTGGGGTTGCCACCCCTCCTAACATGGATTGTAAAGGAGGCGATGGCGACCTACCTGAGAACAAGGGATGCAGGCTGCTGGAAGGCAGAGGGTCGTGTTGAGGGTCACGCTTCTTAGCCTTAGCCTTGAGGGCGGAGAATAAAATCCCAGTATCTGCTCTGAGGGTTATTGAAGCAAAGGATAAACTAAGGTTGGGTAGGAGGTATACCACTGTTTTCCCTTCGAGAGAGCAGTGGGAGAGGGCAGAAAGCATGTTTCCCCCGGGATCTCTGATATGCTATACAGATGGATCCCGGGTAGGGGATGAGTTTTCTGGAGCAGGAATTTATCTGGAAAACCTGGACATCCGGCAGAGCTTTTCGCTGGGCACACACTCCACGGTTTTCCAGGCGGAGGTTTTTGCTATTTTGATGGTAGCAGGCAAGGAAGAAGTAAGGAATTGTGTGGAGAAGAAAATTTTCATCTGCTAGGACAGCCAGGCTGCACTCAGGGCTCTTAGCTCTCCGGTGACTAGATCTAGTCTTGTCCAGGAGTGTGGAGATGCCCTGGAGTCCCTGGCCAGACAAAGGGAGGTGGAGTTGGTCTGGGTTCCTGGCCATAAGGGAATCCCCGGTAATGAGACGGCTGACTTGCTAGTTTGTCTTGGATCTGGGGCACCGTGCCAGGGACCCGAACCCTTTTTGGGAATTACGCGAGGTAGTATGAATAGTGCCCTTAATAAATGGGCCTATCAAACACTAGGAGGGAATTGGAGAAGGAATGGAGAATCAATGAACCTAATAAATCTAGGACGGTGCGGTTGCTTAACCTTAGTCGAAGGTCCCTGAACCAAATGGTGGGGGTCCTGACAGGCCACTGCAGACTCAGAAGGCATTTGAATTTGATAGGCATAGAGGATAGCCCTATGTCTGGATACTGTGCGGCTCTTGGAACACTAAGATATAGAATCTTTGGCACCGAGGAGCTGCAAAGGGAAGAGATGAGAGGCCTACCATGGACCAGGATCCTGGCGTTCATTAGGGCGTTGGGTAGGTTCGAGGAAGGCCCAGGGCGAATAGTGGAGGGGTGATGGGATGCCAGGGTAGGCAAAAAGGGCCCACGCGTGGCCTACTTGCCAGGCTAAGGCCGCCCGCACTTTACTACTACTAATAGATGAAATATGAATCTGAAACCTGCAACCAATTAATTTGTAATTTTAGTTTCTTAATATTCAATTATTAGTTTAATTTTTAACTATATCTAATCGTGTATTTTATAATTTTATTATAATTATTGTCTTAGAGAATCAAATATAGGCAACAGTATATACAGACAATGTGTATACTATATTGAAATTAATGAATCGCAAGCGGCATCTATAACTAATAGGTTTAATTAATTTGTCTCAACATCTACGATATTACAGTTATCTTCTTTTTAGAGGAATCCTCTGTAATTATTTTGCTTTTGTTTAATAGATGGCAAATTATTGAAAACAAATATGTACCCTTGACCATTCTTATTTTGTTACTGGTTATTTTGCAAACAAATATAGGGGAATTATTTCACATGCTTCAAAAATTTTAAATATACACATGGGTAATAAGACTTGTACGAATTACTGCATTTAAGAATCGAGGCTGAGGCAGAAATGGGTATATTTTTATTCAAAAGCATAGGTATTGAAAACCCTAAGGGCTAGAGAAAATATTGACAGTTTTGGATTTGCCAGGGATTTTTTTTTTAGATATTCACCCAGAGTTTTCAGGTTTTGATGTTATGTATGTAACATACCTATACGTATTTTAAAAAATTACATTGCATTTTATACGGTATGAGGTAAGTCGGGTTAAATCGCTGTATTTTGGCCCAAAGAAAACAGCCCTGTAGTTAGAACATTACCTTTTGAACACCCTATATTTACTTACCTTTCCGAATTCTTTGGCACGAAAACATACTTATTCCTTGCCCTTCTTTTGAATGGCACTCACAAAACTAAGTATTCACGAAAGGTCACAAAAGTGTTTCCAGGCAGACTTTTAGAGTTTAAAAACAAATTATTTAACTAGCAAGCAAAATGAATTGGCAGATAACAGCATGAACTTTACAGACAGGTGTTTGTTTCTTGAATTTTTGCGTTCTTGTAGCATTTTTGGATCACAGATACATAGTGTTAATACTGTGTAGATAATGCCAGAATTATTAGTGGCAATGTGGTGAACTTAGCATTGTTAAACGTAACTTATTCCTTTGTTTACAATATAGATCTGCTCGTGGCAATTACGACAATGCTGTATTAGAAAGGCATTTTAAACTAATATATATCAAATCTCCTACAATTCCTATCAATGTTGCTACGTAAATGGTAGGAGCAAATACAGAACATGTTATTTGGAGTCTGAATGAAGCGATGAATACAATAAAAGATAAAAAATGTAAGTTTGCTTTACCATTGATTTTCTAAACGCCCTGTATACATTCTGGTAACTTAATAGAAAAGTTTAATTGATTCTTTACAACTTTACATTTTATTTTCTCGAGGAACTTAAACCTACCTGTATTTCAAATTAAACTTACATTAAAATGGTCTTCACAAACAAACAATGTTGCAATACTTCCTTTCGTCGCGCTTCATCGCCCTACACCACATTTATCTTCTCATTTTTTAGCACGGTGAAATATTTTTTAATAAGCGCTGTATGCTGTCGTATTCATTTTACGAGTTTATTTTGCAACTTTAATACCAATGTCTATTTAACACAATAACATTTAATAATACACGTCAAAATGACAGTCGGCCGGCTTACCCCCCCACTCTTTTATTTTTGCTGGGATTGACTTTGTCGCTTCTCTCTGGTTAGTATTCTCGGGCGAAACCAAGTCTCAATCTGTGCCTTTAGAAAATGTAACACCCGTAAAAATAAAAACATTCGTAGTTTTTTAACGAATTTATTAAGGAATAAAATATAACAATGTCCCTAAAGCGAAGCCCTGCATTTGATTTAAAAAGCATAACAATTTGTAACATTCCAAAAACAGTTACAACATATGTATAGGTAAGATTAAAATGTACATAAAATATTAAGTTCTAAACAAATATTAATAACAATTTTGTTAATATATGTAGTTGTATTGTAAGCTTTACATGATAATAAAAATTACGCCTGCAACAATATCTCGTAAATCTAAATTAAAATATAAGAACTAAATTTCTAAACTACTGAAATAGCACCAAAATTGCTCTCTTTTCATAAATGCTATGAAAGCTGTATACATTTTATCTACAACAATGTTATACATAAAAAATTGTCATAAATCAAATACGATTATTATTATAACAATATTTTCCATAAATATGTTTAAATCTAGATCTTAATACATAGGTATATTTATAACACTTAGTATATGATATTGTAGTAATAAGGCAACTTTTTCCCGATAAATGTTTAATTTAGAACATTAGATTTAATTTTAGAATGTGACCACCAATAATACGTTTCTTAAATTTAACAACCACTTCGGAAAGCATAAAGCAAAATAGTAATTTTCTATTTTAAAAAATAAATAAGCTTTTATAAGAAATTATGGCTTGATATAAATAGAAAAATAATTTTAACAAAAGATATAAACGATTACATGTTACTTATCATACATAAAACATCAAAATTTAAATAAGTATATACAGATATCGAAATTTTGATGTTACATCTTTTTTTTAAGGTTTTTTGTTTGTTTTTTTTTTAAGTGTAACGTGTGTTTGTGTGCGTGTGTGTCTGTGTGTATGTAGTGTGGTACATTTTAAAAAAATAATTTATAGTTTACTTGTTTGATTTCATATCAAAACATTATTTATAAAACAACCTTCTGGCATTGTATAAATTATTCGACTTTTTAAATGTTGGTAATAAATACTTACTAGAAACATTTGAAAATTCTAATTTACATTAACTTCTGCTTGGCGCACTCGGGACAGATGATGTCCTCGTTGTCGGTGATGAAGCCACGGCCCACCAGGCTGGTACGGCAAGAGGCGCAGAAGAAGCAATCGTTGTGCCAGTGGCGGTCCTCGAAGGAGATGAACTTGGTGCCTCCGATGCCGGTGATGGGCTTGTTGCAGGCCGTGCAACGCTTGGCGAATAGTTCACCGAAGCATTCGGCGCAGAAAGGCTTCTCGTCGCGGCTGGTGAAACGCTCTCCTGCTAAGCTCTTCTGGCAGTGTGTGCAGGTGAAGCACTCCCTGTGCCAGGGTTCGTTCTTGTATGTTACGCCACCGCTGGTAATGACCTGAAAGGAAACATGGTAACCGTGAGGTACTGATAGAGCTTCCCTTAGAATAAGATTGTTTCAATAAGCACCAGTTTAGAAGGAAGCTGATAGTCAACATATTAATGACCAGTAAATTGACAGTCAGTATGCTGATGGTGCATGATCTGACAGTCAACAACTCGATGATCAGTCAGCTGATGGTTAGAGCACGAATAATCAATGAGCTTACTGTCAGCACATTGATAATGTTTCAGCTGATGGTTAACTCCATGATGATCAATGAGCTGACGTGCAACGCGTCGATGAATAGATGATCAGTGGGCTGCTGCTTAGAACATGGTGATCAATGAGGTCTGTGTGTTGATAATGAGCAAACTAACAATCAGAGCACGTAATATCAATCAGATGATAGATAACGCAGATAATACATGAGCTAATGGTCAGCACGCTGATGACCAATGGGCTGATGGTCAGCGCGTTGACGATAAGAGTGCTGACCATAATGATAATCCGTGTGCTGATTGTTGGAGCATTAATAATTAGTCAGCGGACAGTTACAGCATTGATTAATCACTACTGATCAATGAACCGACGGTCACTGCGCTAATGATGAGCGAACAGACGATCAGAGAACATAATATCAATGAGCTGACAGTTAGAGCAGATAATAATGAGCTACTGGTCAGCACACTGATGATCAATGAGTTAACGGTCAGTGCACTGATGATAAGAGTGCTGATCATAATGATCATCCATGTGCTGACTGTTGAAACATTAATAATTAGTCAGTTAACGGTTACAGTATTGATCATCACTGCTGATCAATTAGCTAACAGTTAGCAGGCTGATCATACATGAACTAATGGATGGCACGCTGATGATCAATTAACTGACGGTCAGAGCGTTGATGATAAGTATGTTGACTATAATGATAATCCATGAAGTGATGGTTGGAGCATTAATGATTAGTAAGCTGATGGTTACAGCACTGCTGATCATTGAGTTGATGGGTCAGATTGATCAGGGAACTCATAGTCACATAGCGGATGATTAATAAGTTGACAGTGATGACACTGATTATCCATCAGCTGACAATCAATGAATGGGCGGTCAATGCATTGATGATGATGACAATGACGGTCAGAGCACTGATGATCGATAAGTTGACGTTCAGCACGTTGATGGTCAGTGTACCAATGATAAGCGCGCCCAAAACATGTAAAAATAATTAATGACCGTCAGCGGTACTTAGCTTTCAAGAGGACGTTACCGATCACCTCAATTATGATCCTTACATAGATACTGGCAAAAAATGGGAATATGTTTGCCAATAAAACAGTATTTAAGGGAACATAGTAATTTTTGATATTTACCTTGTTGCACTTAATGCAACGGGTGGCGAATTTCTCTTCGTAACACTTAGCGCAGTAGATTTCCTGTTCTCGGGGAATAAAGCTCTGGGTGCCGATTGGTACTTTGCAGACACAACAACAGAAGCATTTCTCGTGCCATTGCCTTGTCTTGTATTCCATTTTTTTGGTACCTAAAAATAAAATATCAAGTTATTAAATACAGTTTCAGTTTTAATAATCATATCAAAGAAAAAACTAATTAAATAATTATTAATTTAATTAGTCATATGGAGTTATAAATAGGTCTGGTTTAATAGTAAGTTGCAAAAAAATGGAGTATATATAAATACAATTAATTGCAGCTTGGAAATATTGAATGATTCAGTATTGATATCTTTCATGGATTTACAGATACTACACATGATCATAAACATGCGTTTTATTACGAATAATCTCTCCCCTTTGCCTTTGCTCTGGACGTTCATGAGTAAAACTATTTAAAAGAAGATTTCCTTATATGATTTCACTAATTTCACAAAATAAAAAAATCCTTTAAAAATCCAATAATTTTTAATATATCAATAATGTGAATATTTTTACTGGGTAAAATCGTCATTCATCGTTCATTTATTCGCCAGTCAAATACGATTGATTGAATTCATTCGAATAACCAAATAAAATTTTACGAATAAGTAAAACGATTCATTAATTAGAAATAATGCGTAACTAACTTTTTATTTGTAACCTTTATTCTTTAATAATTACATATTTTTATCAGTGCCACCCCACTGTCAATTATATTTTTCTGGTACCAGGGATAAAAGTTAAAGTATTCACCGACACGAAACGCAGTTTAAACCAATTTCAACTTCATTTACTTTTCCAACCCGAGGATTAAATTTTGGCTCCTGTGGACCTAAGAAGCGTCGTACCTGGCGTTACCTGCGACAGGCCACCCATCAAATGGCGTGACCGAAAAAGTTATGGCTTAGCTGAAGATATATTTAGTCATCAGCACTGTTTCGTTTTTTATTTCACCAGTGTACATGGTGATACGCCATGATGCCATAAGTGCCGCCGCTATTTTCTCCGTTGTTTATGGACGTAAGAAAAAAGCGGAAACTATTTAGACCCTAAAAAACCTTATTTGCAAAGATATGTGAGCATCAGGTTACAAAGATACAGGGGTAGTGCCTTGTACTCATGGACGCGAAATTCGTGAAAATTTGCCGCGAATTATTTGATGGCACGAAAAGTCACAACTTTAGCCAATTACAGTAGTTGCTATCATTTTCATCATAAAACTGTCACTGACTGTCATGGTAAACTTTCTAATAAACTTTTCTAAATTACTATGAGAAAAATAGCGATAATATTCTTGATTTACAAAATTCACGAAAAGTTGACACTTTACGATCATGGTCATGAACGCTTCTTTCTTTGATATAAAGCTGGTAAACGTACCAAGCAACCTATCGGTATAAAAACTATTGGCAATGTTCCAAAACTAATTGCACGATTTCTTAAACTGCCTAATCCAAATGTGTACACTCGACACTGTTTTCGGCGATCTTCAACTTCCCTTTTAGTCGATTGTGGGGCATATTCTTTGAGTATAAAAGGCATGGTGGCTGGAAGTCTACTATGTCGCTGAAGGCTACATCTCGAAACTTCTACTGAAAATAAGAAACGAGCGACTACGACAATTCTAGCCGAACGCGAGAATATTTTCTTGGAAGCCAAAAATATTGTCATGTCATCCAAAGTTATTTCATCAACATTTAAAAATTATGTTCAAACTCAAATCGTTAGGCACGTCAGCACGTGGTATTAATTTATCCAGTTGAAGAGATTTTACTGCCAATGTTTAATGCGAGTCTAATTTAATTTACAATGTCATTATTGCACTAGTGCGTTAACAAATTTTAAAAAGCGCATGTGGGATAAAGTAAGTCATTATGCCATTCGAAGCAGTGCGAAATCATAGTCATTATATGACAGTTGTAAATAAAAAAATATTATCTGGTAAGTAGTCGACATTTTGATAAACGGTCCTTGCTTTTTTAACCACTTATGATGTCGTCAGAACCGAGAACAATACCAAAATTATAATAGACGTAAATACATAATTTATCAGCGTACCTGTATAGAACAATCATACAGTGCCTTCATAAATGATTACAAGCCACGTGACCAGGACAGTGATTCTCGAAGAACAACTCGTACGTAAATAGATTTCTTGTCTCTGTCAATTGCCGTAGTGAAGAAATGGATATTCGCATATGAATTGCTCTGCGATTGATTTGAGAATCTCGACCCTGATCACGTGGCTTTTGTAATCATTTATGAAGGCACTGTAGTTTTGTACGAACCAAAATTATTTCATTCTTGAATAGGAGAACAATAAGTTTCTTAATTCCAAATTTGATGTTCTTAAACAGACCCGCCAAATAAATGTTATTCTGTGTTGATATATGTGTACCTACGCTCTAGCAATTTGGAGAAAAGTTAAAGAAGAAAACAAGGGAATGATAGTCAGTCATGGCTAGATTGCACACAGTTCTAAAATATGTTTTGGTTTGTGTAGATTAGTCTCTGAACTTATTTGAACAACGAATATCGCAATTCTAATACTTTGAGGCATGCAATGACAAAGTTTTGACTTAAAATTACTCACGTTACTTTCCAACAAGCAACATTTTACCGTTTTGCATATACATATTTGCTTGAGATCGCTACCTGACACAATTCACTAAAATAATGTCTTCAGAAGTACAACTTATTATTCTGCTAGTTTGAGGATAGAGACGGTTTTGTAAAAAATTTTCTATATTTTTTAATTAATGAACTTGAATTTTCAACTAACAATTAGGTACTATAAATTTGCCTTCCCATCCAGCATTACTTTTATTATTATTATCACATAAGGATAGCAAACAAACGCAAAAAAACTGTTTACCAACACATTATTTTACCCGCAGTAGCAGCAACCGAGTCATATTTATTTATAATTTTTGCTCGATTAGCTCAACCTGACTTATCTCAATGTCACAAGCTAATTAAATAATTTTTTTGTAGGTACCGCATCCTATTATTACTATTAATTCATTAGAGGTACTTTTCCTCAAAATACAGGTAAAAAGCATCACTTTGGAACTTTCTAAATATAGACAGATATAATCGTTACTTTGCCGACTACAAATAGTCGAATGCAACATGCAAGAACAACTGACATCTGCCACAATTTGGGTCAAGTCCAATTTTAAAATATTGATGTCGGTAGTGTGGCGTAGGCCCCTCAGCTCAGCTTTTCGCTTGGCACTGGCAGCGCATATCGCAAAAATAGATAACGCCATTACATTACAATTATTACAGTAATAGAAAAGCAATATTACTTAATTTTAATAATACATGAGAATTTTAACAGAGCCAGAAACAGTTTACTAATGTAATATTCGAGGCAATCTTTTGATGCAGTCAATGGGAAACAAATCTGTAATCTAGAGCTCCAACACAGGTACAAATACAGGGTGTTAAAAAAAGAGTGTAAAATATTTCAGGAGGTAATAGTATGAACCAAAATAAGCAGAAAAGTCTTAATAAACATGGGTCCGCAGAGTAACGGTTGCGGAGATATGGACCACTATTCGTTTTTCAAACATTTTATTTTATTAGGAATAAACCGACAAAGGAAGCTTTTAACAAACAAAAAACAAAGTTACAGAAGATGTTAAAAGTGCCCTCCGTCCATTTCCAAGCAGGCACGACATCTTCGTCTCAACGATATTCGAACTCTTTCGAAAACACCCTCCTTGGTTTGGATTTCTTGACACTTTTGATTAATCCGTAGCTGCAGCTCTTCCAGGCTGTTTACAGGAGTACCATATACTAATGTATTCAAATATCCCCAAACAAAGAAATCTAGAGGGTTCAGATCAGGCGATCTTGGGCGCCATAAAACAGGTCCGGCCCTTCCTACCCATCTATGTGGAAAAGTTTGGTGTAACTGCTCTCTAACGGCCATGGAAAAATGAGCTGTAGCACCATAATACTGGAACCACATTTGTTGCCTCTGATTGAAGTAATTCGCATCTCAATTTCGATATGGTTACATCATAGAAGATAGAAGCTACGACTGTCGCCATCGGTTACTAAAATCGTGACTTAAGCAATTCAAATGCTTTAGTTTAGTAAATCTTATCTAATGTTTGTAAAAGAGTTAATATTTTATTCACAAAAATTTACAAAACAAGTCATTTCCTTCATTACGTATATCCGTATCCTTCTCTATCAAACTACATTTAAAGTAATTCTGCTTCCTAGAGCGTGATTTTGAAAATTAGGTATTAATTTTATCTGATGGCAGTATGCATAAATCATTTTACAACAATTGCATTAATAAATATTTGAAGCCTAATCTACCCTAATAGGCTAAGCAACTCTATTTCGAGATACCTCATCGATAAGCGACATGTCACAAGTTGCGCGCGCAGTATTTGTTGATTGTCACGCTTGCTTTAGTTAACCTTAAAAATCGAAACCAACTTACATACGTCTTATAAATGAATCGTATTATCATTTTGTGTTTTGAACATTTACAGGACAGAACAGGATAATGTACAGGACCAGCTTAACATAATTTTAAGATGCGAAAATAGGTGAATTATTTATGATTTTTCATATCAACATTTTAGTGGGCTATTTTTTTGCATGTCACTTATTCTCCACATAAGTAGACATATAGGTACTAAAATTACAACGCCACTTTCAAAATCACCCTGTATTTTTTTCTTCTGGTATTTTAATTCACTTATGCCCCTATTACTGACAAGCTATGAATGGCGTTTACTAAATACTAAACCAATAAATGAAATGAATGAAATTAGGAAGAATCTCTTACGAACCGAGTCCCACGAACTAGTAACGAAGATATGCGAGTATTTTTAACCTTTTAACTCTTGTGTCCGATTCTACTGACTAAATTAAACATTGTGTAATAAATTAATGTATTTGTATGTCAATATTGAGTCGTTTGTACATGTTTACTTTCCAATTAATAGTTACTTTGACAATGAAGACTGCTTATTTACATAATAACTTCTCTCAGAAATTTTTATGACTTCAATGACAATAAGAACGCGTAGGTAACAAATTAGAAATATGTTATAATGTGTAGTTAGCAGTTTAAAGGTACTAAGTTAATAAATACTACACCATTTCAACAATTTTCTTAAATCATTGCCTGTAAACTAAATCATGCAATAAATATGTGTTCTTTGGTAATACACAGTAAATACACTAAAGAAACAAAGAGTGAATAATTTACTAAATATAAAAAATATTCTATACAAATTGTACTAATGAAAATATTTAAATAAAATGTTGTAAACCTTCAGAGCGATTACCTGCTACTATTATTTTTGATTATGACAGTTTTAGATAAATATTTACACGAATCTCAGTCAGGATAATTTAGGTTATACAAGGTGTAACAGTAGGAAGTATTCAAAACTTGTGAGCATGTAAAACAAGTCGAAAAATTACGAAAACCTTAGTACAACTTTTGTCAGTGGCGGCTCCTAAGGGAGATATGCTCACTTAAAGGGGTAACCTCAGAAACAGTTTTTAATGCGTAACATCAAAACGGTTCAACATTAAGTCACGAAATTTTGGTGAGATATTAACCTTGGCGTGCTTAATAAGTCTCATAAAATACATTTCAACATTTTGTACAGGGGCGTGAGAAAATGCAAGGCTCTGGTACAAATTTAATCATCTTTTTTGCAGTTATTTTTTTCTAGTTTCTGACTTATAAATATTAAAATATTAAGTATTTAACATAAAATATGTACTCTTGTTAAATTTCAATAGAATGTACCGTTTTTCAGTAAAATCGATTTCAATCATTCCTAACGTGATCCATATTTATATAGCACCCAATACATAGCCAAAAATTTAGTGCGCCATGGAGAAAGCAACTAGTCTGACAGTTAAAGATATGTCAAGTATTTTTAGTTTGAAAACTGTGTTATTTGAGTCTACGCGGTGCAATTTTATAGTGAACAAAAATAGATAAAAATGATTTAAAAATGCAACAGTATACATAATATTCTGAGTACGTAGATATGCTTTTGACGTTAAGTGGAGTGTCATGGGTGTGCTATAAAATATTTCTTTGCACCGAAAGGCGTTGTTTTTCTGTTATTATATTACGGTATTTTTATTTGTACCATTGTTTTTAATTGTTACTGTTAAGAGTGTTAAAAATACTTGACATTTTTGTTAACTGTAAGATTAGTTGTTTTCTTCATGGTACACTGCAATTAATTTATTTGGCTATGGATGTTGAATGTGGGGCACGTTAAGAATGATTGAAATTGATTTTACTGAAAAACGGTACATCCTATTGTAATTAAACAAGAGTACCATTTTTATGTTAAATACTTCATATTTCAATATTTTTGAGTCAGAAACTAGAAAAAATTAACTACTAAAAATATATGATTAAATTTGTCCCCGAGTCTTGCATTTTCTCAGGCCCCTGTAGATAATTTTGAAATGTATTAGACTTCTTAAACACGTCAAGGTTAATATGTCACCAAAATTTCGAGACTTAATGTTGAACCGTTTTGATGTTACGCGTTAAAAACTGTTTCTGAGGTTACCCCTTTAAGTGAGCGTATATCCCTTAGGAGCCGCCACTGACAAAAGTTGTACTAAGGTATTCGTAATTTTTTTACTTGTTTTACAAGCTCACAAGTTTTGAATACTTACTACTGGTACACCTTGTATACAGGATGATTCGGAACTTAACTAAAAAAATTTGGGAATAGATGCGTAATGAAAAATCAAGTCAATATCGTTAAAAAGAAATTTGTAAAATCCTTATAGTTTCGGAGTAAAAAATTATTGAAGTTGTAACCGGAATGTGTTTTCTAAATGGCGCATATGATACTAAAAGTAATGTCACAGATTGAATTAAATACTTTTAGAAACACCGTGTATGCTCAATAAAAGCTAGCACACCCGGTATATTAATAGACACACGTGTCACTATTAACATAACCAATGAGAGCACGACGACGACGCTAACCCTATTAAGAGGCGACAGCTTAATTAACAAATTGCAAATTACAACGAAAGTATATTACATTTTTTGCAATATAAGAGCAGCGCATGCTGTTTTTTTTATGTGGCATTACCTCATTGTTATATTATGTCGTATTACTAAACTTCTTAGGTCAGCGCATTTCCTAGCTCTCCCAGAAGAGATTTTACAGAAATTGCAGCAGGAATATTAAAAAGAGTATATGTATTCAGAACACAATTCTGTTGTTCGGTTCAAAGAAACCATTTACATGCTAACTTAATAATTTGTACGAAATTTACATGTGAGATAGTCTACTAAAATTCTACAAGTTCATTTTGTTCGATAGGTAAAAATTATTAAGTGTCAATGAAAGAAAGGCTACAGATAGTTTCAGTATATGGTGACTTCACACATACGTATGATACACTGAGGAAAAAGTCGCGTAAATGAAATTTATTTTCGGGATATATGTAAAATTTCCGTGTTTCATAGTTTTACACATTCTAGATCTTTATACGTAATACACAAAATATTAAAATTACCAAAATATTGTCATAAAATATGCCTAATGAATCTGTGTAATATTTGACAATTATGTGTTAAGAGTACCCCGCTTTGTGTCAATTTAACACGTTTCTGTGTTGTCCTGACTATGCACAACTACGCAGCTGCAGTACGTCATAAGCAGGGTTGCCACATTGGGCGAAATTGCATCAATAGATTTTGGTAGTGACGTCACATACGCCAAATAATAGGTAACCCCATAGTACACATTTTTATGAAGAATTTCTCTATTTTTTACTAGATTGATTTTCGACTTTATGTATATTGGATATAAGTGCCAAAAAATGTCTTCTTTGTCATGCTATTAAATATTGCGATATTTTAGCATTAGAAATATTTAAGAAGTTTCAAACCCCTACTGACAAACTAAAAGAATCATAGAATTTATACAAGGCGTTTAATTCGGAAATGTACATACCTACCTTAACAGTGAATTCAGGACATCTAAAAGGTATAAAACAAAACCTATTTTGGCCATTTCTTTAAATTGCCATGAAATGAGAACCACTATGTATAATCAAGTGAAATTTGGTAAGGGTATTCTACTTACTTCATTCAAACCACTATCATAAGTGCGAAATAGAAATACAGGTCTGGTGGCATACAAATTTTTTATTTTGTTTATTCACAAAAACAACACCCTGTATGTAAGATTTTGAAAAATATGTTCAGGCATTTAAGCAGAGAGCAAGAATAGTAGAGTTTATGATGAATTTACTCTAGTTGTGCATATAAGTTTTCATGTTTTCTTCGATGAAATATCTGTGACAGATTTATTTAAGTAAAACTAGTAATCATAAACTACCTTTGGAAGAAAAAGTGTGAGTGGTCTTCAAAGTCATCAGACATTATTCTTGTTGACTATTACCTATGAGGCCATTTAAAATCGAAGATATTAGAAATCAAGCTTTTTTGTCAAATTTTAGTGTGAAGTATTTTATGTGTAGAAATAATAACACCAATAAAAATGTATTTTGTTGTAAATTTGAATGTTTTTTTTTAAATTGTCAGTCAACAATCTTCTAATAAATTTATTTAAAGAGAAAAATAAAAACATAAATTATGCTAAATCACAGAGAGCAGAGAGCAATAAAAACAGACAGGAAAAAAACGAAAATAATTTTAGGAATCACTACAATAAATGCTTAAAGTGGTCACCGTTATGTTGAGCATACTTTCATGTTTATTATACAGGGTGTTTCAGGAGGAGATATACATACTTCAGTATGTTATTCTACGTTCAACTTTAATAAAAAAATTTCCTATGAACTTACGTCTGGAAACGCTATCAAATTTTAAAAAATGCATAACATCATCTTTATATGAGTTTTTAACGGAAACGGCTGCTTGTAGAGACTTCATATAAGGTGTACATTTCTTAAGTAGAGAAGGTAGGGGAAAATGTTTTTCTATTCCAAAATGACATACACCGTGGCACAAAAAGTTGAAGCTTGTAGCGTCCTCTTGGAGATACAACCAATCGTGCATAAAATTTGAATTTCCCGTCCCAAAAAACCTCCGCATACAAAATTTTATTTTAATTTATTAAAGAAAATGTAATTATTTTTTTTTAATTTGACATCCAACGAAGCATTTCCTGATCTAAGTTCATAGGACATTTTTTGCTTAAAATTTAACGTAAAATAACATACTGAAGTATGTACATCTCCTGAAACACCTTGTATAATAGCTGTTACAAATGTCCTTATATTAGGATTATTTGTTAGTTAACTGCAGGTAGGTATTTACAATTCGCTCAATCAGGTGCTCCGGACTTAATTTGAATTTCATATACTTTCGATTTTAAATGACCCCTTACGCAATAATCAACATGAGTGATGTCGGGTGACCTTGAAGGCCACTCAAGAGATCCATCCGGATTTATGCACGTTTGAAAAATTGTCATTCATAATTTTTCCCCCCAAATCGAAAGGTAGTCTTACGTATAAAATAAGAATTAATTGTGAATTATGTTAAAAGTAGGGTTACTAGTTTTTACCTGAAAAAGCTTCAAAATTATGAAATGTAAGTTGGCAGCGCCAGCAAGGGTCAATAGTCGATATAAAGACAAAAGTAATTATGTTGTATATTGACTATGTTATAATTATTTTAAATTTATATCATTTTATTTAGAATTTCATTTAAATTTTACCCGATTCTGACTGCAAACCTACCCCGATGTCTCTCGAAACAGCTTATACTTTCCAAGTTATTCACCGGCTAATTCTTTAATCAACAATCAATTCATTACCGCTTAACGATCGCGTTCGTACACTCTTAGCCAATTAAAATCTGGAATGCCTACCGATAAATCGTAAAAATTATCGACTTGGGACCGTAGCGCGTTTGCGGTAACGTGTAGGTTAATACACATCCAATTAGCAATTATCCAAATTTGTAGCAAATGTGGGTTTTAGAATAAAAAAAGAGGTCAATGTTGCAGACAGGCCGTTATATTAATACGGACAGAGGCTGTTCAATTCTTTATTGCGATACGGATACATAAATTAATCTGATTTCTTGCTGGAGGGCAGGTGGAAAATGGCCGCACCCACATGGTATAATTCTTTCAGTTATTATAATACAGTTCTTTTGTGATATATAAATAAGAGATAGTTGCAAATTTTTCACGACATGGTTAAGGCAAGAGAAAATTTTCCAGTGTATGATTAAATACAGTGGCGTAGAGTGGACTAATCTAGACGTGGGCTAAGTCGCATCAGCGAGGCCCTTTTCTTCCGCCATTGGATGCTGAATATTGTGACACATAATAGCTACATGCAAAGTCACAGTGTGCAAATATTTTCGTACAATCGGGAGAAACTAAAAATGCTGTATCTTGAAAACAAAAGGCGATCGGACATTAGTGTATATAACTTTTTTTATTATTATTTTGGTCCTCTATCGCGTGATACTATGCATTGTAGTTTTTCCAATGTCAGCCTGTATATTTTCAAGAAAAGAATAGTGAAACATCAGAAAATTTGTTTACAAAATTCTTAATTTATGATGAAACTAGTTAAAGTAGTGAAGTCTGGATTATCTGAAAATTTCCTAGTTATGAGGCGTTTAAAGGCTAAAAATAAATATTTTTTGTAACCTCTTCAGTACTGAAAAATATGTCGATTTTACAAATAGACATTTGTATACCACAAGCAAATGTGATGGAGTTGTTTCATTCGAATTTCCAATCGTTAAATCCTTGTTTGACCCTATAATCTTCTTTGCTATCTGTTTCTTATTCTTTAAAGAATTCTCAACATAGTTTTCTGCCGTAGAAAATTTCCAGCCTCCATGACGCTTTAACATCTGCATATTTGCATTGCTATCAACCAGAATCGTGGCTGAGGACCTTCTAAAACAATGTCCAGAGTATTGTTCGGGATTCTTCAATCCAAGCTTTGATTTAATCATTTTTGGAATGCTTCCAAAAGTATTAACTCCCACAGGCTGGGAGGTACATTTTCCTTGTCTGTACAATACAAAAAACAGTCTGTGAGTTGCATTAGGAGGACGAAGTTCACCATATTTTCGAAAAATATTTAAACAGATGATACCTGCCATAGTTCCTTCGGTTCTAACAAATTCTCGGACAATTTTTGTTTTCGTGCATGAAACCACAATTTTTATATAGGCGTCATAGCACTGAATATAATCCAATATTAACTTAGTTAATTCTTCGCGACGACAAAAATGCCGATTATCATAGCTACCTTCATGAGTACCTATATGTGTCATCATTTGCAGTAGGTACTTAGAAACTTACGAGTATACTTCTTCCAGTGTAAACATTCTGGATTTTTTGACCTTGTATATCTTGATATTTTTAACTGAAATCATATTTCTCAACATTTGAGTCCATAGTATAGTGTAGATGGTTACTGGGAACGTTGCTTTCCGGAAAATAAGCCAAAAAAATTTTCTCACACACCTTCTATACCCTATTAGCTTTGCACCAATCTTCAAACTTTTAATACTCCAACCATCGTCTGTTAAATCGCGTCACCTTTGTAATACTTGTTTGTCGAATCAGCTGAATTTTAATATAGATTTCTGTAATGTACTGCACTGAGTGCACTGTGGCGACATTTCTTAATGAAATTGCTTTAAAAAAAAGTTGTATTTATTGTATTTACTATTTTAATACTAAAATTAATGCTGGATCCACACAAAGTGGGTACATACGTATTAATAATGGGTTGTTCTTTCACTTTCACTACAGAAAACATTATTTTAAGATGTATCAATTAATAAATTAAACAGAAACGTCACGTTTGTCATAATTTTTAAGAAATGTCAAATTACTGATTAATCATTTGACAATACTGTCATTTGTGCTGCAGAGTGCTGCCACGCGCGGTGAGTCACTGCAATGGCAATGGTAAACAGTACTATCACAATATTATTAACAGTTTAGAACATATAACAAATAATATCAAACAGACAGAATATTCTGTAAGCTATAATGAAATACTTAGGTACGCCAAGTGTTTTCGATGCTTCTACAAAATATAACTCAAGATTTCGTGTCAGATGCGTTTACCTTGCAAATCATAATTTTATGACTTACTTCCAGCATGGGCAAGTTATTCTTACTAGGGAAGCATCATGTAGGTACGAGAAACAACATATTTTATACATCTCAAAAAAATATATAAAAGTAAATAAATAGAAACTCTTAACCTTTAAAAATGTTAGCACGTCTCTGCCAATTTAATGTTGCTAGATGATTTTTACTGCCGTATTCTTGTTAACGCGTAGAAATAATTTCGAGCAATATTTAGAATTACCTAATGCGACTAACGGTACGTAGAACTGACAAAAAAACGTTGTCAGACAAGGTCCTTGACATTGTCATTACACAACAGGACCGATTTGAAACTTTTTTATTTCTTTCAACATTTTACATCACGAGTTTCTTAATTGAATTGTTTATTTTCATGTTCTCTATAATCCGGTGTTACAAGGAAGTAATTTGATAATTAATTTATTACAAACATTAATTAATTGTGAATGCGATTATTATTATGTATCCATAATTTTTCTATACGTAAAATTTGAGCTGTCACCTCAATCAATAGTCAGAAACATGCGTTTTAAAAATACGCAGGTATTATAAATACTTATACAGTAATCGTGACAACGCGGACGGTGAATTAATAATAATGGATTTTTAATGAGAATACATCACGCTCCTAGAAATATTATACCAAGACGATACCTATCGTTTTTGTCCTCGAATTTTGACCCCTAGCTTATCACAATAAGAAAACAAATCAGTTTTAGGAAAGTCACATTAATTTTTTCAAGAGCGATAAAAAATAAAGTGTCCATTTTTGGAACTGTAAATTCAACGGAGAATTAAAATATCTTACAGACACCTAATTTTTTAAAAATAAGTATACGAAAAGTAATTTTTTATTTTCACAAAAATAAACTATATGCCGGTAAATTCCAGTAAATTATTATACACGTGATGACTGAAGTTTATTTAATATAATAATCAAATTCCTGAGGTGTTTCCATATACAATAGTTTAAATAAATAAAATAAATACTAAAATTCTAACTTTTTTGTTAGAAACAAATAACATATGCACAGGGTGTTTCAATATACAGGTTGTTCAGTAAAGACTACTTTAAGGCTAGCTTATTTGCATAAAAATAATGTGCATTAAATCAGCTCACCTTAGTACAATTTTGGTTCTTAGACGGGCAATTGTACTCAAAATTTGCAGAAAAGGTTTTTTGCGAGATAAATATGAATATCCAATTCATTGTCGAGAAATTGTACATATAAGCAGAATTTTTGGAAAATATTAAGTTATTTTGAAACATCCTTCGATTAGGATTAGTTATAAACAAGGTATATTTATTGCATGTCGCCACAATGCACAATTTTAGAGACAATAGCGTTTAACATTACAGTTAGTAATGTTGTTATTAGAAAGCAGGATGAAACACAACAAAGAGATATGACAACATGAAACAAAAACAACATTTAAAAAATAATAGATACAAAAATAACCACCATAATAACAAAATTTTTATTTATTTACTTTTGTTAACGTCTACCAGAATGTTACTTACTAGACATTACTAACTGTAATAACAAATACGTTAAACGCAGTTTTTTCTAAAATGGTGCACATTGACATGCAACAAATACACTTTTTAAAAACTAATCGAAGGCTTTTTCAAAATAACTAATCATTAAAAAGAATAATATAGAGGCACAGGCGCTTAGAACGCCCTATATATTTACCTGAATCAATCAGATATTCATGTTTATCTAACAAAAAAAAATTCAAAATATGAGGACAATTAGGTAAGTACCTAACTAATGATAAAATTATGGTAAAAAATTAAATAAGATGTACTTTCTCAGGACTTTAACTTCTAAGATAAGTTGATGAATGCACATTATTTTTGTCCAAGAAAACTAGCCTAAAGTATGGCCCATTATTTGCTTAACACCCTGTATAAATGTAAAATTTGATAAGACGACGATATTCCATAACTAGCTATTTTTAAAGTTCTATTAATTTTTAAATGCCATATATGACATTTAAAAACATTAGCAGTCTCTGTTCTACCTTATTTTTATAATTATTTTACTATTTTATGCTCAATGAAGATAATAGTTTATATGTTTTTAATTTCAAACGGTAAACTGGTTTAAAATTATAAATAGAAATGAACGGAAATGCGATACGCATAAAAAACAAAACATCTGATCTACTTTGTAAAAATATCCATGTGAACTATAACGTTTTCTGATTAGCGTTACTTATTTACTTTGGCCTTGTTAAGAGAACTAAACGATTAAAAAAATTATCACTCCCATATCGTCACAACTAGGCATTTAAACACATGTTTACGAAATCGGGATCGTAACCACCATATGACCAACTAACAGAAATTATTGCACAGAAAGACGCTCCAACCAACCTAAAGGTAAACTCGTGGGATCGCCCTGTAGACAAAGCTCCCCTAAGCTGCACTTGAAGCCCTTCTTCTCCCCGGGCAGCTCCATGGATAGGACGGCGACGTCCTCGTTCCTCTCCTTGGCGCGCTTTATCCTGTCCTCCCCCACAGTCTTCGTCTGCAGGTTCATCCTCTTGAACTGGTCACTCAGAACTCCCGCCATGTTCTTCCCGAAAATAAAACACCGTATCCCGACCGCCTACAGGCCCGCTTCGCATTTGTTTGTTTACGACGCACCGGCCACTGGATGATGATCGCCACCGAGGTACGACTTCGGCTGTCAGTGATTGAGAGCGGTTTGAGTCATCGCGCGCTCAACGAAAGAACGAAACGTGAACTAAGAGATCCGTACCAGCTTCACCAAATCGCAGGATGGCGTACCCAAGGCTGTACGGCGAGCTGTGGGCTACCTACACGAGTCTCCGCAGGAGAAATTGGATGAAAATTAATCAACCTGCGATATGTGACGACGGGGATATATTTGTTCTGTTGGCGGCTCGGGTTACATCAAGGAAGTCAGAGGCGGAACGCGCTTGGTCTAACACGAAAATGGCTTCACTAAATGTGGGCATATTCTCCGTGTGGCTGTATACGGGTATATTATCCATTTATGTTGCTCTGATACGTGGTTGACCTTGGGAAATGGAGAAACTTTCTATGTTACTAAGCTAGAGTGAATGGACCACATCTTAAAATCATCCAGGCCGAAAATCGCTTCTATCACAAACCACTCAATCTACACGTTTTTGTTCTGGCAAATAAAAATTAAGAAATAAACTGATAAGAATGGTTCAATATGATCGCTTTTTCAATGCATACGTACTAAATTTTCCATTACCTTATATTAATGCTGATTCCTAATTAAAAATTCTGAATTTCATTCGTTACTTATACATACGATGTTGCATATTAACAATGTACATGTAATATCTCGAAAACCATAGACGATAAGTAAACTGCATCTTATTTTTTGAAAAGCTGAGTTGGTCGGTCTTTTCAATGGCATAATGTTCCATTAAAAAAAAGTTAGACATCTCGAATATGCGAAATTCATTAGTTTTTGTGATATAGCTTTACGGAGAAAAAGAAGATGGCACTCAAAGGTTTCATATATAGGGTGTTTCAAAATATGTGTGGGAAAGTGATAAGTGTGTTTCTTTGGCTCATTCTGAGAAAATATGTGTTACAAACGTGGGTCCACAAACATTTTCGAGAGATAGGTTAACAAAAAAAGATTTTTTTTCAGATATCGATCGGTGGTACTTGAATCGAGGATACTACTCTGCCGGAGGTTCGAATCCTGCGGTAAGTAGATCGTAGACCAGCTATATTTACGGAGAGTATTGGTACCCTCTCTGTGAATATGATAGGGTGCAAAAATGTTGGCTTGAGTCAATGTGAGAAATTGATTCCTATCGACATTTTACCACCCTCCTAATTAATGAGGCTTCCCTCATTCCTGCACTGAATGGTGGTTAGGGCCTACCAACGTAAGTCGTTCCTGGGCGCAAATGCGGCATGCACAATGGTAATATGCTGCCCCATCTCCCGCACAAGTCTCCGACATCTGGGCTAATATCCGTGATAAGAATGAGGGGTAGAGATATTATTATGTCTCAAGAACCGTTTGAAATTTATAACTCAAATTTTGTACACGTTTTGAAGCACCATGTATATCTAAGTAGTAGATTCATTGTAGGTATATTGTAAAGATAAATAAGATTTTTAATCTTTACTAATAATATCCCTACATTTTCGAGTCTGTATAGATTCCATGCCATTAGGAGTAAGTTACGTAATTGGAAAGGCGCACTTATAAATACGTACTAAAAAACTGTTTTACCAGTATTTTCGAAAAATTGTTAGGCTTTCAATTAAATAAAATTGTTCCATATATTCAAACTATATGTAATAATTAATTTATATACCCTTTAAATTAATGTAATAATGGACTTGGCTTAAATTGCCTGAACTTGACATTCGGATAATTCAGTAGACGAGACATTTGAAACTGTATATTATGTTTGATATACTCGCGTCAAGAATTCAGACGTCTTACGTCACGGCTGACGTTACAGATTTGTTTTTATTGTCAACGTAATTTTCGATATTTGGTCGCGTTAAAAACAGTCATTTTTTGCAATTTAGTGCAATTTATAATGCAAACTTTCAGTGTTGTATATAGTTTTATTACTATCAGTTGCAGCTTCTTAAATATTTTGATGAAAATGTAATGAATTATTCATTTGTTCGTATGACGTAAGTCGTCTGAATTCTTGTCGCGAGTATACCCATATATGCATATTTTGATTAAATATTCCGTGTTTTGGTTTTGATATAATATCTAACGAGTAATTATTTTACTTTCAATAGTCAACGCACAGTTCATTAATCTTAATCTAATTTTATACAAAGTGTAAACAATGGGCCATATTTTAAGGCTAATTTCCTTGGACAAAAATGATGAGTAATATATAAACTTGCCTTAGTACAATTTTATACTAAGTACTGAGTATCGTGAAAGTACTTTTTTATTTATTTTATTTTTTTCGATAATTTTCTTATCAGTTGAATAATTTTATTCAAATTTTGGAAATAAAGGTTTTTTGTGAGATAAACATGAATATCTAATTGATTTTTGAGTGAAATCTTATGTGGGCGTTATGACGTCAACAAAATAATAAGGAATGTGCCAAAAGAAACTAAGTAAGAAGCAACTTATCTCAATTCGCCTCATCCGGAAATTCAGTTAGCTGACGTAGACATTCTATCCAAAATGAAATTTCAAACGCAAATAAATTGTTACCATCCTCGGCAGAGCCTACAGAACTTGCCACTAATACAACGTGCGCAGTAAACTTAAACAATTACAGCAGCATCCTCATTGAACACCCAGAACGAAAGCTACGGAAATTTAACGAGCATGTAGACTTTTGATTTCTTAAGGAAGGAAAATTGTCCTAAGGTAACTTGATTTAATTTACATTATTTTTCACATTCTTTACTGAACATCCGGTGTAGATAAGAAAACTGTATACATTTTTTCTGGAATGCGTACTAAACTGTATCAATACTCTTTTATCACTCTTCCGGGTTCATTCCAAAACGGTACTGCGCTCATCTCGTATAATTTAACATTTTTATGTAGGATTCACCGCCTCTGTACTCAAATATTATCATAAACTTACTGTATACATTACAAACATCCGGTAAATAAGACAAAATTTTCATATATTAATAAATTAACAGGCACCTCGACATTTACAAAGCCCGTTTGATTCGTACTACTAATAATCGAAGTAATCCTTATTTTTATCCCTCGCTTACGACGCACCACTGTTTTTAATCCTTTTAAAAGTACGAAAAAAACATCTCGGGAGACCAAACGCGCATATCCGGAAGAATTAATTAACTAAATTGATGTCGGGCAGTGTTTATCCATTATTTTATTTTTATCGCTTAGTTCATACCTTGAACTTCATCGCCGCGACGGTTTTTTCATAAAAGAGAATTACAAAGTTCGTCGGGATATTGTCCTGTTTATCGCTATGGCCACGTCCATGATTACACAAAGCAATAATAATATTTATTTTTTATCCTTGACATAAAACAAACGATTTTTCGCTAAAGAGACACCAAATATTCCTAGCGATGATGCCAGACTGGCTAGCAGTATGTAGAGAAAGTTGATCTAATTTTATGTATCTCTTATCTTATAATAGTGATTTAGGCTACTTGGGAGATAAGTTGAATTTACTAGTTGCTGACGGTTTTGCGCAAGAGCAGAGCGAGGGCTGACAATGGAGTCCTGCGTGTCGTATACATTTTATTTGATCTCAAATTTCTCTACGGTCCATGAAATAAAAATTAGGTTATATTTTTTGAAATTTCTTGACCATTTTGTTGCCTGCTTTGATTTTGTCGTTACTAAGACGTTGTTTACAAACGACGCTAACATAAGTAGTAATGGACCGCATTAGTGACGTCACAAATTAGGCAACCAGCGTTACCAGTGTCAGAAAACCACGTAAAATTCGATCTTAAGGGAAAGTGACTTAAGAGCCAACATAATACCTACTATTTCCGTTTTTTATTTAATTGCCACACACTTATTTAACAGATATCATCCGATAGATCAGTAAAAAATATAACTTTTAGATTACGTAGCTCCGCTTTTCCAGAAAATGTTTACGAACTTGACAATATTTTTTCGAGTAGTATCACCCCTTACATTTTCTACGCGGAGTTTCCCGACACCCTGTATAGAAGATTAAAAACAACAGCTACTAATTTGAATACACCGTTAACTTTATTTACTAAACATATATAACATTAACGATTGCAGCCATAAATTTAATGCGATAAAGTACATAAAAGCACAGATAAACTCACTAATACAAGACCTACTAAAACTAAAAAAACACGAAGTTAACATAATTTCAATATACAAATTTGCAAGTTGAAATTTTCTCACAGTTGCTATTGGTGGAGAAAGAATACAATTTAAAAATATATTTAAAATATTTAAAAATAATAATATTTAAAATAGTCGGTTCAAAACTAGCAAAGAATATTCTTCTATCAAAAATAATACGTAATACGTCGCAAAATCACCTCCAATCTTGTAAAGGTTCTATGATCAGGAATGAGGCGCTCTAGATACCTTACTCGATATAACTTTACAACACTTCATGATTTTTTTTGTGACGCCGTGAATTAGCAACATATTAACTTTTTCTGAATGAGAAAACATTTTGTAAGCACAAAAGTATACGTTTGACGTTCGTATTAAGTAATGACAAGTATTTTGTGACATTTATGCACTTTAAACAACGCACATTCAATTATTTTCCAACGACTACTTGACCCTTCCAGTGCTAATGTGATTTTTAGGTGGTATTTCTTTTGAGTCTTTAGGACGATATTGCTTATAACTTTTAAACGGAAAGTAATAGAAAAATTATTAGAAAAAAGGGAGCTTTATAAAAGGAAAATTGGGTATGTTTCTGGAAAAAATATAATTGATGACGTCATTAGTCGTTTCTGTCAAATCCCACAGATAAGTTTCGATTGAAAATGGATCTCATTTAACACCACGTGTGCCAAATTTTTTTAAACTTTTTGTATCCTCACAGTAGGCCCATACTATCGAATTTAATACACCCTGTACTTTTACTATATACAGGGTTAACTATGACTAAGTACAAGAATTTTAACCACGTGCTCAGGGAGGCTTAAAAGACAATAACAAATTTATTTCGGAATTCTAGTTCGATGTTAAAAAAATGGGGCAAAACCCTCTTTTCTTACGGAAAGTCTGCGCCTATGTCGATCAGTCATCGTCCAAGATGGCTACATATGTCAACTACCATGCGGTCGTTTCTCACAACGTTGCCGAATGTAAAAACAACGAAAATAAACATTTTTATTAATAATAATACCGAAGTACCTGATAGATAACAGTTAATCCGGTTAGATACAGTATTTTGCATTCGTTTTTCGTTCCAAAGTGCCAAAACTTCATTTTCACTCATTACAGGTCCGTCAGAATTACTCACCACAAAATACACACTTCGCGTAGATACAGTTAATAAAATTGCCCATTTATTTTAAGAAAATTGATTGAAAGAAATACTAACAGAAAACTTCGAATACACCCCTGGCAGTTTTTAATTTATAAAATTTTGTCCGATAACGGTCACTCTACTGCATTACTCTCAGCTCTAGAAATATCTCCACGTACGTTTAAAGAAGTTGTGGAAAACTACACATGTCCCAATATATCGCAACCTTCCATTATTTAATAAATAACTCGTTTAAAACTGAAACTGTCACTACAAACGGAAAAGTAGAATTACACTGTCAACGCAACCGTCAGTCTTCGGTTCGCCACCACCAAGAACCAAATATTCTTCAGATAAATATTCTTATAGCAATCAATATAATCAATATTATCTTCTTTTATGTACGATCGTGGGTTTCTTTATCTTAGTATTATTTTGACACTTCCTCCGTGACACGGGGTACACGCACATAGCACTTGTCACTCGATATAAACCTATACTGTGTTGTTGGTTGCATTGTTTCGAATACTCTCCAAATGACAAACAGCACTAGTGGTTAGAAAAGTAATATTACAGAGCACTGTAAACTCCTCGGAAAATTTAAAATTATAATACTACAATAGTATTATATGCAGACATAGTCGATTATTGTTAATATCGTTAGTATTATTATTATTTAATTCTATAATAAGTTAAAAAATGGAACGAGCTTTAGTGCACCTTGCGCTAATGGCCTACGGATGGCGTCAGCATTGGAAACTCCGTAAAATATATCGCAAATGTTTTTGAAATTAGTTTTCAGTGTTTGTTTTTCGCATATTCAAATTCGTGTAATCGCGTATTTTTTGTATATTTTTATATATCAGTCCTGGAAGTATCAGTAAGGTAGGTTTTACTCTCAGTGCTACCATATCGTGTTTCTCAGTATATAATAATATTTTTTAAATAAAATTTTTCTTTAAAAGCGCCGTAAATCGTTACACGTGGCAACGCGGTGCTCTGTCACTACCTTTGACAACTTTGACTTTGGCAGAATATACCTAATCTCGCAGCTGACAGGCGGCATAGTCGCCGAAAAATTAGGGGTTACTAAGGTTTTGAGAAAACATTTTTTCGCTTTATAAATAAGTTTAGAATTTTTTTGAAGGGTGATTCCGTTAATTCTGAATTTTCCCTATCCCCTCTTAAAATATTTGTACTAAGTCATAGTTAACCCTGTATATTAATTAATAATTAATCAAATTTCAAATTCAACAAAAACTTTTATTTGAATTTATGACTTGAAATCATCTCCTGGGAGGTAAATAGCTCTTCTCAGTAGTTCACTTTGCTCCAACGTAGCAACTACTACTTTAAAAAATCCACTCACCTCCCTATTTAAAAACAAAGTGACAATAACCTATTTACCATAGTGCAGATACAATACTTGAATTTTCTTTAATGTAAAGTATATAAACGTATTTTGTTTGTCTTTACCAGGAATTAGATACATGTCAAGATTATATACGAGTAAAATGAGGTTCATGTTTGGCTTGACTTTCGTATACAGATATATTTGCCAAGTTTAAATAACATATAAACGAATCGAAATAAATCTGGTTTACTGCAGTAGGGTACAACATAGTGCTACCGTTCTAATCGATATCCGAAACATTCCTTTTATATTCCTAAAAAGGATTATTAGCAATTTACATTCAGCAGTGCACGCCGATTTAAAGTATATCTAGGGAATGACATCACAAATGGCGGACGAAATTATTTTGATATCAAACTAATAAATATACAACTTTATTACATACTCAAAAGCCATTTTACATGAAACAGACACAGCAAATGACGTGGGGTGTGACTCAGATTTGTTTCACAAAATCGACGCACAACCTTGATTGTCAAAGATTTAAGTGGTGTTAATACGCAATCTGCTGTGTGGCCCACAAACTTACCAAATTTGGGATATCTAGCAAAGAGACCATAAATGGCACGGAATTTCGCGAAAGTCTGTTCCTAGTTTCAACATGTGAAAAAATGTCAGGTGAGACGCCACATCTATATTAATTGATATTTTAACCCGCATAGAGTCGTTTGAATAATTGAATTGGTATATGCAGAAATGACACAATATGTCCATTTTGTTTGAAATCGATTTATTGCAGAAAATGAGTTCATATAGGTCAGCGCATTATATTAAGAACAAACTGCATATGTCCCCTATTCACTTTAGCTGCAGACAATGGATATGCTGTTCAATAGATAATGAACAACATTGACACAAGTCCTGGACATATGCTGTTTTTGCGAGATGTAAAATTAGGCATCGACTTGTTTTTAAATTCAGTAGTTTGGTGTGGTGGAATCCACCAATACATTCTTAAGCGGGCACTAACAATTTATTGACGAAGAAACTGATGAATTAATTTATCAATATCTTCAAGGTCGTACTTTGCTTTTACACTTGTTCAGGGCTTTGTCAAGTTTCATAACAATTTTGCTGTCAGATGTCACCCGTACCAATGTAAAAGTAATTTTAACTTTTGACGTTATATCATTTCCATTTGTTTTCGAAACAAAAACTGTAAAGGTAAGTTCATGCACTAGCGATTTGCGAGTTGCGATTAACGATTTTACGATTTGTGCGATGAAAATTTTACATTCGTTCATGCACACACGCGAAAACTAGTTACTTTAAATTTCTTGATACCTAGCACACCCTTGCTATGTGACAGTAATTATAATTTAGGTTGAACACTAAAATGATTTCAAGTAGCTGCCACCGATTTGCCTAAAAATCTTACCTAATTTTGTTCTTCTTTCCGTTTTTTAATATTTATTTAATATTGTAAATACTTATAATTGTGAAATAAATAAACGTTTTACAAGTGAGACGAGATTGTGAATGATTCGGATACTTAATTTGGCATTTGTATAACTGTCAACAGAAAACATATGACGGAATTGACATGCGCAGTTTGTCAAAATTATTGCGATAATCGCTAAAAATTGAAACTATTTCTATTTTCCCGCCCCCTAAATTTAAATTTTGCGATTCTCGCAATAAATTGAAATGAATGAATTGATGTCAAAAATATTTTATGTTAACCAATCAAATTGAAGTCCGCAAATCGCAACTCGCAAATCGCTAGTGCATGAACTTACCCTAAAATGTTACGGCAAAAAAGGGAGAAATTGTTAAAAAAAGCTTCCATTGTGTTTATTATTGCTGGTGCTCGGTTATTGGTTAAATATAACTCATCATATCCTCTAATCTCACTTTTTGCATTTATTTTAGGTTGGTATTCGTGAATTGAAGTAAAACTTGACGAAAAATTAGAACAAGTTTTAAGTCGTCAATAACTGGACGAAGTTCTTCATCAATTAATTTGACGTCCAAGTTTTCGTATTACATTTGTCAATTAACTTGACGAAGTTACTTGATCAATTAATTGACAAAGAAATTGTTAAAGTAAAGCGGGCTTTATTGGTTTGTTTAAAAAGTTCTGAATGGTTTAGATGAAGACACTTGCTATTCTGGCAAACTCATTGTAATTATGTTTCATTTAAATATTGTTCTGTGTGGTAATTTGTGTGAACATGCCAAATCAAAACTAATCCTTGCCACGGAATGAGTGAGACAGTCCCAGAGAATTACACACACGAAAATTTATCATTTAATGTTAATTATCTATTGAGAAAAGTCCCCATCAAATCAACAAAAATTACACATATACAAAAATATTCAAAATTTATAGAAGCTTTTCAAGAATATTACAATTACAATATTTCTTTGACTAACTACTACTTATTAAAGGTTAAGAATTTTTCACAAGACGAATATCTTTGTAAATGCTAGAACAAAATGTTTTCTTCATTTAAGGCTTGGCATTTTTCAAAAAAATCTTAGGTTTATGATATTATCTTTAGCAAATAAATTGCTAATTGACTTCCTTGAATTCCTTGACAAAAATAAAGTGACAGCGTAATTACGAATCGACATGTGTCACTCAAATTACGTATTTTAATTGTCTGCATTTATAATTTTTCAATTTGTGAATAGTAGTACAACAGCTGCAGCAACTTTTCCTGGAAAATTAAGCTTCAAATGACAAAAAGCAAAGAATACCTTTTTATGTATAATCAAATGGTGCCCAGAATGCACAGGTAAAGAATTTACACAAAAAAAAGAAAATAACAGATTATGCATAACCAGCGCCTTCTGTGATATCTGACTAAACTACTTTTTTTAATAATGTTCAAGATAGACTATCTACAGCTCTATACCAAATTCCGTAGATATTTGCAAAAAACAAAATTTTAAGCCTAATTTCAAGAGGCCCCGAAATTTAGAATTCGAGAAAACAAACAAAAAAATACGGGTCAATTCTCATGCGCATTATATAGTCAATGTTTTTTCTAGTGTTTCTGAATAGGATATCTTGAATTTCAACAGACTATATTTGGGATTTTTTCGAAGAAGTAATAGAGGATGTGAAAATAAATAAATTCCATTCAACCTGTAGTCTAAATTGTTATATTTTTAAGAAAACAAATTTACAACTAAAAAAATAGATGGAAATTTTCATGGAACTCGGTGATTAAATCATGTTGGCTAGATCGTTTTTTGTCCAGATGGCTTGACATAACATTCGAGTTATTTGCTAAGCTTTATATAGTTCAGTTATTAAATGTTTAAAACATATTTGTCTTAGTGGGTAGTTGCATTGTTATATAATTTGAAGTCAATAATTAAGTCCAGATTGAAAAACTTGGCACTGACGATAGATGAAAACAAAAAGGTTATTTCAAACCGCAAGACTTCACGGATCGGGGATTCCCAGAATAGAAAAACGAACCCGTGGCATCCCAGAGGCCGACCGACCGAAGTTTACCAAAATATTTATTTCCACTTCCCATCTGTTTACAAACCAGCGTTGGATGTTTATGCTCCGCGTTATATTTATAAGTACCGACCATATGTTTGCTTCTGAGCGTAGAAACATTACTTACCGGTTAACAGTTTTAAGTTATAAAAGAAGGTAAGGTCATCAAATTACCGGGATTATGACATCCCGGTAATTCGACCACATATCATCTGGTAATAATTTAAGTCAACATTTTAAGAATACACTTATACAGCTTCAGACTACAGCTACAAACGATCCCTCTAGTCTACAATAAGTCTACAAAAAGAAATACACTCTTGTTAAAGCAGTGGGTACAGAAATTGACATTTCTATGGTTGCCAGACTTTGATAAAGGCTGTTTACTTAATTTTATGTAGACTGAAATGTCTTCACTACGTATCGTACAGATGTCTATCGACTTATTTTATTCATCTTAGGTAAAAGCAGTGGAAAGTTATAAACTCTACATATACACATGTGTGGAGGTTAAAGTTAAAGCCGTGGTATTTCACGCCGTAAAACGAATCAAACTTGTGGTGTCCTTATGTACAGAAATCTCGAAAAATAAAAGTAGAACAAAAGTAATATCAAAAATAAAATACTGGATGTTTTACTATTTAAATTCCTCAAATAAAAAAAACAATTTTTAAAAAGCGTTTGTAAGTCACACATTATTTTGCTATTCTAACCCCACATTCTAATAATTAATTTCACATACTGTATGCAAAACCATGTAAGTTTATGTTATAACAGTATTTACATCTACGTTTTTTAAAAGATACCTAAAAATTTGTTGGATAGACCGCTTTCTGTCGTTATATGTTCGTTTACTTCGGTATCTTTGAATATTCGCAAGTATAACATTCCTATTATTTGCTAATCTCTATATTATTGACATTAAATATTAACATTAATAATCGTATTTGTAGGAAACACTATCAGTCACCAGATTAAAAAGAGAAGATTTACATCCATACCAATTTTATTTCCAGAAATAACTAAAATAATTTAAAAAAATACCACGATACGTTTACGCACGTATTACGTTATTATTTAAGGTTATAAACAACAAGACTTCACAACATTTATTAGGGCAATATTTTGTAAAATGATTTATTTTAATGCTTACTGGCATCAGTAAAAATGAATACCCCACATTCAAAATCAAATTATATCGTCTGAATTATTACCGCAACTATACATTATGTGGGCCCCCCCCTATAAAATATCTCAAAAGTAATAGAATATCTAAACTTGATACCTCCAAAAACCCATCGACATGTAAAAAACTGTAGAAGTTTTCGTGAAAAAATGTTTCATCTCAACACTCTATACCCTGTATCTCTGTTAATATTAACATTAGACACAGAAGTGTATTCTTAATATTTTGGGTTAAACCATTACCAGGTGGTATGTGACCCATTACAAATGAAACACCCTGTAAGTCCCGACCATATGTTTCCTTCAGAGCGGAGGGACATTACTTACCGGGCAACAATTTAATTGATAAAAGAGGAAGGTAAGGCCGGCGAATTACCTACTAAAATGGAGGTAACCGATGGACGTGTTACGTACAGAGCTGAAGACAATTCTCCTTGTAGGGTAACCAGTCGTGGCACACATTTGATTCATCAGTGAAGTGTGACTTGCTCTTGCGTTCTAATGCCGAGTGACAAATGTTAAATATGTAGGTATGCTGTAAACCGGGGTCGTTTTAGGACATTGTTAACATTCCGCCGCTGCATTATTGCCAATCAGGCGTTCATTAAGGGGGTTAATTATATAATTTTATAACATTATTTTCAGTGAGACGTCTAAGACGTTTCAGTTCGAAGCTGACATCTGCAGGTTCGTTTAGGTACTCGAAGAAAGCGGAAAGCAGCCTTGGAAGTTTTTGCACAAAATCATATCAACTGCTATGTTGCAAGCACTGTAAATTATGGGAAAAAAACACCAAAACTAATTAAACTTTTTGGGAGAAATTAATAAATTTTTTTCATTCACTGTGTTACTGTGTTGTTCCTCAAAATCATCTCTCACGCATGGGAGTGATTATAGAATTTTTCTAATAATCTTTCTGCCATTTAACGTCCTTAGGTGTATGGCGCAACATAAAGATTTCCAGCCTGAATGAGTATCAAACTTTGCTTAAATTATGACGGTGAACAGTCGTTATACATGTGCCTAGAAAAAGGAAACCATTTTGCGCCTACTTTATATTTAGTTCTAGCTATATTAGTTAAAAGTTTACTAGTAGCGACATGCACTATGAGTCACAAGACCTGACTACTATAAGTAACTGCACCGCATTTACAACAGTAATCGTTCTTTCGAAATTTATGATATTTTATTCATAGTAATTTAGAACATAACAAATATGCTCAAATTTTTCAAAGGAGGGCCTCTAAGGCCGGTTTTCGGCCCCTTTTGTTTTTTTTTCAAAAACAAAAAAAATTTTTTTCGCCAGTAAATATAGGTCATAAAGTCGATTTGACCCTAAACGGAACCTCAAATACCACCCCCTCCCCCCTTATTCACTCCACAGTCCTATTCCCTCCACAGTCCCTATGATAAATTAATAGGGTAGCATAAACGCCTTATAAGTGACTAACTTTTTGCCAGACTACTACCCTTGAGCCTTACATATTAATTCACTCATACCCTGCCTCCCTCCAAACAGTACCCCTCCCTCCGCTGATTTTTATTTATAAAGCACCCCAAAAGAGACAAATACATACCACGTCCACATCGTTGTTTCTGGGTAACGCTAAGAGTAGTTTCAATAAAATCAGCGGAGGAGGGTCGGGGTACTGTTTGGGGGGGCAGGGTAAGGTTTTCGGCCCCTTTTGTTTTTTAAATAAAAAAAGAATTTTGTTTTTGCCAGTAAGTATGTCATAAACAGTCGATTTGACCCTAAACGGAACCTCAAATACCCCCTCCCCCTCCTTCTTCACTCCATAGTCCCTATGATAAAATAATAGGGTAGCATAAACGCCTTGTAAGTGACTAACTATTTGCCAGACTACTACCCTTGAGCCCTTTTACATTTTAATTCACTCATACCCTGACCCCCCCCCAAACAGTACCCCTCCCCTTTTGTTGTAACATCAGATATGTCAAACTATTTTATTAATTAAAACCACAAATTAATTCTATTAATAATTAGTAACAAAAGAAGTTGAATTTGTTGTATAAAATAGTTCTTTTCCTCGGACTTTTAAAACAAAAATTCTCTGAATATTTGAATACCTATTGGAAATCGTACAAATATTTTACAATTTTTTTCCCAAAATTGTGAAAATTTAATAACTAGGTTGCAACAAGATAAATCAGTTTCTAAGAAAACTGCTGCTTTCAAAAAATCTGCGTTTTGAGTTGGAGCTTCTCATATACTTGTTCACTGTTCTTGTACAGCTAATTCCCAGTTAAAAAATCTGATATCTAGGAGAAATTTTTAATTACTGCAATAATCACTGAAGACTGCTGGGAACGATAAGTTAATATTATTTAACGATTATGCTAACAATACTAAAGTTAGTTTAATTTAGCAACTGTTCTAAATACATGACTACAAAAATAACTTTCTTTATTTTCCTCGTCAAATATGTTTTATTTTTAACATCAGAAATTAAACTGAATACAACCACACTTTGAAGTGCCAATAAAATTATGCCAATTTATATTTAGCCTGAAAAGACTTGTTTACTACTTTATTTTTACTATAACACCTGATTTACTAGTTGCTAAAATATGTGTACATTTACAATTTCAATAATAGCAATACGTTATATTCTTCTAACTTATAAATATAAATATCAAATAAATATCAATTTAAAAAACGCCCAAAAATTATAGCACGATTTGGTACCAGGGTTTAAACGATTAGTACGCCAAAAAACATTATGAATAATGAGCATATTATTGAGTAAAATTGGCATGAAGTTTATTTCTCGTATTAACTTTCACCTACGTGTATATGGAGGTTTTTGGAGGCGGGATAAGTTACAGTGCCGTTAATTAAATTACAAAAAAATTATTAATTTTCCAAACTGGTACTTACAAATAAATTTGTAATGATGTAGGACGTCTCAACTACAATTTTTTATTGAAAAATTTGTGTCATACCTTTCATAGTTGCTCATAACTAGAAGTTACTGACTGAGACAACAGCGTATGGCGCGTATGCCATTTCCAGGAATAATTGTAATTTTTTAACCAGAAATTTGCATGAGTTAATTTGTTTCAACATACTTCTTCTAATGCAGTCTAAAACTGACAAATTAGCGACTACCTGTATACATATAAACTATTTTGGTCATCGGAAATTGAGAACACAACACAGTGGCGTATCGTACAAAAGTCATTTCATTTAAAAAATATCGAGCATTTAGCAAAAGTGTTACTCCAAATGGAAATGGTTTGGTTTTGTTCATCTAAGAAAAAAAAATTAGGTTGCACCAGTAAACTTTACTTAATATGACAGATAAGTAAACTCAAAAATTACACTTTTAAAGTACCTCCAAAGTAAAAAACAAAAATATTTAAATAGACGTTTTTCAACTTTTACTGCAATGTGTACTATTAAATCTAATCTGTTATCGTAAAAATGTTTAACTATGACTTGATGTAAATTTTTAAATTTTGTTTCCATAGCAAATTTTATTTAATGAAACATTTCATGTCAGGTAACGGTTGTAATTTGGAAAACAAGAGATATTGACAAAATGGAAAACATGGCTACATTTACATTTCGAAATTATAAAAACTACAATTTCAAACTTCGGTTTGAAGGAGATAATTTTTATTAAACATGATCACCCCAGCAATTCGACAGCAAACAAATTAGGAGATATTTAGTTACTATTCGTCAAACTTATCAAATTATCAAATGTGGAACAGTTTTTTGTCTTTAGGAGCATCATTTGAAATTTAAACGCGCTCTAAATGCTAATTTAATAAAAAAAAAACAAAAAGAATAACTTCTACTTAACAGAAATCTTCATTACCAGTATGTGAAATGGCTAACAATATAGATTTTAAGCTGGTGTGATTGATATCACAGAGATGAGACCTTAAATGAAAGGTTAGTTGTTGTTCGCAAGCAATAAAAAGTATCAGCACAAATCAATTTGACTCAGAAGCTCAGGACAATCAATTTGACCATGCATTGTAAAGGAAAGTGACTGAGTTTAATTTTCTCCTCAAATCTAAACTATAAAACCCAAATCTATAAATCAGTTGCCTATAAGGACTATCTGTTACAGGATAAGTATTATCTATGTTTATAAATATTTGAGAAATTTTATTTGTGGTTTTTCAAATAACACTATGACATAAATAAAATCGATTCCAAACAGTAGAACAGTATTCTAGTTTGGTTCTGACATATGAAAAATATAAAATAACGAGTACCTTGATATTAGTAAACGATTTACAGCTACCATAAGTATGAAACCAAAAGCCTCCATTGCTTGATCCACCTTGGACACGATATGACATGAAAAGGATAATTCCTGATCAAAAATCACTCCCAAATCTTTAATTTTAGTCAAATGATTAATTTCAGTGTTATTAATTAATAGATGATAAACAATATCGATAAAAGATACATAATAATTATTTGTACCCGTATACAGCTGTGAAGACCACGAAAAGTAATTTGCTTTCTTGGATCGTGAATCGCGACCACGTCAATGGCAAAGCCTCGCCACGGTCCAGCCCTTGTGATAACTGGCTAAGATAGGCAATTTTTTTCAAATATTACTGTAGTTGTAAATAGAACCACATCAGAATGTCGGATAGGTAACGCTTTAGAATCTCGTACGGCGTATAAATAAAACCTAATCACGATCAAAACTGGGCTCCCACAAAAGGAAAGAAAACAACTCTGAAACATTCGCCAGCGGTAGATTAGGATGTGGAGGTGACGCAACCCGACGCCAAAAAAGTTGTATATATAAGAATCCTATAATTTACGTAATCACCAAAGCGCATAGAGGTCTATCTCTGAAGTGCCATGTTATTTATAAGGATGACTAAGGCGGATTATTTTGGTTTGAAGCCGGTGTCTGCACTAAATTTTTCGGCGTGCGACTGTTTACCAGCGCGTAATAGCTTTTATGTCGGTAGGACGATGGACCTCGGCATGAAGTTAATTATTGTTGGGTAATTAAACAGTAATACTTGATCGATTCTGTCGATAGAATAAGAACCAGGTGGTCAATTGAAGGACTATGGAGATTTAAGTAGAAATAGTAGCACATAAATAATAAATAATAGAAACAGTTGGACCTATGTTCGCATATTGAACCCTCTTATGAAGTTTTTCAATTATTTTGTCAAGGTGCCTTCTGAGACATTACTACGTTTTAAGTTTTGTATTTTTCGGATTAAACATCTTAAAATGAAACTTTCCTGTTGTTTGAATGACTTTCGTATCGCACTTTGTTGTCGAGAAAAAAATAGAAATTATGGCTCTTCTTATTAAAAATAAAACATGAATTCGTTTATTATTATTTTTCTCGTAAACGGTTCATTTTATCGACAATAAACAAGAGTACCTTTTTTTAGTCTAAGGTTGAAGCTACCCAGATTTATTATTTTAAAGTCTTTATCATACAGGGTGTTAAAAATTTAGGCATTAAGTTGTAAAGCTTAGCCCGCCCCTGGTAAACTAAAAAAGCTAAATATGTTTCAAGGACACTATTTTAAGAGGTCCTTACTAGTGTCCATCACATTACATTTTTATTAAATTATATTAAGTACTTTAAAAGTTATAGGAACTTGTCATCTTATTTGCACCAGATTTCTCACATTTTAGCGGACACCCTGTATAGTGTACTTCATTTCCATGCTAAAAATGCCCAACTTTTCATAGCCAATTTTTATTTTCTTATGGCCGCCATATTTGATTTTGATACCACCAAAAGCAAAACACATGTATATTTGGACATTTTTTCTAGCTATATAGCGGATATAAAAAAGTTGGCTATGAAATCTTGGGCACCTAGAATTAGAATGTTTTTCTACATACATTGGAAAGCTCATGTCGAACAATAGAAAAGTACCAAAATTTATAACATTTACTTTAAAAATAAATAGTATTACGAACGGAAACAGAAACTGCATTTTTTCAGTTTTCAGTCGATATATCAGGAACTACACAAAATATCTAATATTTCTTTTCAGATAATTGAAAGGCATAAAAATACGTAACTTTTTTTCCAATTTACGCCACAGTGTATATATTACCGGTTTCGATTCCTGTACTGAGCATCGTAAAAGTAACCATCCCGTATATTTATTTAATATGAAATGATCTAATGGCATTGCAATTCAATTTGTTTTCGATATATTATCAATTACTGATTTGTCTAAACATTCAAACGCGGCCAAGATGACCCCTATATCTATGCATTTCACTAAAACAACAAAACAAATAAATAAACTATTAAAAACGTTTGTTCATGGACACTTAATTGTCTATTTTATATGCAAATAATTGAATACTGATTATTTACTATTTCATTAGTGTTGACGAAATACTCGAGTAAACACCATTATGTTCTAGGACGGCCTCTCAGCACTGCTTTTTAGTACCAGATACCATTGACATAAATAAAAATCATAAAAGTGTACGACCAAACCATCACATGCATTGGCTTATCAGTTATCAGTATAACAGCCTCGGTCTCACGCCGCTAATATTTAAGTTAGCATATGCAATTAACAAGTACTGCACATCAAAGGTCGGTATTTTTTCACGTACGTCAGTTATCTGCTTGCGAAATAAATGGATCAAAAATGCAGAATACTTATGTACAGGGTTTCAAACACAAACGATCACAGAATAAAATTGAAAGAACTTTTAAAATGGTCAAAATAGAAAAATCTATTCAATTCAGATTATAGTTGTCCTATTTCATTATCTCTATTGCATATTACTCGACCAATATCTAATTAAAGTCACCATATTTCACGCAGTAAAATGCTCAAATTTGTGGTGTTTTTAGGTACCTATGGAAATCCGGAAAAATAAAACACAGAACAAAAGTAATATCAAAAATAAATTTATTTTTGTTTTGTTTAGCCACTTTTACTATTTAAATTCTCCTTCGTCAGTGTTTTTCTAGAGAGGGGGGACCTTCCTTTTAGATTCAGTCCAAGGTTGCAGTCGATAGCACGATTGAATCGGTAGAAGACGATCCACGTGTCAACATTCCCGTCACTTCTCGTACTGACGCGAATGTTGACCGTTTGCGTGCACTGATCACGTCTGACCCGCGCCTAAGCATTCGTGCGTTGTCTGACGAGTTAAACGTCAACAAAGAAACCGTTCGCAAGATGCTACACGAAAACTTGAATATGCGAAAGATTTGCGCAAAGATGGTGCCAAAAGTTCTCACCCGTGAACAGAAAGACATGCAAAAATCGATCTGCGAGGATTTGTTGTCCCGCATTCGGAGTGACGGTAGAAACTGGATGCGTTGGGTAGTCACTGGAGAATAGACCTGGATATTTGAATATGATCCCGAGACCCGTAAACAAAGTCAGCAGTGGGTGGAAAAGGGTGGAGAGCGGCTAACGAAAGCGAGGATGTCACGAGTGAAGGCAATGTTGATCGTTCATTTCTATATCCACGGCATATTTCATCGTGAGTATGTTCCTGCCGGCCAGACAGTGACTGGACAGTTCTATGCTGGCGTCCTGGAACGGCTGCAAGCCCCCGTTTTCCGTGTGCGACCCGAACTCGCCAAGAACGGCTGGATCATGCACCACGACAACGCGCCAGCCAATTCCTCGTTCATTGTGCGAGAGTTTTTGGTAAAAAAGGCATTCCAACGTTGTCGCACCTACCCTATAGCTCCGATATTGCCCCCTGCGATTTTTTTTTATTCCCCAAGATGAAGTCGCATCTCAAGGGAACTCATCATGGCGACGTACAGGAGGTCAAAGAAGCTGTAACCGTGGTGCTGAACAGGTTAACTGCGGAGGATTATCAAGGGTGCTTCCAATCGTGGGAGCAACGTTGGAATCGTTGTGTAGAGTTAGAGGGAGACCATGGTGAAGACCGATAATAAAATTTTAGCGAACTTTAATTTGCTTGTTTTTTCATTGACAAATTCCCGGAACTTAATTGCCACACCTTGCATGACCGGTTTCGAGATCTCTGTTCTGACCGTCGTAAAAGTGTATAGAGCCCTGTGTAAAATCGGCCAAACGAAGCCTTCCAAACTGTTCTTATGCAATTTAAATCGCAGTAATGATTATACCATTTAAAGTAAATACAAGGGACGTTTCCTTTTTATTATTAGACAAAAATTAATTCGAAAGATCAGTAAAATTTGACATTGCGCTGCCAAAAATTAAAGATCTGTTAATTTCAAACTACACTTGTATGTCATTGCCATTATTTATATACCCTGTGCTGCACGAGCAATATCTACTCAACAGTTATATAAAAACGCAAGCTACACCACCACACCTTTTTTTATCCTTAACTTAAAGCGCAATAATAGTCATAAAACTTAAAATAAACACCACAAACAGATTTTTTCGACCTCGGAACCTCGGATAGAATCTAGAATTACGTCGGCTTTAATCATATTGCCACCAGCCACTGGCTAATAAGAAAAAATGCGTATGAGAAAAATTATGTTAATGACTAATGAAAGGATAATTTATTAATATATTGTAAGCGTTCGATTTACATCATCTTTATTTTGGATAACGCTTTGAACCGCACACGAACACGTTTTAACCTTTAACAGATGGCTGTGGGTGTCGCCAGTGATTGTATTGGTATTTTTTGTTGTAAGATTGCCAGCTGCAAAGTGGACATATAAAAGTTCAGTATAAGTTAAATGAGAGAACTGTAACTTGCTTAGGTAATACGTATAAATTCGGGTTGGCGCCATTTTAAAATATATTTTTGATCAATTTCACATTTGTGAGATCATTTTGTTATCTTCCCACATTCAATATGAAAACACAAATTTAAAATATACATCAAATTAAAATATATATGTATGTATATAAGTGTTCCTAAAATATGGTTCCAAACTGAAATAAGAGATAGAAAAAGTCATATTAAACTAAACTTGTCCTATGAACATGGATCTGAAAACGTTTAGTAAAATAGTTACAGAACTATGAACATATACTCGCTAAACACTTTTTTTGAAATAACATGATAAATCTAAATTAAACTAGTCACATGCTTTTAGATAATCGATTGTAATAACCTCAATTAGCTACAGCTTCTTTCAGCAACAAAATTGTAGAGGGCAAGAGACAAAGGTTTTTCCTTCTTTGAAATTGTAAAAATTCAGTGGCATTAATTTCTTTCAAATTTTAAAAGATTTATAAGAAAATTGGTGTTGGGATCTTTAATATCACCCTGTACAAATTTCTTTTGTATTCACTTAAAATGACCAGTTGTAATCACCTGTACAGTAAACAATTATATTTATTGTCACGTCTGATTTGTATATGCCAAACAGCACGACAGTCTACACGTGAACACCATTTATGAAAACACAATCTTAATATTTAATTAACAGCGCTATTCGCCATGCTCCCGAATGTTATGACAGCACTAATCGTCTGATTATTCACAAAGAATAACATTATGTCACAGGATAATGTAATAATATCGCGAGCAGTTAATAACATATTACCGAAATTTCCAGCGTAAAGTTCAAGGCCACTGTTAATGAATAAAACTCGTACGAGCGAGTGATTAGTGCTGCTGTATTTTGTCACAAATGTTAAGTAAAGTTTGGTGTACGCAATTCTAATAGTTATTGATTACAAGGCCTCATATAGGTAGGTTACAATATATCCTAATAGTTTACCAGCATGTTCTCTAACTAAACATATAAAAAAAATATATAATTTTATATAAAGAGAGGCAGTGGATCAGCTATCACCAACCTACTGCATTATATTTCTTGTAGGAATAATCAAATAAAGATATCCACATCTTTAGTCGTTTGGCGTATGTATAGGTTTTCGATGATCGACTCATCTGTCATTTTATGTAGGTACTACGTTGATGGTACAATTAGAATTGCTTATTAGTGGCTTTAAAAGCACTGAACGTGTTGCAGTATTCAATCCAAATCGACGAATGCGTGTGTGTCGTATGGATGGGTCTGGTCATAGATCACGCTACAGCATTTTACAAGCCAAAGGGCAACCCAATATATTCGATAATTTCCGTATATGTATAATATTGTTCTCATGATGTGTGTATCATATTAATAAAAATTACATGTGTATTTTTTAAATATATATAGCCTTTACTATTGAACCAGACCTATCAAACCTAAATATCGATACTTTCAATGAGAATAATTTATAAGGACGCAGACGCAACTAAACAAATCTGAACAAGGATAACTCCATAAACATGTCGACTTACCAGCTCTGAAGATTTCATGGCACCCATCGCACCTGGAGGCGAACTGTTGGTCATAACAGCTTCCGCAGTAGATCCTGTCACCCTTGGACCCGAATTGTTTGTCCACAAGGGATTCCCCACAGGTGGTGCACAGGAAACAAGCCTCGTGCCAATGCTTGTCTTTGTAGGACAAGTCCTGCAACAAACGGTTGAAGTGTACCACAAGGTCATACTTTAGGGCCATTTATGCGTTTATATCAGTTTTCAACATTTCGCCGATATCTATAAATTGTGGTTATTGGAATGTTGAATTGAATTAACATGTAGGATAAAAAATGGCACTTTTTCAAGGATATTTAGTCAAGTATATGCTATTTTTAACACCCAAAGGTGAACCGGTAAATACTGGTAAGCAAACTAAAAAAATGCGTAAATTATTTGACTTTTATGATACCTACGTTGACACTTTCATTGCGGTAATAAAAACATTTTTTTCATGAATTAGAATTTAGAATAAAATGTGTATGTCATCTATCCATTCACAAGAGGTTTTTTACTACTAGTATTTTTAACAAGTGTAGAATGTGTGTTCAACTATCGAACATTGCTCCTATCCGCTGTTCTTGTTTACAAATTGGTGTGTAACGAACATTTTTTTTCATTGGAAAATCATGGTCAGCCAAGGTTCGTGTGAAATTTGAATATGCTAAAAAAGATTATCGTTAATCGAAATCTAGAAATTTAGACAAATTCTACTAGCATCAGTCGATGTAAAATGTTAGACATAAACAAGAATCAGTACATTTACGGGAGTGCAACAGAAATTAGTTTATTCCCGTAATATTACAAGGTAATAATAATAAGCAGGCCGCATTTGCACCCAGGACGACTTACGTTGGCAGGCTCTAACCACCGATCAGTGCAAGAATGAGGAAAACCTGGAAAACCTCATTAATTAGGAAGGTAGTCAAATGTCGACCGGTATCAATCTCTCACATTGACCCAATCCAACATTGTTCCACCCTACCATACCCTCAGAGAGGGTGCCAACCTTCTCCACGAATATAGCTGATATACGGTCTACCGGCTGCGGGGCTTGAACCTACACCGATCTAGCCACATCGATCAAGTCGCCTTAAACCGCGCGACCACTGACCGACTAAATAATAAGTTGCTTTAAATACAGGAAAAATACGTATACTTGTGATTAAAAGTTGCTCATTCAAAATTTAGTTATAGCGTTGAGTGAGAAATTATAGTTTCTCACTCAACGGTTATAGTAAGTATAAGGGAAGTAGAAAATAATCATCTTTTTTTTGGCGTGCTATTTTACTAGCACAGTATTTGACAGCGAGTGTTTAACCCGATATCTATATTTTATGGACAGGCTGCCAATTGACTGTGGAAATCACTTTATACCTTGATTTGATATACATATAAATTCTCATGGTTTTTTTTTCAATATTTTAAAAATATATATTAGATTAAAAATGGGTATGTTTCCATACTGTTGCGGCGTGAAATAGGCAACCTGTAACACTTAATTTTCAGTATCTGTCAAAACTCAAATCACGGGGCACAAGAGTCAATTTGAGAGTACTGAATACGCAACTACGTACCTTGGAGTCGATGCCGATGGTCCTGCTGCATTTCTCGCAGGCGTTAGCGAAGACGGATTCGTAGCAGGAGACGCAGTAAGGGTGGTCGTCACGGAGGACGTAACGTTGTCCTGTGAGGCTCTCGTCGCATTGCCAGCAGCAGAAATGTTGGCCGTGCCAGTCCTTGTTCATGGCTTTGGTGTATTCCCCACTGAAAATTAACTGAAAGCAAAACAACATACATTATTATTAGTCGGAAATATACGGAAATGGGGAATATTTTGAAGGAATACACACGTCTTCCGGCAATTTTGAGAGAATTTTTTTTCACAAAAAATATATTAACGCGTAATGTATTATTTCTTACAATTATATACAGGGTTAACTATGACTAAGTACAAATATTTTAAGACATGAGAGATAAAAGTAAGAATTAACGGAATAACATTTTTTTTTTCGAAACTATATTAAACCCCTATTTATCGCCGATATATTGTCAATATATTGATGGATTTTCACGATCTCCAAAATATTTTGGGTGGGACCTACTTATAATGAGAATATTTTGTACGCGATATTGACAATACTTGTCAAAGTTGTTCAATAACCGTAGACAAAACCCTTTCACTGACGTCAGTTTCACCGAGTCGTTACTGAAACACACGAATATAGTGAACAAGAAATATTAAAGAGTTTTATTAGTATGCATCATGCAAATTTGATTGTACAGAATACAATATTAAAGGAATATTCAACAGATGAAAAAATTACTATGGAAAGTTAATTAAATTACTAAACATATATGAAGTCAATCTTATATAATCATCAGATCAGATTTACATGGTTACATTTTTTAATAAAATTCTGTTTCGCTAAATTTTTATCAACTTGTCTTAAAATAATAGCAATTCATGATTTTTCTAATATTTTCATTTTAACATTTCTTTTGCGAAAATCAACTGGAAATCTGTCCTCGATATATTCATGAAATATTGCCAATACAAAATTATGACAACATATCGATCGTCTGAGTGCCCCTTAACACAACAAATAAGAACAGAAAATAGTGACAAAATTGGTTGCTATGGCAACAAAATTACTGACTCCGAATACAAAAGGTATAAAAAACTTAACTAAAAAGCATTTGTTGGAACAATTTTTTCATAGCTGGAGTTTTTAAAACATTATTCCGCATATTGGGCACCCTGTCTAAGATTATATATTTGAGAATTGCTTAAATTTTAGTGTACGTAACGTTATACCTACAGGGTTATTTATTTCCTCACCGATAATTTTTGTCATATGAAAAATCATGCCATTTTAAGGGAAAAACGTCATTTGGACATATGTCCGATTTTGCTTATTTAAGAAGTTAGAAGGTTCCAAAGTTTCGATCGGAAATGGTAGTCCAGTTGCATGGCCACCGAGATCACCCGACTTAAGTCCGTTTGATTTTTTTACTGGGGCGTATAAAATAAACATGTATATCAAGAAGAAATTAATACAAAATAACAGTTGAAACAAACAATACACTCTACTGCTTCTCGAATTAGAAATAAGTAAAAACGGACATATGTCCAAATGACGTTTTTTTTTCTTAAAATGAAGATATTTCATATGGAAAAATTTGTCGGTGAGCTAATAAACAAATAAACACTGTCCTTTTTAGTTTTAAGAAATACTCTTTTGTCTTAAGCAAAGTTGATGTGTTACAAATACGAGACGGAGATAACTAATAACGGTTAAATTTAGAAAATTTAAAAACAATCCCGACAAAAGGTTATAGCGATGTAGCTTTTGGCAAATCTCCATGTGTAAAATACGCAAAACTCCTGTTTACATTGAAATTACATACAAGATCTCATAACGAAATAGACAGAGAAAGAATTTTAACTATGTATTTAATATCTCACACTTTTATACATTACGTAAAATTCATTAAAGAAATTTCATTATTTCTTCCTTCACATGCACTTCTCTAGTTTATTAGGTTCTGTGCAGCTAAATTTAAATGCAAAACCGAATAATACCATATTTTGTGCCATCTGCACACTATTTACAGTACTTATTATCACATGCAAATAAACAATACTCGTAATGTCCCACCTACAATAATATTTCCAAATCGAAATATTTACATTACTAATATGTTTATACTATTATTTTGCCGATATATAAATGTATCGCAATGTAGTTCATTATTTATACTTGGTTTTATGTCCAGTACGTCGCCAGAAATCTAGTTTGAGTGGAAACAAGATAAAAAATACCTTGGCATCATTTACAAATAAACTCGTTGTCAATATATTACAGTATGTAATAAAGCTATAACTTTGCTGGTAGTATTTATAGCTGTACACATAAAGAAGTCAGCATACAATCATTATTACAAACAAAATCATCGCGATTAAAAAATAAAAAAGCATACAATATTAACAGTAAGCATATTGTATAGTACCTTTTGTAAAAACAGGGGTATGTGATGGCATGTTTCCTGGGGTAGACCATAGAGTGTCAAAGTGGAAGGGACAACAAAAAATAGGGTAGAATTTTTTTTAATAAGGTACCAATAATTATTAACATTTTCTTTATTTAGTAAGTTTAATAATAAGTAGTATCCAAGTCAATTAACTTTTCGAGTTAATTATGAATTAAAAGTCATAAATTCTATGTCCAAATATTCGAAAACTTGTTTTTACATCAACCGCATAAAATTTACGACTTGTAGTGTTGCAAATCGTACCACCTGTTACGAAATAATCTAAATTTAAACTTTGCCATGGACGACCCAAATTCACACGAATATCTACGCTATTTGTAAATAATGGTCTGTCAAGGAGTAGTTGGGTCAACATTTTCTAGACCCCACGACATCTAGTTCAACATTCCACTATATTACAATGATAACTTATGTTCTAAACTTTTTAATTTCTCATACACAAAAAAATCAATATTAAAAACACATTTATATACAACATACAGCACTGGACTTATGAAGTTAAGTGGGTTTAAGAATGAGACATTTTTTTAGGTGGGCCGAACAACTTCAAATGCTCCCATTTTTTAATGTTGCATTGTTTTTGCAGCTATATTTTAAGTGGGCCCACTAGAACCCCCGTGGTTACTTGCACCTGATACGATAGCATGAAAAATGTTGTAACATCCTTTTACAAAGAGATCTATGTGGAATGTCCAAATTATAATTATTAATAGAATAATACAATTGAAAAATAAGTTGAGGCAGACTTGTTCCATTTAGAGAAGAAGTAATGGTCATTAACAATTTTACACCACGATCAAGTGTTAAAGGAAATCCACGAGACGAGATCAAATTGAGAGAAGAAGAAGAAGAAAAGGAGGAGTCTGACAACTGGAAACCTGAGGAAGGGCATGTTTCATTTACTATTTTATAGACAGTTGACCTAACATCTCATCTAAGATTGGTTATTTTATTTGACGGTTGTTACCAAAATGCCTGTAATTGTTTACAAAGCTGGAAATAAAGTATGATTTGGAAGATATTACCGAGTTTTTTTTGAGTGAGAAAAGAGTGAATTTTCGGGGTCGATTTCGGTTTGGAAAATATTGACGGCTAAAAATATTTTTGATGAAAGAAAGTTGTAACTGTACACCGCTCAGTTGGCTTGGTAACCCCCTCTACTTCAAGAAATAGCTCAGCTCGAATGACTGCAACAGCCTTGCGCATTTTAGATTTTTTGCAACATCCGTCCAACCTACACTTTTTTCCTGTTACTACTATATCTTCAGAACTATTTAAGTATGTGTGTCACTTGTCGCACTAAGAGCAATGATAAATCGAATATTTGGAGCAAATTAGAAAACACCAAACACACAATCTGTTAGGGTGTAAGGGATATGTGGGGAAAAAAGGTGTGCGTTGAAAATTCGTTTTCAAACACTTCCACTTTGCCACTTTGTCGATTTCAGTATCGTTTCTAGGTGTGGTACGTATAGGATAGTCTCCAGCGGTCCTCAAAATGCCAACACATACCCCTGAGTTCCATTCTTCAGGTCCACGGTGACCTCCGCATGGTCCTCCTCTCGCCTCTTGGCGGTCTTCTTCACCTTTTTGGTCTTCTTCTCCGTGATGGTGAAGTTGGAATGGACCTCGACGTCTCCCATTTTGGATTTTCTCGGAAAACACACACACCGTTCGGCAAGACGTCCGCGACTGAATTCTGTAAAGTTGTGTAAAACGGCAGCAAGCTTTCCTCCGGTATTTTTAGAAAATGATATGGGACGTGGTGTCGGGTGCAATCCTGTCTTCTCGATTTAAGGTGGGTCGATGCGTGTTCGATCTTGACGAAAATATATTAAACACTTCTTGACGCAACTTATTTTCGCTTGACGGATTCGAGTTCAACATTTTATCATAATCGAGAGCCACCAGAATTGAATCATGGGGCGTCATGCCGGCATTCGAAATCGTAAGTAGAACCGTAGATCAAGTTTGTAATTCTACCAGTTTTGTACAGTAATTAGTAAATATTTCAAAAACAATGAGGACTGCACTGTTGAAAACCAAATAGCGTGTTGCAAGAAACTATATAGTCTTCGTTCTTCGTTCTTCATCGATTTGTACAAATTTGCAGAAAATTGAAATGAAAACATATATAGAGATGTTGTTTTCTTGGGATTTCGGTCAAACGTAATAAAACAGCTTATTTTCCTACGTACGTTTCGGTTTATTAACCATCATCAGGGCTATAAAATTTTTATAATGTACTTTGAGTTTTACTACTATTTATAAATGGTTTACTTACAGTTGTTTTGTGTTTTGTATATTGTACAATTTAAAATTTTACATGCTTTCTATTCTATGGTATTAATGAAACTGAACTATGTGTCTATTTTTAAGCTACTTGCTCGTAAACTACGCTACTTGCTTGTAAATGGCATTGAATTAAGCATAAAAGATTTTTCGTTTTTTTTTTATATCAAAGACTAATCTGTAGCAAACTCCAAATAGTTTTAAAATAATAAAAATTTATTCAGGTGGGAGGAAATGAGCATATTATACAAAATTTATGTTGCAAACCAAATTTACCTAAAGAAACTACTATATAATTCGTATTCTGTAGCGTTTTCTATGCATGTACAAAATATATTTTGCAAAGCAAATTTAGTTAAAAAAACTACAATTTTTTTATATATAATTCGTATATAATATGGCTTTCAGTTTGATGTTTTTACATTATGTATCATTTTTTTACTAAAATTTACACTGCATGCTTGTAAAGGCATTGAATTAAGTATACAAGATTTTTTGTTTTCTTATATCAAAGACTAATCTGTAAGAAACTCCAAATAGTTTTAAAATAATAAAAATTTATTTCGGTGGAAGGAAATGAGCATGTACAAAATATGATTTGCAAACCAAATTTAATAAAAGAAACTACTATATAATTCGTATTCTTGAAATAGTGTTTTCTACAAATACACATAATTTAAGACATATATAATAAATGAATAATCTAGGGCTTAACTAACAAGAATGTTATCCTGTGTCATCTGCGAATTTTTAAAGATACCGACGTAAAACTAACAAATAACGAAAAATTGCGGTCTAACCAAACATTTTTAGATAAATATTGTTGTAATATAAACTTAGTTTTTTATTGTTTAAGAAAGGTATTTTGAACTAATATATATGTAATCTCCTACAATTCCTATCAATGAGGTCATATGTATGTTCTCTGATACCAAACATCTAGGTATGCTATTGAACAATTCCACAGACAAAGCTCTATTCGGAGCCCACAGAGTAGTTAGTTTCACACAATATTGTTAATATCTGAAAATATATAAAAAACTATACATAAAAGGTAATTTTTTTTATTTATTTTAGTAGGTCTTTATGATGTTTAAATTCATTGACAGATTAATCAGTTTGACATTGTCGACATTTAATTTCAAATAATTTTAATTTATTGGTATAATAATTTTTATAGTTAGATATTTGACTCAACTTAAAAGAGGCCACCTGATGAAGCAATCCTAAAAATGCAGAAATAGGTCAGATCGCATATATTGTGGTTGAATATCGAGTTCCCACTGTCAGAAGTTATATATATATAGAGTGTTTTCATTAAACCAGGTTAGTAAGTTTAGGTAGATTAATTTCTTTAGATAATTATTGAATAGAGCTTTGTCTGTGGAATTGTTCAATAGCATACCTAGATATGACTTCATTGATAGGAATTGTAGATTAGATATATATTAGCTTAAAATACCTTTCTTAAACAGTAACAAATGTTACAAAAGCTAATAATAAAGAAGATATGGGTTGATATTGTGGGTGTAATTCAACGCTGATTGGGGCTTTAGCCCACAGAGTAGTTAATTTTACAGAATATTGTTAATACCTGAAAATATATAATAAACTTAGTGCTACATATAAGGCTGTTTACTTTTATTTATGAAGTTTATACAAATAATAGTTAAAAATATTGCATCTGACAAAATTAAAGGTAACACTTTAAAACATTTTTAAAACATCTGGTGTTTTTATAATAATTTTTAATATACGTATTATTCTCTGAATCTACATTACGGTTGATGTTTATTTTACTTTGTTTTTCAGCTATGCATGGTTTCCACTTTCATGAAGGTTAGAAACAAGTAATTTGTAAATACCTATAAATGTACGTTATAGTTCCTTTCTGACGTAAGATCAAGTGTATTTTGTAGTAAGTAGATTATTTCATTTTAAAAAGTTATTCCAACAATATTTTTATTAAAAATGAATGACGACATAATTGTTTCTTATTTATTAATTTCATTAAGTTATGAGCTACCGCATAATTCAAAAAGCAGGGTATATTAAACCTTGATAATAATTACACTGTTTAAAATTTTATTTAGATTAGAAAACAACTTCCCAAATATGGAATGTTGCCATATCACATTTTTGCATCATTACAAAATTGATATATCTAGCCTCCCATATTTTGTTTTGACAATGTATCGCTCACTTTCCACATATTTAAAAATAAATTATATTTTCATTTCCTGTGCAAAATGCTTTGGATCCGATGCGATGTAGGTAGTGCGAGTTGATATAAAGAAAAGAACAAAATAAAAAATGTTATAATTTCATTTCTTTCAACCGTTCTTCTAGTTATTGTACAAAAATTAGACATCAGTTAACAGTAATAATGCATTACTATCAGTTTTTTATTTTTGCATTTTAAGATTAGTATTGACTGAGAAGAGATATCTTTAAAAAATTTAAAATGTTATGCAAAACAAGATATGAGTATTTGAAATCTTGTTCGATCTTGGAAAATCATGTCTTGTCTTGCGGGAGTCTCGCAAATTTCTTGGCTCACATTTTGCAAGACTCTTACAAGATTCTTAAGAGAATCTTGCATACAAATGAGAAATATGGAACGAATTTGATAATAGTGGTGGTTACTCTCGGTCGGCTACGGTCCCGCTCGGATAATATAAATAATGAACGATATAGGTGAAACAGAATTGGAGTTCCTTCAGTCATGTAGCAGTGAATTTATAATTAGTCCAGTTCAGCAGAACTGGACGTCCTTTAAATGAAGGAGGCATATATTTACAATAGAAATGCTATATTTACTTTTTCAGCTAAAATGTTTGCTTTCTGATATTTACAAAACTTTTTGCGCTAGCAATAGTTCTTGTCAAGTCGTGCAAGGTTTGTTTTAATCTTGTAATTTGAGCTGTCGAGTCTTGGCTTGGTCTTGTCTTGCCTTGTGACAAAAAAAAAACAAGATTGCCAACATTAAGATTTTATAAGTATACAAGTATTTTTAGTTAACTGCCACACATTACTTTATTTTATCATTTTGTCAAATAATGGTACAACTATTTAGATGTACCAATTTACAAGTGAATTATTGCTTTACAGTTTCCAGAAGACATTTTACGTAATTTATATTAAACATTTTTTGGTCAATTAATCCTATTAACAGAATATTACATGTCCCGCCATTGAATATCTTCATGAACTACTGTCAACTTTCTTCAGATACACCCTGTAGAATAAGTTGCACTTATCATACTTCAATGTTGCAAATCTTCCTACGCCACGGATTGAAACCATACACAATAATATAATCCAGATCCCGAACCATTTATAATTAACTAAAATACATATTGTGAAATTGTATTTCTCTAATCTCCAAGTTGGTAATTCCAACTACAATGTGCGCTTTTGTTGGTAAAATTCTAAAAAAAATCTTATTAAGGCCGATGGAGTAAGACGTCGAACTCGTAAATCATTACAATTAGAAGAATGTCAGGGTATTAACCTAATTTAAATATCAAGTATGGAGATACCCAAATTAAATTCAAGAAAAAAAAATTGTGAGAGGTGTACAGAACAAAAGTAATACACTTTACATATGAATGGTAGTAAGATATTAAGATAAAAATGTATACAACTGGTCTCAGAAAAATCTTTAATGAGGTTCCTTGAACAGGTGATTGTTATTGGTCCGTAAAGCCCGCACTTCGTTCGCAGATGACGTCATTATCAGGGAAGTAAGTTCATGTTTGTAGAAGCCGAGGTGCAAACATATACCTACTTACAAAATGTTACAAAATCAACATCTTACCTTGTACTGGTAATTTATAATATCCGATATTATTCATATTAAGTTTACGATAGTTGACTTCCAAAATTGTAGAGAGTGACTAATCGCTAGCTTGTAGACAAGCGCGACGGGCGAAGAGTGCGAGGAGCAACATTTCATAGGCGTACTAAATTTGAAGACGATCAGATATAAAAAATATACAAAAATGACAAAAATAATTGCATTACATAACATTCATTATTTTTAGAGTAGAAACAGTGATATAACAGTTTTTACCAATTTCGATGCGTTAGATAATAAAAATAATAAGAATTATTTCAAAATTTTAAGTTTTTATCTTGTTTATTAATTACCCAAGGTCGAAAATAATAGAGAGTGACTAATTCACAACACAGAGATAAGTATGGAAGGTACGGGTGGTATGATTACCTAAGCGTGCCACTTGAGAAGAGTTAAAGCACACAAAATTATCAAAAATAAGTTGACGTCGGCTGAACCTAGCACATTAACAATTTACTTTAAATGTGCCCCTGTCCTTATGGACGGCGATTGCCCACTACCACCCATTTACACCTACCTGATGTGCACTCTGGAGATATCACACTTAAGCTTTGTCTTCATGGACGCAAAATTCACGGATTTTTGCACGAATTTTGCAACTTCTGTTTTAATTATTTATGGCGGGAAAATCTCAACTTTTGACAATTGCAATTTGCGAAACTGTCAAACACTACAAATATTATTGCCCCTTTCATTAATATGCGGTGTTAATAAATTTGTTTTGAACTTCTGATAATCTACCATGGCAGTTTCATGATGAAAATGATAGAAAATGGTATAGGTAGTTAACAAAATTTGTTACAAATAGAGATTTTTTCACCGTTAAATAAATCGCGCAAATATTTGCGAATTCCACATTCAAAAGGTCAAAAGGTCTAAAGGCTTTAGAATACATACACACTATTTACTATTGGTTACTAGTACTGTCACTATAACGGTCACATATGAACACTTATTATATCATATCGTACCGCTTTTTGTATGACCTTCATACGCCCATGTTTCGTTAAAATTTAATATATTCTTCGATCTAGTTTCTTATTTTTTAATATTTATTTTAAATAGTTTCTTCACCATATCACTATTTCGTCCTTTCTATCAGTATTCTCTTTTCGATTTCATTTATACGGACTAAGTTTCATCTTGTAAGATATAGCAATAGAATTTTTTTTGGAAAACTCATTTTAAAAATAAAATCTTCCTTCCGCAAGTTTTCATCACTTTCCGTTTCACAATTGTACCAGTTTTTTATTTGCACACAGATGCTATTCACGTACAATTTTGTTAATGAAATATATATTTAAACATCACTTACACTCATATTTTGATCTCGCGCTCTAAACTCTTCATGCTTGTCATCATCCAATATTCCTCATTTCGATCAAATCACTAATAAAATTAATTACATTCATAATTAAATTAACCAAAAAGATATACCCCAAAATTTACAGATTTACATTTTCTCGTGAGAATTTACGCCACTTTCTGAGGGAATGTGTTCCACTAAACTCGAGAAACGAGCCCCTGCAGGTAAATAAATGGGATGTTTATGTCTATTAGCCGGCATGAATAAGATTAAATTTGTTTTAATATAAATAAAATATATTTAAATATTAAGGTCGCAGCCAAGTCCGAACCTGAGATCTGCGAACGAATTGCGGGCTTTAGTTATAAGTACCTAAATACCCAGTTAACAATTTTGTTTCTGAGTTTAGAAATAAATGCTGTTAGACTATTCTAGAACACCAAAAGTTTCATCAACATAAAAAGTCGAATAAGTTTACAACTTATCCTTGTTCCTATTAATACATTACTAAAGTTAGTTCTCATCGGTTGCTGCGAGACATGCTTTTCTCTAGAGTGCAGTTCGATCTACGTGATGAATTGAAAGACATAAACAAGTCAGTCTTGTGTACACCGTACTCTCCTTACAAATTAAAATGAGATTTATGTAGTCATAAATAATCAAGTCGATGTGTTCATCTCATGCGCTGATTTTTTCGTGTGAAACTGTTTGAATTCAAAACCATTCTGTTTTTTCTAGCTGCAAAAACAAGTTATACAAGGTGTCCCAAAAATACATATACAACACTGACATCTATTATATAATTCTTGGGCAGCATCATTTGTATTTAATTTTTTCCCGTCAAAAATGTCAATATTTAGCTACAGAATGAGTTAATGAATAACCAAATATCAGTGCCCAGAACTTTCAGCGTGAGTTGCAGATTCCTAAAACTGCTGTACATAACATTTGACAAGAAAAATTAATTGTTTCATTCATTCATATCACGTCCAAAAAGTTCAGAAACTGTTATCGACTGATTCCCACGAACACCTTACATGTTGTCAATTGATTCGCAACGGAAAAATTTCTGATCCAAATTTTAGCAGAAAAATTTTGTTTACTGACGAGGCTTGCTTTACAAGATCCGGAAGAAAACTCATATGTCATTAGTACACTATCAACATCAATTTAAAATATAGGTATTTTTGATAGCTACATTATTGGCCCTGCAGTTATTGAGGATAAGTTAGATGGAAATACTCACATACATTTTTTACAAAGCACATTACCAACTCTTCTGAAAAATGTGCCTCCTTTACTTCGATGAGAACTATGGTATATGCATAATAGTATTCGGCCAATTTTTCAATTACTGCTAGGCAATATTTTCATGACCATCAAAGGATCGGAAGTAGTGCTGGCAACCGAAATCGGTTTTTTGGATAGTTCGGTTAACCGGTTTCGGATAATTCGGTTTTTTACAAAACCCGAAAACCGGTTATTCGTAGTAATTTTAAAAATTCATATTTTAGAAACAATAAAAAAGGTGATCTTTATTTTTATTATGTGTTATGCTCCGTTTTGATGTATTCATATTTAGCCTGTCCTGTACAAGGTCCTCAAAATTAATTGACAAACTTGAGGAAATTCAAACGTGCTTGACCTAAAAATAAAGATTCCCACTTTCACTGTTTCTGAAATATGAATTTTTAAAGTTAGCTATGATATATTTGATAATACGAGTATATGCCAAATGAGAAATGTTATATAATTATAAAGTAACACTAAAGTTTACTATAGAATTTAAATTAAAAATGTTGGTACCTACTTCTGGTGTAACAGGAAGTCGTATAGCGTTGAAAATATTTTCATTGAACAGTGTATCGAATTACCTAAGTAGCCAAATCTTTATAAAAAAATGTTTACCCCATCTTTCAATCTAACCGGTTATTCGGTTAACCGATTATTCGAATAACCGGTTATTCGGTTAACCGAATATTCGAATAACCGGATTTGATTATCCGGTTTTCACCACTATTCGGGTAACCGGTTTTATCTGAAATCGGTTTTTACGGAACCCGGTTAATCGGTTTCACTTTTTTCCGGTTTTTGCCAGCACTAATCGGAAGAGGTAATGATACTTTTGTAGAGAAGAAGCCATCATGTCCTCCAGATTTAAATATGTGTGACTTCTTTTTGTAAGGTGCTCTTAAAATAGTAGGTAGTTTACAAGACTCCGATAAACAATCGCCATCATATCCTGGCGGGAATTTTACCTGTAGGTACCTACCCTTTTTAATAGCCCTAATAACTTACGTAAAGTCCAATATATTATATGTGATAAGTATATTCAGCAAAGTGGCGTCAAAGCAGGCAGATGAGACAAGCACTAGTACCAATGTTTTATCTACCTATTTTTCAAAAACAGTACCATTGTTTCTACAAACATTAAATATTTACTCAACCAACAAAATAAATCACACATTCCCTTAGCGTGTATAATTATACGAAGATGAAAGCTACTAATGATATATGTTTCGTTCCATTCTAATAAACAAATCCAATATAAATAAATTGCGGCACTTGGAATTATGTTAAAGGTAAACAAAGAAACTGAACTAAAATTGTTCGGTACGGACGAAGAATATAGATTATAACATCTTAAAAGTGGTCACTGACATTGTGTAAACTTCTCAGGAATTACTGTGCCAACTATACAAAAACCCACCATTATTTTTAGAAATGGGCAACTGATACCTCCGCTCTGTGTACACGAGATGAACATAATTATCGCTTTAAAATCTATTCTGAAAGTACACAGCTGGGAATATGCTGGTAAAGACACAACCAAAAGGTTTTTCTCCGATGAATTTTTTGACAGCAAACAACTGGTTTTCCAGTTACTTTAAGTTTGTATGTATCAGCAACCCCTGTATTCTGGCTAAACTTAGTTATACAGGGTATCCCGCGTAAGAACCGGCACAGAACAGGTGCGTGTAGAGATGTCCAAAATATTGTAATTTAACCAAACTTACCTATGCATGCAAAAATAATATATATGCTGCACTTTACCGGAAAAGAACCAAAGGTACGTGATTTATGTTTATTATTGTTCATTTTTGACTATGAGTTAAAGCTGTTTGAAGCACTACAAGGTGTTTAATGGGGGTGACTCACCCCTATACCAAACTTATTTTCTATTGACCAAATTTAAAAATAATGAACCAGTCAACTTTCAAAATGAAATGCAATGAAATTTTAATTATTTTTTGTGTAAGATACCCTATACCGATTTTTAACCGTTTTAGAAAAAATGGGGTCTGAAAATCGACTTCCAAATTTCGAAAATCGCCACCTCGTTATGACTAATGTAAATGAATGTTTTAATGGTCGTTGGATTGGAAGAACGAGGACCAATACAGTGGGCTCCAAGATCACCCGATCTTACACCCATGGATTGCTTTTTAGAGTTATTTAAAAAATCTAAGGATAAACCGAATAAGGCAAGAGATGAGGGGTGGGTCAGTGGTCGAGCGATTTAAGGCGTCAGTACTTGAATCGATATGGCCAGACCGCTGTGGGATGGAATTCCGCGGTCGGTAGACCGCACATCATTCGTGGAGAGGATTGACACCCTCTCTGAGGGTATGATAGGGTGGAAAAATGTTGGATTGGGTCAATGTGAGAGATGGATACCGGTCGACCTTTGCCACCCCCTAATTAATTAGGTTTTCCAGGTTTCCCTCATTTCTGCACTGAATAGTGGTTAAGGAACGTGAGTCGTTCCAGGGCGCAAATGGGGCCTGCTTAATAATAATATGCCGCTCCCTCTCCCGCACAAGTCTTAGACTTCTGGGCTAATCCTCGTGATTAGAATGAGGGGTAGAGATATTATTATTCTTATTATTATGAGGAAAATTGACAGGAACGTATTAAATAATGTTCAAGATGATTTTGTACATAGCTTGCGCATTATCAAGAAACCAATGGATGGCATTTCGAACATTTAATTTAATTCTTTTTGTTTTATGTGGTTTATAACCTCGAAATTTTTCGGTAACTTTGCTAAAGTGGTGTGATTGATTGGCATTCTGGATACTTGTTATTGAATATTTTTTTCGGAAACGGTTGAAGACAGGCATAGGGACGGTTATACAGGGTGTCCGAGAAAATTTGGGGAATCTCTCGACAAGATCCTATTTTTTATTTTACAGGCTCTATGCAGATAGTCTCAGAGGGACGCTGCTGGACATCGATTTTTCTTGAATAATTTTTAAAGTATCTACTTAATATAATTTAATAAAAATTTAATGTGATGTGACACTAGTAAAAAAGGTAAAATAGTGTCTTTGAAATATGTTTAGCTTTTTTGGTTTACAAAGGGCGGGCTAAGCATTAAACTTAATGTCAAAATGTTTAACACCCTGTACGAAAAATACTTTAAAATTATAAATCTGGGTAGCTTCAACCTAAGACTAAAAGGTACTCTTGTTTATTGTCGATAAAATAAGCCGTTTACGAGAAAAAGTTCGACCTATGTTCGCATGTTGAACCCACTATTAAGTTTTTAAATAACTTCGTGTTCTGGGACACCACTGCATTTTGCAATTTTGTATTTTTTTATATTAAATATCCTAAAATGAAACTATCCTGCTGTTTGCATGACTCGTATCGCACTTTGTTGTCGAGAAAAAAAATAGAAATTATGGCCCTTTTTGTTAAAAATAAAACATGAATTCGTTTATTATTATTTTTCTCGTAAACGGTTTATTTTATCGACAATAAATAAGAGTACCTTTTTTTTAAATCTATGGTTGACGCTACCCAGAATTATTATTTTAAAGTCTTTATCATACAGGATGATAAAAATGTAGGCATTAAGTTATAAAGCTTAGCCCGTCCTGGTAAACTAAAAAAGTTAAATATGTTCCAAGAATACTATTTTAAGAAGTCCTTACTAGTGTCCATCACATAAAATTTTTATTAAATTATATTGAGTACTTTAAAAGTTCGTCCTGCCTGTAGGAAAAAAAATTATCTTATTTTTTTTCATATTCTATCTGCACCCGAGAGATTTCCCACATTTTCCCGGACACCCTGTATAAGTGGTCTATTTTACTGCTCATCATATCAATTTCTCCGTGTTTCAAATATATTGATTTGTTGATAATTTTCATTATGGAGCTGTCAAATCCGCGCTAAGAATTACGTCAGTTTCGAGGTGAGTGACAGTCCATTGCTAAAAATATCGGTAAACAAACTCAAGGAGAAATATTCGCAAGCTAATATGTTTCCAGTGTAATTATACGTAACTAATTTAAAAAGAATCTATTTTGTGCATGTGGTGTATTGGCAGTTTTCCACAAAGTCCTTTGAAGAATAAGTGTCGCGAATTGGCTAATTTCGATAAGTACACGTTATTTGTAAGTTTCCAAATAATTAGCATTTCGACAACAAATGCTGATTGAGACATTTTATGTTCTTCTATTTTCAAATAAAGCGTAAACTATACATAACTCCTTACAAAGGACAAAATGCTTTCTTGAATTGAGCTTTGAGTACATTGTTTACAAACCAGCTTATATAAGAATATTGATTAGTTCTTATAATGCCTTTATGAATATTTATAACAAAGAAGGGGTAATAATTAAGTGAACATTAGCTGAAAAATAAATATTGCAATTTTATTGTAGGTATATAGTTTATTTAAAGGACATCTAGCATGTAAAATTTAATATCAAAGTTTATTGTGTCTAGGTCCAGTTTTGCTGAACTAGAACTAATTAAAAATTCACTGCCTCTTCATTGAAAGAGCTCCAATTCAGTTTCGCCAATTTCGTCAATTACTTAACTGGCTGTCTCTACTCTATAACGTCGACCACTGTTGACGATCGACCGCATCGATAGTTACGTGTGAGCTCCATTGTTTCTCATTTGTATACAAAAGTCTTGCAAATGTGCGCAACAAGAAATTTGTGAGACAATAGAAAACATGACCTTGCAAGGTCAAGCAAGACTTTTTCGACTTTTGCAAAATGTATTGTCTCAACCAATACTAATAGTAAGTGTGGTAACTATGCTTTTACAGCACGAGGTCCATCGAATGCGGTAAAAAGTCAGTTAGCTACCACAAGATGCAATAGTTTATATAATATCTTTTAATATTTGTGATTTTAGAAAATATTACTGTAAATTTGTATTTATATTGCCTTATTGCTGTGCCTTATGATTAATTTTGTATAAATTTGGACTCGACCGATTCTGCAGGAGAGATATCAGATAGTGGAGGAAGCAACAGAAGATTTATTATCGGAAAAAATTTAGGGCATGAAAAGAAATACATTTTTACGCAAAGATGTGTCACAATGACCACTAAGCATTAGTGTCTAATCATTTATGCCGAAAACCATTTTGAGTGTGAAAAAGAACGTAAATATTGAAAAATGGATTTCTTTGTGGAAGCAACGGACAAAGATTTTTTGATGATGAAGGTATTTTAGGAATCGGTGGAATGAAACAAACAGTTGTCAATTTGCTAAGGAGTCTCTAGAGTACCTCGGCAACGATACAGCCAAAAAGTACATGTCTATGTTTAGGAAGCAACTTTATTATATGAGGAAGTGTGAAACATCTCTTTGTAGGGGTGTTGGGAGGACGATGGCCTTCCATGGCCTACACTATAGATATCCCTCTGAGCAACATTACCATATTTTTCTCTTTGATAGACTGGTTAACGGCTGAAGCAGATTGACCTTCTAATGAGGTCAGAGGAAGTACAAAAATCCTAAGTGCTGTGACTATTAAGCTACCCTTCCCAAAATTCCAGATTCCCGATGATGAAGGTATTATTTGTTAATATTTAACTCCATCCCAAATACAACTTTAAATGCTTTCTTACTGTTTCAGATTGCCTTAGGCATTGGATAGACAATAAATAAAATTTCTCTCTTTTTAGAATATATCTTATTAATTTTTTAACTAAAAGCTCAATGGTTTTAATGGTTCATATCAATTACTATCTGAAAACAATACATTTAGAATATTGAATATTATACTAATTCTATATCAAAATTTGATTTAAACCTTTATTACTTAGAACTAACGTTGTGCTTGAACGTCTGTCAGCATGATCTATTTGTTACCAGTCGGTACCGACAGTAAATGATTTGAAATTAGAAGATTTGCAGCAAATATATTATTTTGGTAAGAGAACGCGTTATATCATCTGCCACTAACAGAAACAAACTTAGGTACATAGATCAACTTCAACATCGATTATATATACGATGCGTGTATACTCGTTGGCCTCACATAGGAAGCAAATTATGAATTACTTTACTGAATTACTGACAGAAGCATTCATTAAACATTTGTAATTCATATTTTTTATAAATATTTTATAAAAATACTGTATTTATAAAAATTTCTTTAAATATTTGCATTGTAACTACATTTAAATAATAATCATTAATTTAAATATATGAAAATGATAAACTAGAAAGCAATGCCCCACTAAGATACTCAGCAGCCAAGCCGTTCTTCGTGAGGAGAACCGTTTCATGTGTACCAATTTAGTGAACCAAAAATAGTTCGGGGCATAAAAGAGAACTTGACTTTGAAAGATTCAGTGTGACATAGGTAACGTGTCGCTCAGACTACTACATATAAAACACAAAAATAAACTTGTATTGTTTTGTTTTCAATTTCCATTTACTCTTTAAATAAAGCTAACTTTGACCTTAACTTTTAAAAGTAATGCCAAGTCTAAATGTTTCATAATATCAAATAATTATAAGGTAGGGGATAACATCATCGCAATATGAAGCTGTCCCGTAAACAAGTACATTTCTAAATACTGTTCAAACAAACAAATAAAACCAAACTGGCAACAATAAAACTGTATATTGAAGCTACACTAAGTATAAATGAGAAAAAATCAGCCAAAACACAAGGCAAAAAAAACCTACAATACGAAGTATGTCACTTCAACTGCACTCTCAATGATTTACCCAGAATGGTTCCGGTTCTTTTTTAACGTCTGGCTCTTTACTAGTACTGGCAACTGATGAAAGATCTTTAGAATTAGTAGACGGTGATTCACATTCAGCAGCTATAGCCAGAACTTTCGACACGTTTTCGTTATTCGAAGATTCGCCAGAGTTTGAGCTTGATTCTTCTTCTACAAAAGGTTCAGTAGGTTAAAACCGCATAACAAAAATAAACGTTCAAAATGTAGTACTAGTAAATTGCAAAGGTCTTTCATGACCAAGCTTTCTACAGATTTCAAGACACCTTTTGTCCTGGATGGTGCCCTATCAAAACAGACTTCACAACTTTTAACGTACCTATACTATTATTTACAGACAGTCGTTTCACAGTCCTTCTAGAAGTGTAGTTTCGTTTTACGAACTTCTGTTTGCTTAAACCATCAAGATTGTTCAAATAGTTTTCATCGTAAGTGGCGACATCCTCCTGGACAGCAAACGAAGAAAAAGACTCAGTGCATCCTTCTTCGTTTACCTGAGAACAAGATGTAGCTTCCTCTACAACTTGTGAGCAAGTAACTACATTGTTCTCTTTGCTCCCTAATTCTGATATACACCTAGCCCTTTCAATAACAGTTGCTGCTAATTTTTCCTTCTGGCTCTGTGAGATACTTCTGAAACTCAAAGAAGAAAGCAAATTTGCATTGGTTTTGGAATTTATTGCAATTCCAACATTTTCTTCAATATCTCTCGGACTGGGGGACCTGGATTTGTACAAATCTTCATCTACTTCAAGGATGCTAACTACAGATTCATCTACTAACTCTTTGGATATGCTATTTCGATGAGTTTGGGGTAAATCTAAAGGTGGGTAAGGCGAAGGAGAACGTCTACAGTGTTCTCCATAATTGGAATCTGTTTTAGCAACTGCGGAAGAAGGGTCAGTCAATTGAAAAGCAGCTAGTTCCTTCTCTGTTACAAGAAACTGGCTTGGTAGGGGAATAGGTGAAGCAGATCGTCCTTCGTGGTCTTTCAGCACGTACCTTGGATGATTTGGAGATTTTTTAGAATTCTTTTGTTCCTGGATGAAAAATTCTGGTATGGAAGTTTGACACTGAGATTTTCTTAATCCTTGTGGCTCTTCAGACACAACAAACTGTCTTGGCGATGGACTTTCACGTGTACCGTTCACTTCTTTCTCTATCACTAAGAATCTTCTGGGGCTAGGAGTCCTTGATTTCGCAAGAACGTTTTTGTTGTATTGGATTTCGATGTCTTCATGGCTATTCAATCTAAATGTTGGTACGGGTCGTTCAAGACATGAATTACTTTCTTTTGCACAGTCACCTGGCTGAATATCACTTTCTTCTCTTTTTCTAACCTCTGCAAGTTCCTTGATGTAGTTTTCTTTCGCTTGGGAGAGATTTCCAGTGATGGGTCGCAAGGTTAGGTGCCTCCCGACGTTTGAGCAGACGCTGATGAGTTCTATGACACCTGCACAGGCCACCAAGACAGAGAGGAAGAGACCCATATCCCACTCACCAAGGTTATTTATAATCCCGCACTTACGCAATCACATTACTGGCGCGAAATTTGAAAAACGCGGCCGGAATCCAACCGATTTCTCGAAGATGTGTACGTGTATCTTCCGCACATCGAAATGATGATAACCTGTGCCAATAATTTGCCTGGGCTCTACGTCGCTAAATACGCCGTAACCCGATGGTTAATTAATCTGATGGTAATATGCCGCTCAGAGTGGTCCTGCCTCTTGCATCTAGCTTCAACGTGTCACTGTCATGTTGGCGTCTTCGAATCGATGTCGTTATTAATGCCCAAACAAAAAATAGCTGCCCTTGATATTTGGAAGCATTGCATTAAATTGGCTCCTAAATATATTATTGTACAGGGTGGGATAAATCGGTCGGATAAATTCGAGATTAGAGAGTGATAAACTTAAAAATAAGTCATGACGGAGTTTGGCTGCTTGGGTACGATCGAGATTAAGTCAGCTGCAAATGCTGAATTTATTTATATTATTAAATGAGTCTATAAATATATGATAACCTGGCTATATTTTAATGTTACCGCATGAGTAGAGACAAACTATTTCTTATCAAAAATTTGTTGCGGCAAAGAAATTTTAATATATTTTAGGTTGAGGTTATGGAACTCAGTAATGTACCATTAAATTTAAATATCTTGGCAGCTTATTAATGTCATAAATCGCATTAGAGTATGGATTTTGATTAATGTAGAAAGTGGCCCAGTTATTAATAATATTCTACGTGCAGATATGCAGAGAATTTTTTTAGATGTGCTACACATTCGGAAAGTTAGTTTACATTCTCGAGATGTAGTGAAAAAATAGCAAAATAAACACGATGTAAATAAAACATAAAAAATGAAAATAAATTTGGCAGGTAGGTAAATAAAATTTCCACCAAGAAATGTGTGGGTACTTTCAACTACACCCACTAAAAACATGCAGTGTAAAAATAACATATGACATGACATGAAAATATTAAATAATATAAAACACTTGACAAATATAATTTAAATAATTTTGAAATTAGTAAATATAAATATTTATTTGTATTGTCTGTTTTCACATTTCCATTTATAACTATCTTCTGTCTATCATTTTTATTTACCTTCCAAACCCATGCACAGTGTGTCTCAGCTCTTGCTTACATAGATCTTCAATTTATTTTCTATTTAAAAGTATTATTTATTATCATTCACGGCCTACTGAGAGCTTATAAGCTGTATACGGACTAAATTCATAATTCCAAGCATTTTTTCTTAATGATATTTTTTTTATCAAGTCTACTGCATTTAAAATGTGGTATTTACTCAGCATATTATGAATAATAATACAATTTTTGTCCTTAGTGATTTTATGTAAAACAAATTAAATGTACCTATTGTTAAATAAAAAAGTATACAGGGTGTGTAAGCGAGAGGTATACACTGAATATTATTCGTATTCATAATCCAAAATCAAAACAGATTACATGAAAATTGCGACCTACTTTCATACGAGCGTATTAAAGTTCGATAGGTGAAAATAATTGGCAATCTTAAGATTTAACCGCAGACGTCGTAAATCAAGGTGATCAGTTCATATTAAATTTGGATACACGCTGAATTATAACACTAATACGCCCATAAAGTTCCCCTTTATAATCAATTATTAATCGGTTATTTGGGTCAATGCGATGCCGGCTTTGCACTTGTTACTTATACATTGTCACAGGCTTACATGTTTACTTGTATGCGAAAAAAGTGAGTCGGATTTTTGATATTTGTTATTATAACGGAGCAATCGCCTACCCAGTGTACGATATCCCAATCGTGCCAATTTTAAAGACAAGTTGGATTATGGTGTCGAGATTTATTGTTCGTTTTCACATTTCGCGAATGTTTCAATTGCATTAAAAAAGTAACATGGATTATTGCAGCCAGTTTATTGAAAAGCAGAACAAGATAAGTGATGCATACGGATAGATAAGCGGTTTTTTTAACAATGTTGAATGACAATGACTGTCAGAATATCAAATGAAACCCACAATCTTTTGTATAACAGCGACAAAATTGAAAAAAGTGATGTTGCTCAAGAAACAAGAATAAATTTATCACGGATCATGTTTCTGCTGTGTTGAAAGTGCTTTATGCATGTTATTATTATATCTATAGTGTGTAAAGTTTTAGCTTTATTATAGTTTAATATAAAACTCATTAAAAATAGTCATATTGAGTAAAAAATTTGGGGATATTTGTGCGAATTTGACAGTTTTTAATGGCAGAAATTAAACTTTTAACGAATTTTGCAAAACAATAGATTAATTGAAATATTATTATATTTATCGTTATGTAGTTTATCGAGCTATATATAACCCCATACAATGGTATCTAAATAAATAATATTTCAACTTTTTTACTATTTTGCCAAAATCGTCAAAACTTGAGTATCCGAAAATTTCGCGTTCATGGGCCTCATGAGAAATGGGTAAAATCTATTCGAATATTTAAGTTAGTACAGTTTTATGTTACATTTACGTATACAGGTTCTTATGGTGACCGTCCATTATAATATTTCAGACTACTTCGATTTCAATTTTGAAGATTTAGGCTTTTGGGTTTTCGTAGGTGCTATTTTTTTATCAAATATTTCTAAAAACCAAGGAATATATATTAATGTTTCAAGCATAAGATGTCATTTTCAGCAAAATCATTGCAACACATTTTCGAATGAATATGTGTAATGAAACACTACAATACATTTTTACGTCTAGAGCTTGACATTAAATCTAGGATGCACTGACAAACCAATGAAATTTTGATAGCAATCGTCAAAAAAACGTAAGACTAGAAGTAAATTATCAATGCTAATATGTATAGAGAAGTTTGTAAAAATAACAAAATCTGATTTTTAATGGTAGATGGATATTGGATATCTGACCGTAGTTTTCAATTAGAATAAACTTTTCATAATAACGATTGTCGATATTATAAAAAATAAAGGTACTTTTCTCTTGAGCAAAATTTACATTTTTCGACATAGGTACCTCGTATACGACTGCAAGAAATAGAAATCTGATTACTTCGTTTTGGGTTTTAGGCCATGCAGTACTTTTTATCAAGAATAAAATCAATAATAAAAAAGTTCCCCATATGGTGTCGACTTAATTTGACACACTGTATATGTGAAAAAATGTTAGTTATGTTATTCTGTCAGAAAAAGGTTTCCCTATTCATATTTGTCAGTTGTTACATAAGTATATAAAATATTAGAAAATTTAAACTACTCAGTAAAATTACATATATTTTACAACTCCATCCTAAAATTTACAATGTATAAATCAATACAATTTATAGTGTCGAAAATTTACGACGGAATTTAGCATAACATAACATGGAATTATATTCACGTTTATTTTTGTAATATTATAGTGTAGTTGTAAATTAATTCATTTACAAAATTATTATGTAATTTTACACTTATTTATGCTGGTGGCTTATAATATGATATTACATACAAATTTTCATCAGTGTATCAAAAAAGTTACTTTTAGATAGCTTAATTAAAAAATACCTATTTCTTACATTCATACAAGTTGAAGTATACCTATTATTTGTTACAAAATAAATATTTTAAAAACTGATTAATTTTACACAGATTGTTGATAATTTATTGTCAAATTTGCTTAACTTCGAACTGCCAAAACTTGGTTTTGCTAAATGCAACACTGTGTATATTTTATTAATAACTGTTGTAGAATGTTACGCTGTATCTTATCCATGTCACACTTCCCTATACCTATCTCTTTTAAGTTTTCTGTTATTGACGATTTTTGTGACAAGTATTCAAAATGATCCAATTTCTTGCGAGGATGGCTGTGAAATTGCTAGTAAACTTAAAAATAAAACAGCCAAGCAAATGATGATTTATAACATATTAGTTGTTTTGTAGGTAATTATATTAATTTAACATCCACAAGGAAGATTGAGAAACAATACGGATTAATAATAATCATTGTATTAATAATATAATGAAAATGAAAACATATAAATATAAATCTTACAAGAAAAGTACATAGTGAAGTTAGTAAACCCAGAGTAATAATTAAAAAATATATATATATAGAAAGTTATAGGTATATAAAATTTTACATAGAAATTGTAACACTACTCTGCAATTCAAACAGTCATTTTCTATTGAGTTCTAGAGTTGTAAGATTACATTCTGGTGTTTTATTTCACACTATTGATCTAGACAATAAATAACCAGCAACCCACCATGTAATATTACAAATAAGTTCAGTATTCGTAAACTTAGTTACTACGTATTCTAAAATAAAAGTAACAATTTTGAAATTTAATTTACTGAAGAAACTGAAACAACACTTTCTTTGTTGAAAATCTATTCAAATAATATCGTTTTGACCGTCGAAGTATTGAAATTCTTATCACAGACAAATTTATCCATGAATGAACAAAATTAGAAATCAAAATCTAATTTCTGGCCCCGCATAATGGGCGTCCTACGGATTTCGTAATTTATTAACAAGCGGGCTCAGGATACTCGAAAACGAAAACTACAGACAAATCCCAATCTTAAAATAGCTCCCACTTGTAACGGTGCCAAGTAATTCTTTGTCGCCAGGTGTGCTGCCAGGAGAGATCCCTTGGCCTTGGAAGGGAACCCGCAGCCACGGACACCAGACGGCACCCGGCCTCCAGGAGCACGCCGATGAAGAGCCCCAGGTGCCACCCCGTGGGAGCCGTCCACGAAGACGGCCACCAGGAATTGGTGCAATTTGAGACGCGAGCCATTTTTGGCCACACCAGATAGAAAGTGGAACAGCTGGGGCGCCAGCATAGACGCGGTTTATTATGAAGAAATATTTATTTGGTCGGGCGGATGAGCCGTGTGCAATCCTCTAATTCGGGGAGATATTGTTGGGATGCGGCAGATTTACGAATACCTTCACGGCATCGACAATGCGCTGGAGTAAAATGCTTTCCACGAAAGGAAATTTATATCATTTTAAATTTCATTTTTTTCAATTCGCTTTTTTTACAGGGTATCCCCGGTTTTTCGTTTTGTAATATTTTTCCTTCAAACTTTGTATGTATTGGGTAATCATAATAAAAGGTTAATATTTTGAAGCTAAAACTTTTTTGAACTAAAGCCAGTGGCGTAAATATGGACTCTTCATCCCTGAATCCTCTAAACTTCTACGTCAATGGTGAAAAATATTTTTTCAGTACAAATATGTTCTTAAGGTCACCGTATTCTTGCCGTAAAATGATCAAATTTGTGGCGTCCTTCAGGTACAGAAATCTCCTCCAATAACATAACAACTTTTGAAATGCATTTGTATGACATACATTAATTTACTTTTCTAACCCCACAATTATTTTCACATACTTATAAACAAAATTGAACAATCTTATATGCAGAACTATGTAAGTATACGTTATAACAATATTTACATCGACAGTTAAATTTAAAAAGATACGTATTTTGAAAGATTTCTGTATCTAAAAATTTGTTGGTTATACCGCTTTCTGTCGTTATATATTCGTTTTACTTCGGTACCTTTGAATATTCGCAGATATCATGAGACAACATTCTTGTTATTTACTAAACTCTATATTATTCAGTTCTTAACTGTCTAAAATTACTTGTAGGTATTTGATGAAAACACTATTTAAGGAAATTCACTAAGAAGCTTTGTTTTTCAGATTCTGACTATTTTAATCAAAGTTATGCTATTAAATTTTAAAAATTACAGTCCCCAACCATATCTGGAAAACAAAGCTTCTTAGTGAATTTACTCAAGAACACTTTTTCTCAGAAAATATAGTAAAATATATAGTAGTACTAGTAGTAGGGGGTAAAGGGTGAATAAAACCCCATACCTATGGCACTGGCTTTAGTGCAAAAAAATTATTACAAGTTAAAAGATTAACATTGCATACAAAGTTTGAACGAATAATATTTTATTTCCTTAGTAGATAACAAAGAATAGTATGTTGTTATATTCGGATTAAAAGTGTCACTTTTGTGGCGAGCAAATTTTGTATTTGCTAAGCAAAGCGTAGCGTAGTCGAGCGGATGCAAAATTGCGAGACAAAAAAGACACTTTTAATCCGAATAAAACACGCCACCTAATTCTTTTATAAATTAAAACTTGATTAACACCTTTAATCTAAGAATTACAAGTGACAACTTTAGCTCCTAGGATTAAAAGGAAAAGACTGCAACGAAAGCAAAGCAATTGTTGGTGAGTATAAAATACTGGTGTTATTGGTGTCAAAATAAAAAAGAGAATACCTACGAACGCCACCTACTGCAATAAACATAAATTATATGAAAGAAAATTCGACCCACATTTTTTATTTTTGTATGAAATCAGTATTTAAGTAATTTCAATTCGGATCGATGAGTTTGGAGACCTGATTGCAAATACCAGAGGCGGACTTTATTAAATAATACTACGTGTATGTGTTAAACCACTATTCAAATACATTACATAAAAAAAGAAATGCGTAACTGCAGTTAATTTAACACACAAATGTCATTTGCAAAACGCTGAATCCCTGGGCTCATCGTTGCTCGCCCGTAAATTTGTATGTTGTTTACAGCAATGATCATGAATACCTTTGCGAACGAGAATATGAAATTATATGGAAGAAAATTTGACTCATATATTTTTATTTTTGTATAAAATCAGTATTAAAGTAATTTGAAATGGCCAGTTTGGAGACCTGATTGCATATAATGAATCCGTGGGCTCAACGTTGCTTGCCCGTAAATTTGGAAGGTGTTTGCAGCAGTGATCGTGGAAACCGCTGCAAACTAGTGAAAAACGAAGTGGGAGTAACGCATATTTACTCATACAAACTTCACATTTAGACATAAAACGTTGATTATATTGCAATATCAAATAACAGCGAGTTGTCTTATAACTTAATATGTGTTTCGTTAACACATATTAAGTTATAAGTAACGTGTAGAAGAAATAGAACACCCTGTACAATCGAAGACAATTTTAATGTATGAAAAAATTAATTTGGTAAAACCGTTTTTTGCGATACTTTTTTGTACTAAAATATACACCTACCAAACTCTACAGCATTGTATTGCTAAGAAAGTAGATGGTATAATATCGTTATACTATACACAGTTGTAATAGTAGATAATATCCATTTGTTATTTTCAAGAAACCAAAATATTATAAAATAATTATAAAAAGGACACAATTTTAACTGAGTGTCAATATATAAACAAAAATCTTGTATCTATTATTTATCTACTAACTAAAAATATAACAATTTAGATACAACATTCAACTTTCACAATAGCTTTAATTTAGAGTTTGGCGCTATAATGCTGTAAAAATTAATGACATTTATTACAAACAGTAATATAATATATTCTGAGGTAGTAAAGTTGGGTGTAGCAATGACATTATTTTTAAAAATATGGCGAAGGCGCTAGGAATTTCGTTAATAACGTTTTTTTTAGAAAAATCTAGGTTCACAGCTCTTGAATTTATTCTTATATAAACCAAATCAATACCTAGTTAGATATACATTATAATACTAATTTTACTATATAACATTGCTGTCTCTATTTCACGAAGTCATCTAACTGGACTAACTAACTATATCACAGCGGGTCCGGCTGTTATTATGCTGTATGATAAATTGCACAAAAAAATACAGGGTGAACCTTAAATAAGTACAAATATTTTAACCAGCAGTATAATTGTCTGTGTAGAACACAAAATTAATAGTATTTTTTGCAAAAAAATCAGGAATAAAAAAAGTCAAATTTTAAATAAATTTCGTGACTTTTCAATAAAAAAACTTGTTGAGGACCGCTGGTTAGATGATTTTTATCAGTCACAAGTGTTGCAGATTGAATATAATAATAATTTGAGGTTAACAGCAGCAAGTAACCACGTACGTTACAGTATTGAGAATTTTTTGAAAAATTTTATTGTTGTTTTCATTAATACTGATAAGAAAAACAAATTACGTCACAGGAGCTTTCATTTAGTTGTATGCAATTTCGTAACACAGTTTTGTATTTTATTGCAATTGTATTTTTATTTATGAAATGTATTCGTAGACAAATTAGTTATTAGTTTTAGACATTTTTTTCATAAGCGTTTTTTGCGTTTGTTCACGCAGTATAGATTTAAAACAATCACGAAATTTCTTAGTATACTGAAAAAAACTGTTCCACGAGTTTATAACTGACCGAATCCAAAATATTGTAGTTAGATTAATATAAATTCTTTCAAATATAAGTTCAATAAAGTACCGAAAAAAAGTAATTCATAAAAACCATTGTGGTGTTAATATTGGATATCGAATAGAATTGTTTAGGAACGTAGGTACTTATTTAAGCAATGAAATTTTGAAGCAATCAAATTTTGAATAATAATAATTACTAACCATAACCTACACCTTCTTATTTGAACTCGATAACAATACATTTTTTTTAAATTATACATGCATTAGCTTACTTTATTGTTTAAAATATTTAGGCCAGAGTCCTTGGGTGCGTGAATTACTTATTTAAAAAAGTGATTCAGCAATTAACGTAAAGTAGTAAATTGCCACGTACTCTGGCAGAAAATTATTTACTTACCCAATCATCCTTTTTTTTAATTCTCATACGTCACGAGAACACAACTTAACACTTAAAAAAACGTTAAAACGTAGGTGAAATACGTTATAAGGCCTGTACCGTACAATTTTAAACTACCAAGTGCTGAATGCAGAAGCATGACCAATAATCTCTAACTTAATGGGTCTCTCATTAACAAAATTACTGCGACTGTGGAGCTGAAAAGGAACGCTTATTTGCCGCACAAAGAGTATATATACAGGGTGTTCTGCTAGACAACCCCATAACTTACTGTTAAAAAGACATTTACGACTTCAAATCAAGCATTTAAAAAAATTAACTACTGGCATGACTTGATTTTTTTTTAAATAGTGTTTTGAGAAGTTGTACAATTTTAAGTGAAATTTTTTACAATTCGTTATGGAAAACCCTGCACATGTATGTGTTGAAGTAGAAGCCGAGTTTGTATTTATACAAAGGTTACTTGAAGTTTTTACAACGTTTTTAGAAAAGGTTTTTTTTGGCAGGATCAAAATGACCATCTTCCACCCTGTGTGATACAGAAATAAACAATTTTTTCCTATAAATTATCTGTCATTTTTCGTAAATTCGAAATTTCTTGTGTAGAACACTCTTTACTGTGCTTAGTTGAGAAAAAATTATGACTTTCAATGATGTCCGAAAAACCAGTTGAACATCGAGTAAATTGTTTCTATATATTCATGGCAATTTAGTCTATTTAAAACTTGAGTATTGTAGTGCTGCTGTATTTGCACACGGTTGAAGTAAATATGTGACAAACATTTGGAATCAAAAAGACTAGTACATTTCAAATATCTAAAAATATAAAGTGGGATCACATTTCACAGTCTTTTATTTAACGTCACCAATAAATTAAAAAATATACTTCTAACTTTTGTAGATAGGTAACACATGTACAAATATTGAAGCTATTGTGGATATTGTATATTTGTATAAAACTATTTCATTTTGCTGAAACCATTTTTGTGATAATATCTAAAACTAAAAGAAAACATTTTCTGGACTTAGCTGATAAATCCAACTATAACAATGGAGAATTTTTTAGAATGTACAGGATTTCCAGTATGTTGTGTAAAGCTCCACACATTGAAACTACAGGAAATGTAAAACATTTATTAAGAAAACCATTTTAATAATTATGACCTATAAATAAATATGAAGATATTCGAACTAAAACATGTTCTTAAGATTTAACATAGATTACTGTATTTACAAATCCATTTAATAACACAAGATATATTGTAAGTGATATTCAGTAACAATTTTTTTACATACTTTAATTTGAAATCTGGAAAACCAAATTAGGATAATCTGGGTGGAATCAACAAAGAAACTTCAACATTACAAAATAAACTGAAAGTAAATGAATTGTTCTAGGACAGCTTCGTGACAACTGATAAATTTGTTTACAACTTGAACCTTCATGTATGTACATTTTTACCTTGCCATTTATGCAATGATCCAATAAATTTTCACGGGTACTAATCTGGTCTTGAGTGGACCCTCCTTGAAATTCGAATTACTTTAACATGGGACATCATCCACGTATATAGAACGACTATTTATAAAAATCCAATCACAAATTCAAGATGGATTGATTCACACTCGAACTTAAGTTTGAAAAACACCTACACTATTATGCAGTACGTATGAAATGTAGTACGGGAAGCCAAATAATCAGAATAAAGTTTATTACAACGGACTTACACTAGTAAATTATAATTTTAAATATGCGAAGAGGTGTAAATGTCAACGTTTCACAATATGGAACTATTAAAGTTGCGTTATTGCTACTTTATGAATGCCTTTATAAAAAATACTTCAGAAATTAAATTGCTAAATGAAAAAATAAGAATTCTGAAAACCAGGCAATTACTGTTATTGTAATAAAGGAAAAATTGTTATCGTAATAAAATACGATTTCCACACGACACTAAATTGAGACAAAATTCAGAAAAATGAAATCTGGCAGGTTCGAAGCCAAGACAACAATGCACGGATATCGACGGTGTCTGGCGAGGCTAGGGAATCGTAAGGTTATTTTAAGATTTCATTCAAACGGCTGATCGATTCAAATCACGCAAAAATTACGCGAATGTGACTAATATCATTTACAGGAATCGATAATGGCTTCTGACAGATTTATTCTGGCCAAAGTGCGATTTGGTTCGCAAAATGATGTTGTTTTGTTTGAGCTTTGAAGTTTGGTGAAAATAAACGACACGGCACGGTAGTTATAATTTGTAGCTAAGATAAATTTACATTTAGAAACAGATGTCGATTACATTTTTTATGTATCATATTTTAGTTAGGGTTTATATACAATTTTTACATAACAGTTTTGTTTCTTAAAGTTGCCGTATTCCTCGCCGTAAAATGATCAAATTTGTGGTGTATTTAGGCACGAAAAATAAAACACGTAGAACAAAAGTAATATCAAAAACAAAATTCTTGATATTTTGTTTATCCACTTTTACTATTTAAATTATCCTCAAATAAAATAATAACTTTTACAAAGAGTTTGTAAGACACACATTATTTTGCTATTCTAACCCCACATTTTAACAATTATTTTCACATACCTATAAACAAAAGTGAACAATCTTATATGCAGAACCATGTTATAACAATATATGTACAGTTAAATTTTAAAAAATTCGTATTTTGAAATATTTCTGCACCTAAAAATTTATTGGTTAGACCCCTTTTAGTTGTTACATATTCCTATCCTATTTCTTCCGTATTTTTGAATATTTGCAGGTGGCATGACATAACATTCTTAAGTCAATTAAAAGTGACTTAAAACAACTGTTACAAGTCTCCTTTCTTCTCTCCAAACATTTTTTAACATACACCTATGGTCTTGAAACGTTCATTTGACTTGCAAACTTTTACGTCTCTTGACATTTTTTTTATTTAAATTTTTTAGATATCTTACATTTTCTTAACCAATGTTCAAAAATCAGTACAAAGCAGCGTTTAAATTAAATTCAAGAAAATTGTTATTTTCAATATTTAAACCCCTGAAGAAAAACAAATCAAAATGTATTGATATTAACGAAATAAAAAATACCAGCAGTTCTAACAGGCTGTTAAAATAAAAACAACTATGTTTCTAAAATGTTCGTAAAACTATATTGCTATTGGTATCCATGGTATTGATGATTGATTAATTTCAAGGCCATAGGCGTACACTCAAAAATATTTTGAGGGGAGAAAGGTGCCATACCCTCTCAATTATAGGGTTCTAAATAATATATTAAAAATTTTTCCCAAAAAAAAAACATCATAAAGTAAAACATCGTAGAGCCAATTTATCTTAATAATTGATGTCATTAATTATTAAATCTATTTTTTTTTTCAAAATTTTTGATGCCATGTATTTCAGAAACTAAGCATTACCCTTGTCCATAATTATATGAACTTATTTTCTTATTTTAAAAAGTTCCATTACCTGCTAAAATTTGGTCCCTGCAAACTAGGTATATCCATGTTCTATAATTAATGAAATATAGGGGATATAATTTGATTTTTAAGGGTTTCCCGGGTTGTTAGCCACGTTCTCTGGGATTACTTGACCTGCCCTTGTTGTTCTCGGGCTAGGCTTTATGTTAATTTTGTTTCCTATTGTCGATATTACCGCTACATATTCAGAAATAGAAAACAACGGAAGTCCCACTCGAATATTTCTAGTGGGACTTCCCAATCACGACTACGTTTTGAAGAGATTTCCATCCACTGCTTACCACCAAATAAAAATGCACGTGCTTTGTTCAGATCATTTTACACATACCTACGCTAACAACCACTCGTTACGCAGATACCATTAACGAAATTCACACATTCTGTAATTAATATGTCTGTATCGATTTACACACGTACTGTAATGTCTATCGCTCTGGTACAGGTGTTACCAACTCATGAATAACAAGGTGGCAGGTATGTGTGTGTGTGCCGTTAAATAAAATTCATTGTCTTGTATTGTGAACAATTAATAATAAAAGTGAAACACACTAGGTCACACCTGCGTCTTGGTTTAGTAATTTCTCAATGTATACGAGATTGGACACGATAATTCCAGTTGTTTCAGTTGACAATTCTGCATATTTCAGCGTGTCGATCGATTTTGAATTTTTTTTTATATTTTTGTGAGTAAATTTTTTGTATTTACATATTTGCAAATGGCTTTTTATGTATAAAACCGATGACACCAAGGCCAAAACTCCAAAGATAACAAATATAGGTACACAATGTGTGAAAGTTTTACAGTATTTATTACAAAATATTAATAATTTTAATTCGTGCAAATCTGTAAACCTATAATTTAAGGAGAAATAACCTATTCTATAATTAATAATATTTTACCAAATAGGTACTATTCTTTAAGTAAATTTTAAATTTAGTGTCATTTAAAAAAAGAAAAATGTTGAATTAAGTATAAGAATGCTTGAATGTCAAGAATATGTAAATATTTATATCAAATATACTTTATTAATGAATTAATATACAATTGAATAAAGTTTAAAATGTTAAGTATATTATACTGAAATACAGATTAGATTTTTTCTGTGCATGTTCTTTGGAGTAGGTAAGAACTTTTCGAGTTGTACACAAGGTTCAACATTTTCAAAACGTATGCAAAATAATTAATAATATAAGTAATTGTATAATCGGTTCTGCCTTTCTGACATATACAAAATGCATTGCCCGATTTACTAGAGGATTCACCTTTGGAAATTTGAAGAATTTGTGGTTTATGCAGAATGAAGCTCCAACATATTTTTTATTGTTCGAAACCATTCAAATCAGCAGTACCCAAACAAATGGATAAGTAGAGGTTATTCTATCCCTGTACATCGACCACCACGTTCTCCAGACTTAAATTCATTCAATTAATTTTTATAGACACTTTAAGTCCGTGATTTACAAAAAACTTGTGAATAACAAAGAAAAGGAAGGACTATGTCCCACAATAGTCACAAAACCATATTAAGCGTACCAAATTTTAGCAAAATCGCAGACTTCCTACAAAAACAAAATTACTATAGTTGGCGGCCAAAATTGTAGAGAGTGACTCATGTTATAAACCTGCTCACAATTTATAGCAGCCAACACAAAGAAATATACATGCAGCCCATATATTTTTCCTACAAAATCTCTGAGAGCATACTCGATTACACAGCTTCTGCGCCTAATCAAGGTGGTGCTTCAAGCGCAGCTAACGTACGGCTCCGCGGCATGGAGCTACGCGGCAAAAAGCCACATAAAGACTACAGGCCGTGGAAAACATAGCCTTACGCACAGCCGTCGCTGCGCCTTGGTATTTCAGAAACACAGACATAAAACGAGATCTAGACTACACCGACCTAACACATACCATATACACACAGACACAAAAAATCATTAACAAAGCCACAGACCACGACAACCCCCTGCTTAGGCAAGCCGTCGAATACGCCCCCGCCCCGACAGACAAACACAAACGTCCAAAACACCAATTCCTTGACCTTCCTCCCTGACAAAACACCAACCCCCCTCTCCCCCGCTAATCTTTTCTGTTTCAGGACAAGAAGAAACCAAGACCAAGAAGACCACCAAGAAGAAGACGAGAACATAGACAACCCAAACCCTATCCTTACCTAGCGCTCGCATCTCCCAAACCGTAACAGGCTCGGGAAGAAGAGCATCCTATGGCTACAAGCCACTCACAAAAACCCACTCCCAACAAAGACCACCCCCGGGGGTTTAGGACGGCCGGCGAAGAAAGAACCTAGAAGACACGAAGAGCGCCAGAAGAGGCCCCCCTGCCGGCGGGGGTCAGCCAGGGCAGGAGGAGGTTCCTCGAGCCGACAGCATCGGCCGCAACAGCGGTCGAGGCTGACCGGAGAAGGTCACCTCTACGAGGCCGCCCAGGTCTACAGAGATGGTGAAGGATAAAGAGCGATAATACCGCTCGATCCTAATCCATACAAGGCCACCGTTCGCCAATAAAATAACGGCGGAGCTTCTGCGCAGGCGCTGTAGCTTTTGATTGGCTGCGACGAATTGTCGGATCCAACTGTTTCATTTCCAGCGCTATCATGGGCGGGCAAAATTTCGAGTATATATTTTCGTTAATTATGAATGTAATTAATTTTATTAGTGAATTTGTGTTTTTAAGAATGGAGAATAATTCAAGCTCTACAACGTATTCTCAAAATCGTCCTAATTTAACAAGGGAGGAATATCGGATGATGACATGTATGAAGAGTTTAGAGCGCAAGGTCAAAATATGAGTGTAAGTGATGTTGAAATATGTATTTCATTAACAAAATTGTACGTGAATAGCATATGTGTGCAAATAAAGAAGTGGTAAAGAAGTACAACTGTGAATATATTGAATTTTGACGAAACATGGACGTATGAATGTCATACGGAAAGCGGTACGATATGATATAATAAGTGTTAATGTGTGACTGTTATAGTGACAGTGCTAGTAACCAATAGTAAATAGTGTGTATGTATTCCAAAGCCTTTTGTCCTTTTGAATGCGGAATTCGCAAATATTTGCGCGATTTATTTAATGGTGGAAAAATCTCTACTTGTAACAAATTTTGTCAACTGCCTATAACATTTTCTATCATTTGCATCATGAAACTGCCATGATAGATTATCAGAAACTCAAAACAAATTTATTAACACCATATGATAATGAAAGGGGCAATAATATTTGTAGTGTTTGACAGTTTCGCAAATTGCAATTGTCAAAAGTTGAGATTTTCCCGTCATAAATAATTAAAACAGAAGTTGCAAAATTTGTGCAAAAATCCGTGAATTTCACGTTCATGAGGACAAGGCTTAAGTGTGATATCCGCGGAGTGCGCATCAGGTAGGTGTAAGCGGGTGGTGGTGAGCAATCGCTGTCCAAAAGGACGACATACTAATTTGTAGAGAGGACGGTACAGATGCCACATTTAAAGTAAATTGTTAATGTGCTAGGTTCAGCCGACGTCAACTTATTTTTGATAATTTTGTGTGCTTTAACTCTTCTCAAGTGGCACGCTTAGGTAATCATACCAATCGTATCTTCCGTACTCATCTCTGTGTTGTGAATTAGTCACTCTATATTATTTTTCGACCTTGGGTAATTGATAATACAAGATAAAAACTTTAATTTTTGAAATATTCTTATTATTTTTTATTATCTAACGCCTCGAAATTGGTAAAAACTGTTATGTATATCACTGTTTCTACTCTAAAAATAATGGATGTTATGTAATGCAATTATTTTTGTCATTTTTGTATATTTTTTATATCTGATCGCATTCAAATTTAGTACGCCTATGATAGAAATGTTGCTTCTCGCAGGCTTCGCCCGTCGCGTTTGTCAACAAGCTAGCGATCAGTCACTTTCTACAATTTTGGCCGTCAACTATAAGCACATTTTTGGATAAATGGTAGACATTTGCAGAGACCGATTTGCGATAAAAACAAAAGTTATCAAATGGATGGATTCTGTGTTAATATACTGATCGAGCGGCAATTTTACTATTAATGATATTAGTAACAATTGAATTGAATAAACCACATTGATGTTTGTCACAAAACCTTGAGCTAATGATGATTGCTAATATCATTAAACATGATACAACAAAGACATTTCCAAAAAAGAAAATTAGACAATGATTCAGAATGACTAATTTTATATTAAAGGTGTTAAGTGTTAAATTCTGATAGAAGCAATACTTACCAAAAGAGGGTAATTCTGATCCTCTCACTCACTAAAATCACACATTCGAGTCTGTAATGTTGGCAGGGCCACGTGCAGGTCGAAAATGATACGTAAGATGTATATTTTCCCAGCACGTGAGGCATAGGCCGTAAAGTATACGACGATACTGATCTTTAATCAGATCTAAGTGAAATTGGGGTAGTTATTTTTAACTTCGATAAACATTAATATTTTTCGCATCTAATAACTGTCGATTATTTAGAGCAGGTTGAAAGTTATTAGAATCCACGTGTTTGAGAGAGATATGCCACTTATCCTGAGTGGTATTGGGTTAACGGCATCCGTGCGAGATTATTTTATAAATAGAGGTTATTCGATTTATCTTGACGAGGTAGTAAAGCTGGTACTTTCAATTGGATCACGGATTTGGTGTGAGTGAACTGGACGCGAGTCTGAATGGAAACATTGGTACAATCAGGCGATAGCCAAAATAAGTCAAGTATTTTTAAAGTATATTAAGCCTTATTCAGATGACCGCTGAAACAAGAACGATGAAATCTTTTCAATTAATTCTTGAGGTTGTGGAATATATTCTAATCTGATGCACTCCAACGTCATTTCAAGCAACCAATTAAATTTACAAGTTACTGTAACACGTTTCAGTTTCTTTGTCTGTTTGAACCACATAGGTTGGAAACGATTATTATAAGGTGGTGCAGTTATAACTTGCACCTTTAAAAAAAGTGGACTGTATCGTTAGCTGCAATTTACAATCATTAATAACAATATATTTGACTTACCAGATCCCCATGGACTGGTACTGTATTTTGAAGGATGTAGGATAAGATTGGACAATGGAAAATAGGATATTCGAATTTTGTAATATTATTTCTTTTTACATTTTTAACAAAAAAGCCAAGCCAATGTTATCTAAAGCCAATGTTAAAGGCATGGTAACACCATAAGGTATGGGGTTAAGGGCGTCGTATTCTTGAAATGCTCATTATTTTCTACAGAGACCAAAAATGTTAAACATTTAATATCTGCAATGTTCTGTCGCATATGCCAAGTGAAGGTACTCACAAAAAAATCAGGGATAATTTGCTTGGCAAATTACAAGGGGGATCTTTCATATACAGGGGTAACTATGACGTACAAATATTTTAAGAGAGGATAGGGAAAAATAAGAATTAACGGTATCACCCTTCAAACAAATTCCAAACTTATTTATAAAGTAAAAAAAAATTTTTTCGATATTATTTTAAATCCTTATTTAACGCCGCCAATGCTTGTTGGTTGCATACTCTACAAGCATGCAACAGTCGCTCATTAGTCAATGACAGTCGTGTATTGTCATGTCATAATTGAATTCTTGTGTTAACGTTGTAATTTTGTGTTCTTCTGCAGTTTTTAGTGCCTTATTTTAATATTTAAACGTTTTATAGTTATTAAATAAAGATATTTGTGTTGGGTGTAGATAATTTCCTACAATATAGTTCGCCGGTTTGGTTTTCTAGGTTATGGGACAAGACTCCCGCGGTTTAAAACGTCTATTATTCGTTTCGTTCGATTTTGTTATAATAAATAGGAATCTAATCTATCTAATTGTACCTACGGGAAGTGTCTTTTACCGGTAGTGAGTGGCTGTAATGAGCATTCGCTCATTATTCATTATTCATTACATATTCATGTAGTTCTACCAGTTTATAACGAAATAATGGAAAACGAATGCAAAATACTGGAGCTAAGTGGATTAACTGTTACATATCTATCAGGTATTATTACTATTAGAATGTTAATTTTCGTTTATACATTTAGAAATGCTGCAAAAAAACGACGATGGTAGTAGATATTGTTGACAGCTGTAAGTTTTATCTATGGGTATAAGCCATCTCAGTCGATTCTTATCATAGGCGCCGACTTTCCGTAGGAAAAAAGGGTTTCGCCCATTTTTAAATATCGAGCTAAAATTCTGGAATAATTTCTTTATTGTCTTTTAGGCCTCCTGAGCACGTGGTTAAATTTTTTGTACTTAGTCATAGTTTACCCTATATTTTTAATTGAAACCTCTCCTAAGAAGTTACAGCTTCTTGAAGGATGGGAGTAAAATGCGGGTATTTCAATTTTTTTTCAAAAATAGTTGCATATAAACCAACAAATTTTGGCAGACATGTAATACTTATAAAATGATATTTAGTTTCGAAATATATTTTTAAATTTCTTAATCGAAATGAAATTCTAAGGTAGGTGTAGCTTTATTTATTCAGAAATTTATTTGTGTCTTACAAACATTTCATATTATTCTTAGTTTTTGAGAAAAAAATTTTTTTTAGAAGGATGCGATCATCAATTTCTGAATTTTTATGCAATTTATTCTTAGTAGGCTGCTGCTGGCTGCTGTCACTAAAATTGCTCTTCGGTAAATGTCAAACAAATACAATATCTAAATTTTAATTACAGTACATATCTATATTTAGCATTCAATTATGGCGAACAATCAACAATTTTCTTAATAATTAAGTGTCAAAAATGCACTAAGAATAAATTGCACCAAAGCTTAGAAGTTGATGTATTTTGCATCGTTTTTTTCTTTCTTAAAAACTAACTATAATATCTGTTGAGGCTTAACCTCAAGTATTTCCAAGAATTACCCATCGACCCTTCAGGCTTTACCCCCGTTCTACTACCAGGTAAAAGAAATGTACAAAATTATGTAGAGAAGAGTCGAAATACAACACTCGAACAGTAAACATCTATCTTTACTTAATCTTATAAAATCCTAAAAAATATACTATATTATCTCAAGTTTGCGCATCGTCCAAACATTTGGTCTATCTTCGAGCCACATCATCTTTAAGGCATCAGATACCTACAGTTATACAGTCCACGAAGAAGAACATCAAACCAATCAACAGGAGCCGGACAACAGAGGTCAGTGGTTTTTTTTACTCCTTTGTAACCCTCCTAACAATTCGTTAGTCTAAAATTCTTGTCTTGACTCGTGTCGTGTTAATAATTCAAGCCTTATTAAATAATATTATTATTTAAATTGCGAAAATGGCAGATTTAGCAGAACTAACCATAGAACGTGATCAAATAAAAGCGAAAGTCCATAGAATGAAAAATGCGGTCGATAATTTTCAAGATGGTGGTGATTTAAATCAGATAGCACTACGTAAAACCGATTTACTTATGTTATATAAAAATTTCGACAAAATTCAAGGGCAAATTGAAAGAAACAGTAAATCTCGCGATCAAATCCAATCAGTCAATAACGAATGGCAAAATTTCGAAACCTTATACTATGAATTACTATCAAAAATAGATAAATTAATAAACAAACCCCTAAACATAAATGATTCGGATGTTAACTTCTCACCTGCGCAAGAAACATCAGTAAAATTACCGGAATTAAATTTACCCAATTTTGCCGGAAACTATTCACAATGGCCCAGCTTCCACGACACCTTCCAAACCTTAATACATGTCAGGCTGGATTTAAACAATTGCCAAAAATTCCATTATCTAAAATCTTGCTTAATCGGCGAAGCATCTAAAGCAGTTGAAGCATTAACAATCTCTGGTCAAAATTATCAAGTAGCTTGGGATATTCTCAATAAACGCTATAATAATACTCGACTAATCGTAGAGGAACACATTAGTAATATTTTAAATATTACGAAAATCACAAAATCATCTTGTACCTTGTTAAGGCAAATTATAACCGACGTAACCACAAATATAGAGGCGTTAAAAGTTCTTAAACAACCGGTAAACCAGTGGAATGCATTAATAATTCCTATTATAACCGAAAAATTAGACTACGGTACGGTTCGCGATTGGCAAACTAAACTAAATACGGAAGTACCGAAATTAACCTCCTTGTTAGAATTTTTAGAACAGCGTTGTTTAACATTAGAATCTTTGGAAAAATTAAATAAACCCAACAATTTTAGGCAACCTAATTCACATAAATTTAATTCAAATTTAGGTAGAGAAAAATATAATCGAGATAACAAAGCAGTCGCAATGACTCATTTACAATTAAATCATCATCAAACCTCATGTATTTATTGCAAAAATACTTCACACAATATTTATAAATGTCCAGAATTCGAAAACCTATCATATCAATCTAAATCTGAATTTGTAGAAAATGGACGTTTATGTAATAATTGTTTAAGGTCAAATCACACAACGGCTAATTGCAAATCAACTGTTAAATGTAAATACTGTCGTCAAAATCACAACAGTTTGATTCACCCTCAAAACAATTCATTAAATGTAAATGCACCACAAACGTTAGGTAATTGTGCAACATATCAAACATCAACTTTTTCTGATAAAGAAGTCTTGCTCCCAACCGCTGTAATTTTTATTAAAGATGACAAAAATACTTGGCATGAATGTCGCGCGCTTTTAGACGTAGGATCCCAAAGCAACATAATCTCAGAATCCCTAGTTAAAAAATTAAATTTAGCAGTACACAAAACCAATATTTCAATTCAAGGTATAAATCAAAAATGTATCACATCTTCCCAAACAACAAAGGCAATCATAAAGTCCAGAACAAATACCTTCTCCAAGGAAATTTTATGTTTAGTATTACCTAGAATAACTAGCAACTTACCTAGTAATTGTCTACAAAACTTAAATATCAATATACCCACTAATATTGAGTTAGCTGACCCTGATTTCTCGAAATCAAGGCCAATAGATTTATTATTAGGAGCAGGCTTGTTTTGGGAATTATTGAAACCCGGTAAAATTACTAATAGTATGGGTAAGACCGAAAGTACCCAGCATTTCGTAGAAACTCAATTAGGATGGATTATCGGGGGAGAAATCCCTAAATGTACCCCGACATCTGTTTGCAATATAAATTTAACTTTAAATACATTAGAACAGCAGGTACAAAAATTCTGGGAAGTTGAAGAGTATAACAATCAAAGTAATTGGTCTCAGGAAGAATATTTTTGTGAAAGCCACTTTATAGAAAACCATAAAACAGATTATCAGGGTAGATTCGTAGTTAAATTACCTTTTATCAGTAACAACTTTGAATTGGGTTCATCTAAGGAGGTAGCAATAAAACGGTTCTTATCCCTAGAAAACAAACTGAAAAAACAGCCATCATTAAAGCTAGAATATTCCAAATTTATGAATGAATATCTCGAATTAGGTCATATGGAATTAGTTAAAAATGATAATTTTAATAATCTTAGTTATTATTTACCGCATCATGACGTCATAAAACAATCATCTGGTAAGCTCAGAGTTGTTTTTGATGCTAGCGCAAAAACTTCAAACGGAAACAGTTTAAATGACGTATTAGCTACAGGACCCACCATTCAACAAGATTTATTCTCAATCCTAACTAGGTTCCGTACATTTAACGTAGCTTTCAGCGGTGATATAGTAAAAATGTACAGACAAGTTAAAATTGATTCACAAGAATGTAATTTTCAAAAAATTTTATGGCGTGACAATCCAGAAGATCCGCTATTAACTTATCGTTTACTAACGGTTACCTATGGCACTACCTGTGCCCCCTTCTTAGCTGTGCGCAGCCTTCAGCAAGCAGCATTGAATGAAAAAATAAATTATCCAAACGCATGCGAAATTATTTTACGCGACTTTTATATGGATGATTTACTCACAGGAGCATCGTCCGTACAAGAAGCAATAAAGCTCAAACAAAACATTAGTTTTATTCTTAAAAAGGCGGGATTCGAAATGTCAAAATGGGCATCTAATAATGATCAATTAATGGTAGATAAACAGGAACAAATTCCAGCCATATTAGAAGTAAACAACGATCACCAAACAAAAACCTTAGGTATTGTATGGGATTATAAGTGTGATTTATTTTCATATCAAATAAATTTAAATTTTAAAAATAACATAACTACTAAACGATTAATTCTATCAATTATAGCTCAACTTTGGGACCCTTTAGGCTTAATATCTCCAATCATTATCAAAGCAAAAATTATTTTAGAAAAATGTGGTCTTTAAAATTATCTTGGGACGAAAGGGTACCGGACGAGTTGAATATTTTGTGGTCTCAATTTATCACAGATTTACAGCACACAAATAAAATACAAACGGACAGAAAGGTCTTAACATTTTTTCCTGCGGTAAGAATCGAATTGCACGGTTTTGCGACAGTTCAAAATCCGCCTACGGGGCGGCTATCTTTATAAGAAGTAGTAATTCAAGCGGTGAATGGTCAGTAAAGCTTTTGTGTAGTAAATCCAGAGTAACCCCATTAAAGGTGTTATCAATACCTCGGCTAGAATTATGTGCAAGCTTACTTCTCGTTCGTTTAATGAATAAAATTTTACCAATTTTAAATTTAAATATAAGTCAACGTTATTATTGGACTGATTCTTCCATAGTCCTATCCTGGTTAGCATCGCCACCAAACACCTGGAATACCTTTGTAGCAAATCGCGTTTCAGAAATACAATCGTCTACGGAATTCAAAGAATGGCAACATATCAGCACGAAAATTAATCCCGCAGATATTATCTCCCGAGGTATGTCTGCTCTTCAACTAATTAATAGCGATCTTTGGTGGCATGGTCCAAGCTTTTTGAGTTTACCTCAAAATGAATGGCCAAAACATCTGTTGACGTATCATGTAAAGATACGCCAGAAAAACGCAAAACTTCTATAAAAACTTTATTAACGAATCAAAATAATGAAGAATTTTTAAACAAGTATTCCAAATTTATAAAATTGCAAAGAGTTTTAGCTTTTATGCAACGATTTTGCTATAACTGTAAACATAAAAATGCTAAGCGCACCGGTCCGTTAACCACAGCAGAATTAAACAACTCACTAGTTATTATAATAAAAATTGTTCAACATAATTCATTCCCAATGGAGATAAAATCTTTAAAACAAGGTAATTATGTAAAAAGGCAAAGTCCCTTATACCGTTTAAATCCAATATTAGACAAAGACAACTTGATCAGGGTAGGCGGCCGTATAAAAAATGCGCCAATTATATTCAACAAAAAACACCCTCTTATATTGCCAAATAAACACCATATAAGTAAATTACTTATTTGGCAAGAACATGAAAGACAACTACACGCCGGTAGCGAATGTACTTTAGCGGCACTAAGACAAAGATTTTGGATAATTTCAGCGCGAAACACTATACGTAATATCCTTCATAAATGTGTAAAATGTTTTCGCGCTCAGCCAAAAACTGTCAATCAGCCTATGGGAAATTTACCCAAAGCTAGACTGGAACCAATTCGCCCATTTATGAAATGTGGAATCGATTACATAGGTCCGATATTTTTAAAGGAAGGTAGGAGCCGTGGAAGAATTAAAAAGGTTAAATCTTATATCGCACTTTTTATATGTTTTGCAACTAAAGCAATTCACCTAGAATTAGTTGGGAATCTAACTTCTGAATCATTCATAGGAGCATTAAAACGTTTTTGGTCTAGACGCGGTTATACAACTGACATATTCTCAGATAATGCTACAAATTTTAAAGGCGCGGAACGGGAACTGTGTAAATTTCTCACAAATCATAACTTTCAGAACGTTATTGACGCTTTAACTCCCTTAAACATTACATGGCATTTCATTCCGCCTCGATCACCTACTTTTGGCGGTCTATGGGAAGCAAATGTTAAGTCTGTTAAACGGCATCTCAGAAAAATTGTAGGAGACACTAATCTTAATTTCGAAGAAATGTATACGGTCTTGACAAGAATTGAAGCCTGTCTTAACTCCCGACCTCTATGTCCTGTCTCTAATGATCCTAATGACTTGACTGTCCTTACCCTGGTCACTTCCTAATCGGAGAACCACTGACAGCTCCAGTGGAAAGGGACCTGCTGTGTACAAAAATTTGTCTCGTTGGCAATACACCGAAAAAATTCGCCAACATTTTTGGGCTCGCTGGCGTAAAGAGTATCTGTTATCACAACAACAGAGGTCCAAATGGAATAACCCACCGACAAAAATTCAAAAGGGAGCCATGGTAATGGTCAACGAGGATAATATCCCGCCTCAGCAATGGATGCTTGGGCGAATCATTGAACTACACCCAGGAAAGGACGGCGTAATTCGGGTCGTTTCTGTAAAAACCACATCGGGAACCCTAAGAAGAGCCGTAAACCGGATCTCTATCCTTCCCACAGACACCGAGGAATTCCAAAACTAGTGAAGTGAAAGTGTTTGTGATAGGGTAAACCTAATAGGGCCTAAATAGTATTAGACATTAAAAATTAGACATTATCAGTTACCAATTTCAACTTCATTTAAACAAACTGCTTTTTTATAGAATTAGGTATAAATAATATTGAACTATCTTTCACTTTCCCATAATAGTTCAACGGGGGGTGTATGTTGAGGCTTAACCTCAAGTATTTCCAAGAATTACCCATCGACCCTTCAGGCTTTACCCCCGTTCTACTACCAGGTAAAAGAAATGTACAAAATTATGTAGAGAAGAGTCGAAATACAACACTCGAACAGTAAACATCTATCTTTACTTAATCTTAATCTAAAAATCCTAAAAAAAATATACTATATTATCTCAAGTTTGTACATCGTCCAAACAATATCAAATGTTTCTAACAGACAAAACAGTTTCTGAATAAGAAGCGTTTAGAATTTCACTTCAATCGAAAGTTTTAGAAAATAAAAATGGAAAGAGTAGTTTACTTCACTCTTTAATAGAGAACTAGGAAAACGGCACATATTCCAGTAAAATATTATTTTATAAGTATTATCTTTCCAAAATAAACTTATAAAATTGTTTTTGAGAAAAATGGAAAAGCAGCGTTTACGAATTAATATGAATGCCACCAGAATAGCATATTTACCAACAGATTTGTCAGAAGATGAACCATCCAAAAAAGTGATGATATAATAAATCAAATAAAAACAAAATTAGCATATTTTAAATTTTGAAAACTCATCTTAAATAGACAGAGAGAATAAATATATAATTTGCAGGGTTCCTACATCGCATGTCATTTCCCAATTACCACTCAAAATTTATTTTTATTGTGATTTTAATTTCGATTTGAGAGACATAGTAAAGATTCATTATGTCAAGCAGCTTGATTTAAAACTACTTGACATGACTTGAAATCAAGCTTCTAAAAAATAATTACTTTGATTTTTATCAAAGCTCTTGACTCAACGTGCTACTTACTATTTGTCTTGATTTAAATAATTTGAGTATACTATTTTCTTCTGAACTTATTAATCATTAACATTATTTACGTAAATCTGTATACAATGTTTAGTCTTCACTACAGTAGTTTAAATTTGTTAAGATGAAATGTTGTTTGAAAAACTTTTTGTGAGCCTCCAAGTCTTCTTCCTTGTATTGAAATACGAAATTTTATGTGTTTTTCTTTAACAAATTTTTATCTCATGTGTTGATACGTAAAGGTAATTGACTGTTACTTAATAGTTTTGCAGTATCTTTTGGAAAAGGTATTAAAACATTAGCATGTACCTTAAAACCTTAAATAATTTTTACCTCATTACTTGGACATGTTTATCTATTTGTCGCCCCATTTATATATTGGCATGCGTGTTTCACTTTGGTACGTACACCCGCCAGTTGTTTGAGTTGCCAAAAACTTTTAAATTATGACTGAAATAAATAGTCATTTAACTTAATGTATACAAATGTTAATTATTCTAAATATTATGTGTGTCGTTAGGATTCTAAATTTGACTGAAGGAAAACAGGAATTCAACTGTCATATGTTAAAAAATTAACAATTTATTTTATTGAATAAAATAAAAATATGAATTGGCAGAAAAAAACAAGTTGTTCGTCAGTTAAAATTGTAAATAATACTTGTGTATAGTATAGTAAAATATTAACAATGTTTACATGCTTTAAGGGCGCTGTATTCTTTGAAATAACATTTTCTACAAATACAAGTAATTTTAGACATTTAAGAACTGAATAATATAGAGTTTAGCAAGTAACAGAAATGTTATATCATGCCACCTGCGAATATTGAAAGGTACCGAAGTTAAACAAATATATAACCACAGTAAGCGGCCTAAGCAATACATTTTTAGGAACAGGAATCTTTTAAAATACGTAATTTTTTTAAATTCAACTGTAGATGCAAATATAGTTATAACGTATACTTACATAGTTCTCAACAAAACATCAATGATTTTGTTTTTGATATTATACTTTTGCTTTACGTGTTTTATTTTTCGAAACTTCTGTACCTAAAAAATACCACAAATTTTACGGCGAGAAATATGGCGACCTTAAGGCAAGGCGCATATTGAGACGCGTATGACGCGTGTGAGATGACGTGATCCGACCGGCATGACACGAATGCGCGTCACGACTTTTGAACAGCCACGTCGTTCTAATTTTTCTTATTTATTATAAAAATGAATAATCTAAACAGAAAACTGGATTGGTAAATGAAATAGACCCCTGAGTTTGGAAACCAATATTAAGAAAACGTAAGGACGAAAAAATTTGAAACTTGAACCATATGTAGCCTGGAGTTTCGTAATCGTATTTTTTAGTTATTAATGAAAATGTAGAAAAAATTACGGTTTTCTACCTACAAAATATACTATCTTTTAAGTGCAGCTCTTTTGCAATTTCACACCAAATATTGTTTTCATATAATTCTCATGTCTGGTATCATAAAGCTCTTATACACTCGCAGCAATATTTCACTTTTTAAAACTCCACAACCGGAATTCAGGACTGATTTTTCGCAGACAACCCTATAACACGGTATTCGCCATGAAATAATCTTTATTTTAATTTAACTTTAATTTAGTTACTAGTATCGATATACCTGTTTATAGCTGCCTGCCCAAGAGTTGTGACGGGAAAAAAATAGTCAACCTAACGTTTGCATATTCTATGGGCTTCATACTTTGGATTGGTATGGAATTTGTCTATTAACCAAACCAGTGAAATGTTTTAAAAAAAAATTGTAATTGTTAATTAATCATATTCTGAACTGAAATTTTTTAGACAACCCATTTGCAATATACACATTTATTGACATATTTAATTGGATATAAAATACTCTTCATCCATTAACCGGCTCGGTGAAGGTTGTTTTATAGTGGGAGATTACTATAGCAAAATCGGCCGTACAACCGCCAATTTTTTTGCAAATTAATCGGAATCGCTCTTTATAAAACAAAAAGTGGCCAAAATATTTGTGACACAATCTATTCATCTAGAAGCGATATCATTTCACTGATTTCTCCACTATAAAAGATATTTCCTCTTGAAACATACAAACAAGACTACCCTTTGATTTCCTGGTTGTCTAACTATACCTATCAAAGCTAGACTACGCGAGGCACATATTAGAAGTGAAATGTTATCATTAACAATCAACAGCAAATACTTTATATTTAGTTATCAGACACAAATGTGGTTATTCGAAAATGTTCAGCATGTCATGAGTAACATACTTAGATCGTGCCAGATTTATTACACAACGGGGGCAAATATGCAATAATGGAGACGTTAAAATCAAACGGCAAACTGGTAATTGAACACATGTGAGAGTATAATGGTTAGGCTTATCGAAATGGAAAATATATCCGTGCGAACTGATTTATTTTTAGAATAAGGTAAGGTGAACGTTTTAGACGAAAAATTTCGTGCGAAGTAAAGAAAAAATACGTACTTATAACTTTATAAATAACTACTACTCATCGTCCGCACCTTCCCCGTCCACCGTGTAACAACGGAATGATATGCAATGCACAAAACTAATTGGAACTGATTGTGTTTATGGAAATAGCAAACGTACTGTTTCAAATCCGAACTGTCCATATTGGCTCCTATGCATCATGAGTTAGACATGAATTTAACAGATGGTTGAAACTACAGGGTGTCCGGTATACACATGCTTTATTTATCTTATTATAATGGGGAAATTGTATGAATTTTTCAAATGCAGATGCAACAATGTATTATTTTAATCGAAATTCCGTTTATCCTAAACAATATCGTGAAAAAATAAATCTAGAAGCGGTAATTAAAATTTTAGTCTGGCCACGCCCCAGAAAACGACCGTCGCCAAAGTGAAGGCATGTGACGTCACATGCGGTTCGCACGGAATTATGCTGTATAACTGTATGCGATTAACATGCTGTCGAACAGCGCAGTACATACGTTTAGAAGAGTTAACTTGCGATATTTATTAAGTGTTGTGTTAAATAGACATTGGTGTTAACAATGTTAATTTGCAGTTTGAAAAAATACAATGAGTAATTTTATTATGAAATATTACGACAACTTTTTAAATCGGAATATTCATTTTTGCCAATGTTGAAATAACGCGCTTATTTATTGAATAATTAATAACCCAGCTAGCAAAGTAGTTCTATAAATTTAGAGTAATAGGAGTTTTATATTCTGTTAATATTTTATAGTTGTATTTAGAATACTAAATTGTTGCATTAATGTGGTACATGAGACTATTTTGCCTTCAGAAACTGAATTGTTTTTAAATTTGTTGCAAGAACGTTCTTAGAGCATAATTTATAGAGCAGTTATAAGATAACTGCTAATGTAGCCCTATAAGTGTGTACAATAACACAATTTTACAGCAACGGTGCTTATAGAATAAAATTACTGTAAAACCGATGCAAAATACTGCTTTATAGAATTATACCATCTCCTGTGACACTCTTATAACATTATTCCGTAATGTCGCTTATAGTTTAATTATAGAACTATTGTATAAGGCGTTGTTAAGTTACAATTCTGCTGCGGAAAACAAATTACAAATATGGAAGCTGCTATCGAACTTAAGAGAAAAAGCTCTTTAAAGCAGTTGTTATAAAATCATTATAGAGTAAATAAGTAACAAAAGCCTTTTTGTTCCATAAAGAAACGCTATAGAACTATCATTTTTTATATATGTAGGTTTCCCATAGCCCCATCTGACAAAACCTGCCTGTAATAGTACGAAATATTTTAATCAAAGTATAATGGGGAAATTTGTATAACATAGTCGTGACTTGTAAAAATTATTATCTGCTTGCAGAAAGAAAATTTCATTACGATAGGTAAGATTTATTTGATTGCTAAGAGAAATTGATTTTCTTATAGAAATTTAGTAACATATTTAATTTAGACCATTCCAAACCTTAAACATTTTCACTTTTAGATGTTGAAGTTAAAGAATTTTAATAGATTTATTAAATAAGATTGAAATAAGTGAAATTACCACAATAAAATATGACAACACTATGCATACTAAGTAGTTGCTTACGAAGCATATTTGCTCTATAATCATTGCAATCGACACAAAAATGTCATATTAGTGAGAATCCATTGGAAGTACAAGATGAAGCCTTTCTTTCTGCCGCCATATTGTGAAGAAGGAAAAAAAATCTTAATTAAAAATATGTAAAATATAAATAGGTGAAATGATATCAATAATATGGATATACTTACTTTATGACTATTTTATGTACAGTTGGTTGTTACATTCATCAATTTAGAAAAAAAAATTTTTTATTAAATTTCCAGCATCATAGGAAATATAAGGTTAACTAAGGGCGCGTCAAAAAATTACCATTATGTACCACATATTTCACGATAAAACTTTTTCCGCATTAAAATGTACTGCTCCCTAATGGACAAACAAACTAAGCAATTCGTAATAATGTAAGTAAGTACTCCTATGCAGGCTGATTAGGCCCATCTTATTGGTTCTTATTGGCCCGTCCATATTATTTCTAACATGTGCGATACAGAAACATTTTGTTTTTAAAAGATACAATTAAACGATTTTAAAGTTCTTTAAATATAACACTATGCAAGAGATTGCTTTGTAACTGTGTTATAAAAATTCTTTAAGACTTCTATAATTATTTCCTGCAAGCTTTACAGAACCGCTTAAAGAACTAAAAGGTTCTATAGAACGGTGCCCATTTTTATGGTATAAGTGTTGTAAGAACATTTTGAAAATGTTCTTAGAACAAACATTGCTCTATAAAATTTGCTCTGGAAACGTTCTTACAATTTTTACAGAACAAGAAATTGTTAGCTGGGAACATTGTTAATATATTCCTTACGTTTTCATGTTCTTCAATGGTACTTAATTACAGTGCACTGAAATTTTAAATCCCTTTATATTAAAGAATATGCATAGGTACTATCGTTTGCAATAATAATGACACTCTCTTAAAACAGTTTTTGAAATTCTGGAAGTTCTGAATAGAAATTTTATTAAATCTCTCTAAGTAAGTGAAACAACTAATTAATAATGTTAAAATTTTAAAGCAGATTTCAATATGAATACGTCAGAAGTTCAAAATAAATCGCAAAATTCATTTTAGTGGGTGTCATTAATATTAAACGATAGTACCTTATCCAGTCACCGCCATTATTTTTGCTCTACATATTTATAAACAGGTATAATCATGTTTTTCCTTAAAAACTATTCACATTATTACCCATATTATATTATAAATAAGTACATTTTAGTTTAATCCATTACATGTTAAAGTAGTTAATTAAATAAAATTATTTATTTTTTGTTCTAAATTTCTATTAATTCCTATTGTCCTAGGACAAGTTGATGTAGATTACACAGACTTCTCAGAGGCTTTTGACAAGGTAAATCAAAGTATATTGCTTTGCAAGTTGGAAAGTTATGGCTTCAGTAACAGCTTACTCCGCCTGTTTAATTCTTATCTGTATCAACGAAAGCTGTACATTTTTTATAACGGTTTCAAGTCGAAATTTTATTGGACATCGAGAGTGCCCCAAGGCTCCAATTTGGGGCCACTCCTTTTTATGCTGTTCGTAAATGATTTATCCTTATCTTTCAAATCAAATCACCTTTTGTTTGCCGACGACTTGAGAATGTTCTCGAATATATCATCCATGACTGACTGTGTAGATTATGTTTATACTTAGTGTACTGATAATTATTTACCTATTAATGTAAATAAATGCAAAACATGTACGTATTCTCTCAAAAATCAGCGAGTAATATTTGATTTTAATATAGGTATGTCACCTTTACCACATTACGAGGAAATTAAAGATCTTGGTGTAGTGTTTGACAGCAGATTATCTTTTGGTAATCATTTTAATCTAAATATTAAAGTTACGTATGGTACCCTTGGCTTTGTTATAAGGAGTATAAAATCTTTCCCTGATGCAAATGCATTGAAAGGTCTATATTATTTGCTCGTATGTTCAAACCTCGAATACTGTAATCTCAATTGGTATCCCTACTATCAAATCTACAGTAACCATTTGGAAAGAATACAGCGACGCTTTCTCAAACTCCTGTCTTTTCGGATCGACATTTATTATCCTGGGGATATAATCGCCAGTTACTTTTACAAAGATTTAATATGCAATCGTTGTACACTAGAAGAGTGGGTATTAGTTTAACTTTTTTATTTAAGCTATGTCATGGTATGGTTGATTCTCAGGCTTTGCTCAATTTATTCAATATACGTATTCCGAGACCTTGGTCTCGTGCGAATTCACTGTTCTATTGTCAGAGTTCTAGAACAAATATACTTATAAAATCTCCTATTTATTTAATGGCTAATAATTATAACCAAATAGGAATTGCATCCGATTATTTCAATAATTTTCAATATTAGTTGTAGTTCTTCTTTTTAATTTTTCTATTTATATATTTTTTTTCAACTATATATATCCAATTTGTCCTTTTTTCTTAATTTCCTGTACTTTAGTATGCTTTATATTATATACATTTATTTGTGTTGTCCTGTAAATGGAATATTTTCTGTTGGGGAATAAATGCATTACTAAGTATTAACACTTTTTTTTGATATGCCAACATCTCCAAACCTAATACGACTTCCATACACTTATACACTAAACACTCTGTATACGATACGCTCCTAACAATATTAACGAGTTATTTTATTGATTGGTCGAAGTTTATAGTCGAACATTCTACCGTATTAGGAGCGAGATTTCGTACGCCTCGATGATGAGTAATCGAATTTTATGCGCTGCCATTACGTAAAAAATAAAGTAATGTGGACTGGGGAACTCCTTCGGAATGTCGTTTTATAATGGGACACTGCAGATAACGCTTAGTAATAATGTTGTCAAGTCAACAACATCTGATTCAGAATACTATAAATGAGCTGATTACTTAGAAAACGATTGATCGAATCCTGTAATTAATATATTCATAAATTATTTCGAGTGTTTAAATTTTAATGAATCTACAGTGCATTTGAAAAAATATTATAACAAAATATATGATCTTTGGATAGATGACTCGAATAAATAATTTTAACAGTGGTTCTCCAAATGTGAACCGCCTACATGGATTGTATTCAGTCGTAAAGAATATTAATAAAGTTTTCGATAAAGTCAAAGATGTTTTCCCTTATAATAAGTTGAGATATCGTAGCTTTTGTTTAACAATCTCTGACCTAACTTGATTTATACAGGGTGTTTTTAAGCAGAGATCGAAAATCTAGAGACGTATGACCAAATATAAGGTTTTTTATGTAACAAAAAAACCATTTATTTTTGGTCACAGAATACGCACCTGCATTTTTGACCTCTACTTAAGAAACACCTTGTACATAAATGTCGACCTTGCACATCGACCCATTTCCAAAATTCTATACGAGTAGTACTACGCGGTCTCATTCTCTACCAAAAGTGGGTGAACATTTGAATGGTTAACGATAATTTAAAATAATGAAAAACAGAATCATCGTAGAGGGCGTAAGATGATTTCAGTTCTTAGTCATTGTTTTTCCAATCCGTCGCCTACTACACAATAGGCATTTGATGTAAGTAGTTAATAACTATTAGATAATGGGAAACATGTGGCTCGCTCTCGATTTAGGCGACTATGTATAATAAATGTTTTGATTAGAGTGGGAGAGAAGAAGGCTGCTTTAAAAATTAGGTTAGTAAGGTGTCAGACAATTTACATAAGGTGATATTGTTAGAGCCTAAGCCTACATCCTAAAATAAAAATAACATTACTTTATAAAAGTTTAAATAATTTTTAATAAACGATATTTTTGTGTTCACCAGTAGACTTGATTCGACTTTGAATGTTTAATCAATATAACAAAGAAATCCAGCTAAATAATATACTATCCAACAATCCAATAAACATTATTTTTGGAATAACACATTGCGCGTCTATTTTCGTCTAGATTCCCATATAATTAATGATTGTGTACATTAATCAAGTAGATAAAAAAAGTGAATAATTTGCTGTTAAAATAAACCACATTCTGAATCCATTTGAAGCCGCTATTAATACGTACATATTGTATTATTACTTGCTGACCCTCTAGAAGAAATTGATAGCTTCCAAATGGGTATTAAATAGTTAAATTTTATTATTAATAAAAAGCTTTATAGTCTGATTTGTGTTCATATTGTTCTCATCTAAATCACTATATTTTCAGTTCCAGCTCCAAACTGCTGATGTTACCATATAGAACTAGGAAAGGGTTCAAGTTTATCCCAAAGAATCTATGAATTGATATTTATTCCGACACTCAAGCAACTTTAAAGACAATCAAATCCAGACTGATGTGAAGTGGTAGTTTAGACGCTTTGGTATACGTAGATAGAAATGACTAACAGAACTAATTCGTTAACAATCCTTGAAGAGCATGCAAGTTCCTGCAGAATTGCAACTCTACCTTTAAGTAACGTGTGGTAGAAGATGAGGCTTGAAAATGGTAAGCCAAGTTCTTAAAATTATTCACTCTAGCAGGTCAATAAGGATAACTGTATGGCTGCTAACAGGGCATTGTAGACTTAAGAAACGTTTCTTTGTAGGTTGTCAGAAGAACTAGAAGACTGCTATTCATATATTGCGCCAGTTTGTACTATCAAAGATGTGGAGTCTAATTAGATAGCTAAAGTTGGATGATAACTTTTAAGATCATGATGCTCTACAAATCTATGTTTGGTTCCACTGCAAAAAGAAAGGTATTTCCCCTTCATATATTTATAATGTACTAGATATTTTCTTTTAATAAAACATTTTTTTTCCAAATACATTTATATTTGTTATATTTTCCTTGAAACGTGCTCCCGATTCTAATGTGTGTTATTTTAACTATAACTGAAATCCAACATGACAAGCTTCACTAAAAAACTGAATGTTTTTAATTTAAAAATACTCGTAGAACACATGAAAATACCAATAAATTCCACTTTAGTTTCATCAGTTCTCGACGATAATTGCCCATTACTACTGCATCAAAGGAACGGGAAATTAAATATGTATAATCCGTTAAATTACTAAAGTTCGATTGTTGCTTGCTGGAAATTTACGGAAGGCGAATAACTGAAAAAACTTATTGGGTATTCGAAGAAAAGTAATGAAAAAATGTATGCGCTAGGAGCTTAACGATTTTTTCGTGGAAACAAAGTAAAAAATCTAAAAAAAAAATATTACGAAATCGTGCGAAATGGGTCCATTCTAGGAACACTAGTCCCATTATTAATAATATTAATCTAAAAAATTTTTTGTATTTGTTTTCAATCTGGTATTGTAATTCAACAGAAAAAAATACTTAATACTATCTGTAGTATTAAGTTATCAATGAAGTCATATAAGCTATAAGCTAGATATCAACTATGTATCGGTATCGGTATGCTGAAGAAATAACTGCATTCATGATTAGTACGTAATAAATAATTATCATAAAAAACACATATCTGATACCGAAAATATTGATATTAGTTCCAAAATGCTTATTTGACTGACGATGTCAATTTAACGAAACTATTTCTGCATTTTAAGGTTTGCTTCTCCATGTGGCCTCCAAGTTAGGAAATTATAATACTTGACAAAGAAAGGTAAAGATCTATTTAATTTAATTTTGATAATTTTTTGTATGTTTAACGTGCATTTTGTTTTAAAAATTTCTCTTCACATTTGTGTTGCAAGTGTTATGAAGTTTGTTGCGACATTTTTTACAGCTAATTATGCCTAGAGTACGTAGATTTGGGCAGATATCTCCGCTTAGTGACTTAAAAAAGCGGTGTATTGTTGCGCGAAGCAGGTTTGTCGGCGAGAGAAGTTTATAGAAGGACTAACAGATCCTTATGTCCCATAGTACGGTGTTACTAGGCATGGACTCAGGAAATCTGTGGACAGAGAGCTAGAGGTACCGGCCATCGTAGAGGAACCACAGAACGTGAAGATCGTCGATTGCGATTTTTAGCTCTTAGAGACCGCAGTCGGTATGCGTACCGCCGAATAAGTTTTGACCTCTTGTCTTATCGTCTACATTGGGTGCAGCCTCTTATTCGTCAACACCGAGCTAACGGTTTACAATGGTGTAGAAAGAGGATTCAGTGGGACTAAGAATGAAATTAGATAATCTTTAGTGACCAATTCCGTTTCTGCGATGCACAATGATCGTGCAAAGGTGAGATAGCGACGTGGTGAAAGATGCGATCCACAATTTGACAGAGAGCGTCATGTCCATCACAAGGCAGGTGTTATGGTATGGGGTGCAATAGCGTATTGTAGCAGATCCCCACTAGTTTTTTTCATTGCATGCAACAGTACAGCTTAAAGCTACACCCAGGAAGTGGTGAAGTCATATGTCATTCCACATCTTACGTTTTGTGGTTCCTCTACGATGGCCGATGCCTCTCGCTCTGTGTTCACGGCCTTCCTGAGCTCACCTGATAACATTGTATTATGGCACGTAAGGATTTGATAGCCCTTCTAGAAATTTCTCTCACCAACAAACCTGCTTTGCGCGACCCAACAATAAGCCCCCTCTCAAACTCGTTAAGCTGGGAAATCTGCGTACTCTAGGCATAATCAGCTGCAAAAGAATATCGTTAGCAACAAGCTTCACAACACTTGCAACATAAACGTGACCAGTAATGTTTAAAACCAAATGCTACGTTATCAAAGTACGACCTATGCAAACTTCAAAAAAAACTTAACAGATAAACCTGAAATTAAATAATTTTTTCATCTAGAGAAGTAAACATGCAAAAGTTATCAAAATAAAATGATATTATCTGATGGGTGTTTACTTTTGTCACGTAGAATAATATATCCCATATCTCTTTACTAATTTAAATATGCTCATATTTTTCTCATTTCACACGATGCCATTTACAAAAATAGTTTCTACTTGATGGACAATTTATTCATATGATTGCGTAATTATCTTTTAGGTGTATCACGAAGCAACAGGTATTTTCTTGTACTTTTTTTATTGTAGTTTACTGTCAGTTGAATTTGAAATGCGCATTTCTTGATGTTCTCTCTAACAATTTCAATATTACCAGGTTTTCTGGATTGGCAGGCGCCTTGGAATAACAAACTGCGCACTTATTTTTTTTTTGACAAATCAATCTTTCAACACTCGTATTCTCTTCCTGATAGTAAAGATACATGAAACCCGTCCGCCTAAACAGCGCATATCGACGAGCCTACCGAACGAATAACATCGTATTACCGAATTAAAAAAAGTGTTAAACACCTAATTAGCCAACATTGTACGAGATGAAATTGCGAATGCCGGAAGACGTCATTACCGGAGGGTAATCATTGCAAATTGAGTAAAAAGCGGGACCGTATGCACACACTTACCTCATCGCAACCGGCGCACCTTGGCTTCATTTTTTCTGCATAGTGCCTTTCGCAATAAATGCTATCCTCGTAGACGCAGTAGGCAAGGTCCACGAGAAGATCATCGCAGGTTTTGCACTGGAAAGAAAAAATGTGAGGCCTAATAACGATATTTCCAATTAGCATCACAATCAGTTCATAAGTTATTGAAAATAAATAAGGTATCATTTCCTGTTTTCGGATATCTTCGCACACTGTAAATTGCAAAATAAAAAAAAATAGAAATTAGTAGGTATCTAGTCTTAGCTAGCCAACTTTTTCAGAAGGGCTAAATGAAATCTTGGTGGTACTCTATGTTGTCTTCTTATACAGGGTGTCCCATAATTAGTGTGCAATACTTTAATACTACTTTAATAATACTTTAGCAATAGGTTCTACGATACGAAAGAATTTTTTTTCTATAAATAGATATCGAAAAATGTTTCCTCGAGGGGCCGTGTCCCCCTGACAGGGGCCTCAAGAGACCATGTTTTTCAAAATATTTCCAAAACGAGTTAACGCATAATTATGAATTTTTGTATGCAGGACACTCGTTAAATGTTCTAACAAACTACATAAAAATTGTTTAAAAATGTTGGCCAGGGACGTCTCAGGCAGAAGAACTCACGGGTAAAATGCGCCCTCAATTTTTTGCACGTGAATATTTTTAAATGTAATCAAACTGATAGATATCTCTTTTATAAAAAATGTACTCTTGATTTACTTCGATAAAATGCTTCGTTTTCAAGAAAAATCGATTTCGTAAAAGTACTTTTACGCCCAATAATTTGTTTATTGTTGTTTAATGGCAATTATCAATTTTTGTAAAATAAATATTTTCATTTATTTTATAATGTTAGGCAAGCCTGAAGAAGCCAAAAGAAAATATGTAATTATTTATTAACAATCTTTAACGATAGACAACTAAGTATAATCAACAAACGTCAAAGTGTCAACAAATGTCAAAACCTACTAGATAAGTGATTTTAAATATCTATTTCTATGTAAGTAAACTTGGGTTTTTTAAATTTTCAGTGCAGAAAAATTTACAAAAATAAAAAAAAATACTAAAAATAATCTTTCATATACAGAAAATAATAAATATCTGAAGTACACACTGACAGACAGCTAAGTATAATCAACAAACGTCAAAGTGTCAACAACTGTCAAAAACTACTAGATAATTGATTTGAAATAATCATTTCTATGTAAGTAAACCTGGGTTTTTTAAATTTTCAGTGCAGAAAAATTTACAAAAATTAAAAAAAAAACTAAAAATAATCGTTTGTATACAGAAAATCATATACTTTTGAAAAGAAATAATGTTCACGAGTAGTTTTGAATCAACCTATAGAGCAAATGAAAATAAAAAACACTGTGTTCAAACGAACAATAATTTAATTATGTATTTTCATACTGTTCAAATTTAAATGATATGGCTGGTTGTATAATGAATTGATCATAAACTGCGCATGTGTTGAACACACAAAAATAGAAGCACAATATGAAACTTGAGACAGGAAATTATTACTCAGTAAACTATGTTGCTATTTTCTTTGACAATATATTTTAAAAGAAGAAGTAATGTTAAGTTTTATGCAACCAGTTAAACTTGCTATTTTAAAATTCGTTTTATTACACTCATTTCCAAATCTAAATCTCTTATTAACTGCAGAATATTTGCAATACATAGTAGGACCTTTATGTTACTTGCTTCAATAGAGACCTTTATAGTCTCTTATAGAAAATACTATTTTAATGTGAAAAGTTCACATGTAGGATATTCTTGATTAAATGCATAAATAAATTTCATTGAAGAACCTCTCCTCTAAAGTATCATGTGATCGAGAAAATTAGTCCATAATTATTACGGGAAACTTTACTATTACTTATTAATTTAACTGTTTACAACCAACTAGATCAAGTTGTGTAGCTCGGTTTGGTTAACGGCGCGGACGTGGATGTGTCTCGACGTTTTATTTAAAAATGCCTTATTAAAATCAACAATTAGCAGCTATGTGCGTGTACCGAACGCCTACTGGTAACGTGTCCGATCTTGCCGTGCTACCGATAAAATCAAGTAAGTAGATACGTGGAATAATGACATGCACACGAAAAAAATTGAATTAATTAATATCGGGTTATGGTAAGTACTTTATTTCTATTATTCACAATTCTACAATCACAATAAGCTTGCGCATTTTTTTATTTCATAAAATGAAAGTACGAGTGAAAAATATTAGCATATTGATCTGCAAAATATTAGAATTTTATTGGTATATTTAGTATCTCAAAGTGCCCAGGCGCTGCGGCACTATGCCATGAAAAGTGATTCAGTAAAACATCAAAATTTCGGACAAAATTGCTCGTAGACAAAGTTTTAGAGGTTAGATTTCTATAAATTTCCTCACATTAAATAAGATTTTTTATAATACCTTGACTATGTAAAACAAATATTTAAGAATATTTTCTTTTTTTCTAATTTTGGCTCAATAACTGTAACCATTTTTATTGATCACGTAAATTTGAAAGTTTTTAAGCAAAATTATTAGAACGTAACAATTTCTACTTTAAAATATCATTGAACAAGTTCAACAATGTTCAACATTTGATTATGTGACTATTTTCATTTTCTGTATGCACAAGTTTTCCTAGAACAAATATTTCAGCCATTCTAAACCATAAATATTCATCAACATAAATCTTCCATTATTATCACCGGTTACTTCATCTTAATAAACCGAAGCCTACTACTACATGTTCAAATCCTCACATTTTCCGACCTTACTTCACTTAGCATCGCATAAAATAATCCCCAAAATCGGATTTAAAACATCCTACCAAGAATTAATCAAATTTTATTATCCCACGGAGAATCTCGCCTCGTTATCCGTTATTATGGCGAATTTTGTTAAAGAACTTATGAACTTACCTTAAAGCACGCGGGATGCCACACGGCGTCGCCTAACCTGGGAGCGGCGACGCTGATCGTCGTGCTGTGGATGGGCTTATCGCAGTCGACGCAGATGCTGTTCGGGGGTGTGGCCTTAGCGATGCCTACGTCCAGAGCCACCTGGTTGCGGCCCGATATGAAGTCCTGGAAGGGAAAAGAATGATTGAGATGAATTCTAAGATGATAATAATAATAGTAATAGATTTATTTGTCCAACAGAATGTTTCCAATTACAAGACAACAAGCAAAATAAACAAAAACACTATAACTAATATTATACGAGGTGTGGCAATTAAATTCCGGTAATTTGTAAATGAAAAAAAAAACAAGCAAATAAAATGTCGCCAAAATTTTATTATCGACCTTCACAATAGTCTCCCTCTAACTCTACACAACGATTGAAAGCACTCTTGGTAATCCTCCGCAGTTAACCCGTTCACCACCACGATTACAGATTCGTTGACCTCCTGTACGCCACCATGGAGTTCCCTTGAGGTGCGACTTCATCTTGGGGAATAAAAAAATAGCAGTGGGCAATATCGGGGCTATAGGGTGGGTACGACAACGTTGGAATGCCTTTTGCCAAAAACACTTGCACAATGAACGAGGAATGGGCTGGCGTGTTGTCGTGGTGCAAGATCCAGCCGTTCTCGGCGAATTCGGGTCGCACACGGAAAACGCGGGCCTGCAGCCGTTCCAGGACGCCAACATAGAACTGTCCAGTCACTGTCTGGCTGGCAAGAAAAAACGTTCAACATTGCCTTTAGTCGTGACTTGGACATCCTCGGTTTCGTTGGCCCCTCTCCACCCTTTTCCCACTGCTGACTTTGTTAACGGGTCTTGGGGTCATACTCAAATATCCAGGTCTCATCTTCAGTGACTACCCAACTCATCCAGTACCTACCATCGCTCCGAATGCGGGACAACAAATACTCGCAGATCAATTTTCGCATGTCTTTCTGTTCATGGGTGAGAACTTTTGGCACCATCTTTGCGCAAATATTTCGCATATTCAAATTTTCGTGTAACATCTTGCAAACGGTTTCTTTGTTGACGTTTAACTCGTCTGACAACGCACGAATGCTTAGACGCCGGTCAGACGTGATCAGTGCACGCAAACGGTCAACATTCGCGTCAGTACGGGAGCTCCTTTACGTGGATCGTCTTCTATCGATTCCCGCCCCTTCTTGAACCATTTTGCCCATTCAAACTCGCGTGTTTCCGACATGCACTCGTCTCCATACACCACCTGCAATTTTCGAAGAATTTCCGAGGGTTTTTCGTCAGATTTCACTAAAAATTGAATGCCAACACGTTGCTTGTAATTTGAGTCACTCATTTTCACGACGCCACTAAAAAAGTTATTTCCAAAAAATGCACAAAAAACACAAACCAAACGTGCTATCGACAACCTTGGACTGAAATTAAAAGGAAGGTCCCCCCTATCTAGAAAAACGTTGGCGATCGGTGCAGTGTTGCCAGTTTCCGAGTTATAACTAAATTCCCAGAACTTAATTATAACACCTCGTACAATATTTGATAAAAGATAATCACTTATTACAGTGAAATATATCACAAATATGAGATATAAAATTATAATTACCGCACATATTCGTGTGGGCACAATAATAAAAAGTATGCAATCGACTGTTGTGTCTTGGAACAAGAAAGTTACGTAGACCCAGGATATTTGGGGAATCAACATTATTGTGCAATAACATATACAAAAATGTAACAATGTAAAATTTTCTTCTAAAATAAAGTGAATTAATATTAAATCTGTTTAACACTTGGTTGTAATCATATTATCTAGCCGGGTACTATATAAACCATCAAGTCGAAATTTTGAAAATCATATTAATATGACACATAAAAACGGTTCCATATCAAAGAACAATATTCTAATTTAGATGGAACATAAATATAATAAAGTTTATTAAGCACATTACTATATCATAGACGATGAAACTGTTATTTCTATACGTGTCACAAAACAAAACTTATTATCAAAAAGCACTCCCAAATCTTTAATTTCACTTACACGTGTTAAAACATCGGAACTAATTTGATAATGAAAGGCAATATTGTTAATTTTGCGAGAAAATGTTACAGTTTAACATTTAGAAATGTTCAGGTTGAGATGGTTCAATCTGTACACAGAGCTATTTCATTAATATTAGTCTCTAATCTTACACAGTCGGCTCTGGATGTAATAGGTGTATATATTTTTAAATCATCGGTGAAAAATAATTTTTGACACGTAATGATGCAAATCATAAATCGTAGTTTTTTTATGAAATAATGTCATCAAACAATGGCGCATCACGTGTAACGCTTTTGCACTGTGGGAAATGATAGCGTGGTCTATTTTCTTATAGCGCGCATACTGTACATCATCATACTTATAGCTACCAAGGCTGAATCTGGTATTTATTTACCTGATAACTTCCGGCGTATTCGGGTTCGACGAATTTGCAAGCACTTAATGACAGATCTTGCTTGGGAAGCTGTTTGACTATCCGTTGGGAACGAAGCATCTCTCCTTTGGAGCCAAGTTTTGGAACTTCTTCCGAAGGCAATGTGGAATAATATTGGTCAACCTGGAAAGAAGAGAGAAACTTCATAATCTTTAAGTTAACATAAAGGTTAAATAAGTTAACTTAGAATATAGAAACTTATTATAGAGACGTCACTTTGTGTTTATCATTGTTCAATGCGGTTTGTTATATTTAGCGATATGAATAGCAGTTATAATTTCTTATGTAATAATAAAAATTAATGTCTATATGTATTACAAGAATGTACATTAATGTACAAGATGTATGTGTATGTACAAATTAATCTGAACTATATTGAGCATATACTTTGTGACTGTCCAGCTCGAGAATACAGATCAGTTAATTATATATTATTTATCTTGTAAATTTTCATTAAAGAAAGACAAAATATTTAAAAATAGAGCACTAATTTGCAGATATAATGAATACATTTCTAAATTTAAATAACTTTTTCCCAAATTTCCCACATAGTACCTACCATATGACCAGCATTAAAAACTACCAACTATACTGATGCACAAGAGTTTTAGTTGTCGTTTAAATCATAAATATATTGCACAAGGGATAACTTCACAGTTATCTAAGAAAATGTATATTAAGTTGAAATGCTAGAAACAAACATGGTAGACATGTTACAGGAAATATCGAATTTCAGGTAATTTCAGTTTGACCTAGGACACACTAAAAGTTCCTATCGTTGTTAAGAATTTTGCATTTTTCCTAGAACATACTAGTATCATCTGAGTTTTTAGGACAAACTAAAATGGCCAGATTATTATTAGGAAATACCCGAATAAAAATTTACATCCAGAAGTTTAGATGGACAGTGATATTATCGTTGTAGTTTCTTAATCGAAATAGTGCCGCTATACTTCGTGTTTATTTTTAAATATGTTTATGTAGAATACGCCAATTACTGTGCAATTCAAAATATCACAAAAGCAGTTCTTGCAGAAACAAATAAGGTAGTAACACTTTTCTTGTTTATTTACTGTTCAATGAAAAACTATATTTTTTGTTATTTTATTTAAATCATATTTATCTTTAACAAATAAATAAGATAGTTACTATTTTGTTGTTTATTTACTGTTTAATGAAAAACTATATTTCTTGTTATATTTAAATCATATTTACCTTTCACAATAATTGTGTTCCATTTTAGGTTTATAGGTAACTTTGATCTCTTTGAAACATAACGCTTTTAAAGATAGTTTGCTTTGCTTCATCCTTTTATTCTGAAATAATTTTCCTAATATGATGCATTTTCTTTTGTTAATTTAAATCGGATATTTCCTACCATTAATGAGACTACTTTAGTTTGTTCTAAACTCTATCAGACGATACTAGTATGACCTAGGAAAAATGCAAAGTTCCTAACAACGATAGGAACTTCTAGTATGTCCTAGGCCAAACTGAAATAGCCTGAAATCGGATATTTCCTGTAACAGACATATGCTTGCCTTAAAATTTATTTATGAAATATCTGACCTATAAAATACTACAGATGTCAAATAATCACAGTTTAATAACAAATTTCCTAATAATAATGGAAATGAATAAAATGTTGTTCAAACTGAAAGTGTAAACACGAATTCCAAGATCAAAATTACCTTGTCTTGAAGCTTATCGCTTTCGATGTTTGGTACGCTTGCATCTAAAAAACTATCGCGGATACCTGAATTCAGTTTATTGTAATCTCCAGAGCTGTTTTATCCACCTGAGGGTTTTGCGTATCGTGTTTCGTTTTCGAGATAAAAAAATTGAACTATAGAATAAATAATTATGCCAATTGTCATTTTTATCTTGGTGGTCTTAACATGAAGCATCCAAAATATATTATTACATTACACGTACTTTTCTATGTTCCAATTGGGTATCCTTTAGGCAAATGTATACCTATTATAAATAACAAATAAGTTCTGGCCAACTGATTTTGGCTTTATATTTCCGAATCAACAAAAATATATATATATAATATCATTAGGTAGGTAGGTACCTATCGACACTTTGTATAATGTACCAGTTTTATTAGGTTTAAAACAGAAAATGGGAAATTAAAAACAGTGTTTGCGAACATGTATCACAAAAATTAAATCATTTAAGAACAGAATAAACTCGATAAAATGGCGGATGCGCTAGTCACACATATACGAAACCTATTGGACATATTCTGATGATTTACGGCGCAAATTGATAAAGTTTTATTACGAAAATGAAAAATGCTACGGACTTAACACACAGATAGAATATTGCGGACTTACAATCACATAAATAATCATATATGCACCTGCAGTCCATTAATTGTTTAATTGATTGACAATAAAAGTCGAAAACCAATAAAATTAAAAGCTAAAACCTACACATTATATGACTTCTGGGTATAGTTAGGAACATGAATGAAACAAATACGTGTATGTATTTCGTCATAATATTCTCGAGTTCAATTACCGCTGACGTTTATATCAAGGATAATTAATTAATAATTATCTAGAATGCTGTTTCAAGATGTTAGTCAAAAAAATAAAAATGAGAAAAAAATTAATACCTATTAATTATTATTTCCGTAAAACAAACAATAACTAATTTTCCACTCTAATGACAACTTAGAAGGTTGACTACTTTATCTTGATGTGACGAAATTATTGAATTGGATAAAATTGAGAGTAGATATTCCTCAGTTAATATATTAAATAAAAAAAAACTGACACAAATGCTATCTACTACTACGAGTAATGCATTATTACATCAATCATAGGATGCAAATTGGAAATATTTTAAATATAGGTACATTACGATGCCCATAGTTCATGAAAATCGATTGAAAATAATTAAGACAGCTAATATGTCAATTTTATTAATTTGTTAATTTACATTTGTTTATTGTCCGCATTACGTTCTAAGAAATAACGTATGCATGTAGAAATTTGTGTGCATAAAAGTCTACAATTGTCTACTGATTTCACACGCTACGCTTTTAATAGTACCTATATTGTTCAACGAGCATATAATGATGGGTGTAAATCACCCGAGTGAATTACAGCTATTATGAAAGTAAAATGCTATGCATAATTAGTCCATGATTATTAGCATTATCAATATTTTAGCCAACTTTTCATTGAAAAAAAAATACATAATATTTGAACAAGACACTTACATACAATTCAAAACTGTCAAAACACCTTACTTTCAGATTTAACATTCGCCATTCACTTGATAAATTTAAACAAGTAATTAAAATTTGAATTAGTAAGCTTCTGTCATTATTTGGAATAATGTTAACATTGTCGTGACTATTATAGCGGGTAGACTGTTTGGCTTTCATACAGGATTTGCGGGTTCAATTGCTAACACTGGAGAATTTTTGTTTTGTTAGTGCACTCCCTATACTATAATAATAATAATAATAATAATAAATTCTTTATTTCCATTAGACAATTTACACATTGTATTGGAATAGTCCACAAAAATAAACAAATCTACATAAAAATTGTATAATACTATACACGTACACATAAAATAACACTACCATAACAAACATTCTGGAGTAAAGTATTCTTTTAAATCATAAACACATTTGCATATTAAATGTTGCTTTAGGCGTTTTTTAAATATTTCAGTCGATGGGCAAAGTTTGAGTTCAGAAGGCAATCTATTTATATCTATATTTTAAGACCAACATAATTGGGTGAGCTGCAAGTAACATTTAATCTACAATAAGGCACGTAAAAATTATTCTTTTGTATTGTATTTATAGTATGGATATTGTCGTGTTTGATAAACTTATGCTGATTGTTATGTATATATGTGCAAAGTTCGTATATCAAAAGAGATGGCACTGTTAAAATTTTGTAATTTATAAATACATCCTTACAACTAAAAAAAGATGACAGATGAAACATCACTCTCAATATCTTTTTTTGTGCAATAAAAACATTACTTGACATTTTGATATTGTAGATAAGTAGTCCCCAAAAACATATTCCCTACCGCAGTCGAGATTCAACTTCAGCATAATACAAATTTATTAGTTGATTAATGTTTAAAACGGTTCTAAGATTTCTAAATTGATAAATTACGGAATTTAATTTCATAACTATATGCTCACAAAGAGGTTTCCACGTTAAACATTCATCAATATAAAGACCTAGAAATTTAACACTCTGCATGTTTTGCCCTCAATTTACATCTGGATCAAGTCCCCTACAAGTCTTTTGCCAATTATGAAACCTTAATGCCAATGTTTTTTCACAATTTAAAAAAGCCTATTTTCACAAAACCATGCATTGAGTTCATACAGAACATTGTTACATTTATTTGCAGCATATTTATCAGATACCACTACAGAGATATCGTCAGCATATATAGTAAATTTTACAGATGACAAATCATTAATATCATTTATATACAGCAGAAACAGGATCGGGCCCAATATGGAATCCAATAATGTCACATTGAAGAATTTAAATTTAGTGCCAGGAATGTGATTAGTTAATAATGATTAATCAATCCATTATGTACATCATTATACTTGAAGAAATAGATAAAAAATGTATATATTATAATATGTATACTCGTGGACAAAAATACTTATTGAGATGTGTATAGGTAGGTACATAAATTGTTAAAATATCTGTATTATTTTTCTGGAACAACAAAAACACTTTAAATATATGAATGATTGATGGTATCGTATGCTGTTATGAAATAAAAAATTCAGATTCGACATATTATCCTTAGTAACGACATGAAATTATATCTTAGCTCGACACAACAGAGTCAATGCTACACCAGAATGCCACAAACGTTAATTACAAGAATTAAAAAACAAACAAACACTAATTATGTCCCTCCGTAGAACAAGCTTGGGCCATTTATCATGGCGCAGTCAACAATTCTCGGTATGCTGACACCATCGTCGAAGTCTGCGGTAACGTCTATGAAATGACTCAATGTCAGGGTCGGGTCAAAACGGACAATCAAGTGCATTTTATTCAAAGCAAAGAAGCTTAAGAATACAAAATCATGTGGAATAATGCTGCTTTGATTTTTTTCAACAGTTTCAAACTTATAGCTCAATATATCTACTGTACTGAAAAAATGGCCTATACAAAAGACAAAGTTAACAAATGCCGACCTTAGATTTGAACTATTTTCCAAGGACACTTGAAGATCAACGAGTATTCTTTAACAGAAAATCCTATTTTTCATTCAAGAATCAGATTAGTGAATGAAAAATAGCTTAAAAATGACGGTGAATGTCGATTCAGTGATGATTTGTAATTGAGCTAGTAAACAAAAACTGTTTGCTGGTCTTAATATTCAGAATTCGTGCTAGTAAACCGAGTGGGAATTATGAATAAAATTATTTAACATTGATTTTACACTGATCAACGTATACTCGTTATGAAAATCAACTACAAATCATTCTTGTGTGTGTAATTTTTTCAATGTTTCTCAATTCTGACAAGGAATATTCAGTGCTGAATATTGATCTAATTCTGGTTCTGGAATGAAGGATATAATTGTGCCAAGAATTCAGACGACTTGCGTCATACGAACAAATGAAATTAAACTATACACTACACTAAATATTTCCACTACATCACAAAAAAATATTGTTTTTAACAAGACAATCTATCGAAAATTACGTTGACAATAAAAACACTTGAGTAACGTCAGCCAGAGTGACGTAAATCGTCCGAACTCTTACCACAAATATATAATTTTCTATTTAAAAAACACGCTAACCTTCAAATGACTCCACGCTAAATCTCAGGTAAATTTGTTGATTTTCTCTATACTCTATAACTTTTTAGACGTGGTTATTTTACCTGGCAGATAACTTATAAGCCTGAAAATGTCGAAAAAAACAATCAATATCTACTTATTTTTGTTAACCTTTGACCAACTTAGAGAGCCTTTTGGGTTTGGTGCCCATGATGATTCTTGTTCAGAATGTTCAAAACTCGCTATATTCCCACTGGTCTTTTGGGTATGTTTGTGCAATGCCATATATCTGAAAATTCTTTTGACATACTATATCCTACGCCACTGCAAATTATTCTATAAAGTTTGCCATGAATGTTTTAAAAGACATTTACAAAAAAAAATTGCAATTTTGCTGTTAATGCTAACAAAATATCAAACATTATCCTGCATATTAGAGTAATTACCTAACTATCAACGCAATAATAAAATAACAATAATAATATTAACAGGGCATAGTAAGCATGAGGAAGTATGTTGGCAGAAGAGAAACTTTAGGCGAGAAGTGCAAAATGGAGCAACTTATACTATATCAGGGTATAGGGCGGCAAAATATCTGCAACCGGCCCTGCCCGCGTCGACCTACCTGACGAGCAGAGGTCAGGCCTGGAGGCACGAACGTGTATCCTAATGACCTGGCGTCCAGGCCGTCGTGGTACGCCACAAAGCCCAACCTGGAACGGGCGCCGTGCTCCGCCACCACCTCGTGGCCGTCGCGGGGGCACTTGCAATTCTTGCATGTCTTTCTGAAAATAAAAAAAAATCTGTTAGTAACAGCACTTGGTTTTCACGAAATTGAATACTAATATTCAATTAATGTCGGAATTAGGTATTATTCGAATAAATTTCTTTTTATACAATTAGTCGAATAAATATGTAGGTACGTGATTTATGACACTTATTCTTAGACAAATTCATTTACGGGTAAGGTATGAATGAAAATTTCACTGGGAACAGTTTTCATGTTGAAAAGAAGACACATACATATTCCCTTGATGGGCCGAGAGACAGAGAGAGAGGCAGCCAGCAACAAACACCTACCCAATAGGCACACATACGTTCATATACGTTTTCAAAATGTTCTAGTGGTTAATTAAACGGTTTGCGTTGAAATATGCAACGTTTATTTTCAGTTTAAAATTTAAACCTATAAAACATATCATTTAAAACATGTTAATAATATTCGGATAGAATATATATGAAAAGTTAAATAGAATATACATATAAAATAAAACAAAAAACACAAAAATAATATTGCACGAAATAAAACTTACTTTTCCCTTTTTTAAAAAAGCAATTAGAGTCGATGAGTTTTGATGGTAGCAAATTGTTCAATGTTTGCGTTAAATTTAAGGCTTTTGGTATTTTTTTAAATTTAACTTTTTTTCTATAGATTGAGCAGAACAATTGTCTTTAATAAAAACGATTGTATCGTCTATACATCTGCCATCTTATTATTACACACACACACACACACACCCACACACAAAATGTAACGCATAATATAAAAGATCATAAAAGTACCGCCGTTAAGTCAAGTACGCAATACAAATTAATAAAAAATAGAAACATTACGCATGGGAAGTATACCTACGGCTATTATTACTTACAGTTGACCACATGCATCACATACTTTAAAGCGAATAATTTTTGTTCATGTCTGATTTAAATTAAAATCATATCTGATAGTTTTCAAAGAGAAATGTTTAAATGCCGTTAGGTTTGATGGTTTTTAGACAGGAGACCTGAAGCTTATGTAGGCATTTTTTTAATTTCCAATCGTCATGAGTTAACTGATGTGCTGATTTAAATAAGGAAGATGAGGACTGATTGACGTGCCTCAAATGCGAAATCTAACTACAAAGTAATCGTCATAAAGTATAAATTATTAGGATCTAAGTTATACAGAGTGGTCACTTTCATGACCCAGTACAGTATCTTGGAAACGATAATATATATAGAGTGATTTAAATTAGGAAAACGTTGCACATTTTTATGGAATTTCAGTTTTCTAAAATGAAATGAGATATTTTGTGTAGTTCTTAAAATATCGACTGAAAACTGAAAAAGAGCATTTTCTCTTTCCTTTTTTAAAAAAAGTAAATGTTATGAAATTTGGTGTTTCTATATTATTCGCTATATATACCTAAGCTTTCTAATGAAAGTGGAAACAAAAATTCTACGCCTACTAGATACCCATATTTACAGTCAACTTTTAGCTATCCTAACGGAACAAAGCAAAAACGACGAATTTCCACCTCCACTGGAAAGCTTGTGTCCTTAACAAAATAAAGAAAGCGCACTGGTACACGAGTTTAGTTGTACTTACTTTCTATTAGTAGATGGTGTATCAGCTACAGCATAAATTCGTTTTACTTTTATATATATTTTTAAACAGTGAATTTATACAAAAATGCCAGTCTAGCACGTGTCCACATTATATATTTCATTCTATGGAATACTTTCTTCAAAAGGTGGAACACACTCCATTAAATAATTAATTCCCGTTTACATTTGACACATTTGTTTCACAAATTTGTGTTTTATATTCATTAAATAAGTCTCCATTCTCCAATATTAAGTAAATACATCATTACGAAATATATATGTAATATAATGCCCATTCATTCAACAAAGTGCGTCATTTGCGAGAGGTAAATGTAGTACTTCAACATTAAAAGGTGTAATTTATTTTAAACCCCTCGCAAGTTGAGTTGTCATTTTAGTAAATGCGACGACTCATTAGAAAAGAGGGTTTCTGAGTAAGCCAAAATTAGTTGAAAGGTAAAGTGAATAGTACAGGAAAATGTAATTTCTCACACATAAAATTTTAGTATTATAAGACACTCATCTAACAGTACTTTAAAAAATTTAAACGCATTTCTATTACAAATATAAGATTGGTTGATATTAATAAGCAACTAAGTATTACAATTATATTAAAAATAAAATAAATATAAAAATAATTTCACATCTTATTAAAATCAAAAATAAATTTAATTTCAACTAATTTAATAACTAATTCCTTTTTACTTTGTCGCGACACGAATTGAATATTATCAGTTTGGTGACGGTTTAAGGTAAACAAAATATAAGCAAAACTACATATTCGTTGTGATTAATAATAAGAAAATCGATATGTAATACCTACCCATGCATGCTTGACAAATATAAGTGTACACTTTTATATCAACACCCTGTCCAGTACATTTTTGTCGGTTTACGAATTAAAAACAAAAACTGCAAACCACATTTTATGAATACAGATTATTTAAAGTATACTCATATTTATCTTAAATATTACAAAAGATTCGAGAAAATGGCGAATGCGCCGGTTCATATCTTACTAAAATGATTATGTATTTTTATCTGGTCATTTATGGAGATTTTATGAATACAATGAGACAACCATTACGGACAAATAAAATTAATGCAATATTTATTTGAAGCGTTTAAATAATTGATTTATTAACTGATTAATATTTAAAGTAAATCAATAAAATTTATAGCCATATAACCCAACACAATATGCTTGACGAACTAGAAAACTTTTCTTTAAAATAAATAGAATTTTATATAATTTTTTTTAGGACACTTTGTATACATACAGTGTGTCTCGTTTTTCACAAGCCATTTTTTACAATTAGTACCCTGAAGGCAGGTTATATTCTACTAACCATTTCTTTTATGTGACAAAACCGTGGCCTACTACTATTTTTTAAAAGGGTCGTTTTTCCATAATGTTATATCAGTCGTAGTAGGCCAGGCTACTGTAAAAAAATGGCTTACGGAAATTCCACAACCATTTCACATTTCCAGAGGTGTTAACCTGAAAAACGGAACACACTGTATACAGTAGACACTTCCTGATCAATGTCAATTCGTCTTCAGGGTTAAGCTACTACGCCGATTTTCCTTATCTCCCCTTCCTTTGTATTACCCCTAAGTTTACAAGCCATTTACTCTTCCACGGAGACCGACAAAGCCCTTCTACATTACTGAAGCAGAAACTTTCCCGGATCGAACTACACCCGGACTTATTATCTTTCCACAGCGTGCCTCCTCATCGTAATAATAGGTGACACTTGAGTGACACGTCTGATAAACAAGAATAAATCAATTTGGTGGGGTAAAGAATAAACGACTGAGAATTTAGACCAGTCACAGAAAGAATACGCAATAAGCAATAAATTTCCCCTCTTTAAAAAAAAACATGAACAATACACTCAACAAAATAAAATGTAAAAATACAAACAAATCAACTCACAATAAAATTAATATAAAATTGAAAAACAAATATTTTTATGATTCAAAATTCTAACATAAAATGATTACAAACTGTACTAAAAAATATAAAAATTATAAATCAAATAAAATAGTAAACAGCATTAAGTTTTAAAATAATATAAATACAAACATCAGTATCGCTAGCTGACTAAAATTGTTAAGTATTAAGATACTCAGAAAAGGTGTAACAAGCCTTGTTAATTCTCAACAGAAGAACAAGAAATATTTAAGGAATCTATTGTGTAACATTAGGAGCCATCAAAATGTAACAAATGTTCCATTACAATCGCTGAGAGCAGAGATTTTGGTATCGCTGGACGTTTCTGAGTCGAACAGATGTCGTCTGGTTATTAGACAATTACCGAAGTGGCTATGGAGAAGGTGAATATCTACATTTTACCTATTTGTGTTAAACTATGAGGATATTATGTATGATAGCGTAAAATTAGGTTTTGTGTGGGCATTAAATCAAAACATATCCATAGAGCGTTGTTATGTCCATAACGATGTGCAGTTTTGATGGATGTAGCGTTTTTTGGCGGGTTTCATAGTTGTCTTGTGATTTTCAGGGTAGGTAGTGAAAGTAAATGGTATCATTTATCGTTTTCGAGCTACATAACATTAGTTATCGTAATAGTTATTAATGATACTAGCTCGATATGAACGCTATAATGAAATGTGTATAGCGTTAAACGTAGTTACACAAGCTTCATTAACAAAGTTCATATCAAACTTTTATCATTTAAAATTCAATTTACAACGGTCCAAACAGATTTTATTTGCAGATTTCATTTATCTTAAAATATCAGAAATGTCTTCATAAATTGAAATTCAAAATTATTAGGTGCTTTATTTGAAGATGTCATCTTAACCACAGCCCAATGGGCACACGTTCGTTTATATAACGTTTTTATAACGTTGTAACGGTTGATTAAACGTTTTTCGTTGAAATTTCAAACGTTTATTTTTGGTTAAAAACTTAAACGTATAACATATATCGTTTAAAATACGTTAATAATTTTCATATTTCAACTAGAGGTTGAAGTGACCACTTGAAAATTACGTTTTTCTTATAATGTTTATTTCACCAATATGCGTAAAATTATAATAAAAGTTTATATTTTATTAAAATTTAACCGCTCGTTAGAATAATACGTTTGTAAAACGTAGAATATAAACGTTTTAAATACATATATTAGTTTGGTATATCAAACGTATTATCCAAATGTCAGTAACACGTTTTCTATACAACGTTTATTCCATCAATATGAATAAACGTATAATATGTTAATATTTTATTAAAATTTAACCGTTCGTTAGGAACAATACGTTTGTAAAACGTAGAATATAAACGTTTTAAATACATATATTAGTTTGGTATATCAAACGTATTATCCAAATGTTAGTAACACGTTTTCTATACAACGTTTTACTCACATAAAATAAAACCTATAAAATACGTTGATACTACACATGTTTTCAATTAAAGGTAATGATGAATACTGAAATAAAACGTTTTAAATACATATATTAATTTGGTATATCAAACGTATTATCCAAATGTTAGTAACACGTTTTCTATACAACGTTTTAATAACATAAAATAAAGCCTATAAAATACGTTGATACCATTACATATTTTCAATTAAAGGTAGAGATGAACACCGAAATAAAGGTTTACATCTAAGATGATTATATACAATATACGTATTCTATAATTCTAAATTTAAAACAATCAATAACTAGTTATTGATTGTATTAAATTTGACTTTAACAACTTCATTATTGGCGTCCAATTTTATGTCATTCAGTTCAGTTTTAGCAAAAATATTAATATGGGTGATTCTGATTCCAAGAGTTTCCTTCGGACACCGAAGACATAGCACAAAGCATTGTTCATTCCTTATATCCCGAAAAATCAAGACACACGTACGAGCAAAGTTATGCAAAACTTGAAGCCTGGTGTAAACGGACCGAAATCAAGAATAGCAGCAGTGAAAAAGTTACGCTGGCTTATTTTCGATTTATCTTTCAAAACATAGCAAACTTTTGACGCTTTGGGTATATTATTATAAGCTGCGTTCATTTAATTGCGTTTCCAAAAGAAAATCGGAATAATTTCAGTCAAAAGATTTTAACAAAGAAAATATAACTCAATTTTTCCTGGAAGCCAACGATAGAAGTTATTATATGATAAAATTTGCATTGATGCTTGCAGGTGCGTACAGGCGATTGACAAATCTGCACCTACAAAATGTTAAAGATGAAGGACAATGCATTCATATTATTATCCCGTTTACGAAAACAAAGATACCACGAGATTTTTTTATCACAAACGGAAACATTGAAGAAATAAATATGGTGGAAATGGTTCGATGATATATAGCGATAAGGCCAAGCAACGCAGATCATACTCGATTTTTTGTAGGGTACAGAAATGGAAAATGCATCAAGCAGTCAGTTGGCATTAATACTTTTGGTAAAATATCATGTAATATAGTATTGTTCCTGAATTTTCCAAATCCTCAACAGTATTCTGGACATTGTTTCGTCGATTATCTGTGTCGTTGCTTGCAGATTCAGAAGTCGATTTATTAACTGTTAAGGCTTACGGTGAGCGCTCTATCAAACGATATATAACATCTGTTCCAACAACCGTCGAGAACTGTTCAGTACCGTGAGAAATGTTTGACCAACACCGTCTTACGTTGCATTCGCCGAGAGTACATTAACAACTAAACTGACTGACTAATTCTGAACGGTTCGGAATCGATTCTTGCTGTGGTGGAACAAACCCATAGTTTTCGCTCAGTAACTCTTTAACGGATAATGATAAAAACATGCGGTTTTTTAATAGACTAAGTGTAAAATAAATTTTTAAAATGAATTTTGCATATTTTCAAAATTTCAAAACACAGCGCCGACGTAAAACAGTATTTTTAGTATATTAAAAAAACCGCATATTTTTATCATTTTTCGTTGAGGAGTTACTGAGCGAAAACTATATCCCTTTGGATCGAGCGCTCACCGTAAGCCTTAAGAAGCATGGTGGTTGGCGCTCAACACAGTGGCAGAAAGCTATATAGAAGATTCCAAAGAAAGTAAGAAGGAAGTGGTCTCTAATATTTTGGGTAACGTTTCAGATATTAATGGTCCTCCAACAAGTTCAAGCATTCGAGAAATAAACTTATTTTCTAAAAATACAGTCCACTTATCATGGAATTAATTTAACAAATTGTCAGAAGTTGTAACTAATGTTTACAATCAGGATGTTTCATGAAGTTCTCCGGCACTAATACAAGATGTTCCTTGGGTTATTTCTAGAAAAAAGTTTGTAAACATGTGTCCGATTTGCTTTACTTATTGAGCTACACGAATTTGAAAATAAAATAATGGAAATTAGTTTTCATTTTTATTTTCAGAACATCGGTAATAGTGAAACATACATTCTTAATTTAAAAGGTTTTCGAAAATTCCACCTTTTACTTCAATACATTTGTCAGCACGCCTGTGAATTGCTCGCGTTGCATCTCTAATATTTGCGTGCTTTTCATTTATCTGCGTTACAGTATCAACAATTCTTTGGATTAGAGCTTCGTGTGTTTCCATTTTCTCTTGATAAACCAAATCCTTCAACCAACCCGATACGTTGTAATCTAACGGATTGAGGTCTGGAGACCTAGCTGGCCAAATGTGTGGTCCACATCGACCGATCTAGCGACCAGGGTAATGCTCATTTAGGTGAGCAGTGACAATTCGGGAAATATGAGGTGGATCTCCATCATGTTGCAAATACGTTCTTAATCATCTTGCCAGAGATACATCTTCAAGCAATCGCGGGAGTTCTTCCTCAAAAATTGTAGATACTTTGGTCCATTAAGACGACCTTCAATAATAAATGGCCCTATAAGTTGATCTATAACATTCCACACCACACATTAACGCTAAATCAATGTTGAAAATTACTTTCTATGGTGGCATGAGGGTTGACATCCGACCATTGATGCATGTTATGGGTGTTGTTGATATCGTCTCTGGTAAATTGTGACTCATCCGTAAATAAGATATAGCGATACAAATTCCTATTATTATAATAATGAATTGAATAAGAATAGAATAATTATTCAACCACTGACAAAATTCTACCCGCCGCGACATTACGCCACAAATTTGATTATCACTTTTACGTTTAAATTTAAAATTCATGTAGCTCACAAAGTAAAGCAAATCGGACACATGTTTATATAATTTTTTTCTAGAAATAACCCAAGAAACATCCTGTATTAGTGCCGGAGAACTTCATGAAACACCCTAAATGTTGTTGATTTGTTTTATAAGTAATAATAAGTAAAAGTGGTAATTAACTGTATTTTTTACTTTAAAATGTGCGTGTTATTATAAAGGTCATAATGGCATCCAAATGAGGATGCTAAATGTGTCATAACGACATCGTCCTAAATTAAACGATTTAATTAAGCTACAGTTAGCTTTTTTGAATAAGTTATTTGGTGAGGAAAATGTTTCTATCAATTTTTGAACATTAATCATTCGTTTTCCGATGTTATTCTTAATCTTATTTATGAATTATGTCCACATTATACATTATGAGCATATAAGGCCCTGTTACAGGCCTTTTCATCTCCCTCATCGAATTTCATGGGATAAAAATCCGGGTTCTTATTATATCTAATTGGCGTCTAAGCCAGACCGTGCGACGTTACGACCTGTCACACAAGGCGAATCCAAAAGTTAAAGGATGGTCCCGCTGTACCCTTGTATCGACGTTCCGATAAATATTCTATTTACGAAGCTGTAAAGTCTCGCGAATCCTTTTCAGACATTCCACATGGATGTAGAAGGTATGGTTTGAAAATATATTTGATATAAAAATCAATTTGATTTAAATGATCATACAAAGTGATTCAAAAAGTAGTACCATAAGTATAACTGAGTTTTCTAGACCCCAAAATAAAACGAAAAGTCTATACAGGGTGTGTTATTAATAGCGGTACATAACTTAAGGGCAACATACCTTATTCAATTGTTGCTCTTTGTTGTTCTATAGGACGTTAAAATTCAAAAAATATTTTCGATTTTTTGCTGTATAAGAATGTATGGACCGATTGTTTTGAAAATTTATATAAGAGATATATCTTATATATATTTATATTTTTATAAAGACGATTTTCACACACACTTTTTTATTTAAGCAACCTTGCAAAAAATAAATGAACATCCTATCCGAGTGCTCTGTATATCTTTTACGAGACCACTCTGTATAAGTGCATTCGAAGAATGCATCGAGAACAAATCAGGCTATTTCCGGTGTAGTAATAGGTAAGTCCAGGCATTGGGGTCAAGATGCTGACTAACTAACAAATTAATGGATTTAATGGTTCTAAAATCAGTAACATGCAATATTTAGAAACTAGGTCTTCTCCAATTAAATTGTTAGCTTCAATAACATTTCAGGAACATTTTTGAACCATATTAATGCGTTTATTGCGGAATTCGCCTTCCCGTTGTCCAAACCTTAATCTAATTCATTATAAACAATGTTATTCCTCATATGTCCTTTAATAAAGTTTAATAAGAACAAGTCAAACATTGGGATCAAATAAAAATTATTTATAATTAAAAAAAAGTTTTGATCAAGCTGTCTAAGGAATCACAATTTCTGGTGGTATAATATTAAGGAATTATCATTAAATTTTCATCAGAAATTTGTTTACTGGTTGATATTGCGATAAAATTTATCAAAAACATCAAACATCATATTTCACTTTTATTACATTTATTCTGCAGTGGAGCATGTGGAAAAATTAATATTTTTAGTTCAACAAACAGTAAAACTTTTGAGGTCTCCAGATCTCACGAGAGCTTTACTTTTTTAAAAAATATTGGTATGCTTGGTATTGGTTACTTTCACTTCCAATTTTAGCAAAGTAAAGAGCTTTTTAGTTTAATTTATATTTATTTTTAAATTCGGCTTTTCCAGAAAGTAATTTTAGTAAATTTAACTAACACATTTTTCTCAGTGTAAAGATGTAACTGTAAAAAATTAAGTACCAATAATTCAATATAATAAAACAAAATCATATTATTCTTGGACTAGGCCCAATGCATTAACGCCTTACCTTTATTATTTTTCTAAATTGAAAAAATGACAAGGAACATATAGGCTGTTAAGTATAGAAAGTGACATTTACTGCTCTCGTACTAATAATATTCGTAAGTATTAATAAATTAAGATATCGGAATCCGGAAATATTTGTTTCGAGCTCAGTGCCAACGAAAATAAACGAAGGTAAATTACTGTGATGCGACACTAATGATAATATTTTTTACGGTTCTGAAAAATTAACAAATAAAAGTTCTAGGTTACATTTAATTCTGAAAATCAAATGGAAACGTTTCATTAATAAAGGTGGATAGGTACAATCGTTTGCAATAATAATGACACTCTCTTAAAACAGTTTTTGAATTTCTGGAAGTTTTGAATAGAAATTTCATTAAATCTCTCTTGGTAAGTGAAACAACTAATAACTAGGTAATGGGCGTATTCAGACGAGGTCAGCCGCTGAGCCGCTGAGTAAGAATTCAGCTAAATGCGTGAATTTGATTGGCCTGGATTTCTCAGCGGCTCAGCGGCTGACCTCGTCTGAATACGCCCAATGTTAAAAATTTAAAGCAGATTTCAATATGAATACGTCACAAGTTCAAAATAAATGGCAAAATTCATTTTAGTGAGTGTCATTAATATTGCAAACGATAGTACCTACACTTTTTTTATTTTTATGAAAAATATTTTGTTCATAGACCTAAAAATTTTATTCTATAAATTACATATGATGTGTAAGTAAATTATTCCTCGCTTAAATATTTGTAACAGTAGATAATGGGCGGTTTGAAGGAAACAAGCGAAATTTATGGAGTACATAACGCCTGTGATATAGGCAACCCGTTAAACACTCGGGTGCTTTACTGATGTCGGAACTGCTGGCGCAAAAAAGTTCCAAACTTTCGACAAACAAAACTAACACAATAATTATTATACTAAAACTATAATCGCATTATGAAAAACGTATAGGGTTTTTCCAACGTAATTATTATTTAGTCATTTTCAGATGCTACTATAAAAAACAATTTTATTTCTGTTAATCCATAATTACCATAATGATGTTAATGTATACAAGGTCGACTATTCTGGATCATAGAGCAGGGCCGACATCTTTGAGACAAAATATGAAGATATACCTAAAAAGTCTGTTCTCACAAATGTCTGCGACTGGTTTCAAACTCTTAGAAAAGTTCGGCCAATTAAGTTGTGAATGTTTTTCAGTGCATGTAGTTCATAAAGTAGTTGGTTGAATATTAGTTTTTTTTTCGATTACTCGCTCAATCGATTTTCATCAAATTTGGTAGAGATACATTTCTTAAAAAAGGAATCAAAATGTATTCATCATCGGCGTCATATTAGCAATGCCTGATGTTAAATTTCTCTTTTATATTTTGCTGACGTTCTGATTCGGTTGACTACAAAATCTTATCCTGGCGCCATTTCCATGTAGAAAAGAAAATATACACTTGGTAGAACTTGTTGTTGTCTTATCGTTTTCGAGAAAACTGCCCTGAAACATTTTTTCTTAAGTGACTTAAAAATTGCTATTCAAATTTATATTCAGAAAATCAGTATTGTGATACAACAAATATAACAATTATCTTATTTTATGTTCAGAATTATTTTGGAATAAGTGTAGGATAGGGACCTTCTGCAAAATTTACAAAGAGTTGGTTCATCTAGTGGGTTTTTAGGTCAAGAGTAATAAAACAACAATGTTAAATTTCGAGCTAATGTTCCGAAAAATTTATTTGTTCATCTTCCAGATCGAGAGCAATACCTAAAACGAATTGGAAAAGAAAACATTTAGTAACCAAAAAAAAATACAAAGTACAAGTCATTTTCCTTTTTTTATATTTTATTCCCAATTTAATTAGACGAAAAAACAACTATATGAATGTAAGTTTGATAACAATGGCAAAAAAAAGAAAAATGACTTGTACCTACTTTGTATTTTTGTTGGTTACTAAATGTTTTTTTCAATTTGTTTTAGTATTGCTCTAGAATATGAAAAAATAAACTTTTCGAAACGTTAGCTTGAAATTCAACATTGTTGTTTTATTATTCTTGACCTAAAACCCACTAGAGGAACCAACTCTTTGTAATTTTGGAGAAGGCTCAAATTTATCCATTTCTATAAACTTTCATATCAAAAAATACATTTGGTTGTCCCATAATAAATAATCAAAAGCAACTATGTAGTTCTTATTATTATTTTTGGTCTGTCATTTGCAAATAATGGTAGCTATGTTGTTTTTTGTTCCGGCTGTCAAAAACAAGATTTTCTTTAAAATAAATTTCAATAGCATTTTCGAGGTCGCGCGAAGAAATCTTTTAGAACAGTTTTCTCGAGAACTGTAGGAATTATTAGTTTCTACTAAGTGCACCTTTATCATGTAAAAAATAACGCTGGATAAGATTTTCTAGTCAACCGAATCAGTGTTTCGCCAGAAAATATGAGAGAAATCCATCACCAGGCATTGCTAATGTGGCGCCTTCTATGCCGAACCTGATTTATTACATAAAATCATAATTTATTTTCTAAGAAAATGTTTCCCAGCTAATTTGGTGACCATCGGCTAAGCGATACTTGAATAATTACAAGAAAACGAAAAAATAATTTCAACTTTTACAACACTTATCTTTTTCCACAGCAACATTCTACTACTTAGACATATCATATTATGTCCCAAAGATCTCGCCCCTGCTCTATGCCCCATTATTGATAGTCCGCCCTGCACAGCTTATTTGACAGATGTAATATTTAATTCGTATTGGCTACAGAATTACATTTGCATCAAATGTATTTACTAATTTAAAATAATTAACATTAGACAAAAAATCGTATAACGAACATTTCTACACCGTTATTCGTAAAGAAAACGATATACCTAATATATCACTACCATATCAAAAAACCTAAGAAGTAAATTTTTAACTCGCGAAAGATGTGTTATTACATCTTTGATGCATACTGTGAAGTGAATCGGTCATTTAGTTTGGCAATTCTGTGCATTTGAAGTGATATTTATTATGTTTATGCTCATACTTACAAATAGATATCTACAGATATCTTACTGTTTGAAACTGCATAAACTGACTTCAACCTTTTTACACTTATTGATATAAACGAACGTCAATAATAATAATAATAATAATAATATTTTTTTTCAATCAAAGCATTTTTTACCATATACCTTTCAATGGTTCAAATTAACTCTTTCGAAAAAAACATAAATTATATTCTCGTACATAGACGAAACCTTAACACTTCAAACGTATCGTGATTTTTTTTAATGAAAGGGTATAAAAGGCTTCGGGAGTACAACTTTCGCCTTCTTTTATGATTTTCACTTAACTTTCCTTCGAAACAACTTCGCTTTCCCTCGTAAGGTATCTAATTTTCTGTAAAAGCGTGGAAAGGAAAATATAAAGAAAAATTTAAAATCTTCCACTTTTTCTTGTGAAATACTGGCACTTAACTAAGTAAGAAATATTTCCTCCCAATATTCGTAAAATAAATTTCAATTTAGTTTCTCACGGCAATTTGTGTTGCATAAGCTTTTAAACACATAATTCCACATTAAGTTCCCCTATAATGTAAATGCCCCATTTAAAAGTCCCCTCCTCACATGATTCGAATCTCGAAACAACTTCATACTGTATCAACCGTATTCATAGGAAGAAAGAAATCTTTGCAGAAATAAATGCAGATACAAACTACTTATTTGTAACTGTGACTTTTAATTTTTTTAAAGAAAAAATAACATGTTAAATAAATATACAACAAAAGTGTGAGGCAATGAATATATTTTAAAAATTTTCTAACCAGACAAGTCGCAGGCGCCTAGATTATTTTGAATTGTTAAAAGTAACACTAACAATGATGGATAAGTTTACTTCATCAGTCAGTATAAAATCCGTAAAATTTAACTTTAAAAATAATATGAAGCGTTAAAAAACACCTTTATCCCTTGGACGGTCAGTTGAAAGGTGGCCTACAAAACACAGAACACCTGAGTATTTACATAAAAATTGAAATTGAATTTGAGAAATATTTTTATTTTTTAATAATATTCTACTTTAAATATTTCCACTTGATCACATTTCTCGAGTATATATTTCTATTCGAAAATGTTTAATACAATTTCGATTGCCCTCCTTCTAAAATATACTACGTGAAAGAGAATGGAAACACCTATTAAATATTTTATTTTAACAATTTTTTGCATGTTTTCTTATCTCGGTGAAAGTAAAAAACTATTCAATTTTCAGGTTTAGCTGTAAAGCCAGCTAATCAACAGAAACATCTCATTTATTTATCTGCAGGGACTCGGTTCTCAAGTTTAGTGGAACACATTCCCTCAAAACATGACATAAGAAAATGCAAATTTATATTCTTGACAATTCTCATTGTAGTTATTTCCCATATAAAATTGTGGAATTATTTCACATGGTTTTTACTAAATAAATATACTCAGAATTTTTTTTCAGTGAATGAATTCCCACTCGAATTTATTTCACTGCATTCAAGAATTGAGGCCCTTGTGTGTTGTTTTTATTTACACATATTTAGGCAGTAGGTTACTACTCGTGAAACAAAGCAGTTGCAATGGCGTACGTTGGGATACGTAGTTGGAAGCAACGTCATATTACACACGTTCATTTTGATGGCATTTTATTCTACAACGACTACACTCAAGTGATGCTACTATTTTATTTTATATGCTCAATGGATATTTTACGATCCTAAAATTTGCGAAGATTTAGCATATAGGTATATACATTTTAATTATTCACGAAAAAGTACCTTCAGTTATTCGCCGTATTGAAGCATCAGGATATTTAATAAATAACACAGTAAATAATGTTTTTTATTTGCGACAGTTTATTTCTCAGTAGAATGACCAGTGCTGAACATGATACAGAACAATCCGAGATTTCTTAATTTTATGCCGTATAGTAGATTTTGATGGTAAAAAAGGAGATTTTTCTAAACCCACCCCAAATGTGCCATCCATGAAAAAATATATTTACCTCAAATATGCTCCAGTGTCTTCTGTGGATGTTGAACACATGTGTTCGAAACCGAAATGGATTATTAGCGACAAACGCCACAGCCTAACACCTGAACATTTACAGCAGTTGATGGTTATTCAATTTTATTCCAGTACCACAAGTCAATAGTTATGTAGAGTGTAGTAAACTAATAAACTTAATATGAAATAATGTTGGATATTATAAGCTTTGGTCGCGCAATACACAAATCAGTTTCCAATCGTCCGGAGCATGCGCATTCCAACTAAAACAATAGTCCAGGGCATTTAGATCAAAATCCACCGGAATAGCGGACAGCAGATATCGAGATGCGGCTTTCTGCATTGTGTTCAGGAAGGTCCCAGGAAAAAGTCTATATCGTCTGGTGCGCTGCCATTTCCCCCCAATCACCCACAGAGGGATCCCCGAGCGCCCCCAGGTAATTTCAATGCCAGAATTGAATTCGGCATCTCCGAAAACCCCCGAGTAACGAGTTTGGAGCGATTTTCATGCACGCTGCCATTTCTCCCCCAATTCACCCCCCACGCACCCCCACAGAGCCACCCCCGTGCATCCCCGGGTAATTCTAATGCCAGAATTGAATTCGGTAGCCCCGAAAACCCCCGAGTAACGATTTCCGAGCGATTTTTCCGAGTTTCCAGTCGTTCCTATAATGGTGCAAGTAATGCAATTGGAAAACGCATTTTCCGGCCCAGAAGGCATTTTTCAAAAAATCGCTACACCAGACGATACAGACTCTTTTCCTGGGATCTTCCTGAACACAATGCAGAAAACTGCATTTCGGTATCTGCTGTGCCTAAAAATTTCCGCTATTTTTTCTAACTTCCCTGGACTACAATGGATTTTCAACCTTACGGAGGCATTATAAATAAACGGCGCGTTCGTCGGACGATTGGACGGTTTCTAACTGTTGTGCAAACAGAGCTATTAATTACCAATACAAGATAACATGGTAACTTTTGGTAAATATGTTTGCACCTCGGTTTCTGCAAACATTAACTTATAATGACGTCATATGCGAATGAAGTGTGGGCTTTATTTATCTGTTAAGTTTTTTTTGAAGTTTGCATAGGTCGTACTTAGATAACGTAGCATTCTATTTCAACAATTTGCGCTCACATTTGTATTGCTAGTGTTGTGAAGCTCGCTGCAAACGATTTTTTTACAACTAGTTATGCCTACGTATTTTTGGACAGATTTTCCTGTTCAGTGACTTTGAGAGGGGGCGGATTGTTGGGTTGCGCGAAACAGGGGTGTCGGTGAAAAATTTCTAGAAGGACTAATAGATCCTGACGTACTATTGTGTGGTGTTACCTGGCGTGTACTCAGGGTTGAGACTTAGAGTACAATTTAGGGGGACGGTCGTCATAAAAGGTATTGATTCAAATGAAAAATTTTTAAATTTTCAATAAAACCCATATATATTTTTTTGACAGTCTGTATTTATAAGTCGAAGCATTTGCGGAACTAAATTTATAGGAAGTTTTTTCGTATTTTTGAAGGTAGAATCTTCTCTAGAATTCTCTGAAAACATTTTGTAACACCCTGTACACGTGTTTACTTTTCCTTGTCAAGTATTGTTGTATTATACTTTTCATTTCTCTATTCCAAATACAGTAACACATAAGACGTATACATATTTCAGGCAAGCGAAGCATTACAGCTCTTCTCAGTTAATTAAACACCATACAATGTAACAACATCATATATCCAAGTAAAAATAAATCCCAGACTAATACAGTTAATGCACACGCCAACCAACTTGTACCGTATAAGTAAATGTGATTCTGCACATCAATAAAATGACTTTGTAGCATTACCGCCAACCAACGCCCTAGAATCGAAGATTACTGAACTAATTTTAGGTTCGATTACTTCGATGCAATCATGGGAGGACTGCATATTGCAGAGCTTAAAAGCTAACCATAAGAAGTCGTGTGAAATGTAATTTTAAAAGTATTACTATTGAATCGATGGTTTTTAAGGTCACCGTATTCTTGAAATAGTTGTTTTCCACAAATACAAATAATTTTAGATATTTAAGAACTGAATAATATAGAGCTTAGCAAATAACAGGTATGTTATGCCACCTGCGAATATTCAAAAGTAACGAAATAAAATGAATATATAACGAGGCTGTTTAACTATACATATTTTTTAAATTTAATTGTAGAGGTAAATATTGTTATAATATGAACGTCCATAGTTCTGTATATAACATTGTTCATTTTTGTTTATCAGCATCTGAAAATAATAATTATTATTAACTAATACAATACATAAACAATTTTAGTTTCGTAATTACTTTTGTTCTACGTGTTTTATGTTTCGAGATTTCTGTACCTAGAATCACAAATTTTATCATTTTACAGTAACAAATACGGCGGCCTTAAATGAAATGAGTCTGTCTAATTAGGTAACATTATATACATATTTTTTAAATCCAGTAGAGTGAAGTCTGCAAAGTTTGAAGATCACTTATACCATTTGGTAGTGTCAAGTTAAAAATTGTTGCTAAAGTTGTTTAAGAGTACGACATATACAGTATGGACCATTAAGAACCAGGGTATACTTTTACAAAATTGCTGCAACGCGCGATTCTAATGATTTCTTTTATACAGGAACTGTTTTCTGGGGAAAAAATGATGATCCGAAAAATTAAAAAATTTGGCAACAAGGCAAACACAACTGAAATATCTAGAACACATAAGTCGATACCAACTTCGTTATTTTAAATGAGACACTACATTTCCATTATTGAATTTCAGTTTCTACTGAAAACATGAAGGCCGCTTTGTATAAAATTCCTTACAACTCAAGTCATTTTTTTTGTGATATTAATGTGTGGAGATAATTCAGTATGTTATTCTACGTTCAATTTTACGCAAAAAATTCCTATGAACTTAGATCTGGAAAATTAGGATCCTTTTAAACCGCTCCAACTGTTTTGTGCTACCTTACTTTTATCTAAAAAACAAGGCATATCACTTTAAAGACTAAGAACTATTAGTTTTTAATCAAAATAGCCTGACAAAATAAAATCTTTAAACAAAATGTACAAAACCTGACAACAATAACTTTCGATTTACTCTAATGCATAGTTTACATGCATCTTCAGATGATCTTTTAACGGAAACGGCTGCTCCTAAAGACTTCAATAAGGTATACATTTCTTAAGTAGCAAAGGTAGGGGAAAATGTTTGTCTGTTCCAAAATGATATACACCGTAGCACAAAAAAGTTGAAGCGATTTAAAAGGATCATAATGATCGCTTGTGGCTCCCTCTGGGAGATACAGTCTATCGTTCATCAAAATTTGAACTTCCCGCCCCAAGAAACAACCGCATATACAATTTCATGAATTTTTCTCAAAGTAGTCGAGAATTATTAAAGAAAATGTAATTATTTTTTTAAATTTGACATCCTGTATATCTTGAACGAACCGTTTCCAGACAAGTTCATAGGAATTTTTTGCTTAAGATTGAACGTAGAGTAATATACTGAAGTATGTACACTCCTCCTGAATTACCCTGATTAGGGTTGCGTTTACTATTTTTGGAGATATTTGCAAATTTCTACTATTGTGGCAGTTTTTGTCATATCTGGAATGTTATCAAATATGCATGGGATATAAACTATTGAGACACAACACAACAATATTTGATACATGTAAAGTTAATATTTTGTTGTATTTGAAATGCTGCAAAGTTTTGCAACCTTTGCCTTCACTCGATTCGAACAATTAAACCGTAGTTGGGCGGCATGAGACCAGTCCATTTTTATAAATTGCTTGTAGGTATTCATACATGCCGCAAAAGGAACAATTAGACATAATAATCAACGGATAATAGAAACAACAAACAGGCCGTGGACGATGTACAAAATTACAAACGAAGTTATTTCAAATTTAATTGCTACCATAAATGAATATGTTACAGAAACATTTTCATTGAGGAACGATTTTAATTGGATGTGAAATTTCGTAACCAGTATTATATCTTCACAGTAATTGTGGTAAAATTCCAAATATGACGTGGAATAAATTTGGAATACTATGTCGAAACCTCTAACTTCTAACTGTATGTCCAGCTTCAAAAAAATATATTATTTCAGAGAGTAATTGATGGTAAGTATTTAGTTATTATATTTTGGTGTTCAGTGTAGCAACAAAACATTGATAAAATTGCAAAAAAAATCAATGACTGACTTTAGTAATTAAATGGGAAGTTGGATTAGTAGAAATACAAGGAAGTTCGTAAGGCTGAAGCAGCAAAATGAGTGTTGAAGGGTACATACACATTTCGTCGAGAATCGAAATCCATTAGTTTCACTTCTAAATATATGTGAAGACAAACGTTATTTCTCTCGTGTATAGAACTTTTCTTGTAATAGTGAAAATAACACAGAAACAGTTAGTAATAGGAAAACATTTTTCTATTAATTTAAATTATTCCACAGGCCACAATAGATGCAACCGTAGTTCATGCATTTTGAATTATCAATTGAAATATTTTTCGTAGATAGAAATTCCCTAGTATCCCTATAGGTATATTCCTAACTCGGCTTTACAACCATATCCATCTATTTGAACATTTTATATTCAGAAAAGTGAAATGTTCAGTTTATTAAACAATTGTGTGCATTTGTATACATACAATATGAAATGAGAATTTTGAAGAAGCTTTTAATTTTGATAACTGCAATGTAATAGCTTGAATTGATTTACAGTTAAACGAGCACAAATTTCAAAACAATTAAAATAAAAAATATTACTGATACCAACTGATACTGAGAGCAGACTGAAAAATATGAGGACTGCATAAAAAAGAGAGAAGACATTAAGTGCAACTTGTAAAAAAAGAATATGTCCTAAAAAAAGACGTCTGGTTACCCAATTTTCAAGTGTTTCAAAGTTCTCTAACTGTTATTTTTCAGGGAAGAAATTATAAAACTGAAAACTTTTAACAAAATTTCTAGTCTAAGTTTTACAACATAATAGGCAGAACATTTGCAGCTGCGATAATTCTTCACGCCAAATAAATAAAAGATTGTATTCGACATTCGTAATATCCATTGAAAATCGACGAAGAGTGTACGATACAACACTCTTACGTAAACATTTACATACTAATTACATAAAAATTGATTGACAACTTCGTTTACTTACAATATTAAAACAATAAATACTCAAAACCACCATTAAACAAACGCCAACATTATTTTCTGGTTCTGCGTACAACGATTCTCATTGTCGTAAGCTGATTGATTTTAATGACGTTGAAAAATTATGATTTCTGGCTCGCGTACCGACATTTCATCTGATTTAATATTTCTGTTACAGTCGGAAGGTCGGTGGCGATGACAGGTGCCAGCGCGTGTACATATTTCACGATCACCGACTAATTTGGGACCTATTGGCCAAAAATAATGTATGACAATGTCGTGGGACTGATTCATGCTACACCTGCAATGCCGTCTGTTGGTTTCAAAATAAACTTATAATGCAGAGCTAGCAAGTGGTTCTGAAAACACGAATTCAGAATTATAATTAATAGAGCCCGGAAATTTCAACAAAAACATTTTTTTTTCAGCAAACAATTCAGTTTATTTAAACATAATTTATCATCGAGAAACAAATCTTTTTCGGTGTGTTAATCAATTTTTTGTCAAAGAAAAATTGATTTATTTGGCAAGAGAATTCCTTTTTTGACGAGTATTTGTTTAAATTAAACAAATAGTTATTCCTTTTGAACATATTATGAAAACTTAAATAAAGGTTTTCAAATAAACATATTATTTCATTTCCGTAAACAAATCTTTTTTGATTGAAATTAATGTGTAGTTTGAAACAAATAATGTATTTGTTTGATTCAAAAATGCATAATTTTAATTGAGAGATGTGGAAAAGAAAAAAATTTGTAGGTAATATGTTAATTCTTTTTGTAAACTTTTTTAGTGGTTTTATAAAAATAAAATAATAATAATATAATAATATCTCTACGCCTCATTCTAATCACGAGGATTAGCCCAGAAGTCGAAGACTTGTGCGGGAGAGGGGGCGGCATATTATTATTAAGCAGGCCGCATTTGCGTCCAGGAACGACTTACGTTGGTAGGCCCTAACCACCATTCAGTGCAGGAATGAGGGAAACCTGGAAAACCTCATTAATTAGGGGGGTAGTCAAATGCCAACCGGTATCAATCTCTCACATTGACCCAAGTCAACATTTTTCCACCCTACCATACCCGCAGAGAGGGTGCCAATCTCTCCACGAATATAGCTTATATACGGTCTACCGGCTGCAGGGGTCGAACCCACAGCGATCCAGTCACCTCGATTCAAGTACTGACGCGCGACCACTGACCGATCCAATAAAAAACTCAATTTCCTAATATATACTCAAATCGAAACAAATATTTGTTTCATAGGAAAATCTTTAATTGTCTTGTTTTTGTAATGTATGTATAATTATAATATATTGTAGCTGTGCTATATTTCGCGTACTAAGGTATGTTGGGTTTGAGAAACATGTTCAGATAGGGGGGGCTGAAGAAGTTTTGTCTAGCCATTCAAAACTCAAACTTTTACGAATCTCAGTCATTTTGGCATTGTCTGAAACATGAAATCATTTCAGTTATGAAACTACTAGAAAAAACCAATCTGATCTAGTAAGATCCAGCAACACAATCTCCTGTCTATAAACATTACGTGACATGTCAAATGGCGTTTTTATTTAACATAAAAGCTTTGATATATCTAAATTTACATTGAGATTATGTCTGGCTAAGTTGGCCTTCAAGTCTTTTGAACAGGTGTAATGTTTTCACTTTTAGTTATTCTTAAATGAATTTTTATTTGAAAATTGTATATTTAATGAAAGTGGTGATTAGCCCACACTATTTAATATCAAGCGCGCAATGCCAATAATACATATTTTACTACGTTCTTGTAAGTATAGCATAAGACACAATTTTATTTTTCATAATTCCAAACGTCTTGGGAACTGAGCGTAAAAGATTTAGCCCATGATTTATCCCAGTAAGGACAAGAATCTCTCCTCATTCCATGAAAATTACTAAAAATAGCCTGCCAAGATTGTCAAGCAATTTGCAGGAAACCGAGATAACTTATTTCGAAGAATTCTCTGTTTCTATGATAGATTTTCTATTGACTGTTTTAAGTAAAATAATTTAGTTTCATAAATTCTTAACAAGAAAATACAGACGGGACAAAAAATTAATTAGTTCGAATATCATTTTGAAGAGATTGAAAAATATGGAATAAATGCTAAGTAACTTTTAGTTCATTTATAAATATAAATTCAGTCATACATGTAAAATAATATTAGTTATTGAAAGAGTTTTCTGTTTGCACATTTTTCAATGTTAGTGATACAGCGCTTTCGAAAAGTAACGAATATATTCATTATTTTTGAAATTGAAAAGTTTTCGAAAAAATCCCCTGGCCCGTCGATTTTCTTTTTTAAAAATGACTTTTTGACATACGACCCACCTTTGTGACGTCATCGTTGTTCGAGATATGACGTCATCGACAATTTTTTTAAATAGCAACCCACAATTCTGACCATGCCATTTGAAAGAGCGTGTCATTCTACATACATACATCATGAAAAATTATGGTGTTACATAACAAAAATTTCAAGAAAATAATGTTTGAAGATTTTAAAATTTAATTTTCACAATACTGTGCACCTCTCCATTATGCAACACCTGTCCGTGCTTATTTAGATGAACTGTTCCCGAATCGTTGGATAGGGAGAAGGGGGCCGATTGAGTGGCCAGCCAGATCGTCTGATTATTTCTTGTGGGGATACTTAAAAAGCAAAGTATACGTTACTAGCCCGATTAATTTAGAATATTTAAAAGCAAGAATTCGTCACGAGATACATCGTATACCTCCTGAAGTTATCGATAATGTCCGAAAAGAATTTATTAGTCCTCTTGGCTACTGTCAGGCAGCCAACGGTGTACAATTTGATGATTTAATTTAGTCGATTTTTACATAATCATTATCATTTTCAGTATTGTGAAAATTAAATTTTAAAATTTTCAAACATTATTTTCTTGAATTTTTTTTTATGTAACACCATAATTTTTTCGTTACTTTTCGAAAGCACTGTATATATAAAATATAAAAAAATTAAACTATTATCTACTCAGTCAAATTACATATCTACATTTTACAATTCCAACCTAAAAATTACATTGTATAAATCAATACAAATTATGGTGACGGAAAATAAAATTTAGCATAATAGTAAAATCACATAACATGAAATTTTATCCACGTTTATTTCTGTAATATCACAGTGCACTTATTTTCAAAATTATTTCGCAATTTTACATATTTTTACGCTGGTCACAAATTGTCAACGTAAAGTTATGTAAAATTACAGAAACATTTTTATCAGTGCGGTATAGCGAAGGAATACACACTGACCAACATTTTGGTCAGCCTCGAGTAGAAATTGAATATAAACATATAGAGAAAAGTAAAATAAGTAAATAACAATGAAGAATTAGACGATTCAAATATTATTTCTAATCTTTTTAATAACTTTTTCAAAGATGTTCCCATAGAATTGCAAAATAGGACGTCCAATCGGTCTCGAAGTTTATATAATTGTGATTCTGAAAATAATTATACTACTCATAACTTGTCAATGTTCTTACTCCCTTTTACCACTAGTGAGTTAAGTGATTTGTTAACTGCAAAACTTAAAAATAAAAATTCTTCGGGGCCCGATGAGGTACCTATGTTCTTAATGAAAAAAATTGTTATGATCATAATCAAACCTTTGGTCTTTTTGATAAACCTCTCTTTTACTAGTGGAAAATTCCCAAATATGCTGAAAGTAGGCAAAGTTGTCCCAGTTCATAAAAAAGGCTGCAAGAAATCCTTAGAGAACTACAGACCAATAACTATTAATTCAGGCTTTTCCAAAGTTTTTGAATACTGTTTCCTGAATAGGTTGTTAAAGTTTCTGGAAAAAGTTAGTGTACTGTCAAATAGCCAACATGGTTTTAGATCTGGTAAATCCACTAGTACTGCTTTGTATGAATTTTATAACAATTTCATCAACTACATTGATGATGGGGAGTGCCCTGTGGGCATATTTTGTGACCTGAGTCGTGCTTTCGACTGTGTCGACCACAATATTTTGATCTCGCAATTATATGATTATGGTATCAGGGGTGTGTGTTTGGAATGACTAGAGTCTTTTTTAAAAACTAGAACTCAATATGTCCAATTAAAACACAAAGAAGGCAATTCATTGTGTTCCGTCAACTCGGAAAGAATTCAAATAGATTTGGGAGTCCCACAGGGTTTAATTTTGGGTCCGGTGCTTTTTATTGTATATGTCAATGAAATTAGTAACATTCTGCCTGACATAAAACTAACAATGTATGCTGATGATACATCGTTAATAGTATCTAATAAAAATTTTAATAAGTTAAAAGAAAACTGTGAAAACACTCTAAATAAATTAAGCAATTGGTTCCTAGGTCATTCTTTGTTCTTTAACACTGAAAAAACTAAAATGTTGCATTTTCATTCAATTCGGAGAACCCCAGAAAACATGGAGATTATTTTGAACGATAATATCTTGAATTTTCATGAAGACGAAAATTTTTAGGTCTTAATATAGATATTAATTTAAACTGGAGAAGTCATTGTACTTCCCTCATCTCTAGACTCACATCCTTGTTCTATATGTTTAGAAATATAAAATTAATCCTTAACAAACTACAATTAATCAATTTGTACTATGCTGAGGTAGAGAGCAGGCTGAGGTATGGTCTGTGTCTTTGGGGCGACTCTACATTATCTTCCAATGTGTTTATTCTGCAAAAAAAATTATAAGATGCATAACTGGACTTAGGCAGGATGAATCATGTCGTGATGCCTTCCCACATTTAAGAATTCTCACTTTATGTGCTTTACATCTTTGAAATAGCAATTTATGTTAGAAAAAACAAAAATCTTTTTTCTCAAAATAAGGAGACACGGATATAAAACACGAAACAATAATAACATACATCTCCTTCTCAGCAGGCTAAATATTACATATAAAGCGCCTAGCAGAATTGGTGCCAAAATATATAACCACCTCCCACTAGCGGTGAGGAGTGTTGAGGATGAGAGGGCATTAAAGATGCCTGAAACTGTATTTGGTTAACAAATGCCCATACAACTTAAATGAATACTTTTCTTTAAAAAATAATAAATAAAAAAAAACGACTTTGTTATATAACTGTGTTCATGTTGTGTCTCTTTTTTTTATATATTTCATTTGTTATGTAGTGTAACTGTAGCCCTACATTGTAGCAGAATGGTTTTGTATACAAGTTCTGATATGATGTTTTTTTTTGACTTCTTATACAATTGTTTTTTGTCCAAGAGAAATAAATATATTTGATTTTGATATAAACTTTTTAACTTCAGTAAGTTCATAGCACCTATAAATCTACCTTTTTCAACTAATATCAAAATTTTGTGGAAAGGTCTATTGCATCAAAAATCGGCCTGTCCCAAACACTTTCATGAAATATTCTCACTGTATGTTATGACAGAGCTGCAGTTATCCACAAAACCATAAATAATTTAATTATCAAAAGTGTCCCTTTTCCTGAAAAGTAAAAGCTTTGGAAAACTCACAGTGGGAAAGACAACGCACACAGAACACCACCCGATCAGTTCAGAAAACGTCACATTCCTAATTCCTAATGCGGTTTCTGTACCATCGCGGTGGAAAGTCTCGATGGCATCCACCCACTCCCTAGTGGTGAAGAAATTCGATCGGCGACCGTTATGGAAAGAGAAAGACGCACCCGTATTGCCATATCTAAGGTACCCGGAGCTGTTTTACATTAAATTTAGTAAATGCACACTTTTTATTATATGAAACAACGACCGTAAAGTGTTGAGGTAACAAACAGGAAAACCATATTGGAATCTCGATAACGCTAGCTGCGTTCTGAATCGACAATCGCGGGTCGCGGAAAGTTATAACGATTTAGATGGATTTTTATTAAACTCTTAGATAATATTTCAGTGTGGCATGTTTGTTGGGAGAGACGGATTTGAAATGTTTGTCGCATCAAGCTAAACAAACGCTCCCTGCTACAAATTCAATAAAATTATGGTAAGTATTTCAGTTGAAATAACATTTATTATTAATTTGATAATAAATCTACATTGGGATATTAGATAAGTTTATATGTGCTGGATCTGATAGGATCAGGACTGTTTGAATTGCGCGGCAATCTTTGTAACGTGCGGTTGACAGTTCTGTTTTTGTTTTGAACGTAACCTCACTCTAAACAAAGAAGTTACTTACCAAGATGTTTAGAAGAAAGTCTTATCTAAACATCTTGGCTACTTACAACAAATATGTTTAGAGAAGACATTCGTCTAATTGCATTCCAGTATTTCTGATATGACGTCATTGGCATTGTAATTTGATTTTAATCTTGCAACTTAGTATTAAATTTGAATTTTCAGTCGTTCTAATAAGTCTTAAAATTACATTGGTAACTGGAATTTCTGGTGACCATAGTATGGTGACCATACTGTCCCTATTGTGAAAATTATTGATATAATGTAATAGCTATATGCAGCAACGAATACAACACAAATTTACCTACAGGTTATAATTTCGTTGAACCTACGTTAATTTTTCTTCTACAACACATATCTTTAGATTTCTTTATGAAAAAAAATTACTGCAAATTCTTTGATTATCTGGGTAAAAATTATTCGATTGCCCCTTAGCACTTTCTGCTCTTTTCGTAACCAAGGTTCTTTTGAGACTACAGGTGTTTGGGGCCCTCTAAAAAGTAATAGATATATAAATTGGACCACCAGAATTATAACGCAACATAATTTCAGATTTTACATAAAAGTATGTATGTTTAACAGGACTTAAATAACAACCAAAACGTAACGGTAACAAATACCTGAACAATAATTACTATTACGTCAGAACACGAAACTAATTCCAGTAACAAAAAAATAATATCACGGAACACAGAAATGGTGGTAAATCACAAATAAAAGCCGAACTAAATTAGCAAGCAATATCTGACATTTTCCATTGATATACCAATGACGTAACTCGTGAGTTTGTGGGCGGATAGAGTGAAGGAAATCAGCAGTTTGTAGACAACCTTCTCTGTTTAGGGATCTTGACAATTACCAGCAGTTTGTTGCAGTTGTTTTGTAAAAGCATGTCTGTGTAATCCATGATTTTGTGATTAGTTCCATTGAAGAGTCACATATTTCACATTAAATTGTGTGTTGTTGAGGAAGTCGTTCACATAAACTTTTTAAATAACGTTAACAGCTTAGGGGCATACGTTTGGAAGAGTCAAGGCTCCTCGAATGGTTAAAATATTAAATGTCAGTGAATATAATTTTGACATAAACGATTCTCTACGTACAGCAAAACCAACTAATTTCGCTGTAAATGATTTCCATGCATTAATTTATGATGATTCACATCAATCAATCCAGGAATTGCCTAATAAGATTCATTATGATCAGTGCATTTGCATTATATGAGGAAAATTCAAAGATTAGATGTATGGGTGTCACATCAACAAGACTTATTATGTCAACATTTGTGTCTATTTGCTAACTGAATTTGAAGAAATATTTGTTCTCTAAAAATGCACTCACATTCTACAACTTGAAACCGCCAAACACTTTTTTATCGATGGACATCTAAGGCTTGGGTTGATGGAAAAGTTTTTTATATCAGTTGATAAATCAAGAGGATTTAGTTCTCATGAAAGAAGTTTGTAAAGCCAATCCGAAATAATGTAAAAGGGGGAACCTTTACGATATTACTCAAAGTGACTTTATTATGAAACTTTCACTACATCCCAAAATGCAAGTGGTTTACACGACAATTTTTATTATTTTTTACTTATCTGCTTTTTCAGTGTGCGATTTTTTAGTTAGGCAAATTTAGTTTAAAAAATAACCCTTGACTGGTACGTTTGGCGCAAGAGCTTACGAGGTGTGGAAATTAAGTTCTGGGAATTTGTCAATAAAAAAACAAGTAAATTAAATTTCATCAAAATTTTATTATCGGCCTTCACAATAGTCTCCCTCTAACTCTAAACAACGATTCCAACGTAGCTCCCACGATTGGAAGCACCCTTGGTAATCCTCCGCAGTTAACCCGTTCAGCACCACGGTTACAGCTTCTTTGACCTCCTGTACGCCGCCATGATGAGTTCCCTTGAGGTGCGACTTCATCTTGGGGAATAACAAAAAATCGCAGGGGGCAATATCGGGGCTATAGGGTGGGTGCGGCAACGTTGGAATGCCTTTTCTGCCAAAAACTCTTGCACAATGAAAGAGGAATGGGCTGGCGCGTTGTCGTGGTGCAAGATTCAGCCGTTCTTGGAGAGTTCGGGTCGCACTGGAAAAACGCTGGCCTCCGGCCGTTCCAGAACGACAACATAGAACAGTCCAGTCACTGCCTGGCCGGCAGGAACATATTCACGATGAATGATGCCGTGGATATCGAAAAAAATGATTAACACTGCCTTCGGTCGTGCCTTGGACATCCTCGCTTTCGTTGGCAGCTCTCCACCCTTTTCCACCCACTGCTGACTTTGTTTACGGGTCTCGGGGTCATACTCAGATATCCAGGTCTCGTCTACACTCATCCAGTCTCTACCGTCGCTCAGAATGCGGGACAACAAATCCTTGTAGATCGATTTTCGCATGTCTTTCTGTTCACGGGTGAGAACTTTTGGCACCATATTTGCGCAAATCTTTCCCATATTCAAATTTTCGTGTAACATCCTGCGAACGGTTTCATTGTTGACGTTTAACTCGTCAGACAACGCACGAATGCTTAGGTGCTGGTCAGACATGATCAATGCACGCAAACGATCAACATTCGCGTCAGTACGAGAGGTGACGGGAGCTCCTTCACGTGGATCGTCTTCTAACGATTCCCGTTCCTCCTTGAACTGTTTTGCCCATTCAAACACGCGTATTTTAAACATGCACTCGTCTCCATACACCACCTGCAAATCACAACACGTTGCTTGTAATTTGAGTCATTCATTTTCACGACGCCACAAAAAAAGTTACTTCCAAAAAATACACATAAAACACAAACCAAACGTGCTCTAGAAAAATGTTGACAAACGATGCAGTGTTGCCAGTTTTCGAGTTATAACTAAATTGCCGGAACTAATTGCCACACCTAGTATATAATTTATCCTTAGTTTTTCAGTGCAAAAACCCAATTAAACTAAAGAAAAGGCCCATTTGACGGTAATAATAAAACTTCTACAAAACTATAGTCACAGAAAGTTTAATGTATATTACAAGGCTATTCGATAAATTATTTTACTCTATAAATATATTTGGTATCAGATAAACCTTCTTTAAAACTAATCAATCTACAAACAACCCTAACAAAACCTTTATAAAACAAGAGGAATACTAACTAGCATTTAAATTGCTACTTGGGATGGGACACTCCGTACACAAACCGAGGTTATTTCTTTTTAGTAACCACCACTTAAAATACTTCTCGTATCTATTACCACCTTACATCCACACTCGAAGTACAAGGCGTTCTAAAATTAGCGCGCCGCATCCTATTGAGTGAAATCGTTCCGGAAAATTTATACTCAAAAAACGAACGAAAATAAACGTTAGTCGGACGCCATTAATTGCGGCAGTAACGGATTAAGATTGTTATTACAGATAACAATTTTCATTTGCACCGAAAATAAATGCCGATTTTATTTATTAGATGGCAATTTTATGGAGTTCCGTCAAATATTTTCACGGAAAATGTATTCCTGGACGATCGGATGGGTTGGAGTGATTGTTTGCTTTCCTGAATGGGCCATTACTGTGCGCTTCATAACTTTCGGCCCGTTAAGTTTGGAAAGCACAGTAAAAAAAATTAATGTGTCAATAAAGATGTTATTGCTGCACACAACTATTCAATTCTGTGAATAATGGGTTGATGCGTTTTTGGTCTCCATAGCGAAAGTGCCTTGTAAATTAAATTCTAAAAATATACAGGATGTGGGGTTGTTAGATTAGAAATAACAAGTCCACGGTTTGTAACACGTTAAATATATTCATAAAGGTATAACAACTGGGAAAGAATGTTCCACCAATACAGAAGTCTGGACGAATGTTACGCGGAAGACGAGCGATAAGTAACTACTGTGGTTTTCCACCAGACCTCTCGAGGAAGGTCTCGGGGGCTGGTTAATCTCTGACCATCCCTTTATTTGATTATAATTGGGCTCAGGTCAGAGGGTACTTTAATGGTTTTATTGGCATTGATTTGTTTATTGCTTTAACGCAAATGTCATCAAATTGTAATTGTAGGAATCACAGATGTAGGTCGGTGACCGCTACACAGGATGTGTACCAAATTATGATCCAAAAGTTCTCTCTTAATTGCCTTTATTTCACCATTTTTTTGTATCCACCATCTAAATATTTAACAAAATATAATTATGTTGAAAATTACTAATGGCCATCATAAAATTTGCACATTTTTCTAATAATTTTATTTTTTGGATATGTATAATAACATCAACAATATAAACTGGGGTATTTCTGGTTGGATGAAAATGATATTCCAAACCATTTAAAGATATTAAAGATCAAATATTTACTGACAAAATTCTAATAGGCTTTCTTGGATTGAATTTAGACATTCTTATCAGAAAATAATTCATAAAAAATACAAACAATTTAATTTAGTTTCATATATTTTTTTAATAATATGTCTAACAACCACATCTGCACTAAAACTATACAAAATCAAATATTATACATAAAGAAGTCACATTTTATATCGATAGTGACATTTAAATGTAATTTAAATAAATTAATAATTCTAGAATTTGAGAGATTTTATCAAAAGCTTAATTAAAATGAGACTATTTACTCTTTTTCATAAATTTATTATATTCTCGTCATCCATGAAGAAAAAAATAATCAGTATTAATCATTTAACTATTTCAAATGTTCTTCATGGATAACGAAACTTTTCTCCCTCATGCACAACGAGACTAGAATAAATTTATCAAAATTAGTAAGTAATGTTCATTTTTAATTTAACTGCAAAATCGTTATCACTTAAAAGCTTTTGATAAAATTAGCAGTAGCGTGCACAGATTTTTTCTAAAAGATCGCTAATATGAATTTTTAAAATTTTACTCCTAAAATTTGACGTAACAGGCTTTGTATGAATGTAGTTCTTTTTGCTAAAAAATATAGTTCATCAAGCTCTACATTTAAAAAAATCTACTAATAATTGTATTATATCGGACAGTGGCGTAGAACCCGGTTACGCGGTCCCTTCCCTAGAAAAAAATACAAATGCACGCCACTGAGTTATTCCATTAAAATGTTAATAAATTAAGATACTGTTATGTCGAATCTATAAATACCATTTCCTTATAGTTATTGTCATTATACGTGGTTTCTAAGATATTGTATCACTGTGACGATACATGAAATGTCAAAACACTTATAGAATCTTATAATTTTTTATATTTGATGTTACGTTCCTCAACCAAATAGAAAAACTACACTACTGCACTAAGATTAGACAAAAAAGGTTAATATTTAGTTACTCTACAGTTTTTTTTATTAAAAGTTATTCAAAATATTAATTATTTTATGAACTTTTGCATGTTTTCAAAAAGATGCGCAACGCCCATGGTCACACATCATAATAATTTGGTATCATGTTACAAATCAAATCATAACACGAGTATTATTGCCATAAATTCAGTTTAAGTTCTTACATCCATGTTAAATTGTACCACTTTATGTTATGTTTCTTATTATCACCTAGTAAATTGCTTAGAAAAGTTTTCACAAATAAACTGGCCAAATTCCAGATTTCAAACTGAAATTTGTGGTCACTCAAACGAACGTATTTTATATATTTCTGTCATAAATCGTCTTTTATCTTTCAGTTTACGAAATGTCAAAATATCCATTAAAAATATTACACACATGAATATTTTATTGAAACTGTAATAGTTTTGTTTATTTCAAATTTACACTTGTGCATCTTATAGTTTTTGATAGCGGCGCCATTAAATACATCATACATCATATAGGGTCAGAGTTGATGCCTTTAAAAAATAATTTATTATACAGGGGGTAACAATAAAGCACCATAACTGTGTATTTAACCGTGTATACAAAAGTGCCTTCCTTAAAAGAAACAGGGTGTTAAAGCTGAACTGTTAAAATTGTTTTTTCGCTATAATTTCTTCAGATCACTGAAATTTTATATAGATACTTCTGGTTATTAACAAATCCTCAAGATTATTATTTAAACGAAGCCTAAAAAACAAACCTAAAAATTGGAAGAGATTATTTTATTCCCCCACTTTTTTCTGATATACGTCTATGGATGACTTCGACGTGCCAGGGGATTTGTTCGAAAACTTCTCAATTTCAAAAATAATGAATTTATTCGTTACTTTTCGAAAGCACTGTATGTATTCTTACTTCGCCAAAAATACGACACCCTGTATGTATATTTAAAGTCTTACAATTCCTCAACATCTCACTGTAGCATTTCTCAGCATAAGCAGTCACGTAATTGAATAATTTAAACTGCAGGAAAAAATCTGATTTAATTTCGTAAACACTACGAAATTAAGAGGAAAATTTAGGCTCTTGATAAAAAATGGGCTTTCAGCAGTAGCAACGTGCTGAAAACGTTCTTCGAGTTATTGCAGTAATCAATAATCAAAGGTGATGATTTTATGGAGTTTTTCGGAAAGTGTTTGTTATAACTTATAACTGTTATTGCTCAATAAATAAGAGATGTTTATGTTAATTAAATTATTGATGTAAACCACCTCTTGAAACACCTACAAATAAAAACGTGTGTAGGTATGTTAAGTACTGAAAATTTAACGCAGGTTCTTTTGCTGAAAGGAAGAAGTTAAATCCGTAAAGTATATATTTAAAAATAAAATAAAGTGGTAGTTAGTAGCTAAATTATTCTAGTCTTATATGTTTTGAAAGGAATTAAAAATGAGGTAACAAAATAAATATTATCTAATAGTTTAACTTGAAAAAATACTCGATTACAGAAAGTATTCAAATTGAACATATATTCTTCTCATAGTATATCTATCTGTTATTGTAATATGATCTAGATTGGTATCATTCCCTTAAATAGGATAATTACATCCTGTCACATTTCCAAATCCGTATCATGAAAAATTGTATTTAATAATAAACCTTTCGTCATATGTGACCGTCAGTTTACTAACCGTAAAATTTCTTTTCCAAATATGGTATCTCTGTTAATAACAAAAATCCAGTTTAAATAAGCGCCTTGATGAATTCAAATGGACGTCAAAGAAAACTCAAGTCAAGGTGAATGTCAATGTGTGTGTATCTAATAAACAAAAATAAACTGCCACCGGAAAATAGTAGATGGCATTTCTAGGTAAAACAAAAATAAATTCGGACCTATAAAATCCTGGTTTTGTAATTATAACAACAACAAGCAGTAAAATATCTAATAATACGCTTGCATGTAACATCTAAAACGAATAATAATTCAGGAAAAATGTTATATTAACAACATTTTTAAAGGAATTACAGTTATTGGTCTCGGTTTTGGTTCCTTATCGACTTATCCGAGACAATTTTGTAAATATGGTAGTCCAAACTAGATGAGAAAACAACAGATTTAATTGCCAAGTGAACAGAATTAGTATGTAAGTCAGATCAATTACTGACTGACATTGAATATGCAAGTATTAAACGCACATTTAAAATATTTGGACGGCAGTACATAAAAAATTAAAAGAACATTGATCTATTCTAAATCATGTCGAATATCCGGAATTAAATCTGCTCTAAATCATAAAAAAATTATATTGTTATTTTTTAAAAATAACTTGTTATGGCTCTTAAAATAGGACGTTTGTTATCTCATTATCAACACCTGTCACTAAATTGATGAATGGGATTAAAAAATTAAGATCTCTTGTTCCGATAATAATTATTATTAAAACAGTATGTCGCGCACATTGTGATAAAAGTTTTTTCATACGCCAACAAATATAGGTACAGGGTGTTTCATTGGGAGATGTACATACGTTAACAATGAATATAGGACATCTAGGAGACCTCAAAAAATTTGTTGTTGACGGGTTTAATCATTACCGAGCTACAGGGCGTTTTACCGATTTTGGCTATTTCTTTAACTAGGCATAAAATGCGAACCACTCTGTGTAATCAAGTGAAATTCGCTATTAGCATTCTACATACTTCGTTTAATCCACAAATGTTATAAACGAAATAGAAATTCAGGTCTGGTGGCATCATGTTTTTATTTTGTTTATTCGCAAAAACAACACCCTGCATATAGCATTTTGAAAAATCTGTTCAGGCATTTCAGTAGAGCAGAAATAGATTTTATAGGGAATTTACTGTAGTTGCGCAAGTCTTCATATTTGATTGTTCGATCAAATATCTGTCTGACAGATTTCTTCAAGTAAAAGCTAGTAAACCTACTTTTATAATCAAATTCACAATTAATTCTTATTTTATACATAAGACTATCTTTCCATTTGGGGAGAAAACATTTTGGAGGACAATTTTCCAAACATAGGTTGGAGTGCGCCTGTGAGTGGCCTTCAAGTTCACCAGACATTATTCCTGTCGATTATAATCTATGAGGTTATTTAAAATCGGAGGTATATGAAAGCAAACTTTGAATATTGATTGAATCCTGCAGTAAATGCCAAAAAATTGTTGTGAAATTTGAAATAGTTATCAATTTTTAGAGCAAACTAAAAAGTATTGTAACTTCTACGTTGGATTAGCGTGGAAACACATTACGTAGACAAACAAACTTTATTGTCACTCTTGATTACACAAGAAATATCCTTCGAACAAATTTCACAACTGTCAACGCTTTACTTTGACGTTTGTCAATCGCTTTCGACTGCTCAATATAAACTGACTCCACTGAAAGCGATACGCTTATATAGGTTTTTAGGATTCTAGAACTTTCTAACACAAAATTTTTAGAAGTCAGTAATCGTGTACAACAACCATACTAGAAAATTTGCTAAGGCAGTATCATAAACCTAATACAAATATTAATATTAACTGTGTATGTTTATCCATGTACTAATATCTTATCATATCTCCTCGTATATTGGCAATATTTTACTAATAAAAATTATTTCGTGTGTTGTACTAATACATCGGTTATACCAACACCTAATATTTTGAATAGCAGGTACTTAACAACTTTTATAAAATAATTTTTAATTTAAAGAAATGTATAAAAGTATTAAAAAAAACCTGTACAATTTTCCAACGACAATTTTCTTCATGTTTTCTAAATACATTTAGGAACGGATACATTCTGAACTTTGTTGTATTAGACGAATACATTATGAAAATAAATTGATTAGGTACATAATATATCTCTAACTTTTCTAGTTGCATGACACATTTTTATTTAAATCTGTCCCACCTACCACCACAGAAGTTACCAAACAAGAAAATGAAGTCACCGTTCCTTTATCAAACGTTATTCATGTATGTTTGTGCAAGATGCGGAACGACAATTTATATAATTCGCTAAAATTGGAATGAAAATCATCAGTATGCGAACCGCGTCAGATTTTAAACTATCTCCTGTCCACATATTAAATCAATAAGACGAATTAGAAAAAAAAAAGTGTGAATGATAACTGGATACACCTTTAGATACCTTTTAAGGCGACTAAAGTCGCATAAAGAACGTTTAATAACATTGCCTTTTTTAATATATATTAGGCAATCGATGGACTTTAAAATCTTGTGTTGTGGTAGATATGTGGCTAAACAATGACTAAGCTGAGATATTGATAATGAAGCGTTTGTTTGTCGTTTTCACAATGCTGTTGAACAAATGCCAACGTAAATATCAATTTGTCAAATTAAAAAGGACATCGTTTGTAAAAAGTTATGCAACCTGAACAAAAAACAATCGATTAAGTATTTAATAAATATAGGAGACAAAACCTTAAAACTTGTTTTCTACAAACATGTTAAAAATGCAATTTTTAACACTCCCTTGTAGTATTAAAAATATAGCTTTAAGGCAACAGTGCCCTAAAATGATCAGTTTAAAGCTCTTAAGCTTAAGCACTAGTGCTTAAAGTAAATGTCAAATTCTGACAGTAAATTTGCAATACATTTAATTTGTATTTTCCTTATTAACATAACTACTTATATTACAATTCACACAATTTGAAAAATGAAATCATTCCACAATTCTTTTACTATCAACTGAAACGGCCGCATTCCTAGTTGACGTTTGAGCAGAATCCGCTGATATTGATGGCACTGAAAGCAGTTTTCGTGCAATCGAATTTTTACTTTCCAACAAATGTTTGATATATCCCTCGGCGACTGTTGAACATTTCCATCCCCCATGCCGCTTAATTGTCGTTAAATTTGATACACTATCCGCTAGTAAGCTTATCGACGAACGCCGAAAACAATGTCCAGTATAGAGGATTGAATTTGGAAGTTGCCGAAATTTAAAAATAGCAGCAGGAAATTTTCCAAACGTATTTGTTCCTACAGGGTTTTTCGTACACTTACCTCTTACATACTTTAGGAAAAGCCACCGATGTCTCACATTTGCTGGACGAAGAGCCATGTATCTCCGGTAAAAATCCAAATAAAATTCTTCAAAGATAGTGAAATTTCGTGGAACTTTGGTTTTGGTATCTGATATCTTAACCAATATTGAACTGGAAGTGTCCACAATTTCCAAGTTCTCGAGATTCAACTGGCAAAGCTCCTCTCTACGGCTGGCAGCAAATATTTCCAAAATAGTAGCTACTTTCATCATAAGATACTCATCATCCGGTGAGCACTTCAAAAACTGTTCAATGTGGTCTCTTGTCAAGACCTTGGATTTTTTTGATTGATAACCTTCTCCTTCACGCTTCAGAAACGCAATGAGCTTAAAATGCTTGCTGATATCTGTCTCTATTTATTCGTAACATAGCTTTAATCATAGAATAATTAGACCATAGAGAGGAAGATTTCCAAACCTTCGATTTCTCCTCAAAACAGGCCTAGAACACATTTTCTGTATATTTTCCAGGAACGCCTTTTTCTTCACACCACTTCACAAACTTATTGTATGCAATTTCATATTGAATCCGGGATGTTCTTGGCAATAAGTCCAAAGTAGCTCGGTTGGCCGCTTCATGGATTGTTATTTTCTATATTTTTCCAACTTTTACATGCTTGCCTTAAATATGCACTTTTAACACTTACATCATAAATAACTATAATATCGTTTCAAAAAAATTCTTCAAAAATTATTCCTGCAATACCTACTATGTACCGCTTTTTTTAAATTTAACTAACGCTCTATAAATGTTAAGAAAATAATTAAACCATAAAAACTTTATTTCCTGTTAAAAAAACAAAAACTATAAAAAAAATCCTAAACCTTACTAAGCATTAGACCTTTACTGAAGGCCAACAATTATATCTTGTCTGTATAATCATTGTAATCCCGTTTAAATTATTTATTCAATTCGCGCGACTAGATCAGAATATTTATTTTCAAGGAAGCACCTTATTTTAAATAATTACTCATCCCCATTGTCTAAATAAATTGAACGATTTATACAAGTTTCATTGGTTCGGTGATAAATCAAGCCTGCATACGCAATTTTTAAAAAAATATGAATCATTACTGACTATTAATTCGCAAATAACTTTTTTGTTTTGTTACACACTTATAAATCATGGAAGATCGAAAAATCGCGTAGTATTTTGGTTTGTGATGAAAACAAATTTTAAAAGCGTCTGCTTTCAATATTTATTATCACAATCATCTTTAATGACTTGGAATGTATTAACATATTACTTATTTCCGGTGGGATGATTTATATCCAACATATTAAAAACTCCTTTAATTGATTTCATTAATGTAAAAAGTATAAGTAAACGCGTGCATTATCATACTAAAAATAAACCGGAATAATATAGGATTCGTTGATTTCCTTTTATCTAATCGTTGCACTGACAGAAGCTTAATAAAAAAAACTGTTAAAATTATATTTTACTACGACAGGATAAATAAATTACTTATATTCGTTTACCTATATACAGATTGTTGATGAAATATTCCGCTAAATGGGTTTAAAAATCTGTAAACTTTCGTCAGGAATTGTATGAAACAAAACATTTTTTTCCGCATTTTTTGCGATTGGTTATTCAAAGTAAAAAATATGTAATTATACGCTTGTTACCAAAATTGTACCTAAAATATTGCCAAAAGATTCTATATACCTACCAAAATAATGGAATGATCACCAAATTACGCTCATTATGATGTAGGGATTACACTAAAATTTTTTTCTAATTAATTGTAAAAATAATTGGATCCCGAAAAAGTCTCTTTAAATTCAAAATAGTTATGTTTTGTATCCAGAATGAGGAATGGTAAATATCCATTCGAGAACTCAAAAGTGTTTCGCGTTCGAGGTACAAGCAATATTTTTTCGAAAACTGCAATAAAATAAGACAATCGTGTTACTTATACATATACAACAATTTAATTTATATTTGAAACCGTTTGAACCGTGCTTAAATTAAGATGGTTTAGACGCAGTGACTATTATAACGATACGATATAACGAGCAACCTAATAAACAATAAAAATTACTTATTTGAAAAGTAGTGTCAAAATTATATATTGTAATTCATATTCTAAGAGTGTTTAGTCCAAAATAAGCTCGGAAAGTGAAGACGAGCATTTACCAGAGGAAGTATTGGAAGCGGCACAAAGTGATGTTTCACAATTAATCTCCAAATAATCGTCGAGACAGTACGAGATTGCCTACAAAGTAATAAAATTAATAAACTTTCGACGTTATGGTCAGTAACCCAGTAACCCATGTTAAAAGTATACTGAATGCCAAAGAAAATAATTTAACTCACTGCAATATCGGCTCTTTCAATTTACATGTAGTGCAAAATAAATTGTAATCGTCCTATTTATAACAGTAACTGTTTTGTATTGAAATGTTGTTACTTAAAATGTATATTGTTTAATTAATAAAATGATAAATAAATTTTGAAAAATTACAGATTATTATGACATACCTTCAATGTTCTAAAATGAAAAAGACTTCGGAAAAAATATTCAAAAGATACACTTTTTTAACTAAAAATTTAACCAAAATATTTGATAACAGTTTTCGAAAAAAGTTGTTCTATTGGCAAATAAAGATTGACAATTCATTATTTTGTGAAGTATAATAAAATAATTCTTACTGGAGCATTATAAATAGCTGCCTACCGTATAGTTTATTAAACCTATAATAATAATTTATTGACCAATACATATTGCCCATAAATTGGTTCATAACATACTATACAATAAAGCTCATTGACAAAATATAATTCCTAAATAAAAATAAAATATAAATCCAAAAAATTAAAAACACGCAGTTCCTTTTTCATTCTTTAAAAACTAATAATATTAGATAATAGGGACGATGCCATAAATGTATTTTGAAAATCAATAGAATTATTAGTACTGCGACTTTTGGATGATATTGTTTATTATTTAGAAAATAACATTTGGTGAACGTTTTATTTTTAGGAAATCAAATAAGTATATTTTATTCTTGTATTGGTGTAATATTTTGATTCACTGATATTTATTACGTTATTTTATAGGGATGTAATATTCGATATCAATTTCATTTATTTAGTGATGTTAATTTTTTTTGACGGTTAGACCTAGGATCAAAAATTTTATTTGGATTTTTGTATCATTAAAATCGTAGCGGTAATTACTCTAATCACGTTTTAAAATATGAAAACAATGAAAAAGCATTTACTACCTTTACATTATTATTTAAAAAATGTAATCAAGTTTTACCATATCACAATAAGCAAATGAAAAATAGATTGTAAGCACATTCTAATAAAAAGTTTCCTGAAATAGAAAATAAAAACGTAATAAAGTGATATTTAATACATCAAAACTCGTTGACATATCTAAAAGATATCCCTACGATACAAAAAAATCAAAACAAAACATTTAAGCAGTTTAATTTAAATACAATGTTTTGCAAATAGTTTTTATAGGTTTGTCAAAATACGTTTTTATGTACCTGTTACTCTTTAAATGTTTACAAACGTCATTTGAATTTAAAACACTAGCTCGTAGGCAATCAGGTGCTAATTCGATTTGAACAAACAGAAAACATACTCCTTTATCCTCGCGATGATCTGAAGGTCCTGCTGAAACACCTTGGCGTACAGCTGCAGAATCCTTACACAAGTCAGGGTAAGTCCTCGCCAAGGATAGAAATCCTTCTCCTTAATGTCATTAGCTATCATCTTCGCTGCGACAACACACGAATAAGAAACTCACAGAGACAACAGCGCTTTTAGTAGACGCGGGGTAGATCTTAAAACCGCACTTTTTTCCTTGACCAGCACATTCCCGACACTGGAAACCGAGCAAGGAGCAAAATCGCTGCCCACAGACGGACGGGAAAGGAAGCCAGATAAGACAATCTCGACCAAATCCGTACTAATTGCACCACCGTCTGGGCCCCATAGCGGACACAAACTAACGATAATTAGTCGACCGGAGTTGTTTGTAAACAACGTTCAAATTTGCCGCTGGATTTTCGCTAGCGCCGGCCGACGACACCGACCCAGTGCAAAACGTGAAGGAAATAGCGGGCAGGCCTTGCATTGGTGAAAGAGGTGAGTGTGCGCGTCCATCTAATTCAGACGTTTCAAGTGCACCAAATCACGACCCGCTCTCGCAGAGTTTTTTATGTGCGATGAATTGGCGACGACGACGCCCGCCGATTATCGCGGGAGATCTTTCGGGAGACGGAGACGCACTTTTCTTTATCATTAAAAAAAAACAACACGGTTTCTGCGATAACGGAATAGGCGACATACTTTTTATATACAATTTCGATTGATAAACAGTAAAATTAAAATGTTGTGGTGTTGATGTCAGAGCACCTCAATAAACACGATTTATCTCGCAAGATTATTGACCGGATATGTAACCACACGCAGGAAACTTACATGGTGGTTTTTAAAAAATACAATATCAATTATTTAATATGTAATATAAATATTATGAAATATTCTGCTGTGTGTTCCTTTTAGTTTAGTTTTTATTATCCCCTCGACAATACAAAATTGTATAGGTATGAATTTATATAGGTACTACAATAATGAAAAGTACGTATACAGAATGTTCAGTAAAGAATAGGCCATACCTACTTTAAGATTAGCTTCCTTGCACAAAATAATTGTGAATTAAATCAACTTATCCTAGTACAATTTTTTTTATTTCATTCTTTTACGATAATTTTCATATTAGTTAGGTTATTGTATTCATACTTTGACAAATGTAGACTATTGTAGTTTACGAATAAAAATGCACTTGTAATATCAACTTTAGGTTTATTAACAAATTGTAAAATGTGCAAGTCTATTAATTACATAGTGAGAAAGCAGAATGAATAAGGAATGCTCCCAAAAACCTTATCCTACCATATAAGAAATTTTCAGCGATAAATACATGACGCGGCCGCTTTACAAAAAGGTCTACCAATTCACAGGGTGATACGACGGAGCCGTTCTGAAGGGTATCGGTACTCGCTACATGGTCAGCACGGCCATCCTGTAGAGCTTACGTCCTCGAAAGGTAATCTGGAAGTAAAGAGAAAACTAACAGTGACAATAACTTGATTAGAAAATGATGTCCATGGGACAGCAAGTATGCCTAAGATGGCAGCAGTTAGATCTGAAATAGTAAATATTGGTGCCTGAGATGGCTCTCAATTTGTGCCGAAGGTGGCTTTCAATTTGTGCCTAAGATGGCGTTCAATTTGTGCCTAAGATGGCTTTCAATTTGTGCCTGAGATGGCTTTCAATTTGTGCCAAGATGACTTTCAATTTGTGCCTAAGATGGAGTTCAATTTGTGCCTAAGATGGCGTTCAATTTGTGCCTAATATGGCGTTCTTAACATTTCATATTTACCTTAATTAACAGTTTTGAATTGTGAAGTGTTTCATGCCTTCCAAGCTAACGACCCCTTTGTAGAGTCTTGTGAATCTCTTTGTGTGAATATCCTCTTTAACACGATATCGATCGTTAGGTAGTATTTGAATAACCCGAAATGAGCCTCTGAATTTAGACAGTAACTTTTTGCTTTTGTTGCTGGCTGGAAAACTTGATAGTTTTGTAAGTACGAGATCACCAACTGAGAAAAATTTCGGTGACGAGCATTTCTTGTTAAATGTAAGATCTTGGTGGATTCGATTTTTTTCGAGGTTTTGTGCTGTTTGACGTCCAGTTGTTCTCGATAGCCGATGTTTTTTCTCATTGGACATCTAAATAACAATACTGTGGGCGTGTACTGAGTGATACGGTGTCTTGTGCTATTTAGTCCTTGTTGAACTTATTTTATTTTAATGTCCCAGGTGTTTTTATTCGTGTCTGCTCCTGACGCAGCGAGTGATTCTAGGAGTGATTTGTTCATTCGTTCTGCCTGTCCATTTCCCTTGGGCTGCTGTAAACAGTCTAATACTTTTATTTTCTATAGTTGATCTATGACATGTTTAGATGACGCGTCTGGGACAGGTTTGACAAAAGTATACTTAGAAAATCTCTCTACTATGACGAAATATATATAAGTAGGTATATAACCAATACGATCGTTTAATTTTTGCAAGAGTTTTATCGATTGGCTTTAACAATCTGCCATCTACAACGCTTGGACACCACTCATCGACGTCCGAATTGTGTTAGAGAAGTAAGAAAATGAGCTGTTAATTAATTTAATAAACAGAAAAATAAGATTGAAGAAAAGAGATTTCAGCAATATGCCAAAATTTACAGTTTGTATTAATATTTTCTTCGAAGATAATTCAAATGTATTCAGCATTTCATACTTTGACAAAGAAGGTTTTTCTTGTGAAATAAACACGAATACCTCATTTATTTTTTGAGTTAAATGTGAGCCCCACTATATCATTCCTTTCAGATTTTTTTAAAGGACATAGATTTTTGGAAAATGAATAGGTACCTATTTTGAAACAGTCTTCGACTAGTTTGGAAATCAATACATAAATTCTAATAATATAAAATCAAAAAGATATTACAGTTAGCAATGGCGTTCTTATAAAACAGCATGAAACGCGACATAGAGATGTATGACAACATGAAAAATAGGTACACAACATTTAAAAAATAATAGAAATAACCACCTAAACACAACTGCACAAACAAAAACTTTATTAAAGAAATATATTAGTTATTCAACAGAATATTTATACTAAAATTTAATTGAAAATTGTAGTTTTGATTCAATAATTCAACATTTTAATTGCTTCACATGTCCACCTGCTTCTGAAATGCATAAACGAACAATAAAGAATATCTAACATTTTGATAAACCTGTGATAATTGCCTAATTTTTTCAGACGCATTTGTAATACGCCTTTTCAGTTGATCAATGTTCTCAATTGATTCGGAATAAACGTCGTCCTTCATAAATCCCCAAACACCGAAGTCATATGGACTAAAATGAAGAGACAGTTACTTAATAGCGTCCCTTCCACTTCCAATTCATCGATTTGGCAAATGTAAATATTGTCTTTAGTGTGAATCTGTTTAACAACTAATATGTTTCTTAAATCTCTGTTTTTCCGTAAATATACGAATTTACATTGATGTTTATTTATGTAAAAATCTGATCAGCATATCTGATCAACCCTGTATTCAGAGACACAAGAAAACTTGTGCTCTGAGAACAACAAACTGTCAAATACGTAGTGTTTATTTCACTAAACATCAACCAACTATTATAAGAAAATACACAACGTTTTTGCAAAATAAAAAAGAGGCTAAAAACATAAAACATTTCATATCTCCGCAACCGTTACTTTGCGGACCCATGTCTTCTGTTTATTTTAACACCCTGTATAGGTAAATAGAAATCATTGCTCCATCCTGCAACTTCTTAATTTATAAGACAAACTTACATCATTCATCATTCACTCACTGAAATCATTTCTGTTGTTTTATCTTTTTCTATATTTTTTTTAATAATTATTTAGAATAAGGGTTTATTTTGACCCAATTCATGTCAAAAACAATTAAAACAATAGTAAACAAACAAATTATAAACTACTTTATTTGACAATTTAGAAAAAAATATATATTGAAAACGAAAATTTATAACCTTATATAGTGATGCATTATTTTACATTTTTATAGTGAAATTTCAAATACAACCTTTTATCCCATCAACAGAGTTTGAAAACGACATAAAAACCGTTTTAAACAGTCACTTTCTTCATTATGAGACTAATTAATTATGTTCATACTAGCGTATCTTTGTCTGAGTCTGACATTTCGAAGAAATTTATGCAAGAAAAACTGTATCACATACATAAATATTCGACCAACTGTTTTTCCTTGAAAAGTTGACTAACTACGAAATCCCAATGTGACCGACGAACCACAGATGAATAACCTATTAAATTATTAAAGTCATATAGAACATTTATTTATTACAAATAGAAGATAAGATACCTTAGTTTCAAATTGTTTTTGATTGATGTCATAGATAAAACATATTATAATAATAACTTAGCTATATTTGTCAGTAAACATGCCAAACGTGGAAATAGAACCGAAAATATTCACATTCTTCACAAATATTCATTCTATATCTTAACCGCGCAAACTAGGTGGCTATTTTTTTCGGTTGACTATTTTTGACAAGTGTCGGACGAAATTTCCATTAGCAATCCTGAAAGGAGGACGCGTTCTTAATTGCTAAATAGTATTTACTTAAAATTGGGACAGACTACAACAGACATGATAATAATTCGTGCGTAGTGCACGCGTAGATTAATATCTCGTAAACAAGTAAAATTTATGATTCGTAAATTAATAGCCGACCGTAAAAACCTTAGAATGAAGTAGTAGAAAGAACTATTTTTAAATATCTGCGTTGATTGATAATTCTATTTTCATCCTAATTTTTCGGTGAAATGTAGTGTTTAGATGTCTTCCTAACACTATTCAACATTCTAGAAGGTAAACGAATAAATTAGAGAGTACTGGTAATAGCTACAATGAACCAATATGTCACAGTCTAAATCTTTCATCTATATTTCCAAATTATTAATAACATCAGCATACAAAAACAAAGTGGTATGTACTTTTGTTTGACCAGACCCACCAATATTTCCGAATTTTGACGTACTAAATCCGAATCCTTCTAGCTCAAGCATCCTCAAAATGTTTAATTAATCGCAAGAACAACGAAAAATTGGACAATTTTTTTCTGACTTTAATCAAGTGTGTTTTTTATGTAATTCAATGCTTGCAATTCAAATCTGAAGTCTATTCTGCATGGCCCACAGTCAGCAAAAATCGTGAGAAATTGCTGGAAGCTAACTAAAACCGTTCAGTGAGAAATTATAATAGAGGCGCATCCTTATGCCGAAATGCGTATTCACTTTTGGACCCGAGATAGTATTAGGTAATAGCAGCTCTTTGGTTCTGAGTTTCCTCAGTTTATCAACAATTTATTGTTCACGGAGGTTTTCTTTGCATGTTAAATTGAATCACACAGAACACTCAAAATTGACTGTCGTTAACAACAGTTCTCGACAGACGGACAAATCTCGGGCCTAAAAAAACCCCTACTGTAAAACACGGTGTAACATAACTGAACGTCAAACATGAAGGACGTTATTTCTTGTCCGACTTTAAACACATTTTACCCTATAGATATTTTCTATTAGGGCCTTTGTTTTCAAGATACAGAGTGTTAAACTTGTAGTTCGAATACGCATTTTGCCGTTAAGGTTGCGCCTCTTTCTAATTTCTCACTCAACGCTAAAACTAATGTATTTTTTGCGATTTTCTGCTATTTTTATGATTTATTCGAAATTTTGAGTGTGCTTGACCTAAACGGATTCAGTACGTCAAAATATAGGTATAGATAGTTTGGTAAACAGTCTGATAAAAAGTATAGATTACTTTTTTATGCCGGTGTAGTTTAAGACGATTGCTTTTATCACTGCTTCAAATAATCTGCGTATTCCTATAAAATATCATTAGTGTTTATGTGTGTATTATGTATCTAATTTTACTTTTTAAGCCATAGTCAACATTTTACTAATCCTGAGTTGGAACATTCCAGGAAACGACTACTGTTTATCATAATGCGTTATCATTTTCGTGAAACGTCGTCAAAGTTTACACAAATTCTGTAAACCTCATGTTAGGTTAAAAAATCACAATGCTATAACACATTACATCTCAACTAAGAAATTGGTTTCATCTTTCTTGTGTGTGTGTGATAAAATGTATGGCTTTGGACGAGCCATTTAGCCAGAACTTGTTTCATCTTTCTTAAAAATGCAGTTAAGGTGCTTGAGTACTGAATTCATAATTTATTTTACTTTTTAAATGAGTTTTCTAGAAATTCAATAAAAGCTTGTTGATATTGTAGTTCTGTTCCGTTTTCTCATTTATTCAGCCCAAGTCTGTATCCCATTTTGGTCATAATAATATTTAAGTTATTTCAAGGTTAAATGTTATATTTCATCAACTTAAATTTAAATCCAACGGAGAATGATAAAAGATTTAAGTAATCCATTTGATTTGGTTGATAAAAAAACTAGATGTAGTAAAAGCAATACGGCAATTTATTAACGAATTAAGACCATTTTTTGGCAGTTCCTCAGAGGAAAAAAGTATTCCTGCAGAGCTAAAGGTAACATTACTGCTTTCTAATTCTATTTTTTGATAAATGGATTGGTCTTAGTATTTGCAACATTATTTTTTTTATCATAAGGTAGTTACCATACATGTTTGTGATAATTTTTACTTAGGATCGACTGTCAAAAATCCCGTTTGAAGAGTGTAAACAAAAACTGATTTTCTTTTGCAGGATCCGCTTTATACCTTTTAAATAAAGCGTTTCTGGAAATAAAACACACAACGTCAAAAGTCTTGGATCCTCTGTATATAAAATGATACGATTAAACCTAGTGTGGTAAAAAAGGCATGTACTTAGGGAACAAAAAAAAATAAAAAATTGCAGACCATACATCTTTATTACCAATGTTTTTACAAATCTGGTCAGTTTAGCAGTGTATTCAGTCAAGTGTTCCTTTGAATTTTTGTATATTATAATGCCAGGACGCGAAATTTTTTCGTTTACCCGAGCAAGAATGACTGATTTACATGATCCAGAGCATTCTAATGATCAGATGTTGAACATGTTGGGTAATCTGTTGTACGAATAGTACACAGATATGAAGAATTGATACGTTGATGATACAGTGGAAAACAGACCACGTAGTGGACTTCCTCGAGTATCTAATGAAAGGGAGGATTGGTGCAATATGTCCGTAGATACCGCACATCTTCAGCTTCAGCTCTCAGGGTCCACTTTCAAAGTACGTTTCGCCGTGTTATATCGACAGCTACTATTCGAAGACGACTCCACACTACTTCCAATACATCGTTTTGCCCGTCTCCAGTGGGCGCGAGAGCATAGGGATTGGTTTTTACGCCAGTGGCAGTGGGTCTTATTTACAGACGAAACCAGAATTGGGTTGGTTACTGACGACAATCGACAAAAAGTCTGGTGAGAACCAGGTCGTCAACAGCGACTTCATTTTCCCACTCCGTATGAAGGGGGTACCGTAATGTTTTGGGGTGGAATAATGTTCAACCGCCGCATCCCATTAATTCGCATACCACAGAATATGACCTGTCCAATTTACATCGAACAAGTTATTACTCCCATTACCTACCCCCTACGTAATGAATTAGGTGAAAATTTTGTGTTTATGGACGACAATGTTCGACGACATCGCGCAAGAAGGGTTCAAGAGACACTCGAAGCAGGACATGTCAATAGATTAGATTGGCCAGCCAACTCTCCTGACATGAATTGTTACTTCTTTTTGATTTAATAAATTTTGTCAAAAATGTCTGCTGTTTTTTATATTTCTAAGTACTCAGTTTATCGAACATATTATTTTTACAAAAAAAAGATTCAGAAAACAATATACTTTTATAAATGTATTTGGTTTTTCTGACAAAAAATGTCTTTAACAAGAATGAGGGGGGTCCAAGACTGTTGCCGTTGTGTGTATGTTCATATGAACTGCAGCAAACTTTAGTTGATAAATTAGAAAATTATATTTTCCGCATAATTACGTTAGCCCCAACTTAAAAATTATATTTTCATAAAACTTTACATCAGTCAATACAGAACAGCAGAAACCATAATATGAACTTTTCTCTCTTTAACTTTTTAGAGTACTGTTTACATTTAAAATTGTTTACAGTTTTTAAATGCATAGTGCTTGTAATAATGTCCACGACTCTAGTCATGTAGAACGCTAATAGTATACCAATGACCAACTTAAAGATGATTGATTTACTCCATACAGTTTCAAAACACAATATAGATCACAGAAATGATACACATCAAGACAGTGTAAGCTATGAAAAGTATTATGTATACAAAGTCTTTGTTTGTGTACTCCAAATTAAGCCGATGTATCGCAAAATTCTTACGCAAACTTAATATCACGTGTAGATAATTCTAATAAAATTGGATCTGCAAACTCGTGTAATGTCATGACACAGAAGTTAAACAATTATGAAACTAGTATCATAAATATATACAAAATGAATACATATATGAAAGGTAGCAAATATGTATGTAGAAAACTGTTCAGAGTAGACTGCGTGTATCTAAAACAATATAAAAACATTTTTAAGTTGGGTGCCGTTTTTATAAGCAATTTTCAATTAATTCATAACTGTTTTTTGAGGTAGTCTATAACAAATCTCTTGACTGTGTCGATTATACAGGATGGCCCGTAATTAATGGACCATGGAGACATACTAAATTTTTCACTTCAAAATTAAGCCAACTTGCCTTAATAAAACGTTGATATTAAAAAAGATACAGGGTGTCAAAGCTGGATTTTAAGAAATATTTTTTTTTAAATAAATTGCACTGTCTTTGAATCTATCAACTAATGATTTGGGAATAGACGTTTTAAATCATAATCTGTTGTCTATTTCGACGTATTTCCTAGATGGCGCCACATTCGCCGTATTTGTGAATGAATGTGAGCGTAACTTTTTTGATATACTCGCGATAAGAATTTAAAAGACTTACGTCATACGAACAAATGAATAATTCATTATATTGTCATCAAAATATTTAAGAAACTGCAACTGATAGTAATGAAACTATATACTACACCAAAGGTATTATATATTGCACTAAATTGCAAAAACTGATTGTTTTAACGTGACCAAATACCGAAAATTACATTGACAATAAAAACAAATGTGTAAGACGGCTGAACTCTTGACGCGAGTATACTAACGTTATCATGCTTTTTATTAAAAAATCTGAAAAATACATTGTTCTTTAATTAGTTGTCATTAGTCTCAGAAATTGGCAATTTTCGAAAAAATAGTTTTCAACACAGTTTAGTTTGTAGGCTTCCGTGGCTGTCATTAATGGTCTCTCTCTGAGAGAAGATTTTGGCCCCGACTATACAGAGAAGCTATAGAAATTCACAAAAATCCGAACAATTTCAACAGGGACGGTGGCGTGGATCTGCCTGGTATTTGGAAACGATTCATCCGTGAAAGCAATCCACCGGAACATCATGGATCAGTGACCAACCCACCAGGACATCATGGATCAGTAACCACCACACCGGAACATCATGGATCAGTGGCCACCCCTGATATAAATAGTGCGACGACCAGTAGATCTCCAGTTTCAGAGTAACTTCTGAAGAAGAGAGCGATATGTCTCTCGAAACGTCAAGTGTTCTAAACCGACGACGTGGCAACCAGCCCGGAAATCACCTGACCAGTTTTCAACACAATCAACTGCATAGTTCATTGTACATACATATTTTAACGTTAGTAGGCGCCAAATTTCCTTTGCAAATTGGATATGTTGAAGGTAGATCGGCAACCAATAATATTTGCACTAGCGTAAAATGATATGGATAGTATTTTTCAACATGCAACCAACCAATTTTTAAAATGGAAGTCATACTAAAGCTCGCTTTACATTAACCATTTATTTGTCAATTAATTGATCAAGTGGCTTCGTCAAGTCAATTGACAAATGTAATACTAAAAATTGGACATGAATTTCCGCGACAATAAATTGTTAGTGTAATTCCCGCTTTAGAACAAGTTTTAAGTCGTCAATAAGTTATTCATCAATTTATTTGACGTCCAAGTTTTAGTATTACGTTTGTCAATTGACTTGACGAAGCCACTTGATCAATTAATTGACAAAGAAATTGTTAATGTAAAGCGGGCTTAATGCTTGCAGCTCCAGATAGTCGTCCTGAAATAGTCTGTGGATAATCCGCAATGTGAACAAAGTTTTCGTATTTTTTTTCTAAATAGATTTTTTTAAATTGTTGATTATCAGGTAGGCAATCTATTTCTAAATCCTCTCAAATATTCTCGTTGCGCAGCACGTCCATTGATATTTAATTGCTAACAAATAATAATATAATAATATCTCTACCCCTCATTCTAATCACAGGGATTAGCCCAGAAGTCGGAGACTTGTGCGGGAGAGGGGGCGGCATATTATTATTAAGCAGGCCGCATTTGCGCCCAGGAACGACTTACGTTGGTCGGCCCTAACCACTATTCAGTGCAGGAATGAGGAAAACCTGGAAAACCTCATTAATTAGGGGGTAGTCAAATATCAACCGGCATCAATCTCTCACATTGACCCAAGCTAACATTATTCCACCCTACCATACCCACAGAAATTGAGGGTGCCAATCCTCTCTATGAATATAGCTTATATACGGTCTACCGGCAGCTGGGCTCGAACTAACTCCATCTAGTCACCTGATTATCAGGTTGCAATCTACTAACGCCTTAAACCGCGCGACCACTGACCGATCAAAGTCAACAGTCACATATTTTCATATCTGAATATGAAAAATTATTGTTTCTCAGAAATTTCCGAGTTTGTAAAGTAATTAATTATAACTAAAGCTGGATAAATACCTTACATTTAGAAATACTTATTAAGTTTAACATAAATTTTATCTAATAATAGTTAAAAATTACCTTACTATTGGTGCCTACTACATTAAAATAATGTACAAGGAACTATGCGATGATTTTCCTCAAAAATAATGTAGGTTTTAGATTGTTTAATAAAAAACGCGATAACGTTAGAGCCAAAAAAGTTACGTCGCACCTATGGCGAATGTGGCGCCCTCTAGAGAATACATCGAAATAGACAACAGATCATTTCCCATATCCAAAAACATCTATTCCCAGATTTTTAAGTTGATACAGTCAAACACAATGTATTTATTACAAAAATTCGCTTTGCATCTTCCATATTCTCTAGCGCATTTTCCTCTAAAAATTAAAGGAAATGATTCAATTTCAGCATTATAGTTTAGAATTACGTTTATAACAACCTCAACCTATTGGGTGAATTTTCTTATGCATTTTTCGATAATGTTTGCTTCAATCACCCACGCTAGTAACCTGATAAACAATGATGCCGGCGATCGAGGCGCGTCAGAAAGATTCGCGAAGCGCATCAGGAATATTCGCGAACCACTCTAGAATGAGATCCAGAGCTACTAGAAAATACTTAGAATATTCGTTTTGTATATGTATAAGGAGAATAAACGGACCGAGCGACAGCGTTGTTATTTGGATATTTTGGAGAGACCAATTAGAGATTCAGAGTGATTTGGATAGGAATTAATTAAATAATAAGTAGTTTAGTTGTATTTAGTTTTTAGTGGTGTACAGAGTGTTTAATAAAGATCAGTGAATAACTTACGGATTGTTTTTTTATGGTAAAAGAATTTGGGTAGAAAACCCGTAACAGTACTAAACATTTACTAATTAGCATAGTATTTAAGTGAAGATTAAAGCTGATAAACGAAAGAATGGATAGCGCAGCATCCGTACAAATAAATTAGATATTATCGTCATCCTCCGTAAATAAGACACAAATACAGACTTTGATAGTATTAATAGTTTTATAATGTGTTATTTTTGTATTTATACCCCCGTCTGCGCGTAAACATTTTTATCTCTCGCTTTTATTGCAGTTAAAATCGAAGTTCTATGTAAACATAAAGTGGCTTTATCGTCATCTACATAAAATGTAATAATAGAAGTCTTATTAGGCGTTGGGCCTAATTATTATAATCCTTATCTCACTCAAATAAGATAAAGGGGAGATAATTCAGTGTACGCCTAATTAAATTGTTATGTTAACTCGAAATTATTACGAAGCGATATATTAATTTGCCTCATGCAATTAGTTCTAAACTCAAACATTGGATACATATATCGAAGTTGATAAGGAACGGCACTAATAACAAATTAATGACGGTTTAATTAGACGACGAAAGGGGCAAATATTGAGAGAAAGTGAGTTTCAGTTTAGAGATGGTGTTTTTGAAATAACGCAGTTCTTGAAAAGGACAATAGAGGACGAGAAATATTAAAATTTCATTAAGGTCACCGTATTTCTCGCCGTAAGATAATCAAATTTGTGGTGTTTTTAGGCACATGTTAATAAAATTTTTTATGATTTTCTTTAGTTTTATTAAGTTTTTGGCACACTTCTGAAAAAAATAAAGATTAATTAATTAAGCCCTTGCGCCAAACGGATCAGTCAAGGGTTATTTTTGAAACTAAGTTTGCCTAACCAAAAAATCTCACACTGAAAAAAGCAGATAAGTAAAAATAAACAAAAATTACATCACTTAAATCGCGCAAACGTATGTCAAGTTTGACAGGTTAAACTGTCAGACTTGACGTTTAATATTTTTATTACTATTTGGTAAACGAAAACAGAAATATTTTCGAAACGTCAAAAATACGGAAGAATACGACCAAATATACGTACTTAAAAAATATGCTTAGCGGAATATTTTAAGAATTCCAATATAAAAAGTTTAAAAAGGCAAAAATAGTCCCTTATTGTTATTACCTTTAAATAATGGACCGCATCAATGGCAACATTATATTACCAGTGTCATAAGAAAAGTGGCGCTAAAATTTACAAAAAAAAAATCGTAAAGATATAAGACGTGCACCATGTAAATTTAATGCCATGAACACACATAAAAGCACAAAAAACGCATTTAGGTATACAAAATTTAATATTAAAAAAATCACAAAATCAACATAACCTCTATATATAAAATTATTCCGAACAGACGAACCAAATGAAATTTGTTGCTCAAGAAGGTTAATTCTGTTGTGGTGTTGATGAAATAACAAAACATTTGAAAAAATGTATTTAAAACATTTAAAGACAACAATATTTTAGTATATCTACACCAGAAATAGGAAATAATATTCACATTCAAGTGAACAAAATTATTATTTTATGTTTTTCTAATATTTCTTTTCCATCAAATAATTTCAGCCTTACATTCCATAAGGATCACTATAACAACATTTATTTAGAATGCAATTTTTTACCACAAAAATACACACACTAATACAGGCCATTTCTTATTTTTATTACTTTTAGGTACCCAATGTGGACATTATTACAGAAGATTTTAATAGAAAATTTCCAACGTCAATATCGAAAGTTTAGAAAGAAAGCAAGAAAAAAATCTCTATTTTCATTACATATAAATAATTATAAGCGTACTGGTCTTCCGAACGATTTTTCATGCATTTTACTTCTAATATCCCTATAAATATTTCTTCGTCTCCGTAAATCTCTCAATAAAAACCGTAATAAACTTTGACTCGGCGATCGGATTCGCCTTATTACATAATTTATCTCAATAAAACAAACATTCAGACCTACCAATTGGAATCACAACACGTTTATCACGCTTGATATAAACTTCCGCCTAATGGACTGCCCCGGGGCTCTTGATTTACTGTATCCAAGTTATGAAATTAATATACCAGATGGTATTAACAGAGAAAAAAAAATAATTATAAGTTCTGTGTTCACACGTATACTGAATAACATGAATAATTTTATAGAAAATAGCAGGTATATTAAAAGCAGATCATTATTCTGACTCCAGAAAATTGATACCTGGGCGAAAAACAAAGTGGTCTTCCACTCCGAAAAAACATTAGCAAATTTACAAACCTAATAGCATTATAAAAAAGAAAGCTTTCGGATATCAACCAAAGAAATCAAGAATAGTTACGAAGTTGGAAATAAAATGCTTTATGAAGCAAGCCGAGGACAAAGAATTCCTGTTAGCCAAGTTTTAATCGTTGGAGTATTTTGAACGAGATTTTGAACATGTAGGAGGGAAGAAATCACATGACAGTAGATGTCATAAAAGATTGTCAGTCATTTATTCGTGTCAAAATTCTGAACACAAAAACTCATTTTTACTGGTTTAGAAAGGTATTTTAAGCTAATATAAATCAAATCTCCTACAATTCCTATCAATGAAGTCATATGTATGTTCTCTGATACCGAACATCTAGGTATGCTAATGAACAATTCCACAGACAAAGCTCTATTCAATAATTATCTAAGAAAATTAATCTATCTAAATTTACTAACCTGCTTTCATGCAAACACTCTATAAATATCTAACTTAACTTTTGGCAGTGGGAACACGACAATTCAACCACAATAGATGAGATCTGACCTATTTCTGCATTTTTAGGATTGCTTCTTCAGGTGGCCTCCCTTTAAGTTGAGTCAAATATTATCTAACTATAAAAATTATTATAAAAATTAAAATTATTTGAAGTTAAATATCGACAATGACAAAAGTGACAGCCTGTCAATGAATTAAATATGACAATACCTACTTGAATAATGTTTAGACTTCATTGATAGGAATTGTAGGAGATTTGATTTATATTAGCTTAAAATACCTTTCTAATACAGTAAAAAATGTTACAAAAGCTAATAATAAGGAATATATGGGTAGATATTGTGGGTGTAATTCAACGCTGGTTGGGACTTTTGTCCACAGAGTAGTTAGTTTCACACAAAATTATTAATACCTAAAAATATATAAAAACTTTTACATAAATGAATGAATTGTGAGTCGGAAGAGATTGTGGAGGCTGCAAATATTGCAATAGAGCATCTGCGGCACGTGATCAAAGTAGGCGTGGCTACTGGCTTGGAGGATAAACAAAGACAATTATAACCTCAAACGTATTTATTAAAGTGGTTGTGTTCTGGTATTTGGTAGTAGTTTTCAAATTTGTTGTGTTAAATTTTCGTATTATTTTGTGATATAATATTCTAGAGTATATATAAATCATGTATAGTGATTATTACTATACATTAGACACTGAAAGTGCTAAAAGGTATAGAGATAAAATTAGTGTAATTGGAATAGATCCATACATATTAAATCTAGCAGAATGTAGTGGCAATGAAGATTTTCCTAAAACTTTGTATCCAGATATTGTCAATTATCTGCTTTATAATAAAAGTGCTTATACACACGAGGACTTTAAGGTATATAAAGGTTTAGAAGCATACAAGCAAGCTACATGTGGATGGGTGAAAAGAGTAGCTGTTAAGAAAATTGATAAATATATTTTAGTATTAGGAAAGGTATGTCTTATATTCAGAGTTAAACATTATTGTTTCATGTATTAATTGCAGGTTATGCATTCACAAAAGCTAAATGACCAGTTATTAAAGCCCTGGATCATAACGAAAGATGATGGAAGTGTTCTATATGCACACTGTAATTGTATGGCAGGGTTAGGTGAGGCATGCACCCATATCTCTGCTGTATTATTTTATATCGACATTACTAATCGGAGATCTGAAATATCGCCCACTGATGTGAAAGCATATTGGGTAGCTCCATCAAAACCTTCCGAGCCTAAAAGAGTTGTCGATATTAATTTTGCTGTTCCATCAACATCAAAAGCTGTAAATGATACACCTGTTTTTGTCAGAGAAGAAAGCTCAACAAAAATACCATCTTTAAATAAGGATGAATTAGTTTCCGTTTTGACAACTTTGAAAAAAACCGAAAGAGGATGTGTACTTCACACTGTTATACCACCATTTTCAAAAGAATTAACTGAAATGCAAGCAGAAAACAGACAGTATATTCTAAGCAATCTGTACAAGTTGGAGTACGAACAGGAGTCTGTACAAAAATTAATAGAAATAGGTAAGAATTTTTATATCTTGGAATTAAGTACTTCATAACAAAATACTTTTGTAGGGTCACATCTAGACTTGCGTATATCAATTGATGTATGTAAGGAAATAGAAAGGGAAACTAATAAACAAGCCAACTCAAGAGCGTGGTTCAACTTTAGGGCTGGGCGCATCACAGCATCCAAATTTAAAGCAGTTTGTAGAACCAAATTAGAAAAACCTTCATTGTCTCTAATCAAATCTATTTGCTATCCTTCGAGTACTAAAATCAAGACCAAAGCTACCATATATGGATGTGAACACGAAAAGGATGCTTTAAAAATTATTCAGCAAAAATGGAAGAGAGCCACATAAGTTTTGGCGCAGATCCAGTTGGTTTATGTATAAATCCAGAGTATCCTCATTTTGGAGCTTCTCCCGATGGTCTAGTGTCCTGTGATTGCTGTGGATTAGGTTGTGTAGAAATAAAATGCCCTTACTGTGCAAAAGATTTGGACCTGGAAGACTTGCAAGTCTTAAAAAAAGTAGGCATTGAGGAAGTAGATGGAAAGATGCAACTTAACGAAAACCATGCCTACTATTACCAGGTTCAAATGCAGTTAGGAATCACTAAATTAGCATATTGCGACTTTGTTGTCTGGAATAAAAATAAATTTATGATGGAAAGGATTTATTTAAATGAATCATTTTGGAACAAAGAAAGTAAAGTTGCATCAGAATTTTTTTATAAAGTAATTTTACCCGAATTACTAGGAAAATTCTATACAAAAAGTATCGATTCCAATCCATCCAATGAATGGTCTATTGAAGAAACAGGAACAGAATAGAAATAAATGTTTTAATTTTTATTAGCTTAAAACCTTTAAAAGTAAGATGTATACTCGCGTCAAGAATTCAGACGACTTACGTCATACGAACAAATGAATAATTCATTATATTTAAGAAACTACAACTGTGGGTAACAAAACTATAAACTACAGTAAATGTTTTCATTATATATTGCACTAAATTGCAAAATTGTTTGTTGTTTTGAACGCGACCAAATATCGAAAATTACGTTGACAAAGACAATTGCCTAATGTCAACCATGACGTAGACATCTGAATTCTTGACGCGAGTTTATCTATGATGTAAAATTATTGAATAAATTACAATTGTCACAATTATAAATTTTATTTAACATTATCTTAATATATAAACATATGTACAAATACAAGTTGCACTATAAAGAAGTTACTATAACATACAAGATACAAGTAGAACGCTAAAAAAAAATGTTTAAATATGCTATAATTTAAAAACAAATGAAAATAGGATAAGGACATTAGTTTTTTAGTATATTGTGTTCAATACAGTCCTGGAGATTGGTGCGTTCCTCCCGACTGTTAATCTAATGGTATGATAGAAGGAGATAAATTAATAAAAGCACAGCAAACAACAACAATTTTATCGATTATAATATCATCAGTTGATGTTTCTCTTAGTATTTGAAGGGGCAGTGTATCCTTTAAAATGGTGTATTTTTGACGAAGCATTCCAATTACTCGTTCAACATGAATTCGAACATTTGCTGTTTTTCTAGTACTTTCAATCTCTTTAGCAGATAATTGTTTTCTACCTTTAGAAAAAGCTGGTGTGACTAATTCTGCAAAACACATTTTAACAGAATCAGATATAAGAAATCCTCTATCTGCTACGACAAGGTCGCCTGGTTGAAGTCTATCTAAAGAGCCGGAATGCTCCGTTATAAATTTATCACTAGCTCTGCCACCATAAGCATTTGATACAAAACAAATAACACCCTGTGGAGTAATACCAATCAAAAATTTTACAGTATGATGATGCTTATAATTGGACCACATTTTAGCAGCTGCATCTAAATTTGATGGTCGCTCCGTAAAAACCTCGAAACAATCTATAATGACTGTGATTCTTTTTCCAAAATGTTCTTGAAAACAACGTGGTATATTTTCGATCAGTTGTTGACGGTCAGGCCACACAATGCAAGTCTAAATTTATTAAAGATTGTATTATTACAGATAATAATATGGTTAAAGAATTATTACCTTTAATCGATTGTAAAGAACATCAATAGTTCTATAAAATGTACGAGCTGCTGTTGTGTGATGGATATGAAATCTGAAACCTAAATCTTTAAATGGTATGTTTAATCGTAATTTCATAAGTGTTAAAATTAGCTGTGCAAATTTTGAAATAACAGACGAATCTGGTAAGTAATTTTCGATAACATCATATATACATTTTACATATTTAAATTCAGGAAATCCAGTATAATATAATGTGAAGTTGTCATTGTTTTCAAAAGAGGAAATATTGAATTGTAATTTATCGACCAATTTCTGCAAATCATAATTTTTTTTGTCCCGTTCTAAAATTTCTTGACGTAATTTCTCTATTTCCTGTTTCTGCTGATCAACTATATCTTCTACTTGTGTTTCTGGATCATTCACAAAATTTTCCAATCCTACTTGTGATTCGTTAAGCAAATTTATCTAATGAAAACAGAATCTTTATTAAAAAATATCCAAGAAGTTTAAACCCCCGATTCTGGAAATAAGTAATTCTTCTCACCAAAATTGCATTTATAACACTAAAGGAGTTTCATGCCAAATAATCTAAATTACCTGCAAAATAAATATTTATTTAAAACTAGAAAATCGTACTCAGGTATTCATTCTAAAAAAAGCTTTTTTGTAAAATATTTCAAAAAGATTGCAAACATTTGAACACATAAATACCAGAAATATATTCCAGTTTTAAACAAAGCTTTCCAAAAGTAGATGTCTACAGAATAAAATAAAATGTACTCTCCTGAAATAAGTTGCTACCAAATAAAATAAATACATATGCAGCTGTGCTCCTTTTGCACAACTACGGAAGATTATATGAACACTTATTTTATAACCTCTTTTTCTTCATTTAATATTTTTCGCTTTTTTACTCTCTCATATCTATCTTTACTGGATTCCTTTGATAAGATACTGGATTGATAACCCATATTCACAGAAGGAATCCAATCTGGATTATTTCTGTCATCCAAATTTGCAGGCTTCCCTAAGGCATATTAATAATATATAATTTTTGCTTTTGTATTTGTTTGTAACATGGATATATATTCTCACCTGATAGAAAATGTTTTGAACATATCCTTCCACATTTAATTTTAGATTCTGTAAGATCAGCCCTTTTCAAACTATTTATCCAGGCCTTTCGCCTCTCAGATTTTAACTGGTTAATTTGTTTGTGACTGTCAAATTCAGAAGGAATTCTAAAAAGCTGAAATTGTCCCTCTCAGAATTACTTCCACAGTTCACTACCATACAAAAATTAGGCATTTTGCATTTTCAAATATAAATAAAACTAAAATATTTTGTATTATTAACTGCAATAAATGCGAAGTTACGTTACATATAAAATTTGTTTATCCTCCAAGCCACGACCTTGAAAATCGTGACGTCACGTGCAGATGCCCTATAAGCAATTTGCTGCCTACGAAGTCAAGATCTTTATACGATATAGCCTACAATCGGTTCAAAAATTGGTGCGCCGAAAAAAATGTTCAATTATACAGCGAGAATGGTTTGTTGGTATACTTCAGTGAAAATGCAAAGAATTACAAGTCTTCCACATTATGGACGCAATATTCTATGGATAAGTCATGCTTGATAATTTACGACAACATAGATATAAGCAAATTCCCCAAGCTGATCGCATTTTTGAAAAGAACCGGTGACGGATATCAAGCAAAAATATTGACAAAGGGTGAAATCGATTTAGGTTGGATTAATTCTGGGGATTGCCGGAGCTTGTCGAACTGATGAACTAGTCAATTTAACTGTAGATGATATTGAGGATGTAGGCTCTTCCTTGATTGTAAAAATTCCAAACACTAAGACAAAGATTCCACGAACCTTTCTAGTTACCGATGTGGGAAATATGCTTGAATTTTTTCGAGAAAATACTTGTCCCTTCGTTTTCCCTACGTCAAGCATAAGCGCCTTTTTTGTACTACAAAGCAGGAAAATGTAGTTCGCAGCCAGTTGGAAAGAATACCATGGGAAAAATTCCGAGTGTAGTAGCTTCGTATTTAAAATTACCTGATGCTGCATGTTATACTGGTCACTGCTTACGAAGATTTTCAGCAACATTACTGGCAGATGCTGGTGGGGATATCACGACAATAAAGCGTCATGCTGGTTGGAAATCAACGACAGTCGCTTAGGGTTATGTCGAGAACTCCATTGAAAATAAGACCAAAATTGCTAATCAGGTTTTAGTAGATACCACTACTAGCGCAATCACAAAAAACTGTAAATGTAAGCGAAAGTAATATTCCTTCTAATATTAATTTTGAAAATTGTACAAATGTAACATTTAATTTAAATGTCAATAAATAATTTCAATGTTATCTTTTTTTTTGCATGAAAAACGTTCTCCATAATGTAAACTCCCTTGGGAATAATCGACTACTTCTGTTTTAATTTTGATGTCATAGAAACTGATTTCTACTCCCGACCGTGGAAAAAAGTTATTTTAGGTAGAATATTGTAACGGATGCTCTTTTACTCACACAAAAGTAATACCCCATTTGAAGGAATGTACTTTTTAAAAAACACCCCGTATTGAATTCATTAAAGTGGCTAAACCAAGCGGAAATTTGCCGAAAATTATGTTCAAGCATAGTATTTGCCGATTCAGTATTCATTTTATTACACATCAAGATATCAAACTCCGACATTTAATTAGTTTCTGTCCAAATAAATCGTAAATTATTTTACGCAAATTACTACTCTGTGCTAACTTAAGAACGCATAATCGCGTCTGGTGAAAGAGAAACGAAAATTGGAAAGAAATTACAACGATTTTAGGAGTGAAATAAAATTTTATAACTGTTACTAATACGCTCTTGATAAGTACTTCTCTATTATAGAAAATCGTTTTTTGGAGAAAACATAATCGACTTCCGAGGGGGAGATCTGTCAAGCGCTATTTCATGCCGTCATAATTTTAAAGCCCACAGACTTTGTCAAGAATAAATTAATGGAATTATAAAATAACGCCGAGGGTTTTCATAAGTCGTATAATTTAGTAGGAATTTAGTGAGTACGAAAAAAATGTTATGGCATAACCTATATTATAGTGATATTTATAGCTCGGAATTATTTCTGTCTTCCATTACCGGATTTGTTTGTCCGACTAATTATATTTTTGGTTGATTTAAATCTGGATTGACAGCAAATTATGTCCTATTTTTGACGACTACCAAACAACATAACGGTTTTTTAATATTGCAATGTACAAATGCTGCTTTTCTTTTGGCATTTTGTATAGCGCGGGTTACAACTCCTGGCCTTAGAACACACATAATAATAATAATGTCTCTATCCCTCATTGTAATCACGAGAATTAGTTCAGAACTCGGAGACTTGTGCGGAAGTGGGGGCGGTATATTATTATTAATCAGGCCGCATTTGCTCCCAGAAACGACGTACGCTGGTAGGCCCTAACCACTATTTAGGGCAGAAATGAGCGAAACTTGGAAAACCTCATTAATTAGGGGGGTTAACAAACGTCGACCGGTATTAATCTCTCCCACCGACCCAAGCCAACAGTCTTCCACCCTACCATACCAACAGAGAGGGTGCCAATCCCCTCCACGAATATAGCTAATCTACAGTATAACGGTCGCGGGATTCGATCCCACGGCGAACTGGCCACATCGATTCAAGAACCGACACCAGTGTTGCCGTTTTAGTACATTTGTACTATTTCTAGTACATTTTCGACATCAAAGTACAAAAGTACATTTCATCATAAATAGGCCTAATTCTAGTACATTTTTAAATAAGACCAAGGTCATACAAATCGGTCGATGATTCTTCGAAGTGGCCGAGTAGAATATAAATATTAGGTTTGTTTTAGCAGCAGTTGGAAACGGTTTGAAACTATCAGAAAGGTCCGTCCAACTATTTATTGCGTCAAATTCGATGGTAACGCGTTCTCAACTTAACTGGTCGAATATTTCTGACAGTTTCCAAACCGTTTTCAACTGCTGCAAAAACAAGCCTAGTATTTGTTTTTTTCGTATATATTTTATGCTATATAATAAGAATATTAGAAAAATAATAGTTTTCTGTTTGATTTTTTGGCATATAAGAAGATATTATGAAATACATATAACATATATCATTTATATTTTAAAAAATAATAGTTTAGTTTTTTAAAATATGTTTATTTATATTTATATTTTTGTTTCATGTATATTTTATGATAAAATAATAAAAATACTTTGCAAAACATAATAGTTTAATATCATCAGCGCAAAAAAATATATCTACGCTATGAGAAACGGTAATATTTCACTTTATCGTAAATTTTAGTACAATCTAGTACATTTTATTGCTTCTGCTCAGTACATTTCAGAAACTGAACGCGGCACCACTGACCGACACTATAAACCGCTCGACCATTGACCATCAAACAGCAGTCTCTTTTGAAGTGTTAACGTTGTTACTCTTAAAAGGATTATTCATAATATCTATGATAGGCTACAATTGAAGATCATTTTTTTTTTAATTTGGTAGGTATTCTGCCATACATTTTTGTTAATTACTATTTTATCTACGTGTTTATACCATTGGTCAATGGTCGAGCGGTTTAAGGGTTAAAACATTTGAAATTTATTACGTAATGTAATTACGTAGGGAATGCTATCTTCTGAAAACCACTTTTTTTAACACCCTGTAAATTTTACTAATAGGGCTCTATTTTATATGAATTTCTGAAAAAAAATGATACTAATAATCAATTTTCAATAAGTTCTGTGTATAAAAATCTTAACAGTAAAAGAATTTAAATTTATCATACTCGTATAACCAATTTTTTTAACTAAAATATTAAAAACTAATAAAAACGACTAAAGTATCAATTTAACCAAATATATTCCACCAACGTATATCATTTCATTCACTGATTCAACGCTATTTGTTTCTTGAGTAGCAATTCAGTTGTCCTACATACATTTTATGATATTTTTTTCTTTGCTCCCCATTTTTATACAAGGAAACGAACAGCATATGCTATAGATGAGTCAACCATACTTCGTTTCGTTATCTGTAACCATTTTGCTTTAAATGAATTTTCCTTTAAACAGTTTGACTTTTTGCCATTCCTTATTGGACGAAAAACACTCAATTATGAAAAACGTACGTCTAAATAAAAGAATTATCTTCACAGTTTATTTATTCAACTATTATTTTTACATGGATCAATTTAAATTAAAAGAGTGGGATAGTATAAGTGGGAATCACGTTTTCGTTTAAATGTTTATGTAAACACATTTTTAAACGTAATTCGTTTTCTGGTTCAATTAGGTTTATTCGGTGGCAACAGCAGCGAAATGTTTGTTTCATCTGTCAGTCCCAATTTTAATTGGCTGAAAGCTGTCGCGAACGATGCACAGCTGCCACGCTATTTAGTAATATTATTTTTTAATCGACAAATTGGACAGTGATTGTTTGGAATCAGAATTTGTAAGTCGCCAACGCATATGACAAATAAGTTTTAATATTGATATTGCACACCCCACTGATGCACTGACATGAATAAAAATCATCATGGGTCATGGATCATCATAAATTATTATAAATCGACGGATGTACAGAGTGAATACGCAACACTGGCTAAAATTTATCATTTCACTTTGTATGTGTTCAAAGTCCCAAGTCTATGACTGGCATAATAAATTTGTAAGTGAGTGAAAATCGGTGGAAAACGAACAGTAACGAGTCATGAACGACCCCGAACAAGCATCATTGGGGTGAACATTCGTGGGATTCCTGATCTGCTGCCGAGATCGAAATATAGTATATATACGGACGATGAGGAAGTCAGTGGTCAAATTTTGTACACTAAAATTTCCTTTACTAAAGGAATTCTTCGCAATTTCAGAAATTATCTAAATACAGCATTATATCATCGCTTGAATCTTGTTTGTATTATTTTTGTTACTGTGATAATAAACTAAATAAAAACAAATTGCTTTTTATATTTCATCCTTCGTCGTAATATGTCATGGTTATCTCTTCATAAGAACAACTAGAGAAGCTCTTCCTTCTCTACTTCTAAACCTTTTAACGGAATCAATAAGTGGAGTGGAGCCAGAGTTTAGAGAAAGTAAAAGTCGTAACTAGGTTTATCATTTGAACTCAGATTCTAAACTTCTAATTCTAAGCACACTCTAAATCCTTTAACGAGGATCAATTAGAGAAGTGGAGCTAGAGTTAAAAGGAAGTAAGTAAGTAAGTAAGTTTATTCAGGTGCAAGTAACAAGTAAAGTATTAATACATGAATAGATTTAATTATAAAACAAAGTAAATAAACATAAGTAGCATGAATCGCACCTAAGTGAAACTTGTTTTGTGCGATTCACTCAACTATACAACATGAAAGAAAAAAACACAAAAAAAATTCAATGTTTTGATTACTTATAAGAACAGTAATAAAATAATATTTTACACGTAAAATATAAGGGGACCCAGAAGTGTGCCCTTAAAGCCTATACTAACCGAAAATGGGTTCAATCAAAGCATAATTTTCAAATATAAATGACTTTAGTTCTCTCTTTAAAACTGACTTTTTTGCAATACTTTTTATTCTTTTAGGCAATATATTAAATAGTTTAGGACCCAAATAATATGAGAATTTTTGAGAGTGACTATTTTTACAACGGGGATGACTGTATTAATATTGGCCAAAGAACGAGTGTTATGAGAATGGGAAATATAAGGAATATCAGTACTAAATACTCGTATTAAACATTGATAAGCAAACAATTCTCTAAGTTTAAAGACCTTGGCTTCTTTATACAAAGTTTCCGTTGAATAAATCTTATCTTTTTTTAACATAATTTTCAATATACTATTTTGTACAACATTTAAACTATGGATCAATGACTTACCTAAACCACCCCATACAGTTATACAATATCTTAAAACAGACACTGCTAGCGCCTCATAAACAATAAACATATGTTTTCTATCCAAAATGTCCCTTAATTGGTAAAATTTATAAATGAGTTTTCTTAATTTTTACAGTGTATTCAACATGCTCAGCCCATCGCAGAAATTGATCTATCATTATTCCTAAATATTTTAGAGAATTTACTTTTTAATATTAGGACATGGACAATTTAAGTGGTTTGTACAAGAATGTTTGTGAATTCTAATAATATCAATTGAAGGCTGCTCAGTTATTAATGAAGTAAAAGCAATAAATCTAGTCTTCTCACGTTAAGACTAAGGAGGCTGCAACTCAACCAATTAGAAAATATTTTAAGTTCTGTTTCAGCTTTGTGGTATACCTCAGGCCAATAATAACCAGTAAACAATATAGCAGTGTCGTCTGCATATGAAATAACTGTAGCAGTGTTATCTGATAATTTGGAGATATTATTTATATAAACTAGAAACAAAATAGGTCCCAAGACTGTTAACTGAGGTACGCCCATGGTTATCGGTAATGAGTTACTACATACTTGATTTACTCTTACAACCTGATGTCTATCTGTTAAATAGTTTTTAAATAATTCTAAAGATACACCCCTAATACCAGCATCCTCCAAACGTTCGAACAAAATAGCATGATTAACTGTATCGAATGCTTTGGCGAGGTCAAGAAAACAGTTAAACATTTTTTTGCTTGTCTAATTTTTCAACAATATCACATACAAGTTGATGAACAGCGTCTTCGGTTGACATTTGTTCTCTAAAACCATACTGACCACTAGCTAAAATTTTATTCTCCTCTAAAAATATTGCAACTTATTTTTCAATGCTTTCTCAAACACCTTTGCGAAATTGTTTATAAGGGTGATTGGCCGATAATTAGTTACAAGTTTTTATCGCCAGATTTAAAAATAGGAACAGTTACAGACTCCTTAAATGCTTTAGAACAAGCCCTGTAGAGAAAGTTAAATTTATTATATACACCAATGGGTCAATGAAATACATATGAAATTTTTTACGATATAAACAGGTACTCCATCAGGGCCTGGACAGGAATTATTTTTAAATTTGAAATTATTGAAACAATATCATTTCTATTAATAGGAGGTAAAAAAAGGGACTCGTTTTTGTTAAGTTTGTTTCTGACTAAGATATCAGAAGGAATCTTATCAATCCCACTCGCCATTTTCGTACCAATATTTGCAAAAATTATTAAAGAAATTAGCTTTTCTGCAACAGTGAAAATTTCATGATGGTCGTTATTTATGATACAAAAAGATGATTTGCTCCTAAAATTAGAATCAGAGTTAGTTATAGTATTAATCTCACGCCATATTTTCCTATAATTATTTTGTGCCTCTGAAATCTTATTATGATAATATGAGGATTTAGTTTGTTTAAGTAAACTGTTGAGAAAATTTCTATAGGTTTTGTATGCAGATTTTGAAGTATCTGTACCTGTCCTATTAAACTCTCTTTTTAGACAATCCCTATGGCGAATGGAATTAAGAAGTCCCTGCGTCATCCAAGGTTTTAATTTAATATTTTCTTTTGTAAAGTGTTTTATAGTGGTACTTCTGTTGATATAATCAAGGACTTTATTGATAAATACATTATAGGCGACGTTTGGATCATTTTGATTAACAACTTCTGTCCAATTTTCATGTTTAAAATAATTTTCAAGACTAAAATAGTTGGTAAATTTTGTTTCTTCATGAGAAACATTCTTAGAGTTATTTTTTACATCAGTTTTCAAATTTATGCATAACAAAACCGTGTAGTGATCGGTCAAATTTGTTTTAATTATATATGATTGCAATTTAACTTTTGTTAAACAATTGATTTTGGGAATCCCAACAAATATATGATCAATTAACGTGGAAGAATCGTCTGTAACTCTGGTAGGTTTATTAATAATATATGGAAATAGATCAAATTCAGCCAGGGCACATATATAACTGTTCACGTAAGAATCAGCTGTATTCAACAAATCAATATTAATATCACCTATAAAAATTTTGACATCACATTTTCTCTGATTCGAAAAATAGGTCTGCAAATCCCCTATATATGTATTTAAGTCAGATTTCGGTGGCCTATAAGAAGCTATCAATATAAATTTTAGATCATTCAATGTAAAAGAGATTTCCAGTAATTTCAACTCAGACAATTGAACAATATCAGAGGTACACCGAATATGACTCTTAACAAAAACAACTACGCCATCCGATTTATTATATGTAGATTGATTATAATAGCCAATAAAGTTTGGAATTGCAAAATATTCTACATTATCTAAATTCCATGTTTCAGAGAGTATAACTACATCAATATTGTCAATATCAAAGGTCTGAAGATATAATAGAAGTTGATCGAAATTTTTTTTTAAACTTCTGATATTAAAATGAACAATATTAAAATTTCGATCATCTTTGATATGCCCAACACAGTCAATTACATCATTACACACCACTGCGTCCTCCCGTTCATAATTATCTAGCTCATTCAGTAATTCCAACATAATGTAAAGATTTAATATTAACAAAATAATAAGAAATAAATGTAAACTAAAATAAATGATACAATGAATATAGAAGTAAATTTAATTACAAGAAAAATAAGATAAAAATATAAAATAAAGATAAGTGAGTATTAGAATCAAAATTGCCCCTAAACATAATTTAAGAATTGTGCTGCTGCATATACCGGTTTATGTCATCCATACTGTGTATCTTAAAAGAAGTCCCATTCAGCTTAACATACAACTGTCCCTTAAAAGACCATGCATTTTTCCCTCCTACAGTTGCCTTGGCAGATGACAGGATTTTTCTTCTATTTACCGTGAGGTCCTCGGCTATGAAAATATTTTTTCCTTTAAATATTTTTGCGGATTTCAATAAGCGAATCTTGAGATCATAATTAACAAATCCGACAATAACTGGTCTGGGTTTTTTACCAAGATGTTTACCAACTCTATACGACAAAAGTATGTCTTCAGCATGAAGATTGAGTGACGTGTTTACATTTAGTAGCTCAATTACATGAGCTCTTGGATTTGTATTCGGATTTTCCTCTTCAGGAAGTCCGTAAATACAAATATTATTCATTTTTCCTCGTTGTTCCAAATCATCTATTTTTTGCTCAAGATCATTCAACTTAATGTTTTGTTCGTCAAGGTCTGTTTGAAAGTTAGAGAGTTTTTGCTCCAGCTTATCACTAATAGTTTTTGTAATTTGTCCCACAAATTGTTTTGAAAACAACTCCATTATTGTATCCTTAACTAAAGACTGAATCTCAATTTTATTTCGAGTGGACATTGTGCAGGTACCCACTCACAGTTTTTATCTTACTATGCACAATTTTAACCACGAAATAACAGAAATTAACGGAGCACTTTTAATACACGTTCATTCCGACAGAGACATGAACCTGAATATATATATATATAAAGAGGAAGTAAAAGTCGTAACAAGGTTCTCTGTTTTCTTCCAACTCAATAGTTAACCTGATGTCAGGATGTGTTTTATAAATTTGGTTCAGAAATCCTTCTATGCAGTTAAATTCATACAGTTGTATGATGAATATATTGTTAACATACCGATCAAAGAACTTGTTATTGTTTGAAGCGGCGAGGATAACCCGCAGCATTAACTTGCTGAAGTCTCTCTAATGTCTTGAGGAAAATGAAAAGCCGCTCCAAGATACTCGTGTCGCTATACCAATTGAAATGAAGCTGTTGCAAGAGATGTGAACTGAATCCTTATCTGCGTTGTCGCATAGCCAGCACTTCGCGGCACTGTTTAAGCCCATCCTATGTAGGTGCCTATTAAGATCATTTTTTGATCCAGTTGTCAATGGATCTTGCGCGATAGCATTGTGATAACCCCAATATTGGTACAGGTTCCATAAATTGACTACATGGTCCTTCCAGCATTCAGCCCTCTCCTCCCATTGCCTGTTACATTACTGTAACTCGGAAACTAGGTGAGCTTAACACGATTACGGCTTCCCAGGAAGGAAAGAGCACTGACACATTCAAGAACTACACGAGAGGTAATCTTGAAGGACCGAAGCGCTCGTAAAGTCGCCTGGCTATCTGTGCATATTTGAATACGCTGGTTTACATATATCCTTCTGATATTCTCTTCAACGCAGACAGAGATAGCAAATGTTTCAGCTTCAAAGAAGTGAAGTATTTCACAAAATAGAATAAATTTACTCTAGGTCGCAATCTATAGATTCCCGCTCCTGAGCCCTGATCCGTCTTGGACCTATCCGTGAACGAAACAAGACCTGAATATTAGGATTAGGGTGCTAGGCTTCCCTAGTCCTTAAAATTCCTTTGAAATACATAGGTAGGGAATATGTCTCTGATTGCTCAAAGAATCTTATCCTCAGCTACTAGTTCCTTAAAGATCACGGTGTGAACCTCTGTCGTGATTTTTACCTTGTCACATCCCCCACTATCTTAGCCGATAAGGGAACCCTTTAGCCTACCCTTATTCAACCACGAGATGCAATTCTGGAAGAGACAGGAAGAGCCTCTAAGGGTTCTGTGGGACCTCCAGTCTTTCTGTTATATATTTATGTTATTTGACTCGTCTTAAAGTATTTTTTCTTCAATTCTTTTATAGCAAACCCTTTTCACTATTTAAATCTACATTTATTTGATGAATTAGCTCCTGAATGCCTCAAATAAGTTTCGTCAAACATTTTTTTATATATAAAAAATACAATTCACATACCCCTTTTGCATTATAACTTCAAAATTCACTTTATGTCGTAATTGTGTAATACCATGAATATTATATTCAATTAATTAGCAACAATTTCCGCAAAAACACGCCCAACTAATTACCAAACAAATTACCAGTGACACGTGCAAATTCCCCCAAATATTGTAAAATACGCCTATCAAAAAAAGCAACTAGACCCTCTGGAATACGGATCATCCCTGGAATTGTTAAAATTCGGGCACGTCATACCTAACGACCTAATTCGTCCGGAACTACACAGGGTCATAACTTTTATTAAAGCGTACAGTAATTAATTACTTGTTAGCAAGACAATCATTTTAAGGGTTGCCCGCCTATCTGATAAGGTCGCGAACGGCTTATCTCTGCTCTGCCCGAATATATGTCAGATCAATGGTCGATAGAAGGTATAAATATTTGCCAGGAATCGGCTTTTAAACAGATTGGCTATTGGTTACAGCAAACTATTTATACACACATGTGTAAGCGCAGTTTTTATATTGGAATGAAGTGGTTCTCTCGACTTCTTAAAGCTTTCAGGACATGTTTTATGGAATGATCTATATAATTATTATCGTACTTTCTTTTAGGTAACATACATATTATTTTTAATCAAGATGTAGTCTATAATATCCTTCTTCTTAACAGTTCATCGTCTTCCGAAAATAATTTGGGTTAATTCCAAAATAGACAATATAGAAATTATATTATCTTTAGACAGAAAATTGTAAATAGTTGTGGATTTAAAAAAGATACATAAAACCATTTGAATGTCCTGAGAATTACCAGGTGAAATACTTGTACTGTATGCAATATAGTTTATTTGGTAGCGCATCCAATGAAATGTTTTGAGTTCAATGATGAGTAATTGAAAACTGTTGTATGGCAGATCAAAAGCAAGTGCATCATCACTCACTCTCTAACAGCAAAATGAAGTTTCTTTTTCTTTGACAACATTCTTTTGAAATTAAAATAACTATCTAGTGTCTTTCGTGGCATCTCTTCTGAACACCATGGTCGTATAACTGCGCTGACATAACATCTACAACGTCTCTACCAAATATCACCGCTAACATCCTCCGACCCTGATGGTTGACAAAGAAATGTACATTGATGCCATCTATCTAGATGATACTATAGCATTCCAACATCTGAAGCGTTTACTAAAAAAGTTGCAATATTAGCAGTTTGCCTCCTGGTCTCATCATATTTCTGCATGTCTTAGGTATATAAAAACGTATTTTCCAAACTAAACGTTATTGGTTCGGACTGTTTATATAAACTTTAAATTCGTCCTATTTTAAAATATGGATATGCAGTTTTGTTCTCTATTTTAGTGCATAATGGCAATTTTATTGAATCAGTTTCATCTTACTGCAACCAAATGCAGTTGATCATACAAAACATGCATCATATTTGATCCTCCTTGTCGAAGGTACAGGAATTAACAGAAGCAATTTTAATTAATAGAACATATCTCCAGAAGCGACACCACAAGCTATATAGGCCAAAATTATTACAAAAGAAGTCACTACAGTTCAGCTGACGATGACGTATGCAATAATGCTTTCATTGTGTTCGCTTTTGGATATGAGTAAAACTTATTCATGATGATGACAACACATTTAATGTAATAATTAATAATTACAAAAGCCTAAATATTTTCAAAGATCAATATAGTCAACACTTACCACATCAATCTTTTTATCTAAATTATTTCAGTTCAACGGCATTGCAGATTAAACTGAAGGATTCTGTTGAAAAAATTTAAATAATTCTTTAATTAATTTCATAGAAATGCGGTTTCACCCCAGCAGAAAAATTAATTTAGCACGCAAAACTGAATCTGGCGTATCTCATCAGACTGCTGATGAATTAAAATTAAATCTAACTAGACATGTACTTCATCTTGGTCTCAGAGAAGCGGTAATTAGTAGCTGGAATTTACAAAACTTCAAGACAAGCGAATAATTAATATGAGGGGCTAAATTATAAGAATTTAGGTAAGGTACTTTCAACAGGGTTCTCAGCAATTTTTCAAAATCAAATTCCCTGACATTTCCAGGTTTTCCCTGACAAAGAGCATACAAAATTCATATTTTTAAAAACAAACTAAAATAAAAACAAGTCAAATGATAATGCATAAATGAGCCCATTCGCTGACAAATACGTAAATATTTAATTTTATAAAAAATATGTATTTCAGTCATTGAACATATTGTATTATGTTAAATATTAACAAATATAAATATTTAATAAGAGATCTAATAGAAATATGTATAAACAGACACAACAAAAACCGATAAAAATAGATTTCACTACTGAGCAGACAGTTGTAAGCTGTTTTTTACGATGAAATGTATTCAAATCGGTTCAAAACACTACATTTTCGCATTGAAACAGTGACGTACGTCACACAGGTTGCTTTTTAAACCGTGTTACGTCCACTGAATCTGGTTTGAACTCTTTGGATGCTTTGCTATTGGTCTATGTAGCAGTTGCCTAAAAAGTAGAGATTCCAAAATCGGTGATTTAAATTTTCAGATTTTATGTTTAAAATGGTTGATATTTTTATACTTCTTATTCTTGTTTATTTAATAAGGAATTGGTTGTGGATTATTGTATGTACCTCTGCAAATTTTAACGTATTCTTAGACATCTTAAATTACATTACAAAAGCATCTTGTCACTCATACGAACATGTACGTAACTATTTGTTTTTGTTCAAAATCAAAAAGTGTGAGTGTGATGTTAAAGAGAGACAAATTTTGATGACATTACGTTTTGATACTATACATTTTCTTGGTGCATTACATAAGTAATGTCACCATTGAATACGTTTTGAAATAGTCGATGAATATGGTTCCTCAAAAAACAGCTATACACTCCAGATATATCAGTTTCTTTCTATCAATCTGCGGGTGCGTGTGATTGAAGCAAACAGAAATAGGCAACTGGGTGCGTTCATTAAATAAATAATTTTGACACGGCATGGCAGCGTTCACAAATTTTCCCTGACGACAATAAAAATTCCCTGATTTTTGACAATTATTGGTACTTTCCCTGACGTTTCCCTGACAAAGTTCAAATTACCTGACATTTCCAGGTTTTCAGGTTTTCCTGACGCTGAGAACCCTGTTCAAATAGTGAATTATACAAAAAATTAGAAATTAAAAATTTTTCAGCAAATTTACATTGCAAAGTAAATCAAAACATCTTGTTGAAACATAAGGTGGAACTTTATCGGTATCCCTTAGACTGGAATTATCCAATTAGTGAGAAAGTAACCTGTCTGTTAAATATATGTCTCATAAAAAATTAAGTGCATTAGACAGTGACAAATATAGATTTATCTGATCAGTAAATTTACCAGACAGTTGGATAATACAGGCCTTATACCCAGTCTACACGAGGCTTTTTGAAGCTAGAATAGCGGGCTTGGTACAATGCTAATGCGATTTACACGATGCTGGCAATTGCAAGTCAAAGCCAGTATCATTTTAGTCTACCGTAGAGAAAAATTACGCAAAACAAAACAATTATTGGACTGAAACTTTTACTTGGGAAATTGTGTCAAGCTGCATTGCATCAATTACTAAAAGAATTGCTAGAAAACGTATTTCTTTATAACGATGAATCACACATCTATTTGTCTTCACAAAATGAAATACGAGTAGTTTCATTACCAAAACATTTTTACGATACAAAGCTCTGAAACGTGTATATTTCCAGAAAATACAAAACAGCGCGTCTTAACCATATAGTAACCGATCATGTACTAGCTTCACCGTTTACACAAAGCCAATACGCGAAATCATTATAGCAAATTTGGTGATGGGGGCTGCTATTAGCATAAATAATAAAACCCCATCCTATTGAAACCATTCTGGAGTAGCTTGCTATCCTAGCTTGACAAACTAGCCTCGTGTAGACCGGACATCATTTAGCTTAACCACAAAGTATAAACTAGCTTACTACCTTTATTTTCATTTGAGTTGTAGAAACAGTTTTCAACTATAACTGCAGCTAAAGGTCGGTTTAAGCTTAATCCGCAAATAAACTGCTGTTGTGCAACCGGACTTTATGCCCAGTCTACACGAAGCTAGTTAGGAAAACAAGTTAGTGCTACTAAGCTGGCAACTCCAGTTTCATGTAAACGGAACTAGCTTAGTTATTAAATTAATATGCTAGTGAAGAAACGAGTAAGCTATGATCTAAGCCAGGATACTTTCAATAGGATGTGGTTCTATTATTTATGCTAGTAGCGCCTCCCACCACCAAATTTACTATCCTGATTGTGTATTGGCTTCGTGTGAACTATGACGTTATTACATGATCGGCTAGTATATGATGAAGATGCATCGTATTTTCTGCATATATACACGCTTCAAAAATGCCTAAATTATATAATGAAATTAATTTTAATTGGAATGTCATTATTCCCTGTTATAAAGACAAACATGCATGATTCACCGTTACAAAGAAAAACGTTTTTCTAGCAATTATTCTAATAGTTGATCTAATGCAACTTGACATAGTTTCCCAAACAAATATTTTTGCCTAAAACTGCGTTTCTTTTGTTCATTTTTTCCATGGTAAACTACAGTGATACTGGTTTTGAGGCTTTGACTTAAAGTTTTTGGCATAGTGTGTGCCGCTCTAGCATTATACCAAGCCAGGGTAGTAAGCCAGAATAGAATGTCAACTAGCCTTGTGTAAACCAGGCATTAGGGTACGTAAATACATAAATAAAGTTTATAATTTAAAATTTAATAAAATTTTGACTCATTTTCAGACTGAAAGATAAAAAGGTAAAATTTATTGACAGTAGGACATTGAAATTCTTATTTTCATTATTGTAACAACATAATATATGAAAAAAATTTTTGACAGATGACATAGACGCAGTTGAGTTAAATACCAAGTATATAAGTTACTTACACTGATGATTTGAAATATGAAGAGGCTTACCTGAAACAAAAAGAAAAAGTTATTTTATACAAAAACTTTAAAGAATTTTTTTTAATACAGATTGAATTCGACAATTTTAATTTCTTTGTTGTTTGTATTCTTGTCGGTATTCTTTAACATGTCACCGATCTGCTGGTAGATTTGATACTAGATAAATTTAAAATCTACAAAAATCATAACATACCCTGAACAGTTTTTCCACCACGCTTTTGCTTTGATACATGAAACGAGTTTAGATACATTTTGTCACGTTACCGCTCTTCCGAAATTGATGACAAATTACTTTAGGGAGAATAGTAAGGGTGTGACAAAATGGAAGTAAAATCAATCATGTTTAACCTTGTTCCACTGACTTGTTCATCTTCTAACTCAATGATAGCTTTCATTCCCATCATACACTACGAATTTAAATAATACTCGATAATACCTTTATATGTTCAATTTTACTTATAATGTTTATTATAAAAGGTAATAAAAAAAAACTAAGTAAATACATATAAATAATATATAATAAATGAGAAAGTATATAACAACTAATGATAAAATATTTAAATAGTAATAGTACATAGCAAACAGTATACAGATGTTTCTACAATCAAAACATAAGTAACAATGCGCATATACAATATTTTGTTCGCCATATCAAAGATATAATAAATCCATCCTTTATGTGATCAATTAAATTTTACGATACGGTTCAGCGTGAATAAAACTTTATGTTGGCAATTTAATCCATATTTTCGCATTCACAAAAGACAAACTTCATCGTTCTGTCAATAAAACCAGAAATATGGACATATAACAGTTCATTAAAAGATTTAATCGATGTCATACAATGGACAATTATTACTGATTTTTCCGGCATTAAATTATGATAATTAATACAGTGTACAGGATGTCTGGAATATGACTGACAATACTGACAAAGTTTCTATGTATATCTGGTCAAAAGCAACAAAAAAACTGTTGATGAAGAAAATGTTTAAAGCAGTAGTTTTCTTATTTATAGTACAATTACGACAAAACGTAAAACTATATGACGAACTTGGAAGACGACGTACAAGTAAGACTAAGCAAAAACCCTTTATTAGATTTTGCCTTCTGAAATCAATATTTTGAAGTAAAATGTCACCACCTGTCCCAAACACACCTAAAATTTAAAGATTAGTGTTGCGAACATTGTATTATAAAACTCTACAATTTATACCATTCACAATTTGTTATGTGTTACATAATATTTAATAATAATACTGAGTCAGTTACGCTACCAATAAGGACACAACAATTTACATTTGTTGTTTCAGTATTATCGAATAGCTTATTTTTAACATCAATTTAAGACAATAATTCCTAAGCTACCATTAAAAGCAAATTCTTCAAAATGTAGGATAATAATAGAGAGGCAATCCTACATCTTTTCCCCTTGCCAGTCACTTGTATCATGGAAAGTACAAATTACACAGGGCGATTCAGAACTAATCTAAAAAAATTTGGGAATAGATGCGTCATGAAAAATGGAGTCAATATCGAAAAAAAATTATAAAATCATTTGGACTTCTTTTTGTGGAGATATTTAAAAAATGAAGTGTATCGCACCAAAGTGGATACATATTGATGATTTACGCAAACGTAGCATAGTTGTTGCCCAGTGGCGTAGCTAGGCGTGGGCGAAGCAGCCCCTCGCCCACGGCCTCGCACTTAAAGGGGCCTCGCGAGAGGCTCCCTTGGGGGTGATTCAAAATCGAACGCCATGAACTCTAAATAGTACCAATTGCACTCTAAAAAACCTTACTAAGAATAAGCTTTACCGAGGCTTTACCACACATACTATAATTAATTTGCAAACCCTGATGCATGTACTTTCTTATCGACGTATTTTTCAGTATTGAAGAGGTTACAACAAATATTTATTTTTAGCATTTAAACACCTCATAATTATGAAATTTTGTAAACAAACTTTCTGATTTTTCACCATTATTTCCTTGAAAATATACAGGGCGACATTGGTAAAATTACAATGCATAGAATCACGCGATAGAGGACGAAAAAATAATAAAAAAGTTATATACAATAATGTCCGATCGCCTTTTTTTAAGATACAGCATTCAAAAATGTTTTGTATGTACGAAAATATTTTAACCAAAATTGATGCACACTGTGACATTGCATGTAGCTACTATGTGTCACAATATTCAGTTCATTCAGCATCCAATGGTAAGAAGGACCTCGCTGATGCGACTTCGCCCACGTCTAGATTAGTCCACGCTACGCCACTGTTGTTGCCAATAACCATTCAAAACGTACAAGAAGCAGGAACATTTGTGTTAGTTTGTGAAAACTGAGTAAGACGGGCCCAAAATTTGGTTGTAACATCAGGTACCTCAAACTATTTTATTAATTAAAACCACAAATTGAATTAATAACAATAGCAATTATTGGTTTTTGATTATCCGAAATAAACTTACATCCACAAAAGGTGCAGAAGATCATAAGAATATGTAAAATTTATTATAAAATGAAAACCTACATATAAAATTGAAAGAAATATAGATATCTAAACGTATTTGAATACTATAAACCTGTCGAAGTGTGTTTATTTTTGCAATTAACGTCAATCCTCACAAATAACAATTAATTGCTGTGCACGTATTATAATGGGCAAAAATAGAACCTTACGTAATTGTGAAATTATTACGCGGTAGCCGTTGTTGCGCGTTTTGTTTCAAAATGCATTATTTCTTTGTATGTGGAACAGACATAAACATTTCAAGACAGACACCTATAAGGTCAGTTCTAGTCGTAAAAAGGAACGCGTTCTAAAAGTGACACATCGGAATGCCTTCTGCGATAATATGCGAGTCGCCGCACTTATATCACATTACCCACATTACTTATGTTTGTTTATACTGGGTGACCATAAATTTGGTATTTTTAATTCACTGTTCTATTCCAGTGCCTCACAACATACAAAATGCACCAGGACCCGATTTAGCTCTCTCCGTCCTGGACAAAAATGATTTTTGCCGTCCCTCACACAGTGTCAAGAATAACTTAGACCTACGTGCTCAAACTGCTTTTGTTATAAAGTGAATTACATACATTTATTAACTGTATGGTAAAGGTATCAGAAAATATAAAGTAACGATCGAGCATCTCTATTTAATCACAATGTCTGCAACCGTTGAGTGAAAAATTATAAATAGAGGCGCAACCTTATGGCGAAATGCGTATCCACTTTTGGGCCCGAGATAGTATTAGGTAATAACAGCTCTTAGGTTCTAAGATTCGTCAATTTATCGACAACTTATTGTTCACAGAGGTTTTCTTTGCTTGTTAAACCATTGAATCACACAGAACACTCAAAATTTACTATCGTTAACAACTAACAGTTCTCGACAGACGGACAAATCTCGGGCCCAATAAAACCCCTACTGTAAAACACGGTATAACATAACGGAACGTCAAACATGAAGCCTTTATTTCTTGCCCGACTTTAAAAACATCTTACCTTATAGATATTTTCTATTAGGACCTTTGTTTTCAAGATACAGGGTGTTAAACTTGTGGATCGAATACGCATTTCTCACTCAACGCTGCAATTCGATTGTTATGTAATGTATTACTCAACATTATTTTACACGTTTTACTGCACTGTTTGAAAGGAACAGTTATTGAGGTGAAAATGTTATAGTGATTTGTATAGCTCAGTGAATTTTACGTGTCAATTGATTATTTACAATATTATCATAATTAAAATAAAAGACGTTTTTTGAAATTTCATGGTTTTTAATGATGAAACTAGTGGCCAAAAGCACTAAAATCTTCGTAACTTTTTATAATTGTCTTCATTTTGACTATTCAATATTAGGACAAGTAGTTAAATGACAAGTAATTGAGCGATTTCTATGAAACAGTGGATATTATAACTCTATAAAGAATTTGTCATAATAGAATCGTATCGTAATGGTAAATAATACATGAGGGCATTTAAAGTTTTGTATTTTTCATATTTCCAAAACATTTCAATAAAATGGATGAGATACAAGATACAGATTCATTCATTTTCGAGTTAAAAGTCATAGTTTCTTTTGTTTTGATAACATTTATTTACTTTTCTTCTAAATGCGTCACTTCATTTGAATTTTTCCAGTGGCTTATAGCTAGCATGTTTATTCTTCTGTTGTTCTGTTTTCCTATTGTTATTGTTATATTACTATTTTTGTTGAACAACTGATAATATCATTACATAATAACTGTATTAGTATATAATACAGCTATTTGCTCTTAAAAGTAAAATTGTCTCCAAGAATCTTTTAATATAATAGGTTTAATAACCTACATCTAAGAAACAATAATATTTTTTATAGCCTTGTCATAAATTTATAAAATTTTCTGTTTCTGACAACAAAATAATGGTACCTGCCGCTATAATAAAATAAATTTGTATTTCCTTGATTTTTTTCTTCAAATTCCTTACTCCTTCCATCTTTTGCATATCTTCCAATACTTGGTTTTTCCATCTAGATCTTGGTCTTCTTGTCGGTCTAGTCTCCATTGGCGTCCGTTAATTATCTTTCTTATGAGTTCGTCCTGTTCCCTCCTCTGTGTGTAACCGAATCATCGCAGCCTTTGGGCTTTTATATATTTAACTATGTCTTCCGTTTAATATATTGCTTATTTCATGGTTCATTAGTGGTCTGTATTCTCCCTGTATCCTTTTCGGACCTAGTATTTTTCTTACTATTTTCTTCTCTAGTCTTCTTAACTTTTCTTCATCCTTGGTGGGAAAACACGTTGTGTCTGACTGTTATTACTCGTCTAATAGCTGCTTTATATAGATAGATATAATTACAGATACTACATTGAAATTCACTGTTTTACTTTTTCTTTATTGGTTTTTTATGGATGTGAATTGTCTCGTTCTATCAATTTTGCCGCTCCCCAATGTTCACCGTTTTGGACAGTTGCCCTAATTACCCCTACTAGATCGGGTGGCGAGTACAAACAGTGCAATATAATTACACCAAACATTTATTCGTATCCATCAACGAAATTGTATATAAAAACTGTATAATATTTAAAGTCTCTTAATGTGGATCACTTTACAAACCATTTCTAGACCCGATAAATCCAATGTATTACACCATTCACAGAGCAAATCCTACGGCCTGATCGATTGGATTTAAGACAGAAATAACTCATACATCAAACTACTACCTACGACAGGAAATTGAATTTCCATTTTAATCCCATTTGTCAAATACATTTCAGCGAACGTTACGCCATTCAGACTTAAGATAGAAATAAGCGAGCGCTAGGCAGAGAATCATCACCACTTTCCTTTAGGCAGTGCTTTGGATGGCGGATTATCTGAGATTAATTTCGAAAGGGCAGTAAAACAGGCCATAAACCTGCCCGATACTTTTATATTGGCGAGGGGTTGCTGAAATCTTCCATTTTACTCTCTCGTCACATAATTCTGAGTAATTTACTTTTTTTTGTCATCAGAGGTCAAATATACAGGATACGATGTGTGTAATCTATACAATTCAAAACACAGCTTCCTGACGATATTTGTAATAAAACAATCATATATGAAAAATTCTTTCTGAGTGTATTTTTTGTAAATTAAAGTTCATTTAGTTAATGAAAATGAAGGCCTACCCTGTGTTATTTATTGAATACCTCGGAAACGTTTTTATGCAACCTTATGTAGGTCAGTATAATCTAATACTAAAACATTGTCACAAAAAATTTGCAGTCAGCTGATTTTATATTGCATTATTAGTTAGATTAGCATTCACTTAATAACAAAGCACCTCAAAAAAAAAAAAACTTGTGTGTCCGACGGGCTAGACCTATATGTTTGTTATGTCAATTTTGTCCCAACGCCCTAGGTTCAAGGTCATTCCAAAATCAAAGAGAAAGATAGACATGCAAATGGATCAGACTGTCGTACATTTGTGTTTCTGTGGGCCCTCAATCCGAATCTGGAGTCTATTTAACCTTATTGCCCTAGGTTCAAGGTCATTCCAAGGTCAAAGTGAAATAAATATATGCAAGTACTAGACGATCGTACATTTATGTGTTTGAGGTTGCTTGATCTGAATCTAGGATTCATTTAATCCCATCAGATCAGGATCAAGGTTAAATATAATGACAGATATGCAAGTGAACGAGACCATCATAGATTTATGGAGTCGCTGGATCTGAATCGGTGATTGATTTAACTCAGCGACGCCAAAAACATAAATATATGACAGTCTGGTCTTTCATATCTATCTTTCGCTTTGGCCTTGAAATGACCTTGAACCTAAGGCGATATTTGGATTCAACGTACGAAAATATTTAGTCTAATCCGTCGGACAAACCACTTTTTTGTGGTGCTGTGTAATTAAAGACCGAGTATCGACTTTAATTCACCCACTGTTTTAGGATGAGGTTCCAGACAAAATATTTTATTTTATAATTCTAATAGTATCAGTTTGCTTTTACAATACAAATGAGTAGTGATAATTTTTCGATGTATAATTGAAATTTAGTTTAGATGAAAAAAAAAACAAAAAAATCTTTTTCGTATAAAATATTTCTATTACAAATATCATCAGGAAGCTGTAGCTTAATTTTTATACATTATATGTAATTATCAGTTGTTAATATTCTTAACGTAATTTTGTTCCTGTAATTTATGTTTTACTTGTTGAAATAAAACGTTATTATTATTTTGGGAAGCAAAAGCAACTTCAGAAATGTTATGAATAAATATGAATTTTTTTAAACTTCAACTTGGTTCATTAAAAAGTTTTTAACTCAAAATACCCAAGCATAACCTCCTTAGGTTATGACATAAACTAGAAAGTATTCTCGATGTATATTTAAATAAAATCTGCAATCTTTTAGATGCCAATTTGATAGAATACAAAATAATGTATACAACATTGGATAAATGTGGAATTTTCATTTTGTGTTACAAATACGACTGACCATATACAGGGTGGTAGCAAGCATATAATTCCTTTGGAATTCTTTGACTTCTCCATGTTTTATATGACTGTCCTAAGCAACATTCAATTAGTTTTCATTAATTAGCGAAGACGAACAATATCATTTCAATCAGATTTTTTAATCCTAGCGACACCATTTCCTGTTTTTTGGTGTCCTTCCCAATTAATATTTTTTAATTGACGCACCGCCTGCTATCAGCCAACCACTTTGACTCACCCTGTGTGATAACACGAAAATATTTCAGACTTGTCCATTGTGGCATTCCTAAGCGATGTTTTGATTTCAGTTCGTATAAAAAACACACAAAAATTCCACCGTACGATAATTATCCGGTGCCAACGACACTTTGGAATGCAGGGGAAAATTAACATTCCAAATGTCATTGAAGAGCGGAGCTAGCCGGTGTTTAATAAACCGTGAATATCAATCAAATTAGAGCAGCCTGTTTCCATACGAATGTATGAAAATAACGCGCTCGATGATGATGCACGTTCGAATCCAAGGAAAGGTCGCGCAGTGATATTTACTACGTTTCTATAGCAAGTTCATAAAAAAATGGCTAATTTCGCATCGTGATATCTTTGATTTTTTATTTGACTTGACTAAATAGCATAGTAAAATTTGATATAGAAAGGGCAAAACATTTGCAAATACAATTTTTATTAATTTTCCGAGGAAACTGATTAGTAGAAAAATTGTAGTTATAGAATGTATTGATTGATTGAAATATAATAATAATATCTCTACTCCTCGTTCTAATCGCGAGGATTAGCTGGGATAAGTTGGGACACTTGTGCGGAAGAGAGGGCGGCATATCATTATTATTATTAAGCATTTGCGCCCAAGAACGACTCAGTTGGTAGGCCCTAATCACCATTCAATGCAGGAATGAGGAAACCTGGAATACCTCATTAATTAGGGGGATGGTCAAACACCAACCGATATCAATCACATTGATCCAAGCCAACGTTCTGCCACCTTAACGTACCTGCAGAAAGAGTGCCAATTCTCTCCACAAATATAGCTGATCTACCAGCGGTAGTATTAGAATCTGCAAAGACGATTCAATTACTGACGTCTTAAATATTGCGCACATTATGCCTGCACGGACCAGCACAGCGTGGACCTGCAAAGCTGCACGACTTCTCATTTGTCCAGCACGGACTAGCGACTCTTTTTTCAGGTTATGCGTGTAGTAGACGTTTTGAATTTTTAAGTAGTTGACTGTACCTAGGAAGAAATTTTTATTTTAGCGATCCCGGAAACTGAGAAAGTTTTGGTTTCACACTATCAACAAAAAGAGAAAGTTGTGTGGTGAAATTTATCATTTATTTCTTCTTCTTCTCTTCAGTATTTCCGAATGTCACAAAAAAATGTTTTTCGAGCTCTTGGATCATCCTCGCCTGCAACTCCAAAAACCAGGATTTCGCAGAGCAGTGTTATCTGACGAAAGGCTTGCAGTTGGTTTAACGTAAGTAAATAGAGGTTGTTTATAAGCGAGGGTGTCCGACAGATCAGCGACACATCCACAACTTAACTGGACGAATATTGCTAACAGTCTGAGACCAATCCCTGACTTTTGTGGGAAAATACCTTACGTAGGACTAGGCGGACATACCGACGCGACCTGCACTGACGATCGTTGCAGATGACGGTCCATGCAGGTGCAGGTCTAGTGTGCGATGCCTGAAGTTGGAGTTATGTAACTACGGAACCAGTAGTCGAAATAATAAAAAAGAACATGGGACATTTGTACCTTAAAAGATCTTTCAATCTACAGGGTTTTAAGGATAAGTTTGACCAAACATCACCGACATTCTATTAATGAAAATAATTGTTTGTTATATAACAATTTTTTATTCAAAGCGTAATAAGGCAAGTAATTGTTTCTTTTTTTATCTATGAGTTAACTGCAAGAAAAGAAAATTACGTGACAGTTAACTATGATTTAGTCATGAAAAATTACAATTGTCCACCAACGATACTTAACTGCTTACTTACTTAATTTATCTCTGTTTGCTAATTTCACAATTAATTCACATTAATTTTTAAGAGATTTCATAAGAATGCTTCTTTTTTTGTCAAAAATTGATCGGAAATTCTAAAATTATCTTGAAATATTGGAAAATATTAAACTTTATTATTAGACGTTAAATTGATGCGTGGATAAATAATTCATGTTAGAAAAATATCACGGCTCAAATATCGTCAAATAATATTTTCCTGTATTTAAGTTATAGATAAAAAAGAAAAAACAAATATAAAATTGTTTCTGCACTCTTAACTCCCTTATTAAGCTTTGACTCAAGCATTATTATATAACAAACCCCAATTATTTTCATTGATAGAATGTTTCAGTGAAGTTTGGCCAAACTTATAGTTAACACCCTGTATAAAATTCCAATATACATCGTCATCACAAGACCTTTTTTCGTAGACTAAATATTATAGTCACATATATGAACAGTCTACAAATATCTATTGGTCTTCTTATACTCTAGCTAATAACAGATCCTATCGATGACCTATAGGTGAATAAAATCCATTTGCAAACCTTAAAATGTGTTTTATAAATCTCTTACTTGTACATTTATTTTCCAATCATATAGTTCTGAATGCCATTACAAATCGAAGACAGTATTTAATTCAGAACGTTCTGTCTTTTTTAGCATTAATATTGTCGGTAAATGAGAGTCTGAGGTCAAATGTAACTCCTGGATCATTTGATCTTGGAACTTAAAACAGGAATGCCACAGTCTAAAAAAATAAAACATTGCATTTTTATATGTATAAGTTGAGATGGCTCAAGTTGCACCATTCACTAATTCGTCTCAAGTAAGGTAAGATACTGATCTGTAGATTTTCATATCCTCCGCATGTAGTAGATAGTTATGAAGACGAAAAGATATATCGAGAAAAATGTGTTAAATAACAAAGGACCCAAAACTGAGCTCTGAAGATTCCCAGATAATACACTAAATCATATAACTTATATCCTTGACATTGAACAAATTGTAGTCTATCGTAAAGGTAAGACTTATATAGTTGATACAATTTACCAGAAACATTTATACCATCAAATTTGTCAAGAAAATTTCCTGGTAAATATATATATATATCGACCTTCTATAAGACTTCAAAGAAGGAAGTGAACCAGTTTTTGATCTACAAAGTACTCAAAAAACGTTGAAGATATAAAACTCAAATTCCGTTTTATAACAAGTTGTGTTAAATTTTAACAAACGCCCTGTATTTATTCTTTTATATAACCTTTTCCTCGCGGAAATGAAATACAATATTGTACACTTAAGTCGTAAATATCTGTACAGATAGCATTTAAATGCAAGGTAGATAGGAAGTCGAGGTTATGTAACAAATGAAACGAGAATGACCTGAGGAAATGACAAAGCACAAGGAGTCAAAACAGGAACGCGGTGTCTGTCAGCATTTTACGATACGAATAATTTAATATGTATAGAGTTATATTGCAAACTTACAGTATCTCACTCTGAGATGTGTTATAATTTAAGCAAGTTAATCTAAATTCTTCTTTGTTACACATAATGTTGTTTGCATGAAGAAATCAAATATTATACAAATGTACAAGGTATGTATAGCAAATAGTTACTAATGATCAAAGTTTCTACTAATTCACATGGAACTAATATATCTCGACATCGATCCTATTCTTTGACTTGCAACTAGGCTAAATGCAATTTAAAATAGACCACTGTTCTGTACCTAAAAAACTTCAATAGTAGCGGAGATGATCTGTTGAAAACTTGTCCTGAATTTCGGCAAGGTGTTAACTACAGCTTATTTCAGTTAAAATTTCAACTGTTCCAAAAATATGACACTAATAGTGTTATTTTGGATAAATTTAGGTTATTATCACATTTAGATAGGTACCTAATAAAATAGATACCTACTAGTCGTAGTCCATCTACAATTGATTTGAGTTATTATGCTGTGACCTAGGTAAATGGTCGCTGCCAGTAACGCAATTAATGTGCATATCCCTAGCTTTACTTTAGAAACTCTTTGAATTACCTTGCTGCTCTCGGGCGACGCTTGGACGCGACTTGACAAATCGCGGTAAAGCTTTTGCGGAGTCACAAAACGTTTGGAAGCATGAGATGCGACCAGTTGCAAAAATGGCTACGGAACATCTCGGATGACCACCGTTATCCGAGTGTTTTCAATCGTAGCAGCCTTAATGTCAACAATAGGAAACAAAATCAATATATGAGCGGGTCTGGGAGTCCATATCCATAGAGCCTAGCCCGAGAACAACAAGGGCAGATCAAAGAATCTCAGCTAGAACTAGGGATATGCGCTTTAATCTGAGGACAAATTATTCTGTAAAAGTTCAGTTGCATATCAAATTCTTATAATTAATTCATCACGTATACACCTCCGTTGCATAAACTAGTTCGTGCATGCGTCTCCATTCGTGAAAATCTAAGGGCGTTAGAGCGGGGCTCCTGGCTGGACATAATATCCGCCCTCCTCTTCCAATACTCTGACTGGGAACCACTGATCTAGCAACTCTCAGGCGGTTCTACAATAGCATGCGGGGCATTTATCATGTTGGAATATCATCAAGTGCCTATTTAGTAAAGGCACATCCAATAAATCAAATACACCTATGAGCTAACATACATTTCTTTATCAATAAAACCTTCCTCCACATCGCTCTGGTCACTGTTTCGCCTGACCTGTTAAAGGAGAATGATCCCAAGGAGTTCTAAAAACATCTGTTCCTCCATATTTCATTTCATATCATCATTAAGAGATTCCTGGAATCTAAAATAGTGGAGAGTGTAGCTTAAAAGGACTCATGTATCTATGTCCCATTAGAACATCAATACACCTGAGCCGCTAACCAACCTATTAAAGAGAGAAAGGTGGTAACGTCGCTTAGGATCTCTTTAATGTAGGAAATAGAAGACCATCGCTCTTCCATCACGGATTCTCTTATTGAAGAGATGGCAAGGCACTCACAAACTGCATGGAATACTGTTCGCAACGAAAGTTCGCAATGCGATGTTTTACACTTTCTCACATAGTTAAGGTATTTCTTTAGCCAACAATATCCAGTTTGAATACCTGTTACCAGGCGAAGATTGGTCCTAGACATGGCCAGGTACTGTTTGGCTGTATCCTTGCCTGGTATTCTAATAACTCCTTAGCAAATTGACAGCTTGTTTGTTTCATCCCACCGTTTCCTAAACTCATTGTGGGTTTCAACAAATGCTGACAATGCAACCATGCTGGAGAAACCAGGTCCAAAAATATTGAAACCCGATGCATCCCTGACTAAATTGTCACCTTCATTATTGCCATTGCTCCTCTTCGTATCCCTTATCCAAGCATACAGATATGCTGTTGTCAGCTGAGGCCACTACCAGCATCTCGTGGCATTTCCATGCTGATCTAGTTCTTATCTTATGCTTACGTTAAGATCAGTAGTGATTCTCTACTATCTATCTAATAGTTTTGGCCGTTGTATACATACGGGCAATTTTTTAGCGGCTATGGTTACGCCTGCTAATTCCGATTGTATTACGGTACCTATGTCTATCCATTGTTCCCTGATATGGGATATGTAGGGATCTAGAATAGATCCCACATCCTGCACCTTCTTCCCTTTTTGATTTGTCTGTGAGGATTGCATCCTTACTAGCGGTCTCCCCCTCATCATTCCTGATGAGTACTATGTAGGGCCTGTCAAGCACAACATTGGAAAAAGTATCTTTCTGATGACTCTATTCCACAGGCGATCCTTTGTACCTGGCTGAGGGTTGAGCTTATGTTAAGCGTTGTCTTTTGAACTTTCGACCACCAGTGGTCTCACAATGGCAGTGTATAACTGCATGACCACTTTTGGTTTCATTTCCTAGGTTTTCCCAATGATCCTGTGGCACTTCTCATATGTACGTCTTCTTTCCAAATGAAGATTGCATTAAGTGGGACTCCAAGATATTCCGCATCCGATGCTAGATACACATCCAAGAGTTGGTGCCTTCCTCCTGAAGAGGACCATTTCTGTCTTTCTCGAATTGACGAATAGCGCATGGTCCTCACACCACCTTTCAATGTCATTAAGATATAAAAAACACTAACAAGGAAAAATGAAACAACGAGAAAGAATATCTATTTTTTGAGATTTTTCATAGTACTTGGCGATTTGGATCAAGATATTTAGAGTTAAATCAATTTGTAGTCGCCAAAGAATCGCAGCCGCATGCCTCACCCTATTCGACAGCGTAACTATATCGAATCCAAATAAGAAATGACGCACCTGTACAGACAGGATATACCTTTTAACCAATTTCCTGAAAGGTGGCCCGACAGGACACGCCCGGCTGCAGCTCGCGATAAGGCCCATTTTCTCAAGTTCAAACATCACGACAATCCATCAGACGTCATCGCCGGATTCATTAGTTACCGAAACTGACCCTGTTTCGTATTTTTAAAGGTTTATTTAGTGAACAGGGCGTTAGCATTCCGTCGGGTCGGCTTTGAAATGCACGCAATCCTCTCTTTGCGCCGATTTCTTTCGGTGGAATCCTCTTCGAAAACAGCGTTGACAATATATTTACGACGGAGACTCGATATTTCTGTGCTGTTTGCTAACAAAGTAATATATCGCGGCGAACGCATAGCTGCGAATACAGGGTGGTTATTCTGCTATACTTAAAAACTACTACACTGAAAAAAGGTGTATGTGAGTATATAGTAATTTAGCCAAAAAATGAGATATTACCGCAGTTATATTACTGTACAAATAAAAAAAAATACTTAAAAAATAGTAAAAACGCATTTTTTTGTATATTTACTTTTTTATAAATTGTCAGTAAATAATACATTCCTTTAATAAATAACCATTGTATTTATTGCATATTTGTAAATTATCGATAAAAAACGTGAAATTACGTGTGTATTTACGAAACACGTGAACGAATAGACGTTAGAGTTATTACCACATGATGTGCATATGCTGATAAAAATTGTTAGCGATATTACACTGTGAATTGTTGTTCACTTATTGCCTAGATCGCCAGAATGTAATGTTACAATTATTTGAAAGATTACTACCTACTAACAAATATGTATTCTTTCAGAGTACCGTGGCTTTGTACACATGAAATGTGTAATTTTACATGAAAGATGTAGTTGTAATTCTTCGATACTGTACTGTATTAACATAGAGATTAATATATGATGTGAATAAGGTGTAAATTTAACATCATTTTTATCAGTGTAGATCTGTCTCGTCTAGCAATTGTTGCTAGACAAGAATTGGTTGGATGTTCAAGTTGGTAAAAATTTTGTATGACTATTGTAGAAGGGCAGTGGTGTATACTTATACTTTGAGAAGTAGGAAATTATTCAGTGCCACAACTTCAACGAATCTCTCCAAATGACCTTTACGTTTTACTTTATTTTTAACCTCGAATATGCTAAACGGGCGTGCTATGTTCTATAATTTGTACAAAGGTATTTTTTTAAATACGCCCAGTTCACAAAAAACAGTTATAAACTTAAATGGCATGCACAGACAAGATATAATATGTAGGAGTTTTTAAAAATTAGTTAATTGGTTCAACTAAATATTAAGTGAAGGTTATACTGTCCTTTTAATTTTATGCTTAATAATAAACGATATTAATATACTTAGTAGACACGTCACTATTTAGTTCAGCAAACAATTTTAGTTGATAGTAATTTTGAATGATAAAGTTGTATCTAATAAATCAATAAATAATACTCTGTATATGCATAGCATATGCTTAGTTTATTTTTCATTTATTGGTAAGGTGTTTACTGATTTATATTATGTGTCAATTAGTTTTTACTTTGTATATTATATTACATTTTACAGTTATTTTCAAATATAAATATTATCTAATTCCGAAATAAACCCGTATAATATTATTTATTTGAGATGGAAAAATGCAACAATGCAGAATAATATCAAAATTTTATTGCCAATTTGGGTAAGTAGGTATTATAAAAAACGTTATATTGTATAATAAAAGAGATATTGTAAACGTACAAAAAATCACACTAAAATTTTACAAATTACTATAAAATCTCATAAAAAAATTACAAAAATTTGAATAATATACCAAAGCAATAAAAAATAAAATACAATAAAATTGTAAAACTACAACATTTTTATTTATTTATTTATTCACTGACATAATACAGACACTTCGGTCTAAATTTACAATTATGTCAAAACTTAATACATTAATAACAAACTATAAGTGCAGATTGATAACAGAAAAAAAAATGTAACTATTTACTAAAATAATTTAGAGTTAAGTATGTTAAACATATATTAAGAAAAGATGTTTAATTTAACGATATATTATAAAGGTGACTCAGATAGAATTTTTAAAAATCTTTTTTAATTTGTTTGATTTTATATCAAATATATTTATATGAATATCATGACAGACATAATTCACAGTCAAAGACATTTTTACTATAGGGGAGCTCTTTCGTAAATTAGTGCGATAACTCTCTTTAAAAACTATACTTCTTGGTCGAACTCCAGCAGCAATATAAAAAATTTAATCTGCATAATATTTCAGTTGAATTTACCTCTCCATTTATAACTTTAGCTATAAAACAAATGTTTCCGATCCGTCTTCTGATTGATAATTTAAAAATGTCAAATTCCTTCCTCATGTTTTCATAATCGTTGTAATTGAGATATCTATGAAATTTTCTCATACATAAATAAGACAAAAATTTATTTTGAACTGTCTATACATTGTGATCCAGTTACTGTTTCATGGTCCCATATTGGTGCGGCAAATTCCAGTCTGGATCTAACAAAGCTGAAATACAACATTTTTATAGTATTTATGGAAAACTCTTTTGTATGTCTCATAATGAAACCTAAGTTCTTGTAAGCCCTATGTACAATAGTATCAATATGTTCACTAAAATTTAGGTTTCTCTTAAAAATGACTCCTAGATCTTTCTTATTATATACTTTTTCTAAAGGTTGACCATTTATGTTGTAAGTGAATTCCTGAAAATGTGATCTCAAAGTATATACCATAGAAGTACATTTTTTTATATTTAAAAATAATTTATTAGCAAAGGTCCACTAATATACACGATCTAGATCTTGTTGCAGCAGCATAGCATCATCAGTATTCTGAATTTCTCTATATATTTTTATATCATCTGCATATAATAGACAATTAGAGTTTTTAATACACGTTGTTATATCATCAATAAAAATTAAAAAGAATAGAGGACCCAAATTACTTCCTTGAGGTATACCTGATTTTACCAAATATGATTCGGAAAGAACACCAGCATACTTTACTTGTTGAAACCGATTAGAAAGATATGAGACACAAAAAGTTATCAAATCTGACGAAAATCCCATTCCAGCTAATTTAAGTAAAAGAACGTCATGATTGATTCGATCGAATGCCTTTTCAAAATCAGTATATAATACATCGACCTGCCCTACCTTATCTAGAGTATCACTTACAAAGTCTGAAAAAACTATCAAATTAGTTAATATAGATTTCTTTGCCACGAATCCATGCTGAAATTCTGATATCTTATTAATTACATGATAATAGATTTTATTGTAAATTATTTGCTCAAAAACTTTTGCAACTGCTGATAACACTGAAATAGGTCTATAATAACGTCGCTTAATGAACCATTTTTATGAATAGGAGTAACAATAGATTTTTTCCATAGTGATGGGAACATTTTATTTGATAAAGACAAATTATAAATAATCAGTAATGGATACTCCAACAAAGTACCAATACCTTTTATTATGTATGCTGGGATACCGTCTGGCCTTGCTGACTTTTTGGGTTTTAATTTTTTTTATAGATTCTTTAATATCTTCTAGTGAAATCTTACCAATATTTAAAATGTCACCCATACTACTAGAACTAACTCTGTGTATATCATTTAAATTATACGTTGATTCTTCTCCAAATACAGAATGACTTTCATTATGAAAATCAATTTTCGTATTTTGACAGTGTAATTTAATAGACTGTATATAATTCCAGAAATTATTACTGCTCTGCTTAATACCAATTTCAATATCACTTATATATTTCTTTTTTGCCAGTTTTATGAGGTTTTGAGTGCTTTGCGTAACTCTTTAAATTTTTCTAAATGGTAAGGTGACCTACTTTTATATTTATAATGTACATTTTTGTTTTTAATTTTATTAATAATTTCAGAAGTAAACCAGACAGGATATCGTGCATTAGAATTTCGACATTTTATTCTAGGTACACACTGTTCAAACACCGTATAGAGACAATCATAAAAATAATCAACTGCAAGATTAACATCTTTAAAAATGTGTAATGGTTCCCAATTCGTTCTCTGTATTAACTGGTACATGAGGACAAAATTTGCTCTCCTAAAATCGAATTTGTTTTCTAGGATGTTATTATTTGGATTGTAATTTTCTTTATGTCCGCGATCAAATAAAAATTGTGAAATAACACAAAATACATACTTCAGTGCAGATTATAAAATTTTACTACGATTTTGAGAACGAAAACAGAGAGTTTTTCGAAACGTCAATAACACGGAAGTGCGCGCTTTTTTCAGTGTGAGATTTTTTGGTTAGGCAAACTTAGTTTCGAAAATAACCCTTGACTGTTCCGTTTGGCGCAAGGGCTTATTTAATTAATCTTTATTATTTTTTCAGAAGTGTGGCAAAACCCAACAAAACTAAAGAAAAACTAAAATTATGCCACAAATAAATAGCTTCAGAAAATATAAATTAGTTTCTTTTGCCCTAAATGTTTTACACAAAAAAAATATACAAAAATCACTTCTAATTACTTCTGTCTTATGGAATATAATCTCATACCAGCAACTAACTTGTGTGTAACTAATTTCTGCCAAAGACAAGAAGTAAATATCTGCACGTGTACCATTAGATTACTAGATTTAATAGAACAAATACGGATTGGACCTACAAGTAGGTATATGAATATGTTTTCATGAAATTAAAACTACTTTTGATCGCCAAAGTCTGTAAAGAGGCTATTGAATCACGCTGTATATAATACTGGCATTATTTTGACCTCATCTACTCATTCACGGTTTTTTTACGTCAACTTTAGGGACTGGCGCATTCGCCAAAAAATAGAATACGAATAATATTTCAAATATTAGTGTAAATCGAGGCCATTTATTCATCATAATTTTGTAGTAACCACCCCGTACGGCGGGCAAACGTGATTAATCTCGATAAAATTAAACAAGAAAATAATTTACGAAGTGTGAATGGGACCGAGACTGACTAAGCTGAACCGGGGCAAGTAGTGTACCCATTAATAAGGTTTAAGGAATGGTCCAGATCTATTTCGGATCCCACTAATACATAATGCGGTCTGGTCTCCGATTTAGATCAATCGGGTTGTAAAATTTCGTAATGCCAGCTGGTCGGAGTTGTCATTAAGCTAAACCGATATACATTGTCTGAAGGCGTCTGAAAATTCAATAAAAGTGCAGATAGAAATAATTTATTGCACAAAGTGATTTTAAAGATGAAACATTAACCTAAGCATAATTGGGGCATAATCCACAAAAATGACCAGAAAACGCGTCTGCGATCGGAATTACATCACGAATTACATGGTAATGTGATAAGGTTGATTCAAGTAAAAATGTTTGCTACTGTTTTAGAAAGGTATTTTAAGCTAATATACAGGGTGGTCGCGATGTAATGGGCCAAAATTCATGACTAGATTCCTGACGTGAAAATATTGCGATTTAGACAAACTCACCTTAGTCCAAAAGTTGATACTTACAGAGATACAGGGTGTTTAATGCAACATATTATATTAGTTTTTTCTTATTTATTTCATAATAAATGCTCATATCTAGATGAAATTTTGGTGTTAGGGGTTTTCGGAGGCGAGAGATTGAAATATATCCATAGTTTGCTTGTAGCTCATAGAGAGCGCCACCTGCGCTAGGTCGAATGCGTTGAAAACGACAGAACTTTTTTATCTTTCAAAAATCTAATTCTCAGGTAGCAAATTCTGATTTTACAACTTCTTTTACATAAAAAAGCTATACTTTTTGATAGTCGCTATCTTGCACCGTTCTCGTAAAATTTGCCATTGAAAATTCCAATGTATTTGCATTCAATTACAAATCGGCAAAAATTTTCAAGTAGGCTTATGTTGAAATCCAATTTTGACATAATCCACTTGCTGTCAGTAATATTACAGTATTTTTCGTGCCTTATTAAAAGTATTCTTTACTTTATGATCTAAATCGTAGTGCGAGATAACATGCCACGCCATAATTTATTTTCAAATGGAGAAATGCGCTTCGTCGGTATTCAGAGTTGTATCCGAATAGAAGGCAACCAAATCGGAAACTATTTCAAGAACTTTTTAATAGACTTGGAGAAACTGGTTGTTTTCGTCCTAAAAGAGACAACGCAGGGCGTACTGTTACAGTTCACCAAGAAGAAGAAATTTTAGTAAAAGTGGTAGGAAATCCAGAAGTTAGCAGCAGGCAGGTAGCTAGAGAAACTGGTGTTAGTAAAACAACAGTTATCAAAATCTTCCACAAGGAAAATTTATATCCCTACCATTTTACACCCGTGCAAAATCTTTTAGCAGCAGACTTACCAGCTAGATTACAATTTGCTCATTTTATGCGCAATCAGCAAAACCTTGACCAGGAATTTTTGGATAATGTACTATTCTTTTTTCTCATATATTTTCAGGTATTAACAATATTGTGTGAAACTAACTACTCAGTGGACAAAAGCCCCAACCTGCGTTGAATTACACCCACAATATCTACCCATATATTCCTTATTATTAAAAATAGTATAGCTTTTTTATGTAAAAGAAGTTGTAAAATCAGAATTTGCTACCTGAGAATTAGATTTTTGAAAGATACAAAAGTTCTGTCGTTTTCAACGCGTTCGACCTAGCGCAGGTGGCGCTCTCTATGAGCTACAAGCAAACCATGGATATATTTCAATCTCTCGCCCCAGAAAACCCCTAACACCAACATTTCATCTCGATGTGAGCATTTATTATGAAATAAATAAGAAAAAACTAAAATAATATTTTGCATTAAACACCCTGTATCTCTGTAAGTATCAACTTTTGGACTAAGGTGAGTTTATCTAAATCGCAATATTTTCACGTCAGGAATCTAGTCATGAATTTTGGCCCATTACATCGCGACCACCCTGTATATCAAATCTCCTACAATTCCTATCAATGAAGTCATATGTATGTTCTCTGATACCAAACATCTAATATGCTAATGAACAATTCCACAGACAGTAAGAAATGTTACAAAAGCTATAATAATAAAGAATATATGGGTATATATTGTGGATGTAATTCAACGCTGATTGGGGTTTTAGCCCACAGAGTAGTTAGTTTCACACAATATTGTTAATACCTGAAAATATATAAAAATGTTTCGTTATCATAAAACTTAATCAATCGCAACAATGTTCATAAATTGCAGGCTGTGGCTTTGTACACATAATAATAATAATAATATCTCTATCCCTCATTCTAATCACGAGGATTAGCCCAGAAGTCGAAGACTTGTGCGGGAAAGGAGGCGTCATATTATTATTAAGCAGGCCGCATTTGCGCCCAGGAACGACTACCCTAACCACTATTCAGTGCAGGAATGAGGGAAACCTGGAAAACCTCATTAATTAGAGGGGTAGTCAAATGTCAACCGGTATCAATCTCTCACATTGACCCAAGCCAATATTCTTCCACCCTACCATACCCGCAGAGAGGCTGCCAATCTCTCCACGAATATAGCTTATATACGATCTACAGGTTGCGGGGGTCGAACCCACAGCAATCTAGTCACCTCGATTAAAGTACTGACGCCTTAAACCGCGCGACCACTGACCCACCATCATTTACGTACTTTATATGTTATTCTTTCGAAACCATACTTGTGATCGTTTTTTCTGTTGTAGTGTTATATTTTACAAAGTATGTAGAAATGATTTAACATATTATTTGACACACTTACTTATTCATTACAGTACTTTTAGAAAACAACAGTTTTGATAAATGCATAGAAGAAAAACGACGCTGCGGCATGTAATAGTGTATTAGAGATGCTGAAGTATTACTTCGCCTTTATTTTATATTGAATTTAAAATTTCCAGATGAGGTAGCTGCAACACTGGTAATCCTACAACGCTTCCATTCTAAATTCATCGAAATAAAAAGAAGTATTAACTATATTAATAACAAAGTACTAATATTGACAATTTATCACACATTATATTTTGATTCAATTAACAATTTGTTTATAATGTTGCATATTTTTGCGCTTCCTATATATGAAAATTAAAATTTAATGTATCTGTATTATTGGTTTTTGCTTTTTAATTTGTTTGTATGACTTTCTTTTCAGCATTCCTAAATATAAACTTATCGATTTTACTATAAATGTCTTAAAAATGTCATTCTGTTTAACAACAAAAATCTGGTTTGAAACAAAATTTTATTTTTGAATAATTGTAAAAAATTATTTTACATACAATTTGAGTTGTTTGTTTTAAAAATCTGTTGATATTTATAAAATTTTGTAATGATTTAGTTAAAAATATGTTTTTCTGGTGATGGGTAAATTTGTTTTTTTTCTAGTACAAATTGACCAATATCAGGTATTTGCATACCTGGTAAATAATAATGACTATTTTTTAAAGAATCAGTTATAATTTACAATAACTAGTGCTTCTGTACATACATGACACACCAGTCTTATTGACTTTACCGCTGAAAATTATTTTTAAGTGTGGGATAAATAATGACGCACGATAATCATACGCCTAAGTGAAATATATGTTCCGTTTATTTTTTCAATAGATTATTTAACCATTATAGTACATTAAATAGATTTTTCATATGAAATATTATTCGATTAGCCCACTCAAATATTAGATATAAAAAAACTGCAATATAAACACCAGGTACGCAGAAACACAGTTAATGTTAAATATCTTCCTTACTACGTAATTTTCAAAATGCAGGATTAAAATAGTCTTCGGGTGGACGCGAAATTTAACACAACTTAAAAACTTATGTCAAAAAATCATTAAAAAGCAAGAAAGAAAAATAATAATAAATCCAAATTCGCATCAGGATAACTAGTAAAATCTGCTTTTTAGCAAAACTGCCAAATCGCTTGAAAATTAAAGAGTTTAGCATGATATAAACGACAATTTCTTTTCGAAAAGAAGATTTATGTCCACGCCAAATGTTTGCTTGTTTTTAAAATGCGTTTGACGTGACTTACGTCATACGAACAAATGAATAATTAATTACATTTTTATCAAAATATTTCAGAATCTTCAACTGAGAGTAATAGAACTATATACTACACCAAATGTTTGCATTATATATTGCACCAAATTGCAAAAAATTGTTGTTTTGAACGCCACCAAATATCGAAAATAACGTTGACAATAAAGGTAATTGCCTAATATCAACCATAACGTAAGACGTCTGAATTCTTGACGCGAGTATATCAAGCATGTTTTTTTCGTAGTAAAATATAAAAATGTATTACCAAAGTTCATAATGAACTTACTGTCCGTTTCTGTCAAAGTAGGCCGATTCATACACAACTTGAGATTATAACATAAATTTCAATTCTAAACAACTTTACCTAATAACATATTTTTGTATTGTTAAAAATAAAGGCAGATTATTTTTGAACGATTTTTATATTTACCGATTTTCTGATCAACGTGTACAATGTACATGCAAGATGAAAGTTCTCCATGCCAACGTCAGTTTAAAGACAAGCAACATTTTTAATCAAGAATATGTTTTTCTAGTAAAATGAAAAATAATATTTTCCTTTTGTCCACTCTAACCGTGGACATACTGTATACTGTGTTAATGCCCACATTTATGATATATTTTTCATAAAATGTAACCACAAATTCCAACAATTTTAAATTACAGAAACGCTCTCGCGTGTAGGCAACCAGTTATACGCGTCCGAGTCACCAGGTTTGCCTATACAGTACCCTATACTCTGGGTATTATGACCTGTTGATACATTCTCCCTTACTTTATTAATTTAAACCCATCACGAACGTTTTGTGTAGAAAACAAACAACACAGGGTCACCACATAAACTCAAAGGATTTATCACAGTAAAAATATTCCATACTAAATAAAATATTAACAATACTTATGTAGGTACCTGGAAATTTATCTGAAATAATATATTAAATTCTTCAAAAGTATAATTCGGTTTACCAAATAATTTTCGTCATAGTTACAGCAATCACCTCAAGGTTAAAATGACAAGTTTCTATAAAATTCTTGTTATGCGAATTATGTACGTGTGTATACCTACCTCACACTATAATTTACATGAAATCGAATCGAAAATGTTTGTACTCTTTATACATATGTATATATGCTATCATGTGTACTTTGTCTGACTAGAAAATTATTGTGAAATTTGATGAAAATATTACATAATAAATTGTTACCTTCAAGACCATATTTATAGGGTGGTCTGTTTTTTACGGCTCACCTTGGTATTTTGGAAACCGTAAGAAATACAGGGTGGCTTAAATTTAAAAAAACGCTAGCCGTTTGATCGCCATTAAGATAAACCCAACAAATCCAAGATATTTGCAGCTGTTGCTGTGAAAAAATTGAAAATGCCATCTAGCGTCATTATTTCCCAAGAGAAAGAGCTAAGATCTGGTACAGAAGGATAAGAATATAGACATTGATTTTCATCGAAAGAAAATTTCTACGGCTACCAGTTTCGGTTATGCAATATTAAGTTGTTTTTTTTTTCTTATCAGCGCCACATTGGATTTTATGGTTTATCTTTCAAATAAAATAGCAGTGCTACTGCTACATATTAATGTATTCGTAACTTCATTCTACATCTGTTACTGAAAATCGGTGTCTCGTATAATCATTCCGAGATGCCAATATTGAGCCATGAAAAAAGAACCACCCTGTATATGATGACAACAAATTCTACTGACTATATTAATAGAATGAAAAATACTCAAACCACTTCCTTTTCGGTTACATTTCCAAGAATTTTATGGCATAATAATCATTTTATTGAGAACTATACCTGCTTCTTGTAAAATTATAGACGAATCACGTCACGTGTTTATAGACAACCAATGACAGAAAAATTCTGAAACAGCTGAAAAGTTTACTCTTGTTCGCAGCCTCGCGCCTCGCGGTTGCTTGATCGTGTCCGGAGTTCTGATGCATCGCATCGAGATCAGCTTATATGGAATACCGTATGCTTATTCACGATTTTTAAGACCACAAGGATCACGGTTGTCCGTTAGATGGTGACCTCACTTATATACTTAATCATCTCCGAAACGGCTGAAACATCAATTGTAACGTTTTGGTACGCGCTTATAATAAACCAAGGTCGGATATGAACAGTTAGGAATAAGTACAAAGGTTTGAGTAATTCGTAATCTCGTATTTTTAGAATGTGGCCTTTTGATCGAACTTTTTTATCATTCTAATGATTCAATAACAATTTATCTGCTAATTAAGATGCAAACGAGTTGAACCTCATAAGAATTATAATAAACCGCTGCCTCCACACACTAGTATTAGTACAAGATCCCAACTAAGGTTCTATGTCGAAAAAGATTACTTTTCTCTATATAAAATTAGTTCCAAAAATTCTTCCTATGAAAGTTATAGCCATTTAACCTTGATGATGATTTACTCGTAAAGCTAACTCTCTTAGAACACCTCGTTACAATTTAACTCTGAGTTCAAAAAATTCCCTTAATTTTAATTTGTTCAATCACTTACCTTACGAGCTTAGGCTGTTAAATTCGGTGTTGTTTAAAAATGCAATTTAAAAAATTCTTCTCAAATATAGCTTCTATTCTATAGAAAAGTTTCTGGAAGTGCCACTTATTTAAGTTACTGTGTGTTGACATGTACATACAAATTCACCTATATACAATACCTTGACATTTATTTAGTCGTAAGAAGTGTGTTACTACATACACATTGACATTTTCTTTTATTTTTTTATTATTTTATTATTTTTTTTTATTCAATTGTTTGTCACATTTTCTTTGTGCTGTATGCGTGTATTTACACTTATATTATGTTTCTAATTATTACTTTTATAAATTCAGTGTTTTTTGTAGTTTTTTACATTAAAATTGTGACCTGGTTCAAGAGCTTATTTATGTAAAGCATAATGCTGTTAATAAACACTATTCTATTCTATCCAAATATCTCGCAGATACATTTATGAAATTTGGTAACTGTCTTATCCCTTTATGATGCCTGTGTATACATACTATCATTACAATACGTGCAATGCTTCTCCGCTTGCTCCAATTTTTAAATTTCAAAGCCTGGCAACCGTGATTCATGAACAATTTTTCGCAAGCACCTCACCTCTTATAATGGGCAACCCGGTAATAGTGATCAGTATAAAGTAGGCAACCTAACTTTTGCACGTTCCTCATGCTTTGTACTTTCGATTGGTATTAAATTCGTTTGGTAAGCACGTGAGCACAATGTTGAAAAAAAATGAATTACAGTATTAAATAAGGAACATATTTGATAATACAACCCATTTGAGATATATTTATTTACATATTATGTTTGATAAAAAATACTTTTGATCCGGTAAGCAGATGGGCGCAGGACGGCGGACCGGATTTAGATTGAATTTGCATTTATTTGACCACATTTCTTGGAATATCTGTTTTTTAACATTATACAAAACAAAATAGCAATTCTCTTCCTTTTATTGCTTACATACTTAGACATAACCGATATCATCATTCTGTTATTCGAAACCATAATCTAATCAAAACTTTTATCTAAATCGATTTGGGGCTGGAAAAGTATACGCCACAGATCACTTCGGATTTGACAATTTTATGTAACATTACTTGTACACATCCATGATCTAATTTTTTTGCCTAAAATGTATTAAAGGAACTGTAAGCGAGCATGTTTAATGGAAGTTAAATTATTTTGATATAACGTTTACTGGTAAATAGTAAACATACGAGTAAAGCTTAACCGATCTAATTTTAGCAATAATTAAATCAACAAGAGTCAAGAAACTGGATGTTATAAACATACGTTCCACTTATTTTTTATTATGTACGTATGTTACGTATTAAATAAATAATTAATTAAAGAATTCATTATATAAATACTAATGAAATCTATAAATAAACGTGACTAAGTCGAAATATTGATTGATTGCAGTATTTATTGACAATCTTGTAGAACGCGATTTTTACAACCAATTAAACTTCAAGTGTAGGCTTTTAAAATTGTATAATCGAAGTCCACCTTTCAAAATACATTAATAGCGGCAATCTTGTCATTTAATGGATATATTAACAAAACCAAAATGTGAACTGTTACAAGTTCTGATACTTAAACTACTTTTTGTTAACCTTCAGAGAAAAGAATTAACTGCTTTGCGCAAGCTAAAATTAGCTTTTTGCATTTAGAGAAATAAAAACAAACAATATCTTATATCCCAATAACGTTATGAAAGAATCATTATTGCCCATTCTTACTCTACCTGTTGATATACAGTATGCGCCAAAAGTATGGAATAAATTCAATAAAAACGAAACAATTATTTTTTGGAAAAAATCCTCGAACAGGTCGATTTTTAATTTAAAAAATACATATTTTAGCGTAAAATGCGATTTTCAAATGTCATTTGTTTTCGAGTAATGACGTCATCGATTTTTTTTAAATGGCAACACCATATTTTTTCCTTGATTCTGAAAGATCGTTTAATTCTCTATCAGACAGTACTAAAATGTTGCCCTCTTACATAGGAAAGTTTTCAAGTAAATGACGATTGAATGTTAAAAAACGTAAATTTTATCCATAAAAAAAGTAACAATTCTGAGGTATGTAAAATAAAATACAATTGATTAAATTTTCTACTTAAATTAAATGTTCGAATTGCCATCCACCAACTTCTTGACAATGCGCAAGTCTGTGAAGAAATTCTTCTTGCACATTATGAATGATTTCTGGGGTAACCTGCGTATTTCATCCCGAATGCGATTTTGAAGTTCTTCTAAATTACGTGGTTTATTAATGTACACTTTTGACTCCAAGTATCCCCATAAAAAATAGTCAAGAGGTGTAAGATCTGGCGATCTTGCAGGCCATTCTATCGGTCCGCGTCTGCCGATCCACCTCCCAGGAAAACTGTTGTCCAAAAAATCTCGTACAGGGCGCGCATAGTGCGGAGGTGCACCGTCTTGCTGAAACCATATGGTATCCTCAGGAATGTCAGGGTCATTATCGTTAGGAAAAATTACTGCAAGGGCTGGAACAAGGTCATTTTCTAGAAACTCTAAATATCTTTGTCATGTAAGGGTTCCTTCAAAGAAGGCCCTACTATTCTGTCGTCAACTATTCCAGCCCACACATTTTATTTCTGAGGGTGTTGGGTATGTGCCTCTGCCATCCAATGAGGATTTTCCCGACTCCAATATCTGTAAGTTTGACGGTACAGTATTTGCCGGTGTAAATTTCTATTTCCTTGACATAAATCCATTAGATTTTCGCAAAAGTGTAAGCGGCGATCGGGATCATCTTCATTGAGTTCTGCACAAGTTGAATTTTGTAGGGATGATATTTTTCCTTCCTCAAGATACGTAGCACTGTGCTCTGACTAGTGTCATTGTTTAATGCAACCAATCGTGAAGAATTATGAGGATTATCCACCATACTTATCAAAATGTTCTGTTTCTGATTTTCATTAATGCTTAGACATCCAGGTTTTGGAATATTTACAACATTGCCAGTTTCTCCAAATTTAGACTCTACCTTACTGACTGTTGATTGGCTGATAGGGCGATCTGGATATTTTTCATTAAATAAATCGCAAACTTCCTGCTGAGTTCTAGTCATATTCCCGCATCCGATAAGAATTAAAATTTCAATTCTTTGAGTAACAGTTAAATGTGCCATAATACTTTAAATTGAATAATAATTTCTATGTCGCTTACAATACTTATTAGAAAGTCGGTGTGACAATGACACTTTGCAAAGATTTTCACCTACGTGATCCAAAACTAAACTTTTTTGCTTTATTTTAATTGATTTACGTTTTCTAACATTCAATCGTCATTTACTCGAAAACTTTCCTATGTAAGAGGGCAAAATTTTAGTACTGTCTGATAGAGAATTAAACGATCTTTCAGAATCAAGGAAAAAAATATGGTGTTGCCATGAAAACAAATGACATTTGAAAATTGCATTTTACGCTAAAATATGTATTTTTTAAAATAAAAATCGACCTGTTCGAGGATTTTTCCCAAAAAATAATTGCTTCGTTTTTATTGAATTTATTCCATACTTTTGGCGCATACTGTATGTTAAAAGCTTGTTTACAAGGGTTTAGTAAATAGGCGAGTTGCTGGAGCAAGTAGCTAGTTTCTGAATAATACAATCGTGTGAACATAAGGCTTGCTTTCGTTCTACATTTGAATGGTTCTAAATAGTTTCCCAGTTTAATTTTCAACTTAATGTCGCTTGGTAATTCTTATTAATGAAATGGTCAGTTATTTTTAACAGCTCTAGAACTGTTCAATATCGAAACCAAAACAAACCTATAGCTTCTAGTGGTTAGTAGAGTACTAGCGCCAGTAAATGAAACCAGTCAAGTAATTAGAGAGCAGTTTACTCTGAACATGGAATTATCGAATGGAATGTGTCGAGACTAGTCTACTATTCTGTTGCTATCTTCTTGTGAACGTTTGTTTTCTAGTTTAGTGGTTAGTAGCAAATTATCCCCATCCATGAATGTCTGAAACGTTTCCCAAAATATGAAAGGCAACTTTCTTCTTATTTTCTTTGGAATCTTCTATACAGCTGTATGCCACTGTGTTAGAGCGCCAACCACCACGCCTCTTAACAGTTAATAAATCGACTCTTGCATCTGCAAGCAACGACGCAGATGTTCTACGAAACCAATGTCCAGTATATTGTCGAAGTTTTGAAAGACCCAGAAACAATGTTATATTACATGCCATTTTCCCAAAAGTATTAATGCCAACTGGCTGCTTGATGCATTTTCCATTTATGTATCCCACAAAAAATCTAGTATGATCTGTGTTGCTTGGCCTCATCGCTATATACATTCGAACCATTTCCGCCATATTTATTCCTTCAATATTTCTGTTTGTGACACAACCATAGCACTGATTTTATTATTTGACAGCTGTTAGATGCTGGATTCAAATTTGTTACCAATACATACATACTTAACAAAAATAAAATATTAATAATAGCTTATTCTTTAGGATATCAATAAGCTAAATGGATAATGACTCAAGTTCATTACTAAGATTACTTAACAATGATTTTAATTATATTTTTTACCGTAAAGAAATAAAATATAAACTACGTAAAAAAATGAATAAGTAGTGTGTTTACATTTAGGGAGGATGGTTTGTATCCACCTATTGGTATACCGGAATAACTATTGCTTAATAGGTTTACGCTATCAAGCTTACAGGAACGTAGAATTTCACAGTCTCTAATTTTTTATATAAATTAATAAATAATAAAATAGATTCTCTTTATGCATTGGGTCAGCTGTCGTTTTGTGTGCCTAGGATTGAATCTCGCAATGGTGCGACGTTTTATCTGAATACACCAAGAACCAACATACTTAAATGTTCTTAACTTTATTTTATGTGTGAAAGTTGTAACAGTTTGCAAGATCAGTTGGATATTTTAATTGTACCATTAAAAATATAAAGAAAATGTTTGTGTGAGTATTTGTTGATCTGTTTATTTTTTTGACTTTCTCTTAGTGCCCTTTTTATTTATATTTGATTACTTATATTGTTTAATGTTTGATGTTTTTTTTTTGTTTTATATTTTAACATTTTTGATCACTTATTTGTAGTTATTTGTCTTTTTTGTAATTGTCTGTAATTTTGCACTTTCCCACCCAGTAAAAGGTCTCTGACTGTTGGGTGGTGTACTTCAATAAAATAAATAAATAAATACATCTAATATATTAACAAACAAGTTATAAAGGTTCATAGAAAATCCAAAAATTAGAAACACAAATCGATATATGGGAATGTGGTTTTCGCCATTCAATTTTCCCTCACCTCGCGTACTCATTTAAATGCTGTGAATGAAACACTCTCTATTATTTTGGACCTCAGATATAGGAGTACTATGTCGACCATAGCGCCGCGCGCAAATAATACCTTGTTAGATTCTCTGCTTTAACGCCTAGTTCGGCTTTAATACTCCACTCTAAACACCTCCATAAGAATGTATGCATTGAATAGTCGTGGCTAAGCGCGTAGCTTTTGTCGTGGCCTGGCGTGCCGCTCCAACATAAACATGCCCTTAATAGCCCTTGCATGTATAGCAGCGTTTTCTCGAAACACTCCGTATAACATTTGTATATCATAAACCCACACTCGAGTATGATCGACACTCCTCTCAAGGTACTGTCGAAATTTACGTAGGTAGATTAAAATATTCCTGTACCATCCATCACAGATAAGAGTGGAATATGCACTCAATTGCAGATAACGATTAGGCAATCTTGCGTCAAATACTAATAAAACCGTAACTTTTCACCGTAAACTTAATTTCGTGAATGACTCATCAGTACATATATATCTACCAAATGTGACAATTCTCACTAATCAATTGAGTCAACGGATCCAATAAAAATCAATTGATTATTATGTCACCAATCGAATATGTTTCAAAAACAATTAGATGAGTTGTAAAGCTTTTATATAAAAATAGGGTCAATTATTAACCTCAAAACAATTATCTAAAAAGATAAAGATAAAGTGACAAAACACTGAATGGCTATACAATTTAATTAGCATTTTAGTGTAAGATCCGAACTAAGGTGGTCCTGCGTCCATCTGCTTACCGGATGATGTATTTTTTATCAAACAATATGTAAATAAATATATCGCAAATGGGTGGCCTAATAAAATATGTTCATGGTAGCCAATGAATTAAAAATATTGTAATTATTTTTTTTGTTAATATTGCTATCACTTGCTTGCCAAATAAATTTAATAACAATCGAAACTACAAAACATAAAAATTAGGTTGCCTTCCTTTCTCTGGTCAATATTACCCTGTTGCCAGGTTTAAATAAACATTGAAATATATAGGATGTAACAAAAAAAATGGTCATCCGAATAACTGCATATTTTTGACAACAAGTATGACGATTTAACACTAGTTACCTATATATAAAAATGCCTAACTTACAAAATACATGATGTTGAAGTTGAACTTTTAAAAATGTTTCTTTGCAATAACTTTGTCAATTTTTTACATATGTAAAGTTTGCATAAGTAAGTATGTATAAGTTTGAAATGTATCAAAGATTGCGGTTAACTAAATTCTCAAGAATATTGTTGTAAACTAAAAATTTAAATAAAATTTAGGACACGAGGTGTTAAATGGGATGAGGCTCAATTTTCAATCGAAAGTGTTATTTTTGTACTGTATTGGAAAGGTATTTTAAGCTAATATAAATCAAATCTCCTACAATTCCTATCAATGAAGTCATATGTATGCTCTCTGATATCAAACATCTAGGTATGCCAATGAGCAATTCCACAGACAAAGCTCTATTCAATAATTATCAAAAATAAAAATTTACTAACCTGGTTTAATGAAAACGTTCTATAAATATCTAAGTTCACATTTGAAATTGTGGGAACTCGAAAATTCAACCATAATAGATGAGATTTGACCTATTTCTGCATTTTTAGGATTGCTTCTTCATATGGCCTCCTTTAAGTTGAGTCAAATATCTAACTATAAAAATATTACATATACCAATAAATTAAAATTATTTGAAATTAAATATCGATACTGTCAAAAGTGACGTTAACCTGTCAAATACCTACTTATTTAATGAAAAAAATGTAACGGTTTTTTTATATATTTTTAGGTATTAACAATATTGTGTGAAACTACCTACTCTGCGGACTAAAGCCGCGACCAGCGTTGATCGGGGCTTTAATGAGTTAAACGGCGAAATGTTAATAAACGCAACCCACAAGAAGTCAGGCGAATATTGGATGTGTTTTGAAATGAGAGGTCAAATAGAGAATAGATGCAGTATGAAGGCGTTTGTCTCGTTTTTTAAATTTATTTATTTTAATCATCACCTTTTATTTTAATAGTATTAAAGAATGATCGAGTTTAATCCTTCTATTTATTCTTAATGACATTTTTCTACAAACATGTTTAAAATGCAATTTTTAACCTCCCTTGTAGCATTAAAAATATTGCCTTAAGGCACCAGTGCCTTAAAATGATTACCTACTTTAAAGCACTAGTGCCTTAAAGTGAAAGTAAATGTCAAATTGTGACTGTAAATTTGCTTATATTCACACAATTTGAAAAATTAAATAAAAATTCAAATAAAATTCTTCAACAATTGTGAAATTTCGTGGAACCTTGGTTTTGGTATCTGATATCTTAACCAATATTGAACCGGAAGTGCCCACAATTTCCAAGTTGTCGAGAGTCAACTGGAAAAGCTCCTCTCTACGGCAGGCACCAAATATTCCCAAAATAGTAGCTACTTTCATCATAAGATACTCGTCATCCGGGGCACACTTCAAAAACTGTTAAATTTGGTACCTTTGATTTTTTGGGTTGATAACCTTCTCCTCGACGCTTCAGAAACGCAATGAGCTTAAAATGCTATCTACGCCACTATTTATTCATAACATAGCTTTAATCATAGAATAATTAAACCAGAGATGAAGATTTCCAAACTTTCGATTTCTCCTCAAAATAGGCCAAGAATACATTTTCAGTATATTTTCCAGGAACGCCTTTTTCTTCACACCACTTCACAAACTTATTGTATGCAATTTCATATTGAATCCGGGATTTTCTTGTGTTAGAAATGATGACGGATGCTGGAACTCTTAGTTGGTGGCACCTTGAGAGCCGAGACTAGAGACGAAGGGGGAAATCCAATAGCGCCTAGATCAGCAGGAATAGCGGCATCAGCGATCAGGGCACGGGACCCGGTCGCGCCATTCGACAGTTCGACACATAGATCCTGACGGAGTGAGTAACGCACTTGATTATTATTGTTAACCTATTTTGTCCAACTTGAAGTACCTACCTAATATACGGCTTATAATTTTTCGTTTAAAATCTGTTTTATTTTCAAATTTCTAACACTTGGTAATAAGTCTAAAGTAGCTCGGTTGGCCGCTTCATCGATTTCTTTTTCTTCTCCATATTTTCCTTATACTTTTTAAAGGCAAAAAAACACAACATTTAAAAGTGACAAATCCAAAGCTTTCAATCTTTTTGTCACAAAGTTACTTTGTGCTTTTCGTAAATGATGAGTACAACAATGGTTGCCACCATGGTTACTATATACCTATCATTGACATCCACAATGTACAATAAATTATTTTCAGAGCAAACTACATCGGACTGCAGTATTCAGTTGACCCGAGCTCGGTGTCTGGTTAACTCCTTCAGCACAATGCACTTCCTCAAAATTACATAGTACCATATGCCTTACTCGAGGCTTATACTATCCTCAGCAGTTACCTTATAATTAGAAAGCTGCTTAGCAACAATATTGTTTTTGAAATAGATTCGTTCGGGATTAGATAATCATTTCTTGAAAAGCTACAATGTAGAAGTGAAGGTAACGTATGCCTTGTTAATATTAATCATCAGTTTGGTGCAACACAGTGATTAATTAAACTGATTTTAATTATATGTAAATGAGTTCCAACGGCGATAAGTTTCTATTAACAATAAACTCATTTTTTGAATAAATAAATTAATATTAACTACTGCTCGAAAGCAAGCGATTGTAGAATCGATAAAAATAAAGTGATACTGCTGTTATAAAGAATGTAGAATGTATGGTGGTGCAATATTTAGATCATCGTGAATCTGACTCACAAGATTAGTTGTAATATAAAATATTTCAGTACTAATAAAACATACTAGAAAACATGTCTATCTAAGCTTGAAAGTTGTAATACTAAAAATTAGTTTTTTTATAAGTAAAATATCATAATGTTCATCATTATCTTCTTCATCATCATAATTATTATCATCATCATTAGAGTAAGCTAAATAAGCAAAGCGCATATTTTGCATATTATGCATGTTCTAGAAATGCATTTTTTAAATATTTACATATATTCTTAAAAATAGCATATTGTGTATAAAGTCCATGGAATTGAAAGAATTTAGAATTACATGCACATTACATATTTAACATACATTTTCATGCATTTAATTTTGGAACACATCCGTCTACCTAGAATGGATGATTCATAAATTATATGCTAGGATGCATGCGCATTTCAATTAAAACAATGCATTTTCACGCAGTGAGATAAATAAAGTGCGCGTGCGTCGGACGTTTGGAAACCGTTCAAACTGCTATGCGAACAAAGCTATTAAAGGGTCAGGAATTATTGACTTATGAGATTCATTAGACTTGTTCATAGAATACTTTGAAACGTTAGACTCACGTGCGATTGACAACCTGATTCTGGTGTTGTCCGAGATAATAATCTCAGATAATAAAAACAAAATCTTGAAAAATTATAATGTGAGAGCTGAGAGGTAGTCCAAGTAAACAAATAATTATTCATTTCTACATTTTATTTCTAATTGTGCTTTTGAAGTTATAGCACCGATTGTGTTTTATGTATAGGTGAAGTTGTATTTTATTTGTTTGTTGTTATTGTTGTAGTTGTTTCTATTGTTTATATTTAAGTGAAACGACAAATTCTTATTTTTCAAATATTTTTGTATTTGCATATTTTCAATATTTTGTGTGTATTTTGACTAAATTCTGTGCATATTTATGCTCATATTCTTAATGTGATTGATGACTAGATTTCGAGGAACTACAAATAAAATGAAGGTTTTTACAAAGAACAACAAGTAGACAGATAATTAATTTCTAGATTTTATTTCTGATTAGGCTTTTGAAGTTATAACTTCGATTGTATTTTGTGCATCAGTGAAGTTGTATTTTATTTGTTTGCTGTTATTGCTGAAATTGTTTTTGTTTATTTTTAAATGAAACAATAAATTTTTCTTATTCAAATATTTTTAATATTTCCGCATGCATATTAGGGTATCCGTAGTCATCATCATCATCGCTACTGTTCATCGTTATCGCCTCTACAGCTCACTACCAATTTATCTGAAGACTGCTTCACACTGTTCTAATACAGGCATTATTTTATAATTTTTTCTATCAGTTACAAAAACCACATATACAGGGTGTTCGAGAAAATGTGGAAAATCGCTCGGGTGCAGATAGAATATGAAAAAGTAAGATGACAAGTTCCTGTAAAGGCTGTCCTTATGGAGATATGTGTGACATGAATTCGTTTATTATTGAAAAGCGTTCAACATACGATCAGAGGACAAACTTTTTCTCGTAAACGGTTCATTTTATCGACAATAAACAAGAATATATTTTTTAGTCTAAGGTTGAAGTTACCCAAATTTATTATTTTAAGGTCTTTATCACACAGGGTGTTAAAAATTTCAAGGACACTATTTTAAGACGTTCTTACTAGTGTCCATCACATTGTAATTTTTATTAAATTATATAGGTAAGTAAAAGTTATTCAAGAAAAAACAATTTCCAGCGGCGTACTTCGGGGACACATACCTCCGTAGAGAGGGTGTGTAGAATAAAATTTTATAGGATTTTTTCATCTTTTTTTTCATGTTCTATCTGTACCCGAGAAATTTCCCACATTTTCCCGGACACCCTTCACAGTCTAAAACTACTTCTACAGAAATTCTTGTAACCGATTTGTATTTTTGTTTTTGTAGAAATTGCGATCCTAATTTGCCACCCCACAACATTTATCTCATTCATTCAGATTTGTTGACATAGTTTTGATGACATTCATTGCAGATACTTTTGGCTGTTGTCTTTGATGTTAGTTTGTTCGACAAAAAATTCAGAAATCATTAATTAAATCTTAGTATCAATATTTTAAATTTAAACTGACAAACTCTACATCAGATATTCACGAATATCTATGTGGTGATTGGATATCTAAAGCTAATACTGGATGTATTAATAACACTAGAAATATCGTAAAAATATGTAACTGATGACACTATGATTTCGTAGTAAGGAAAAGATAGAGACTTTACATAAGACTTGGGATTACCCATTTGTCCCAAAGATATTTATAGGTATATAGTATAGACATTTTTACAAACCACAACAAATCATTCAAGAAAATCCAGACAGAACTTTTGTAGAAAAAGTTGCTGCTTCAAAACGGTTTTAAACGTACGTGTCTATGTATTATCATCTCTTCTTTTAAAAAATTCAAACATTTACATACATTTGGATATCGGAGTTTTTTGGAGAGAGACAATCAAATTTGTTTCTAATTTTGAGGTCAGTAGTAGAAGGCACCACTTACAACACATCATGCTTCTTTTAAATGGCAGAACCTTTTTTCCGTCTAGTGTATCTATCTGGCTATTCAAACAATCGATTCTCCTACCTTTTTTATCCAAAAAAGGTACACCTTGTTGCAGTCGTTAGAACTAATCGGTTTCAAAATAATCCTACTTGAAATATTCAGTGCACCGAATAAAAACTGTTTTGGTTTCAGGTAGAGTGCCTTTTCCGCTGAAAATACAGCAAAATGATATGTGAAAAAGTTATTCAGAACGGTAAATTATGCTATGATGTGATGTGGAGCCCTCTACTAGTAGCTATCAGTATCTCCAAAATGTATGCAAATATTTGAATTTTTTAAAAATTATTTACAAATATCAAAATGTTTACTTTGACCACCTGTATCTTTTTAACCATCAACTTTTGACTAACTATGCGGCTACATTATTTTATCGTTAGGAATCTACTCTTGTTCTATGTCCCATTTCGGAACACCCTGTATGTATCTAATATTATTTACATCACTGATTAAAGAAAAATTACAAATCCGTTTGGTTACCCCCAGTTATCAGTTAGTAGAACAAGTATGATTCGACCTATCGAGTAAACAAACAAGTTTCGGAAAAACTGCCATATCAGTGCCGATAAAAAGGTACATCTATCTGGTAGATATGCGCTTGGCAAACAAGAATTTCGCGTTTGTTTTTTGTTTATCTATCCCACATGTCGTATCAGATATCGCGACGGCATTTTTGGAATAGGATGAATGCGATGTTGTATGGCGATTTGTACAAAAAATAAGACATGATATCGAAAACACTCCAGGAGACAATTTTGTGTTTTTATACAGCGTTTCTGAACACGAGACTATTTACCACGTTTACGCAAACAAATACTTTTTAACTATTTAATTTCGTTTACTAAGAAAAATTAAAACATCTTATTTCATACTGTCCGTTAAATGACTATTTACCAGAGTCATTTCTGGCCGGGAAATGCAATATTACAGTACCTAATATATAATTTCTTTTTCATTTTAAAAAGGATTATAAATATATTATGAAATATAATATTCAAATCACTTTGTTAGATCGCTTATCAACTCTTTTACGGACTACGGACGGATATGTGTAAACTGGCATCACTGATCGACCACAAATAACATTGATACTGAACTGACGCTGAACTGATACGTCACTGATGTGTGTAAATGGACCTTAAATACGGCAATTTAAAATCTAAGCAACGATATTTTACTTTTCATTGATAACTGCTACACCCTGTATAGCATAAAATTAATTTACAAGTGGACAAAGTCCAGGTGGACTGGAACTCCACCCATACATCATGTTTGGTTTGCTGCACACGTCAAACCTTAACGCACCGACACGCTGCTGCACAACTGAACGCCTTATTTTTCTATATAAAAAAGTGACACCTACCTCCAGGTATGCGGCTCGTATCCTTCCTTGCACTTGCTGCATTCTGTGCAAGGCTGGCCGATATCGGCTTCCTTAATCTGCACACCCTGCAAACAAAAACCGAATTTATTCATTTTCCCATTCTAAATATAGAGGTGACAACACATGGGTACGGATAAGTGGTACTGGCCGTGGTTACGTATGCCAGCAAAGTGCAAATTGCACTTATCCAACCATAAATGCTGCGTTTTATACCATTTATACAGACTGAGAAATGGGTTATTCAAAAACAAGTAAACAGACAATTAATATAAGACTTTTTGTAATCAACAATGGAGTTCAAGAATGCACAAACGACCTCGCAATCGTATACCACAGTTTTTCGAAAACAGATATTCCAAATTGAAAATATTGTTAAACCAAAACGAGTACTTAAAAATAATTATAAGTTAATTTGACGCTTACAATAAAAATATGTAATGTTTCTCAAAATATTTTTTATACAGAGTGACACATAGTGAGGTATATAACATTTAACCGAAATTTCTTCTGGACAGAACAAAAAGCAACGAATCTAACCCCTAGGAGGTTTTCAGGCTTTGTTTGTGAATGCAGATAAACAAAATAAAATGTCAACACGAGTTTTTGGTACGATTGGGCTCTTCTATTGTCAGAAAATAACACCGAGATAAATTGTAGTTATTACAGAACAAGTGCATGCGAATAATACTAGGCAGTGATATACGAACACATAATATTATAAAAGATATGTTATCGGAGTTAAAATGGTTAAATGTTTGGCAGAATTTAAAAAAGGCAAACTTAGTAGGTACATAAACAGGGTTAACTATGACTAAGTACAAATATTTTAAGAGGGGATAGAAAAAAATAAGAATTAACAGAATTTCCTTTCAAAAAATTTCCAAATTTATAAAACGAAAAAAATTTGTTTTCGCTATTATATTAAATCCTTATTTAACGCCACCAATGCGAGAATCAGAGTATGCAACCAGCAAGCAACCGTCATGCAACAGTCGGCCACAGTCGGCAGTCGGTCCAGTCGAGTCATGCGAGCGTGACAACGGGAAATTTGAAAGGGCGTCCACGGCGTACTGCTGCAGTGTGGCCTATCATACACAAAGCTCATTTATATCCATACCATGTACAGAATGTCCAAGAATAGATACCAAGGAATTGCACGAGTAGCACCGGTACCATGGCCGCCTGACTTTAAATCATTTGGACTTTTTTCTGTGGGTTTATTTAAAAAATTAAGTACATCGCACAGAAGTGAATACTGCTGATGATTTACGCAAACGTATCATAGCTGCTGGTAATAACTTACGAATTCAAGAAATGGAGAAAGAGCAGAAATATTTCTGTTAGTCTATAGAAACTAGGTAAGACGAACCCAAAATTTTGTTGTTGTAACATCAGGTACGGTAAACTATTTTATTAATTAAAAACTCAAATTAATTATATTAATTATTAATAACAATAGCGGCAAAATCAGTTTAATTGGCTGTATAAAATAGGTGGTCCAGTTTCCAGTGCCGGGCGGAAGTGTATTTTTAAATCATTTTTGAACTGCATTTCGTGACTTTTTCTTTACACAATTGTTTTTGTAAGAGTCCCCTGTGCATTCAAACATTTTTTAGATAAGTTCTAAACCACCCTGTATAAAACAAATAATGGTACGGCGTCAGTCAGTTTGAATGAATTTTTAATAAAAAGATCAAATTGACACAACTATCCCATCAGATTAGGAAGTAATTACGGTTTAAGTCCAAACAGCTGCGTTGTATTTTTACACCTCTCATTTTAGCACAAATTGAATATTGCTAAACTTGGTATGCCAACTAAATAATCACCAAAAATAGAAAACGCTAATAGTCTAAAAATAACGAAATAAAAATTGGTATAAACAAATTCTACGGATATACGCTCTGGCTATTAAAAATACATATAAACAGCAATTAGATCGTTTTACATACTTAAAAACTGCTTATTTGTCCAAGGCCGAAGCTTTTAACGAAAAAGATCAAGTGTCTTTATCATATCAATTTATGTTCTAAATATACAGAATGACACACAAAAATATTATCGAACTGTAGATGCTAAATAGAACGAATGATAATTGAAGAACATAACAATAAGCGAAACTCGATTGAACACATAAAAGAACATACAAGAATACGCAGTAGGAATTGCACTTAGGGTGATCAGACAATCTGTAAACGCAGTGCCTACAGGATAATTTATTAATAATACACCAAAACTTAACGGCAGGTTGATAACTTCAAAATAGAGCAATTAAGCCAAATATGCCTTATCCGAATGTTGCTCATTTTCTTGATATACAGGGTGATTTTAAATAAAGTAGCAAAAATGAGACCACATATTCCTTAAGTGAAAATAAACCGATTTAACCTAACATATTAATGATATAGCCAATTGTTTTCAGTTTTCAAAATTTTTAATGTATGCAGATGATCTTAAAGTCTTTCATTCTGTAAGTAATGCTCATGATATTGAATTAATACAACAAGACTTAAATACTTTTAAAAATTACTGTGATGAAAACAGCTTATATATAAACTTTAAGAAATGTCATCATATAACATTTACTAGAAATAGGAATCAGATTGTAACAAACTTTTGGTTGTCTAATTATAAATTGTATAAAGTTACACAAATTTCAGACTTGGGTATTATTTTTGATAGCAGGATGATATTTGATCGTCACATTAATTACATTTCTGCAAAAGCTAATAAAATGTTCGGTTTCTTATGCAGAAATTGTGTTGATTTTCAAAACCCGGATATTTTCCGTAATTTATTTATGGCTTATGTTAATAGTACAGTAAGCTATGGCTCAGTAATTTGGAATCCTCAATATTCTATATATGTACATTCATCAGCTTGAAAGAGTCCAAAATAAATTTATAAAATATGTAAATCATAAGCTCTACCCTGGCATTTTAGATAGTTCTATAATAAAAAAGAAATTAAACTAAATATCTCTCGAGGATAGAAGACGTATAGCTGACATTAAATTTATTTATAAAATTATTAATAATAATTTAATTGATTCATCTGAAATTAATAATTTTAACTTTAACTTTATAGTTCCATCGTATGTAATTAGATATAAAAATATATTCCATTCTGAACATGCTAATACCAATTATTATTTGAATTCACCCTTAAATAGGTGTTTATCTAGTTGCAATAAAATCTTCCAAGATATGGCTATTGATATTTTTCTATCTCAATGTATTCTTTAGATAAGACCCTCAAAAATATTTCTGTAATTTTGTTTGATTTGTTTCTATTTATTGTTATTTTTATTTTTTGTTTACTGTTTGAATGTACTTTATGTACAAGTCATTCATTCATTTAGTGGTACTTTTATTACTACTATATTTATTACTATTTAGTTGGTATTATTACATTTCACTACTACTGTATGTATTATTATTTTGTTCTTATAAGGGAACACGTATTGGGGTAAATCCTGTTGTTGTTCCTTATACAATAAACAATAAACAACACCTATATACCAAGTTGCTTAAAAAAGATACAGGGTGTCAAAGTTAAAATTTTATTTTTGATATTGGTAGATAACTTCTTAAAAAATTAAAATATTTACTTAAAATTTGTAAACCAGCGGTTTTTGCGGGCGAGAAATTCAAATTTGTTTCTCATTTTGACGTCACTAGTAGAGGGCGCCACCTATGGCACATCATGTTTCTTTTAAATAGAAGAACTTTTTTGCTGCTTAGTGTATCCATCTGACTATTGAAACAATCGATTCTCCTATCTGTTATATCTGAAAAAGGTATACCTTGTTGAAGTCGTTAGGAGTAACAGTTTTCGGAATAATCCTATTTGAATTATTCAGTGCACCGATTGAAAACTGTTATCGTTTCAGGTAAATTGACTTTTTTACTGAAAATTTAGCAAAATGTTACTTGAAAAAGTTGTTCAGAACGGTAAATTATGGAGATGTGCAAAATTTCAAAAAGATCGGCCTGCTTTGATAAAATCTTTGTGCTTTGTTGAAAGATGGTTTCATCAAACCTCGCCGATCTTCTTGAAATTTTGCACGTCTTCATAATTTACCATTTTGATATTTGTCAATAACATCCTGCAATTAATGGCAACCTGCAACACTGCAAGGAAATCGTCCTGCATTGATAAAGCTATTGTGAAAAACCTAAAGATAACGGTTTCATCAAACCTTGTCGATCTTCTTGAAATTTTGCACGTCGTCGTTATTTATCATTCTGAATAAATATTTCAAGTAACATTCTGCTGTATTTTCAGCTAAAAAGGCACTTTACCTACCTAAAACCAACAACAGTGTTTACTACTATAGGTGTACTGATTATTTCAAATAGGATTTCTTCGAAAACGGTTACTCTTAAAGACTTCAACAAGATGTACCTTTTTTCAGATAAAAATGGTTCAAGAATCGATCGTTTCAATAGCCAGATGGATACACTAAGCTGCAAAAAAGATCTGTCATTTAAAATAAGCATGATACGCCCTCTACTAATTACGTCAAAATTGGAAACAAATTTGAATTTCTCGCCTGCAAAACTCTTGTTATCCAAAATGTATGCAAATATTTAGATATTTAAAAGAATTTACAAATATCGAAAATAAAATTTTAACTTTGACACGCTCTAGATCGCAAAGGAGCATTATTCAAAATAAAGCATATTTGGCTTAATTGCTCTATTTTGAAGACTGTAACCCCCCACTATTAATGAATCACCCTGTACAGAGTTCAGAACAGTAGGTATAACTGAAAAATTCAACGGTAGCGACTTTCAATATTATCATTGTTGTCTGGCATGACGTTTCTACATATCGAAAAAAGACGTGACTCAGTCGAATTTTGCATACGAACGACACTGTTTCCTTGTAATCGCAAAGGAAATTGCTAATGGCTTAGGAATCTGCCTTATTGCTGGCGTCTTTAAAAAATGCATCGCGCGATAAAATCTTCAGAGTTTGAGAGGAATTTAATAGCCAGGGCAGAATAGAAGCGCGCATACGAATGTTAATTGTCCAGCAGAAGCATTTCAATCGTGTATATACACACAAACGCAGCTAAGAAAAAATATTATACAAAAAATAATTAATTATTAACTACAATTATATTGTATTCATTCAACTCAAAGCAATAAGTATTGATAATACATAATTTTAAATGCGAATTGCCAAAAATTCAATAAACATGGGCGTAGGAGATATTTTCAAATTAAGGAGGTATATGTGGCACGAAGTTTTAGTAGGATTTTTTTATTAGTAGTTAAGAATTATCTGTACCACTTACTAAGGTATATTCGTTTGGTGATTTTTAAATGTTCTTTTAACACAAAAAAAAATATCACAAAAGCAACTGAGTGTTGCATTTTCAGATATATGACAGTTTTTGAGGTTGACTTGTGAAGTGAGCATGTGTCTGGGGGCAATAATCATACAGGGTGTTTCAGGAGATGTGGATACTTCACTATCAATTTTAAGCAAAAAATTTCCTATAAACTTAGATCTGGAAACGCTTCGCTTAGAATATACAGGTTGTCAAATTTCAGGCTGTTTTGATTAAAAACTAATAGTTGTTAGTCTTTAAAATGTTACGCCTTGTTTTTAGATACAAGTAAGAACCGTTTTACACACAAGAATTATAGCAAAAATGTATCTCATAATTTTGCTAAAAATTTTCGTGAAACTTTTTAGCTGTTCTATACATACGAGAATTATATCAATAATTTAATGGAATGGAAATATAGAACTTGTTCTATATTTTTATGACTATAATTGAGAAAGTGCGGCAGAATTTGCGCAAATCTCCAGTTTGGCAATTTGTAAAGTAACGTAGATATACTCGCGTCAAGAATTCAGACGTCTTACGTCACGACTGACGTTACACATTTGTTTTTATTGTCAACGTAATTTTCGATATTTGGCCGCGTTAAAAACAATCCTTTGTTGCAATTAAGTGCAATATATAATGCAAACTTTTAGTGTAGTATATAGTTTTATTACTATCAGTTCCAGTTTCTTAAATATTTTGATGAAAATGTAATGAATTATTCATTTGTTCGCATGACGTAAGGCGTCTGAATTCTTCTCGCGAGTATAGCTGAAATATACATGCAAACTTTAATAAAAATTTTTTGCAAAAATTTGCCCATAATTTTCGTTATAATTTTCGGAAGAAATCTCTTGTGTGTAAAACGGTTCTAAGGTGGCACTCTAATACATAATTTGTATGCATCATCATTAGATGAGTTTTTAACGAAAATGGCCGCTTGTGGCGTCCTCTTGGAGATACAGCCAATTATGCATAAAATTTGAATTTCCCATTCCAAGAAAATTCCGCATACAAAATTACATGTATTTAACTCACAGTAGTCGAGAGCTATTAAAGAAAATGTAATTCATTTTTTTTTTTAAATTTGACATCCTGTATATCCTAAACGAAGCGATATCAGACCTAAACTCATAGGAAATTTAGAGGGTTCGGATCAGGCGATCTTGGAGGCCATAAAACAGGTCCGGCCTTTCCTACCTATCTATGTGGAAAAGTTTGGTGTTTGGTTGGGATATTTGAAGACATTAGTGTATGGTACTCCTGTAAATAGCCTGGAAGAGCTGCAGCTACGGCTGCAAAAGTGTCAAGAATTCCAAACCAAGGAGTGTTTTCGAAAGAATTCGAATATCATTGAGACGAAGATGTCGTGCCTGCTTGGAAATGAACGGAGGGCACTTTGAACATCTGTAACTGTAACTTCTGTAACTTTGTTTTTTGTTTGTTAAAAGCTTCTTTTGTCGGTTTATTCCTAATAAAATAAAATGTTTGAAAAACGAATAGTGGTCCATATCTCCGCAACCGTTACTTTGCGGACCCATGTTTATTAAGACTTTTCTGCTTATTTTGGTTCATACTATTACCTCCTGAAATATTTTACACTCTTTTGTTAACACCCTGTAGATCCGCTCGTGAAAATTACGACGACAATGATGTTGGTTACATCCAGATAGATGGAGTATTTATAAAATTATGCATAAAATTGAACATTGTATCTTCCCTACGACTTCTGAAAATACTTAGTTAATTAAGTAATTGACAGATTAACATAATTGTTTTTATGAAATTTTGTTCCATGTACCAACAAATTATGTTAAAACATACGCACCTTGAACATTACACATTAAAAATTTTCTTGTAGAATTTCCAGTAGTGTAAATCATATAATCTTAAATAAATAGCGGAAAAGCAACATTAAATCTTTACCATATGTTAAAAACTATATCCCTACAACTTTCATAATTCTTCCATATATTTTGCATCTCGAACAAGGACGGAAAAAAGAGGAGGTAATTTTCCACCCCACAAAGAAAATAACCATAATAATTAAATAATGGAATAGCAAGTCACGAGTACCTTTTGACTGTGAATATTCGATCAGATTGACACGTGGTTTTAATGCTTTCTTACAACAGATATAAGTAAATTCCTTTTGCCACCTCTGCAGGATGACATCATGCCTCAAATCAAGTATGATAATTCACTCGAGATATTATTACTGATAAATAAATATTAACTTACTTAACTAGTTTCTTGAAAATATATCTACACTGGTAAAGCGTAACTTTACACTATTTTAGAAATTACAACAAAAATTGCTACATATGTATGTACGTAATTTGTAAACTAATCAATTGGACTGATGGTACTAATTAATTAAATTCTAAAATAAATCAAGCACTCTCAAACTGTTTAGTCTGTGTTCGAAAAGATATAACAAATATTATAAGATAAAACATTTTCCATCACTAAATTACCGATAGAAACTGTTAAATATTTTTTTAGAACGACTTTAATTAGAAATATTAACTTAGACACAAATTCAGAGAATAAAAAAAATTCCATATTCCTTAATTTGGCGGACCATTCTGTATCGATCTGATCACGGTCTTTTACAAATTCACAATGCGAACGAGTTCAATCCTCGACCTAGGTACTACTGCAAACGTGTACATTTAAAATCATTAGAAGATACTTCACTAAAGGAAAACGAGTCTCCATGGTCCACGATGCGCCTAGACCGCGACCGCTTAGCGCGTTTCCTCCTTAATAGTTCTGGTATTGAAAAATACCGAGTTATTTTCCAATTGATATAGTCAATGCAGATAACCGATATAAGTAGGTAGATAAAATAGAAATCATATTTTGCAATTAAGTAACCGTTTCATCTATTCCTGCTATAATTAAAGTTATTTTTTTATCGATAACAAAAAATTAATTAGCCAATTTGCAAATAACTGATAATGGGTGATATCAGTTGAAACCTTTATAAATTAAAACACGATATCTAGTAATTTTTCAATAAAAATTATAAACACGACGACCTATTTCCTAAAGTGTATCTATCAATGTATTTATTTAATTAATAAATGAAAACATTTATTTCTTCAATTAAATTATAATCTAGTAGAGACCCATAAACCAAATTCTATTTTTGATCACTGATACAGTGCCTTCATAAATGATTACAAGCCACGTGACCAGGACTGTGATTCTCGAAGAACAACTCGTATGCAAACAGATTTCTTGTCTCTCTCAATTGCCGTAGTGAGGAAAAGGATATTAGCATATGAATTGATCTGCGATTGATTCGAGAATCTCGATCCTGATCACGTGGCTTGTAATCATTTATGAAGGCACTAGGCTTGTTTTTGCAGCAGTTGAAAACGGTTTGGAAACTGTCAGAAATATTCGACCAGTTAAGTTGAGAACGCGTTACCATTGAACTTGACGCAATAAATAGTTGGACGGACATTTCTGATAGTTTCCAAACAGTTTTCAACTGCTGCTAAAACAAACCTACTGTATATTTCTCTTCACGTATTTTGCTATACTTTTCAAGGATCTTAATTAAAGGTAACATTTTTTTGTTTCTTTACACTTGAAACTCTTGGAACTCGTTCGTCTTCCAAGATTAATGTGATGTCTAAATAGAAACATCAATAAAAGTTTCGACGGAATCATCTGTTTACCAACGATATGACCGACTAACATGCAACGTTCCAGTGAATTATTTTATAGAGTTCATTACTGTTATACTAGTTTAATCCAAATAAGGAATTGATAAAAAATCAGACATGATCTATCTATTATGTCTATGATACTGCAAGTCAGTTTAAAGTCAAATAACAAGAAAACATTTAAATTTGTACAATAAAAAAAAACAAATTTCAATGTAAGATCTACATTTTATCGAAAAATCATTTCTATTTTGGAAACTTTACAAAATTTTATTTTAAAAACCATTTACAAAGTAATATAACTCATAGACATATAAAAAATGCAGGTCGTTGCACCGCATGCACTATAAATTTATCAAAATGTAATTATAAGCACACCTATTGAAGTAGGTAATTAAAATTCTTCATTTTATGGACTTAAATATTAATAGTAAAATATACAACATAAAGAAGTTGGCAATACAGAGTACTCTTGTCAGCCAAATTGTAGAGAGGTAAAATTTAACGTACACAAAACACATTAAAAATTTGTTATTAAACAAAAACAATCTGACTGTTACAGTCATTGCGCGTTTTCAAAGTGTAAAGTATCATGTATGTCAGAAAATAAATCAAGATTTATTACGGGAAATTTAGGCCGGCCCTGTTCAATAGACTAACTTAGGTCACTAGATCATTCAGTACTTCATTAAAGACGTAATGCGGACGTTATCTTGGTGATTGCAGATTTACATTGTTTTATTTAAATATGCCTCATTCAGATCAAGAATTAGCGGATATGGTATGAATCTGTTTGCCTGTACCAAATATGCCGTATATTTGCATATTTAAGACTTAACTTCCCTTAACAAAATTAATGTGATTTAAATTACCGTAGTAAAATTTTGAATCCTTGAGAAGTTATAGGCCTGAGAAAGTTCTTTTTTAATTTTTTTATGATAATTTTCTTATTTGTTGGGCAATTGTATTTAAATTCTGGAAGAGAAGGTTTTTTGTGAGATAAACATGAATATCTAACTGACTTTTGAGTTAAATGTACAGGACGTTCTGAGCGCCTGTGCCACTATATTATTCCTTTCAGATTTTTGGGTAATTATATCTATTATAGTTAAATTGTTATCAGTATGGTTTAAATAATCTTTAATAGCTCTACACTGCAACTGTCAGTTTTTTTTTGTCTCGTTTAATTTTTAGTACGCATATGTCATTTAAACTATTGTAGGACATACAGAAGCATCATTATGGCATGTAACTTCACAGGTTAGCTTATTATAATATCAAATAGGTAAGTACCTACATGACGACCATATGACGACAACATAAAGACGTTAGTTACGCCTTATAGGTGTAACAATTGTTTTCAAGACATACTCAAATTTAAATATTTGAGGTAGGCGTCTATGTTAACAATGAGAATCTAACAGTCCATTTTTCTAGAAAATTTGATAAAGATGCAAGAGATGTGAGAGCTACTCTAGCAAATTATTAAATAATCTAAAATAATCCGGCTGGAATTTAATGTAAAATAATAATAATAATATCTCTCACTCATTCTAATCACGAGGATTAGCCCAGAAGTCAGGAGATTTGTGCTAGAGAGGGGGTGGCATTTTATTATTAAGTAAGCAACATTCTCGCCCAGGAAAGACTTAGTTGATGGGCCCTAAACACTATTCAGGGCAGGAATGAGGGAAAACTCGATTCTAATGGATATCACCATACATTCTATCTAACTCTATAACGTACTAAAGAAAAAAACCCTCATACGTAATGTAATTCAAGGTAAAGACTACGCCCTCAGGCGGCTAAAATTGAAACTATATCCAGAGAGTTGTTGATTTGAGTGGTTTGTAATCAAGTATGGTCTTTGTGGTCTTGTTTTTTTATGAAAGATTATTATTATTTTATAGTTGCTGAATGGCATTAAAATTAGGTCATCAGATATCAAATTATTAATGAGATACTTCAACATACTTCAAAGTTAGGTTAGGAAATTCAATTCTTAAAGACAAACGTACTTATGCTACTATTTAAAATTTATTAACGAATATAATGTCCGGAAGCCTTGACATTACTATCAACACAATAAACAAACTTACTTCTACGTTCACTGACGTCGCATAAAATTAAATAATTAGTACTAAAAATATTCTCTTATTTTATTTCTAAATGCAGAAGTTGAAGACACGAGTGGATGAAGGAGTTATGTTACAATTTTCCAAAAACTGCTTTCTGTTGCATGAATGAAGATGTTATCAGGTAGGACCATTGAAAATAATCTCATAAATGGTCGAAGGTGCTATGTGAACGATGTATACATAACACCTTCATTCATGCAAAAAAGCAGTGTTTAGAAAATTGTTACATAACATCTTCATCAACTCGTGCCTTCAGTTGCATGTAATCGTATGCATTCTGTTTAAAAAAATTAAGTCTTAGAAAACCTATAGTAAAAAAAATCGCCTGTAATAACAATACCTATACGAATAAAAAATTCAATAAAATATTAGATGCACATAAATATAACAAACAATGTGGACAATGTGGATAACGTTTCAGCCAGCTTGTTTAGCTTGTTTACGATAGTGAACTGTTCTAAAACGATTTAATATAACTGTTATTAATTGCACCATGTGATTCACTACATTTGACACCGTCTAACACCATATATACCTCGGAATCCGAAATTTTGTTGAAAACTGCGTTTTAATTTGGAGCTCCTCATTACAATAACCGTACGTGTACGGTAAGCCTTAGATTACGGTACCCTAAAGTACGAACTGACTTAAAGGCTTTAGATACAAATTGATTCTACTACTGAAATATTTATCCGATTATCTTCGGGAAGGTAATTACTTTCTTGGTTATTTTTAGAAAAAAATGCAATAAATTGATTTCCCATTTGATAGCTCTGACCTCGCATAAAAAACGCGAATAAAAAAAGTTAACGTACAGGTGCAACCTTCACACAATAACTACCGAGTTTGATGGAATCGCGAGAAAAGTCGATTATCCAAAGGAATGGTTGGTTATCACCCAAATCCAGATCAGATTTAGTTTGATTTGCAAAAATTTAAAATAGTAAAAATATTTATTACCTTGTACCTTGAAAAGGAGGCATTTTTTAAAAATATTTATAAGAAAAACGCTATTCGTTGTCAGTACTATTACATTTTGATCTTGTTCCAAATGGGACCTCTCTAATATAAACCATAGAAGGTCATCCTTCTCCCAACACGGATTCTCGTAGAAGAGACAGCAGTGTACTCACACAGTAGACCCCTACAAAGAGGTGTTTCACAGTTCCTCATATAGGAAAGGTTGGCTAAGGAAACCAACAGTGTCCAGTTTGTATACCTGTCACCAAGCGAAGATTTTACCTAAACATGGCCAGGTACTTTTTAGATGTATCCTTGTAGAGGTACTCTTGAAGTAGGGTACTTTCATACCACCGCTTCCTTAATTAATTGTGAGTGTTCTCCTTCATAACTTTAGCAAGTGTTGACAATGGAAGCACACTGGAGGAACAGGGTCCAAAGATGTTGAGACCCGGTACACACGTGGTTAGCTTATCAGCTTCTTTATTGCCATTACATCTCTCGTGTCTCTTCCTCCAGCATACAGATATGCTGTTGGCGACTGAGGCCAGTGCCTGATGGCATTCCTATGCTGATAACACCATCAAACCCATCAACTAGATAATGCTATGGTAAGAGCGAGCCACAAGAATAAATAAATAACCAAAAATATATCTCCCCATCGCTCGCTGTTCCTCGTCCCATGACATCGTTGCTGGGTTAACCAGAGATACTTGTCGGGATACATTTGCGGGGGAGGAGGCGACGTATTATTATTAAACAGGCCGCATTTGCGCCCAAGAACGACTTAAGAAGATTGGTAGACCCTAATTACTATTTAGTGCAGGAAAGAAGGAAACCTGAAAAATGTCATTAATTATTGGGATGGGCAAACGCCAACCGGTATCAATCTCTCACACTGATCCAAATCAACATTTTCCATCCTACCATATCCACAGAGAGAGTGCCAATCCTCTCTACAAATATAACTGATATACAGTCTACCGGCCGCAGGAATCGAGCCTGCGTGGCAAACACGTTTCAAGTACTGACGCCTTAAGCCCCTCGACCACAGGGCGATCCAATATAAAAAAAAAGATAATCACTTGTTTTAAGGTTAATGTACACTTGATTTGGAGGACGATACAGTTGGGAAATGTTTGGCCCAATAAAAGATACAAAAAAAGTTCTGTAGTGAAAAATTTTATATATTTCCGCGTGACTCAAAAAATTGTTTGGAAAACTTTTTCGAAATCGTAAAACAGCAAAATTCAAATTGACTGGCAAAATATACTTGGGTCGTATGCGAGCATTATTATAAGACTCATAAAGAATTAGATTAATCTGCTTTATTTCGTTATTATAAAGCAAATAAAAATTTCAATTTGGATTTATTTGGAAATTGAAATATGCCTTATAATAACACTGTAAATGTTATATCTTTACTTGGTTTAATTTCAGCTCAATTTTGAAAATCTCATTTTACAAAACAGGGCCATTAACAGTTTTGAAATGATATGTATATATATATATGTATAAGGAAAAATACTAAGCAAGGTGAATAATAAAATACATAAATTTGCATATTTGATGGAGCTGGATAATGTCAAGTAATTATTGTCATTAAATTTCTTTCTATTGCTGTGAACTTACCTGTATGATGTATATATATTGGAATTTTTTATTACTTTGGCTAATTGATACTGATATACCTTATTGCATTTTTTGTTTGTTTTACATTATTTCTTGTCTAGAATTTAAGTTGATAAGATAATTTAAGTTTTTCTGATTGTATTTTATTTTAGCTATAGTTTGATTAAATATTTAGCAAATAAATTGGTTACTAAATGATGATTAAAAATAATATAACTATAGGGCATATCAATGTGCAATCTCTTACACCGAAAATAAATAAAATACGAGATTTCTTATTAGACAAAAAATATGATATTTTGGCAATTTCTGAAACTTGGTTGTCTTCATATGTTAGTGACAGAATAGTTAGTATCGATAATTATAACATTGTTAGGAGGGATCGTGTTGGTAGAGGTGGGGGTGTATGTTTCTATGTATCCAATAAATTAAATTATAAAGTCGTAGATCTTGGTAATGACATTGAACAGTTATGGATTTCAATTAAAACACAAAATAGTATTAACATATATGGTGTGGTTTACAGACCACACAGAGTAGATTATAATTTTTTCCTAGCTAGTTTAGAGAAATCTGTAAGTAATTGCATTCCCCAGTGTGATAATATTTTCATTTTAGGCGATTTAAATATAGATTTACTTTCTGTTGATAGCCCGGCTGCAATATATTTTAATACATTTCTTGAAATGCTAGGGTTAGTGCAGATTATAACCGAACCTACTCGAATCACAAAAGATTCCAAGACACTCCTAGACTTAATAATAACTTCAGATAGTTCAATTGTGCTTAGATCTGGTAATTTGGAGATATATATAGCTGACCATGAACTAGTATTTTGTGAATTAAAGTCAGATTTAAAGAAATTGCCATTTTATGTTACTTATCGTGATTTTAGTAGGTTTAATGTCGAACATTTTAATAATGACTTAAACAGTGTACCACTGCATAATTTATTCCATATTGAGGACGTAGAACACAAGATTTGTTATTTCAATGATTGTTTAACTAATTTATTTAATATACATGCTCCTTATAAAACTGCAAAAATTTCAAAGCAACGTAAGCCATGGATGACTGATAACGTCAGATTATTAATATCCCTTAGAAATAAAGCCAAATCAAAATTCAGAAAATCTAAGTTGGAGGCACATTGGAACTATTATAAACAATTAAGAAATTATACGGAGATTGCAATTAAGAATGAAAAGCGAGCATATTTTAATTCAAAATTCAGGACAAACGATCCTAAGGATATTTGGAAGGGCTTACAATCTTTGAACTTAAAACAACGTAAAAATAGTGATTTACCAATTAATCTTAAAGACCCTAATATAATAAATAATCATTTTATCAATAGTGTACCAATTTCAAATTATGATAATAGTCATTTAATAAATTATTACGAGAATAATACATATAAGGACATTCCTGCAAATTTTGAATTTTCATTAGTAGACATAAATACCGTTTCTAAAATTTTATATTCTATTAAAACAAATGCCATGGGTCCAGATGATATAAACTTGACAATGTTGAAATACTGTTGCCACTATATTGTTCCATACATTACCCATATAATAAATAGCTGTCTGTTATCCCATACTATACCTATTCAATGGAAACAAGCCCATGTTATACCTATTCCAAAAATTACTAATCCTTCAACACTATCTGACTTGCGTCCTATAAGCATACTGCCTACTTGTCGAAAATTCTGGAGCGAGTGATGTATACACAATTAATAGAACATTTTAACAAATATGACATTATTCCATCTTTTCAATCCGGATTTGGGCTAGCTCACAGTTGTACAACTGCTTTATTGAAAGTGACAGATGATATTTTTGAATCATTTGATAATGGTAAGATTAGTGCTCTAGTATTACTAGACTTTACTAAAGCCTTTGACACAATTCAACATCAATTACTTATAGCAATACTTCACTTTGTTGGACTAGGCGATAGTGCACTTAATACAATGTCTAGTTACATAGGAAATCGTACACAAAGAGTAAAAATTGGAAATGAATTGTCAAATGTGAGCTCGCTTAAAATAGGTGTTCCTCAAGGTTCTATTCTGGGACCTCTATTATTTTGTGTATATACCAGTAATCTCTGCAAAAATTTGAAATACTGTAGTCCACACATGTATGCTGATGATACCCAACTGCATCTATCTTTTGATAAAACTAACTATGATGAGGCATTAAATAAAATTAACTCGGATCTTAAAATTATCTATCAAAAATCAGAAGCACATTCCCTATTTCTGAATCCATCCAAGTCAAAATTAATTCTGTTTGGTAATAAATTAGCTGTAACTGAAATCTCCGATAGTTTCAGAGTTGTGATTAATGACAGTTCTGTTCCTATAGTGCAAGGTGCTTCTAACTTGGGTCTGAGTTTTGACAATACATTTAGATTTTATTCACAAGTTAGTAAATACATACAAAGATCATATATGGCTTTGAAGCTGCTTTATCCACATAGAAATTATTTGTCCATAAAAATAAAAACGTTACTTTGCGAAACCCTTATCTTATCAAACTTTTTATACTGTGCCCCTGTTTATTATCCATGTATTGATGTTTTAACTAAAAGAAGAATACAGATGTGTCAGAATTCATGTTTAAGATACATATTTGGCATTCGACGTAGAGATCACATTTCTCATAAATTAAGAGACCTGAAATGGTTAAATATGAATAATCGTCTGAGATTGCAAACTTTGTGTCTATATCATCAAATAATTTGTACAAAAACTCCCTCGTACCTGTATAATAAAATTCGTTTTCGTACTGATATCCATAATATAAATGTTAGAAATAAGCATTTTATAACACCACCTTTACATAAAACTAGTTTCTATGAACGATCTTTTACCTACAATGTTTCAAAACTTTACAATGCGTTGCCAGAAGACTTTAAAACAATGTCTTTAAGAAATTTTAAAACCAAAGTTTCAAAATATTTATTTAGTAATCAGTGACCAACAATATTTTGCTAGATTTAAGATTCCATAAATTGTTGCCAATTTTTGTTTTTTTTTCTCTCTCTTTTGTCGACTACTGCTTTTGTATTATTTGTTAGTAAATAGATACTTACATTAGGCTAAACTTTATCGTAAAATGTTATTTCATATACTAGGTAAGTGCATTATACCGAGAGATGGAGCTTGCTCTATCTGCTTGAGCACAGCCTAGTGGTTTTCCTATCTCTTTCTATAACAATAGAACTAATTATATTCGTTTACTCTGTATCTCTATATGGAAAATAAATGTATTATTATTATTATTATTATTATGTAAAGACGTTAAATTTGTACATCTGTGTACAAATTTTCCACAGAATTATTTAATAAAAGTGTTTGATAGAGTAAAACTTTACTATACATTTAAATGTATAAACAGAAACTTTAGAACAGCGAAAACTAAAAACTTATAATTTGGAAAAATCAGTAAGCTGTTTCTTCAAATAGTAGTATTTGTTTTATTTCATTCTAAAATAGTTATTTGAATATTGTATTTTTTTATGAAACAGTAAAGATATATAGGGTGATTTATTAATAATTATACATACGCTAACTAGATAATCCTGGGCAGAAAATATGAAGAATTGACACAACGCTTAGATAAAATATGGCTTATGGAGTTACAGGGCATTTTATTTTAAAAAAATGATTTTTTCCCATTACTTTAACCCTGTTTGATATTTTCCTATCATACATGGTATTAAGTTTAGATACATTAGAACATATTAAAAAATGCTACAAAATTGTTCATGACTACTACCAGAGGCGTACGACTGGGATAGAGGGGCTGTTTCCCATGCCCAACTTCTACGCCATTGGCGGAATTTTTATTTAGGTGTCATTTTTAAATTCTTCAATACTACAGCGCAATACTATAGCAATCTCTTGACAGAAGACACCGACTTGAATAATAATAACATGACAAATAAATTACATAAAATAAAAATGATTGTGCAGCTCCATGTTTAACTTTAAGAATCTCGAGAAATAATGACTTTACCTCTATGAAGGAATAGCAGGTTAATTCCATAGAAAATATTGAAGAATTGAAAAATAGACCAAAATAAACATTCCGCCAGTGGTGTAGAAGGCAGGAATGGGAAACTGCCGTTCTACCCCTGCCGTACGCCTCTGGTAATAGCCACAAACGTTTTTGTAGTTTATTTTAATATGTTCTAAAGTATTCAAAATGTATGCCAAGTGTGATAGGGAACTATCAAACAGGGTTAATGTAATGGGCAAAAATCATTTACGAGTAAAATAATAACCTCAGTCAAGGTTTTACTCTTGAAAGCATCTTATGAGAGTTTTGCTCTTAAGTGGACGTGCACCTTTAGCTCATACATAACTGTTCCCATTTATTCACACGTGCATCAGCATTTAAATATAATTTATTAGAAACCTAAACAAACATTAGTATATATATTAAAGTGCTAATAAACATAAATTTGATATTTGCATTTATTTATAATTTCAAAATGATTAACAAACAATATTTCAGAATGTCTACCATAAAATGGAATAACGTCAATAAGATCAACTGGGCATTTTCAAAAATCAGAACTATTTTTTTCACAATTTGTTTTCCGATTTTATCACATCTTCACCGATTTTTATTTTACATTTTGGAATCTATTTGAAAGGATTCGAATTATTTACATGAAACTTTGTTATGTGTACTATTAAATTTCCCTACATTTACTCGTTAGAATTTCTGTTAAAAGTACGACAGGGAATATTTTGCTCCAGATTTTCACGTAACACATTAATTAAAAAAACCTAATATTAAATTATAGGTAAAGCATGTTTTATATTCCTCATGATTTACAATAATTTACACGCTTCCTGTAGTTGATCATGCTATTGAAACCTTAAACGTATATAAAATATTTACAAACGGCACTAAGATCAAACATAAAGATGTCCAGATGAATCCAGTGAAAAAATAATGTTTACGCACGTAAATATGTCAACAAATTTAATTTAAACACATTAGTATAAATATTATGAAAGTTAATTAGTTTAACACAGATGTTCACCTGGACACTAACAGTTAGATCAGTTGATGGAAAATTATATTTAAAGGAAATTTTTTGCATCATCGGTTATTTTCATACAAACAAAAACGCTCAGGTATGTAGAATTCAATTTACAATTGCCGGAGATTAACAACTAAACTGTCTGAAAATATTTGACGTTTCCTGAAATACAAACAAAGACTTCTGAAAATTAATGTACACCTTTTGACATGTACAGGGTGTTTTTAAATGAAGTAGCAAAAATGAGACCACAGATTCTTGAAACTTGAAAAAAGTTGTTCAGAATGGTAAATTATGGAGCGAGGTTTGATGAAACCATTTTTAAACAAAGTACAAATATTTTTTCAAGTAACATTTTACTGTCTTTTCAGTAAAAAAGACACTACCTGAAACGATAACAGTTTTCAAACGGTGCACTGAATATTTCAGATAGGATTATTTCGAAAACTGTTACTCCTAACGACTTCAACAAGGTATACCTTTTTCAGATATGACCGATTGTTTCAATAGTCAGATGGATACATTATGCAGCAAAAAAGTTATGCCATTTAAAAGAAAGATGATGTGCTATAAGTGGCGCCCTCTACTAGTGACTGACGTCAAAATTATAAAATTTGAATTTCTCGCCCGCAAAAATGCTTGATTTACAAATTTTATGTAAATATTTGGATTTTTTAAGAAGTTATCTTCAAATACGGAAAATAAAATGTTAACTTTGGCATCCTGTATCTATTTTATTATGCGACTTGGGATATAGGTACCTACGTTAGGTAAAATCGATTTATTTTCACCTAAGGAATATGTAGTCTCATTTTTGCTAGTTCATTTAAAAACACTCTGTATTTTTTTTAAACCCAATAATGGACTAATATGAAATAGTAACAATGCCTTCCTTATTTACACACGATAATGAATTGCAAATGACACTTTTTATAAATAAATTGACCAATTCTAAAATACCCACATATATGTAGTGTGTTCAAATTTGACCTGGAACACCATTTGATCGAGCTGTACGATTTCAATTTTTTTTTGCATATGGACCCCGGAAGGTAAACTAATAGTAAATATGTGTAGGTACACTAAAATGTCAAAAACGAAAAAATACCAGGTTTAAGTTTAGTTACAAAAAATACTGGATATTCCAGAAAAAAATCCAAAAAGTAAAAAAAACCACAAGATACTAATAAATGAAATAACCATTTGTATCACGCCTACAGAATGAACACGCAAAAACGTGAGATTCGGCTGTAACCTTGCTATACCCTAGGAGATATCAGAAACCTGAAACGTGTATTTCTTGACTAATTTTTCGCAAGGTTTCCAATTTCATTTATCAAAAACGCGTGTTGCACTATAGTTTTGTATTCTTTATCTATTTCTTAATAAAACAGTTAAACAATTCTAATTATGGAATTATCTAATCACCAATATCTTGCAAACACTAAAAGGTAATCCATGACATTTTTATCAATGCAATTTGGAAAAATGGAGAATCCAAAGAATGTAATAATATGATACAGGGCGTTTCACATGAAATGACATAGTTAATATCAATATCTCTGATACACAAAAATTGAAATTCTTATATAAACAATTTACGTTACAATGCACGTTTTAGTTTTCTGATATTCTAGGGTAGCAAAGTTACAGGTGAATCTATTCAAACAATAATCAAATCTCGTGAAATATATAAATATGAGTCATGCTCAAACAAATATTTTCAAAATCGATCACATCAAATATTCCTAAAAAACGTTTTTAAAAGCTAAATTATAACTTGTTAATATATAAAACTAATTTATTAAACAATGTAACAGTTTATATAAAACGAAACATAAATTATATCAGCACTTAAGTACTGGTTGAAGTGCATACTTGCAATAAAGATAAATTTCGTACTTAAAAAATTAAATAAAAGAAAAAATTAAATAATTAATAAGGTCTAGAATTTCCGGCTATGCTAATTGAATCGAAACGTTGGCATAAGATAAAACGCCGAAAAATACCAAAAAATACAAAAAAAAAAACAAGAAAAGTACCAATAAATATTTTAAAAATGCCAAAAATGCCAGCAAATTGCCAGAAAATACCAAAATTAATTCCAAAACGTTTCTAGAATACCACAAATGCCGTGGTTTACCCCTCACTGGATCCCTCTTAGATGTACCTACATAGCGAACAAATTACAATAGCCAAATTAGAAATTTATAGCCTGCATGTGATTTTTTCAGGAATCTTATTAGGCAGCACTATTCCACATTTCTCAATATCTATAAATTCCAAGAGTAATTAAATCCACATTTCGAAACGTTGAAATTACTGAAATAGGAAAGAAATATTGAAATTATCATTGTTTTTCGAATTTCAAGGTTCCTAGTTATAACGAACTCAAAATATTTTTTCTTATTTTAGAAATCTGACGTCCTAGGATTTTAAATAATAATTTCATCCAATTTTTTAATTAGAACTTGTAGTTTGTAGGACTTATGAAACAAGATGAAGATACCAGATTTTAAATACAAAATCGCCATTGTTTCTGAAAAAGTATCTCGCTAAGTACATTTAAGAGGACCTTTATGCTAAAAAAAATTCATTGAAATTCTACGGTAAGTTAAATCTCAAGGAATATTGCAAAATAACTCGGGATAACAGTGATAAAACATAACTAAGGAAAGAAGTGATAGTTTTAAAAAATACCAGTAAATTGTATTCACACAAAGCTACTGTTCATTAGTCGTTACGGATGTGGTAAACAAAAACGATAATAAGTATAATGACATCATTTTGCTGGACAATTTATGGCAAATATATTAAGTTTAACTAATAAATAGTGAAATTCCGTCAACAGCAGGCATCACACCTCTATTAAAACGTTTTTTTTTCGTGTAACACATAATATCAACATTTGCATAACTATAAACAATTATTTTTTTTGTATTTAATTTTCCTAACAAATTATTTCAGTAAATTGCGATAATATAAGCATATATTACTAAGAAGAAGTCGATATCACCAAAAAAATTACAATAAAAGTCTAATAGAGTTATAAAGAGTGACGTAGCTTGGCAACGCCATCTGATATACAAAAAAATAAACCAGTTTTTGCGCCTCCAGCACGTGTCAACACGTTTGTCTGGTGAATAGGGTTGGACTGGGGATATGCTCTCTAGGTGGTAAATGAACGAGGTCAGTAGTGTCGTTTTATTTATCGTGGTAGTGCCAATCTACAAAATTTTCAAAATGGCTCATGTGTACAGCAATGCTGAGTTAATTGACATGATTCTTATTTATGGTGAAATGCACTGGCAGCTCTTGTATGCAGTTTGGGCTGTTCATATTACCCAATCGTGTGGATGCTTTACAATATCTTGAATTTCTTCGCAATAACCTGCCCACCCTTGTACAAGTCGAGGGAAAAAATTTCGAACAGTTTTTGTAATAAGGTATGTGCTAATTTGCAATTCTTCACAGAACTTCAGAGGTTTCTTTTCGTGCAATATGTGACATCGCCAGTTTGCATTGTCACTCCATTACAGTACAATGACGTGCAATTAAATATTGTATATAAATCTAAATATTTTAGACAAGCCCTCCATTGATACATAATATTTTCTATCTCCTCATGGCTTTCATAAAAGAGTATCTCTTCTAATGTGCGCTAACTTTGGCAGTGTAAGTTAAATTTTAATTAATTTGAACAAATAATTATTCCATAATTTTTTTTTTGAATGTATCGTATTTAGGTAATTGTTCTTTAAAAATTTCATTTCGTAGTTTGTGCGTGGTGAAACCTAGTATGTTTCAGTAATATAGGGTGTCCCGAGAGTAGATTCCTGACGACAAAATAATGCGATATGTATAGCTAAACTTACTTAAGTCAAAAGTTGACGGTTAAAAAAGTAGAGGGTTTAAAGTAGAAATTTTATTTTCGATATTTGCAAACAACTACTATTTAAAAAATCCCAATATTTGGATACATTTTGAATATCGGGGAGTCTAATTTCTAATTTTGACGCTACTATTAGAGAGCGCCACTTATGGCACATCATGTTTCTTTTAAATGGCAGAACTTTCTTACAACTTAGTGTATACAGCTGACTATTAAAATCGATTATTTTACTTTCTTTATCTGAAAAAGGTATACCTTGTTGAAGTCGTTAGAAGTAACCGTTTTCGTAATAATCCTATTTGAAATATTCAATGCACCGAGAAAAAATTGTTTTGGTTTCAGGTATAGCGCCATTTCCGCTGAAAATACAGCAAAATGTTAATAGTGGATTTTCAAGTTTCCTTCAGCTTTTGTTACAAATATGCATAAACTACGCAATGTATAGATATTTTAAATTATCAATTACGTGAATACATTCTATGCATTTTAAAGAAAATTGCAATAATTAAGACAGTGGCGTACTATTTTTATTGTAAATAAGAGAAGGGTGGCACATGATATCTACGCCGCTGGTGACAAGTGAATATTTAAACTCACTGAATAATTAGACATCCCATTACAATCTAGAATTATTGTTGTTTTATTAAGAACGGTTTCCAAGTAAATGAAAAATATAATACAAATTTCAAAGTCTTTGACGCCCTGTATCTTGGAATCGGTGAACTTTTATGTATAGGTATATTTGGGTAAATCTAATTTATTTTGAGTGTACAATCACTACTTCCAAGAAGCCCAGTAATACCTGAGACACCCTGTATAATGACGGAAAGTGGTCTAACCAACAAATTTTTAAGTACCTACAGAAATCTTTCAAAATACGTATATTTTAAAATTCAATTGTAAATGTAAATATTGTTATAACATAAATAGTTCTGCATATAAGATGTACACTTTTGTTTATAAGTATGTGAAAATAATTGTTAAAATGTGGGGTTAGAACAGCAAAATAATATGTGTCATACAAATGCATTATAAAAGTAATTATATTATTTGAGGAGAATTTAAATAGTAAAAGTGGATAAACAAAACATCAAGAATTTTATTTCTGATATTACTTTTGCTCTACGTGTTTTATTTTTCGAGATTTCTGTACCTAAAAAACACCACAAATTTAATCATTTTACGGCGAGAAATACGGCGACCTTAACACATCTTGAATTCATGGAAGACGCGCCTAACTCTCAACACTTCGTGGGCCCGATTTAGGACACCCTGTACACGGGAAATGAGATTGAAGCGCGTGACACATTAGTTTAACTTACCCCACTTCTGTACGTCCATTCCTTGAGGGTATCGCCTCGGTCACGATACCCATTGGTAACCTTATCCGCGTCTACTCCATTTATGGTGATCTTCACCGGCTTCGGGTCGTCGCGGTATTTATTAGAAGTCGAGAAAGTCGAACGGGAAAAGGAAGTGTAGCCCGACATTATTTCGCCGCTCACTGATGCAACAGACTAAGTACGCGAGCTGGGATTTCTATGGAGTCCACAAGAAAACGCGGCCTGCTGCACCGTGGTACACCGAAAGTAAAAACGAAAAGAACCAAATCGCATTGTTCAGCCTTCCGACTAGTTTTTACACCTACATCTGTGTTTGCCTTAATCGACGGGCTATACCTCCTTCAAGAACAGTGTGGATCGTACATGCTCCCAAAACAGGAGTCCCAACGAAATCGATTACCTGTTTGAAAGAAATTATTATCTAGTTTTTTACTATTTTGCTAAAATATCGGTAGCTACTGATATTATCGTTACTATAACGATAATATTGAAAATTATCGATAATATCGATAGATTGTCGATACTATCGATAATATCGATATTATCGATAATTTTTATCTGTATTATTATCGATATTATCGATAATTATCGATATATTACAGGGTGAACCTTAAATAAGTACAAACATTTTAACTGCTGGTGTAGTTCGTCATATAGATCAGTTTAGTGAAAGCTATTTTTAAAAACTTTTAATATTTACGGATATAAATTTAAAAAAATACCCACATTTTGAGGTCCGCTCACATATCTGTCATAACCATATGATTTGTTGCTAGGTTGCCATATCTCTAATATAAATATTATGTTTCCTTTAAAGTAATACGGTTAATTCTATTTTAAAAATACTTGTTTTAAGCATAAGTACAGTAAAATTGGGTATGTAGTATGAAACGCAGCAATATTAACATACATTTTAACTTCTTTACTGACCTTAATATAAACAATTAAAAATAAATTTCCGCATGTTCAATACTACCATAAAGTATTTAGGAAGATATTACGTGATATTACTATGTCCAATGTTCAAAAATTGTACATAAACATGCACATAAGCTTACCTGTTTGTTAAAAAATTAACTATTTAATCAGTAATCCACATTTCACAAGTGAAATGTCATTGTACACTGTTAGAAAGAGACACAAGGCACAATTTCCTTAAGTTATTTTATGAAGAATAACGAAAAACTATGATTTTCACACAACATATTAAATTTTATTTTCGCCACATAACCCCAAATGAGTCAGTATTAACCATTTCGAATCCAGAACCAATAAATGACTTCGCACTTTAATCAGTGAAACAAATTTTAAAAATAAAAGTACACACAATATTAAATAATAAAAAAAACCAGCTTGACGTATGCGTTTAATATCAAGAAAAAATGTCTATAAAATGCATACATTTAGACGGCAGATCCAGCAAGGTAAAATATTTTTTAACCTTTAATGTGAAATGTGTTGTGGGTTGCCGGTACAAATGCGAAAGGGAAATACGCTGGACGAATTATTAAGAGGTCGATTTATTACGGCTTTCCAAAAGGCGCAGCTCAATACAGATTTCATGAACGTGCAAACTTTTAGCAAATCTCGCAAAACAATATTATTGCTATTTTCATCATTATGTGGGGTTAGGAAGTTTGACTTGGGCTTCCGATAATCTGTCATGACAGTCAATGATAGTTTGATAATAAAAATAATATAAAATGTTACAGTTGACTAAATTCGCTAAAAGTTGAGATTTTTTCCCACCATCAAATAATTCGAGGGAATATTCGCAAATTTTGCGTTTATGAGGACAAGGTTTTAAAACTTCCTTGAAGCAAAGATATTTGTGTAACACTGGCAACACTGTGAACCACACGTTCAGTCTGCAGCACTATGAGTCATAAAAGTATGAAAGTGGCAATCTGGCCAGCGGTCCTCAACAAGTTTTCTACAGAATAATTTTTTTGTAAAAAAAATTATTAATTATGTATTCTACACACAGAACTATACTGCTGGTTAAAATATTTGTACTTATTTAAGGTTCACCCTGTTATATACTAGTTTTCTTGCATACTTTTACTCACCATTTTCAACTTTGGCAATTTCTTTCTCGTTCCAATGAATGATTTGACTCCATTTCCGACATTTTCATTCGAATTTGAACCGTATATTTACATCACACTTAAGTCAGGTTATGTTTTGATTGTAAACAAACCAAAAATTAGAACCGCCCCAATATGAGTAGTTCTGAAATTGACAGACCGAATTGTTGCCTTGACGTCATGAACTTCCAATAGAATGCGGTTCGTATCAGTTTGGTTGACCTTCAAGTAAACCGATGCTGAATAAAATTCGGCTATTATTAAGTGTTATTTTGGGTTACATGGACATTGGTATTGAATAAAGTTGCAAAATTGACTAGTAAAATGAGCACAAAAAGTGTACATCACCGGGCAAATGGAAGAAGTATTGCATTATACAATTTTGTACGAATACAGCATACAGCGCCTAATAAAAAATATTTAACCGTGGCACAAAATTAAAACAATAATGTGGTGTAGAACGATGAAGCGCGACGAAAGGAAAACATTAAGCTCTCCAGAATTGCAACATTGTTTGTTTGTGAAGACCATTTTAATGTACATTTAATTGGAAATACATAAGTAGGTAGGTTTAAGTTCATCAAAAAAAATTAAAATGTAAAATTGTAAAGAAACAATTAAACTTTTCTATTAAGCTACCAGAATGGATACTGGGCGTTTAGTAAATCAATGGGAAAGCAAACTTACTTTTTTTTTCATTTATCGTATTCAGCGTTTCATTACGATTCCAAATAACTTGTTCTATATTTGCTCCTACCCAGTGGCGTAGCCACGGGGGGAGGGGGGGGGTGTTGGGTGTCAGAACCCCCCCCATTTGTTGGATTGGTTGGGTCATATAGATAATGTCTCACTACAAACCTGCAATCACTCTATTCGCCAAGATTTAGCAACGCGGTCAGTGAACTAGATCTACGGCAACCTTACATTAGGGTTCACCTGCAACTAAGTTCTAATTTTATTTTTGTCATTTTTGTAACAAATATTGTTCGTACCTGTTTATTATTTACATGTTTATGATGAGATGTTTTTTTTATTTACTTTTTATTGGTTCAATTTATTAAAAATTACATACTTAGTTTGAAATACTTTGTTCACTGAACCCCCCCCCATGTCAAATTTCTGGCTACGCCACTGCTCCTACCAGTAAGGAGATGTAGAATGTAGAGGCATTTATAAAATTTTACTATCTGATTTCTCTACATTAAATTACCTGTTTTTTTTTTTTTTTCTGAAAATATAATAAACAAAAGTGATAAATAAGGGTTTTAAAAATGTTTAAATCAGAAGCAAATAGCAATATAAAATTAATTTAAAAAATAAATGTTATATCATTATTCATTACTTTTATTTAATATCTTTCAAATTAAAACAAGTAGTTTATTGTGAAATCAGATGGCATCATTTTATAAATATCTCAAGTAAAACCCTCTGTTTGGACGTAACCAATATCTATATTGTAAACAAAGAAGGAACTGATTTCTTTTTACAAAAACCCAAGATGCCAGTTTAATTCGCGGGATTTTCGGGTTCGACTTGTTAATTTTGTAGATGCGTTGCGGTCTATGTAAAATACAGAATTATTAATTAATACAGAGATATTATATTATGTCTGAAAGACATCTACAAGTGTAAAATTGGAGAGAACTTTCTCGACGATTGGAACGTAGCAGATCGAGTTTGAATCCGAATGTGCTGGATGAAATAGTTTTTCTTATACATTTTTTTATTTTTCCGAAAATATGAATAAAAAGTAAATTTTATATTAATTATAACATTTTTTTTATATTTACCATTCTGTTATTTTTAAATTAATAACACTTAAAATAATATTAATTTTTCATGATTTATCGACATTATCGACAGCAGTCAATCCCGGGATTCGGGATTATAAATTTGTAATCCCGAAATACCGAGATCGAAATTTTTTCAATCAATAATATATTTACTTATGTAAAAAAAACATCCCAATTCACTATTCAATTACAATATTGCCATTTTCCTAAAACAAATTACATTTCTTTTTTCATCTCTTACAGCCATGTCATATTACACTGAAACAAACTATGCCATGGAATCCCTCTATGAATAAAATGGTCAAATGCGTTACGTCACGTCGAGAATACTCAACCTAAAGAGACAAATTGGGGCATTCCCAAAACCACATAGATTACCTTGACGAGGATGTAGAAGATAGGCAGAGATCTGAGTTTATACCCACTTATTTATTACCGAGAAAGCCATCAAGTATCGATAATTACGCGCATACCTTTAAAGCTAAATTTAACAAATTGAAAATATCTCCCACATAACTGAATTTAATCAACTACTGCCCCATTTTTTTGCTTTTTAATTGTTAACTTGTTTAGATCAAGTGTCACACGTAATTGGAAATACAAGAAATCTTAATTGATTCATATCGAACGCCACGTTCCTCTATATAATTAACCTGCTTTGATTTAATGATTAATTAACCTGCAATCGAGCAAAACCAATTAATTAGACTGTTTTCCTGGCTTCCTGGTGACTAAAAATAGAAAACCAAATTACCCGATCCTTTTCTACGGTCTTCGTTCGTTTATTTGTCTTCGATCAAAGTTACGAACGTACCAATTTAATTGACGTGTGCATTTTGCCGTTAGGACGTTAGAAAAATATACACGCGACAATTAAAATGGAAAGCCCTTTGCACAAAAGCGATTTTACTCGACTTTACGGTCAATAAAATTGTTATGGCGACGGAAAATATTTCATTCTCGACACAACAATAGGTACATTTTCAATACATTCCAATTAACATATCGGGTGGTTTTTAAATAAGGAAAATACAAAAAACTCCTCCTCTCTGTAGCTAACGACACGAATCTCGTCAACTGTATATTAATTTACGCTTGTTTAAAAATGCCTTATTAAACTCAAGAATAAGCAGATAATGTATGAGTACACAATCAAACATGATGTACCATAAGTGGCGCCCTCTACTAGTGACGTCAAAATTAGAAAGAAATTTGAATTTCTCGCCCGCAAAAACCCTTGATTTTCAAATTTTATGTAAATATTTGGATTTTTTAAGAACTTATCTACAAATATCGAAAATAAAATTATAACCCTGTCCCTGTATCCTTTTTATTATGCGACTTGGGATATTGTATGTTAGGTTAAATCAATGTATTTTCATCTAAGAAATCTGTGGTCTCATTTGTTATTTCATTTAAAACACCCTGTATAGCGAAGGAAAGACTTCTAGCAAGCTGTCAGTCATTTATTAGCGGTACACCATACATATACCGCTTTTGAGCTTGTTAGCTCTTGTCAGTATGCCATAGGAGACGAGGCAACCGACGACTTATCCGACAGAAGGGAACCTGAGTAGACGTGATGCATTATGTAACTACATCTTGTGGTCATATGCTGAACCTGACGGGCCACCTGCACACACAACTTTAATAGAATTTGTAGTAAATAATGCTCGAAATAATGCTTCAATTGTCTCTTTATTTTTGGTTATGATCACCACAAGTGTTGTATTAATATCATATACAAATTTTGAACTATAGCCGCATTTTAAAATTGTACAGTATGACATTCATAATAAAATATTAATAATTTTAATTCGTGCAAATCTATAAACCTATAATTCAAGGAAAAATTGCCTATTTTATAATTAATAACATTTTATTCATACTTTGACAAACATATTTTCTTTAAGTAAATCATAACCTTAGTGTCATTTTAAGAAGGAATATGTAAATATTTTTGTCAAATATGCTGTATTACTGAATTAATACATACTATACAGTTGAATAAGTAGATTAGATTCTTTTCGTTTAGTTGGAAACAATATTTTAAGTGAAATTATTTTAGATATACGATTAGAACTTTCCGACTACATGCGTATTCAAAATCCAGCATTATAATAAGAAAACAGTAAGTAACTGAAATTCCTGCTGTTTACAAAAAGGTGGGTAGAAGTCATGGAACTTGCACAGTTCTATTTTTGGTTTAAGCGTAAACATAAGGGCACTATTAGGAAAATGCCGCATACCTATGTAAGCACAGACATCGTTTTCAAATCGTTTTAATATTATAAGCACCAAAAGACATTAACATGTAATCGATAGAAGATATTGAACAGAAATACCAAAGCATGAGTTGAATGAATCTAAATCTTAACTGTGACAAGAACTGTCGCCGAATTAAATTAAAATGGAACTGAAAACTTTGTAAAGCGACCAAAAATTTTGAGTTCACCTCCTTTATCCTTTTATTGAATAGAAAAACAGAACTTCAAGTCATTGGGAAAAAGATTGATCTTTTAAAATACGTATTTTTTTAAATTTAAAAATATATGCAAATATTGTTAACATAAACTTACATAGTTCTGCATATAAGATTGTTCAGTTTTTGTTTATTAGTATCTGAAAATAATTGTTAAAATGTGCGGTTAGAATAGCAAAATAATATGTATTACAAACGCTTTTAAAAAGTTATTTTATTTGACATGAATTTAAATAGTAAAACTGTTTAAACAAAACATCGGGAATTTTATTTTTGATGTTATTTTTCTCCTATGTGTTTTATTTTTCGAGCCCTTGTGTTTAGGTATTTTCCTTGGTGTTTTCTGTACTTATATTTTGCTATTTTTATTTTGCCATTATGTTATGTTATTTTACTCTGCTTTAGATAAAAACGTGGTACTGACAATGTCCACTTTAAAGATCTTTTCTCCAAATAATTTGATCGATGATTGTGTCGCCTAGCAAATTACTAAATCTGCCATCGACTTAATTTACACCTTTCGTTTGCGCTCTCGATTTGAAATGAAGAAATTCTCGCCTTATTAAAATACCAATCTACTTTGTTTCAACATAATCGATTGTCACTTAATTGACTGTTTTTATCAGCAATTAAGAAATAAGTACTTGACGTTTCAAGTCACAAAACTGTTAGGCTACCGCTAGCGTAGTAGGCAAGCAAGGACTGACATATTCTGCAATAGTTTTTGTATCTATTTACTTTGAAAAATATTACTGGAGATGTCAACTCGGAAGCCAATTTCCAATCCAATCGTTGTACGAGAAAGTCATATCTCAAAAAAATAGAAAAAAACACTGTCTTTAATCGTGTCATCCTCACTTACTATTATCGATAAGAAAAAAATACTAATCGATAAATGATTACTAATCGTTCAATTAAATCAAAGAAAAACTGATATTTTTAGAGGAGAATGATAAGTGTAAAGTAAACACTAAATTACATTTAAACACAAATGGAAATAACCATTATCTGTAGTCGAGGTTCAAAATAATAGAGTGGAGTGATTCATGTTAGGTTTGTTCCTGCAACAGTCTGTAACTGTCCATAACTATCAGAGGCATACGCAGTATGGATGTAAGCGTTCCAGCAAGAATTCGACCACAATCCACAACTACAAATCCACTGTTCCAGCACGATCAAGACAAACTGACGGTTTAAAAAGTTTGCATAAGTATTAATAATTTTATGGACAGTTGTTTCTGTCTCTGTTATAACTTAACTTTAACTTTAATTTAATATCTGTGTATCTGCGTTATCGTAGTTTATAACTTCAGAATGTTCCGTGATCGGTCATTCGTTATATTTGTTCCAGGCTCATTCAATCCACAATCCACTATTCCAGCAAGAAATTCGTCGCTATTACAAATTGTCCGTTTTGCCCCTCCTTTAAAAATCTGTGACTATCAATGATTTGTCATGGATTGTGTGCAGGAACAAACCTGTTATAAACCCACTCACCATTTAAAGCAGTACATAAAGATAAATACATGCAGCCCATATATTTAACTTAAAAAAATGTGCCGCATATCTCGCACAGCATATTCGCTTACACAGCTTATGCTGCAGCAAATTCGCGTGCGCCAGATCGGAACGTTCAATTTCAATTGGTAGAGACGCCAGCTGTTCCGTATGCCCCTCTACCATTGGCGTGCGCATGAGAAAATGTCGGTATATCTTCCCGTTAATTTATATTTATGCTCTTAAAAAAGGGTACCTAATAATTTAAACTCTACAGCATGTTTTAATAATGGTACACGTCCTAATCTAACAAGTGAGGAATATCGGATGATAAATTTGGGCTCGCAACTAAAATATGAGTTAAGTGATGCGGTTGAAATATGTAGTTCATCAACAAGAGTGTTTGTGAGTAGTGTATATCGTGCAATAAGGAATGATAAAGAAGGATACACAACTCTGAAACGGAAAATACTGAACTCACAGAAGGAATCAGATAGAAGTTGTTGATACAAAATACGCGAACAATTTATGGACGGTATGGGTGCCTTTGCGAATTATGCATGACATGAATTCTGGTTTTATAAATTGAAATGGAAAGGATATATTGATAGAAAAAAACGAAATAGTGATATGGCGAATAAATTATTTAAGACAAATATTAGAAGGTTGAAGTCTGAATCGAAGAATATATATTATGTACTTATATATTAAATAACCACTAAAGAAACATGGATAAATTAAGGTCATATTATGACAAAAGTGTAGCACTGTTTTGCCACCTATAGAACCTGTTGCTGTCATGGTTGTATGGATAATGCACCTTATAATACATTTGTTCATTGTACACCAGAATCAATTTCCAACCGTTAGAAACATGTGCACTGCATCTAAAACAAAACACTTTCAACCCTATGTGGGCATTGCAAACGCAATGCGCGTGCGTCTAACGGTTGGAAACTGTTTCCAGCTGTTCTACGAACAGGCCGAAATCCAACGATAAGTGTTAACGTGTGACCGTTATTGTGACAGTGCTAGTAACCGGTAGTGTATAGTGTGTATGTAAATAGTGCATTATGTGATATCCGCGGAGTGCGCATTACTAGGTGTAAGTGGGTGTTAGTAGACCATCGCCATCTAAAAGGAAGACATTCTACGACTAGGTACAAACTTTGTAAAGTAAACTATTAAAGTGCTCGATCGAACTTCAACTTATTTTTAGCAATTTTGTGTTCTTTGAACCCTTCTCAAGTGGCACGCTTACAGAATCTTGTCCCCAGCAACCCTCATCTCCCGTACTCATCTAAGTGCTGTGAATTAACCACTATATTATTTTGGACCTCGACTATAGGTAAAAAAATAATAAAGTGACCTATGATCGAAGATTTTCTTAAGTCAACGTACCTTTAAATGACGCAAACAGATTATGGCAAGTCGGCACTACAAGATGGGCGAGGTAACGTATCGTCATTACTTATCCAGCACTTCTTAGGTTAAGAGGACAACGCGTAGGAGGGAATTATCGGTGAATGAAAGGATAATCCTTTCAGTTAATAGTTCACAAAGACCACTTCCTTTCAACGTGATATATGAAGTGAAACGCCCTACATTTACATCTAGTAAACTACGAAACCTACCAAAATGGGATCTTTAAAATGTAAGTTAGCAATGAAAATGACAGATTTATGGCATGATTATAATATAGGGGAAATTTCAGAATATAAATGCAGTCAGGGTACTCAGCAGCAGTTTCAAAACTTCTAATTCTGGAGTAAATTTAAACCTGTTTTAAAAAACATCTAGTTCCTTAATTTCTTCTTATAATCTATAGAATATGTGTACAGGGTGACTCAGAACTTATCTAAAAAACATGACTTAAAAATAAAAATGAACGCAATCTGGGACCAGACAAGAAATGGAAAGAAATGCTCAGGGAAAGAAATAAATAATATTTTATAACGCCTATTTTATACAGCAAATTCAACTACTTTTGCTGCTATTGTTATTAATTATTATTAATAGATTTAATTTGTGGTTTTAACTAATAAAATAGTTTGACATAATATCTGATGTTACAACATTTGGACCCGTCTTACCCAGTTTTTACACTCACACATGTTTCTGCTTCTTCTCCGTTTTGAATATTGTCAGCAACTATGATATGTTTGCGTAAATCATAAATAGTATGTGCACTTCGGTGCGATATACGATACATTTTTCAAATATCTCCTCAAAAAGAAGTCCAAGTGACTTAAAGTGAGAAGATCGTGGCGGGCATGGTACCGATCCTCCTCGTCCAATCCCTGCTCTGCTAAAGCGTTTTCACATCGCCATAAAATAAAACGATATCCATCAATTCCGAGTTGCTTTACTATACACATAAATATTTTATAAAATTTTCAATTTTTTAATACCGGTGTCATCCACTCGCAAGCCGTCAGAGAGGTGGAATCTGGGGTAAACTGAATTTTCAATATTTCTAAAATGGAAACCCGTCATTTTAACAGGCTGAAACTCGGTAGGTAAATATTTTATAAAATTATCAATTTTCTGATACCAGCGTCATCCACTCGCAAGCCGTCAGAGGAGTGGAAATTGGGTATAGTAAAAATTCGATATTTATAAAATGGAAAACTGCCATTTTAACAGGCTGAAACATGGTATATTTTATAAAATTATTAATTTTCTAATACCAGTGGCATCCACTTGCAAGCCGTCAGAGGGTTGGAAATTGGGGTAAATTAAAAATTCGATGTCTCTAAAATGGAAACCCCTCATTTTAACAGGCTGAGACTAGGCAGGTAAATATTTTATAAAATTATCAATTTCCTGATACCAGTGTCATCCACTTGTTAGCCGCCAGAGGGGTGGAAATTGGGGTAAATTAAAAATTTGGTATTTCTAAAATGGAAAACCGTCATTTTAACAGGCTGAAACTCGGCAGGTAAATATTTTATAAAATTATCAATTTTCTGATACCAGTGTCATCCACTCGCAAGCCGTCGGAGGGGTGGAAAATGAGGTAAATTAAAAATTCTTTGTCTCTAAAATGGAAATCCGTCATTTTAACAGACTGAAACTCTGCAGGTAAATATTTTATAAAATTATCAATTTTCTGATACCAGTGTCATCCACTCGCAAGCCGTCAGAGGGGTGAAAATTGAGGTAAATTAAAAATTCTTTGTCTCTAAAATGGAAATTCGTCATTTTAACAGGTTGAAACTCGGCAGGTAAATATTTTATAAAATTATCAATTTTTTGATACCAGAGTCATCCACTCGCAAGCCGTCGGAGGCGTGGAAATTGAGGTAACTTAAAAATTCTTTGTCTCTAAAATGGAAATTCGTCATTTTAACAGGCTGAAACTCGGCAGGTAAATATTTTATAAAATTATCAATTTTCTGATACCAGTGTCATCTACTCGCAAGGCGTCAGATGGGTGAAAATTGAGGTAAATTAAAAATTCTTTGTCTCTAAAATGGAAATCCGTCATTTAACAAGCTGAAACTCGGCAGGTAAATATTTTATAAAATTATCAATTTTCTGATACCAGTGTCATCTACTCGCAAGCCGTCAGAGGGGTGGAAATTGGGGTAAATTAAAAATTCTTTGTCTCTAAAATGAAAATCCGTCATTTAACAGGCTGAAACCCGGCAGATAAATGTTATAATATTATAAATTTTCTTATACCAGTGTCATCCACTTGCAAGCCGTCAGAGGGTGGAAATTGGGGTAAATTAAAAATTCGATGTCTCTAAAATGGAAACTGTACATTTTGTATATGTTCATCTTTTTGTATTGTATTTTCCCACCCTATTAATGGCCAAGGCTGTTGGGTGGTGTACTACTGAATGAATAAATAAATAAAATAAATAAATTTTAATAGGCTGCAACTCTATACATCCTGCAAGTCGAGCCGCTTAGGCCGAGCAGGAAGTAGCAGACCATTTACATCTCACCTGCACTCAGTTTATATGTGAACATACATATGAACAGCCAGTTCAATTGCCGGTCATCTCATCTATGGCATACTGATGAGGGCTAACAAGCCCGAAACCGGCCTATGTCTGGTGGTGTGGTCTACAAGAGTTCTTGGTTGTTCACACATATACTGAAGGAGTAATTAAATGCCGGTCGGGGTATTAGTCCGCGGAGTAGTTGTTTCCTGCAGTATCATTTCTAGATTTAATGGCTCGTCGCCGAGGGCGAGAGGTCTGTGATTAAGTACCTGCCGTAATGTAGGTCGTTTCCTGCAAGTCGAGCCGCCTACGCCGAGCAGGAAGTAGCAGACCATTTACATCTTACCTCTCAGGCTGAAACGCGGCAGATAAATATTTTCTGACTTTATTATTGTCTCATAATCATCTCTGTATCTCCCTTGGTACAATAACTATTTCGTATTTCTCAAAAATTAAATTTTGGGATTCCCCTGTAAGGGGCCACAGCTCCATCAGAGGGCGCTTGCCAACTTATGTTTATATAACTTTTTTTCTTATTTTTGAAAATAGAATCCAGTTAATTTGTGGCGCGCTAAATTTGAAAAGCTCTGTACTTTGTATCAAAATAAATTCAAAGAAACTTCCCAAAACATCACCTGCGCATTCCTTCTCCTCGTATGACGTTCTCTACCTTACCCGATCGCTTAATTTGGTCCGAAATTGGTCACGCCTCGGCAACCCGGTGCGTCCAAATCATACGTGCCGCCTCGCGAAGCACATGAATCATCGTCGAGGCAAAAAACAATACATCGATCACGAGATGGCCAGCGGGAGCCGGGTGCAAGGCCGAAACTCGACGTCGAGGATTGCGTGACAAAACCGCGGTGGACCCACCTCGGTCACGGTGTCCATCGCCTTCCTGCGCCTTGTATTGAAGTGCACTCGGATGACGTCACGAACAGTCTACAGATTGGGCGGCCCGATTTCATTCCTTTCGATCAGCGACAGGGGGGAAAGCAGTGGCGTAGGATGACGCCCGGAGCGCCGCGTAGTGGGGCAGAGAATCCAGAAAGCAGGTAAAAAATCGAGTTTACCACCGGGATCAAAATTGTGACAAGATTTCGCATAATAGAGATTTTCAAGAGGAATTCCCCGGGATTTCGTATTTGATAAAAATTACCTCGAAAATTATTATACCTACTTATACAGGCCCAGCTAACAATTTCCTGTTGAAGAAAAATCGTAAGAACGTTTCCAGACCAAATTTTATAGAGCAATGTTTGTTCTAAGAACATTTTCAAAACGTTCTTACAACACATACCATAAAAATGGGCACCGTTCTATAGAACCTTTTAGTTCTTTAAACGGTTCTGTAAGGTTTGCAGGAAATACTTATAGAATTGTTGAATAAACGTTTTCACACTTAAAGAATTTTTATAACTCAGTTACAAAGCTATCTCGTAAAAATTCTATAGCACTTCGTTATACAATTTTTGTGTTGCATGGTGTTTTATTTAAAGAACTTTAAAATCGTTTAATTGTATCTTCTAAAAATAAAATGTTTCTGTGTTAGAAATAATATGGATGGGCTAATAAGAACCAATAAGATGGACCTAATCAGCCTGCATAGGACTACTCACATTACGAATTGCTTAGTTGGTTTGTCCATCAGAGAGCAGTACATTTTAATGCGGAAAAAGTTTTATCGTGAAATATGTAGTACATAATGGTAATTTTTTGACGCGCCCTCAGTTAACCTTATATTTCCTATGCTGCTGGAAATTTAATAAAAAAAACATGTTTTCTTTATTGATGAATTTAACAACCAACTGTATATAAAATTGTCAGAAAGTAAATATATCCATATTATTGTTATCATTTCACCTATTTATATTGTATATATGTTTAATTAAGATTTTTTTTCTTTCTTCACAATATAGCGACAGAAAGAAAGGCATTATTTTGTACTTCCAATGGATTCCCACTAATATGACATTTTTGTGTCGATTGCAATGATTATGGAGCAAATATGCTTGGTAAGCAACTACTATAACAGATCTATGCCACTTAATATCCAGTGTTCATATTTTATTGTGTTATTTCAATCTTATTTAATAAATCTAAAACAATTCTTTAACTTCAACAGCTAGAAGTGCAAATGGATAAGGTTTGGAATGGTATAAATTAAATATGTTACTAAATTTCTATAAGAAAATCAATTTCTATTAGCAATTAAATAAATCTTATCTATCGTAATGAAATTTTCTTTGTGCAAGCATAAAATAATTTTTACAAGTCACGACTATGTTATACAAATTTCCCCATTATACTTTGATCAAAATATTTCGTACTTTTACAGACAGGTCTCGTCAAATGGGGGTATGGGAAACCTACATAACCCACATAATGATAGTTCTATAGCGTTTCTTTATGGAACAAAAAGGCTTTTGTTACTTATTTACTCTATAATGATTTTATAACAACTGTATTATTATTCTCTACAACTGCTTTAAAGAGCTTTTTCTCTTAAGTTCGATAGCAGCTTCCATATTTGTAATTTGTTTTCCGCAGCAAAATTGTAACTTAACAACGCCTTATACAATAGTTCTATAATTAATTAATTAATTTGATTCTATAAGCACCGTTGCTGTAAAATTGTGTTATTGCACACCCTTATAGGGCTACATTAGTAGTTTTCTTATAAATGATCTATAAATTATGGTCTAAGAACGTTCTTGCAACAAATTTAAAAAACAATTAAGTTTCTGAAGGCAAAATAGTCTCATGTGCCACATTAATGCAACAATTTAGTATTCTAAATACAACTATAAAATATTAACAGAATATAAAACTCCTATTACTCTAAATTTATAGAACTATTTTGCTCGCTGGGGGGTGTCTGTAGGGTGGCAGGGAAAAAAACATAAATTCGAGAGGTCACAATATGAAGTCCTAAATCAAGTTACTTTAGTCCAAATATTTATAACTTCCGAGATACAGGGTATTCAACCTTTTCAATTTCTTCTCAATAACTTTATTATAAATTGTAGTAAATACATAAAACTTGGTAGTGATGATTTTTGTGGCATGATAAATTGGACTATGGCCTCGAATTTGCTGTCAGTTGTATAGGGCGCCACCTACAATACTTCACATGCATTTAAATCGTTATAAATTTTTTTGTGCACAGGTGTATTGATTTTTTAATGAATAAATTTTATTATTTGAGCATTTTAAATAAAATGTATTGAACAACCGTTATTTGGATAGGATTTTAAGATGTTTCATAAACATAAACCCACTGTCTTCTTTCATGCTGTATTCATTATATGATCAAATTCTGGAATAAGGTAAATTGGGTTAGATGATGATAGGCCCTAGATATTTTACAGGCGCTGTATTGGATGTACAGGCACAAAAAAGTTATGACGATTTAAATCTATGTGAAGGATTGTAGGTGGCGCCTTCCACTATACCTACATATTTCATTTTTTCGTGCCAGATTTTCCTAACCTTGCAGACACCCTGTATATGCGAGATATATAAAAAACTTCAAAAACATCATCACATTCTTGGTAAAAAAACTGATTTTGATCCTAATCATACCCTGCACAACAAGAAAAAACCGTAAAAAAATTATTCGTCGGCGAAGATACGAAAGACGCTTTACGGCATTGGCTGAAACTCTCAAATTGACAAAAAACGAGAAATTGACAGTTTCTTCCAAATAGCGATTTTTTTTGTTCTATGTTTTGCCCAATAGTTAAATTATTTCATAAGGTGAGAAGCGCCGAAGTTAACTCGATACTACTTGCCCTTATTTTGTCCACAAAAATATAGTTATTGGCTAATAATTAGACGGATGGAATTGCCTTATTCTTTTATTTATATCTCTCAATTATTGCCATTTTAATGGTGAATTAGAAAAGAAATATTTTGAAAAAATGCAGATAAATTTACTTATCTTTATTTCGTTTTTCTTTTAACATGCGACGAAATTTTAAAAAACCGAAAACCGTTTTATTTTTATTTTAGGTTAGGACGGGTATCACCAATTACGGCTGATCGACCCAATCTATCAAATAAAGGATTGCTGAACGTTACCTGAATCATGCATAAATATGGTCAAACACTATCCTTATTACTGCTGCCTTATTAATACAGCACATATGCGCATGCTTAGATGTCAATATAAGGGAAACCTAAATACTGCTTAACCTTATGACATGACACTCTAATGACGCAAGGTGGGCAGTATTGTCTGTCTTTACGAGTAAATTCACCTTCATATGACAAGGATTTCGCGATTTCTTGTGAATATGTGAGGTCAATAACTACCATATGTAGTGATATTTTGAAAGTGCTGCATTATTCCAGACATATATGAGACGCAACTTGACGGCGTCTTCGACAACATCGAGTGATATTCTAGTGGCTAAGCCGCATCTACTTACATCTAACTTGTTTGAAGTAATATGTGCAGGAATGTAAATGACGCACTGTGATTGTATTATCCTCGGTATTATCATATAAAAGCGTGGACTCGTGAACTTCTCACTAGGAAAATACTTCACAATTCTTGTAATAGGTACATGTACATATATTAAGGCCGACACAAAATGAAATTTTACATAATACAACAAGGCTTAGAATAATTGAAAAAACCCAACTTAAGAAAGTTAGAGAATAAGATGTCTAACATTAAGTTTATGTTACTTGTAAGTCTCATACAGGGTGTACGGGAAAAGTGGGAAATATCTCGGGTGCAAATAGAACATGAAAAAATAAAATGACAACGAAGATGACAAGTTACTATAAAAAATTGGCCTGTAGGAAATTTTGTTCCCTACGGAGACGCCGATGAAAATCGGTTTCAAGAACACTATTTTAAGAGGTTGTTACTAGTGTTCATCACATTAAATTTTTATTAAATTATGTTTAAATGTTTTCAAGAAAAACCAGCTGAGTCCTTCAGTGACACATATCTCCGGGAGGGCCTATAGGTAAAAAAATAGGAAATTGTCATCTTATTTTTTATGTTCTATCTGCACCCGTGAGATTTCCCACATTTTCCCGAACACCCTGTATAAAAGTAAACAATACCTACTTATTAAGTTTATGTTACTTAAGACCTATCTACAATTTCGGTACCTAAAATCCGAGCTAAAACCTTGTTCACGAGGGTGAATCAAATATAAACGAGACTTATTTTATATTTTTTTTATTTTTACTTTGAACACAAAAAAAGTACACCTCATTTTTCTACATAGTCTCCTGATTTGGAAACACATTTTTCCCAGCGCATAGGTAGTTTTCCAATCCCGTCCTCATAGAATGAAGTAGGTTGTGTCTCCAGCCAATTGCACACATAAGCTTCAACCTCATCGTCACTGTCGAATCTCGGACCTACCAAAGCTTCCTTGAGTGGCCCAAACAGGTGAAAGTCACAAGGTGACAAATATGGGCTGTAGGGAGGGTGTTCTAGCGTCTCCCAGCCCAGTTGCTCCAATTTAGGAGCTGCAGTATGGGGGCGAGCATTGTCCTGGAGAAGAATCACTTCTCTCATCGGTAGGTCCCTTCTTTTGCGGCGAAATGCAAGTCTGACATCACTCAAAATTTCGCAGTAGTATGCGGCATTGATGGTTGCGTTCATGCAAAAAATCAAGATGCAGCAAGCCACGCTGGTCAAAAAACACGGTAGCCAAAACCTTCCCAGCTGACAGCCATGACTTAGCTTTCACTGGTCCAGGTTCCCCTTTCAGTCTCCACTCCATACTCGCTTGTTTTGATTCTGGGGTGTAATGGTGCACCCAAGTTTCATCACTGGTGATAACGTGAGTGAGAAATGAGGCTCCCTCAACCTGAAATCTTGCAAGAAGCCGTTCACACTTCTGCAAATGGTTCAGCTTCTGCTCAGCTGTGAGAAGACGAGGAACCCACCTGGCACACAGCTTACGAAACCCTAGCTCCTCTCTGAGTATAGAACAAGTGCTCCCATAGCTTATCCCAAACTCACTTGCAATGGCACTGGTGGTTAGACGTCTGTCACCTTCAACAAGCTGTCGAACACGGCTGATGTTGTCAGCTGTGATGCTGGAGCGGGGTCTACGGTCATGGCCCTTATTCTGAACACGATCACGATCCTCCACAAACTGTTTATGCCATGCAAACACTCTGGCACGTGAAAGTGTCTCTTCCCCAAACTATACAGTCAATCTTCTGAAGATTTCAGCCGGTTTTACACCTTCAGTAGCAAGACATTTGATCACAATACGCTGCGCAATCGAGGGGGTACCTCCTGCTCGGACATTGTCACTACGGTTAATGGTGCGGTCGAGAACACGTGTCACGTGCCCGCCTGCTTTCCCCACTCCTGGCAGCCCTACCCAACATCCCTAAACGCGGGAACGCTCTAGCACCTACACTGGCCTTCCAGGGCCAAAAGTCTCGTTTATATTTGATTCACCCTCGTATTTGTTCGCATTTCTTCGGTATATTTGAAAATTCCCAGATGGCATTAGATAACATTTCTATTAATTGTTAAGCCTTATCAAATGTTTAAAATCAGTTGTCTTTGTAGAAAACGCTAATTCAAGAATACAGGACCTTTAATAAAATATGTCTTTGATTCTGATTAACAAAACTGATCCAGATTTAAAGAAAAATAGTACCTAAATTCCTTATGAAATCTGTGCTCATTTTCTAATAAAAGTGATTATACAATTTTTCACTCTTGCAACAATTTCATATAGCTGTAGCTTAATGAAATCTAATTTATAATGGTGTTATTATTCTATTATGCCAATTTTTTTTGAACCCACTGAACCGCGCTCTTGAAGGTCTAGGTCAACGGAAGACTCAAGGTGGCTCCAGATTTGCGATCTCTTTTGTTTTGCGTGTCACGTCCTTGGAAAGAGCAGTATGTTTCAAGAACTGCTTAAAATACAGTTGAATGTATGTATTATCGAAAAATCTAGGCGGCGCTGGACGTGAATCTCGATTCCTGATGGCATTAAATTCAGAGCCGGCCTTAGTCCCATGAGAGGGATTGTTTGTATCATGGCCATCTAATATCCCAGTACACACACACACACACACCCTGATTTTTTTACGTTTTTTAAGGTGAGGCTTTTGACGATCCTTTGTGAATATTTTTATCACTGTCTATGTTCAATCGCATTTTTCTGGAGTATAATAATTAATTACGAATAAAAAATCTGTACAAATTTTAGTTCATATGTAGTTATACTTATTTATTGAGCTAAGACGGGACGAATAACATGATAAGTACAATAGAGATTAAGAAAGCTAATATTAACATAAAAAAGAATATATCGAAATAAACAACAGAAATAAATACTAAAAAAATCCATACGTACCTATACATAGGTATTAAAATTATACCCTCATTTTACGTTCATAATACAACTTTTTGGAATAACGCAAAATCATTCCACTTATATTGGCTACTGAAAGATTCTATTTTTCATACTTTTTTAATTAAAATAAGTGAGGACAACGCTTTAACTACTAAAATATATAGGTAATCATTTTAATTCAAAATTATATTTTACTTGGTAAAAAAACAATACCTAGATGTACACCTATTCTGTCAATGTGCCTTTCGCAGAAACAACTGGAATATAAATATAGACATTCCATTTTATTTTATTTTTTTTTACTTTATTCCATCATACGATACGAATGGGTAGGATAGGACGAGGGATAGGAGTAGTCGCTAATAATATTAAGTAGTCACGCAATGTTAAATGTAATAGCGAATACTAAGCAGAACAGACAACACAACCCACCAAACAATGAAATATAGATTTATCTTGATTTCGGCACGCCTGACATTTATTACCTCTTCGTGCTAATATTGTGATCATGCAAAGCAAGATGCAAACGCTATTTTTGATTTTGCGTAGTCGGTAAAATGTAAAGGCTATGATATACCTACCTGATATTTATTAAAATTAATAAACTATTGGTTCAAGACTGGAGACTAAGGCTGGAGATTCATAAGAATTTACCTATCTATTTTATAAAAGTATTATGTGACTTCGTAAATGTTTTTCTAAACAGTTGACTGGATTTAACACAACATAGAAACATCAAAATGTTTGCAACGCCACGAAGTTCTGTTCTATTAGGAGAGAACTATTTCGCCAACAATATTACCCACATCACGACTTACTTTGACGGTGTATGAAACGAAGTTAGACGATTTTACCTGTTTGAATTTGCATTGCAAAATTTATAATCAAAACGGCACATCGCATTTTATCAAATAAAAAGGTCAGAATACTAAAAAATGCCCGAATAAGTACATACAATATAACCTCAAATACACACACAAAGTTAGAATGCAGATATCCAAAAGCAAGGTCTGGCACGACTGGACGCCAAAAATTATTACTATTGCAGATTTATTCTAAGTTTGGGTTTGTGATTGTACTGCTGGTTGCATATTTATACTTCTCTTGACTTCATCGAGATACAGATGTACAATAATAATGAAACTCCCTCAAAACAATTTTTGAACTTTTTTAGATCTCTATTGATTAAGTGGAACAATTAAGAGCTTATGCCACATGTTGAAAGTAAATGTCATTACAAATACATTATCAGTTTAAAACAAGCCTAAATTCGTTTCACACGGTTATTAAATGAAGTGTCTTCTATCATTCTATGCCATTTGAATGGCTTGTTCGGATACAATAGAAATACAATACAGTAGAAATTTTATTATTATAGTATACACCAAGCAAATTATTGCTAAGCTCGTTGCTAAGTCTGTGGATGGTCCACCTAGTAATTTTTTAGAAAAGTTTTTGTTCAGGGTTATAAAATGAAGTGTCTTATATCATCCTATGCCATTAGAATGGCTTGTCCGGGTGCAGTAGCGGTGGTAGAAGTTTTATCATTGCATTAGTCTGCACCAAGAAAGTTATGGCTAAGTCTCGGGCTAAGTCTGTAGATGATGCACCTTGTAATTTTTTGGAAAACATTTTCTCAGGTTATAAAAAGTACTGTCTTCTATCATGCTATGCCCTTAGACGGCTTGTCCAAGGACAATAGTGGTGGTAAAAAATTTGTCATTTAAATCCACTCCATTCAACAGCCCTCAGAAGTTTTTTTTTTGGGTAGAATACGCCATTCAAATTTGGAAAAAATTGTCATTAACATCCTGTAGCTAAAAGAGTGCTTTTGCCACTCTAATGGCATAGGATGATAGGATGGGTGTGCCAAATGAGAGAATAATCGAACTTGAATTAAATAAGTTATTTAAAAGGAAAAATTAAAAAAAATTAACTTTGACAAGCTGTAACATGTAAACAATTAATTGGCAATTCGAAACAAATTTTCATGACATACTGCTATTATTTTAATCCGTAGAATCACCTCCCGGAGTGTCCTGACGGACTTTCAGAACACCCTGTATTTTTAAATAAAATTGTAGATAAGTCTTATAAGTAACATAAACTTAATAACTATTGTTCACTTTTATACAGGGTCTCTGGGAAAATGTGGGGAGTACAGATAGAACATGACAGCAATAAGATGACAAATTCCTATATATTTTTTTTCCTAAAGGCCCTCCTTATGGAGATGTGTCACTGAAGGACGCCGCTGGAAATCGGTTTTTCTTGAATACCTAACTTTTTAACAAAAATTTGATGTGATGGACACTAGTAAGAAACTCTTAAAATAGTGTCCTTGAAACATAGCTTTTTTAGTTTACCAGGGGCGGGCTATGCTTTACAACCCAATGCCTAAATTTTTAACACCCTGTATGATAAAGACTTTAAAATAGTAAATCTGTCGATTTGTTGTTAATAATAACATTGTCGATAAAATGAACCGTTTACGAGAAAAGGTTCGACCTATGTTCGCATGTTAAACCTTCTTGTTTTTCTTAAGTTTTTCAATAATTTCGTTACGGTGCCTCCTAGGACACCACTGCGTTTTTTTTAAATTTTGTATTTTTTCGCATTAAACATCTTAAAATAAAACTTTCCTGTTGTTTGAATGACTCGCACTTTGTTGTCGAGAAAAAAAAATAGAAATCATGACCCTTCTTATTAAAAATAAAACATGAATTGGTTTATTATTCTTTTTCTCGGTTTATTTTATCGACAATAAACAAGAATACCTTTTTTAGTCTAAGGTTGAAGCTACCCAGATGTATTATTTTAAAGTCTTTATCATACAGAATGTTAAAAATTTAGGCATTAAGTTGTAAAGCTTAGCCCGCCACTGGTAAACTCAAAAAGCTAAATATGTTTCAAGGACACTATTTTAAGAGTGTGAGAGCAAAAGGAGTCCCAAAAATATTTATTTTTTTATGATAACTTTTATGGCTAACTCACTCAAGTCATAATCAGGTTATGGTTATGTGGACTATCAATTAACCTCTATGGTACTATAAATATCACGAACATAATTTGCGGGCTTGGATGAAACCAAAGGTAAGTTTTAAAGGTCAATTATTTTCCTGTCCGTGGCGCCAGGGATCAAGCTTGGATTTTGCGAAGCCAACAAGTAAACGACGGGCAAATTAACACACACGTTTCAATTTCGCTAAGTACCTAAACGCATTCATGTTTTTATCATTCACGTATGAAGTAACTTTCTAAAAATAAACACGCCTGCTGTTCAATAAAATGGCATAAAACGTCAACATTTTAACATTTACATATCGCATGTCGCACACCTAGAACTTTTGAGTAGGTATACTAGCGAAATCGATAGTTATACAACATTCTCAAAAGGTGAATGCCACTTGATCTTTTCACGCAAAACGCAAATAAAGAAATTGATACAAAAGGATTATTATTGCTACTCTGACTCTGTCGGTTTGTATTTACTACAAATTCAATGAAGTACAAGTGCTAGTAGGAAATATTCTTAGTAGGTTCTATCTACTGTTTAAAAAAATTTAAATGGCACACAACTTTCGAATCGTATCTATCTATAGATAAAATAAATGTTAACGTGGAACTATTCCATTTGAACGCGTTTTTTACTGTTTATAATGCACTTATTGAAGAAGATATTTTGATAAAAATAAGCACTCTCTAAAAGATGAAAACACATTAGGAAAATAAGTATACGAGTTTTATGTATATAGTTACTAATATACCAATCACATAAAAAATGTTCTATATCTAGTATAAACCAAAATGATCAGGTACGTAGGTACAACAAAATCTACGTAGGTGGTACGATACACAGCCGGTTTTTAGATCAGGTTGGTTAAACCGTAACTAGCCAAAGTTTTATAACTTACAGAAAAAAAAAATGAAAAGATGAAAACAATACGATATATGCAGATTGCAAAGTAATATGAAATTAAAAATTAAACTGGTACTTACGTCCACAGAAAAACATTCTTCTGGGGTCCTGGTGGTAAACATATTTTCAAAGTAAATACTTAATTATTTTTTAATGAGACGCACAAAAACACATCGATATGTTATTGTAAAAGAGGCGGAACACTTAACAAACAGCCACAAAGTAAAAAAACACAGCACACATAAACTTTTTAGTCAACATTTCAAATTAAAAAGTTTTATAGGTTAGAATAACTAAACAGAAAGCAACCTACCATACAACATTCACCTATACACTGGTGTTGTGATAACTTGATCAATATTTTCTTCTTCCATATCGGGTTTAAACATTCTTAATTAAATCCATGTATATGCAACCAAACGTACGCGCTTGTTTTGACAGTTACCAACCTTCAAACTATTTCTAAACATGTAAATACTACCAAGTTCAAATTTGAATAAAACATGCTACAATATATTTTTTAACTGATTGATTCTCAATATAAATTTCTTTTTAATTCGCTTAGGTAAGTATAATAAAATAATATTAAAATTGCTATCCTTTATTTGCCATAAATGAATATTTACAATACAATTTACATTTGGATATATTAAGATTTTGTGATGAAATTATCAATTAATAAAAAATCAATAAAAGTAACAATAAAATCTAATTCAAGTACAATAAAAATATTTGCCTATTAATAATATGTGACATAGACATAAACAATTATTCAAATTTACATGTTTTAAAAAATAAAATCCAGTTTTCCCAAAATTAAAATATGTATATAAACAAAATTTCTCAAGATGATTCCTAAATGTCATTAATTTATATTATGATGAAATGAACAAATAAATATCGGATGTATTAAAAAAATAAGCGAGATAAACAAAATGAGAAAAACACACACTAGAATTCGATAAACCCACTTACTCACCTGATTTGATCATCTGTGAATTTAAAACAATATTAGGTGGGCAAGGTTTGTAAGTAAATTATTAAGTTGGTAAAAAATTTCTTGAGATTAAAGTTACCAATAAATGTAATGTGAAAGAACTGCAAAGTTAAATTAGCTTATAAATTTGCAGTGATAGAAAGATTTTTCCAGATTTTCTGTAAGTCATACTGTTGTAACAAGTTTCATTTTACCAAATAATTGTACCGGGTGAGCCAAATTCAACATTTTTGTGGTTTCTTGTCCTAAGCAAATATAAATATTTCGTGTTCGGTTGTCTTATTTAATAAAAACAAAACGCAATCATCATATGCAGTTATCCTTGAGCCCCCTTAATACTTGGGCCATTAAGAAGGTATATTCACAAAACCTGGAGTATACAAGCAGCACCTGTTTAATATTCATAAAAAAATATATGTATATAATGTTCACCTCTTCTCTGCACGTCCCCATTTTTTAATTTATTTTTGTTTTAATCTCAAATTTGTTTTCCATACAAAAATCAACATAGTTTTGAATTTTTACGGAAAAATGAAATTAAGATAAAATGTGCAGAATTACGAATTTGCCTATAAAGGGTGTTTATGATAAGTTAGCCCGAATTATCTCAAGCCTTGTCAATCTTAAAAACACTACTGGAATATATTTTTGTCAAAAATTGATCAGGAATTCTAAAAATATCTTAAAATTTTAGAAATGTCAGTAGTACTTTTTTCTTAATAAAATATATGCTCTCCAGTAAGTACGCCATGAGTACATAGATACATAAGTTCATGTTATATTGTCAAATAATCTTTTCTTGTGTTTGTTATGGATAAAAAAGAAAAAAATATATAAAATCATAACTGTAACTCTTTTATTACGCTTTGAATGAAAAATTATTATACAAATAACAAACTCAATTATTTTCATCGACACAAGTTTGGCCAACTTATTGTTATTGTACAAAGTTTTATAAACATTTAGCTATTGTCAGGATTATATTGTTTTATAAAATAATAAACATGAACTGAAACGGCTGTAGTCTATTAATTCTCTAACGCTGATATTTTATCATGTGTGTGTTTTTCTTGTAAACGCCTGAAGCAAAGTGGCGCTGCCAAACAAAGTTGGTTTGGGCTGACCAAGACTTAAAATTGAGATAGATAATGAAACTATAGCCAAAGGATGCTGGGCGTTGATGCTCCAATTTTTTTTTTCCAGAAGCAATATTTTACAGATATTGAAAGAACTCCCAATCATATACAAAGTAGCCTTTATAGAAAACAAGTGCGGTAACTAGCAATAGTATAATGCAATTAACTTAATAACCCAACAAATATCCAAATGAGCAATAAAAATGGAACAAAAAAATTAACTAATTCCAGAAAACTTAACTAAAACCGAAGAATCTGCTTTAATAGATTCTCAATATATGCACTATATCTACACATTGTAGCAATTTCCTATTTCAGACAGTTACTTTTTTAATATATTGGCCAATATCCGTCTATAATTTAAAAACGTAACTTCATTCAAAATAAGAAAGCGCTACAATCTATGTGTAGATAGATTTTAAATTTTTTCTTAAATGATGTAACTAATTTTTTTGTTGTTTATTAATAATTGCTCATTTATGGAATTTTTGTGTGTCAATAAAAAAACCAAGTTTTAGTGATTCTGGATCTTTTAGGGCAGCCATGAATTAGCGGTTGCCGGCAATACGACACTGGCACAGTCTATATTTTTTCTAGGTTTGTGATGTATGTATAAGGATTGGAATGAAACAAAATTTAAACACTACCGTTTTTGCAAGGCCTATTTGATCTAAATTGACTGACTGATGTAAACAATAAGTCGTCTGTATTTTTGAATTGTTACAAACACAAGAAATAGTTATTTGAAAAAAAGCTATATCCGTAAAAAAATTGTATGCTTCCGAGAAAAACATGTTGACCGTCACGATGCCCTGGATTGTTTGGTTAGTTTCATTATTTACCTTTATTTCAAATTTCAGTCAGCACAAACCTTGGCAATGCTCACTTTGCTTCAGCCAAATAAAAAATCACCCTGTACATTTATCAAGCCACTTATTGATACATTTTTTATAGGTTTTCTATCGATTTGAGGGAGAACTTTGTTTAACAATGTATTTTATTGTATTTTTAAATAAATATTTCTCCCTAAAACTTTATACATGGGATAGTCGTTAATTTGAAGCATTTCTTCTTAATGACATTTAACAGTAATTTGCATCTCTGGGCAGTTAATAAATAATTTTTTGTCAAATGTGTGACATGGCTACTTCTTTATTTGGAAAAATTGTTTTATATATAAAAATAGTTGAAATGTCATACATCTCTCAAATAGATCAAGAATTTCTGGAGAATTGGGCATTGGTACGTTTGAACTACTTTTACCTATTTTCTCGTGGCAAATGAAAACCACGAAGTTTTAAAATTGGCTCACCCTGTACACTGTATTTTATCAGAATTGTATTTTTTAGTCTATTTTGAATGAGAAAAATTAACAAACCAATTTTATTAAAATTACATAAACATGGTCTCCTACAGCTACTTCGGAAACTGAGTATGGTCCCTGAATAGTAGCATTGGTACGTTTGAACTACTTTTACCTATTTTTCTCGTGGCAAATGAAAACCGCAAAGTTTTAAAATTGGCTCACCCTGTACACTGTATTTTATCAGAATTGTATTTTTTAGTCTATTTTGAATGAGAAAAATTAACAAACCAATTTTATTAAAATTACATAAACATGGTCTCCTACAGCTACTTCGGAAACTGAGTATGGTCCCTGAATAGTAGCATTGGTACGTTTGAACTACTTTTACCTATTTTCTCGTGGCAAATGAAAACCACAAAGTTTTAAAATTGGCTCACCCTGTACACTGTATTTTATCAGAATTGTATTTTTTAGTCTATTTTCAATGAGAAAAATTAACAAACCAATTTTATTAAAATTACATAAACATGGTGTCCTACAACTACTTCGGAAACTGAGTATGGTCCCTGAAAGAAATAAAGAGACAATTCATTCACATTCATGTTGAACGTTTATTAAGACATCAATGCACGGAATGAATACAAAGAAAACGATACATAGGGTCACGCATAATGAATAAATTCAAATAATATTAATCAACATTTAACTATCAACCCAAGAAATTACTTCAACTTGATAAGTGGACTTCCCGTCTCAATCAATCAGACTTGTCGCTAGAGTTCTGCCGCTTCATAGACTTGAGAGCTTTCTCTCTCAACTTCTTCTCGTCCTCATTCACGACCTCTGTGTCGCTATTGTCGGAGTCGTCGCTCTCCTGCTTCTTCTTCTTGTGTTTCTTATGCTTCTTCGAGTGCTTCTTCTTCTTCTTATGTTTCTTGTCCTTCTTCCTCTTCTTGGTATCCACTTCCTCGTCAGAGTCGCTGCCGGATTTGACCTTCTTTCTGTGCTTCCGTTTCTTTGTGGTCTCTTCGTCGCTGTCCGAAGAACTGTCTCTCTTGTGTTTCTTAGACTTTCTATCTGAATCGTCCGAACTGTCGTCTCTCTTTTTACTCCTCTTAGGCGCGTCACTGTCACTGGAGTCTCCTTTCTTGGATTTCTTACCTTTGTCCGAACTGACGGAACGACGTTTCTTTTTCGACTTTTTCTCGTCTTCCGAGTCGGAGCTTTGATGTCTCTTTTTAGATACTTTCTCTTCGCTGCTGTCCCTTCTTTTCTTTTCTTTAGACTTTTTGGGCTTGGTTTCGGGTTCGACGCTGCTGCCCTTGTCTTTCCTTCCTCTGGAAGACCGTTCGTCCTCACTGTCACTAGAACTAGAATCGCGTTTTTTCGTCTTCTTTTTCGTTTTCACTTTCCGCTTCTCCTTTATCAGTTTGTCGTCTTCACTCTCGGAGTCACTCGAGTTTGATTCGGAATCACTCTTTGGTGGTTTCCTAACAACCTTTTTAGCCTTACCTTCTGATTTCTCCTTGTGCGACTTCTTCCTGTCGTCTCTTGTGCTGGCGGGCGCCTTAGACTTAGGTGGGAACTCGTTCGCCTTGATGAACGGGGACGGAGTTCTTGATAGACTCCTGGAGTACCTGGGGGGTCCGTGTGGTGGTATAGCATGAGTCTCCTCGGGGCTGACGCTCCTGGATTTGGATTTTTTCCGTTCCTTCTCCTTTTCTCTAGTCTTGGGCTCGCCCGTTGAACTCTCGGAGATATTGCTTTTCCTCTTTATCCTTTCCATTTCCTCGCGTTCTCTCTTCTCGTGCCTGTGTATCTCCTCCTCAATCTTCCTCTTGGCTTCCTCCACCTTCTTCGGTGGGGGTTCCATGTTCCTTTCGTCCTTCTTGATGGGGGCTCCCCTGGAGCCTCTGGAATCGTCCCGGGTGTCCCTCCTGTCATCGCGCTTCTGCGGGCTGGGGCTGGGTTTCCTCGGTCTCTCCCTGGACTTTTCCCGGACTGGAGGAGATCTCCTCCTGATGCTTCCTCTGTCCCTTGACCGCCTCCTGGACCTAGAACGCCTGTCCCTTTCTCTCGATATCCTTCTTATAGGCGAAGGTCTCCTGTAAGGCCTGTTTCTGCTCCTGCTGCGCCTGAATCTCCTGGAACAAGATATTCATTAAACATTTCTCTCCAAAACAAATAAATAAATATTCCAGTACATAAACAATAAATTACTAACCGGTTTCTGCTGGGGCTGCGAGATCTCCTCCTTGGACTTCTTCTGGCCCTGCTACTTCCTCTTCTACCTCTGTTCCTGCTGTTGCTTCTGCGGCTGTAGCTTCTTCTTCCGCCTCCGCCTCTCCTAGGGCTAGGCCGTCTCGAGACACTTCTTCTTCTTCCTCTACTTACGCTCCTCTTGGTCCTCGAAGGACTACGTCTGGAAGCAAAAATCTATCTGTAATTTGAAGTAAAAGTTAGAAAAACATGAACATATCGATGAGAACAATTCAAGTTTACACAATAAAGTAGAAAATTCTTGATAAAATTATTCGCACATAAAACGGTATCTCGGATGTAAGCGATAAAGTAAAATTCGTAAATTACCCTTCAAGAATTCTTCTTCAGTATTGCTTAAAAACAAAAAAGGAAGTATTACATTTGCGTAAAAATAATACATTTGATTATTTTCAACGTCAACCATATAAAATAGTTCAGATGAATTATTTTATTGCTAAAAATTAAAAGCATTTTTAAACAATCGTTTAAAATGGATATTTATCCACTTTCAATTTAAATTAAAACTGAAAGTGATCAAAATTTGGGCAGAAACTATTATTAGCTATGTTTTCACTACAGGACACCACTCATTCTACGAAAATATAAAATGTTATACATATAAAAAAAATTAATGTAACAATGTACTTAACATGATAAATAGCACAATTAGTGTTTTTTTTGTCATATCTTTTATAAAGGCTAAAATGCGTTTTCAAGATAAGTTGGATAGCTGCATTCTTCAAATACAGACAAAAACTGTCGAAATAGAACACTGCAAATGGATTTCTTGAATATTTAGCTCAAATTATTAGCGTTTAAAATATATTTTCACTAAAAAGCTAGTCATAAAATTAGCTGTTTTCACAATACCCTCTGGATCTGGACTGCCTACAAACGTTAAAATTTATCGCCAAAAGTGAAACTTTACATAATAGCCAAAGCTTTTATAAGATGTTTCTAAAAATGGAGTTCCAAACTTCTACTGTGTATGGAACTCATTAAAATAAGCCAAAAAGGTCCTATTAATATGTAGCTTAAATGCACTGTTAAGAGAGCGAATGCCCTTAAAATGGCATTATTTAAATCATAAGCGTCCCGTTTAGGAGGGTGAAAGGATCAATTTACTCGAAAACCGTTATCAATACGATTTAAATGAATTTAAAATGTTCAAAAATTATTATTTTGTCGAAAAAAATTGTATAATGTTGAATGAAACAAATTATAGGTCTAACATCCTTTTCAACTATGATTTGAATAACGAATAATAGATTAGCTCATATCATTCGACATAAAAACTGAAGTATATTCCATAAATTTTGTTTATTTATTTCCGACCGTTTTGTCAATAACAAAAAAAAAACGCAAGTCATGTAAAAGTGCGCTTTAAGGTACATTTTTTGGATTGTTTTAACAAGTTCTATACGCAGTAGAAGTTTCAATCCCTATTTTAGAAACACCCAGTACAATTCATCACAGAGCTAAGAAGAAGTAATGGAAGTTATTTTATACATTTCGATTTCTATTTTAAAATTTACATGAAGTAATATGTTTCCTTTTTATAAATAAAGTCGTTAAAATGCTATCCTTAAAAAATCAAATAATAAGCATTAAATTTAAAAATTAAAAAAAAAATAAATTAAATATATTTCTACTTAGTTCATTGGTTTAAGTAGTTTTACACAAAATCATAAAAAAAATTGTAAAAAGTAAATAATAGGAAACAACTACTGCCGTCAAAGAACATTTTTTGATGCATATACATATTTAAATAAAATACTTACATTTAAATAAGTAAGTAGAAAGATATAGTGGGGAATGTCCGACACTATAACTGTCAATGGCTGACATTTAATTTGAAAAAATTTACAAGTTCTGTCAATTTTGAGGTTTTCTCGAGTTTGGTTGCATTTTTTTCAAACACCCTGTATTGTATTCAGGTCATTTTATTTAATGCTGAAAGTTTCATCAATTCTGTGAATTTTGAGTTTTTAGGGGTTGGTTCGGTTATTTTAAACACCCTGTATTTTTTAGTTAATTAGTATTTTAATAGACCCATGTTAACAGTTCCATCAAAAAAAATTTTTTAAATTCCATTTTGAGGGTTTTTACAGATGGTTCGGTTTTTTAAACACCCTGTATTTTTTCTCGTTAATTGATGTTCGAACAGACCCTTGTCAGAGGTTGTATCAAAAAAAAATTATTAGTTTGCTTAATTTTGAGTTATTTTTTAACGGTCAAAAATTTTTCAAAATACTTTTGCACATTCCATAACCGTTCCGAAGCGAAAGAACTGAACATTTTCTGGATTTTGGAAATTTTATATTTTTTTGACAATTTTTATTTTAACACCCTGTCTATCAAGCTGTTTTGAATTTATGACGTTTATATCAAAATAAATAATTTGTATAGGCTACATTTCCACCTCATGCCTACTAATATTTTAGGTTATCTTTTATTTTGATTAATTAGTAGTAAAAAAAAAATAATATTTTTATATGTGAAAATCAACAAAATAAATACTGAAATAGGTTTAAAAAAGAACGTCTCCCCTTGGTAAGAGATAAACAGTTACAAGTACACGAAAAAATAAGGAATAAAAGGTCCCACCTTCTAGATGTACTCCTCTTTCTACTAGCAGACCTCTTCCTGGAACTGCTCCTGCGCTTTATCCTTGGACTGCCGGCGTCGTCCTTCCTCTTCCTCGGCGACTTGGAGCGAGAGCGCTTCCTCTTCTTGTCGCCTTCTCCCTCGCTGTCCGAGCTGTCCTTGTTCGACCTGTAGTGTCTCTTCTTCTGAACGCTGTCCTCCTTCTTGTGTATCTCGAAGTTCTCCTTCGATCCGACAGAGCTAGAGCGGGACCTCCTCTTTCCTTTGCCGTCCTTTGAAAGAGACCTCGACCTGCGGCCTTTCAGCGACGGACTGGACGACCTGGACTTCGAGCGGGACTTTGACCTAGATTTGGTCCTGGGGCGGCTGTGAGACTTGGACCTGGACCTGCTTCTCGACCTGGAATGGGAACGGGAAGGCTTGCTGTTCTCCGCCAGAGACATCAGCTTTGCTTGGAGTTTGGAAACCGGTAGGGCTGGAGTGGAGACCCTACAATAAAGATTGTTACCAGAAAAATAAAATTGCAGTTATTCTAGATTTTATTTCAAATATGTCCTTTAATCCTTCATATTAAGCCACTACAGATAAATAAAAAAATAATCACATTTATTTTAAATGACACATTTCTGTAATTCGTTTAACGTAACTTTATATTTGTAGTTGTCAATACTCATATGGATCTTTTTTTGTCTTAAATACAGACAAAAAACATGTTTGCATTAATATATTATGTTTTTCTATTTACTTTTGAATTTGCAACAAAAATTCTATTTTTTTTAATGGAACAAAGAGTTTTTTGCATGTCTCCGTTTATTGGAATGATAGACTAAAAAAATGTCTTTTTAGATAATTGAACTTCCAAAATACTGTAGCTCAAAATTTTGGAATGTTTACTGTCGCTATTTCACAGGATCTACAAATTTAATAAAACTTATTAGAGAGGGTCAGTTTTTTAGGAGTTATTGTTTATTTCCTAAGCCACAGTTGTATCAGCACCAATCAGTATTGCCTGTTCATACCTTTGTATGAGACAAAGATTATGTAGATTGTATGAAACTAACAAGCATAACTGCAATAAAAATAACTTTATAAACACAATTTGTTTTTCTATGACTTTAGGACATATTCTTTTAAAGTTTCAGTGTTAGTGGCCTATTGACTAAGTTTATACTTATGTCAGCACTCCATTTTAGTATTGAGTTTATTTATCGGTTTATGAGAGAAATTGGCAAATTGACAAGGCAATGCGGTTTTGCTAAGGCATATCCAGAGTGACAACGGAAAGTGGGAACACACTGTAATTTTTTTATGACTGCTGATAACAATTTGAAATTGGGTGGGTTTATACTAAATAGTGCCATGAATTCTATGAGGTCATTTCGGATTTTATGACATTTCCGGTTTGACCGGAAATTTATATTTTTAAATGGCATTTTTGGAATCAGCGGATCATTTTACGTATGGTAGGACCAATTTTCTGGATGTAAGTAATTTTTCTTAATTTTTTAAAATATAACTAGGCCACGACTGGCTGAAATTGTTTTCTATTTTGTTTGTAATTATGGGAAAAATTCTAAATTTGAATATTTTTGTACATTTTTTTAGTTATTACCAGTAAAAATTTCCATTTATTTTATTTCTTTAAAAACTAATGTTTTTCAAATGTAAAGAGGGTGTGCCCTATTGATTTTTTAATAAAGGATTTTTTTCTGAATTTTGTGGTACAACAAATTTTAAAATCCGTAAAAAAAAAAACAATTTCTGCTAGTTGCGGCCTTCTACTTCTATTTTTAAAAATTAAAAGAAAATACTTACATCCAGAAAATGTGTCAGAAAATTGGTCCTACCATATGTAAAAAGATCCGCTGATTCCAAAAATGTCAAAAAATACAGGGTGTCCCATGTAAAAATATAAATTTACGGTTTGACCGAAAACCTCATGAAATCCGAAATGACCTCAAAGAATTCATGGCACCGTCTAGTATAAACCCACCCAATTTCAAATTTGTATCAGCAGTCATAAAAAAGTTGCAGCGTGTTCCCACTTTCCGTTGTCACCCGGTATAGCATCTAGATCAGCGCTTCTTAAACTATAAGTCACGACCGCACAAAGACAATAAAACAAACATCCAACATTAATTTTGATAAAACTAGAATGACCGAATATGTCACCACATCCTTTTATTACATTTATTTTAGTATTAAATTTATGGGTTTATGAGAGAAATTAGCAAATTGACAACACACAGTGGTTTTGCTCAGGCATATACATATGTCTAGATCGCTTATGAGTCACAATCCCAAACAGGATCAGGGTGCGAAATATTGGGGTTGCAAAAATTAAATTTCGAGTTAAAATAATATATTTTCTTTATGGGTGTTCGACTGTCATAAATTTATCAGGTGACAGTATACATCAAAATGAACAAAAATACCTTATACTCGCGACAAGAATTCAGACGACTTACGTCATACGAACAAATGAACAATTCATTATATTTTCATAGAAATATTTAAGAAACTGCAACTGATAGTAATAAAACTATATACTACACTAAAAGTTTGCATCATATATTGCACTAAATTACAATAAAACATTGTTTTTAACGCGACCAAATATCGAAAATTACGTTGACAATAAAAACAAATGTGTAACGTCAGCCGTGACGTAAGACGTCTGAATTATTGATTCGAGTATATATGACATGAGTCCTAAGCCCAACCATTTTTGAGACAATTCTCCATTTTAACGTGTCAAAATTAATGCATAAAATTATGGTTCTCACCATAAATGACCATAAAATGTGATGTTTACCTCTTCATTCAATTTATTTGTTGTTTTAATAAAAACAATTTTGTTAATCAATAACATTGAACAAAGTCGATATTACGGACTGTGGCAAGTACACTGACTACAGATCAGTTGGTATCTACGAAGTGTCTGTCTTGTTGAAAATTCTTTTACATATCACTATTTCTTTAATTTTTCATTAATTGTTAAAATGTTTACCATATGTGAGTAGCACATATGGAACCCACACTTATGGAGAAGCTCACCGCAATTCTGCAAGAGCACGACGGATTTATTTAGATCGTTTCTCCCAACAGCCGCTGTTTAATAAGGACATTTGTTGAAGTATCTTAACGTCTTTTTGATATTGGTAGTGTCCAAGATTTTTAAAATCATAATTATAAAATTCTTGGACTTTTATTTTTATAATTATAACATTTTTAGGTAGTGTCGTACATGTGTGGAATTTAACCGTGGACATTTTGAAATGTTGTAATTGTGTGTTATAAAAGTTAGGTATTTAAAAATGGCATTCTTTTTTTTTTTCAGTAAGTACTTCCATTATTATTTTTTTACATAAGTTATGATTATTTCTGCGACACGAGTCATCTTAGAAGTTTTTATTACTTATTTTTCAAATTTCTCTTTGGATTAAGTTATGTTATTGTTTTGAACCTTTAAAAATCACCAAAATTTAACCATTTAATATATAAAAAAAAATTTACTATACCATTCTCTGTTCAAAAATAAAATTGCAAAACAGTTGTCTCAACTAAATTCTTTAATTTTCACAATAGTTATCTTTGGATTTTTTGTAATCACTAAAAAACAAGTTGGCACGTGGTAGGCAACCCACAAACTGTTCGCCTAGCACAGCGTCTATTTGCACTGTTGCCACATTGTGATAAAATTCCTTAATATAATAATTCTACTTCTATTTAACATTTTTATTCATTTATACTTTCTCATATTGAAGTTATGGCAGTAAAACGTCTAACATCCTGTATGTCCATTTGTTTAACAAAACAATTTATGTATTTATTTATGTTTTATTCATATTTATTGTGCGATGTAAAAAATCTTGTGATGAAAAATTGGAGTCATGCATGAACAAAGTTTAAGAAGCACTGGCTAGACAATTCGTTTACAAACTCATATGATTAATTTCAGTACCAGCATTCATATAGTGAGTTTTATAATACTTTGAATAGTTAACATAATTTCGTGTTGTTGATTGTATTATAACTGATTTACCAACTTTTTAAATATGTTTATGAGTTCATTATTAATAATAATGTTTAATTTGTGTAATGTATATCATTAAAAAAAAATTAAAGCATTTAGCTTCTAATTTTGGTAACACTGCACTAAATTATCTTCAATTATACTCACATTTCTGTCATTACAACAGTTACATTGCATGCAAAACAAGAACTGTGCAAGGATAATCCCTATCTATTTTTTGATAAAAATGAAAAAAATACACAAATTACCGTATCAGCACATATTTAACTTAAGTGGAAGCACACGCTAATTCCTATCTTCCATTATTCAATGTTTCTACAGGAAGGAATTTTAAACTGACACAAGTTTATATTTTTAAATTATGTAAAGCCAAAGCATATTTTGGTATTTTTGATTTTCATCGATAGTCAAATTTCACACGCAAAGCCTTTGTTACCTTTATCCTCAAAAGTGCATTACTTCAGTTGCATTCTACTTCAAAATAAGTATCACCTCTTTCAAATGAAAATATAGAAATGAATAAATTTGTTATATAAATATGCATGACCTAGAAAAGATTTATTTTTGTCTTCTCTCCTCTAATCAGTCACATACTACATAGAAAACATTTTATATTTGAATATTTAGCTAATTGCATCTACCTGTTGTCATCACCTTGACAGTCTTTATCAACAAAGGCAAATTTATCTTTTATTTCCGCCTCATTATTCATATATTTTTCCATATTGGCTAGTTTACTTATCTGTTTGCTTTAAAAATAAACATTAGAATAATAAACAAGTTCAAGGCTTGTTGTAAATAACATCCACTTAAAAAAAATGAATATTTATGAGTCTATGCCAATCTTGTAAATAATTTAAAAAATAAAGTTTAATGTTTTTAATTTTCAAAATTAAATTCAGTATAATCATTTAATGCACATTTAAAAAGAAAGGTGTATTCTCAAACAAATAATAATTAAAATCAATGCACATATAACTAAAAAAATCAATTTTTGTTTGTTAATTTTTTTTTTTACTACTAGATTGTATTTCAATGAAAATGTAAAAAAATACAAAAATTTAAAAAATAATGGAATACTAAAATGTTAAAATTATTGAAAAAAAAAATATATATATAATATATAGATATTCTCACTTACGTATTGGGTCTTACGCTTGCACCGTCATTTTCTAACCTCTCGGAGCTCGCCCTCCCGTTCTTCTCGCCTGGACTGACGTCGCCGTTGTTCCTAATTTCCTCACCTTTACCTGCGGACCTGGACCTAGACCTGCTCCTCGATTCCTTCTCTCGACTCGCCGATTTTCTATCAGGACTTTTAGATTTCTTGTCCCTGCTCCTAGACTTCCGGTCCCTGCTCTTGGATTTCCTGTCCCTGCTCCTGGATTTTCTATCCCTGCTCCTAGATTTCTTCTCCCTACTCCTCGACTTCCTGTCCCTGCTTCTCGACTTACGGTCCCTGCTCCTAGACTTCCTATCCCGGCTTCTTGATTTCTTGTCCCGATCCTTGTTCTTGTCATTGTTCCTGCTTGATCGCTCCCGTGACCGCTTCCGTGGGCGCGACCTAGACCTGGATCTTCTGGATCTTGACCTGTCTCGATATTTCCTTTCCTTGTCCGATTTGTCCCTTTCCCGTTCTTTTTCTCTGTCCCGTTCTCGTTCTCTCTCTCTGATCTCCCGCTCCTTATCCTCTTTTTCCTATAGAAAAAATGAATTTGTCACTATTATCTCGTCAAATGAATATCGTTACCTTTTTCTTCGCCAGTTCTTCTCTTTTCAAGTCTATCAGTGAATCAGGAATCCCGGTGGGGTTCTCTTGAGCTGATATAAGAAGGGCCCACAGTTCCGCCATGAACTCCCTAGCATTTTTCCCATTTAAGAAACCAGTAAGGTTGATTTGAATCTTTTTGGGGTCTGGATACTAAAAATATATAGAAATGTTACCAATACACTTCAAAGAAAGTTAAAAGATGACCTACTTTTTAAAGAGAAACAAATAAATTTCAAAACTAGGGTACATTAAAATGCATGCTTACTAAAACTGCCAGTGTAAAATAACAGAGTAAAGAAACTGAACAAACCATATTTTTACTCACCTTTTCTTCTAATTGATTATATACAAAATCTACAACTACGTCATCATCAATTTTAAGCATCTCAGTGAGTTTATCCTGTATCCACGGCTTGATAACATCCAATTTAATTTTGGACATATCCACCTACAAACAAAGGTAATATATTATTAGGTAAAAAATTCTAACAGAGATGCTTTACCCGCTGACTTAAACAGTCACTGAACCTCATCTGCTTAAGAAGTTTCTTCTCCTTATCGCTGAAACGGTTGTCCTGCTCGGTAGTCGTTCCCTTCATAAAAAAATCCATTCATTTAAGGTAAAAAATGTCTTATTATTAAAAAGCTATGTGTGCCACCAAGGAAATCTATTTTTATCAAAATCTACTACTATGTATTACTATTTTAGAGTATTGTTTAACTTACCGTATACATGATCATGCAGTTAATATGACCAGTTTAATGTTGAACACAATTCAAAGAAATTAAAAAAAATAAAAGTATTGTTAAAAGTATTAGTTTACCGGTAAATTATGCCACTAATTTACATACTTAGGCTTTACACTTTTAGTATATTTACAGGCTCTGCCTAATAAACTAATTGTATCAAATACATATTTATTTCTATTTAGTCATTTGCCAAGTTTTAGTAAACAAAAAATTAAATACTCCACTATCACTACACTCTTCCCCAACGCACAAAATGGCGTAATGTTGGCGACTGGCGTCAAAATCCACAACACACATCACGGAAATTTCGATAATCAATTGCGGGAAATTTGAAATTAGTGTACCTTATTAATAAAGAAGTACGTTCCGCGTTTCAAGAACGAGTATGTGTTGTATTTGTGTACATGTATATAGTAAAATTTTTAAAATACTTGTTAACTTAAAGCCTATCCAATTCTAAAATTATATTTTCAAGTTCTAACAAAAGCTCCCATATAAATGAGAAAAAAATGTAGAATAGAATAAAAAAATAAAATATTTTACTGTTTAAAAAAAAATTATACTTGATTAAAGTTGTTTGCCTTCAGTTTAGACATTGACCTCTGAGTAAAACAATAACCATCCTACAATTAATATTAATTTATGTTAACAAAACAAATTTGGCTTGTTTTGTGTCTCAGTTAAATAGAAGATACCTAGCTGAAGAACAATATTGTTCAGATAAATTTAAAAGTGACGCTTTGTTTATTTCAATTTACTGAGTAAAGTGAAAATGACTATTTAATATTTAGCGATATTTAATTTGTGCCAAACCTGCTAGCACATCCAAAAAAGTTGCAATACTCGTAACTCGAGCCTCAAAGCAAAATAAAAGTGAAAAAATAGAATAAAATCACACTATCTAAAAACAAAACAAAAAAAATCTGAAACCATAGACGCACTCAAAAAAAATTGGGGGTCCGTGGATACTATACAAGTATACAACCTACCTTTCCTCCGTTCGTGTTTTAATATTTTAGACCACAATTATACATGTTAAGATAAAAATGTATGCCAAATGTCAAACAAATATCTCTAAAATGACCTGAGCTATCAATAAAAATTTTTTTATTTTGACACTATTTAGAAAATGGACCTCCAAAATGAAAAGTGGCTTAAGAAAAGCCCCATTATTTTAGTCCAAATAATATGTGGCTATCGGATTGACCTACTAATTTGTACACCCTGTACATATAACTATATAGAGTGTTACAGATTTTAGGGGCAGGTTAAAAAATTAGAAAAAAAGTTTATATAAACATGGTATCTCCGCTTTCAAGATACAAGTGGTTTAAAATTTTATGTCTTATATACTAGGTATAGTCTTCATTTCTCGAAAATCATTCTAGAATAAGAAATTCATCATTTCCTCAGCGTTTCAATTGAAAAAGATAAAACTACGTATATATATAGATATTATATACTTGGTGGATGATAATATTTATGGCGTCAAGTCAAATTACAATTTTATAGACTATTGTACTATGAGAAAGACCACACGATAAAAATATACGTATAAAATATTGTACTGAACAGTAGATCATAAGTCAAAGTTTACTACAATATGCATTGTTAGAAAACATAACAAAATGGATAAATTATGGATAATTATAAAAATAATTGAGTAAACAGCAGAAGGAATAATGTAAATTTCCATGACAAATACAATTTTTGATAAGAAAGGTAATGTAAGATTAATCCTAAATGAAAAATGTGTGTAAACTAATGCCTTGTTTTTCCGAAAACTTTAACATTAAGCCTAATATCCGTAATACCATTTACGAAATAACAACAGTGGCCTGGATTTTGCGGTCATCATATACCTACACATTCCAATTCAGGTCTCGCCAAATATTTCAAATTTACGAGTACTGAAGCACTTGAAACATGCAGTCTATTTTCCGAAGCCCCACCCGCCTATTCTCACCTGTCTTCACCAACGTCCCCTTCCAGGTAAGTATCATTATAATTTCCGTTTTACAAGTTCAAGACCAACACCGCAAGACTGTCGTCGGTTCAGTCTACTGGCACAAATTAATACCGCTATAAACATCTCAAGAATATTAATGCTGGAAGAGCGTTCAGTTAAACTTAGTGCCTCCACAAAGAACAGTGCTATGGTTTCGAAAATGTGGTCAGAAGAATAATGTGGAAGTTTTAAGAAACTCGATTCATAAAAGTGCTTTTGTAGATAATAAGTTCACATATTTTCCTGAATTTCTTGACAATAAAGGCACCCTTTAGATATAGGAAGATGTCACGACGAAATAGACTTATCATTGCGGTAAGTAGCCTCATCAATATCAGTAAAGCGTCTTAAGTGTTATGAAAAATTATCCTGCCTGTATTATGTAGAGATTATTTGATAATTAAATGATACTTTTGCCTGAAAGCTACATCCGGTCCGTTATTAGCACGTCCCCAGTGTGTTTTGGAAACCTAAATTCACTGATAATCCAAAATAACTGCCCTGTGAAGCCCACATAAAATGCTCAAGAACAGTTATGACGAGGTCAATGATCAGGTATCGCCATATACTTGAAAAACAACAGGTGGTCAGTAATTCCCATTTGATGGTACGGAGACTTAGACGTTGGGTTGGAAGACGGACTTTTAACAATAATCTCCCAAATTGACTAGATCAGCGTAGCTCATAACTTTTTTATCCATTAGTCACGAAATGGCACATATATTTTTTAATGAGGTTAAAGACTGAGGAAACGGTACTTTAAATCGAATGCAGTGACTAAACCCAATCTCTTCTGCGACAATATGAAGTATTGGAATAACCAGTCTTCGCTATAACAAATAGTTTCTCATATTTTTGTCACTGTTTTGTTTGCAAGCTATTTCCAAAAAATTGTTACATTATTTCTAAAAATAAATCAGTTGCAAGATTATTCTTAAAATTTTGAAGATAGGTATATTTTTTTTAAATATGGCTTTTTAAATTTATATAAACTCGTCTTCAAAACTAAATGATATTAGGAACCCAGCAATTTGAATATTTTTTATAGAAATAGTAAAAGAAAACCACGAAAGGTAGAATACAAAAAAATTGCGTCAGCATAAAAACAATTATTTTGTGAAAACTTTTCTTTTTTTTTTTCAATAACTTTTATGACGATATTAAAATTGTTTTAAACTTCACAGATTTTGGTTTATAATAACCAACTTTTTTCCATCTGTATTTAATTTTCACATGTGTAATGTAGAATATATTTTTCAGCCAAACTGAAAACAAAAGTATTCGAACATTCTGACAACTATATTATTGTTTCCAACTAAAATAACTGATTTTAATTATAATAATAAACTAACCACTTAGTACAAACATTTTAACCACGTGCTCAAAAAGGCCTAAAAAATGAGACAAAACCCTCTTTTCCTCCGGAAAATCGGCGTCTATGATAACCGAGATGGCTTTTTACAGAGTTTCCAAATGTAGAAACGACGGACTTGAAGATTTTCGTTAATAATAAGACGTGGTAGGTAACAGTTAATTCGATTAGCTGCAGTATTTTGCATTCGTTTTTCGTTCTCTCATTCCAAACTGTTAAAACTATACATTTTCATTCATTACAGGTCCATCAGGTTTACCCACTAACAACTAGACACACAGTCCGCATACAGTTAAATCGAATGTTCATTTATTCTAAGAAAATGAAACGAAGGGAATACTAATAGATAAAATAGAACATTTCAAATACAACCACAAACCACGGTAGTCTTTATTTAATTACTGTAAAACGTTGAAAACTGAAAAAATATTCACTAAAAACTGAACAAAATCACAACGTAGATATACTCGCGTCAAGGATTCAGACGTCTTACGTCACGACTGACGTTACACATTTATTTTTATTGTCAACGTAATTTTCGATATTTGGTCGCGTTAAAAACAATCATTTTTGCAATTTAGTGCAATATAGAATGCAAACTTTTAGTGTAGTATATAGTTTTATGACTATAAGTTGCAGTTTCTTAAATACTTTGATGCAAATAAAATTAATTCTTCATTTGTTCGTATGACGTAAGTCGTCTGAATTCTTGTCACGAGTAGGTATATACAGGATTTCAATTTTGACAACGAATTCATTTATCTTCCATCAGAGTCTTGATTTATTTGGAAATATTTCTAAAACACATCAATTTTCACATCATAATAATGTTCCTGTGAATACTCATAAGTGCCAAACCATTTAAACGAAGATTTAGGTCATAGGCGTAGACGGTTGTATCAAAAACGGGTTATGTAACTTTTCCGAAGATATGCGGTGAACAACCTAATTTTTGCTTCTCATTTCAGGAGGTGATTGAACAACCTCAACACACCCCACTGGTTACGACCCTGATTTAAATATTTTCAGTAGGATTATTTGAACAGAAACATAATGTTTTGCATAGTTGACCACGTCCATCAGTGTAACAAACAAATAATATCAGCAACTGGTGTAGGATGTTAATTTACATAATGTCTGCAAATTGCAGCTATTTATAAAATCTTCAAAAAAACCAATCAACATACAAGAGCATTTGTCAACTATTTTCTTATTTAATCCACTTCGTATCTTTTACCTTTTCCCAAATTTTCATGGTGCTTCCCTTTGATAAAATAATAACATAATAAAAGACTATAAAATACTTAAAAAATATGTTTGGTTAAATGTTAAATAGATGATATTCTTGAACCCATCTACAAAATTTGAGCTTTCAAATTGCAGCAAGTACATAACTGACCAAAATATGAGGAAATCAGAGGAATGAGCGATTTCCAAAAATTTTATTACTTTAATCATCTTATTTTTTAAATTATATAGTAAATTATCTCTCATGTAACGGGTATTATTACGTTTATGAGAAATGTATACCTATAGTAAACACAAAATTCTTATTAACGAAACTGAAATAATCAGAGCACGTAAATAAATTAAACTAAGCGTGGCGTTAAGAGTCGATTTTCAATCTTCTTCAACAGAAAATGAAACTGATGACAGCACTGTCAGGGTTTCCTGAACCCACAAATAAAAAACATGACGTCAATACTACACTAAACAGTTATTTAATATATTCTCTATAATATATAATATTAATGTATGAATCTCATAAATCAACAATTACTCGATTCATTCATCAAAATTCCAACTTCAGTATTCGACATCCACACTTGTGTATTTGGTATTTGTCTAAGATACATGAATGGATTTTGATGCAACCTCATCTAGACTACACTAATTACGTTCAGTAATCTAAGAATGTGAAACGGTATCTACGCTTTATATAAGGAATGAAAGTATTGTCGGCTGTATTATTACATTAACCTAATAATGTAACCCAGATAGTGATCACAGTAAAAAAAAGTTGTCGGCCAATTTTATGGGGAATTGAGAGAGGCTAACTAATTTTTACAGGAAAAAACTGAACCAATAGAGAACAAGGCAAGGGTCACAGAACGTTCCTAAAACCTTCTTCAATGTATAGTACCAATCAACTAATTTACAGTTATAAACATATCAACTTCCCTCCTTTTTCGAGCTTCCCCATAAAAACTCATTTGTTAACAACTAACCGGAAATGAACTTACAGTATGAAGTTTGTTTTTACTACCTATTCTAATGATCTCATTAATCATTATAAGTCATCCAATTTACCTAACTGTACTTCATCGTGTGAAAAAATTATAGTTTCTCGCATGTGAATTTATAAATTCACTTGTTTTCTTTACGTATACATAATAATTATATCTAACGTATTCTAGCGCAGAACCATGCATTTTCAAATGTAAACCAATTGCATATGATGTTTCTGGAAACTTATTATGTCCGTAAATGGTTGCACTACCAGTTGCAACATGACATTAAACTATTAATTTTCATATTATATTTATTACAAGGAGTTGCTGAAGTCATCAATGTCATCCTGGTTGTTCTTCGATGTAAAATTAACTTGATTTAGTTACCTACTTTTGAAACATTGAGATACCTCTCTCTGTTTCCGACATAAAGTGGTTAAATTAAATGTAACTTGTGAAAATAAGTAAGTATATATTTCAGATTTAAAAAAATCCAATGAGTTATTACTGAATTGGAAAATAAATTGAAGTCCTATCGTAACTAATAACTGGTACATACATTCGAGGATACACTCATAGAAAGCGATAATTAATAAAAACATGATTGTTTAATTTACATATACTTACTCGTTTATTAATTTTCTTCCAGTCTTATATGTTTTTTAGAGCATAGAGCTGAACAGATCGTGGATTATAATCTATTGAAGTACATTCTAAATCAGGTATTCCCCACGGTTTGGTCTTAGGGTCGCTCTTGTTTAATTTATTTATAAAAGACATCAACCAAAATATTACCATTAACACTTCAACATTGAAGAATGCTCAAATTTAATAGTTCGAATGTATTGAAGGATTGACGATTATTTGGAATTACAATCTGATCTTTGTAACAATGAGCTATGATTTTGTTACACATTTACCAAAGATCAGTTGTATCATATTTATGCATACATGAATAATAGGTATTTTTTTAACAAAATGTGACCATCTTTAACATTGTAGGTACTATGTTGTGTTGCTAATTCCAAACACTACTAAATTAGTTACTTTACTGTGAGTGAACTCAAAGAAATTACTTTTCTATTTTGTTTTTTGTTTTCTTTTAAATGGTATAATTATTGGGAGTAGTTATTACAATATTTAAAGCTGGTACAACTGCTGTAATTCTCCCTTCGATATTTTCTTTCTCTCTCTCATCTCTTGCAGATACTTATTCTATTCTATTTTCAAAGTTCTTTGTTAATATTAACAATTGTCATGTTTTATATAACGTAAAAGCAAATGTATATCAGTACTTTTATGACTAGCGATATGGTGTCCATGCCACCACATGCATTTGCATAGGGAAGATTATTATTCTAATTAAGGTAATGGTTAAGGAGAAATCATGGAAAAGCGCTTTTTAATAAATTAAAATGAAACTGGGTCTATCTAGAAAATCAGTAATATAGTAAGTTCACAAAGCCAAATAAACTTCATTTGATGTATTAGAACTTAGCGATCTATTGTTTTCCATAGTTTTCTAAACACTTTTATCAGACTATAATTTATGATTTACATCCATTTTTTCATGCGAAGATATTTAGACTGTGGATGCTGTACCTATATCTTAAAATTATCTATGAGGAGTCGATTACGTCTGTTTTTTTGATAAAATTTAATGCCATTATGATATTCACTCTGTTGCCATCAGATACAAACATAAAATACAAAGGAGGAGAGCCTCCAAAGCCGGTTTTCGGCCCCTTTTGTTTTTTTTTTAAATCTACTGTTTATGACTTATACTTACTCTTTTTTTTTTTGAAAAAAAAAAACAAAAGGGGCCGAAAACCGGCCTTCTTTCTAAATATGTATAAATAATTTTTATTCTTAAAAAATTGTTTTTTTCTTTAATGTACCAAAAGTATTAAAGACCTCCTAAACCATCGCGAAACATTCGCAGCAAATTTTTCGCGTCGAAAAGCTACATATGAAATTATGAAATTTAAAGGGCATGCCTACACAGGCGGCGACGCGATATTTTTGTCGCAGTAGCGACTGCGACTGCGAAAGTTGCGTGCAGATTTGGGGGATCTTTTAAAATCAATACCATTAGATATCAACCATCTTTTGTAGTTGATGCTCTTAGATTGACTATCAAACATATCGTAATATAAACAATATAGTTATTTCGGAAATGTATACTCATAACTATATAAACGAAGTAATAATAATAATAATATCTCTACCCCTCATTCTAGTCGCAGGGATTATGCCCAGAAGTCGGAGACTTGTGCGGGAGAGGGGGCGGCATATTATTATTAAGCAGGCCTCATTTGCGCTCAGGAACGACTTACGTTGGTAGGACCTAACCACGATTCAGTGCAGGAAACCTGGAAAACCTCATTAATTAGGGGGGTAGTCAAATCAACCGGTATCAATCTCTCACATTGACCTAAGCCAAAATTCTTCCACCCTACCATACCCGCAGAGAGGGTGCCAATCCTCTCCACGAATATAGCTTATATACGGTCTACCGGCAGCTGGGCGGAACCAACACCGATCTAGTCACCTCGACTCAAGTACTAACGCCTTAAACCGCGCGACTACTGACCGACTAATCTTTCACAAATTTTAATTAATTCTTATATTTTTACAAAATTCTTACATAGACTTGATCATTTGCTTCTGGCGGTTTGTCAAAAACAAGTACTTTCAAATTCACAGCGGTCCTCAACATTAAGGTCAAAATCTTTCCTAATCGATTGGACTTCTGATGGGGTTTTATGAAATATTTCGTATATATGGTTCCAATACTAAACAACAGTTAATTGTACAAGGTGGAGAGCACTTTAGGCAGAAAATACATATTTTCAAAAATATCCATCGTTTCTCTCTCATTAAAAGAGCCCCAGGTGAAGGTGAAGGTAGTATCCATATTGGACATTAGTTTAGTTAAATTTTTGTCTTTACTCTTTGTTGTTAATTGTGCCATTTTGTTTATTTCAGTTTTCTGAATAAAATTCAAATGACATTTAATACTTGTGGCAAACCAAACACATCCAAAAATAGTCTCAGATCAAAATCTTATAAGAGCGAAAAATATAGATTAAAAACACTAAAAATGCAAATGCGGCCTGCTTAATAATAATGTGCCTTCCCCTCTCCCGCATAAGGCTACAACTTGTAGGCTAATGCTCGTGATTAGAATGAGGGTAGAGGTATTATTAATGTTATAAATATTCTGAAACCATAGATCTACTAAAAAGTTGAAGGGTCCGAGGGTATTGCAACCCTGTTCTACGTTTATGGCATAACACAGAAATATATGCCAATATTCCATAACTATAATTTGCATTTATTATGTTTTATAATAAAATGTATTATAATTATTAATTGAAATTAAAATAATTGAAAATGTTTTCTGTCGAGATTTTGGCGGATGCGCCTGTCACAAAGTTTATAATTAGATTTAGTTATTACCACTTATAAATCGTTGCCCATATTTGCTATTGATAGACTTATATTATAGTAGTAAATAATAATTCTAAAAATTTTCTTTCAGATCACAACACTAGTATGCACAATAATAAATACAACGTTAGCGAAGATTCCCACAAAATGCGAGGGCGGGGGAGGGTTAAAATACCTATGGGGTGATGCTCTAATGGACAGACCAGATTGTATGGGTCCAAACAATATGCCATATCCAACGTAAGTCAAATATTAATGCAGATATACATTAGAAGTTTATTTTATCAATATATAGGTAGGTAGTCATCACCATCGTCGTCTCTCCAATAATTATATTCTAAGATTAAGTATATATTCCCCTTCTAAAGTTATTGGGAGATAAATCTGTTAGAAAGGCAAGCACAAGCAAAAAATAGAACAGCAGTTATTATAGTGGACATACATTCTCAGATTGCAAACAAAAAAAGTAATAAAACACAGTATACATTACAGTACTTTGTCTCTCGTTCAGCACCTGTTAAATGTAACATATATATGTAATAATGATAGATGAGTGAAATATGACCCACTAAACTGACACAGACTTAGTTGTGCTTTGCTATTTTCAGAAGTTGCAGTTCCAGTACCAAACCTGTTCATAACTCAGTAATAAAAGTAAAATCCGTACACACTATGCTGACACCCTTTTTGTAACCTCTAATCGTAGTAGTAGAGTCGTTAAAATAGAAATCTTAGTTCTATAAAAACTTTCCAGGAGTAAACCTTATTCATGTTTGAAAGATTAATAAAAAAAAATAATTTCTTTGTACTTTTTAATTGTTTTAAACATAATCTGTTATCTTTATGTACTTAACACTCCTCAATGTCTTAGTGCAGCCATTGAAAGATCCTTCAGAGGATCCAACCCGTGGATGGGAAGTGCACGGACAGGACGATCTCAAAGGACAATAGATCCTTTCATCACGCGTAAAGCATTGCTGGGTGCGTTCGAACACAGCAAAGGACAAACTCCTGTAATAAGCAGGCAAGGTAAGATCAGTTCTTGTATTTGTGGGAAGAACGGAGGTAGTGATATTTAGATATCGTATTAATTAATTTTTAAGAGCTCAATGCAACAATTGCTAATGTAATATTTTGCAATAGCCGCACTCCTTTGAAACAGTTTTTCAACTACTGAAAGTTCTGAGTGGAAATTTCACTAGATAGAGTATAGAGTAACAACTATAAGAACTATGTGAAAAGTAGATTTCATTACGAGCACATTAGCAGTTCGAAACAAGTCAGAAAATGCATTTTAAAGAGTGTGCTATTATTGTTGCAATATACATGGAGACAAAAAGGAGAAATTAAAAAATATATGAAAAATCAAATCAAAACATTATTCCAAAACAGTCCTGTTTTACAGCTATATAAAAACAACTTCATGTGCAGTAAATCTATTGCTACAGTTACAAAAATTCCGTCATGATGAAATAGATACAATACAATAACAGAAGAATATGGAATACAGGTACTATATATTCTAAATATCAACTGGATCCCCTATGAATTAAACAAAAATAGCGTCATTTGTCGATTGTTTGTTTTCGCGATTAAATAGTTAAGGGTGCGGTTTTTTCAAATATAGTAATTTCATTTCCTTTAGACAAATATATAACTGATAAGCTGTAGGTAAAACAAGTTCTCTGAATCTGTTAAATGTGGACAACTGTAGTTTGTTCCAGAAAAAGGTCACAACCCAGTAAATGATTTTTTATACAGCATTTTACTTATTTTCTTGGATTTAGTTGATGGCAACAAATGGTTACATAACGTACTTTTAAAAAACATTTATTTCCACTTTAGTAACATACCTACCTACGTGGATATCTAGATTTGGCTCTGGGTTTTAAAAAATGATAACGGGTACAACACAGAAAATTTATGTACAGGCTTGGAGAACATAGTAATATTCTCACCGTCAATTATAATCATCACATTGTTCAAAGGATGTTTAAGTCACAGTACCAATTACTTATACTAATTATATACAGTTACATTATATTTTATTATCCAGTTGCAAGAAATTTTCCATGGACTACTTTTCCGATGTTAAAATATTCGCAGCAGGTACATACATACATACTTACATCTGTATGTGTTTTACTGTTTCTATTTGAAGGTAGATACGTTTTATTTTCTTAAAATAGTGGATTATAATTTTTTATATAGGTATACATTTTTTATTAGTTATTAACAATATCGTGTAAAACTAACTACTCTCCAAGTTTGCATAGGTCAAATTCCATGTTTTGTGACTGAATTTTCGAGTTTTCACAGTTTCAAACATGAACATACGCATTGAATGTTATATAATGTTTTCATTATACCAGATACGACTTTTTTGTAGTAAATTTTAGCTAGATTAATTTTGAATACAGCTTTGTCTACGGAGTTGTTCATTAGCATACCTAGGTATTTGGTATCAGAGAACATACATATGACTTCATTGATAAGAATTGTAGAAAAATAATTAATTTATATTTTATATTAGCTTAAATACTTTTGCAATATGTACAGTAAATAAAAATTGGATTTTAGTGTTAGGTTTGTCTCTCGGCTGATATGATATTTAAAAAAGGATATTCATGACTCGACACAAAATAGATACAAAAAAAACGTGACAGGGTGTTTCGAAAAGACATGGCAACATTGCTAGCACAGAGAGAACATTGAAAAATAATTTAATTTATCTTCTCGTATGTAGTGTTTTTCGTAATATATAACATAAATCATAATATAACAGATGCATATTTATAGAAACAAAATATATATTTGATTATAAAAAATAGTTTAAATGTTTTTAACTAAGTAGCTTAAAATAAAAAAATTATTATTAGGTTTTCCCTTCCCCTAATATTGGTTAGATTAAATAAATGTTACATGTAGATATTTCTATAACAACATGTAAATTTTAGACTATTTAAAACAATCAAATTTGTTTCATATACGATTTTTCACAGTTTATGATGTCTAATAAACAAGTTTTATAGAGATTAATGTGTTTGTTGGGAAAGATCATTACCTGTTCTATATTATCTAGTCATCTTGAAGTGGATACAATTTACCCGTCTATAAAGTTAAGCTACCTAACTTGTTTGTCAAGGAATGCATACCTAGTTATAATAGGCTACAGCTTTTTTAAAAACACTTTCTTTAGTCTAAATATGTACACGTAACAGTATGAAAGTTGTTAGTTTCATTAATGTTATACATATATAAGTACCTAAGTATTTTACTAGGACAATACGATACTTAAGTACACTAAATGCAAAGCCGTAGTTACGGACGCCAAGGGGGCTGCCCCCACCCCCTATAGGTGGTCTGAGCCCCTGGGGAAAAATTTAAACATATTTTGAATGTAAAAATCAGATCAACTTACGTTCGAACAAAGATAACCACTATAATAGTATAAGGTGTGACGATTTAATCCTATTTACCTATAAGTATACAAAAGTGCCCCCTTAAAAGATAAGGGGTGTTAAAACTTGAACTTTTAAAATTATTTTTCTCTATAATTTCTTCAGTTTTTCACATATGACTTTGAAATTTTGTAGAGATACCACTTGTTATTAACTAAATCCTCAAGGGTAGGTACTATTATAAATGATACTAAATAATCAAGCGTAGAAACTGGGGTGAAGGGGCTATTTTACCCCTACATTTTTCTGACGTACGCCTACGGACAATTTTAACAAAGTTATAATGTAAACCTTTGTTTAGAATATAATCATAATGTTTCGTAAAACTCCATTTTCGAGATATAAATTCGGATGTTGAGCTTAAAACGTTAGAGGAGACATTTTTAAATTTCAAATTACAAAGCAACAATTTGTAATACTTATTTTATTTTGCTATAAAATGTTCAAACTTATTTTATACAGACTGTATTTGAACATAAGGCTAACCAAATGTGCCGTCTATACACAAACAATAATTGTTTTTTATCGATGTAAATTCGTTAATTAAAAAAAAAACAGAGATTTAAGAAACATATTAGTTACTAATCAGATTGACACTAATTGTTGCACATATATACCCTACACAAAGTCTACCAACAAGTTTAGATATCGCGACATTTCTAATCTTTCTGCAAAATGATGTTTTCACTACGCGACAATTTGCCACTTACATCATCAATATGTGGATGCAATTCGATTGTACTCCGCCTTATTTTTGGGTTAAATATTAGACAACATTTAAGTTTAATTTTTACAAAGAATTGGTTGCGGAAGAGACGCAATTATTCAGTGGCCACCACGCTCCCCTGATTTTAGTCCTTTGGACTTGAGTATTTGGGGATTTATGAAGGGCGACGTTTATTTCGAATCAATTTTGATAATAATGATCAACTGGAAAAGCGTATTACAAATGCTACTGAAAAATGTAGGTAAAAAACCACAGGTTTTTCAAAATATCAAATATTCTTTATTTAAAAGAGCTGGTTTATGTATTTGGAAGCAGGCTATGTGAAGCAATTATTAAATTAAATTGTTGAGTTGGTCAATTAGAATGTTAAAATTTCAGTTTTAAATTAAATGTTCGTATACATCTTCTGTTTCTTAAATTCCTGTTTTCCCTAATAAACGAATTTATATTAATAAAAAAGCATTTATTTATGTAAAAATAGTACATCTGGCCGGTTCTATGTTCAGAAACACTTTGTATAAAACACGTCAGGACATTTTAGAGCGAATTAGAACATTACAAATTGTTTCATTGTAACTTAAAAATGCAAGCCATTTTGCTGCGACTATCTCTAACATTGCATGCTCAAGAATCGAATTTTTCTCGAATATGAAGAATTTCATGAAAAATTATCAAAGTAATAAAATGTTGCAAACAAAATTTTATATTATAATATTGTAAACAATCGTCCATAGGCGTACGTCAGAAAAAAGTAGGGGAATAAAATAACTATTTCCCCCCAGTTCCTACGCTTTTTTTTTCAGAAATAGTTTGCAATAATACCCTTGGGGCGTAGAGTTAAATCGTCATATTTTTCCGCCAAAAGTAGGCAGTTAACGGGATGACCTGCTTTTTTGTTACATCCTATTTATATATATTATCGTTTTAAAAAATAAAAATTGTTTCAGCACGAAATGCGAATGTTTCACCTGCTAGCAGTTGTGCGGGAACCCCAGCAAGACTGTGCAAAACGAGATACAACACCACCGCCCCTATGTATGGAGTGTCTTTAACATCAGGACAACCAGTGACAATTGTACAAAAATTTCCTGATCTTTTGCAACAAGTAGTTTTTGAGGTATACTATTTTCACATGGCATATTAAACAGATGCTTTGTAACACAAAAAACGTTGTTTTAGGTTTGTGAAAGTTCTGAATGTGATGTAGTAAGGGGCGAATGTACGCAAACGTATGTTCCTTATTTATTTTTGGTAATTCCTTTGGGACCTGTAACCCTTACCGGGCAAGATTATGTGCTGGTGGAGAGTGGGTGTGTATGTAGGCCAAAATACGCATCTCAAAGTAATCAAGAAGCCAGTGCAATGTCTTCGATACCCAGACTATGATGAGGGAGAACAATGTGAATAGAAGTTGTACGTTAAAGTACTACACAAATTGCAATGTGCTCATATTTATTTAACTTTGTAAGATATTTATTTTTTAATTTAAATGTTAACTGTAAGAATGTATTTATATGAAATATAAATAAAGTTTATTATTTTTATTTTATGTTTTGCAAATTTCTTCACTAAACTAGATATAAACAATCTTCAAATGTTTAAAGTTAAATCTAAAAAAGCCTCATAACGTAAAAAAGTATACGTTTTTTAGTGTCTTTACTAGTTTTACTCTTCAATGCACTTATAACGACAGTTATATAAATTTCTGAACGTACCTTTTCAAGTTGATATTTGAGGCGCATGCGCTTTCGCTTCAATATTGAATTTGTGAACAAACGCGTTTTTGGTTATCCTTTTTATAGCCGACATGGCGGACAACACAAAAAGCGTGGCTTCTGCCGTAATTTTTGATTATTTAAACAAACAAGACAAAAACCTAGCCTCCGTTTTTCAAAAGAAAACAAATGCGGTAAGTGTTTAATTCAACTTAAAATATTCAGTGTGTTATAAATTACTATACTTTCATAAATAGTTGAAATGCTTCGTGTGTGTCCGTCCTCTCCACCACGTGTTATTTACCCCACATTTACTTATATTTCGTTTAAAATACATAATGTCTTCTACTTGTTCATTAGATTTGAACATCTTTATGTCGCATGGTTTTAAGCACCCACGATTAAACATTTATTAGGTTTGAGAATGTTTTGTGAATAATACCCATTTTCTTTTTAGAGTGGACTTGTGAAAGGGGCACCATCATTTAATGAAATATTGGCACATTATTTAAAATCTGGACCTAAAGCAAAACAAATTAAGTTACAAAATGCGGAAAGCGATGAAAGTAGTAGTGAAGAGGAAGAGGCATCAAAGCCGAAAGTTTTAAATGGTGTAGCAAAACAAGCCAAACCGGGACAGAAGAAACAAGAATCTAGTAGTGATGACAGTTCTGAAGAGGAAGAAGTTAAAAAGCCTGCGGCAAAGCCTGTAGCACAAAAACAACCAGCTAAACCACCACAAAATAAAAAAGAAAGTAGTTCTGAAGAATCTTCTGAGGAAGAGGAGGCAGCTAAACCTACTCCTAAGGCACCAGCGAAACCTGTTGCTAAACCAGTTCAGAAGAAAAAAGATAGTTCCTCTGAGGAATCTTCTGAAGAACCACAAAAACCTGTTGCAAAACCTGTTAAGAAGCAACAAACTGTGACTAAAAAACAGGAGAGTAGTTCAGAGGATTCTTCCGAGGAAGAGGAAACAAAGAAACCAGCTGTTAAGCCGGTTCCACAAAAAGTAGCCAAACCTGTGCAGAAAAAACAAGAAAGTAGTTCGGAGGATTCGTCTGATGAAGAGCCTGCAAAACCGGTTCAAAAACAACCACAGAAACCTGTACAGAAGAAGAAAGAAAGTAGTTCAGAGGAAGATTCATCGGACGATGAAGATGAGACACCACAAAAGCCTGTAGCAAAGCCTGCAGTGAAGCCTGCAGCAAAACCTGTACAGAAAAAACAAGAAAGCAGTTCCGAAGATTCTTCTGAAGATGAAGCGCCTAAAAAACCAGTTCAGAAAACTGCGAAATTAGCAGCACCTCAGAAGACACCAGCGGTAACAAAACCTGTCCAAAAGAAAGCAGAGTCTAGTTCAGGAGATGTAAGTATTATTGTTACCAAGTAGTTCCTTGATTAATGTTTGAGATGGTGTTTCAGGATTCATCAGATGAAGAGGAAGCTGCCCCTAAAAATAAAAATCAAAAGAATGCAAAAGTGGCACCCCAAAAAACGCCTGTGAAGCCAACCCCTGTTCAAAAGAAAGCAGAATCTAGTTCAGAAGTAAGTATATTTAATAAGTGATTCAATTCTTATTAATTATTGTCTTGGTGGAAAACGTTTAAATGTGCACATGTATTTGAGTGCATGGATATCAGAAGTTGTTTTTGTGCAGTCGAATCTAATTAAATAAAAAGAAAAAAAAATAAAAATTGCAACCTGCACACATGAAATTTATGTACTGTTATTTACATATCATCAATTAGTTGATGAGAAAATATTTTGATAAATTTGAAAAAATATATTTAATATATTCCTACTTAACTAACATCCTGTGTAAAGGAATTTATATAATTTGAGGTTAACAGAAGGGTAACAATAGATTACAGTATTGTTGCAAGTTATAGTGCTCGTTACAATTCAAAGGATTTTTAGAAAATTATCGTTTACTTCATTAATACTGTTATAAAAAAAAAACAATGGACAAACATCCCATTCGAGGTTTTTATTTACCCTTAATTGTAACTTAATTTGAAATTTTGTAACACTGTTTTGCATTTATTGTAGTTGTATTTTTGTTTTTGAAATACATTTGTAGAGAAATTGCGGTTATATACAGGTTGAGTCAGTCATAATGTCATTAATTTTAAGAGGAGATAGGGAATAATGAGTATAATGCTAATACGTGATTAAAATAAATCTAAATGCATATTTTCGCCTAAAAAAATATTTTCAAATCATTATTTATACCCCCTTTTCAGACTGTCACTGACCGTCACAGCCTTGGTCGGTTACAGCTGACAGTTCAACTCGATATCGACATGATGCAATGTTGTCAAGTTGTAATATTTTTCTATATATGTAGTACCTACTCACCTAGGTTTTAGACATCACAAATAAACGGTTGTACTGACTATTTTAGAATATCATTTTTCTTGCTGAGTTCAACTTCAGCCAATAATAATTTAAAATGTTAATACCCAATAAAATCAAATAATAATAATCAAATAATTCTATTAAAAATTGCAAGTAACGCGTCCACTCAGGTTTTCCAGAAAATACGGCCCAATCAAACGATACCCGTACACTCGCTGTCGATTTTTCTCTGAGCAAATGTAGCCTATGACTGCAACAAAATTCCAACGGTCTAATAATAAACTGAGTAATAAACCATTTACACATTACATAAAAACCTATACCCAATGGGTAAATTATTGAGAAGCTGAAAAGTGTTACGTGTTTAAATACTAAGTACTTAATAAAAACCATCGTGTTGTCGACAGAAAACTGTCCAAGACCGAAATGGCACGCCGCTAATCGAGAGTTAATCTTGACCTTGACCTTATTAGGTCAATAACCTAGTTACCTAGTTTTTGTACTGTTATTTAAGAAGGAGTAAAACTATTTTTTAATCTAGATACATGAATGAATTTTCCTTAAATATTGATTTATTTGTTAATAAAACAAATGTAGATAATAAATAAATGTTTTCAATGCTAGGCTATTACAGTTTAATAATTTTGATATTACGCTTTCACTACGCTACAAATAAATATGAATGATTAGTATTACTCGTAAGTACAATTAACCGCACACATAACCAAATGTACAATTTGTAGTTACGCATATCTAGCCTAGAAATGTATTGTTTTTAAGTAGTATGATACTAACCTGTTTACAGCCCACATAAGGATAACTGCATTTATCCGCTCATAGCACTTTATTAATAAAATTCAGTCGCATTTCGTAAACATTCTCCGTACAACACTACCATTTCCACATAATCGGAATTTGTGAATTTACGCCAAATACGTGATGTTAGACCGAAATAAACACACTACTGCTTGTATTCTCTCCATCCCCCCTCCAATGTGTGGCATGATCTACAAATTTGAGGGGGAAGAAATGCGGGAAATGCAAAGTGCTAAATGGAGGTAAATTTGAATAACACGCTGATGTGTTAGATGATATTATGTATGTAAATGTGGCATCCATGGTTAATACGGCAAGTCTGTGACATTAGAATTTAGTCGGGTGCGCCATCGTAGCGCATCAGGAGCGCGTGTTCCTGATGTTTAGCGGGTGATTGGTTTATTTATGTAAAGGTCGAGTAAAAATTTTTTTTGTCGATTTTCTGCCTTTATTAGGCCTCCCGAATACGTGGTTAAAATTAATGACATTATGACTGACTCACCCTGTATACATATAAGCCATTTTAGTAATGGCACTCATATTTCTAACACCCTGTATAAATTGAATAGTGTTGGAAATATTGGTTATATAAATTTCATGTGAAGGGTACAGTTTTCATTTCTGAATATATTTTTTCTTTTTTTTTAAAAAAACAATTATACAGCACAGAATAATCTGATATCTATATCAAGGGTTCTGGTTTTCGAAATTAAGATGTATAAAAATTTGTTTTGCATCATTGAGCAGTTTTTGCTAAAGTAAATAATCACCCAATTTTACATAAAAAAATACGAGGCCTAAATTTATTATAGGACTCGTCAGAGGAAGAAGCTTCGAAAAAAGCGACCCCTGCAAAGTCGACACCCATTAAAGCGCAGCCTGCAAAAGTTGCAAAAGAAAGCAGCAGTGAAGATTCTTCAGAAGAAGAAGAACCCAAGAAGCCAGTAGCGAAAACTCCAGTAAAGGCAACTCCAGCTGCAAAGAGGAAACACAAAAGCAGCTCAGACGACGACTCGGAAGATGAAAAACCTCAACCCAAAAAACAAGCAGTTGCTCCTGCGAAAAAGGCAAAAGAGAGTAGTTCTGAAGAGGAGAGTTCTGAAGAAGAAACGAAAGCTGTAGCCGCAAAAAAACCAGCCGCAAAGGCCGCTACGCCAGCGAAAAAGCCTGCAAAAGAAGAAAGTTCCGAGGAAGATTCAAGCGACGAGGAAGAAACGGTTAAAGTTCCACCAAAACCGCAAGCAGCTCCTAAAAAGGTTGGTATATCCTTGTAATTCGCTCTCACTGTTTTAACAAACTGAGTTTCTTTAGGTAGCGGCCAATAAAAAGTCTTCATCTTCGGATGAAGATGAGGAGGAAGATGATGAGGAAGAACAACCACCCAAGAAGGTGGCTAAGGTCGACAAACAGAAATCGGAAGAACAAGAAGAAGAAGAAGTAGAGATGAAAATCAAGAAACCGAAATATGATAACTTTGTTAAAGCTGGACAAAATAACAGCTTTAACGGAAATAACAAGGTGAGTGACTTTTTTATTCAAGAAATGATTATATTTTAAAAATTTTGTAATGTTAGAAATTTTAGATTAAAATTTAAAAAAAATGGAGATTCACTGTTATATTAAAATTTACTTAATTTTTTTATGTTTATATTTTGCTTTGATTTAGTCTTTTATGATTAATATACTCTGTATATTAATCGCTTTAAATATGTGGGCCAAACTCGAAGAGCTTATTAGGTACCTCGGAAAAAAAAAATTACATGTGTAGTAAATTATGTGTAACACCAGTACCAAATTAGTAGAGTGGAAAAGTAGCCCTTGGTAGCTCAGTTGGGAGGGCAATCGCCCGGAAAGCGAGGGGTCCCGGGTTCGAATCCCGGCTGCGGCAACCGCTTTTTCATTCTACTACAACTTCAGAAGTGGGATTATGGATCCACCTGATGGCACAGCACCCCTTATGTTTATGATTACCTAGGTGTCGGATTATGGCCGGCAGCCAAGGACGGCTGTGTTGTCAGGTTTGGCCGAACTGTAGTAAATTATGTGTAACACCAGTACCAAATTAGTAGAGTGGAAAAGTAGCCCGTGGTAGCTCAGTTGGGAGAGCAATCGCCCGGAAAGCGAGGGGTCCCGGGTTCGAATCCCGGCTGCGGCAACCGCTTTTTCATTCTACTACACATGTTTTAAAATTCATCTGAGCAAATTTGTCAATTATTGAGATTTATCGATTATTTTGTGTTTAACAATGCCACACTTTGCCATCGTATGGCCTTTATTTTTTGATGTTCCATCAGTGTATAATCTATAAGTAAAAATAAATAATAAAATATATTCTTCCATTCAACTTCGATCTTCTAAATTCGATTTGTCTAAAATACAGTAAATAAATATATAAATAGTTTTGTGAGTTTCCGTTTTGCAGTTGTATATTCTTTTTTGCCATTCTTTTTTGCACGATATACACTACTCACAGACACTCCTGTTAATGAACTACAATATTTCAACCGCATCACACCCTCACATTTTGGTCCCAAGCCCTAATTTCTTTTCAGTTCCTTTTTTGTCATCCGATATTTCTCACTTATTAGGACGTTTATGATTTTAAGAACATGCTGTAGAGCTTATTTCTTCATTCTTAAGAACACAAACACAAAATCCAATAAATACAATCACAATTAAATTAATAGAAAAATATACCCAAAATTTACCAATAGAAATTGAGCATTCTGATGTGGCGTATGCACATTTGCGGCAGCAGAAGCTGTGTAAACGAACATGTTCTTCCAGATATACGCAAGGTATTATTCAATAGAATTTTATAGAAAAATATATGGGCAGTATGTATTATCCTCCTCCTCCTTGTGTTGACTGCTATAAATTGTGAGCGGGTTTATAACATGAATCACTGTACTATTTTGAAACTTGACTATAGGTGGGCGGAGTCTTGATTTGCTGGAAGTGGCCCTATATTGCCAATATGTAAAAATATTTCCTAAATGAATAATTGCTAAATTGAAGAAAACTAATTTATTCAGGTATTTACATTAAACATATTAAGTTATATTCTGAAAATTTAAGAATATGCTGAATTTACATAAATTTATTTAAAGAATAATTGGATTATTCACTTATTTCTTGAAATTTATGTTGTCCATTTTTAGCAATCAATTGATTGCTCATTTAATAAACTGATTTTATTATTAAGACACTGTTATTTGCTGATTTTAGCAAAAAAATACCCCATTCCGAAGGGTGAGAGACGAGGAGGTTGAAGTAGACCCACGATTAAATGACAATTCTTTTGAAGCTAAGGTAACGTGCAATCTCGAAAGGGTGCAACGGATAGCGCGAACTCTCTACAGGGTTTGTAGTAGTAGACCACAAACGCAGCTCGTAACGACATTTGAAAAATCCAACCATGTTTTGGAGTTTGCACGTTGCCTAGTAGATAGTTCGCCTATCTGTTGTACTAACGCAATTTTTCTTTCTTTCCATATTTGTCCCTGTACGTGACTCTGTCTCTTTAATTGAACCGCACGTAAAATAATTTCGTACATCAGGACGGCGATCGCAGAAACTCATTTGGAGGTCGAGGGGGTAACAGAGGGGGCAACAACTTCCGTGGTGGCAATAACTTCCGTGGGGGCAACAACTTCCGTGGTGGCAACAATTTCCGAGGTGGCAGGGGTGGTAATCGGGGAGGCTTTCAAGGGAACCGCGACGGTGACGAAGATGGAGGCGGTAGGAATTCCTTCGGTGGATTTAATAATAGAGGCGGTCGCGGAGGTGGCGGATTTAGGAAATCGTTTGATGGTAACGATAGGGGAGGACGTGGAGGCGGAAACTTTAGGAACGATAGGGGTGGCCGAGGGGGTGGCGGTTTCAGAAAGTCCTTCGGCGATGGAGGCGGTGGGGGTAGGGGAGGTTTCGGAAATAAAGGGTTCAATCAGAGAGACAGTTTTGGATCAAAGCCTGCAGAAAATAAGAAGATTACGTTCGATGATTAGATGTACAATAGTAATTTAGATGTAAGTATTTTTTATTTCAGAATTTTTTTTTTTATTATTAAATTCTCCCCAAAACTTCTTATATCGTAATAAATTTTTTCAATTTATATATATTTTTAAAGTTATTCTGTATGCTTTTATTGATAAAAAGTTCTTGTTTGGAGATAATTTTCCATTTGTATTTGAAAAAATATTACAACAATCAAGATAGAAATTTTTTTTATCATCTTTTGTATTCAATAAAATAAATAAACATAAAAAGTATAAAAACCAAGCGAACAAACATTTTTTTTAAATAGAACCCGTATAATTTTGATAGAAGACTTGTGTATTTTTAATAAGAAAATTGAAGACTGAATATAAACGAAGTGAATGCACAAAATGATTTAAATTAATTTTGTTTAGATTAGGCATTTTTTTTCAAATTCTGTACATTTGTTATTTGGCAATAAACTAAATAAATAAAAAAGGCAACTTTTTTGGCTTAAATGTCCATTATTGACTATACTCGCGTCAAGAATTCAGACGTCGCAGCTGACGTTACACATTTGTCTTTATTGTCAACGTAATTTTCGATATTTGGTCGCGTTAACAACAATCATTTTTTGCAATTTAGTGCAATATATAATGGATCCTTTTAGTGTAGTATATAGTTTTATTACTATCAGTTGCAGTTTCTTAAATATTTTAATGAAAATATAATGAATCATTTATTTGTTCGTATGACGTAAGTCGCCTGAATTCTTGTCGCGAGTATATCAGAAGGAAGATCTGTTTGTTCCAAGTCAAAAATATTAAGAAAATAGTAAATTAAATGTTGGGTTTATTTTTATACTTTTTCACAAGACATTTGTTTTTTTGAGTTCAAAAGATAATTTCAAAAATTCTTACATAGGGCGTTCCATAAAAATGTGACAAACTTTGGGCGGTGATATCATCAAAGTATATAACTAAAGATTTTAATGAACTAAACTTTTATATGCATGGTTTTGCATTTATACAGGAAAAAGTGTAAGTTGTGACTCTGATGAAAAACCCTTCCCTGAAAAATTACGCCCCTCCAAAAATAAAAATTGGGGTTCTTTTTTATCTTTCATGTATATCAATCACGTTCAACAGCTGATCATTTTAAAAATGCATTGCAATACATTTATTTTTTCTCATAAATCTTAACTTTTCGAAAAAAAACTTGAAGAAATCAAAAAGTTAGTAAATGAATGGGGCTTTTTAAGACATATTTTTTAAAAGGAAAGAATTTTATCGAAAAAAAAAAATAAAATGTCATAGGGTTTGATTATTTCAACCCCTTACAAAAATACTTCAAAATTAAAAGAATTTGAAAAAGTGTAGTTTTCTTGACAGATGTTCACCAAATTTAATTTCTTTAGCTTAATATACTGGAAGATAAAAAACAAAATATATTTTTTTTGGAATTTTAGGAGGGATGTAACTTCTCAGGGAAGAGCTCTTTTTCCAAAAAATTTTATACCAAAGACCCCAATTAATTTTCATCAGAGAATCACCCCTTATATTTTTTCGGTGTTATTTAGATACACTCTGTATAGGACTTAAAAAATGTCATTACAAAATATATTTTTTGTAATGTACAAGGTGGATCAAATTGTTATGTTTTTGAGAAGGAATACGGGTGGTTCTGTCGTAGATAGAGCAAATCCAATGGAGTCCAGGACTCTTTTTTTGAGAATAACAATGACGAAAACCGCATCTATCTATTTCTTACCGTTTTTGAGCTACAGGGTGTTTGTAAAACTGAGTGATACCGAAGGGATAGAGAGATGTGGTTTTCACCGTTATTAGTTTGTCGAAAAAAAAAACAGGACTCATTCATCGGATTTGCTCTATCTGTGACAGAACTATCCGTAATTCCCAAAAACACCAATTTCAACCACTCTGTATCCTTTTCTTGCAAAGACAAAACAATTAAATTTTCGTGGACTAATTTGAGATGGTACGTTTATTAGAACTTTTAGTTTAGTTAATTGCACCATCAAAAACGTGTACTGTTAAAGGGCACAATTTTTAACGGGACGCCTTAAAGTATAAATGAAAATGCTACATCAATTTGCAATTTCATTCCAGTTTAACGCCCGAGGATCCTGGGGTGAGAGAGCCAACATAGACTTGAAGCACACCCGCGGAAAATCGTTCAGGCATGAAAAAACTAAGAAAAAACGAGGATCGTACCGTGGCGGCACCATCGACATGTCCGTTAATTCAATCAAATTCGAATAAACAAGTTCCATATAGAAAATCATATTTTTTCATTTTCCCTTAAATATTTTTAAGTTGGCGGATTTTCATACAAGTGTTTGTATATGTTCAAAAAATATGTATGTTCATAGATATTAAGATAGGTTTTAACATGTTTATATAACTGTGATTATAAATTGAACTTTGTATTTAAAAATATAAAACAAAAGCTGTCGTATTGTCTATTCTGTTTCTTATATTATGATTCCACTTGTAAATACAGAGTTTGGAAGGAGCCATGTGAATAGATTTTGTGGTTATACAACCGTGTTTTATTTATTACCTTTGAAAAATAAAAATGATAACGGTGTATATTGGAAGAAAACGAAAACTGGAATTGTTAAAATAGTGTCGGAAACTGTTGAAACTGCTGTGACCGAAATAAATTAAAATATAGAAATAAACTTACCATAAATCGATATTAGGTAATTCTACACAAGTTACTTAAAATTGTTTCTGAAAACTAATGTACAGGATGAGTCGGAAAGAATGGGTCAACACAAAGCTCGAGGTACGACTAGACTACCAAAATATTATGCTTGAGATCATGCCTTAAGCCGGTCCCAGACGATGTGTCCAACATTGGCTCAAATGTTGGTGCCAACGTTGGACACAATTTTCGTCATAAAAATGTGGCAAGTGTGTCTCCTACACGATGGGGTGAACTTCTGTTGCAACATTGTAAACCCATATGGGACCAACGTTTGTCAGTGTCGTTCTTATACTGCAGATCCACAGAACAGTAAAAAAAAAGGAACATATGCGCTCCTGGATTGGGTCAAACACACGATCGGTTGTGTGGGTGTGTGACGAACGATGCTTCCAACGCTGGAAGCTCCTTTGACGCGGGTCAGATTTACCGACAGAAGCCCAAACGTAGCATTGGACACATGCAATTCACCAGCGCCCGCCCACACGATGTGGCAAATGGTGATGTGTCCAACGCTGGAAGACATTCGCCACATCGTCTGGGACCGGCTTTATACGAATATCGCTGGTTAAAGGTTAAACTTTATTCTGAAATTTCTCAATAATTGAGCAAGGTTTGATAGCATGACTCAAAATTGATAGTGTTGGGTTTTTTGGTGTGAGAAATTATGAATTTGAAGTTTATTTTGACGTTCCTAGAGAGCGTTAATTTTACCATATTATTTAGGTACATTTTTTTATCTGTTGAGCTATGCTTAAAAAAAAATAAAAATTTAAAAGAACATTCCAAAAAAATGGATTCATGTTTAGGTCGCCTAACTTTATTGGTTCTGAGTTATTTTCATTTAAAAGTTTCAATGTATTTTGTGGTGATTTTCTTTCAGACGCTGATATTGCTGTGTCTTTTCTTAGTAGGCTTGCGTCAAATTTTCATGTCAATAAATATATTGTGTGTATTCGTGCAATTATTGAGAAATTTCAGAATAAAATTTAAACCCTGAACATCCTGTATTTCTTAAACCAGCGACATTCATATATGGCATGATGAACTCAAACAATATTTTGATGTCTAATATCTCCAGCTTAGTGTTGGCCCATTCTTTCTGACTCATCCTGTATATTGAAAGCTTTGGATTCCGCAGTCTTTCTCTTTTGCATGGTATTTCTTGTGGAGGTAACGATTCACATAAATGACAAGGCAGACTTAATAACATTCGCACTTCTTGTACATTTGTACAGGGTGGGTGGAACTCGGCAAAATTTAAGGGGTGATACCATTGGTTATATAAGCTGTTATTATACAGTGCCCCGTTTTTCAGGTTCACACCTGGACATGTGAAAAGGCTGTGGAATTTCCGTGAGCCATTTCTTTTTACAATTAATATCCTTAGGAAAGTTATATTCTACTAACCATTTTATTAACGTGAGAAACGCCTGGCCTACTACGATTTTTTAAAAGGGTCGGTTTTCCAGGGGTATTAGGTATTTTTTTAACAAAAAGAAGCTGAAAGAAAGAAGTAAAAATAAAAAAGTGAAAAATGATTATAACTTGTTTGTCTTTAATTTTATGGAAATATTGATGGCATGTTCTTAAAGACTGATAATATATTTAAATATTTAATATTCTTGTTTGAAGTCAAAAAATGAAGTATGTGAGGAAACTGACAATTTCTTGCAGATACCGGTGAATCTCATTTCTTTTATGATGTAAATAAAGTATACCTTGAAAACAAATGAATGATAGCTGTTGTAGTATTACTTTGATGGTCATTTCAAACCTTATGCTTATTTCACATAAGGTAAAAGCAGAAATCCAACCCTTTATGAGAAAATAGATAATTTATTTTAACCTTGGTGGAATAACATACAGACTGGTCACCAAGTCGTGTGTTTAACTTTCTAATGTTTGACCTATCACTTTCTCCCACTTTTGTAACTTTATAGCTTTACTTTAACCTTATCACTGTATGGTTATATTATCTATGTCTTATCATATGCCTCTGGAAATGTCAAGGAAGCTAAACTGACATGGCGGCAAATCTGGAAATTGTTCTATTAAGGTTAAAATAAATTAGTTAATTGTCTATTTTTTCATAATGGGTTACATTTTTGGTTTTACCTTATATGAACGAAGAATATGTTTTAAAATTACTGTCAAATCAATTCTATGACAGCTTTCAAAGCACACTTTGCTTACATTATAAGTACATCTTGTTTAAATATTAAAAGAAATGAGATTCACCAGTATATCCAAAAAATTTAAATGTCAATTTCCTTACAACTTTTCGACTTCAAAGAAGCATTTTAAGAATTTTACATAAATTATCAGTTTTTAAGGAAATGCAATAAAAATTTCAATAAAAGTAAATCATCTAGAAAGTGCATTTTCTGCTTTAGAATGCTGCAATTTTAGAAATATTTTACCTGAAACTGCATCTCTATAAAAGTAACAAGTGAACCAAATTTGAATAAAATCGTTCCAGTATTAAAACGGTTATAGTTCTGTTTATATTGACTTTTTGAGAAACTGAACTAAACACATTATTTTTTGGAGTAGGATCATCCCTTAAATTTTCTGCTGAGTTTCCAGACACCCTGTATGTGCAAACACGAATTCCAGGAAACAACTACTGCTCGCCGATCGCGATAAAGGTCGACAGCTTTCAATGGTGTCTACTGCATGCAGAACGCTTCGTGCCTGTGACATTTTCAGTCCGGCATGGAGTAGCGAACGGCCGATAGATGTAGTTAGTTCTACACTGCACCCTGTATGTGTTTATTCTTGATTTGAATAAGGAAACAAAACAAATCATTACATATACACATTATAAATAAAATTAACTTGTTTTTCCATAATAGTTTTTAATAATTTAACGGAAAACATATTTGCCTATTTTAAAAAAAATGAAAGTAGATGGTAGGTTAATATTGGAAACTAGTAGGGAGATAAATTTTACATATTTGGAGAAAAGGTAAGAATGAATGCTGTAACTTTTTACATGTTTAGCGAATATGCAAAGGGTCTAAAAAGAAAAAAGAGATAACAAGGTTTTAAATATATTTATAAAATAAATATGTGTATATATATGAGAACTTTTAAGATAACATTTAGGGAAAAAAAGTAAACGGTACAACAAATAAATAGTAAATCTAAGTGCTTAAATTAAAATTCAAGTTAATACAGATAAGTGATAATACCTCCAATTTAATAGAATGAGTAACAAATGGCACTAAACGTAAAAATAAATAAATCATCACCTACATTTATGAGTATTTTTCCATTCACTTTTTGACTTAGAGTATAATGTGATGAATAATTTCTCCATATCTTTATCGGGAAACAAAGTACATAAAACTCCCTCTAACAAAACGTATAGAAGTCTACGATTTAAAATTGGTCTTTGGAATAAATCGAAAACTGTAAGTAGACCGCGCCTTGTGGTTTCAGATCCAATAATATGCTTCAGTTCATCTAAAATAATATTATTCGATACGTAAGCATTCCAAAAGGTGTCAACTTACCTGATAGGCAAGATAAGAGGGCAACTTTAGCTGCAACTCGCGTTCTATTCTTGGTATCCGCATCCCTTTCCACTTTCGCCTCGATACGGATTCCGTTTGGCCAAAACGATTGCCTGAAATTTGCACAAGCATTTTCCTCAAGAAATCATTTAAGTTATTTCTTGAACTTACTTGAATACATAAAGATAATGAGCTACATTTTTAGGGCTAGTTATAAAAGATACGTAATCTAATATTCGACGATTTACAATATCACCAAACATGGTCCTGACAATTTGGCGGAGTAACGTTACTATCCTCCTTCGCAGCCACTGGTTTCGTGACTTCAGATCAAACACTTCGTCCATCAATAGTAACATTATTCGTAATGGAATGTTATCATCAGTCTAAAAAAAATAAAATTATGGAATTTCTACGTAGTGTCTCAATATTAAATGGTTTTTGTTCAAAAATATTGGAAAATAGTTCATATGAACCTAAGTTTGCTAATATTTATTTTTTTAGATATGATGTAATAAACTTTTAATATGTTGTTAATATTTTTGCAATTAACCCTTTGTACATATAATATGAACAACCATCAGCAAAGAAATTCAGTTAGACATATACCGTCCGTTCTGAAAAAAGGGCCTGTTCCAATATCTCTGGACATTTTTGAGATATCTAATAAAGCTAATGGGAACACCAGTCAGCTTCCGGTTTAACCGGAAGTCATATCAACTTAGTTATTTTAAATAGAACATCCTGTATATTTTTACATATTTGATTACATCGTTTCCTCCCAAATACACTCATACCAAGTTTCATGGGTTCACCTTCGACACCAACGGAGATATTTGAAAAAACATTTCTAGACATAGGCGCCTATGGAAATTAAACAAAAACATATTTGTACGATTTAAATTTGACAGTTCCAATATTTAACTTATGTGCGCATTATTGTTGATTAACTGTTTTATAATAGTGATAACTATAGTATTTTTCATGATATGAAATATGTTTATCTTGGAGGAGAAAATTGACATGTATAATGTGTATTTACAATCGGGAAGAAATAGGTATCAAGCGTTGTGTTTGTATAGAGATCAATTTGGTGCAAGGCGACTTCCCAATAGAAGAATATTTAGCAAACTTGAGCAGACTTTAAGGCAAACTGGATCCTTTGTGAAGGCGAAGCGCGAGTATGAAATAAATAAACCCGACTTAGAACTTAATGTACTATTGTGTCTAGAAGAAAATCCTAGAACTTCGGTGAGAGAAATTTCATTTAATACAGGTATAGCAGCGACCACTGTTCATCGTATTTTAACAAAACATAATAAAAAAGCCTATAAGGATTCTCCAGTACAACATTTGCAAGAGCAAGATGGTCCAAGAAGACTGGAATTCTACAACTATTTCTTACAAAGACAACAGGATCCTTTGTTTTATACAAAAATCTTATGGACCGATGAATGTACTTTTTCGAATAACGGAATGTTTAACCAAAATCATCACTTTTATTGGGCCTCCGAAAATCCTAGAAACGTAATTGAAACAAATGTACAAATACGTTTTAAAGTGAATGTTTGGTGCGGGCTTCTTGGCAATAAGATAATTGGCCCTATTTTCATTGATGGACAACTTAACGCAGATAAATATAAAGACCTGCTTTTAGATTTGATGGAAAATTATATTGAGGAATTCCCTCTGGCTCAGGTACGCAGCATTATTTTTCAGCAAGACACTGCCCCTGCGCACAACGCTGCTATTAATGTTGAATACTTAAACGAGCAGTTCCAAGGGAATTGGATGGGTACTAGGCCAATTCGATGGCCTGCGAGGTCACCTGACCTCACGCCTTTGGATTTTTTTTTGTGGGCTTATATTAAAGACATAGTTTTTACCCATTGGTTTCATTGGATAGAGCAAAAAATTTTACTTTAGCCCTGTAAATTTCAATTTAATGCGTTAAAAATGTCCAGAGATATGGGAGCAGGCCCTTTTTCGGAACGGACGGTAATATGCAAACACGGAATTCCAGGAAACAACTACTCTGCGGGCTAATGCCCCCACCAGCATTGAATTACACCTGGAAAACCTATAGCAACAGCTAGAGTCATTCGTCAGACGCCCACCAGACATATACCGGTTTCGAGCTTATTAGCTCTCATCAGAATGCGATAGGTGAGGTATCTGACGAATAATCCTAGCTGCTTTCGCCTGTCTAACCCGATAGAAGGGACCATGAGTACGCGGTGTAGAACTAACTACATCTATTGGCCGTTCTGGTGGGCGCCTGACGAATGACTCTAGCTGTTGCTATAGGTTTTCCAGGTGTAATAATGCTGGTCGGGGCATTAGCTCGCAGAGTAGTTGTTTCCTGGAATTCCGTATTTGCAAAATATCGCCGATCACGATAAAGGTCGACAGCTTTCAATGGTGTCTACTGCATGTAGAATGCTTCGTGTCTGTGACATTTTCAGTCCGGCATGGAGTAGCGAACGGCCGATAGATGTAGTTAGTTCTACACGACGGACGGTAATATAGTTGACACTCAATCAAACTTAAGGAAGAAAATACTAGATGGCAATCCTTCCATAAAATCCCCTTTGTTCATAGTATTAGTGAAAACCAAGAGATGGTGCTGTTTTGATTAGATTCATCGGGAAAACGACTCGACGGTTATCGAAAACGATAATTGTGCATGTGACCCGTATTTCATATTCTCTCCTTATTCTATTTTATACTGACACTTGTCCTTGAGTTTCTTTAGTTCTCAAGTATTTTCAGAAGCATTACAGTTACAGGCAAATCAAAATATACAGGGTGATTTGTAACTTATCTAAAAAATTTGGTAAGAGACGTCATGAAAAATTGAGTCAAAATCGTAAAAAAAATTTTTGTAGAATAGTGTGAGAAAAAAATTATTGAAGTTCTAGTTAACATCCCGTATAGTGTAGCTACTTACCTCTTCTATTGACGCACCAACCTTACTAGCCTCGGGTAATCTCCCAGGCTTATTATGGAATACTTTTGTCAATCCTACAACTACTTCATCAACAGTATTAAACAGCTGCTCGGGCATATTTTTTATTGTTTTCATCCCAGATTTCAATGGGTTTACCAAAGAATCTATCTGGAATTTAAGTAAACATATTTTGTATTTTAAAGATAAGAGCGTTAAAAAACTTGTACACTTACTGTACTAGAAATAGGCCCTCCGGTGGCTCTGTCGTAGTCGCCCTGTTCCAGAAACGTCATGAGTAATTCCCGTAACGTGTGGTGACTCAATATCACCTGGGGCTGACATAACTCGTGCATGTATGAACCTAACATCTTCATGCGTCTTTCTAGGACAGACCTGTCCATGTTATGGAATGTTTTCTTGCCAGGAAATGCTAGTTTGGAGAGATCAGGAAACTAAAAATTACAAAAAATATATACACTGTGTTTTACTTTTCATGGAGTTGCCCCTGTAACTTATTTATTTATTGTGCAATTGTTCCGAATATTTGGCGGTTTATACATACTTATAAAGTAACTATTTTGACATTGTGACGTGTTAATTACTCATAAGCGTTTCACGACGATCTAAATAGATTTTATTTGCAGATTCGATTTACCTTAAAATATCAGATATATTTTCATAAATTGAAATTCAAAATTTTTTGGTGCTCTCATTTGACGATGTCTTGGTAACCACAGTTATTGATTGTTTTAAACTTGACTGACAACTTCATTATTGGCATCCAATTTTCTGTCATACGTCAGTTTTAGTGAAAAAGAATATTAATATGGGTGATTCTGATTCCGAGTATCCCTTCGGATATTGAAGACATTTCACAAAGCATTGTCGATTCCCTACTTCCTGAAAAATCAAGATAGACGTACAAGCAAAGTTATGCAAAACTTGAAGATTGCCGTAAAGGGAAAGGAATCAAGAATAGCAGTAATGAAATGGTTCTTCTGGCATATTTCGAATACCTTTCAAAACATAACAAGTCTTCATCACTTTGAGTGACAGTTATATAGTATTGTTCCTGGGTTTTCCAAATCCTCAACAATATACTGGACATAGTTTTCGTAGATCATCAGCGTCATTGCTTGAAGATTCAGGTGTTAATTTATTAACTATTGGTGGTTGGCGCTCTAACACAGTGGCAGAAAGCTATATAGAAGATTCCAAAGAAAATAAGAAGAAAGTAGTTTGTAATATTTTGGGTACCGTTTCAGGCATTAATGACCCTTCAACAATTTCAAGCATTTGAGAAATAAACTTACTTTCTAAATATACAGCCCACTTATCATCTGCTGGAATTAATTTAACAAATTGTTCAGAAATTGTAATGTTTACAATAAATAAATGTTTATTTTTTTATAGTTAATAATAATAAGTAAAAGTGGTGACTAACTTTGTTTTTGTTTATTTTTTACTTTAAAATTTGAGTGTTATTATGAACTTATAATGGCACTGAGTTGTATTATGAAGGTCATAATGGCATCCAAATGAGAACGCTAAATGTATCATAATGGCACCTTCATAGATTATAGTTATTAATTATATAAGGGAAATAACACGCCACTAGAAACAATTGACACTCAAGGCGCAGCTGAGAGTTATATTTTTTCGAGAGGATTAAAGGCTGGCTAATTTTCCGAATGTAATTCAACGTTTTATCCACGACCACGGCCAAAACCGGATAATTAGGAGCAGGTGAAAAATTATGGTTTTGAACAACATCATATTTGACATTTATTTTAATCAAGAATATATTCCTACCTTGCAAACTTGAGGGCCCCGCCAGTCCTTCAGAAACCGAGTGAATTTAAATAATTCCGGTCAAAATGACAAAATCGTTCTTGAGATAAATGTTAATATTAATAATTCTAAATAATGCTATAAAATCGAAGCGTGGTATTATGAATTTTAATCCACTAGTGTGTTAAAAGACCATTAATCCACAGAAAACAGACACTTTAATGTTGCTGCTTTTTTGTTATTAAGCTTAGTATAACATCATAAAAAAATGTGTCCCCTAAAAAAAGTTTGAGGAAGATTGGCACAATTTGGTATCTAATGAAGCTGAATAAGAATCCATTAAAAATAATTTCTCAAAAACAGGTCCCCTTTTTCAACTCAACGCATGACCGTTTTAACTAAGTAAAAATAGTTACTTTATAAGTATGTATGAACTGCCCAAAAATTCAGAACAGATAACAGTAAACGAGTTACATGAGTGTGAAACACGGTTTATAATAATTGCCATAAGAAATATTTTACTTGCATATATTAAGTTGGAACACTCCTTAATGAAACAGATGTTTTATTTACCTTCTCTTTTACTTTCGTGTAGAGATCGTGGAAATCACTATAACGTCTATAAATGTGCCACTCTTCACTATACCCTGTTTCGTACTGCCTAGTTACTCTCACAGCATATATACCAAAAGTTTTACCTTTCTCACACACAATACCTTAAAAACAAATTATTTTGGGAGAATCTAATTTTTGCAATGTTAAACTTACCAGTCTCGATAATATTAACAGACAAAACATATTCCCCAGTTTTCAAAGTTTTCTGTGCCGTTTTCACAGCCTCTTCCTCGATATCCAAGCTATTGGCGACAATTTTGACTTTCCTGCTGTCCTGGCTAGAGCTGCGGCTTTTCAAATCTGCATCGGTTTTACCTATGAACATCGTAACGTCACTAAAAGATCTAGCATGTTTTACGCTCTTTTGAGTACTGTCGACTGTCAGTAGTAGCTCTCCCTTTCTACCGATTTGTGCTGGCTGAGTCAAATTATCCGACAATTTAGATACCTCGTTTTCCAAACTATCTGTGCTATTTATGCTGATTGCGTCATCCTCTGCGGTTGCCTGTTGAAGTAGATCTAACTCTTGCAAAAGCTTTATATAGGCTTTGCTCTTCTTAAATGAAGGCAAAAACTCTTTTTCTATTTTCTCATACATCGCTTCAAGGATCTTATCAAACCACAACTCGGATGGAGTTTCGTTTAAGTTCCTGATCTTAAAGTGCAGCTCTTGGACGAGCGATTGTTTGAGTAGTATTTTCTGTTCTCCTTTCTCGCCCAAATACTGTTCATAAATGCTGAGAGCTGTCGACCTAATACTTTCATATATGGAAGAAACGTTTTCAGTTGAAAGTTTCGTTCTGTTCAAGTGCAGATCTGAAATTTGTTGTTCTACGGAAACTTTCCAACCTGAAACATAGCTCGTTGTATGTTTGAATTGATTCGAGATGCTATTTATATTTCCAAACCTTCTATATTGAGATAAAAAAATAATTCGACTTGTTTGCCTTGAGTAGAAACGTAATCGATAAAATACGAGAACGCTATGTTGTTTTTTAATATCTGATCGAGTGTGAGGTCGATTTTTTTAATACTTTCCAGCTGGAAGTAATCCAAGGATGATTGAGCATCTGCAAAGAGAAGATTATACAGGGTGTCCTAATATACAACCCGCATAAAGAAAGAAATATTAACATCCGAAACATAATACCTGTATCTAAATTATCAGTGTTCTCTATCTTCGATAGTTTATTATCTATTAGTTTTAAAACATAATACAAACTACTCAGCTGCTGCTTTATCGAAAGGTCACTGTCCCCTCCGGAATCCCTAGACCTCTAAAAATGCAAAGACATACTAACAATCGACTTAAAAATAAAAAAATCTCATACCAAAGAATGTATTTCCTTAGAGACCAGCTCTTTGGTACTTCTTAGTTCATCACAGCTATCTGTAAGTCTTAGAATAGATAGAAATATGTCGCTTGGCAACTGAGCTTCACGTAAGCACTGAAAATTTCCTCTATTAAAACCTAACACAAAAGAAAATATGATGTAGTTACTGACCAGCCAAATGATAACCTGATTAATGTAATCAGGATCTGCGATCAAGTTGAAAAGTGGTAAAATTACACAGTTAACAAACATTTCCCTCATAAGAAATCGTAACGGTCTACATTGAAAATCCTCATCAGGAAGAAGTATATACAACAGTATTTCCACAACTTCACACAAAAATTCTGAAATTATGGGGATAAATATATCGAAACGAAAAAAATAAGCATTACCTTTTTCATTTTCTACATTTCTACAAATACAATCTCTACAAATTACATTATTTTCCATTTGGCGTTCTAAATCGAAAAAATAATCTTCCAATGTCTGGTCCTTCTTATTATCACTCATATAAAACTTTGAATTGCCTACACTTTTTTCTGCATCTAAGGAAAAAATACTCAGTTTAGTGACAAGAAAAATATAGGGTGTCCTGTTTCTACTTCAAAAAAAAAAAAAAAAAAACTAAAAACTGGGGGACGAATTGCTCTTGAAACAATAGTGGGGGGTAGTTCATAACATTAATGCAACTTTAACGACAAAATCGTTAAATGAACCTAATTTATTTTAAATATAAACAGGACACCCTGTATATCTCACTAAATGTAGAATACCCCTTTTAAAATCAGTTGACCTCTTGCTGTACCAATTGATATCTGTCTCACTTTTGTTTCTTTTATGGACGCTCTTCTTGGGAGATCTGGAGTCCCTTTGGGGCGAACTCTTCTGTTCATTAGATGCCTCTTGAAGTTTCATTTTCGTCCTAGCTTGCTTGTACAGTCGCAAATGAGAAGCTGCGTCATCCACAAGTCTTTGGGTCAAGAATGGAATCCAATCTACTTCTTTTACCCTTAATATCATCATTTAATATTTATTGTTGAATTGTGTACAATTATGACAAAAATATGTTAACTACTTAACAAAACATTTTATTTATAGAGCAATATACAATTGTGCACTACTATAAAATGTTTTTATGTATTTTTAGATATTAATAATATTGTGTGAAACTAACTACTCTGTGGACAAAAGCCCCAACCAGCGTTGAATTACACCCACAATATCTACCCATATATTCCTTATTATTAGCTTTTGTCTTTTTACTGGTTGAATTGTTGTGTTCCCACTGCCAAAAGTGAAGTTCGATACTTATAGAGTGTTTGCATTAAAGCAGGTTAGTAAATTTAGATAGATTAATTTCTTTAGATAATTATTGAATAGAGCTTTGTCTGTGGAATTGTTCATTAGCATACCTAGATGTTTGGTATCAGAGAACATACATATGACTTCATTGATAGGAATTGTAGGAGATTTGATTTATATTAGCTTAAAATACCTTTCTAATTCAGTAAAAAATATAAAATGTTTGTGTAAGAAAATATTCTAGAGCTTCATTTGATCTACAGATAAGTCAATTAATTTTTATTTCTACTAATGAAATTAAAATACAGTTTGTTCAAGAAAAAAGAAACAACTTTGCTTTTTTAAATAAACAGTTCACATAGAGCCTACTAGTTTGTCGAACAGGTAGATACGATTAATTAAATAACTTCCTACCATGAAAACTACAAAAATAAACTGCATCACTTATTTTTTAAACATAAATTGATAAAAATTATAATATAATGTTCTGTGTATAACAGAACTTCATACACAATAATCATTTCTAAAATACAGTTGGAAAGGATATGATATTATAAGTCTATGGACATAACCCTTTGCTTTAGTAAAGTAATGCTTTCAAGCAAAGTTCTTACATTATTTAGATAGGAAGGTTTTAGTCAACCCAAAGAATCTCACCACACTAATAACTCTATGCTATGTTAATATTTTATCATAGAACTTTAAAATTTTAAAGCAGCGATACATAAATATAATATAAAAACATAAATTATTTAAATTTAGCTTCATAAACCTTTTTAAGAGGGTAAATAAAACTAGTTACTAACTTTTTATGAAAAAAACTTCAAAATTCGAAATATGAGTGCCTTTACTTTGCTGTATGATAAATTGTACCAAACAAAACATATTTGACTTAACAATTTACTTTCTCTGACCAACGGTAACAGAATTATGACAACAAGCAGGTCTTGAATATATGACGTCGCTCACATACCATGTCTGGTGTTTAAACATAATAATTTCAAATACACCTAAACATAGTTACTGTGAATGGTTTTCTTAGAGCTCTTTTTGCAACACAGAATAAAATGTGAAATAGGTACAACTGTTTAAAATGACGTATGTTGTATGTTTAAAGCATTTACTGTACAAACGTCTCGTAGCCAGAAAGTTTTGCTCAGATTTGCCATAAATTAACATGTCATACAGCTGGCTATTCTTATTCTTGTTTATGTACACACACAAATATCAAGCAAGCACTACATAAGTACAGAAAAATGAAACACACTATCCACAGTACTAATAATACAGTATTAAAGATTTTCTGGGAAACTTCTATTGTTTACTTCATTAATACTGACAAAAAACAAATTACAAACACATTACGTTACAGGGATATTTACTTAGTTTCTTTGATTGTAATTTTGTAATAGTTTCGCATTTCACTGCAATTGTATTTTAATTTTTGAAATGTATTTGAAAAACTATTTGTTTTAGTCAGTCATTTTTTTCATAAGTTTTTGTTGCTTTTGATCAAATATCCAACTTCCTTTAGTATCAGCACTTATATTCCCGACACCCTGTGTAGTTTAAAAAAAAACAAATGTGATTTATTGTTTATAATTTAAGGTCGCCGTATTTCTCGCCGGAAAATGATCAAATTTGTGGTGTTTTTTAGGTACTGAAATCTCGAAAAATAAAACACGTAGAGCAAAAGTAATATCAAAAATAAAATTATTGATGTTTTGTTTATACACTTTTACTATTTAAACTCTCCTCAAACAATATAATAACTTTTAAAATGCATTTGTATGACACACATTATTTCGCTATTCTAACCCCACATTTTAACAATTATTTTCACATACTTATAAACAAAAGTGAACAATCTTATATGCAGAACTATGTAAGTATATGTTATAACAATGTTTACATCTATAGTTGAATTTCAAAATACGTATTTTGAAAGATTTCAGTATCTAAAAACTTGCTGGACAGATTGCTTTCTGACGTTATCTATTGATTCTACTTCGGTACTTTTGAATATTTGCAGGTGGCATGAAATAACATTCTTGTTATTTGCTAAACTCTATATCCAGTCCTTAAATGTCTAAAATTACTTGTATTTGTAGAAAACACTATTTCAAGAATTTAACTCATTAATGACAACAAAATATATGGTTCTAATGACACAGAAGAGATAACAGTTTTATGAAGTTCATGTCAGGGAAATATCCAAAAGATAACATTCAAGGAAATATGTATTACTCGTTTGTTATAAACACAGCATGACAATGATAATTTTTAAATAATTGTAAATATCAATCAGTAATAATAAAATAAGTACTAGAAATATATAGGAGTAATTCACAGTTTTTAATCTGAAAAGCAAAACAAAAATATAACATATATATTTCCATTTATTTATTTTGCTGTAACTGTTAAAAAAGTATTTCTTACAAGTAAACAATATTGTACACTACACAAGAATTAAGTGGGCGGATAAAAATAATCTATTATAACTATATAAACATTTCATTAAAATTTGTGTCTAATAAGTTTTCTTGCACTTTTTTGTGGCAAAATATGTGAATATATTAAGTCCAGTTTCTGAACATTTTTAATAATTTTAACTTATCGTCTATTAATAAATTTTGTAAAAGAGCTGTAAATTTAGATTTGGTTCAATGATTTTAGCTAATCCTCCTAAATAAATTTTAATCTTCAGTTCTACAATACAATGGGCCTGCATACCATAACTGCAAGGTTACTTTTTATCTACTAAATGTTCATGCTTCACTGACATTAATTACATACCGCTATGAAACATCAAAATTAATATATTTCTTTTTGGTTATATCTTAAGCTGATGAAAAATCGTACTATAAATAATAGATACATACCTGTTTGCTATATTAATCGCAAAAGTCTGTGCAGTATGCCTCACTGTAACATCCGCAAATTCCGTATCTCTCGATATTAAAGTATACCAAGAAGATACGTAATCTCGTATGACATACCCCAAAATTTCTTGCAAAGAACTATCTATTAACTCACTTCCTGTGACTCTACTATCCGTCTTTTGTACTTTTTTTGGACTTTCAATTTGTCTGACGACATGTTTTAAACCTCCTTCGTTTGGAATGTTGGAGGTTAAAGGATTTCCAGCACATTTACTATAAAATTTTTCTATATCACCCTGTTGCACGTATAGTAAAGAAAACCACCTAGAATGAATAGAATTATAAGTATCTAGAATAAATAAATTAAATTAGTCATAACATACCCTATTATGAATAAAATCACTCCGATTATAATTGCTAGAAGCCAAGAAACACCGAAACTTGTAATAAATAAAATAGAGATTAGACCAATCCATCCTATAGTGTTAGTTTCCATTTCTACAATACAAAAATAAACAATTAAAATTTTACATAATATGTTAAACTGCATTAGAAATCATGTCAGGAAGATACTAACCTGTTCAAATTGATATATTTGTTTAAACAAACAGATATTTATAACAATAAACAGCAACATAATCGCACATAATTATTTATACATAAGTTTTGTATCTTACACTAAACTAATTTCCCTATTTTTCTTTACCGATAAACGTCATATTTTAAGGTTATTTTGTTTCCATTAAACGATTTGTGTTAACACAGCTAGATGGGGCATCAAGTACTAAAAAGTAGATCGCGGGAAAATTTAAACAGGAGACTTTCGTCTTCACACAAACGAGTTTGGGGGTGCGCAAAGGGTTGAATATTCAGATACAAGATTTGTGTTTTGGTTTTGCCAGTCATGAGCGCGATTTAAAAATATGGCTAGATTTCTAGCAACAATAAAAGCAATAATAACGCGCCTTGTTTTTGCGGGTCACGGTTTCATTGGTATATGGCAAGTGACCATTTTCAAAAATAATTCTTTTTATTGGTATTTAAGTTCGCCTATCTTACTTTTGTTCTTCGAGGGGATCTTTACTTTAACAATCAAACAAAATCAAGAGTGGAAATGGTAAGTAGAAGGTATACATTGTTTTAAGATTCTATAAAAAAATGAAATTTCAATTTTATTTTAAAATTTAATGGGTATTCAACAATATACAATGCGGCTACTCAATGGAAACAATTTATAATTGAATCAATATGTATAGAAGTTTATAAATTTCTTAGGAACAGTCTGACATTATAATTGTTTCATTTTTTTTTATATTGCATCTATTAATTTTACTCTTAGACACGGAGAAAATTTTCTTCCTGACTGCCCGTAAGTAAAACGGTTTGATTAATATTAAATATGAGTGTTGATGGTTCAGTAACGATAAAATATGTAAATTGAAAGTTCATCTCTTAGAAAATATTTAGGGATTAACACTATCTATTTGAAATTACCTAGAAAGGTATGTGTAAAGATAAGGTATATTTAAATAAACGAAATAAAACCGAAATAATTATGTCAGGTTGCCATGAATCAGTGAATTGTTATCCACTTAAATTATTAAGTTTGTGTTTTAAATTATGGGAAAATGTAGATTCTTAGGTGCTATTCTTATTCGTATCATATTTGTGATTCACGCATTACTTGGTGTATGGTTTTTGGTGTATACGAAAGATGACCACTGGTACTGGTACATGAGTACTCCCTTGTTTTTCCTTTTTTTCGAGGGTATAATTACGCTGACAGTGAACGAAAAACGTGAATGGAATTGGTATGTTAATTTTACTTAAACATTTATACCCCACAACATTCAGGAATTGCCTAAAAATAGAAATTTAATCAGGTCACAACCCGACATCTGAAAATATATTCTCAACAGAAAAATATGATTAGAAATTAAAATTCAAAATTATGATTGTAAATATACAGGGTGGTCCGTTTTTTATGGCTCACCATTGGCGACATCTCGGAAATCGTAAAATATACACGGTGACTAAAATTAGAAAAAAGCCAATCTAACATATCTGCTGCTGTTGCTGAAATATTGTGAATAAACTGATAATAGCAATTTTAGAAAATGGCATTTACTTTCACTAATTTCGATTATGCAACATTCAATTGTTTTTCTTTTGATGAGCGGCATAACACGTCAATATGTAACACTTCTGTGACGAAAGTCTCCTATATCATTTGTTATAGGGATTGTAATAAATTTTATATTTCGGACTATCCCAAAGAAAAAAAATATATGGGGTGGGGTGAGATATGGACACAGTGGAGGCCAAGCAACAGGCAGGCTTATGAAAGCCAACCAATTAGAACAATTGAAACATTATTGCAGAATTATAAGACCTTTCGCCATTCTGCTGAACCATTTCTAAATTTCTAATACTTATAATAAAATGGAAGATTCTCAGTGCATTCTCCATTTCCGTCCTGAAAATATGTAAATACTTTAGAGAAGTACGGCTTCCAACCAATAAAAACAAAGTTAAGAAATGTCAAATCTCTCAAAATATTTGTTGATTTTTGTTTTATATCAAAAACAACTAGATTTTTCATTTAAATTATTGTATTTTTAAAATTTTATAGATTATTCTTCAAATAGTAGGTAGTGTTACATATCGAAACACGTGTTCGTAATTTTATTCTATATATGTTACTGTCAAGATCCAATATGGCGCCCATGAAAAAAAAACAAAATGAATGTTTTTTCCAACATCCCTATTTTCAGTTTTTAGTTTACAAGATTTCAGCAACGATATAGCATATAGGTATCTTGGATCTGTGTATGAAAATCGAACCACCTTGCTGTATATGTACATGCTTTTGCAATAATAATGACACTCCCTTAAAACAAGTAGATTTCATTAGGAATACAGTCAAAGAAATAGTAAAATTAATTTTAGAGTGCCATTATTGTTGCAAACGATTGTACCTACAGTGTGCCCACCTTAAGAACCTTTGTAAAATCTCTACTTTTGTCTGATTTCAGTAATTTTTCTTTATTGGCTAGGTGTCCAAAATCCGTATTCTCATTGAGATTCGCTTAAAACGTACCTGTACCGAATTTTGTTGTTCTAAAATAGAAAGAAACAATTATTTTGTTTATACAATTTTCTGGAACACCCCGTATGTTAGAACAACAAAATTTGCTCCGGTGCAATCTATTGCAATAATAATGGCACTTCCTCAAATCAGTGTTTGAACTATTGGAAGTTCTAAGGAGAAATTCATTTAGACCCGTAATGGTGAGTAGACCAACTAAGAACTAATGTTGAAAGTAGATTTCATTACGAATACGTCAGCAGTTCGAAATAAATCTCCAAATTCATTTTAATGAGTGTAATTATTATTGCAAAGATTGTACCTGTACTAAATTTTGTTGTTGTTGTTCTAAAATATAGGGCGTTTGAGAAAAAAATATAAACAAACTAATTATTCACTAGTATAAATTACTTAATCAATAACGTGATTCTAAAGGACGCCATCCGATAATTTCTGAAAAAAAAACAGTAATACTTTTTGAAATTTGTGCCTATAAAAGTGAGCCATGACTACAGCCGAAAAATTTAAGTTTTTCACTAGCGCGCTCTTTGAATGCCTACCCAATAAAAAATACTAAAATCGGACAAGAAATATGAAAAATTTTTTACTCTTTTTGGTGATACTTTTCATTATGAATATTTGATCACTGTTTTATTTCACTTACATGAGTCAATTACGATTTTTTATCTATTGGATCATCAACCAGAGTAACTTTAGAACAATTAAATTTGGCGATACGGATTAAGTAGATAATATAAGTCAATTATATTTTTAATGCTCAAGGACATTGATAGACGTTCTATCCAGATTATAGATTAAATAATTCTTATTCCCATTGTTATTATTGGTATTAGGTACTCGATTACCTATACCTACAAAAATAGATGAATTCATAGCTTCTTATACAGTATTATCAAAAGTTGTTGTAGTCAGAAGTAGTATTAAAAACATAATAAACTCATTTTCAATGTGTCAAGATATAATTAATAAATATATTTTAGAAACAAAAATGGGCAAAGCATAAAGCAGATTTTGAATTTATTATTTAATTATTCCCATTTTTTTCTATTGAGTGCAATCCATAACACTTTATTCATTCTCCTTTTGTCCCCTCACAGACATACTTTCAATCTCCATTTTTTTGCTTTATCTCTGGTCCTTCTAATATACATATTTCTCCACATTTATTGCCACCTTATTTCTAATAGAATCTAGTAATAAAATATTAGAATTTTTTGTTTCTGACTACAGAATAAAGAACATTCTGTACATGTACTATCGTTTGCAATATTAATAGCACTCACTAAAATGAATTTTGCGATTTCTTTTCAACTTCTGGCGTATTCATATCGAAATCTGTTTTACATTTTTAACATTAGTTATTAGTTGTTTCACTTACCAAAAGAGATTTAATGAAATTTCTATTCAGAACTTCCAGAAGTTCAAAAACTGTTTTAAGAGAGTGTCATTATTATTGCAAACGATTGTACATCTAAAAGAAATATTTGCGACGTAAGTTTTGTATCTAATACTTTTTCCCATTTTAACCCTATTACTGCATTAACTTTACCCGTGTTATCGATTTTTAAATAATAATTTGCACAAATCCGTCCATATCCGATACGAAAGGACATAAAAATTAGGTTAACTCGGTGGAAGTCGTCACAATGCTCTCAAATTGTGCGGAAATGAGAGTGGAGTGACTCCACTTAGCGTTCCACAAGCGCCAGAGCCACCTTATTATTTTCCCTGTCCCTGTCAGTCATCAGTTTTTTATGTTAGAATGGTCTGGTAAACTTACTTTCTGGATTTTCTTAACGGTTTTCGTCCAACTATGGCGGCCACAATAAAGCATTATTTGAAATACAAGCTACTTTTACTAAAAATACATGAAAGGTACTAATATATATTGCCAATGTACCATGAAATAGTATATTACATACCATGGTGGAAAGTGTTTCAATCCTGTCGAGAGAAAAGGATCGTGAACCGTTTATCGAGACAAGAATTTTCACCGAGGTTTGTATATGTACTATTTTATTTACAACCATACTTTTTAAATGTTGTAACAAAAATAATTACGTGAGAAATTAACAAAGTAAGACCCCTGTATAACCAGATTACAGATAAAAAACGTCAAGTTGGCATTTTTACAATAATTACTATGGTACTAAAAAAGTCAAACATGCAAACTTAAATTAGTTGCATTTTTGATAGATTGTCATCAAAAAGGTGTTTTCCAAAACAATGAGCGATTCAGAAGAAATTATTTGTACTCCTCCTCAACTGAGAGAAGTCGCTGAAAGTTTGGAAAAATATTTGTTATCTAAGAAGAGAGAACATGTTTAGAAAGCTTTTCCTGAAAGTTGTGCTGACATATTTTAGTAAAATTGTCCAAATCAAAAAGCTGTCGACCCTTTAGTCCGTTTACTCAATGGTGCGTGGATGCTTCCAAAGTTGTTGGCATTTTTTAAATAACATAATCTAGGATATTATGTATCCAAAAAGTTAAGCACTTTCTCCAGTGAGAACATTGCGACGTTTTTTAAGAATGCACCTGATGATATCTACCTATACAGGTTGCACTCATTGTTGGTGTATCAGGTGCATGTCGAAGACTAACTTAACTGTACAAAATGAAACTAACTGATGTTAATATCGTAGAAAATAAAGTTCACATCGAAATTCCAACATCAAAAACCTATCAGTTAAGAATATTTATACTGAGTAATGAAGAATGGGTAACGTTAGTTAAAACATATGTTGGTTGCACTTCGTTCTAAATGAAAACTTCTTTTGCAAATAAAATTCGGTTAAATTACTCGCCAGCCATTTGTTCACAATTCGATAAGCCAATTTCCCAAAAAATTGCAGTATTTTTTAAGCTTCCGCATTGTAAAACATATACGTGACACTGCTTCCGAAGAACGACAACCACACTATTGGTAAATAGCGGTGGTGACATTCTCCAGTTGAAGAGATTAAGGGGATGGAAATCTTCTACCACAGCGAAAGGGTACGTCGACAATTCTACAGATTCTCAGGTTAAAATCACCACAAAAATATCTGGCGAAATGCCAAACTCCAGTACTAAAAACGTTACCATTTCTACGCAGGATGTTCAGCATGGATTAACAATTTCTGCTTAAACCGATTTTGTTGAGAATGTTTTAATGTACAAGATATTTTTTGAAACAAACATTTTGGTTATTCTATGAACGTTGATATTTACTTGGGTTGGAAGTGATTTGTCTGGGTAAAAAATAATCACATTCCACCCTGGTACATGTCATTTTCCATCTGGATATATGTCAATGTCAGAAATACGTTCTTTCAAACTTACTGCAAGTTTAAAACATCCTGTATGTCTATTAGTGACATGAACCAAATATATACTTTTTTGCAGTAAATAATATTTTTCCAAAATTGACTTGATAACGAAAAATATTGTTGACAGCAAAAGATTGCTTTAGGTAAAAATACATCCCCATGTTAACTGGATTTAAGTCGGTTTATTTTCACTTAAGGTTCCTAGCGTATAAATTATTTCCCTTTTTACGCGGTGTAGAACTAACTACATCTATCGGCCGTTCGCTACTCCATGCCGGAGTGAAAATGTCACAGGCACGAAGCGTTCTACATGCAGTAGACACCATTGAAAGCTGTCGACCTTTATCGCGTTCGGCGAGAAACGATATTTTGCAAACACGGAATTCCAAGAAACAACTACTCTGCGGGCTAATGCCCCGACCAGCATTGAATTACACCTGGAAAACCTATAGCAGCAGCTAGAGTCATTCGTCAGAAGCCCACCAGACATATACCGGTTTCGAGCTTATATGGTGTCTACCGCATGTAGAACGCTTCGTGCCTGTGACATTTTCAGTCCGGCATGGAGTAGCGAACGGCCGATAGATGTAGTTAGTTCTACACCGCGTACTCATGGTCCCTTCTGTCGGGTTAGACAGACTAAGCAGCTAGGATTATTCGTCAGATATCTCACCTATGGCATACTGATGAGAGCTAATAAGCTCGAAACCGGTATATGTCTGGTGGGCTTCTGACGAATGACTCTAGCTGCTGCTATAGGTTTTCCAGGTGTAATTCAATGCTGGTCGGGGCATTAGCCCACAGAGTAGTTGTTTCCTGGAATTCCGTGTTTGCAAAATATTTCCCTTTTTGTCTGAAAATATTCATGAATCAGGAAAAAATTTGGATTATTAATTTAAATTTGTGAGGCATTCGGTTACCATGATGGCGCAACAAAATACGAACTTCTAATTGGCTAGAAAATGTTGGTAGTTGGTACGATATTTTAACTGAAACAAGCCTTAACATAGTATTCTAAAACAGCAGTTATCACGTTATGAAATGAATAAATATTTATATTTGGTGACTTCAGAAACCTTCAAGTCAAGTCAACTGATATCCATTCCTATTTTATTTGTTGGAACTAGATGCTTGCCAATTAAGTTATATGTTTAATTGCAATTTAAATAATAAATCGTATAGTAAAGTATTAAAGTGCTTCATATTTCAGGAAGAATCTGGATGTCTGATAACCCTAAAATAAACCCAAGAAACAATAACCAGAAGTGACACATACTTAAAAAAGACCCTATATAATTTCTAAACTGCATATGTGTCATCATCTGCATCACTTTCGTTTCCTGTGTCAAAACTGCCCCCGTACTAACGTCCTCCTATATTTTAACGACATCCCGTTTCCATTTTTAAATGTGATTCACGCTAATGCTCGGCGTGTATATTTTGTAAGTTTTTGCGTCATACTCACAATACCTCCTACTCCTACGACACGAGTCTCTTTCCTTTGTAGTATCGCCATTGTTTAATCGAGAATATTATAAACAATTCATTCATCGCATCCATTCAAAAAACGCAGCCATTTCAAAGCTCACTATAAAGTATCATGTCCTGGTTATTTTGGGATCCGTAATGATAATAAATTCTGTTTTTAAATTTACCATTGTATATACATAGATGCGATCTAATTCAGTACTAAAGTTGATTTAGTGAAGTATTTGCGATGGTTATCTGATTTTAAATCGCTATCGTAATTGATTTTGTCACTACTATTAGATTGGACTTGGTCCAGGTAGAAAACTGGCAATGTTTACGAAATTTGTACACTAAAGAATTATAACCGCCTATATTAAATTTTGTATCTCAAGAACTGAATAAATCGTTGTTGACACTGTTTTGAATTTTAATTTTTAAGTAAAATCGCTTGTGATCAATACTCCTAAACAAGTAATTGTAACCATACATATAGTTGGCTGGCCAATCTAATCTATTGATATGTCCTGCTTCGAGTGTCTCTTTAACATTTCTTGCCCGATGTGGTCGAGCGTTGTCGTCCAGAAACACAAAATTTTCTCCTAATAACTTGTTCGATGTAAATTTAACTGGTCATATTATGTGGTATGTAAATTAATGGGGTGCGACATTATTCCACCCCAAAACATTACGGTACCCTCTTCATATGGAGCAATGGGGAAAATGAAGTCGCTGTTGACGATCTGGTTCTCTCCACACTCTTTGCTGATTGTCATCAGTAACTGGCCCAATTCTGGTTTCGTCTGTAAATAAGACCGCCACTGGCGTAAAAGTCAACCCCTATGCTCTCGCGCCTACTGGAGACGGGAAGCACGATGCCTTGGAAGTAAACTGGGGACCCGTAATGACCTTCTAGCTACTAAATTTGCGTTGTGGAGTCGTATTCGAATAGTAGGTGTCGATATAAGACGGCGACACGTACCTACGTCTACGGGCATATTGCACCAAATACCGATCCTCCCTTTCATTAGATATTCGAGGACGTCCACTACGTGGTCTGTTTTCCACTGTATCAAATTCTTCATATCTGTGTACTATTCGTACAACAGATGATCTACGAATAACCAACATGTTCGATATCTGATGATTAGAATGTCCTGCATCATGTAAAGCCGTCATTATTGCTTAGGTAAAGGCAAAAATTTCACGTTCTGACATTATAATGTACCAAAATTCAAAGGAACACTTGCCTGAATACACTGCCAAACTGACCAGATTTGTAAAAATATTGGTAATAAAGTAAAGTTTCATGGTCTGCACTTTTCTATTGTTTTTTTTTTGTACCCTAAGTACATGTACTTTTTTATCACGTTAAGAAAAACCACTAGGATTAGTCGAATCATTTTATACAGGGTGTCCAGAAACTCTCCTGACAAACGAAGACCGGAGATTCCTCAGATAATTTTAAGACAATTTAATCCAATTCACCTAGTCCGAAAATGTTTCCTAAGGGAACTAGAGCTCTTTGAAGATGGCGCCTTGTAAATAGTTTTGTTTAAATACCTCCAGAACGCTTCTACTTGGAAAAACAGAAACTGGTATGCTTGTTTAGCCTTCAGAGATGAATCGATTCCATCAATTGCGTATGTTTTACTTTTGTTGGCAGTTCAGAGCCAACTAGTGCAAAAAATATAAATTGAACTTTAATGACAAAAAACGAAAAATTTTCAAATCTATTTTTCTAGAAAACGGTGTATCCTAATGACTTAAAAGAGTACCTTTTAGTACTAGTATAACTGAAAATTTAATAGTCTAGTGTCACAAATGCTTAAAAGTTAAATACAAAGAAGTTATGCGTTAAAATAACCGTTGACCTACCCAAAACGGACGCCTATGACCGGTACTAGAAATTCGCAATTGATGGAATCGATTCATCTCTGAAGGCTAAACAAGCATACCAGTTTTTGTTTTTCTAAGTAGAAGCGTTTTGGAGGTATTTAAACAAAACTATTTACAAGGCGCCATCTTCAAAGAGCTCTAGTTCCCTTATAATAGGAAGCATTTTTGGACTAGGTGAATTGGGTTAAATTGTCTTAAAATTATCTGAGGAATCTCCGGTCTTCGTTTGTCAGGAGAGTTTCTGGACACCCTGTATATACAAGGCCCAAGACTTTTGATGGAGTGTGTATATGCCCATTGACTATTTTAGCCTAGATATCGAAACTATAACCCTTTTAACTATACATGCCATGATAAAGATGGTCTTGTAGCATTTCTTCAGTAAAATTTGTAGGTAAAAACACTGATTCAACAATGCGATCTCCAAAAATTCCTGCCCAATCGTTAAGTTCTTCTTTATACTGGGTGGATTATTATTATTATTAATAATGACATTAGATGGCATTTTCTAAAAACGCTTTTGTCAGTTTTTTTTTACAATATTTAAACAACGACAGCAGATATCTTGAATCTGTTTGGTTTATCTTAATTGCTATTTAAAAACGCAACTTTTTTCAAATTTGAGCCACCCTGTATATTTACGGTTTCCGAGCTGCCAATGGTGAGCCACGAAACTCAGACCACCCTGTATCTAATGCTATGGTGTAGGCGTGCTCACTATTTATTCACTTTGTTTGTGATTTTCTGCCAAACTAGAGAGCCTAGAGAAAAACTGGCGTCACCAGCGTTTACAGAAGATCCAAATGCGCGCATTTCAATGCTTTAATTTAGATTTTTTTTATTTTGAGTAGCTATCCTTGGTAATTCCCATACAAATTGTTTATTAAAACATTGTTTAGTAGATCCTTTAGTAATTTCTATCATATTTTGCAAAAGGAATTAAATAATTTGATAATATTTAATAAAGAAAAATGAACTTTTAGGCATCAAATTGTGGATTACTTTTTTATTGATTATGATATTCAGAATTGTAGGATCACGTACATGACAAGTAAAACATTATCATGATATTTTAGTTTTTTTTAAATTTCTAAAGGTATATCTATATCTATACGTACCTATACCCCTAAACTTAGATAGAGCTTTATGGGGGGGTTTCTTATTTCTAGAAAAAAAAAATATTTTGGATATCACAGATATACAAACAGGTTTTAGGCACTTTTTTATGAAAACTTAAAATTTTCCCTTATTTAAACATCTTTTTGCTACATATAAACCCTATTTATGGTTTAACTAAATTCATTAGCAAATTTTGAGCAACGATGGAATGCCACCAGGTTCAGTACTTGGCTCCTTATCACTTCTAGTGTATGTAAACGATACAATAATTACTTATTGTTTCTTTAAATCGAATTATACATTTTAAACCATAATTTAAAAAAGTATTTTTTAGGTTTTGTCCATCAGTATTCCTATATTTGGCGAGTATAGTTCCTGCCATTTGGTTGCTAGAACTAGACAAAGTCGACAGAAGATTGAAGGCACGAGAAGAATTAGATTTCAACTTAACTACAGGAGGACAGTTGAAGGATATTAACAGTCTGATAGGGGTGAGAAAGAAACCGAGTTCTGACATGTCATTTGATAATTATCTTAATATCTTAATAACTTCCTATTCACAAATTAAATTTGAATTTCACAGAGTAAATTTCAGGGAACTTAGAGACGCTATAATTGATCTAAAAAATCATGATTAGGTAATTAATTTATTGGACGTGTACAAACATTTTTCTATAAGAAATAACATTTTAAATAGTTACTTATAGTGTTGACACATGTTGTCTTGTTTTTCTTGGTCTTATAAGATTTAAAAAAAGTCTTACAAGACAAGGCAAGAAATATTGCTACGGCAAGAAGTCTTGCAAATAAAGGAAGGGGTAATATTTAAGTGAACATTATCCGAAAAAATAAATTTTACATTTCCATTGTAGGCATAAACTTTATTTAAAGGAATCCAAAATACAGGATGATTCAGAACATATCCAAAAAAATTTATATACAGGAGATTCTTACAAATACAATTTTGAAAAAAAAAATTAAAAGGGCAAAAATATTTAAAAATACACTTCTGTACGGTACTGGAAACTGATCCACTGTAAAACATGACATTGCGCAAGGCTAAATATGTCGGCGACTGGCACGGGGGCAAAATACAACAAAAAATAAACGGACAAAAAAATTGAAAGAAATTCCTTAATTTTATAATACCTATTTTATATCACCAAATTCATTGCTTTTGTCGGTATTGTTATTATTAATTAATACAATTAATTTGTAGCTTTAATTGAGGACCTTGGTGCAAAAAGATGAGTCACTGTTTTAAAATTTTTCAAGAGAAGCAAAAACATATTTTTGTTTAATGTTTTTTTGTGTTTTTTAATCGGTACATCTTGTTTTTGCATAAAAGTAATATCTGGGTTAATTTATTATATGTATAGAAAAACGCAGAAATCTTAAAAAAAAATTATTTGATGCAAGAACGGAATGAGTCACTGAACAACGAAAAGCAAAGTACTTTATAGATAGTCAGTCCAAGAATTCTTCATAACCATCTGTGCTTGAATGGTCATTTTGCGAAAAACTAGAAGCACTTTTTAAATTGTTATAAAATGTTGCATTATTGACTTATCCCGTTCTTGCACCAAATTTGTGAATGGGGTGAGTCAAATGTACTTATAACATTGCCGTTTATGGGTCTACTCGTCCCATTATTTCACCAACCGTTAGCTTATGTTTTGTAGCAGCGCGTGGAATTCATATCTCACTTTTGAAAAAATAGTGACTTATCCCCTTCTTGCACCAAGGTCCTCAATTAATAAGTAATTATTTATTTTTTTACTTATCTGCTTTTTTCAGTGTCAGATTTTTTGGTTAGACAAATTTATTTTCAAAAATAACCCTTGACTGATCCGTTTGGCGCAAGGGATTATTTAATTCATCTTTATTTTTTCAGAAGTGTGGCAAAAAACCCAATCAAACTAAAGAAAAAGTAATTCGACAATCCCTGCCCAAATATTTAAGAGCCTTGACTATATACACTAAAGGGAAAGCGTTATTAGAAATGATCCCGTTGAATCGCATGGAGATTTTCAAAATCCCAAATATGAGTATCAGCTGTAAACCTAAGATTATGAGCATTTTGTTGCAGCCACACTGTTGATAGGGGCATTCATTGTATTTGTTGACTGATTTGCCCGATACTTTATTTGGGCATCCTTTTCAACAATCTCTGTGTTCCTCAGCCGCTGCAATACGTTGTGGATGCACTCGACCTCCATCTCTTGCACGATTTGGTTGCAAGTTTCCCGTGTCACACCCGAGTTGCACTTGCTATAAAAGAAGCTGCATTTGGTACATGTATATCGGGAAATCGCTTTGCCTACAGACAAGAAACTGCTAATCTATTTTCCCTTACTTCACCATAAATTAAAATGATATACCTATATCAAGTCCGAGGTGCTATAACGTAAGCCATTTTTGACACGTGAAAAACTAATGTAAACACTATCGCAAAAACGTTAATACTAAAATCGGATTTCAGTATTCGGAATCGCCTGCATTCAAATGAGACTACACTAGCCCAGCGATGTAAAGGTTGAAAATACTACAACTTCAATAATTTTTTTCTCAGCAATTATAAAGATTAAAAAAACAATTTACGATAATATTGACTCTATTTTTCGTGATGCATCTATTCCCAATTTCTTTTAATAAGTTGTGAATCACTATATACTACTTACTTACACTGTCCAAAATCGGTATAAAATACCGAATTAAAATTTTTTCTAGTTATTGAATTTATCACAAAATTTATTACATTATATTTCGCACATTTCTTGCAGTTCATAAAATATCTGCGAGATGTTGATTGATTGAAGATCTAGGATATTCACCTTCAAAAAATTTCGAACGATTTTAATCAACAAATAGTTACAAAATGCAGTTTCTGGCCTATTTTGACGATCGTTATTTAAACAAACATCACTTGTTGTTCGTTTACATGAGCCAGGTTTCCTGGACATTTACGACCGCTATTTAAATTTATGAGAAATCTAACAAACACGTGTATTTTCTAGGTTGAAATTAAATTGCCAGAAATCGCTTTGAGCACGGAGACATGGATAACTTTAATAGAGCAGTTCCTAATGTTAATTCTAATAATTGGAAGATGGATGCTGCCAAAAGGTGATCTCACAAGGGACCAGCTGAGCCAACTGTTACTCGTCTATATCGGTATGTTTAATATTTCTAGAAGTTTTCGAATATTTTACTCATAAGCTGTCGTGGTCGAAAAATTCTGTTTTTTTTTATAAAATGAAACAAACAATTCTGAAACTTTTTGACCAGCTGCAATTATTGAAGAAGATTAAAAGAGTTTGAAAAATAAAATAATACCAAAGTAGCACTTAAAATGAAGTGTAACAAATAAATGTCCTTTTTATGAACTGTAATATTCAGGGTGCTATCTAACGAATGCTACATACTTGAAGGGTATAATCTAGAACCCAAATCATATCGATTTAACCAAGCTTGCTTAAACAAAATATGTCGGAAAAAGTTACAGGGTGCTAAAGTTCCTTGTTTACTCCTTAACTCATTACTCAGTTAACCGATTTGAGCAAAAGTATGCAATGATTATGTTCCTATTAGGTTAAATTATACAGGGCGTTCATTTTATTACAACCCTCAGTGAATATTCTTCTGTAACTTTTTTGTAAATTAAATTTTAACACGCAATTATCAGAAATCATATGACATCATATTCATGGCGTTGACGTCGTCAAGTGGTTCTAGCGGTGTGTGTAAAAGATGCAATAGAGACGTAGTTAGTGCAATAAACGTGAAGTTTGTTCAAATGTGTATAATTTAAGCTGTGCTAAATTGACTATAACTGTTAAGTTTGTTAATAACAGTCGTATTATTTGTTGGGATGGAATTTGTGATACTGATGCTCTGTTTTGTGATGCTAAGAATGGCATAGTACCTGATGAAAGTAAGGTCGGTAATAAACTCTTTAACTTTAAGCAGAAAAACATAATTATACAAGAACTTTCATAAATGTAGTAGATATCAATAAAAGTGAAGAAGTTAAGGCTTAATGATGATGATACAAAAACAGTGTCTCATAAAAACCCATTAAAGAACGATAATGTGATTAAGGACAACTGCTTTACAAATAATGTAAATAAACAAAATTCGAAATTGGAAAACAAGCAAACAAAACGTATCCAAGAGAACTAAACAGATTGAAGCGCAATTAAAATTAGGTGAATATATAAATTTGCCAAACACTAATAAAAATGTTTCTAATTCATGTGAAGCAGACCAGTGGCATCAAGTAATTAAAATGAAACGCAATAGCTCCGTTGTTGTTGGCTGTAATATGGATAATTCATCTGCTAAGGGTGTGCCGAGAACTGTTGATCTCCATGCATATCGTTTGGATACCAAAACAACAGCTAGTTTAACAAACTTTTTAAAATGTAATTTTTCGGAGGTGGTCTGCGAGTCTTTGCAGTCCAGGCATCCAGAGATTTATGCATCATTATAAAGTGACTCTTTTCGAAGAAAATTTTAAGAAAGCGATGGAGGCTTAGCATTGGCTATGAAAAGCATGTATGCAGCAGTTTTTTGCAGCGCGCAAAAAGAGAAAAGAGGAAAAGAACGAATTTTTGATCCAAATATTTTGCTGTTAAACGCACAAAATTTGAATACTGTTAATATAGATAATCTGTATCTGGATATATGCGAGTTTTTTAATTTATATTTCACAGAAACCTGGGAGAACTCTGATTCGATAAGCTCTTTATACATAAGTGGGTTTAAATTATTTTTTTTTGTAGATCCGTATTTAAGGGCGGCGGGGTTGCAATATTTGTAAAAATACTATTGAGGTTAAATCTATAACCCTAAATGGCTTTTGTGTGGAGAAACATGTTGCAATTTGTGCTTTATCTTTTAAATTTAACGATCAACATTTTTTGCTAATAAATTGTTATAGATCTCCTTCAGGTAATATAAATGTGTTTTTAGACAAATTGGCAGACGTTCTAGATACTTTCTACACAAAAAATGTATACCATCAAAAGTCGAATTTATGCTCGGTTATGAAGATATTATAGAAAATACAACATAAGAATTTTGATAACCCACTGTCTAGTTTGTAGTTTGCAAAACCTTGTGGTATATGTAGGTACAGGAACATCTTAGTGGATGCACTGCTAAGAGAACATATAAAGAACTTTATCCGAATCGCAGACATCCTTCTCATAGATTGTTTCCTTCTTTGTTCACCAGATTAGCAGCAACTGGGAACTTTAGGTCCAATTCATGAAATGGAAGGTACGTTCAAAGCAGTTCAAAATAAGAATTTTGATAACCCACTGTCTAGTTTGTAGTTTGCAAAAGCTTGTGGTATATGTAGGTACAGGAACATCTTAGTGGATGCACTGCTAAGAGAACATATAAAGAACTTTATCCGAATCGCAGACATCTTTCTCATAGATTGTTTCCTTCTTTGTTCACCAGATTAGAAGAAACTGGGAACTTTAGGTCCAATTCACGAAATGGGAGCTACGTTCAAAGCAGGGTACAAGACGAAGAACAAATTCTAGAAAGAGTAGAAGAAAATCCCGAAATTAGTATTCGTCGTTTGTCAGCAGTCACAGGAGTTGCAAAACCGTTTCAACTATTATACTCTACATGCAGCAGTTACAATGTTTCTATTTTCACCCTGTACAAAATTTGCTTGAGCCGGACCGCCCACTGAGATTAACATATTGCGAACGATTTCTTCAGTTACATAACAGAGATCGCACTTTTCTCGGGAGAATTTCCTTTACAGATGAAAGCGGTTTTTATCCGTAGCGGTGTTTTTAATTGGAAATACTTTCACGTGTGGAGCGAAAAAAATCCATACCCAATAAAAGATCATCATTTCCGGCACGAAGTTTCAGTTAACGTCTGGTGCAGAATTATAGGAAATTTTATTTTGGAGCCTATCACTCTACCTGCACGGTTGAACGGCCAAAATTAATTGGAACAAATGTCATCTGGCACGATGACGTTCCTGCTCATTATAGCCATTTGGTGAGAGGTCATTTAAATCAAGCATTTCCAAACCGTTGGATTGATCGAAGTAGGGACTTTCCTTGGCCTTCTCGCTGTCTGGATTTTAATCCGTTGTACTTTTACTTTTGGAATCATTTGAAACGAAACGCTTGCCCAACTTACTATGATTATTTTCCATGAATAGCCAAAACCTATTTAATTTCAGTAGGTACCTACTCGAAACAATCTTTATCGGATCTACTTATTGTATAATTTTCGTATACAATACTTGTTATTATGTAAAAGTTAAGCAGCACCATTGAATTTATTAAATCTGACTATTATATGAAGTTGCTCAAGTGGTTGATTCTGTAAATATTGTCGTTCAAAATGTGTTTTTTTTCATCACACCAAATAAACTTGGATATTTAAAGCCAACAAAACGATTCCATTTTTGGCTACCTTTGTTGTTAGTCATGTTTCATTTTCAAATGTGTACGTGTCTAACTGCAAAAAACGCCTGTAATTTGGTTGCCAAAAACTACCGACTTTGGTCGACCTTTACATTTTCCTTTTGATCTGTTCGCATGATGCAATCCTTTATCTCGCTTTTCTAAAGAGCGAAAACGTGGTTGTTCCATTTTTGGTGTCTATATAGTTGTGCAGTATTAAATTAATTTTAATTTACTTTGATATTGAGTAACTTATTAAAAATGTGTAGATACTAATTTATGATATTTTTTCCAAATGTACAAATTGTTTAAGCAAGATAACATATTACCTGAAAGGTATTTAGTGAATGTTTATTTAAAATATGCTGAATAATTTCTGGTCGGTTATAATTATATCGTTTATTATTATTAGGATTGTAGAAAATAAAAAGCAGACCTAAGTTTATTTAAATTTTCAGATGTTGCTGAAAAGTTTATAACACTGATTGGTTCGAATGAAAATTTAAATAAATTAACGTTAGCTACGTGAGACAGTAAAGTGTATAGAAAAATAACGACGGAACGTTTATTTTACTTTATTTAACAGTACATCAGATTATTCACACTTTGCACAGGGGCTCTTTATATAAGACTGTAGATTTGATATTACAATTCTCATGCATGCATGTTCTAGTTTTAAGAGACCAAACCATTATTCGAACGTTTTTTTTTTCTTTTTGAAAAAAGATGTTTGTTATAAACAACTTACAAACAAGAAACTGTGTGTCCTATTGAAACAACATAAAAATTGTTACTATTCTTATAGGTACCGCTGCCGATATAATAGAATTCTTCGATTCCTTCAAAGATGACAAGATTGCAGCAGAACCTATACTGGTTCTATTAACGTTAGCTATCTGGTAACCAAGTCAATATATTTGACGAAACACAAGATATAATACATATTTTCAGGTCTTGGAGTCTCATGCAATTCACTGTAGTTTTAACTGCTACAAAATCTCGAAAGTCTCGCCTTACCACAACAGGATCAACCATCAAAAGGTAAAAATCATTTTCGCTTCCTCTGTTACCTACTTATCAGAAACTAACTGTATATTGACACTATGTAACTCATTAACATCTTTATAATGTCGTATAGTATAGTTACAAGCAAGTTTCCAAGGGCACGCTTTTTTCAGAATTTCATTTTCTTTCAGGTCAGAAAGTTGTTGCACTATAGACGTGTGGGGAATAGCGCTCAACATCACTCTACAAGATGCCCCTTTCTTAGCGTTCCGACTTCTCCTGATCACCCACTTTCAGATAATCTCTTACATGAACGTCTTCTTCACCTGCAAGAACACTTTGGTAATCCTTCTGCAGATATATCGGCTCTACGTTGTCTATAGTGAGCATCACAAGAAGCAGTCGAAGGACGATTTTGAATTAACGAATATTTCCATCATATCGAGAGCTGATATGTACGACAACAGAAGGAAGCCCAAGAAGAACAAAAAGGACGTAAGGAATAAAAGGAGTTCGAGTAGGCAGTCCGACAGGTCGGAGGACTTTACTGAAAATGATGGTAGCGACGGAGATGATAATGTTAATAGAAAAAATAGGTAAGATTATGTCTGCGTTCAATTTCTGTTATAAATTATGTCGGTATTAGGTTTGAGCTTTTTTCAAATTTATATAATTCGTATAGCAAAAATATAACAAAACACAGTTCCCTAAATTGTTTAATAATGGCTTGTCAGTTACATATCTCTTTTGTTCAGTTTTAAAACCCTAAATTTGAAACATTACGAATCTTCTTAAGTTAGCTTCTGCACATCAAAGCTGTAAATATCCTAACAAAGATTAGAATCTTCCTTTCATCTTTTCTATTTGTATACGCATTTAGACACAAAGGAAATTCGTTCGCTATGCGCAATACCGTTTCAAAACGATTATAAATAATATGTCTGCTGATACTATTTTTGAATGAAACATTCAAAGTCATTAAAACAATCACACGGACGTGTTTAGCATCAAAACAAAACCCGAATTTGTGTATTGACACGAATTTAACTTGGATATTTAAATATTTTTAAAATTTCATGAACTGCTGACTTTTCTACAAAAATATTTGGAAACTACATCTCTTTTAGATTCCAAAATTGTTACGCTTTCCTTCAGGCGAACCAATTTAACATCTCTATAGATATTGGTCTCTGATTGCGGAAGGTTTTTCTCATCCTCAATATTTCATTAGATAATTTAGCATACGACGATTTTTAATCAAGCTGATGTCTACAAGGTCTTTCAAATTGAGCCAGTGGCGGCTCGTGGTAGCTGCAAGAGATGAGGCCAAATAATACCTAAATAGGAATAAATTTACACGTCTCCTGAGGTAATATTCCTTGACGAGATGACCATTTTTTATTATAAAGGTCTTCGCCAATAGTCCTACCATAACCATAAATTAAAAAACTAGATAACATCAGAACTCCGATTTTTATTTACAATATAAATAATAGAAAAAAATATATGTTTCAGCATCTAATAATTTAAAATATTGTTCCTACGTGTTTTTAAATACAAAACAAAGCCACTTTTACCAAAAATCTTTTAATACTTTCACTTATAAAACAAGTCTATTCGTCGCTTTTAAATTCGAAAATTTATTTATAATGTCTTCATAAAATTGGGAATCGGCGCTAAGACTTTGCAACAGTTCTTTTTCTATAGCCATCATCGATAAGTTGTTCAAGCGCTCTTGTGTCATCGTATTTCTTAAGTAAGTCTTAATGCGCTTAAGGCACGAAGTTTTGTTCTACTGAAACACTTATTGCAGGAATTGCTAAAACTAAGCAAAATAATTTGTATGTTTCCGAAAATATCACTTTAAATTCCTTGTATAATATTTCTACCGTTTTCTGAACTTCTAAATTATAAAATTGTTCGTCTCTGTACAAAACATAAAGTTTGCTTTTCAACTTATCTATGTCAAATATGTTTGGATACATTTGTAGTAAACAATCAAACGATATTTCCGAAAATTTGTTTGCATATTCGGGATATTTTTTAAGCGTTGGCCGACTATTAAAAATTTGTCGTTTCTCTACTTAATTATATTGAAAAAGGCGTTTCAAATAGATATAAAACAATATCGTGAGAAGGATTCATTATTATAAATAACTATCGACGAGCCTATCGATAATATATATTTAAATTAGGTTCCTATTCTATGTTAAATTTAGTCTTACCTTGTAAGGAAGTTGTTTTTTATTTCTTTAAATTAATCCTACCTGCCTTGTCCTTAAAACTTTACCAACGCGCTTACCAATTAATCTTCAGAATATTTAAGAAGTCACATTCAACTAATCAACCACTAACCACTGCAAATTCAAAACATATTATTAACACTAGAACAATAGATTAATCGCGTCACACACATAAATAATCTACAGTTCACAAGTTACCGTCCACTATCATATCGTCCATTTGCCGTTGAACTAAAAACTTGAGGCGCCAGAAATCAGGCCTCAGTCTCGAGCGGACATGGAGCGAAAAACATCGACTTTAACCATCTCGCGTGGTGGGGGAAACCATAACGTATAGACATGTGCGACGCAATTTGAGGCTCGCAAAATTCGGCCTCACTGTGGTGGGATTGGTGGGTGACCCGGACTCCCCACGCGGGTAGAAACAGAAACGGCGGGATATTGAAATGTAAACCAGAGGTACGTTATAACATACGAGGGCTAAGATTAAAGCAATTATTTCGTTGATTTGATTTTTGATAAATGTAGTAGGGAATCGGATTGAAAATTATGGGGTATTAAAATATACAGTGTAAGCCAAATTTTACAGTGAGGCCCGGCCTCAGTTGCTTCATACGACGAGGGAGCTGAATTGAGCGTTTTAAATTCTTCAACAAGACACAGATGGCGTTGTGAATTTGCCTAAGCCTTGTGACATTTGTAGTGATGTAATGTTTGACAATGACAAAAATGGAATCGTACTCAACAACGTGATGAAATTGCTGAATAACTTATTAGTTCAATGAGAAATGTTTTTCAAACATTTCTTTATATTTACGGTCCATTTTAAAGCACTATCAATCGAACTGTTCAAAAATAGATTGTGAAAAGAAAAATATAGTCGTAGTTTTTGTTCACAAGAGGATATTTTGTTGGTTTATGAAAGTATCATGTAACTTGACTTATTGGATTATTCTTTTGAGGTTACATTAAAAGCCAGGTCTATAAAAACAATCCACAATCAATATCTGAACTGAAGGATGAAGTTTGCGATATTGAGATAGATCCACAATTATGCATGTAATTGAAAATTTTAACAAAAGAGTGGACATATGTGAGCTGAAAGCTGTCATTTGACCCATATTGTTTTCCGTATTTAAATGTCATCCATTGTATTTCAATTACCAATAAAATGTTTTTTTTTTATCAACGTAAATTGTATCTCTTATTCAAGAATAACAAAAACCGCTCAATTTAAAAGAACTGGCACGTGAAGGATTTTTCGTTTCAGGAAGGTAAAGAACTCTCGAAAAGACACCGGTTACTCCACAGCGAGTTCCCACACCAGTGTAAGGAACAACCTCCAGAAATCTCACTCCAAACGGCCCACCAGAAGTGGTCGGGAGTCGGTGGACCCCGACGAAACCAGACAAATGTTCAAGCAAAAACTGAAGCGCACAGATAGAGATACAAGGGGAAGGCGAAAGCTGGAAGATGCCCTGTCTGAGGAAAGCGAAAGCGACGTGACCTACCTGGAGGAAGACCCCAAAAGGGACAAAACCAAGAGGAATCGCAGTAAAGACAAACCGTACCGGAAGGAAACCACAGTGTCCATGACCACGAGTGACCCGTCATCCGACTGACGTCATCAATTAGCCATAATGGCTATTTTCTGCTTGTATTTATTTATTTTTATATGTTGCATGTTTTTTATATACTGTGGTATTAATACCGAGGGCCTGATCATTGCTAAGGTCAATAAGAAGAACAAAACCTCCTAGAGTTAGAGCTATAGTGAATAAAGTTGTTTCTAGTCAGGGAATATTTTTTCTGAATAAAAAGGTTGAATCTGTATTAATTTCTTTAATAATTTTTAACATAAAAAGCATTCCAAAAATACAAAATTTATTAAAACTCTAACTTTCTCTAAGAAAGTTCATTAATATTAACATATCACAAAGAACAAGTTACAATCTAAGGCATCACATTCTAACCTAAAATAATTTGCACTTGGAATAAATACTTTGAGTACTAAAATATCGACATATTAATCTTTGGTTTAATTTTCAAAAGAAGTACCTTCATCCAGTCTCTTCTCAACCTCTTTTTGGTCCATTTCGTTGACTAACGAAAACAGGATAATTTGGTTTTTGAAAATCTCTAACTTATTTTCCAAACTGCATTTTTCCGCGTATATATCTTCACGCTTAATGATATCCTTCGCTTCTTTACAACTTTTAAAAAAGTCTCTCAGCATCTGGGTAGTGGAATTCACAAGAGGTTTCAACTCGGTTATTGGGATTTTCTTAACTTCAACGACTCGAGGTTTGCGCTTCCTGGTGAAATATTTTTTCTTCGATTTCCTTCGTACTGGTACCGTTTCCAATCTGGGTTTCTTGTTGGGAGCTTTCTTTTGAATTTCTCTTATTGTATAATCGAAAGCTTCGATTTTTTTCGTTTCACTGTTGTATTCCGGTCGTTCGTGTGCGTTAACAGGCCACTGTTTAAGCGTTTCTGTCGGCGGTGCCGGTTTCCTATTGGGCACCTGAAACAATTGAATCTATTTGAAATAAGTCTACAACCTATCACTTAAAATGGTTTTGAAATAACTACAGGGTGTTCCGCATAAGAACCGACACAGATCAGGTGCATGTAGGGAATCCCAAAATACCCCTATATACAAAGCTGCACACAGGCGAAGTTACAGGCCTTCAAACTGGGGAAACGTTTTCCGAAACAAATTAATACATCTTAATTAGTTTAACTTGGAATAACCAAATTTGGTACATGATTTAGGTTTATTATTGGTCTTCTTTGGCTATGAGTTCAAGTAAATTGAAACACTACAGTGTTCATTGAGGGTGAGTCACCCCTAAAATTATATTAAACTTTTTTTCATTGATCGAATTTGAAAAGAATGATAATATCCCGCGCAGATTTAATTTAATATAGCACTATTTCATGTTATTTTTTTTTCGAAATATTTGGCCTCACTTTGAAGGCCTGTAACTTCGTCTGTGTACAATTTTGTATATAAGGTATGTTTGGTAAAATTGCGAAATTTTGAGACAGCCAACATCACCTGATCTGTGTCGGTTCTTGTGCAGAACACCCTTTATATTACAAACTACAATTTTACAATAAATGCAAAGATTAATTAAACAGAAACATGCATTTCGAATGTTATTATTTATAAGAACTGTCAATAACAAGTGTCAAAGTTGCATTACTTCATCTACAGATTTGAGAGAAAATGTCTCATTCCACTAGTAGTAATCTTGTTATAAGATTTATATGTACTGTATTAGATACATAAGTAACATATTTTCCAAAGAAAATGCTTACCTTATTTTCTTTCTCTTCCTCTTTCTTTTCCTCATCACTACTATCAAGCAAGGCAAAATCTTCCTCTAAAATATGCTCTTTTGACAATTTCTTGGAATTTCTCCTCGCTTTTCTAACAGGGTTTCGTCTTATCCTACTATCTTCTTTAGGTGAAATGTCATTTTCTATTTTCTTATCAATTACTTCTTCTGTTTCCTCCTCTGCATCTTCAATTTTATCTTCTCGATACTCCCTAACAAACACGACGTCATCGTCATCACTGATACAGAGTACATCTACGTTCTTCGTGTTTTCGAAGGGATTCAGTTCGGACAATTTGTTAATGTCAATAAATTCAGGTTGATCGAGGGCATTTTTGTTATTGCACAAAATTTCCAAAACCGCTAGTCCGTCATCAACCTGCTGCCTCTCGTTTATGTATTGAAAATTTTCGTGCAATCCGTAATTATTCTGGACGTTACCATTCTGCAAGTTTTCGAATTGAAAGTAATTACCATCGAAAATGATCTCGGGTAAATTTATGTTCTGATTGCTTGTGTTATTGATAGGATCTAGAACTATGGCACAGTCACTTTGGATATTTTCTTGGGCGTAAATCATTAGGGGTTCGTCCAGTAGAACAATCTGTCCATTTTCGACGAGACTGGAAAATTCTCCGTTGTAAACCAAATTTTCGTTCGGGTTTATACCAGTTTCCAAAGCCATAGCTCGAAAAACCTGCAAATATCAAAGCATGGGTAAAGTGATAATGATAGAGAATTACGAATTGAATAAATGTAGTAAAATTTTGTGCCTGTCGAATCAGTATTTAAACTATTCGCATTACTTCACGTGAACAACTTTACACAGTACTCAAATATGAACTCGGTTATGCATAAAATAGATTCACTTACTTGTTATCCAACTCGTAGTTTTACAAATAAAAAAATGCGAGTTGAAATGTCATAAATTTCGGAATGGAGACTACTAAAATTTTAATATTGCTAGGCGACCGCAACTATTGTTATTTTCGTGAATGTAGTGAGCTTATGGTTTCATTCAAAAACTTAAGTCGTTAACTTTAGAAGTGTGGTACAAAATATTGTGAACTCGGAAGGAAAATATACGGAATTATTGCAATTATTCTAGGAACAGAATTTTATTAAATTTGGGAGTTATGAACTGTCAAATTGACAATCAACGGTGAGTAAACCACAAAGTATAATCAATTGATGAAACTTTCTAATAAACTGCGTCCAATCGACAGGTGTAATTATGAGTGTTTACTAATGTCTTTTCATTCATTTTTTAAGTTTTAAAAACATTCTAAATGAATTCCCTGAATGATAATAATTTGGCGACTAGATCAGAATAAACACGTTTTGGCAAAGAAACTCACATAGCTAAACTAATGCGTTCAGTCGTAATACTTTTATAGATTTATGGTCACAGGCTAGTCCAATGTGCGAAATCTTGTTAGATATTACGTATTAGAATGCGACCGAAAAATAATTTTAATTTACATTTGCCAAATTGGTTTGACGCCATATCTCGCGCACGTAGATTTGTTCAAAAGAAATTCCACCGTTAAAGTTACCCAGCAGGATATCCGAAAATTGATTTATTGAAGGGAGCTGCATTAAATAATATTTTCGACGTTAAAAATAGATCAAAAGTTTTATTCTAAGCACAGCACATATATCTCATTTTTTAGTACTTGTTATTTCCATATATCCTGTTTATAACTGTGAAGCTGCATTGACGTTCGACGGAATCTGTCAGTTACACATCGTTTTCGAGTTTATAAGGGTGTCAAAATGATCAAAAGATTAATTATTCGATGCCCTCATCTTCAACTGGTTTACTTTACATATTTATTTCTTCACTCAATGTGTAGGATATATCAATAAAAAATACTCATTAAAAATAACTTAAAAGCATCTTTTCCATGAATAATTATTGCATACATACATACCACATAAAAACTTTTCAATAATTCAACTACTACTGCTTAAGTAAATTGGTACAATGGTCACATAATACTATAAAGTAACAAATCACAAACATAATTAAGTGTATAATGTCTCAGTAACAGGTATAAATACTAAATTCTAATATTAAAAAAGAGTAGTAGGGTTAAGCCTCATAAAACAATCAGTGCTCATTGGTCAATTATTAAATGGAAGGTTTTCCAACTAATTAAAGGGAACAGGTAGACAAACATCAAAGTTTGGACATGCAAATATTACAGATACCTAGATATAAGTAGAACCTTTAAAAAATAAAAAGTTCTACGCTTCTGAATCTTTAGCATCGAAATTTTAAATTTCTATAATATTTGGTGATAATCTAGAACTGTATTTCCAACAAAAAAGTTTAAAAATACTATTCAAATTCTCTGATATTCTGTCAAAATGCCAACCTAAGTAGCGCCAAAAAAATCTTCTGTTCATGAATAAAAAAATCATGGTATGATATATTCAATGTATTATGTATAATAAATAATGCAGATAATATCAATGAAGCTCAGAAAATCTTGGAAAGAGATTAGAAAGACAATATGTAGTTAGAATAGTCACTCAAGACAACAAGAACAACATATTGTCTAAAGCTATTTATTTGTGGCATAGTTTTAGTTTTTCTTTAGTTTTTTTGTTTGTTACACTTCTGAAAAAATAATAGAGATTAATTAAATAAGCCCTTGCGCCAAACGGAACAGTCAAGGGTTATTTTTGAAACTATGTGTGCCTAACCAAAATCTCACACTGAAAAACAGATAAGTAAAAAATAACAAAATCACATCACTATCGCGCACTTCCGTATTATTGACGTTTCGAAAACCTCTCTGTTTTCGTTCTCAAAATCGTATTAAAAATGTTAAACGTATGTCAAGTTTGACATTTTTAATACGATTTTGAGAACGAAAACAGAGAGGTTTTCGAAACGTCAATAATACGGAAGTGCGCGATAGTGATGTGATTTTTGTTATTTTTTTACTTATCTGTTTTTTCAGTGTGAGATTTTTTGGTTAGGCAAACATAGTTTCAAAAATAACCCTTGACTGTTCCGTTTGGCGCAAGGGCTTATTTAATTAATCTCTATTATTTTTCAGAAGTGTGGCAAAAACCCAAAAACTAAAGAAAAACAAGAACAACGGCGTATTATAACTCATTTAAAACGTTTTTATCATTATTATTTATTTTTAGGTATGTGTTATAAGCAATGACTGGATAATTTCGCACTGTAAAGTCGTGATTCAGTCAAAATAATTAACATAAATAGATACCTATTACTTTATCGTAAATAAAATTTTTAAGGTTTTTTTTAACTCCAAAAGTATTGGAAAGTAACATTATATATAAAATACTATGTTCAGATTGTGATGGGGTCTATATTGGAAAAACCGACATATATTTCAAAAAAGAATTTCAGAATACACCAGAAGTGTAAAACATTCTCAAAAATATTTACATAATCTTAAATTTGATACCACAGAAATTATTGATAAACAAAGAAACTACAAAAAAACTTCTAGAGGAAATTATTAATATTAAAAATAGTATAAACTAAACAGAATATTCAAATTTAAAAACGTACATGTTATTTTAATCTAATAGGCAAAATTAAACAAAAATAAAATCATCGAAACTGTTCATTTTGCAAATCTATTAAAATATTGGTATACATATTTTAAGCACGTAGTACATCAACAGTAACACTATGTTTCGTGACTGAAAAACAACATCTAGCAGCTATTCCCTCATCACTGAAGGTGGAAGCTAATCCTGTAGCACATACTTTGTCAACAGTGAATTCCACGACTGCAGAACATCCTCAAGGCGCTATTGTGTCAGCACTGAATTTACAAAATGCTAGAAATTGTACATTTAATTTCAATGTTTTTCGTTAACATATTCTATTAGATTAAATAACTACCCAACTAGCAAAATGGAACTTTAAAAGAAGCGAATTATTTTATAACTATTGAATTGCGTTGTTTAACGAACAGTTTGATTTTATAGAGCAAATAATTGCCATAATGTTGTTCCTGAAGAAAGTAATTGTGTAAAATTGTTTTATAATAGTTTTTACAACGTGTTTTATGGAACAAAAATTTTCAGTTCTTTAAAATTTTTATAAAAGTATTATAATACACGTTATACAACATTTAAAAAAATTATATATAAAGATTGTAAACATATTGTGAAAGGGTCGTATACTTGGACAAATGACATTTCATTATAATCTTATAAAATAGTTGTATAAGCGTGCTTTATTAAGGATATAGAAGGAAATTAATAAAATTATTTTTTAGCCTCGAAATGCGCTTATTTATAAAATAGTTTTATAGTTGTGTTTAATCTATAAAAATATTCCCTTTTTATAAATATGTTATAGAACAAAATTGCCACTTGAGAAAACAAAATTATTGTATATACCGCGTAATAAAATTCCAAACCTAACCTTAATTTTTGAACTCCTAAGGTATAGTGTATTACCAAGCACTAATCAAGAAACAGTACAAACAAATTCTTGAAAGTAACGTTTCCAGTCAAACGTGCCAACGTTCAATTTTACTTATAGGTTTTATTATATAAATAATGATGGTGTCCATGTTCGAGAACTCACATTAAAACCGCTTCATGGCTCCGAAAAAATACGAAAAACCACTACGAGAAAGTAACTTTGATTTAATTTTTTGGTAATGCAATAATTAGGTTAGTTTTAAATTAAATACCTATTATTTTATTTAGTTATTAATTTTTAATTTTTTTTATAAAACTTTGCAACTTCTTTCGATGCAAACATTATCTACTTGCGCGCACATATTTTTAAATATATTTAAGTCTATAAAACATTTTATCGTATAAAGTTCTAATTTACATTTAAATATTTTGTTAAGGTTTTATGAATAAAATCATTGTATTATAGTCGCCATTTTTAAATGAATATTTGTTGGATCAGCGACTGCCGCCATTATGGAGAATTAGTTGAAAGCCTTATTAAATTATATCTAAAACATAATTTTGCTATTTTTGGAAGACTATTTTATAACAAGATCATTAAATATAATTACACAACGATATTATAAATTAAAGAAAGCATAATTTTAATATTTTTTAAATTTATTTTTTATAATTTTAAAGCAAATGTGGTCTAAACTAAAGCGCATAATTTTTTGTCACAAACATATATATAGTTTATCAATAAAATTTGCGGCGCAATAAAATTTTCGTTGTTGAAACACTGATTGTTGATTGACATGATAAGTAAGTATTATACCTATCTACCATTTACACAAATGATCGCCATTGAGTGACCCCGTTTTTAATATAAGTACAAATAATTATGAATCTGCGTTATACACCAATCTTAAAATGATTTGGTTCTAATATTCTTCACTAAAATATAATGTTTCTTTAAATAATACCAAAATACAGACTACAAAACGTTTTTATAGTTCCTGTATAAAATTGTTTAAGTGTTGTATACATTTTTATAGAACTGTTACATTATCAAAGTGTTTTATAAAGTGGGCCCTTTTCGATTCTATAAATATCGTATAAAGGAATTTAACTATGTTATATGAATTTAAAGCTCCTATAATATTTATATTATAGCAATTTATACAACCTTTATAAAATTTATTTTGCTAGTTGGGTACGTAATAATTACTTGCTAATGTTTTGCATGATTAGAATTCTCATGATCGTAGGAAAAATATTGTATCTAACACGTGCGGGAAGTGTCTTTTCCGCACTCAATTGCTCCGCTTCGCGTCGTTTGGTCAACTGTAATCAGCGTGCGGAAAAGTACCACTTTCCGCACTTGTTAGGTAAATAACTATTATAATACAAAAATACTCTATAATTGTACACAAATACCAGTCTTCATCAGTCAACGTCAACCAACTTCGAGATATTTATTTGAGTAAATAAATAAATTTCGTTAATTAAGGATTTTTATGACAGTTTTTGAAACACGCTGTATAAATAACACCAATGAAACGTTCCCATCCTGTTTTCAGAGCGTTTTCTTCTAATAACAAACATTTCGGCATTCATAAATAATTGCGAGGAGCTTTCCCAAGGGCGGATAAATAGCTCCTCGAAATATTTTCGGGAGGAAAAATTATGCAATAAACTTTCCTGTTTAGACGTATCTGACGGGCGAGATATATGACCCGCATGCCACTCATAAACGGTTTCAATGTAAATAAGGCCCAAGGATCGCTTTGTTGGATCCGTTGATCCCGGTATAAATAAAAACACGAGAACATCGTACGACCTTAGTCAACCTAAACACATTCCGTATCAATTAAGATGCCTTGGGTTTTTATTATTAGACAGGCGAACTTGAAATTGTTTCTTTTTGTATACATTTCAAATTTCGAGTTATACAATTTCACGAAGAAAAGCTGGATTTGTGGCATGTTGGTTTCAGAGAATATTATTTCCAGAATATATCGATGTATTTCCGTTTATTTTATAGGAAGTTTCAAAATATCGTCCTGAAAATTGAAATATTTATACTTTAGAATATTATGACGTTGATGGGAATTTTAAAATTATAAGTGAAATGGTATGTCATGTAAACTTTTGTATACTGAAATACATTTGTTAAATAATACAGACTAGAAGAATACAGATGAATAATGTAGACTGATGTGTAATGAATGGAAACTGTAGAATATTGAGGGTGTTTTTAAATGAAGTAGCAAAAATGAGACAACATTCCTTAGATGATTTAACCTAACATACCTATATTCCAAGTCGCATAAAAAAAAAGATACAGAGTGTGAAATTTTATTTTCCATATTTGTAAAATTGTTAAAAAAGCCAAATATTTTCATAAAATTTTGACGTTACTAATAGAGGGCGCCACTTATGGCACGCCATGTTTCTTTTAAATGGCAGAACTTTATTGCTGCTTAGTGTATCCATCTAACTATTGAAACAATCGATTATCCTACCTGTTATATCTGAAAAAGGTAGGTATACCTTGTTGAAGTCGTTAGGAGTAACAGTTTTCGAAATAATCCTATTTGAAATATTCAGTGCACCGACTGAAAACAGTTATCGTTTCAGGTATCAGGTAAAGTGCTTTTTCTACTGAAAAACAGCAAAAATGTGACTTGAAAAAGTTGCTCAGAACGGTAAATTATGGAGACGTGCAAAATTTCAAAAAGATCGGGCTGCTTTGATAAAATCTTTATGTGTTGTTGAAAAATGGTTTCATTAAACCTCGCCGATCTTCTTGAAACGTCTTGCACGTCTCCAATTTATAATTGTAACAACTTTTTCAAGTAACATTTTGCTGTATTTTCAGCAGAAAAGGCACTTTACCTGAAACCAAAACAGTTTTTACTCGGTGCACTGAGCATTTCAAATAGGATTATTTCAAAAATGGATACTCCTACCTACTTCAGCAAGGTATACTTTTTCAAATAAAACAAATAGGAGAATCAATTGTATCGATAGTCAGATGGATACACTGAGTTGCAAAAAAGTTCTGCCATTTAAAAAAACATAGTGTGCCACAAGTGGCGCCTTCTACTAGTGACGTCAAAATTATAAACAAATTTGAATTTCCCGCCCGCAAAAACAAAACCAATTTTATGTAAATATTTGGATTTTAAAGTTATTTACAAATATCGAAAATACAATTTTAACTTTAACACCCAGAATCTTTTTTATTATACGACTTGGGATGTAGGTATGTTAGGTGAAATCGATTTATTTTCACCTAAGGAATCTGTGGTCTCAATTTTGCTACTTCATTTAAACCCTGTACATATCAAAATAGTAGCATTTAGCCAAATATGCCTTCCATCTACAGTTAAACTGAAAAAAAACATATTTTGAAAGATTTCTGTACCTAAAAACATGTTGGTAAGACCGCTTTCTGTCTTATACATTCGTTTTACTTCGGTACCTTTGAATATTCGCAAGGGGCATGAGATAACATTCCTGTTATTTGCTAAGCTCTATATTATCCAGTTCTTAAATATCTAAAATGATTTGTACTTGTAGAAAATACTATTTCAATAATACGGCGCTCTTAACTGGTTGGGGATGTATATAATAGTATATATCTTGACATGCACAAAAATGTTTTACTCTGTACATATCTTAGTACAGTTCTCAGTATTTAATGTTGAAAGCCTCATCTTTTTCAATATTTATGTAAATACAAATATTATAGAATATTACCCAACGAATGTATTCCTTTCAATACAAACTTACCATACAACAAAAATACCACTATTACCTATATTGTTAGAAAACGCACGGGCTAATGGCCGCCGCATCCAACTATATTTGAACCCTCGCCCGATCGTACGAAAAACGTACGTCCTTTGTTTACATTTGCTTTATTTATGTGGATTCGCAAACAAAGCTCGAATAACCTCCTTCTAAGAGTTAGAATTCGTTATATAGGATGATAAACTTTAATTCTCAAAGTTATTCTATAATTTAGACAGTATTAGTGAGAATATGTAGAAACTTGAAACAGAGCATTCTTGATAGTGTGAATTCCAAATCTGAATACTATTATACAAAGCCCTATCTGAATTTTGAATAAATTATTTGACATAAAGATTAAATAATATTGATTTCAATTAATAAAGAAATTTCTACTATGATAAGTCATACTGTTTTTTTTTGCTGTCATTAGCATCAGTTTTAGAACACAAAGGCTAATGCCGAGATAACATTAGCGCAGTAGTGGGTTAACTCACATCGGTATCGAATGATTAAAGTGGAAATATTTTGAAACCGGATCAATATCGAATAGGTAAGTATATATTTTTCCTTTAAAAATAATCAATCAAATAATCAGTTCACTATTATATATTTTAACTCCATAATCCATTAATTAAGAACCACCCTGTATGAAATACATATTTTCAAATTTCATTGGTGTTATTTTAAAATATTATATAGCATAGTTTCTGATTTGATAACACCGTTCTGTCATAAAGAGATAATTTAATTTTAAATAAAATTTAATTAATTGATAATTACCTATTCTAAGTACCTATATAATTATTCTACAATTAAGAGTAATAAAATAATAAATTGTAAGTCCATAAAAATAAAAGATCATTAAATGACAGCCTTTAAAATCTTAAATAGGTATAAGCATCTGCAATAAAACCTATTTGGAATATTTCAATTATGTATAGTTTTAATTAATCTGATCCAATACAGGTAGTTAGATATATTTACAGAGATTATTTTAAGAATATAAAACATTTGATGAATCACAATATAGAAATTTTTGTTATTTTTCTGATTGAGTGTTGTTTTCGTACCTTTTATTTTTATGAATTAACAATTTGACTGACATATTTAGAAATGTTTACGTTATACAACTTTGAAACAAGGTTATAAATATTTTGTGGCACTAAAACCTTTTGAAAATTGATTATCTTGAATCTGTTGCATTACAATTTATTTTGTGATACTTAAACAACAATTTTGATTTGAATGTTATATTATAATAATAATAATCTCTACCCCTCATTCTAATTACTAGCGGGAGAGGGGGCGGCATATTATTATTGAGCAGGCCGCATTTGCGGCCAGGAACGACTTACGTTGGTAGGCCCTAACCACTATTCAGTGCAGGAATGAGGGAAACCTGTAAAACCTCATTAATTAGGGGGGTAGTCAAACGTCAACCGGTATCAATCTCTCACATTGACCCAAGCCAACATTCTTCCACCCTATCATACCCGCAGAGAGGGTACCAATCTTTCCACGAATAAAGCTTATATACGGTGTACCGACTGTGGGGGACGAACCCAGAGCGATCTAGTCACCTCGATTCAAGTACTGACGCCTTAAACCGCGCGACCACTGACCGATCCATGTTGATTGATTACATTTTTATTCGAAGAAAACAGGAAAATAAGATAAGTAAAAGTTATTAGAAAAATATTATTTTATTGTTATAATATTGAAATTAATAATCTTTTCTTTGTCGAATATTATTTATTGCATTTTAAGTACCAATCGAAGTTTTATAACACCTCAAAAATTCTTGAAATTATCTGTGAAAAAGTTAAAATTTCTAAACTTTCTGAAAGAAAGGATTTGTGAATGTATATGTACTATTACGAATATTCAAAATATTTTAATGAAGTCACAAATGTAAATGTAATTTCCTATACTACTATTTACAATCCAGGGTGTCCAGAACATGAATGTCAATATTGAAAGGGCTTCTATATCTCACTAGAAGCAACAAAAAAAGAAAATGTCTAATAATACAAATAGTTTTTCTATAAATACGTTTCAAAAATAAAAATACAACTATAATAAAATTCAAAGATGTGTTACAAAATTACATACTAAGAGACTAAGCAAAAGTCTTTTTAACGTAATTTGTTCTTTGTATCAATATGAATGAAATAAACAATAGATTTTTTCTAAAAATCCTTCTTTATTAGTTGTTGTTAACTTCAAACTAGATCAAAATCATCGTATGTATATACACTTACATCTCCATTATTTAGCATTCTGAATATTTCAAATAGAATTATTTAGAAAACGGTTATTCCTTACGACTTCTATGGGGTTTACTTTTTTCATATAAAAAGGTAGAAGAATCGAATTGTTTCTATAGTCAGATGGATATACCCGCGTCAAGAATTCAGACGTCGTACGTCACGGCTGACGCTACACATTTGTTTTTATTGCCAACGTAATTTTCGATATTTGGTAGCGTTAAAAACAATCATTTTTTGCAATTTTGTGCAATATATAATGCAAACTTTTAGTGTAGTATATAGTTTTATTACTATCAGTTGCAGTTTCTTAAATATTTTGATGAAAATATAGTGAATTATTCATTTGTTCGTATGACGTAAGTCGTCTGAATTCATGTCGCGAGTTTACACTAAGCAGTAAAAAATGTCTTAAAAAAACATAAAATGCCAAAAGTGGCGCCCTCTACTAGTGACGTCAAAATTAGAAACAAATTTGAATGTTTCACCCCTAAAACCCGATCTCCAAAATATATGCAAATATTTAGATTTCTTAGAAAGTTATTCGCAATTTGACTAAGGTTAGTTTGACTACATCTTGCTCTATGTTGCATTAATTTCGGGACATCCTGTATAGAAACATCTGACACGGTAGGTGTGTGACATTGTCACATATTCAAAACCTATTTGCTGTCACAATAATTGTATTACATTGGTACATTTATCAATCATACAGTATAATACAAAATAAAGGTACTTATATTGTGTTAAGTCTGTATATTATTGTCACAGAACTTGCCCCACTCACACCCAATTCGACGACTGTGGTACCGCGAAATGCTAAGATTGCCCCGATCGTCTCTACGCGATTCTGGTAAACAGACAAAATGCCGTGTTACGAGGCGGGACTGGAAAAATGGGGAATCGACGAGAAGCGGAGTCGTTCGAGAAAATGGATCTAAAGATACTAGAAAATAACTGGAATATTCGTTTGGTCTATAAAAGAAGAATAAACGGCCGAGTTAGTCAGTCTTGTATTACAGTTTTGAATTGGAGTGTTTAGAGCGATTTAGATAGCGATTAAAAGTGAAATAGTGTTTAGTTGAGCTATAATTAATATTCAGTAGTGTACAGAGTAGTTAATAAAGATAAGTGATTAATTAACGGATTGTTTTTCTGGCAGTAAGAAAAATTCGGATTGGGAAATCCGTGACATTATTATCCTCTTTGTCAAATGGATCTTCTGACTAGATATCTCGTAGAGAACATATAGCAGCTTCACATACCTAAATAAAATGCATCATTTATCACCTATGTTTTGTAGTGGACATCTGACAAAGTACAATTAACCCGACAGTTATTTTCGTTCCAACTATCTTTCAGTAAAATGTTTTGCTTCCAATCATGCCAAACCGTGACGACAATAGTACCTACCTTACGTTAGCCCCAAACATAACAAAAACCAAGGCTTATGAACTCCATCGCAAGATTATAAATACTCCTGGTTAAAAAACTATACTTTGCAAAAATTTACATAGTACATACAAAAATGGGAAAGATCAGTTCAAGAACGTAATAAAGATTAAATATAAAAATTGTTTTGGTAAGAGCACATTATATATATGGTCCTCTAAACTGTCAGCAAAGGTTCATAAAGTCGAATAGAATAAATTTACAGTGTGCGCGAACGTTTTGAACAAAATATTTATTCTTGTATGGAAGTGGGTGGTCATCAGTTTGAACATTTAATCAACTTAGTATAGTAAGTAAGCAACTAAACATAATTTAAATTTTAAAATGTATTTTTTTTCAAAGTATTGGACGGAATTATAAAATTTAAAGTCTGTTGTAAAGAGAATTGTAGCTTTCAAAATAAGTATTGCTCAACCCCCAATGCCATTTAAATATTTTGGGGTGATGCTACCCTTACTTAGGGGTGAAAGTGACGGAGTCAAAAATACCAGTAAAGAATGCCCCCCTTTAATCTAAAATCGACAGGTCTGAGCATTTTACTACAATCAAAATTCATGAAATAACTTTGTTCCTGATTAAACTTCAGGTAGAATCAAAAAATACATAAAATTCGATTCTACCACTTTATCCAAACAAATTCAAGCACCTGTAGCTGTCTCAAAAAGCATTCTGTTGTAGGTATGTCAAAAAAATGATTCACCGAAACTATCCAGAATGAATAATCATCTGAAAAATCTGAAATACGTCTATTCAGCGCCAACTCACTATTTTTATACACTGAACGGTTGTGCTATATAGTTATTCTAAAATTAAAAACCTGAAAAAAATTCGAAACTTGAAACTGACGTTCAACTGAAAAATTTGGTGATGTAGTTTAATGAGAAATCGAAAAACTAAAGTTACAAATTCAATATACAGTGTGGAAGAAAAGTATGGAATAAATTCATTATTTCTAAAACAACGAAGTTTCATGAAATTTCCTCGGACCCGTCGATTTTGCTTTTTAAAAAGACTCTATTTTCTATACCAACGCATTTCCGACGTTCATTTGTTTTCGCGTGATGATGTCATTGGATATTTTTTTAAATAGAACCCCTATATTTTTCCATCGGATTCTTGTAGAGCTTAACTTGCTGAATTAAAAAATATATAATTTCAACACTTTATTCCTTCAACTTTCCAAGAAAAAAATAATAACCGATCCAAGAAACGCTGCAGTTTGTTGTTTTTGCTATCAAAAGATGTAATATTCTAACATGCAATCCAATAAAATAAAATAATAAATTAGGGGGTTATATACGATTGAGGCAACCAGAATTTAATTAATTAATTAGTTACTTATTGTTAAATTATTTTAAAAATGAAGAATCCTTATTTTGTGATAATGCCGATGAATTCACTATATCCACTTTACTCTCAACCAGTCCATCACAGACACAAATGGGAATATTCACATTTTTTTCAAGCCGATTTTATTGGATCGATTTTTTTTTTTTTTCGGAAAGTTGAAGGAGTAAAGTGTTGAAATTATACATTTTTCAATTCAGCAAGTTCTACAAGAATCCGTTGAAAAAATATAGGGGTTCTATTTAAAAAAATATCCGATGACGTCATCACGCGAAAACAAGTGGACGTCGGAAATGCGAAGGTATAGAGAAAACAGTCTTTTTAAAAGACAAAATCGACGGGTCCTAGGAAATTTCATGAAACTTCGTTGTTTTAGAAATAATGAATTTATTCCATACTTTTTTTCCACACTGTATGTACATGGTTTAAAGTTATTAATTAATTGGATCGGTCAGTGGTCGCGCGGTTTAAAGGCGTCAGTACTTGAATCGAGGTGACTGGATCGCTGTGGGTTCGACCCCCGTATATAAGCTATATTCGTGGGAGAAATTTTCTCAATAAAAGATTTCCAAAGCCCCAGTTACCTATTCCATAGCCACTACGGAGTCCCGATTTTAATGTGGTAGATTATTTTTTCTTTTAAGGACACTTAAAAACAACGGTTTATGCCAAATACATTAACAACGAGGAGCAGTTGCTCAAAAGAACATATAATGCGTGTGAAGAAATAATCTCGGTAAATGTAGCAGTCAACAGTTTGCATAAAAGGGTTAGAATGTGTATTAACTAAAACGGTGATCAATTTGAATTATATTTGTAATTTAAATGTAATTAATTTATAAGATTCGTTTTCTAGTTTGTTAATTTGTTGTTGTTGTAAAATTATGTTTTACCAAAAAAAAAATAATAACAATAGAAAAATGAGCCGCGCAATTTTAAAACGTACTTTATTTGTCTTATCCTGTTTCCAAATCTGGAAACATATTGTTTAAACTTTTGATACAGGGTGTTGTTTTTGAGAATTTCCAACTTGGATCTTATTTCTGTCTGATCCTGTAATTTAATTTCACTAAATTGAGAAAAGGGCTTATTGAGTAAAACATATATACCAAATTTGAGCTTTTTTATACCTAGTGGTTCTAAAACTATGGCCAAAGACAAACATTATATCTTACCTACATATTATGCACATATTTACACTTACCAATCTGAACCCACTCTGAAGAATTTTTAGTTAAATTAATTACATATTCTAGATCTAATACAGGTAGAGTTGTAGAGTAACATATAAGAACGACTGATTAATTTCTAAATGAATCTTTTGACATCTCCAGTTACTCGCAATGTTCTTCAAGAAAACTGTTTTTAATTACGATGCTATGTTTTTCATTCAAATATGCGCAGGAATTTGTACAACAAACTATTTTTCTCCTCTTACAAATTATTTTTAGAAAACCTAGTTTGCTCTATAAAATGGGCCCCTATGCCAAATTCCAATAGATATTTTAAAAAACGACAATCCCAAACGAGCCTCTCTTGAGAACTGAGAAAACAATTCACGATCATATTATAAAATAGTTGATACGTGAAGTTAATGGAATGCGAGATTTTATATTTACATTTTGACTAAATTTGTATTTCAATAAAAATTTATAAAAAAATCCACCAAGTATTTTATTCTCAATTTAATATTATATTTGCACTTTACCCTTTAACTAAGATTCGAACGTATAGTTTGACAGTTGATCTACATTTACGGTTGCTATGGAAACTAAGGACAATTGTTTTCTCATGGCATACCAAGCTATTTAATATAAACATTGCTTTTCATTTTTACGCCGTATTTTTTAATTAGCTTTTAAGATTCGAACAATTGAAATAAATATTTAGCTTTTTGTATTTGCAAAGGTTGCATTCTTGTTAGCAAATGTTATTACATACTAAATGGCTGTCTTCTGTTTTCCTGCATACTTAAGGGCCGGTGCTTTTATTCGGAAATTAATCAGACGATTCATTAACAGTGTTGTTAAACTAATCAAGTAATTTAATCATGATTAAGAATTGCTGTGTACTTTATTCCTATTTTAACAACTTGTTTGCAAATCGTTGGTTAACCTTTGTTGGCAGCAATGAATATTTAAAAAATAGTTCTAATGTACCATGTACCACAGAAATAAGAGAGAAATAGTTCTCTGGATTGTTGATTTGAGGTTATACAACCTTGTTTTCTTTTTAGTTTATACGTGTTCGGTGTTCAAACGCAAAATAAACCAGAATTTTTTGAAAAAGTATAATCTGTTAGATGTTGGATGTGCAATAGTTGTGGTGACAGGGTACAGGACGAACTTTTCTGCATTATTTAAAGATGAATAAAGAAAACAATAGAATAGCATTTGTAATTGTTTTTATTATTCGACCTGCTGTAGTCTTGTGGACACCGATAAAATCCCCAATTGTAATATAAAAACTTCCGGTGCTGTAAAATCTCAACGTCAATAAAAGTTGGCTTCTAATGGAGACTTCATGATATCTACAATAAATATGATATGCTTCAGGTTCTACCATTTATGAGCGAGTTTGGAAAACTTACTGTGTATTATCATTATGTAAATGTGGTTCTAATTCATGTAACAAGTTATTCACAGTGTCTTTTTTAATCGAAACCTACGGAAAAACTTTTTATCATCCAAATCAACAAAATAATCGTTTCTCTCTTGAACTGTGTATGTCCTCATATTCATTACAAAATCTATGATATCTTCATCATTATCATCGAATATTTCATTCAACTCTTCGAGATCCATTTCACAATTTTAGAATGACAGAGAAAGCAAAATGTCAGGTTACGAAACCTTGATTTGTGCATTAATCGGGGATCCATAGGTCTGTTAACTTTAACAGCACCACGCCCACATTTTAATCATGATTAATCATAATTAAGGCCGAAAGTAGTCAAAAGATTTCTGTTAAATTGGATCAACTGTTAAAGTACGTTAATCATGGTTAAATTTGACTGAAAGTACCGGCCCTAAATGTGTTAAGATTAATTTCCCTAATTTTTAGAATGTGTATTAAGAAACATTTCCTAAGAACTGAAAGAGCATTGCTTAGGTAATTTTTTAATAATCTGAATAAACCTACACACAAAGGTTTAAATAAAATCCACGTTTAAATTTGACTCTTCGCTTTTACAAAGTAGAAAAACCATGTTTATGAAGTTGTAAGTAAGTAACAAAGCCACTTTGGATTTTATTGGTTAAATAATTCATTCATTCATTCCTAATACATAAAATATTTGTTATAAAAAGGTTTGTTTTTCTTCAACACTTCAATAACTGTAGAAAACCGTGGTTATATTCAAAAATTAATTATCACAAATATTGTAACACTTGGTATATAGGTACGTTTGTTTTAATATACTCAAAATCAAGTATTCTATCACCTCCTAAAATTATTGTAACGACTTGCAAGACACTCTGTATATTTTAGCCATTGTTGTTACTCGTTACCAAAATCTTCAACACGGCTCAACTGACAGAAAGTGACCTGCTAGTTCTGCAGATATTATGAAAGCAAGACCTGTGTCGCGCTACGTGAAACAAAGTTTATAACTATTATTGGTATTCTGGGCTTTATTTAGAAATTGAATAGTAGAATAAGTTATTCCACGGTTTTGCTTGTGATTTGGAAAATACTGAAAATTTCAAGGCAATTAACCGTTAATAGAAAATAAAACGATCTAAATAATTTAAATTACTCAACAAAGACTATACTGTAGTGCTTAGTCCGTAACACAGTCCAGATTCATGAGCTACACAACATTTCATTCGCATAGCTATCTGAGGAATTCGAATTTGCATTCTAAATTTAATATATTTGGCCGATGCTAACAGCAAAATATGATTTATTACAATACTTTCTTTACCTGCTGTATTATTTATACCAGCAGCGTAATTAGAAATTTGTTCCAAGTGCACAGGTGCTGCCCTCTTCTCATTAATGACAAGTCTATTTTATATTTCTAAGGCGCACTGATAATGGGAAAAATTCAAGTTGTTTGAGACAAAAATACGGATACTTGGACCGGATGTGGCGAGGCTAAAAAAATATGAAATTGGCATGGGATTCCGAAAAAAAAAAAACAACAAAATAGAATCAATTGAGCGTTAAGGTGCCAATTGCACTTGTATTTTGTAAACTCCTACGTAGATGAGGAAAATCCCACAAAAAAAAATCTAGAAAAATATGGATAAAAATAAATACCCAAGCGGTGTCATATCCATAAAAGTACCTCTGCACGGCATAATTTTTTGAGGGCAGTTCAAGAACAAAGAATGGCGTCGAAAAGTGCACGAAAAAAGTCACCCAGTTGACGTTCTTATTAACGTAATGCTGAAACTGAATCATTTCCTTTGACATTTGCAGGAACATGTGCTAGAGAACATGAAAGACCGTGATTGTAAATTATCACTGTGTATCATAACACCGTGAAAAATACTTACTAATTTACATCAATTCAAGAGTTAATATAATAGAATCGTTTTCGGAAAGCGAAGTATGCAATAAAACGTTGGTGAAACCCACATAAACCTCTGAGCCCTTTCCACTTGTTTGTAATATACTTAAGTCATGCTCAGGTACGCCTCTTAATAAGGTACGACTAATGTTACGGAGAGATTACCTGCACTAGAGCAAGATCGCCAATAAGATAAGTAATTCTTGTCAAAAACAGACCGTTGAACAGAGCCAAACTTGGTGTTGATCATTCTATTGCGTTGTATTGTGATGTGTTTGTGATACAGTTTTAACGAATATACCCTGGAGAAAAGTTGTATAATTGACATAGCGAAGAGCTGTTTTTTCTAATTTACTCAAATTTTTTATAGGCTGCCTCAAAAAACCGCTATGAATTCGTTGAAAATTGCGTATAAAAACAGCGCTTAAGGTTAATTTGAAAAATATTGAATGTTTACCTTAAAAATAGACATATACAAGAATATATCACTGCTTCCCAATGCACTTGGAATTTATTTATGTATTTATTTTTATTTATTTTATGCAAGGCAACCCAACATAATGCAAGCATTACAATTATAGGGTGCACAATAACTAAAAAATAACAGAATATAGAATACAGAATACAGGTACGTACAATGACGTGTAATGACAATAAAAATATAGCTAATCCTTAAGCTAAATTATACTACAACTAAGCTAAAAAAGAGAAATATAAAAAAATGAGAATAATAATAATAATAATAATAATATCTCTACCCCTCATTCTAATCACGAGGATTAGCCCAGAAGTCGAAGACTTGTGCGGGAGAGGGGGCGGCATATTATTATTAAGCAGGCCGCATTTGCGCCCAGGAATGACTTATGTTGGTAGGCCCTAACCACCATTCAGTGCAGGAATGAGGGAAACCTGGAAAACCTCATTAATTAGGGGGGTAGTCAAATGTCAACCGGTGTCAATCTTTCACATTGACCCAAGCCAACATTCTTCCACCCTACCATACCCGCAGAGAGGGTGCCAATCTCTCCACGAATATAGCTTATATACGGTCTACCAGCTGCGGGGTCGAACCGAATAATACATAACATTCTACATATTGTGCTTTGTAAAAGCAAATACCTATATAAATATCAAATATTATTGAAGACTTGAATAGCTTGGCGTTTTACACAATTTAGTGACAGATGGAGTATATCTATGTTATTAAAGAACATGTTGTATTGTTTTTGTAACAAACTAATACGTGAGTGAGTTGAGGCGCTGGTATTATATATTTGATGATAAAATAAATCCATGATCGAGTAGAACGTAGTTTTATATTGAAAGACAAACGACCCAATATACAGTATGCGCCAAAAGTATGGAATAAATTCAATAAACACGAAACAATTATTTTTTGAGAAAAATCCTCGAACAGGTCGATTTTTAATTTAAAAAATACATATTTTAGCGTAAAATGCGATTTTCAAATGTCATTTGTTTTCGAGTAATGACGTCATCGATTTTTTTTTAAATGGCAACACCATATTTTTTTCCTTGATTCTGAAAGATCGTTTAATTCTCTATCAGACAGTACTAAAATTTTGCCCTCTTACATAGGAAAGTTTTCGAGTAAATGACGATGAATGTTAGAAAACGTAAATTTTATCCATAAAAAAGTAACAATTCTGAGGTATGTAAAATAAAATACAATTGATTTGCCTGCCTGTTGGGTTTGTATTTAAATAAATAAAGAAATAATGCCGTATACAAATTTCTCAATGTGTAGTTGACATGTAAAATTCATATTTTATGAGAAAACATAATGGGTGAAAATACGTTTTTTATTTTCTTATTCTACATTAATTTTCAGCCTGTAAACTGTTATATACCCTGAAGAAAAGTTGTATAATTGACGTTGAAGAGTTGTTTTTTTCTAATTTACTCAAATTTGTTTATAGACTGTCTCAAAAAACCGCTATGAATTCGTTGAAAATTACGTATAAAAACAGCGCTTAAGGTTATTTTGAAAAATATTGAATGTATACCTTAAAAATAAGCATATACAAGAAAATATCACTGCTTCCCAATTCACTTGGAATTGTACCTTAATTAGGCCTGAAGATGCAATAAAAGCTACGAAACGTAATACCTAGTAGTTACTCACCTAATCAAGATCAAAAATGAAAATGTGATAAGAGTTGTTGAAAAATACTCAGAGAATACAAGAGTGGCAGAAAATATTTCATAAAAATTGGCAAGGAACAGTTCTCAAAATAAAAAGCCCAAAATCTATAAAAAGTATTAAAGCAGATGCAGTTGAATTCGCTGAAAATGCTGGTGCTTTTTAAGTTTGGCAAGAAATAGCAATAATTCAAAAAAGTAAAATTTAGAAAGGAATTTAAGACTAGCTATTGCCAAAAATTCTTAGCATTAATAGTGTAGCAATAAGTCATTATATGCATGCATGCGTCATTGTATACATATAATAAAAAAAATCTATCGATATATCTATCAAATTTGTTTATTTAAAGTTCGCAGCCTTTAATTTTTTAAAAATTTTAATGAATATTCAAGAAAAGGCGTATCTACTTGATAACAGGAATGTTATCTCATGTCACCTGTCATTTCTCAATAATTTTAAAAGGTTTCAGAGCGTCAAGATAAAAAATTAGGATAATATTTTTTTCCATAACAAAAAAGAAAAATAATTTTAATTTTATACTAATTTTGACGTAGCTCATAGGGGGTGCTAGTTATACTATATTGCATTAGTTAATAAAGCAATATTTCCCCCTAATGAAGTTGTTGAAAAAACGAGTGATAATTATGAAAAAGTATCAGTTTTTAACTAAAATAAAAACTTGTTTCTTTTCGATGTCTCTGTCCGATTTCGAGATATTTCTTTTTGTAGACGGATGGGAAAATGTCCTGGCCTGATGTTTAAATTTCTAAAAATATGAATCAAAACTTCCTCTTGATGGAGATAGTTTTTAAATGTCATAATGCTTCTACTATGACATTTAAGGGCGTCCTATTCTTGAGTCTTTTTTTACAAATAGTAGTTTTAGACATTTAAGAACTGGATAATATAGAGTTTAGCAAATAATAGGAATGTTATCTCATGGCACCTGCGAATATTCAAAATGTACCGAAGTAAAACGAATATGTAAAGGCAGAAAGCGGTCTAACCAACAAATTTTTAGGCACAGAAATTATTCCAGATTCGTATTTTTGTAAATTTAACTGTAGATGTAAATATTGTTATACCATAAACTTACATAGTTCTCCACATAAGATTGTAAGTATGTGAAAATAATTGTTAAAATATGGGGTTAAAATAGCAAAATAATGTGTGTCTTACAAGTGAATTTTAAAAGTTATTACATTCTTTGAGAATTGAAATAGTAAAAGTGGGTAAACAAAACATAATACACAAAGAATAATAATTTTATTTTTAATACTCCTCTTGCTCTACGTGTTTTACTTTTCGAGATTTCTGTACCTAAACACCACAAATCTGATCATTTTACGGCAAGAAATACGACAACCTTAAATAAGCATAAAGTATATTTCTGAAGGTGTGGCATCTATTTTCAAAACATCTTGTATAACAACAAAAGCAGTGACGAAAGTGAAATGTAGCGACTGACGCACAACAAAACAAACTTGTGGGTGTAGCCGTTTATTATTTACAAAACTGTTTTTTTTCAACGACTAGTTAAGCTCGAAAATATGTTAATGAAATATAGATTACACTGAAATTACTGAAGGTGCTGCCAGAAGCAGTGACTCATATTGTGCGTAAGAACATTGTTTATAGAGCATGTTACTAAAACGCTTTATATCTTTAAACTATGACTGGATGGTGCTCGAAAGAAAAATCTATATTTGTGCTTATATAGGAATATAGTAGGATAGGTACATTATAATTGGTGATTCAAGGATGGTTACGTCCTCCTACGGCAAAAATTTAAACTATATCTAGACAGTCGTTGATTTGAAAGGTGTGTAATCTAATTAATTGTGCATATTTTTTATTAAGTTCGTTGACAATGTTCTACATTGTGTTGCTACTAAAACTCATAATATAACGCGTCTCCCAGTAAAAATAAATTTCAAAATTACAAAAAATCCATCATACATATACTAAACGACAATGAACAATTAACAGTAATAGGAACCATTTCCGTCAGCGATTGAATCACGAAACACAAAACTAAAGACATAGATACTATGCTGCTGTTCTGTTCCATCGAAGGGATAATAAAGTGCGTAAAAACCAGTGGCGTAGCGTGGACTAATCTAGACGCGGGCGAAGTCACATCAGCGAGGCCCTTTTCTTCCTCCATTGGATGTTGAATGAACTGAATATTGTGACACATAATAGCTACATGCAAGGTCACAGTGTGCATCAATTTTGGTTCAAATATTTTCATGCAATCGGGACTATCGGGAGAAATTAAAAAAATTTAAATTTAAAAAAAATTAAATTTTACAAAAAAATTTTAAATGCTGTATCTTGAAAACAAAAGGCGATCGGACATTAGTGTATATAACTTTATTTATTATTTTTTGGTCCTCTATCGCGTGATACTATGCATTGTAGTTTTTTCAATGTCACTCTGTATATTTTCAAGAAAAGAGTGGTGAAAAATCAGAAAGTTTGTTTACAAAATTATTAATTTATGATGAAACTAGTTAAAGTAGTGAAGTCTGGATGATCCGAAAATTTCATAATTATGAGGTGTTTAAATGCTAAACATAATTTTTTGTAACCTTTTCAGTACTAAAAAATATGTCACCCAGCAATATGTGCAAATTAATTATAGTACGTGTGGTAAAGTCTCGGTAAAGCTTATTCTTATTAAGGTCTTTCAGGGTGCTATTCGTACTATTTAGAGTTCATGGCGTTCGGTTTTAAATAACCCCCAAGGGGACCTCGCGCGAGGCCCCTTTAAGTGCGGGGCCGTGGGCGAGGGGCCGCTTTGCCCACGTCTAGCTACGCCACTGGTAAAAACAATTTTTATTAAGTATACCGTTTGGTCTGAAATGTCATATTTTCAAGACACAGAAATTATCAACTCCAAAAACTTTTTACTCAATTATAACTTATCATGTGCTAATAAGCATGCATCTAAACGACGGGAAAATTTAGTACATGTTATAGCATTCAGTTTTTACCTTTGGGTGTCTCGATTTACATAAAAACGACAAGGCATATTCACACTCCCCATGATATATTAATCCCATATGTGCTAATTCTTGAATTAAATAAGGCATTTTTAAATAAACAACGCAATACACATTTCGGCAATACAGCTCCGTCTGTCGCTATCAGTATACGGTTTTTTATTCAATTATGGAAAATTTAAATATTGAAGGTGTTACCAGAGACACTAAAATAAAACAATCTATAGATATTACCTATATTGTACCGAAATGTCCCAGTGCAACGATAAAATGCCCACTGTGTGAAATTGGGGTTTTCTTTTAGTTAGAAGACACTTGTATAATAATCTTTTAATTTAAACATAAGCTGTACTGCATTGTGATGAAATTGAAATTAATTGAATAAATTTGATAGTTTCTTTAAACATCCTGTATACTTAATTAGTAAAACTTTAAATTAACTAAAATCTAAAAAGGCTGGCTAATATGTATATAGCAAAACTAATGTTTTGTTTTGTTGTAAGTACTTACATGACACTCTTTTTAGATACCAAAAAAAAATAATAATAAGTACCTATCTAAATTATTTTAAAAACCTAGGTGCTACTAACGAATTCAGTTTGTTGATTTGTATTAAAATAGTCCATCTTCATATTTAAATCTACCATTGGCAGATTAGACATGATTTTATTTAAATGGCAAATAAAAGTAGTTAGTATTTTGCTAATCTGTTTTAATTATACAGAAAAACACCCTTACCCGAGTTCTAGGCGGACGAGTACCGAGAAGATGTAGGAGGCAATTACGTCACATCTTGCGATGACTCCAATTTGACCGCGTATATTTGTAAAACTGCTTGCCAAATCGACTTCAAATTTTCTGGGTTGATCAGATATCATAAATATTTAATAAAAATTACGCAAATAGTGGAATTTGAGGTTTGACCAAATGACCGCATTCATGATCGGTCAGTGGTCGCGCGGTTTAAGGCGTTGGTACTTGAATCGAGGTGACTAGACGGAGTTGGTTCGAGCCCAGCTGCCGGTAGACCGTATATAAGCTATATTCGTGGAGAGGATTGGCACCCTCTCTGTGGGTATGGTAGGGTGGAATAATGTTAGCTTGGGTCAATGTGAGAGATTGATGCCGGTTGATATTTGACTACCCCCCTAATTAATGAGGTTTTCCAGGTTTTCCTCATTCCTGCACTGAATAGTGGTTAGGGCCTACCAACGTAAGTCGTTCCTGGGCGCAAATGCGGCCTGCTTAATAATAATATGCCGCCCCCTCTCCCGCACAAGTCTACGACTTTTGGGCTAATCCCTGTGATTAGAATGAGGGGTAGAGATATTATTATTATAATACCAAGACAGACGTTTAGCATGCACTAATCTTTTGTCAAATAAATGGAAAGACAACCTCTCATTTTCAACAAAAAATTTATTGAGCTCGATCCGGATCTAGCATTCCGCGGACCTTGAAGTTCGAAAATAAAATACGAATTCTGCGAAAAACGTGGACATTCTGCGTATCGTACACAAGTAACAGGTTGGCCACAATTCTTATAATACAAAGTACCGTCAAATGTGACGTCTCGACTACTTTAAAAAACTATTTTACGTATCAATATAAATATCTGTGGGGATAGACTGGCGCCGTGTAATAAATTTATAGGCTGTTAACTAAAAACGTGTTTTCAGCCTAGAAAATTAAACGTGTGGCTGATATTTATGATAGTGATGACACGAGTCCATGATTTTTCCGTTTTATTGAATAAAATGCATTACATAACGATGTTTTTTGCAAATCAGAATAATGTATCACGTTAATAAAACAAAATTAGTATATCTCTAAATAACAGGCCATTTGGGAAACAATTCACATACTTAGTTGTAATGCTCGGAATGTTTCAAAATAATATTTATAAACTATTCAATTGGTAATTGATAAACATCTGGATTGCAGATACCACTTGAGAAATAGTTAATAAGAACTACAAATATTCTTTTAAAAATTCAGTACGCTGCTAATGAATGATATTCTTTAAATATATCAGACACTATTTGTTCTATTATCAGTACATCTGGCAGGTGAATATGTTAGTTGGCAATGACATTCAACTGCAATTCTAAGTTTCAGTGGCATAAAATACTTCGATCACAGGATAAGTTTAGATATTTATGAAGTAACATCGATGAATGCATTTGTATGTATTTTGTTATAATTACTAAACCAAGTTCTGATACCAAACATTTAGATTGTGATTGCATTCAATAAATATTTAAATTAAAAATAATTAGGTGGATTCCATCACACCAAACTCCTGAATTAAAAACAGACCGAGGCCTAAATTTCATGTTTCGCAAAAACCGCATATGTTCATGGTATAATATGATGACTTATGTGATCTCATTTTCTGCAATAACCCGATTTTAAGCAAAAATTGACATATATCATTTCTGCTTATACCGATTCAATTAGTTTTCACATAATGTTATTGATACCTAATAAAAAATGTATAAAAACACATTTGCATGTATTCCCTACACTTTTCTAAATAGATATTTTACGTATTTCTTTTTCATCGGTCAGACGGCGCCGTGTAATATATTTATATAAATATTAATTGGCTCCAAGTTATGTATTTTATTTAGATTGAGAAAACTGTGTTGATATCATATACATATGTACATTTTTCACAGATATCTACCACCAACAAAAATACAAAGCTTTCCACATCAAAATAAGCGGAAACTCTGCAATCTGCATATAGAACATTTTAAAAAAACTGGGTCTGCGTCGGACCAGACGGTGGAAGTTATACTTCTTTAAAAAAAAAAACTTCCTTTTAAAGCCTGAACGTACAAAAAAAAAAAAAGTTCTTAAAAATTTGTTCTTCCTTTTGATCGTGACGCGGTTTCTCGACCAACATCCCATCCCAATGTGTCTAACGGGCGCAAAGAAGTATAACTTCAAAATATGTTTTAATTTCTAACATGACATGACAACAATGCAGTTATAAATTGAAATATCGAGGTAGTCAATACGAAAGGTCTTTTCGAGAAAAATAAACTGAATATATGATATACCTAATTATATTTATAACATATATTAAACATATGTCAAAAAAAATTTTGTAAAATCCTTTATAGCTTCAGAGAAAAAAATTATTGAAGTTCTAGTAGTTTCAACCTTTACACGCTGTGCTACCGATGTAGTCCCTAGCCAGGCGGTTTCAAATATTCGAATACTTATCGTATTAACTTTTTTGTGATGCAAGTAATTACATTAGTTTTTCAAATATCAAAAATGACTTACGTTCCAAATGCCGCTTCTTTTACAACGGTGTGCAGTGAGAGCAACTGTAGTGCAAACATAGGCGTGACACGGGAAATTTGCAACCGAACCATAGAAGAAATTGAGGTCCAGGGCGTCCACGATTTAGTGCAGCAGTGCGTATCATACATGAGGCTCAATTATATCCGTACCATGAACAGGCGAGGAGAACCAGTACCCTGGCCGCCATAATCTCCTGACTTATTTGGACTTATTTTTGTGAGAATATTTAAAAAATTAAATATATTGCACCAAAGTGGACACTGTTGATGATTTACGCAAACGTATTATGCTGCTGCCAATAACTTACAAGTTCAAAACGGACAAGAAGTAGAAATATTTGTGTTAGTTTGTAGAAACTGGGTAAGACAGGCCCAAAATATTGTTGCAATCAGGTATGTCAAACTATTTTACTAAATAAATTAATTCTATTGTAACGGAATTTGCCCAGCTTGCACCCAATTCAACGACTGCGGTATCGCAAAACGCGAGATTGCCCCGATCGCCCCTACGCGATTCTGGTAAACAAATAATGCCGTGTATCGAGGCGCAACTGGAGAAATTGAGAATCGACGAGAAGCGTTCGAGAGTCGTTCGGGAAATGAATCTAGAGATGCTAGAAAATACCTGGAATATCCGTTTGGTCTATAAAAGAAGAATAAACGGCCGAGTCAGTCAGTCTAGAATCGGAGAGATCAATTAGAATTGAGAGCGGTTTAGATAGCGATTAATTAAATAGTGTTTAGTTGAGTTGTAATTAGTATTCAGTAGTATACAGATTAGTAAATAAATATAAGTGATTAATTAACAGATTGTTTTTCTGACAGTAGAAAAAGTCGGATTGGGAAATCCGTGACACTATTAATAATTAATAACATGCAGCAAAAGCAGTTGAATTTGCTGTATAAAATAAGGTGTTGTAAAATGTAATGTATTTCTTTTCTTGGGAATTTTTTTAAATTTTTTGTCCGGTCGCCGATTATACGCCTAAAGCCGGTCCCAGACGATGTGTCCAACGTTGGTTCCAATGTTGATGCCAACGTTGGGCACAATTTGCATCATAAAAATGTGGCAAATGTGTCTCCTACACGATGGGGTGAACTTTTGTTGCAACATTGTAAACACATGTGGAACTAACATTCGTCAGTGTCGTACTTATACTGCAGATCCACAGAACAGTAAAAATAAGGAATATGTGCGCTCCTGGAATGCGTCAAACACACGATCACTTGTGTGGGTGTGTGGCGAACGATGCTTCCAACATATTTCCAATGCTGGAAGCTCCTTTGACGCGGTTCAGATTTACCGACAGAAGCCCGAACGTGGCATGTAGCCAACGTTGGACACATGCAATTTACCAGCGCCCGCCCACACGATGTGGCAAATGGTGATGTGTCCAACGTTGGAAGGCATTCGCCACATCGTCTGGGACCGGCTTTAGCAGGATTTACAGTGGACCAGTTTCCAGTGCCGTGCGGAAGTGCATTTTTAAATCATTTTTGAACTGCTCCTTTTGGTTTTATTTTTTCATTTCATTTGTAAGAGTCCCCTGTACAGTTATTTAAATGTTGGATGGAGACTAGGCAAATAAGAAAAATATGTGAAGAAGTGGTCCTATTTTACTTTTCGAAAAAATGCACCGATTTGAAGCCTTCAACATTATGGAGCAAATGCAGCATATTGCGATCTACACTCCAAATTAAAGATTATATCGATATTAAGTTTCCTAAATTAGTAGCTTTTTTAAAAAGGAAATCTGCTGGATGTAAAGCCAAGAAAGCCAATACTTTTCCAAGGGAAGATATCAACAAGTTTATTGCAGAAACTCCAGATCAAACTTACATATGAAGGTAAGATTGATCGTTATTGCTGAATAACAAATAAAAACGTAACGCGGCATTTTTTATTAGAAAGTATATAAAAAATGACAATTAAGTGACATTTTAGGCTGTTGTCATAAGGGCATTTTTCCTTTTTCAGGTCGTGCTTATATTTGGAACTGCTGGGGCATGCCGTAGCGATGAATTAGTTAATATGGTACTTTAGGATATCAGTGATAAAGGCGATATTTTGGTGGTACAAATACCTCAAAAATTAATATCAAAGGGACATTTACAATAACAAATGAAATCGTAAGCGGAGTATCTTGGATATGTATAGAAAATATATGGACTGTAGGTCCCCTAAAACATGTCATTCTAGATTTTTTGTAACTTATGCTAAAGGGAAATGTACAAACCAGGTAATTAGCAAAAACACAATTACCAACATTCCATACAGAATAAGGGCTATACTGAACACAGTTTCCGCCATACTTCAGATACGTTATTAGTCAATGCTGGAAGTGATGTTCTCACTCTAAAAAGACATGGGGGATGGCAAACAAAGGCAGTAGCAGAAGGGTACTTAGATGATTGTATTTCTAAAAAATGTGAGGTAGCCACCCAAATAATTAGGAGAGAAAGTACTACTTCAAGTACAATAAAACGTTGTCTTATTCTTGAAAATTTTGTTTCTACCACAGTACTTTATCAACGACCACGAATTTGGAAAATAACAAACAGGAACTAATCTCCACCAGCAGAGCCAATATTTCTTGAGGGTGAATTTCCATTAGTAATTTAACTAATTGTACCATAAATTTTAACAATATTTAGTTACTGATGTTAATATAAATCTCAATGTAAACTGTTTTCAATTTTCATAAATAAAAATAAATAATAAAAAATCTGTTTGAAAGAAAAGCATTATTATACATTTTTAGGAAGTTTGTGTATCAATAATATACACTACTTTTACGGCTATTTGAAGTTTCTACTTGTTTGCCTCCCGAGGGAGCCAAAGTACTTTTCCTTCCTAAAATGAGGGAGTAAAATAGTATTTTTCATGTAGGGAGTAGAAAAAAGTTTTTCTTGAAAAAATAATTAATGACAAATCAGAGAGATGAGTCGAATTATGAAAAAGCAAGAAATAGATCGTAATCCGCCCTTCTCTACTTACGACAATAATTAATAATTAGATGTATGTAATAAATTTTATCAAAAATGCTGAGAAGCATTCCTATCTTCGAATAATTGAACAACTGTTGGGAATTAAAAGGCTTTCATTCTTGAATTTTACAAAGATCAACAGAACACGATGCGCCAAAAAGTGAAAATTGCCAAGTCAAGGGCAACTATTCAACACATGTGTCCACATGTAATTCTTTTACATAATTTTCAAATACACTCAGAAGATATTGCATTTAACAGCGTTCGATTCGAGGTTATTCGAAAACAATTTTGTGGTGATTACTGTTGCCCAAGGACAAATAATATATCCAGAGAGAAAAAATACGTAACAAATATTAGAAAACATAATTTTTGGCTTCTCAACAAATTCATGGATTAGTCGATACATTTTTTAGGGTCATGACGTCAATATTTTAAAATATCGCACAAGCGCTTTGAATTGTTTTGTAAAAACAAATACGATTTTACGTAAAACCCAAAAGTACTCGCAATAAAATTGAACTCAGTTCAACTCGTGGACTTGTATACAATTAAAAGTACCAGCATTTGAAACAAAGCGTTCTAGATAAGTAATTTCTCTCATTTTTCGACTTATCCAGAATTTATAAATTTAAGTTGGCGTTCTAAGAAAAACTACTTTCAATTTAAACTAATTGTGTTTTGCATTCATTAATATTTTCGGTTTGTGGAAAAATTAGTTGTAATTTGTTGGTATTTCTTTAGCGTAACACTGTTATTATAAACTAAAATTTACTGACGCGTTTTCAGTTATTTTTAACTCAGTTTTCCTCCTCTCAATTTCAAATAAACAAATATTTTATTGGGATACCAATTCGCCTTCCCATATAAAAATATTATCGAACTAACTATAAGCGGCAAGTTTCCCAGTACCTTGCTAAAAATAATTCAACAGAGCTTTTTTAAAAGATACACAGAAATTCCAGAAACATTAAGAAAATGCCGATTGTATATTTAGTAGTAAACAGCTGCTGTCATCAATTAAATATACCTAACTAGAAATATAGGATAGGATTATAGATTGATACCCAACTCTTTTGCTATATTAGGCTATAATTTTTCGATTCACCAAAATTAGACAGATTTGTAAAAAATTCGAACAAGATGACTAAGTGTAGATTTAGGAAATTATTTTCAAATATTGAAGAAATATACAGGATGTCAGTTTTTTGTTGTTGGACTAGGAAACTGTTTTTGATAATAAATAAACGTAGCTCGTAAAATGCTTCGTTTGCGAGATACAGAGTGTTAAAAATAGTCTCTTAAATCATAATCCTTAATATTTATAAAATGTCAATAGATATTAACCTGCAATTTGTACAGGGTGGTCTGTTTTTCATGGCTCACCATTGGTCTCTGGGAAACCGTAAAATATACAGGGCGATTCAAATTAGAAAAAAAGATGCCCCGTTTCATGACCATTAAGATAAGCTAAACACATCCAGATATCTGCTGCCGTTCTTGAAATATTGTAAAAAGAATTGAAAATATCGATTTTGGAAAATGCCATGTCGAGTCATTTTATCACAACAGAAAGAACTGAAATTTGGTATAGGGGATAAGAATATATGAGAAAGAAAATTTATGCGGCTAATAGCTATGCATCATTCAATTTTTCTTATGACAAACATGTGAATATGTAGGTAATACTATTATTTTATTTTTCTACGTTCGTGATCTGTCATTCTACTACAGCGTTTTGTCATCATGACAAACATAAACGATCAAATCGACGTCATATTTTCCTAGACTTAGTGTCATCTAAATAAAACATTTTTTGGTTTTTGCATGAACGTAGAAAAAATATTGTATGCAACTCGTACAAAAAGTGTTTATAGCACTCGACGTGTTGTCCTACTCGGCCTGATGGCCTCGTTGGACAATTTCACGTCGCGTGCAAACACTTACTTTTTGTACTTGTTGCATAAATAATTATTAAATAACACATAAAATTAAAGAAATTTAATAATTTAAATTAAAAATCTAGTTGTTTTTTTTTATGTATATAAAACAAAATTCATAAAACCAAACGAGGATCACGAGGATTAGCCCAGAAGTTGAAGACTTGTGTGGGAGAGTGGGCGGCATATTATTATTAAGCTGGCCGCATTTGCGCCCGGGAACGACTTACGTTGGTAGGCCCTAACCACCATTCAGCGAAGGAATAAGGGAAACCTGGAAAACCTCATTAATTAGGGGGGTATTAAAACGTCAACCGGTATCAATCTCTCACATTAACCCAAGTCGACATTCTTCCACCCTATCATACCAGCAAAGAGGGTGCCAATCCTCTCCACGTATATAGCTTATATACGGTCTACCGGCTGCGGGGGTCGAACCCACAGCGATTTAGTCACCTCGAATCAAGTACTGACGCCTTACACCGCGCGACCGCTGACCGATCCAATATTACAATAGACTACATACATATAAAAAATCAGTTGAATGTTTCGTTTCAGAGATAAATGAATCTATCACGATTTTTTAAACACTGTACATCTGCGACTTTTTTCAATATTCTCCTTTTTCTAATTACCAATGTATATACAGTGTGTCCACACATTACCCGCTACGAAACTTACTAAACACATCTTTAAATTCTTTATTAAGAAAAATATTACCAATAAAAGGTGTTCTATAATATCAATATAGCTTTAAATTACCAATTTTGTTCAATATTTTATATTTGAAGTCACTTAAATTTGCTTAAAGTATTTTTTTTTTTGTATATACCTACCACCGATACAAAATCGTGCTGGCATTTGAACAATTTCATGAATTTTAACCGACCGAACTAAAATTATGTCTGTTGGCAATCTCTAAATTTCTTGATGCTAGGAACTCTCAATAGGGCTAAGTTAGATAACATATTTATGTACCAAATAGTTCTAGGTGTGGGAAATTAACAAATATGTATATAAAATACAACATAAAAAGTAAATAATGAAAGTAACATTTTCACATTTGTATAGCTGTATAAAAATAAATTACCCATTTAGTACACTATAATCTCATCCAACTATGGTTAGAGCCGTGTGCAAAATACGAAAGTTGATTGAGACAGTTCACTTCCAAATTTTAGGTGAGGACGTTTATTCGATTACTTTTGCATGACAACATTTGCTGGAAAAGTTACATTTTTTAATTTATTTTTGGTATATTATTTAAATCACAACTGTTAAAATACTACACAAATAACTAATTACTTTTTATATATAAAAAAAGAAAAAATATTAAAAATAGACTAATTCTTTTAGTTACATAACTATAATAATGTACACATACTCGTTCAAGTAAACAAGTCTATTTTTTGGTGGATGCGCCGGTATTGAATACCTATCACGAAGCAGACGGGATATTTAACAACTTATTTGTCAATTTTTAGTGTCAATAAAGTTGCCCCGTTTAGGCGCTATACGACCCTGAAGTTGCAATTTTGAAATCGTATTTTTGTTATAAATTTAAAACGCCTTATGCGGTTTTGCTAAAATTTGGTAAGTTGACACCGTTCTATAGGACAATTAGTAGTAGTTACACCTTCGATAATTCTACGCCAATGGAAGAAAAGATTTTTTAGTATAAAATTTAGATTAAGTAAATTATTTACTACAAAAAAGCTACTCTTCATAAGACTTGATTACTCTCGTGCTTTATTTGAAATTTTAATCATTGGCATTCATTCATTATTATTTTGATATAAAAATTAAATTAGGAAAAAATTATTCGCAATTGTTTCTGATATTCTTGAAATGAAAATTAGACTTTTTAACAAACACGTTTATTCGTTTTGGCGCATTCCATATGGTTTTTTCACAAGTTTCCAGGTACTTGCCTTTATGAAAATAATTTTGATTGTTGGTTGGTTGGTAAATAAAACTTCTGACATTTAAGACACCTTAATTATTACTAAGATTGAAAAGTTTGACGTTTACTTAATAATTTGAATTAAATTGTTATATGTTTTTGGATATTGAGAAGCAAATGGTCGAAAGTGTGTCAGAGTATACTCTGAAAGATTTCCATGTCCGTGAAAAATGAAAATTAAATTAAAATTATTAAGTAAACGTCAAACTTTTCGATCTCAGTAATAATTTAGGTGTCTTAAATGTCAGAAGTTTTATTTACCAACCAACCAACAACCAAAATTATTTGCATAAAGGCAAGTACCTGGAAACTTATGAAAAAACCATATGGAATGCGCGGAAACGAATAAGCGTGTTTGTTAAAAAGTCTAATTTTTATTTCAAGAATATCAGGAACAACTGTGAATAATGTTTTCCTAATTTAATTTTTATATCAAAATTGCTGCCAATGATAAAATTACAAATTTCGAATAAACCACGAGAGTACCTAATCGAGTCTCATCAAGAGTCCCTTTTTTGTAGTAAATAATTTACTTCATCTAAATTTTATACTAACAAATCTTTTCTTCCATTGGCGTAGAATTATCGAAGGTGTAATTACTAAAAAACCCAAGTTCCACGCCAATGGAATGATATCACTCATAATTTTGATATGGGGTTTATTGTCCTATAGAACGGTGTCAACTTACCAAATTTTAGCAAAATCGCATAAGGCGTTTTAAATTTATAACAAAAAAACGATTTCAAAATTGCAACTTCAGGGTCGAATAGCGCCTAAACAGGGCAACTTTGAACTAAGGTAAGTTGGCTAAATCTACTTATTTTGAGCCGCACTGTATCTGGTCGAGTGTTGTAAAGACCTTTTAAGGACACCCTGTAGAATCACTAGAATTAACCCACCCACAGTTCCATTCTGTGTGCTTGAGAGACTAACATAACGCTTTCCTTTTCTAGAGAAAAGAGGATATCAAACATAACGATGTAGTATGGATTCTATAAGTTTTTACAAGAGTTTCTCATATTCAACACGTTTAAATGCCCTGCTGAGATCGCAAAAATCGCAACAGAGCATTGGCCGGCCTCAATACATCAATAAGCATGTATATAAAAAAAGTTGCGGCAAGAATTTAGACGACTTACGTCATGCGAACAAATGAATAATTCATTATATTTTCATCTAAATATTTAGGAGACTGCAACTGAGAATAATAGAACTAACTAAATATTTGCACTATATATTACCCTTTTCAAAAAATGATTATTTTTAATGCATCCAACTATCGAAAATTATGTTTATAATAAAAACAATTGCGTGTTGTTGTCAGCCGTAAAGTAAGTCGCCTGAATTCTTGCCGCAACTATAGCAGTATGTACAGATCTATTAGCATGAAAACCATGTTGATTTTCTGATATGTTGTGTTAATCAATAAAACATTCACGATATTAAGCACTAGAAAACAACGAAACACACTAGCTGCAATACTATGACTAATAATACTTTTAGGTTAAAAGCAGCAGGTGGTAGATTACAATGTTGTCGAACGTTACAGTTTTAGGGATATTCTGGGAAACGTCATTAATATTGACACAAAAAACAAATTACATTAAAGGAACTTTTACTTAACTTTAATTGTATCTTAGTTTGTAATTTCATGACACAGTTTTGCACTTTACTCCAGTTTTATTTTTTTATTCAAATGTATGTGTAGTGAAACTATAGGTATTCGATTTAGACATATTTTTCATAAGAGTTTTTTGTTGTCGGATACAAGCTTCTTTGCACTTATATTCTGAACACCCTGTACCCGAGGGGGAAACCACTGAGGTATTTTACTATACAAGCTGTAGGTAATTAAAGGTACTTTTTGCGTTTTTTGGGTATTTGTGTGTATTTATAGGTATTTTTTCGGTATGTTTAGGTACTTTGTGTATTTTTGGGTACTATAAAGGTAATAATGGGTATTTACTGGGTATTTAATGGGTATTATGAAGATAATTAATGGGTATTTTCCCGCCAATTTTTAAATACAATGGCGATCGCGCATGCGTTATGACCATGGCACAGTTTAAATATAAGTAAACAACTGACCGACGCAATAGTAAATATAAAAATTATTAAAAATAGATACAAAAAATATTTTCTGTAAAATTTTTCGGAACACTATGTGGCCTTTTATTGTCTTCGTAAGCCTTTAGTTTAGAAAATAATGTAGGGTGATCCGAATTAGATACATTCTATTGCAAAAATAATGACACTTTTAAATCAGTTTTTTGAGTAGGTACTGGATGTGTAGAAATTTCAATAGATTTCTGTGGGTGAGTGGAACAACTAAAAACTAATGTGTAAAATTGAAAGTAGATGTCATTACGAATATGTCAGCAGTTCGAAATAAATAGCCAAATTCAACTAAACAGTGGCATTATTATTGCAATAGATTGTACAGTACAGTACCATATAAACAAGTATCATATATGAATGTTTTATAAGGCATTTACGCAGAATATATCCACTCATATATTAGCACATTCCCCTCTTCTGTTAACAAATTTTAGTATGGTATAATTTCTTAAATTTTATCTTTAAATCAATATATTACATATTATTCGATACGACGTGTTAACGATAAGTTTGGTCAAACTTCTCCGACATATTCTATTGATGAAAAATATGTAATGAAAAGTGAAAGAAAGTCTATAATAAAAATTGAAATATTGCTAAATTAGGTTTTCCTATCACATTCATATTCTATTTAATGAAAAAGAAGCTTTTTTATGTAAACAACTGCTAATTACGAGGCCAATTATCTAATTCTAATCATACATGACGGAAAGCAAGCTAGGACTAAAATTGAATTCTCCCTCGATACCCATGCATTTACACTTGTTAATGAAAGATTTTGGTTGTACTTTGTACTGGAGACACCGATGGTACCCGATGAGTATTTGGGATCCGGACAATAATTTTAGGGACACCCTGTATAGACCGAATATTATGATTTCATAGACGAGGAAGAAGTTTGTTTTTAGTTAGTTTGAAAGGGGCATGGTGTAGGTATTGGCACCCTTCTTGGGTGCGCCAATGGGTTTATGATACATTATATGTAATCCAAAATGTTCTTTTCAGATGTATTCAGATCGAGTCAAAGGAGCCCTTAAAAAAATCTATATTATTTACGTAGATCTGTAAATGGAATAATTTCTAAAGAAATGAAAGACAGTTTTGGAAAGTTAAAGGTATATTAAGTAAAATCATTGGTCATTTAATGTATTTTTCGTTTCTTAGATATCTGGGTATTTAAGGGTACTATTTGATATTTCTGGGTACTTAACGGGATTTTAAGGTATTTAAGGATATTATTGGGTAATAGTCATAGGTCTTCTTTGGGCATTTGGGTATTTTTGAGGTATTTGCTCATTTGATGAGGTATTTTTTTGGGAAAATATGGGTAATATTTTTAAAAAATGGTAAGTATTTTATTGTACTTTCAAGCAGTGGTTTACCCCTCGTCTGTACCTATACGTTTCGAATAAGCTAACGCGACATTTTTTTTAAATAAATAGGATTTATTGGAATGCCATGTTCATTGAAAACATATGAATTAGGAGCAGGAGGAATTTTCCGACCCAATCCTCTTAAGGAAGAAATGAGCTATCCACGAGTTCTGTCCATTACGAATCCCCGCAAAAATAGTAGGACGCCCGGCCGATGAATAATGCGGGAGACCGCCAGTGGCGAAAATTGAAAAATACGCGAAGCCGATGACGTAGCGGGACGCCTAGCGTCGCCGGTCACTTATCCATATATTTTTGCACATTCCAATGGCGGGATAATATAAGCGTCGCCTCTAAATACTATCATTACATTCATTCCCGCACCGGCCTGTACAAAACACCGACCGGCACACAAAAAATTCGCCATAAATAAAAAGCAGTGCAAGTGACTTGGATTGTTTAAATATCCAGTGGTGTGATTCATAGTTTTTTTAATTAAAAAGAAAAAATGTCGACCGCTTGCATCAACGAACGGGTCTTTGTGGTAAGGATATTTTTTTACTACTTAATTTTTCAAAAAAAATATACCAAAATCAAATTACGGTTTTTCGAACGCGTTTGTGGTACGGATAATTTTTTACTAATTTTAAAAAAAGGATACCTAAATGAATTTACTGTTTTTGAAAGAAAAACAAATACCAACTAAAATAAATTACTTACTACTCTATACACTAATTCATTTAATATTTAATTACTTAAGTAGGAAACGTTTAATTTATTCGTAGACCTACAACTCTTTCTTTTTTTTAATATTCTGTTTTTAAGTATATTTTAAGAAAACTGAATAGAAGATATTTAATACTGTACTACCACGTGTGTTGAAATTATCGGTGACTGCGTATGAATGGAATTCTAAAATAAAAAAAATAATGACAATGAAAACATTTAAGAACATTTTAGATCACGGTAAAACAGTTTAGTCTTTTATTGTATATTTAGTAGCAGATTTGATAAGTGAGAGTACAGATAAAAAGTTTAAAAAAACTGTTAGAAAAACCAAAAACATTAAAAACTGTCAAAACATCGTCAATACACATAGAAAAATCAAAGTTTATTTCATTCAGATTTCCCATAAACGTGAAACAATTCTTGAAAAAATTCGGTACATACCTTACGAGACAAACAATTTTTTGATAAAATATTTAAATAATAGCTTTTCTTATTTGAAATATCACAACAGTAAGAAATAATCTATCGCGCAATAATAACGACACTGTTTTAAACAAATTTGGAGACTTGTTTTGATTTGGTGACGTATTCTTAACGAAGTCTACTTTCATATTTTAGTTGTCTCCACTTACCGAAAGAGATATAATGAATTTTTTTTTCAGAACTTCCAGTAGTTTAAACACTGTCTTGTGGGAGTGCCATTATTATTGCAATAGATTGTACATACCTATGATACAGTTCTGTTTACATATGAAAAAACAGTGTACGCACCATATATATGTATACTGTACTACTTACCTACTACTAAATCAACCATTTCGAACAATATTTATATATTCCTTAAAAAAAAAACACGCTAAAAATCCAAAATTGTCAATCTACACCACAAAAATTGTAGGAAACACTTTGTTTTCACTATTTATAAATAGAGTTTATTGGAATGCGATTTTCTATACAAATCATTTGTTATATTTATTCATATCTATCAGTAATGTTAATTTATTACATTGTTAACAAATATTTAGCTGAATAAGTTATACTATGGTAGATAATGTTATTGCTTTCTGATTTTTGTCAATTATCTGTAAATATTTTATATCGTAGTCTAAATTAGGTATGCGAATTATTTAATAATAGGTATACTATCATAGTAGTAGCATTGAATAATAAATAACTCCTACTAGGTAGTAGTAATAGCACAGTATATGCTATGGTAATAGTAGGAACAGTCAGTGGCGTAGCCAGAAATTTGACATGGGGGGGGGTTCAGTGAACAAAGTATTTCAAACTAGATTTTTTTAATAAATTGAAACAATAAAAGTAAATAAAAAAAAACAATCTAATCATAACAAAGAGGTACGAACAATATTTGTTACAAAAATGACAAGAATAAAATTAGAACTTAGTTGCAGGAGATCTAGTTCACTGACCGCGTTGCTAAATCTTGGCGAAAAGAGTGATTGCAGGTTTGTAGTGAGACCATGCCCTACTACCTACCTATATAACCCAACCAGCCCAACTTCGCAACTTTAGTTCGCACAAAACTAAGGCTTAAAAAGAATGACATTTAGAATTACAATTATTAGGTATATCTATTACTTTATACGTATAATTATTTGAACTGCTGGTATTACGCAAAGTTCGTTGAAGAGCACAAAAAAACCTAAATTTAAAAAAATGCAGCTGAAATTTGTATTTCCCCATTTCCTATTTATGTTTTCAACATTTCTGAGCATACTATTTAGATCAAGAACACTTGACCGGAAACGGTTATTCAACCCTGATCTACTTGTTGGATCCATGTCAAAATAAAAAAAGAAGAGTAACTTAGCTATTAATCACTAAGCTAACACATCCCCAAATGTGAGTGAGCCCAATGAAATGAAAATAAACTTTATTCATCTGATGAATAAGCAGGGAGGTTACGTCCTCTACATTTTTGGCACAAATGCAGATAATTTCTTAAATATTTCTGATCAATTTACGAACATCGTATAACAATGAAACAATGCCTGGATGAACACAAAAATTATGGCAAAAGTACCGTTTTATATTCATTTCCAGACGAACCGGCTATATATTTTTTTACAAAACCAACTCCATCAAGGATAACTATCTAATTTACTACATGAATACATCCTTGTAATTTCCGCTTATCAAAAGCCTCAAATAGGACAGAAAGGCTCTCATAAAAGATAACAAGCTTAAAATTTGTGCTTTAGGTGTCCCCTAAATGATGAATGAAAACATCTTACGCAATACAAACCACTGGAATCTCCCACATGTGGTGTCGACACGTGGCTGCATAGTTAAAAAGCATTATTTATTGTTGCAACTCGTGCCAAATAATAGAAAGACTTTAAAACGTACTTTCTATGAATCCTTGCTTTGTGTAGAAGGGATCCTGACTCTGCCAAGACAGCAAAAGGCAATAACGTCACAAGTTGATGAAAAAGAATTGTTCCTCATGATTCCAATTAGCAATATATTTGGAAAACTATTTGGTCAAATCCAAGTCAATTATCAAGAGAAACTAATAGTGTCTAATTACATAATTGTTTCTAAATGCAATTAAAGTACAAGGTAGATTAGGTTAGGGGGAGAGGACAAGAGAAGAGGAAGTATGTATATTGTATACCAATATAAAAAGTCAGAAATACTTTCTGCATTGATGTTAGATTAAGTACTTCTCATCAATCACTCATACTACCTTAACATTGTCCAGCATACTAAACTGTTTTAACTCACACAAAATAATTTATGAATTATGGCAGAACATTATATAAAAAATACATTTGACGTCGGTTTAACAAAACTGTGCAATAAAAGTTCAAAATACAAATGCGAATGTGACGTAAAATGGACGTCACTATCTCAGCAGAGACCTGGCATTGGTCCAAATCCAACATCCGCCAAATTCGCAAATATTCGGAGTTATAAATATTACCAGTTCAATGTTAAAAGTCTGCAACTGCCATTAATTTGATTTGGTGGTGAATATTTGATGTTAGAATTCGTGAACGATATTGAAAATAAACAGGAGAACGACGCACTTAGTGCTGCGACATGTTAGATCGCGTGGGATATGAAGAAACTGAAGAAAGTGAGGATGACGACGTTAAGTATTATCTTCTATCATTTTTGGATTTAAGCTAATCCAACTTAAGCTTGAAGGGAGATACAAAAGATAGGAACAATTTGCACATACTTAGTTGAATTCTGTGTCTTCTTTAAATTTTACTAGCAATTATTTGGTCAAATTTGACTAATACTTGGTTAAACTCCTTGAAACAGGAAGAAAAATTATACCAGTTTAATAATAAATAAATTAGGTATAATAAACATGCTGGATTCCTCTATGTTTTTGATCAATATTTGCATCACCGAATATTTTAAACGGCAGCATATTTTTATATTTAAGGTCATTTTAATCCAAATTTGCACATACCTAGATATCTAAAAATAAATTTTTATTTCAGGATTCCCCACTCAAGTCGAAAGTCGCTCTTTTCAATAAAGTAGCAGACAAACACGTGGAAAAGCAGGCTATCAACCCCTTTTCAAATGGAAAACAGGCTGGGAGTCTACCAAGACCAGTTATATCTAAGGAGGAATATGGAAAGTAAGTAAGACACTACAAGTTTCACTCGAAGACTGAACTAAAGGTGAAGTGACAAAAACTAAAATAACGTCATAATTTGTTTGCAGGCCTCCAAAAGGATCTCTTTCTGAAACCAGAGCATTTAAAGCAACTATCCAAGTGAGCAGAGAGATGTTAGAGTTGTGTGAAGTTATCAATCAATGTGGAGAGCCGCTTTTTACACCAGAAGAAAAAGTTAATGATCCCAGAATAGTAATCAGTTTTGGAGAATTATTTGGAGTAAGTTTCTTAAAACTTTCTGTTAAAATGTTCCATCAAACTTACAAAATCAAAGATGAAAACAATAATTGCTCTACATAAAACTGTTACAAAAATTTATATAATTTATACATACCTAACACAGAAATGAGATTTACGAATTGTTAAATTTTCGCTACTTTTATGCGCCTCGTACACGACAATGGATTGTTTTAATGTCACCCTGTATTTTGCAGAATCATTTTCAATAATAGTTTCATTAGTATTAATGTGTTCAATATAGTTATTTAATGGTTTAATGTTTCTAATATTTAAATTACATAATAATTGTTTAATTTTGCAGTGCTAATTTGTCATAACAAACTGCGTTACTTTGATATTCAAAACAAACACTTGTTTTCACTGGGTACCGCTTTTTCTTTAATTTTCTTTTCAAAATTTACCAGATAATACCAACAAAAACACAATACAAATAATTATAAAAGTACTCACCATTATTCAGACTTTCTGTAGTTGATATATTTCAACGAGAACAGACTGATCTTTCTCTTAACCTAAAAATGAAACCGTTACTTTGGTTTAACCTTAAATTTTATTTCAGATATATACCGCTATTTCAGACAAGGTCGTTGGAATTCTTCTTAGAGCCAGAAAATATAAATTGGTGGACTTTGAGGGTGAATGTCTATTCCAAGTGAGTATTTATTATTTATATAGACAATTCTTATGCTTGTGTAGTTCTTTTGCTTTAAATTTTTCCGTTCCTTCAAAATACAGTTGGTAGAGAAGGGTAACACTACAAAATATAAACTAGAGATAACACTATTCACCATAGAAGCAGCTATTCACTATCGCTATATCACATATCACTATCACTTCACTATAAAATTTAAATTTTAAATCATGGTACTGATACGTGATCCCGAACTGGAACTCAGTACATGAATCGGATAAATTTAGGATAGATGTCGCCATCTATACTTACATCGTTTGTTTCTCAGAGAGTTTCTCCACACACTTGTTTTGAACTGCTGATTACGTTGATTATGAAATCCACTTTCCAGTTTTTAGTTATTTCACTCACCAATAGGGGTCTAACTAAAAGTTTATAAAAAATTGACAATTTGTAAGTTTACATTTCTACATTCTAAAACAAATATAGTGACGAAAATGTAAACATACATTTATTTTTTCAATTACATGTCAATTACGAAATTTGTTATAAAACTATTTCGCCTGATCGAACCGCCGTCTCACGGCAGGAGAAATATTCATACATTAATAACTTCAATGGCTGTCCACCAGGGAAAGATTTCTTGTCATAAATTTCCGTAGTTCCAAAACTGTTTTGAGAGAATGTCATTATTATTGTAATAGATTATAGGTTGTACAATCTATCGCAACAATAATGACAGTCTTTAAAATTAATTTGGCAATCTATTTTAAACTGCTGACTTATTTGTAATTAAATCCACGTCAACTTTTCAACATTAGTTCTTAGTCATCCACTCACCAATAGAGATCTAATTAATTTTTTTTCAAAACTTGCAGTAGTTCTAAAACTGTTTTGAGAGAGTGTCATCATTTCAATAGATTGTACATCATTTAGTGCAAAAAGCACCTCTTTCCATAGTGTTTCAGTTTTTGCAATTGTCGAAAAAATATAATGCCTTTCAGGCATTATATTGTATACAATCTATTGCAATAATAATGGACCTCTTTAAAAGGAGTTTAGTAATTTTTTTGAACTGGTGATATATTCATAATGAAATCTATTTTCAACTTTTAACATTAGTTGTTCCATTCACCAATAGAGGTCTAATGAAATTTTTTACTAGAACTTCCAATAGTTACTTCCAGTAGTTCAAACACTGTTTTGAAGGAACGCCATTATGTTTGCAAGATTGTACCTAACAAAAAAATAAGCATAATTTTTGTTTTCTTTTTTAATATATATAATTTATTATTTATTTAGTATTTATATTATATATCAGTTTGTACCTTTCTCAAATAAGCTAAAACGTATCGAATACAACCAATAGTACGAATTGTCGGAAATTTCTGTATTTTGACTGGTGCTGCTGACAAAGACAAGAACTTTTTAGAAAACAAAGAACTTCTAAATTTCAATGTAATTTATATTTTGTTCTTGTTACAGAGGAGAGACGACCATGTTCCCATAATTCTGTCAAAACCAATCAAAGAAATTAGACAATTTTTAATGGAAAGAATTGAAACTGCTCGAAAATCTTTACAGGAAAATGAAGTACAGTACCTACAATAATTAGCAAAATATTTAACATTTACAATAACAAAAGTAAAATTGGACCATATCAAATAACTAATATACAGTATCTTAAGGAGTTTCCAGCACACTGTGAAATTAGTTTAGAGTATTAGAGTAATGTTTTAATACAAATTCCGCGTAGTTTATAAGATACACTATAGGATTTTTTATTTTGTTTTTCTTGTAAACGTTATAATTTGTACTTTTAGCCAATTGTATCGAAATAGAGGTGAAATTGCTTTTAAATATTTGATATGTATGTTACCGACAAACCTGCTTTAGATACAAATGGTTAATTTATTTATACTTTTAGTTGTATTTTTTGTTGTAAATAGTTCAAGTTTGTGGATGTATATAATTGTTTCAAAATTCAAAAACTATCTGAAGCACTGATCTAGAACAATATATTTTTTATAAAGCATACTTACCTGCAATTTTTATTAGCGACTCCCCTGTTTTTTCATGTGAATTTTAAGGAGAAAAAAGGAATGTCAGTATCATTTATATTTATATATTTAACAGATAAATTGACAAAAATCTTTACACTTTTATAAAATGCATGTGAATATAAACAACACTGAAAGTAAGCATAATAATTAGCACCAATATAATTTATGCAGAAATATGCCACTTTAAAATTATTTTACAGTAATGCAATGCAACAGGTAGTGACAACCTGGCTGGTAAAAAACATATTTTGTACAAGAGAACTAAACAATTTACATTTTCGTAACATAATAACTCGTTTATATAAATTAATAATTTAGCAAATATATAAAAATACACAAATTTACCTAAAAATATATATAAAATCACGACTTACATCACTTCTGAGCTGAAATATTGGCCACAACTCAAACTTACATCTTAACAGTTTCGTCTTTGGAAAACACTCAAGCCAGATCTAACGAAACGTCGAACACGATTTTCCATATTAAAAACGTAACAAACGCAGTCTGACTGCTCGCAAAGTGGAAAATATCACCAAGTGAAAACGACCGTGTCCGACGACAGCTTTAACAATTGCATTCAATACAAAATATGACTTCCATTAAAGCAGAATTTAAAGTGCATGGCAAAATACTAACGATAAAAATATTAAAAACAATAAATACGTTTTGTGCCACAAAATTCAAATACTTGGAAACGTACACGAGACCAACACAAGACATTTTTAACACGATCGAATCCTTTCCCCTTAATAAGACAAGAAATTATTAGTGGTAAATAAAAAAATATCATCCTCGTTTTTATGTTATAAAAAAAAAATTGCTGTTCCACACTACGAGGCATCAAACGAAACCAAAATTTAAACTTTTCAGCAAATGGATTATCTCATTAATCGACTTCATTAAAAAACCCTTGCGTTCGTCTGCGTGCACACGTAAAACTCATTTAAAACTGTACCTTCATCTGTATCATTTTTCTATCACATTTTTCACAAAATATATTACCTATAAGATAAACTTTGCGGTAATCCGATACACATCACGGATAATAATTCCAAAAATAGTTAGATTTACCCATTTGACAGAAACCATTAGCAAAACTTAAAAGTCGTTTAAAAAAAATCGGCTTTATAAGATTCGTTTCCAGTACCGACTTTTAACCCGTTAATGGCACAGTAACAACTTCTAAAAACGCAAATGTCAAGTGAGTAAAGAGCACCGTTGTAGAGATAAATTACTAGGCATCGATATACTTTTAATTCAACAACATCTGAAGTTCGACTCTACAGCACAATGAGAAGGTACATGAAGTAGGTTTGGAATAGGAATTTTTTGCGTCACGTCTGCTTTCTCGGCGGAGGAGGTGGCGCTGGACACATTAAAGAACTAGAGTTTCCAGGAATGTTCTCATACAGTGTGGGTTTCACCAAATCATCGGGAGGTCTGCAATCAACACCAACAGTAAATGGACAGTCTTTAGTTTTTCTAAGATATTATAAATAATACCGACAAAAGATAGAATTTTATTGACGATTCTCCGATAAAGACGAGAAAAACATTCATATGAAAGCAAAATGCTTTATTTCTGTTTTATTGACTCACGTTTTTGAGAAATTCTAAGTCCATTTTTTCCCTTAAAATGGGTTATTAAGTGCTTGTAAAACAGATCAATATTTTGCTGTAAAACTATCCTGTCCAAAATTTTCAATTTACCGCCTTTAAAATTTATAAATTGCAAAGTATCCTAACAGCATCACAGGATTTTATCATTAATATAAACTAGTCTATGTCCCTTATCACAAGAATTTGGATGCATATTGAAGTTAAACATTGTATTAAGTATCCTTAACTCCTAAAATTGTTAAAATTCAGCTTAAAGAACAATGTAGTAGGCCAGAAATCTTTAATTGCGATTTACTCAAATTTTTTCTAAATGGACTTAAGATAGTTTTGCACCAAACCGACGATATATATGTCAGCATGTTTGCTCGGTGAGATATACAGAATAATTCAGTATTAATGTCATTAATTTAAAGAGAAGATAGGGATAAATAAGTATAATACAAATACGCAATTACAAAAAAATTTAATGCATATTTATGTTAAAAAAATATTTTCAAATCATTATTTATACCCCTTTTCAGACTGTTATTGACCGTTTGCGGTCTCGGTTCATATGCAACATTGCTAAATTGAAATATTTGCCAAGTATCATAAATAATCGGTTGTATTGGCTATTTTAGAAACTCTTATGTTTTCTTTGCTCACTTCAATCAATAATAATTTAAAATTTGTAATAAATGCTATAAATTATTTTTTGAAAGCATGTAATTAACATAATAAGTTACAGTTGAAAAACTTCAATGGCTCAAATAATAAACCAGTTACATTTCATTACATAGCGAGATAAAAAACCAATACTCACTAGGTAAATTATTATTAATAGAGGGTGAAATGTTTTTTGTATTTAAATACTGATTGAGTAATACAAAATACCCTAATGCTGTCGACAAAAAAACAGTCCGAGGCACATTCAGTGATAAATAATCCGGCAACAGTGAACAGTTATTTATTATATACACGATTTTATTGAGTACTGAACAATAAGGAGTAAACAGACCTTTTTCACCTAGATACATGAATCAATAAGATATTTTACCCTATTTATTTATTTGTTAATAAAAGCAAATTTATATATAGAAAATTGCCGACAGTCGCCAATGAGCCGCAGAAAAATGTAAATTTTGGAAAACGTAAAAAAAACATTACCAAAATATAGTAAAAATTAATTATTGTCTTCAAATGTCAGGTTATTAGAATTTAATATTTTTAATATATTAGATATTTATAATTGTTTATGAATTTTTGTATATATTCAATTAATTATCCAGTTTGTAGCTATGTAAACCACATCAAGGAACTTATTGCTTTTCAAAAAGTTCTTTGGAATCTGTTTCAAATGCAGCAAGTGATAAACAAACTCATCTAATAAAGTTGGGATCATCTGCACTTTGATTTCAAAGCCAAATGCAAAATTCAAAACAGGCTTCTAGACCGAGTGTCAATATTGAAATGCTTGCGTTGTGTGCCACACATAAAACAATCCAAAATAAACTAATGGGTCGTGACTGTCGCAAGTACTGTTGTATATTATTCTTTCCACGTACCCCCCCCTCTTGATATGTGTGGTGCGATCTCCAAATTTCTAAAGGATTTTAATAACATGTTATTATGTATGCAATCCTGATGTGGCAACACTGTTTCGCTTTAACACTCAAACGTGTCATCAGAAAATGTATAGTGTACCAGGAGGGCCGTGTTACCAATAATTGTAATGTGTCGAATTGTTTTTTTTTTTTTGAAAAGTCGAGTAAAAGTTTATTACTTTTGATTTTCTGTCTTTATTACGTGGTTAATATTAATGACATTATGACTGGATCACCCTGTATTATATCTTCCAAATCTCAATTCTATATTTAAAAAGTTCTGGGTGCTACAACTAGTCCAATAGTTAACACCCAATATAAAAAAAAATCAGCTAGATGTTAATCTCGTCAAGGCATTACGTTTGTTCAGAAATGTATCAAAACAAAATATTGCTTTGTTCATTTTGTCTCAATTTACTTAAAATATTATAAGATCTTTTCTAATAATGGTAAGTTTAAAAATAAGCTTAAGACACGATAATTGATGTTAACGTTTTACATCAATATTTGGAACTGACGATTTTAACCTGTGGTTAGCGAACGGTCACAAATTTTAATAAGATCTCAAGGTCATCCGTGTCGTTATAAATTCGAGAAGGGGCGCATGAGCGATGAAAATATGAGCGGTATGGGAAACACAGATGTTTTGTTACGATGGTGAAGCATTTTGTGGGGTTAGTCAATTGTACATACAAATTTTTGAGAAAAACGTCCACTTACAGTGACTCGTGACTGCTCGCCAACCAACGGCATCGAAATCGCCGATTCACGGAAACAGCTATGGTCTACGGTTCTACAACAACTACACGCGACACTCAACATCTAATATGAGCCTGCAACAACACCCGTACTCTCATGAATACTAAATACAAATGATTCTTGGTTAACGAGATCCAAAAGTTCTCAGATCGCAACGATCAAAATGAACTGAGGAAAATGGAATATTTGAAATACTGTGAAATTTTGGATCTTGTAAACTGCACAGAGATACTTCAAACTCACCTTGGTAGTGGAATTTCGGGCCTTGAGGGTTTCTTGGGATCCGGCCTCACTATGGAGCTAGGGGAGGACGTTGGGAAATGTATACTGTTGGACCTACTGTTCATGGAAGACATACTTCCGAAGCCGCTCGTTGCCGTGGGGGACATACAGCTGTTCCCGATATCACTACTATATCTAATGTTAGTATATTCTCTGCCAAGTTGCATAGATTTCTGAAACAAACAAAAAATTATAAGTAGAGTTTAGGGTTTTTGTGTGATTTTGTTATGTCAATTTTTGATGTCCAGAAAATAGCCAGAATTTCTCAAAGATACGGAAATAAGAAGTATTGAGAATAATTCATTTCTTCCACTTGCATGAAAAGTACAAAAATATTTTATTACTACAGCTGGCAACACATGACATTATTGTGCTGATGGTTGCATAGCTCATTACAGGATAATGTCAGACATTTTGACTGTCATAACACCAGAAGTGAGTGTTATTGAAATGAATTTCTTATAGAACAAAAAAACAGTATTGCCATTGTCATAGTGGAATTCCACTATCGTAACGGCAGCAGGCTCAAAATCAGGGCCAAAATAGCGACTTACAAATTTTTTACTTTTATATGTTTCCATACAAAAAAAAACTTAAAAATCTCCAGTACAGGTTTGGTGTGAAATTAAGGAGCTCAAGAACTGTAGTAAAGACCTTTTATTTAGGAACGTAACATGGCAATGCTAACGTAGAAAGAGTTTTGTCTCATGAATATTAAAGAAAACACTACTACACAAAACATTGGCTAGTCCTTTTAAAATTAAGAGACATTAAAGAAAAAAACTTTGTTTAACTTAAACATCTTTACACTGTCAGTAAAAAGGGCAGCAGTAAAAATAGTGATGAATATGATTGAGTAATTGTATTTATTAGGCCTATTGTATTTTTTTTAACTTTTTCTTATAAAATTGAGATTTTGAGAGTTAAGATACTTACTTTTTTTACATTATTTATTTATTTATACATTTGTTTTTTATTTATTTCAACGTGTTTTTTTGTTAACATGTTTTGTTGTTTTTGGTAACACGTTTTGTTGTTTTTGTTATTTAATAATAGTAACAATAAATAAATTGTTTTTGATCTAACTTTGTGCTGTAGTTGAACGTAATGAATTTTGACGAAACTATTAGATACCTTTTGATCTACACCATTTCAACAAACGCTATAAAGAAATTTAAAATATTAAGCCAATGTGAAAGTACAAATTTCTGAATACCACAATTTATTAACATAAGGAAATGCACTTGTATCTGGTGAGCGGCCATGGGCGTCGATAATTAGGGGTTTAACATATTTTGAGGAAAAAAAAGAATATTTCTGCTTTATAAATAACATTGGAAATTTTCTGAAAAACAATTATGTAATGTACCCAGTCATAGTTAACCATTTATAAATGACGACATGGTATACCACAAGAACCCATTTTAGCCTTTATATATTTTATTTGTAATATTAAAGGAATAACACTTACTTGATCAGCCTTCATTCTTTCAGTAATAGTTTCTATATGGTGTTGTACCGCTAAGTAAACAAACTTGTATTGTGCTTCAGTCTGGACCATTCCCGAACGTTGGGATCTGACCATTTGGATTGTGCGTTGAATGTCAATTTCACAGTCTAGTCCTAGAACGTTATGTTACCATTAATAAGTTGCAATTGAAGAACTTGGTATGAGATTGCTTACCATTCTTTTTCAGTTGGTCCAAAATCATGTCTATGACTATGAAAGTGCCGGTTCTGCCGATACCGGCAGAACAGTGCACCAAGATAGCACCCGGGGGTTGCAGTGGCGTTTCCTGCTGGATGCACTCCTGCCTTTTGTTTACTTCGTGCAGGAAATTTAGAACACAGCCTGGGTCAGATGGAACGCCATGATCAGGCCAAGCCTATAAAAAATTCAAGGATTAATACAAGAATAATTTTACCACTCTGGCCTGAATCTTACCTGAAAATGGTAATGATAGACTTTTCTCTCACAACTCGACCCGTCATGCGTCACAAAGAACTCCCTCAAGGTGTAATGCTGAGTAGAGGACTCGGTCAAGTTCTTAACTCTGATTTTACCATAACTGCAACCGCAGCCTGGTTCGGGCCAGTACCTGGCACACTTGTTTTTTCCTCTCTCCGTTTCTTTGGTAGTCATGACGATAACTCTGCAGTTCTCCTGCCAAACCATCTGCCAGAAGTCCCCGATGGTGGAAGGAAGGCATCCCTGGGTGGCTATGTAGACTTTGCCGCTGGGATCGCTACCCAGTTCGGTGCCTATGGTGTCGTCCGCCTTCCATTTGATGTAATTGGCGTTTATATAATCCGATCCCGGTATGTTAGGATCCACATCTTTTAACTTCACTCGGGTATCGTCGACTAAAAAGGTTTTTTTATATAAAATATAAATAAAAATAAAAAAAAACAAAAAGTATAAATTAAGAAATTCAACAAAAGTATCAACCAAATACTTACATGGTAGGATATTTTTGTATCTGTTCTTATTTCTATTTTCTGGTTTGATGCCCTCTTTCCGTTGATACAAATGTTTGAACTCCTGCTGCTGCAATGACTCAAATTCTTCCCAGAAACCAGCTTTTCCAAAACTGTTGGGTCCATTTTCACTCTAGCAGACAATTGACATTAGATTACAAAAATATTGCAAAATAAATAAAACAAATATGGGATTTTATAAAAAAAAAAATACCTGAAGCTGTTTGACCCTGGAATGTATTCCAGAGGCATTGATCCTGGTGGCATTGAAGGGTTGTTTTAGGTGAACGACAGTGCCCGATGTCTCAACCATGGGGTTCTTTTTGTAGTGCTCTATTAAATCGGCCAAACTACTGAACTGTTCACCACCCCCTACGTCGTATCTATTATCCTAAAAAAAAAATACGTAATTAGCATTCAAGAATTTTTATACAAATCTAAATCAAAATTTAAGACTTAGAAAAGCTAATTATGAATGATATATTATTTTCAAAACTTTTAACTTACTGGTGTGCATCTGATCATAACATGAGTGACTTTATCATCCGTACGAACAGAAAGAACAAAGTCCCCAGGTTTCGACTGACTCTCCCTGACTAAAAAACTGCCATTTTTGCCTCTATCTAAAATTAGTTTCTCCGCTTCCTTTGCAGATAAGTGTCCATGAAACCATCTGTGGACAAATGCACAGAATAAATTATTTTATCAAACCACAATTTACAATTAAAATTGGGACTGTGGAACTTAGGAATGATTCATTTCCTTTACTGGCAACAAGATATCTTAATGCCTTCACCTGAAATTACAGGGTGATTCTTGGCTAATAAACTACTCATTTCTGAACCTGAATCTTTTGTGTAGTAAAATTAAATCTAACAAAGCCCTATTTAATGGTAGGTATAATGAAATTTAAAGCCTTAATTTTTTTATAACGCAGTATGGAACACATACTGTTATTTAACGAATGATGTTTATGCTCATAAGGAAAACTTTTAATGATAAAAACAAACATATATATGAAAATTATTATTTTCCATAATTAACTGATAGATACAGACGTGTTCTAATATTTTCCAAAATGATGTTACCTACAACAATATGAAATTTGAAAAGTGGAATATTAGTATCGAATTAAAATTTGAAGAAGGTTTTAGACTTAAGGAAAATATATTTCAAATTTCGTTATTAAAATTCTCTTTGTGAGCATTATCATTACCTAAAGAACGGTATAGCATGTTAAAATATTATCACATTCATTTTTATTAGCCTTACTCCTTTTAAGTTTGTTGTCCTTTTGATAAAGACAAAATTCAAGAAAAGTTAAGAATATCTAATTATATTATGAGCATAAATTGTTTAACAATTCTATAGAATTTCTATTTGACTTCCAGGAACAAATATCAAAATTGCATCATTCCTCACAAAACGCACATATTCCGATTACAGTTAAAACTCACAACTAATAAAAATATTCAAGAAAATAATTTAGTAGTACAATACAATAAGGGGACAATTAAATATAATTAACTTAGGTTGGGACTCTCCCTGGTTATTACAAATACATATATGTAATTTATTTATTACGTATTACTGACAGGTATTTACCACTGCTTTAGCCTTATAAAAAAATACTCGCGGAAATTTCTTTATTCTTTTCCACAATAAAAATCTATTTCAAACTAATATTAGGTACTACGTCAATACTATTAATAACTATCTTTTATTCATGATTACAAATCACTCACAAATTAATATTGATTTAACATAAAAACTAGTGTTAAGGTAAATTCTTCTTTTAGAGGTTGTTGTGCTCAAGTACACCTAGAAGATCATATTTTGCATAGGTACAGGTGTTGATGTGTTGCAGAAAATTACGAACCTCCTTAAAACTTTTAAAATCTCAATGTTTTCTGTTTGCATTAATGTTAAGAGCGTTCTATAGTTAGACCCCTTAATGAAATTAGTAAATTATTTGGTATATATATATATATATATATATATATATATATGAAAATTATTACTTTTATGTAAAACTATTACAATATGTTTTCAAAGATTTTTTTTTGTCAGATTAAAATGACCACCTTTCCACCCTGACTGATACAAAAATAAACAATTACTTCCTATAATTTTTTTTCCAAAAAATTCGTCATATTTCGTAAATTCGAAATTTGTTGACAGTTGCCGCTTTCTGTTTCTTGTCAATTGTATCTGGTGCTCTTATGCTGTTATAATATTCCTTTTTTTTGTATTATTCAGTACACATACGTTTTATTTTAATATTTACTACACCTGAAAACATAATGTGTATTTTAATCTGAACTTTGTATATCTCATTATTTAAGTCTACAAATTGCAAATATACGAGTGTCGGGTCACTTTATAGCTTTTTATATTATGCTTAATTTTCTTTAGTATCCGGCAGGTGTATAGTAGAAAATACAGTCATTCACACCGTATCTAAAAAAAAAAATTGTTAAATCTTATAGTTTCCAAGAAAAAAATTATTGAAGTTGTAGTATTTTCAATCATCATTGGGCTACTGTAGTCTCTAGTCAGAAATATTGAAATCCGATTACTTGGAGTATTAAATTTTTTGTGATGCGAGTGCTTACATTACTTTTTCAAGTGTCAAAAATGGCTTACGTGTATAGTAATTCAGAGTTGATGGATATTGTTTTAATTTATAGTGAAGTGAAAATGCTTTAGCACAACGATTTCCTAGTAAACATGTGCCAAATGCAGCTACTTTTACGGTGGTGTGCAGAGAGTGCAAGTGTAGTGTAAGGCGGGCGTGACAAGGGAAATTCGCAACCGAATCGTTTGGCGTATCATGTACGAGACTCAATTATATCCGCATCATGTACGTGTCCAAGCATTATAGCAGGGGATTTGACGAGAAGGACTGGTACCATGGCCGCCACGATCTCCTGACTTTAAACTTGGACTTCTTTTTGTAAGGATATTTAAAAAATGAAGTAGACACTATTGATAGCTGCTGTCAATAACTTACGAGATCAAAACAAACAAGAACCAGAAACATTTGTGTAAGTTTGTAGAAACTGGGTAAAACGGGTCCAAAATTTTGTTGTAACATCAAGAATGCCCAACTATTTTTAAATTAAAAACACAAATTAATTCTATTAATAATTAATAACAACAGGGGCAAAAGCAGTTGCATTTGTTGTATGTGTTATAAAAAGTTATTTATTTCTTTCCTTGGGAATTTCTTTATTTTTTTTTGTCGGGTCGCCGATTACATGCTTTGCCAATCATGTTTTACAATGGACCAATGTCCAGTGCCGTGTAGAAGTGTAATTTTAAATCATATTCGAACTGCCCTTTATGATTTTTTTTACAAAACTGTATCTGAAAATTTGTTTTAGATATATTCTGAATAATGATAAAACGTCACAGATAAAAAATATTTCCTTTTTTCTTATTCTAAATGACTTAGCAACCTGTAAACTGTTTTAGAATCTGGACAGTGAAGAAATATTGTTTCAATCTTGCTTAGGTTGTCTAAAATTCGTCAGAAAATAAAATAATATCAAATTCCACCACTCGGAAAAGCAAGACGATCCATCCTTGTATATGCCATTGTATGGGTCACAGAACCATTAGAAGACTTCTAGCAAAATATAAATTCATTACTGCCTAACAGAAGTCCGTTCTAAATTTAAAATTTATTAACCCCGCTTGTTTAAACTGCTGTCACGATTTTTTCCCATTGCTATATATGTCAATCCGTGTTATTTTTTACGTAGAATTTTACAGGTTAAAAAGTGGAACGCACTGCAGACCGTCGTAGGCGAATTTGATGACCATATCTTCAAATTCCCAAAACCCCTTTCGAATTCTCTACGAAATATATCCAGCACGAACAACCGACTACAACACAAACTGCCTTTATTGGAAATTCAAATACTCACATTTACAATTCAACTACGTAATGCTTGATTTGCGGTAAACCTGCCTGCGATGTATCCTTGACACTTTGGGAAAAAATTCAATCACAATGACAAGAAATTTTAATTAATAAAGTAGGCCTAAGAGGAAACACTCATCAGTCCGATTGCGTATCTACGTAAAAGACACAATTTTGGTTTCAATAACGAACTGTCGCGTATACAAACAATACCTCAGACAGAACTGCTGGCGATATTGTTCAACATAGTTTATGCGACGTTAGAAAAAACCTTATGGTTTATATTTATTTACTCGTTTAATTATAATTTCAAATTTGTTTGCCATTATCAGAGGTATAAATAAGGATTGGTTTCTAGATTATGTAAACTGTTAGGTTACGAGCGCTTCTCGATTTGGATGTAAAAATGCCGAGATGCCATAAAGCGTTTAATGTCTACGCAAATTCCAGATTGCGTAATTATTTTTTTAACTAACGCATTACGAGTGGGAACGTACGAGTTATGCATGTACAGTACACGGTCTTTCGAGATTAATTGATTCGACTAAAAATTTGAATTCAGATGGATCAATACCCTCACAAAGAAATGTTTCGACTTCGAAATAAAGGGTTGAAATTTGGAAAAATCGTATTTTCTACACTAATTCTAAACCCGATTGACATAGAGTGATGCATCTTGGTTTGATCACTTTAATTAAGATACAAATTCGTACATATCAAGAGTACGGTAAGATCACCGTATTTATGGTCATAAAATGATCGAATTTGTGTTTTTAGATACAGAAATCTCAAAAAATAAAACATGTAGAACAAAAGAAATGAAAAATAAAATTCTTGATAACCTTTGGCACAATTTAAATTTTACTAAAAATAATATATTTTATAAATCGTGTGTAGGGCATCATTTTGCTATTGTAACCTCACATTTTAGCAATTATTTTCACATACTTGTTTGTTTTTCATATCCATTCGTAATCTTTGAAAATTCGTAGATGGCATGATAACATTTCCATTATTTATTAATAGCTAGATTATTTAGTTATTAAATGTCTAAAATTATTTTTATTTGTAGAAAACACTTTTTCAAGAATACAGCGCCCGTAGGCCGTAACGCCCTAATTCCCTGTGAACTAAGTGGTCAATCTTAGAGTCAATGATGGCATTTATTAATACAAATGGGAGAAAGTTTCATGAACTTGGAGCGTTTCTCAAACGAAAAAGTAAAGACTATAAGTTTAAAGTGTTTACTCGGGATGACATTAGGTTTGTTTTAGCAGCAGTTGGAAACGGTTTGAAACTATCAGAAATGTCCTTCCAACTATTTATTGCGTCAAATTCAATGGTAACGCGTTCTCAACTTAACTGGTCGAATATTTCTGACAGTTTGCAAACCGTTTTCAACTGCTGCAAAAACAAGCCTATTGTCAAATTAAAACTAAGAATTACACATTTACTGTTCTATTGTAGTTCGATTATGGGTTATTTCGGAGGATGTAGAGGTCAAGAACTTTTGAACATGAAGATTAATCATATTGAAGATAGGGGTTCGGTTATGGTGGTTGTCATTCCGAAAAATAAAACAGATATCCGTAAGAAATTTGCAATAATGGAAGAACGAGTTCTCTGCATTGGGTCTACTGAAAAACTATATGTCTTTGCGTTCGTCGGGTTGAGAAAGATTTTTTCTAACGTATCGCGAAAAGCGTTGTACATTTCAGCCAGTTGGGATAATACATTTGGAAAAACTCCAAGCAAAATTGGTAGTTTTTTGGGTTTGCCAGATCTAGAAGCTTTCACGGGACATCGTCTGCGGATGACTTCCCCGACTGCTTGGTCAATGCAGTAAATATGACGACATTGAAGAGACATGGTGGATGGCGAAGTTTAACGGTAGCAGAAGGATATATGGCCGGCAGCATGGAATCGAGAAAAATAACACTGCAAGAATGTTGACTGGTATGTTACATGAAAGAAGTGGAACATCAACTTCATGTTTGACTACTGTCATAAGCAGTGACAACAGTTCAACGGAAAATTCGGGAAAGAACTTCAGTAGAAAATTCGACAATTGTCGGTTTATTTTTGTAAAGACATTACAGGAAGTTAAGGATTTATAACTAGGTACTTAGTATAACTGTCAAGGGAGTTATCACTATGTTTATAGTTACGGTAACTAAGGGCCGGTTGTATAAAAAGTACCTGAACTGCCGTTCAATAGAACTTAGTTCAAATTCTGAACCTGGTTTATTTACATGTGTGTTGTATAAACGAAACTAATGTGTAGTTCAGCTGAACTATGCATTACCGAGGTTGGTAGAAGTGCGGCTTGCTAAATTTTGATTTTTAACTGTGACATTTGACAATTTAACCTAAGTTGGCGCAAAATTTGTCCAATTTTGTAAGGTTATATTCTACCTTTTGAGTTTTATTTTACTGTAGATATCTTTAACATTCTCTTTAGGATATATATTACTTAAATAATAAATTATATAGTGTTTTATCCATGTTTCATCTACCTTACAATGATAGTGGTGGTGGTTATTTCTTTCCCATCTATTTTATTTAATTGCTATTGCAGAACAAATAAAGACAAAGTTGTGATACGTGTGGAGTTTTTTAATAATATTTTTCTTTAATATCTTAGAATTAACTGTTGTAATAAGTAATTAAATACAAAATGGTTTACATTCTCAGTTTCTACTTCAAGTGGAGTTAACTAAAAAATCTTCGATTTTTGAGGATGCTTCCATAAATAAACTACAGATATAAGTAATAACTCATAACTCTTTATTTAAATGATTTGATCGTTCTCTCAATTGACACTTCTAGGATGTAAAGCAGCATTTACTAAAACCCTTCGTCATCTGTTACGGGTTAGTCTAGTCCATCGTAACAAAACGAAGGAAAATACTCAAAAATGTATAATTTTATATTCGAGTTTATAAACACTTGTCAAGTGTCAAACCGTTGAACTGCAGTTCACTTGGTTAAACGACCGAGATCGGTCAGTCAGTTTGAACTACGATTTGATCCACGTTTAACGTTTATACAACCTGATTTTGCCTTTGATTTACAGTTTAACGTTAAACTTTAGTTCAAAATCTTTATACAACCGGCCCTAAATGTTTATAATGTATTACTATGAAATAGACATTATTTCCTAGATTTTAACTTATTACTAATGATAATGTCGAAAAATAATTCGAACAGAAACTTTATCCCAGAAAAAAGTTAAATATTTAAGCCAATGGCATTTCCAATTTTCATTCAAGGCAAAAAGACTCACCATAGGATTTTTTTATTTTCACCATTCGAAATCAAATGTTAATCTTGACCAACTAATCCCGAAATATCCTGTATAAACTGCAAACTGTTGTATAAATGAGGCAGGTGTCCTTAGGTGCTTTTAATGACTTTAACGACGACGGATCATGGATGTGGAAAGCGCCGAATGTACTTGTATTTACAAGGGCAGAAGGCTGCAAACCAGTTAAGGAGGTTTTCTCGAAGTGTCGTCTTGATTTCAGTTTGTCTTTTTTTTGACATCAAAATTCCTGTACGGCTACATCGTTCAAAAATTTATATCGACTTAAATGCCTGCTTTAATAAATAACAGTCACACACCAATATGAATGTCGACAGTCGTACAGGACGTTGTACCTACATAGCTTTTGAGATATTTTGTGAACTGTTAGGTATTTAACAATCACCTTGAATAAGTTCACGAAGTGTAGTATCGTGCAGAGATTTCAGATTCGGTTACCATACTCATTACTGCACGTCCACATGCTCTACACGTTTATTTACCCTGTTGGATGGTTTATTCAACAATGTACATTTTCCAAAAGATCTTCTGTTTCACTAAAATTGCGTAACAGTGATAAAATAAATGGTTAATATTGTTTGTTTCCATTTATCTTATAATCGCAAAAAAGCATTTAAAGGTTTATGTTGCTATGAAGTTTGGGTATCACATTTCATTTTTTTTTAAATCAACTTAGTTTCTCAAAAAAAAAACTACTATAATCTTGCGTAGTTCTCTTTTCCATCGGCATCACTACTGCACAAAAATGGACTTTACAGTTTTGTTGCTATTTAGAATAAAATCACTAATTACTTAGTATTTGAAGATTCATTTAGTTATGAAACTTGAGTAGGTACAATAACTTTAAATATTAGTTTCACAAAGAAACTGTAATCATAAATAATTTCTTCTTTTACCACTAATATCACCCAAACACAACATAAATGCCAGATAGAGTTCGTCTCTATTTATCATATAATCACAAATAAGTTTTCTCTTAAACTTGGGTAAGACATCGTTTCTTGAAAAATCAACTTCGTTTCTCAAAAAAAAAAAAAACATGGATTCTTCTTTTCCCAGTGCCGTCATCACAAAATGGCAGATATAGTTTGTCTCTATTTATCATGTAATCACTAATTAGTATTCGAAGATACATCATTTTGTTCATAAACTTGTGTAACATCGCATTCAATTTCTTGAAAATTCAACTTCGGTTCTCAAAAAATAATAATTGTCCCACTGATATCATCACTACACAAAATAAGTAGCAGATATAATTTGCCTCTATTTATTACATAATCGTTAATTCATATTTGAAGATTTATTTTGCTCTCAAACTGAGTACCTCATTCTTCAATTTCTTGAAAAATCTACTTCATTTCTCAAAGAAAAACTACAATCATGGATTCTTCTTTTCCCTCTGATATCATCACTGCACAAAATAAATGTCAGATACAGTTCATCTCTATTTATCATATAATCACTATTTTGCTCTTAAACCAACTTGAAACTGAAAAAACAACGTTTCACAAAAAATATATTTAATAAATAATAATTATGGATTTTTCTTGTCCCACTGATATCATCATTGCACTAAATCATATTTGAAGATTCTTTTTACTCTTAAATTTGACTACCTCATTGTTTAATTTGTTGAAAAATCAACTTTGTCTAAAAAAAACTACAATCATGCATAGTTTCTTCTTTTCCCACTTACATTAATGCACAAAATAAATAGCAGTATTTTATCATATTATAATCACTTGGATTTGAAATTTCATTTTACTATGAAAGTTGAGTACCACATCGTTCAATTTCTTAAAAAATTAACTTAATTTAGTTAAAAAAAACATTCATGGGTAGTAGATCTTTTCCCACTGACATTATCACTTAAGTGACGTTTACAATGCAAATTATAGGTATTATTATTACTATTGAAACATATGAAACAATTTCCTATTAACTTTTTTAAATATCGAATCACTGTAGTTTGAATATTCTTAATTTTGACTGTAGTTTCGATGAAATTTTAGAATCGACAGCGTAGGCAGCAGACGTCGTTATTCTGCCTCGAATTGCTATCAACTTCTTGATTTGCATTTATAAGAATGTGACGAAATATAATCACCGGATTCGAAGACATTAAATCGAAGAATTAAATGGCATTTGCTTAATCGATTTTGCATCCTCTATCGGTGAGTCAATATCCCTAGATCGTAATTAATTATGGTACATTTATGGTAGTTTACAACTTCACTGTGGTCGGGGTTTATTACTATTATTTATCTGGTGTTATCTGGTTTGGATTTCAACGTTCTTTCCACTTAATCATTTCTACCCGAGGTTAAGCCATGATTAAAGCACTTAGGCTTGTCTCACACGCGTACGACAGCGACATCTTCGAACATTAATCAGTATATACATGTTAAAATTTGTTATATTACTTGTAGTTATATGCAAAAAATCATGACCACATACAGAGTGGCCTTCTTCTCGGTTTTCCGTTATTCTTCGAGATACGAAAAAAAAAGTAAGAATGAATGTTGTAAGAACTTTTCAATATTTTTTAAATCATATATCACAAAAACAGTTGAATATCGCGTTTCTGAAATGTAGGCTCAACTTGTTTTTTGTTTTTAATGAAGCATCCTGAATAAAAGAAAAAAAATTATAGTTGTTCAATATCTCTCTTTTCACTCTAAAGCTGATATCTCTTTACTAATTATGCATATCCTTATATTACATTAAAAGCTAATTCCTAATTAAAAATGCTTAATTTTATATCTTTCAATTAAATTCTTTAAAAAGATATTATATTTCATGATTATGTGATATGATATTAACATTAGCATATTAACAATAAACATCTTATATATTTTTGAAAGATCAGTCCAATGACGTCAGGGCTATTAAAAAAAGTTAGGCCTAATACATCTCGGATATTCAATTGTTTTTGTAATATATGCTTTAAAACATTTATATTCAACTACTTTTGTGATATACATATGCTCAAGCATATGCTTTAAAAAATATTTATAAATTCCTACAACTTTCATTCTTATACCTTTTTCATATCAAGAATAATAACGGAAAAAGGGGAAGGGGCAATTTTTGCATGACTACTCTGTACACTATCTGTGCATGTGGTTTCCACATACAAGTTCAGAAATAGGCCTTGATAGTGCTCATGCCTGTTAAATAATAAAAAATGTAAGTAAAATTGATATATGGCTATTTTTATTAGTTATTTGCATATTTAACGATGTTTACCCAAAAAATCATAAACTCTAGTCTTTTTAAAATACTATTAAAATGGTGTGACAATAAAGATAAGATATTGGATATAAGCAACATTTAATCAAGTATAAATACCAAATTTCCAGCCAACAAATCACATCACTTTTAAAAAAATGCTTAGGAATGAAAACTTGTATAGATGTATCTCATGATTATTCTTGAAATGGAATTGGTCCTAGACTTACGTAGTTACCCACCTATTTATCTATGGCCTTTGCTAATTTATTCAACTGAAGTACTAACTCATATTTATTTATTATTTGCAAAGAATTTTAAAGCAGCCACTTTGAGGACGCATTGTAGAGCCCACGTAAAAATTTAAGGCCAGAACATTGTTCTCTCTTATTCAATCATATGGGAAATCATTGAAATGTTACTCACTTTCAGTTTTTAAGACACTGCCATTGTTTCAGTGGATGTAGAACAAACTCGCACATTAAGAAAGATCTACATCTTCGAGTTACGACACTGCATGTGAAGCAGAGGCGGACAGAATGGGGGCAATACAAATTTCTATGAAGAAAAATACGATCATCGCTTTCACAAGGGCATGATGGAGGTTCAGTGAGTGGTTAGAACAATAGCAATAACTTGATATGTTATAGGCATAACTGGAAACCTAATATCATCCTGTTGGTATGCAAATTCCTCGCCAAGATAAGGTCAAGGCCTAAAGAAATCAGATATATGAAATTTGGACACACCCATGTCAGTTGTTGAGAAACTATACCGGATTTTGAATATTTTATTTTCGTTGTTTAGATGAAAATATATAGGAATATATTTTAAAGCTAATTTTTTAATAGATTTTTTAAATAATTTTTTTATTTCACTTGTTTTATATACAGAGTGATTAATTAAGAATGGGATATCTGAAAACTAGACTAAACACTAGTTATTGATGCATTGTTTACCCACTTTTGCTATTTAAATTCTCCTCATTTCTAAGACACATATTATTTTGTCATTTTAACCCCACATTTTAACAATTATTTTCACATACTTATAAACAAAAGTTAACAATCTTATATGCAGAAGTTTATGTTACCAGAATATTTACATATACACTTGAATTTAAAAAAATAAATTTGGAAAGATTTCTGTACCTAAAAATTTGTTGGTTAGACTGTTTTCTGTCGTTACATATTCATTTTACTTCAGTACCTTTTGAATATTTGCAGGTGGTATGAGATACTTTTCCTGTTATTTGTTAAACTCTATATTATTCAGTTCTTAAATGTCTAAAATTACTTGTATTTATAGAAGTCTTTTAGTTAAAAACTGATAATTTTTCATAATTATCACTCATTTTTTCAACAGCTACATAGGGGAAAATATTGCTTTATTTACCAATGCAATATAACTAGCGCTCCTATAAGCTACACCAAAATTAATACAAAATTATTTTTCTTTTTTGTCATGGCAAAAAATGTTCTCCAAATTTTTATGTTAACGCTCTAAAACCTTTTAAAGTTATTGAGAAATTTCAAAATACAATTCTAATTTTCTCTTAAACTGTCAACACTGTACCAAGGCAACTTTGGTTCAATCGTCATATTTTTGTCTCTAGTATCTCTGGTTGCGAGATTTCCCATTCTTAAAGAATTACCACAGTATATAAAGAATGCTGTGTGCATATGTGAACAGAAAATCTTGCCGAATTAAATTTATGTTCGTCATACGTTTATTTCTTCCAAATACGAAACTATCCTCCTTTGCTGCTGACAATCTAATGAACCATCAGACTACAAAGTGACTCATTTGTCCAAAATTCGTGTTCATATTTGCTCCCATCTGCCGTATTTAGTATACCATTCTGCCCATCCGCCTTATTATCAATTCATTTCTCGTTCTTAATTTAGTTCCTTTTTGGTCAGCGGGAAGATGTGATGATGTCACACTGTCACGCGCTACTGTCTGATACTTTTATTTTAGTTTACAACAAAAAGTACCAAGCTACTTGTGTAATAAGTTATGAAAAGTAACATATGCAGAAAATACACTTTTCCTACACATGATTATTGGTAATAGTGTTTTGAGTAGTGTTAATATTATTGTGTCAGTGATTTATGAAAAATGACTATGAATTTTCTGCTTACAACAATAATATGGAAGATGTATAGAAGAATCATCAAAAATCGCGACATTATTGTCGACAAAATCCAAAGGTAAACATGAAAAAGCGTATCGTTTATTTGAAGATTGGGGTCATCAAGAATAACTGACATCATCGAGGCAGTTGTACTAGACGATATTGAACAAAAATCACGCTGTGGAGTCTTTCCTCAATGATAAAAACAATATTGTCAGGAAAAAAGAATATTGACATAAAGAAACTACTATGTTTAATTTATTTCAGACAGTGTTGATTATTGGTATCAGTGGAGCATGCCGTCGTAAAGAACTAGCATTTCTTCAGCATGAACTTGCCATGAGAGCATATATATTGATAGAGGTTCCCAATACAAAGACGAACGTGAAAAGATAATTTAATATTTCTACTTCTCTCTCCATCCGCACCAATTGGGCATTGATTTTTCCTAGCATATAAAATGGAAAAAGTACAAGAGAATGCGTCGGTATAAATTGTATAGGAGATTTCCCTAAAAAATTGCAGAATTTTTGAAATTGCCAATACTGGGAATTATACCGGCCACTGTTTCCGGAGAACGTCAGTCACGATACTGGCTGATGCAGGAGCAGACATCACCACTCTTAAAAGACATGGTGGATGGAAAGCAACGAACGTGGCAGAAGGATATACAGAGGATTCCGTTCAACAAAAACTTCTAGTAGCCTCAAACATATTGGATCAGAGGGAGAACAATATAAATACAAAAAAGTTACAGTTAAAATTATAATGACGATAAGAAATAATTTAAATTGACAGTAAATTCGAACTTTACCTACCTGAAAGTAGTTACTAAATGTACAACTTTTCAAAATACTATTAAAAAAAGAAACATATGTAAGTAGGTACCTTCTTTAAGAACGTGGAAGTTTTAGAAACCATATTCAGTTTTTTTCCAAAAATTAATCAACACCTGCACCCTAACTACCTGTTTACTACTTATTATTCACAATAGGAATAACTACATTGTCAACATCGCAAAAAAAAAAACATGCAAATCCTCGCATTCCATACTAACAACAGTGAATGGCGTGTGGGATGTTCCGAGAACAAAAAAACACACATTATTTTCAAAAGTGTTTTAAAGTATTCTAAAAGTTCATTACAACATCTAAAGCACTACTAATGTAATACGTCACAATGCTTCTTGTTTACCAATCCCACGCGTCTTTTTGCATCATTATGACATTGTAGACCCTTCTAATTTTGGACACACGAATCAATTGTTTGAATATTCTCACAATTTTTTATGGCTTATGTAGTCTCAACTTTTATTTTCTTTCCCATACCTGTACTATCATCTATCATGTATTTAAATTAATTCGGTTTAATTAACAACTGCATTTTGAATATCTCCAGGAGCTTGAATGGTAAGTGAGAAATTAGTTGTTTCACATCATCGTCCAAATCATACATTAATGAATTTGAATCGTGGTGTAACCCAGATGATTTTAAAATATGATTGTATCTACAGTGTGAAAGTCTGTACCATAGCTTAATAGATAACATGGCATGATTTCAATATAACCAGGAAATTCAGAAGTCTCCTTGAGGTTTGAAAAATTAGTTCCTAACTATCCGTCTCGGTTAAAACGAAACAACGTGCAGTTTTGGTAATTTTGATTGTGGGTTTAAATCGATTTTCATCAGGGTCGGAATAATTAAACTGATTTCATTAAAACAAAAACGCGGGACATTTTAATTTAAAAAAATAATGGATACGTATACAGGGAGGTCCGTTTTTCATGGCTCACCATTAGCGAAAACCGTAAAATATACAGGGTGGCAAAATTAGAAAGTTGCGCCTTTTTATTGCCATTAAGGCTTACGGTGAGCGCTCTATCAAACGATATATAACATCTGTTCCAACAACCGTAGAGAACTGGTTCAGTACCGTGAGAAATGTTTGACCAACACCGTCTTACGTCGCATTCGCCGAGAGGACATTAACAACTAAACTGACTAACTAATTCTGGACGGTTCGGAATCGATTCTTGCTGTGTTGGAACAAACCCATAGTTTTCGCTCAGTAACTCCTTAACGGATAATGATAAAAATATGCGGTTTTTTTTAATAGACTTCAAATATTATTTTACGTCGGCGCTGTGTTTTGAAATTTTGAAAAAGTGTAAAATAATTTTTTTAGCTCTATCGAGTCTGTATGCTGATTGTTGCTTTACGTCTACTAGATTTTTTATTTAAATTATTTTATTTTTAAATTTCTAGAAGTTATTCTTCAAATAAAACAGTATAGTGTTACATATTGACGTGATCGCAATTTTATTCTACATATGTTACTGTCAAGATCCAATATGGCGTCCATAAGGAAAAAAAATGTTGCACTCGATGTTGCATAACCTAAACTAATGGCCGCAGAAATTTTCAAAAAGTGCAACTTTCTTTTAATTTGAACCACCCTGTATAAGGTTTTCTTCAAATCTAATGTCAAACTTCAATTTGTAAGGAAGGCGTTTTTAAGCAAAATGTCTGAAATCGCTTTAACAAAAAATTACAGAATCGTAATCTTCAAATAAATTCAGGATGTTTGTTCAGATCAAAACTCGGTAAATGAGTCTTTAGATGATCGACTTGCAATAAAGTTATAGAGGAAAGGTTTTGTCATTATTGACAGTGGTGGAGAACCAGTTCTATAACATTTTTTTCTGGAGAAGCATCTTCCACTTCTATTGCATTATACAGGGTAATTCTTAAAGTAGTACTATAAAATAAATTTAACTGCGTTTTCTAGACCACGAAATAACACGAAAAGTAAACATATATCCTAAAATGCTTCGATTTTGACATACAGATCGTGAAAGGTTAGTTCTTGATGATGGTTATTAGAATTACTGAAATTTGGCACAATTCCAAACTTTGTATAGTTTTTTTTTTTAAATCTTGACAGAAATGAACAAAGTTTGTCCAGTGGCGGGTAAAACAATGAATACTTATTTCAACAAGAGTACCTTTTTTACGTAAAATTCCGGAGTTTTCATTTGTACTCTGAAATTGAAAAAAAACTTTATATTATATATAAAAAGTTTGGGTATTTTTGAAGCACTGCGTCCCCCTCCCTCCCTGTATTACCCTCTCCTGGACAAACTATGTGTATTTCTTTTTAGATTTTCAAAAAGAGCATAAAAAGCTATGGGATATGCCATATTTTATTAATTTATTTCTATGCGCTTGAGAAAAACTAATTAAAAACTGTCATCAGGAACTAATTAGACTTTTCGTCTTATTTTGAGGTCTAGAAAAAGCAGTTTTTGTGGTAGTACTTTTAGAACCACCTTGTATAATAACTAAAAATATCTTCAAAGTTAATTATTCATATTGCCAAAAACATAAGAGTCGATATAATTTTGAAATTCATAAGTGATAAACTGAAAACACAGGTGTAGTTACGACGAACAGGTTGCAGATATTTCACGTGGGTAGAGATCGTAGGTTTACTACAGGTACATTATCAACAAATGATTTAAAATAAATATTTATACAAACATTTTTTAAAGTTATTCAATCTTTCACACTATCTTTGCTGGTGTTAGAGAATTTTTTTAAACATACATAAGAGGCAGAAATTATCGTTACTAAAATTATGAACTAACTGATAATCTCATTAACTTTTCTATTTATTTCTGCACCTGTCCATGCATAACAAATGACCGCGTGGATAATTTTTTATACGGAAAAATAATCCTTGGTTAATTTATATAAATATTAACTCGGTAAGGATAATTATTCTTGATGTGCCCTCGTAAAACCGCCAAGGCTTGCTAAAAACGCAGTACCCGAATTTTTATTGTCTAATAAAATATTCCACTTTACGGCAAACCATTCCATACACCACTTTTTTATATTTAATAGGTAAATTAATTTAAAAATGTATGTATCCAGGTTATTTATTTTTATAAACAAATATTTCAAATGAATTCTAACTATTTAACCTTGGACATGAATGAAAGTAAAGGATTATCTATTAAATATAACATACAGGGTGTTTCCGTTTTTTAGTTCTTAGCTTTGGGCAAATATAGAGCTAGATAAAATAATAGTCTTTCCTATAACATTTTTCGCTGCGCCATTCTTGTTTTTTTTATATACAGGGAGTTCAACTTTAAAGTTTTATTTTTTTATATTATTATCTACTAAACAAATAAAATGTTTCGTTCTAACTTAGTATGCAGTAATCACAATATAATGTTTATATTTTGACGTAAATAACTTTTTCAAACTAAAGCCTGTGGCCAGTATGGGGTTTTGTTCATGGAGATGGATTGGTCGTGGTGGTGCAGTTGTTTGGCCAGCTCGATCACGGGATCTCAATCCACTAGAATTTTTTTCTTTGGGACTTTTTGAAACGAAAAAGTGCATGCAACTCTGGTAATAGGGAAAATCTATTACCTAGCGAAAAAAGTGAAATATCTGAAAACAAAGCAGTTCAAGAACAGTTTTTTCAGAAAATTTCAATATTTATACTGAATGCAGAATTGAACAAAGTTAAACGTCCTCTATCTGAAAAACGATGTGTCAGAAAAAAGGTTACAGAAATATCCCTTTTTTTTCATGCAGTATCTTTTCCTAGAGTTTAGAAGGAAAAATCGGAGACACCCTGTATAGTGAAGAATGTAGCAACAAGTAGAATAAACAGAAACACATTACAAAAAATATTGAGATATCTAATGACGCTTTCCAAAGGCTGCAACTGTTGACGTAAGAGACGAAAATGTGTAATCAAAACAGGAAGTTACTGACCTCACACACGGATATGATATTAAAAATAAGTGAAAAATAGAGTTGATAAACGTCATGAATAATTTAACACGTGTTAAAATAAGATAACCCTAAAAATAATTATATATTTTCTTGCAAATGCGTTATATTTTATTTTCCTCAGTTAGATGACATTCTATTTTACTGTTTACAAAATCAAACTTCAGATAACATCAAATCATATTACATTTTTTGTAATTAATGGTAGGTTTTAAAGTTGTAAACAAATTATTGCATTCCCATTCGTTTTTTCAACTCTTAGGTTTCTAATAAATGGGTAAAACCAAAGTTTACAGATTATTCTGGAAACTTTGGTAAAACTATGTATAAAATAGTCCTATAAAGTCTTTTCTGCTGTTGATGTTTAGATGGGGAATATTATCTCAAACAGTTGATTGCATTGATTCAACGATTCTACTGAGAGATCTACTAGATTCCTGTAGTTTATGGTAAATTGTTTATATTTTGAAACAATAAAGCCATGATAATTTTTTTTAAGAATTGCGCAGTACTGTCAGTAGAAAAAATACTATGGATATTTTCGTTCCTTGGTCATTAAGCAATAATCATAATGTTTTTGATAGGAATAGTGAAACAAAAGAAATCAAAAGTGCAAAATAACAGTAACAGACACGAAATTAAGTCAATTACAATTGTTTAAAATAAAATTCTACGTTTAAAAATGTAAAATTTTAATATTAGAAAATGTATATACCCATTGTATAAATAAATTTATTTATTTATACAATGATATAACTCCATACCAGTGGTTGTTGAGAGATCAATTTGTACCCAACCGAGACGAAAACCGCTGGTAAAAATGTATGCACTGAAACGTCAAAAAGTACCAAAAATACTGTAAAGGATATGCCAAAAAGTATAATAAATTTACAAAAAAATCAAAAAATAGGTACCGAAAATTTGAGAAAACATCCAAAAATTTCATAAAATACCATAAAATGCCAAAAAATCCAGAAAATACCAATAACTGAAATAACCATTCATAACACACTTAAAAATAGGTACAGAGTGATTATGCGAAAACGTTATATTCGGCTGTAACTTTACAACTAGGATATCGGAATATTGAAATACACATTCCTTAAATTTCACAAGGACTTCAATTTTTTATCAAAAAACAATCGAGTATCGCACTACAGGTGTTGATATTAACTCTATTGTTTCTTATAAAACACCCTATCTTGCCATAAGAAACGATTTAACTACTTCCGCGAGAAAAAATGTCGAAAAATTCCAAAAATTACCAATAAATACCAAAATGGCCTAATTGTCAAAAATATCAAAAATGCCAAAAATACCAAAATTAATTCCAAAGCTTCTAAAATACCATCGCATCCAGTCCAGTGCACAGTAAAATACCTTGGTATACCCCTCACATTTAAATATACAAAAAAGTTCATATACAGTATATTCAGCTTTTTCAGATCAACACCTCTGAAAATGTGAGAAGGCTGTGAAATTTCTACAAGTCAATTTTTTCAGTACCCTGAACGGAGATTACAATCGACTAATCATTTTATTGACGTGACAAAAGCCTGGCCTACCATGATTTTTAAAACGGTCGTTTCTCCGGAAGGAGGTATTAGGCATTGCATTATCAAAAAGAAAATATTGCCAGTCTGCTCAATACCCATAATATACCAAATTTTATCTACAAATGTCTATTGAGTGTTTCTTATGGAATGCCAGTTTTCGAAAAATCAGACTAAAAATTATAATAAGCAGGTCAAAGATTGCCATGAAAGTGAAACTAAGTACCAATACGACAAAAAAAACAACACAAGTTGAACACTTTTAATTGCGGCCCCAGTAACAATAATTAACGTACAAAAAATTTAATGAATTATGAATATTAAGCTGTTAAACAAAGAAATACAAAACGTTAATCTAAATGAAATTTTAGTTTTCTCTACCACATCTTCCAGTCGAACACATTTTTCCAATCGTCTTCATAAATTTAAAAATATTTTACATAACTTACATTATCTAACAAATTAGTATTCATATTCATTACATATTTCTTGTACTTAATGTTTATTAATTTTCATAATTATTATTTTTACTATGGCCGTAACTAAAAGCGTATTTTTTTTCTTTACCCGATTGGTATTTGTTTTCACTTTCATGACAACCTTAGACCTGCATATTATAATTTTCAGTTCTGATTTTTCGAAGTCGAATAGATTATATTTGGTATATGGGTATTTTGATGGGTGTTCAATAGCCTGATATTATTTTTTTCTTTTATAGTGTTTATTATTTTTCATATTTATTATTTTTACTATTGCCGTAAATAAAAGCTTATTTTTTTTCTTTACCCGATTGGTATTTGTTTTCACTTTCATGACAACCTTAGACCTGCATATTATAATTTTCAGTTCTGATTTTTCGAAGTCGAATAGATTATATTTGGTATATGGGTATTTTGATGGGTGTTCAATAGCCTGATATTATTTTTTTCTTTTATAAAAAAATTACACTTTCTGGAACAATGACCTTTTAAAAAATCGTAATAGGCCACGCGTTTGTCACATCAATAAAATGGTTAGAAATATAATCCCCTTCAGGATATTGATTGCAAGAAAATTAGCTCACGGAAATTCCACAGTCTTCTCACATTTCCAGAGATGAAACGGGACACACCGTATTCTTTAAACTTCCAACACCCTATATAAAGCACCAAAATATAAAAAATATATGACAAACTGGTAATATTTAAAACTAAATATGTAATGGACATCCAGAAATAATTATCGATAAAGGTTGCCAATAAAGCATGGTCACTTACTTGTAACCAAAGTAAACAAACGCTTTCCTAAACTCGTTGATGGCAGTCGAAATAATTATCGACGCCGTGGGCACGGCGATAATGGAAGAATCCGTCCTGTGCGTGGAGGTCCTCGTCATGTCTCTCAGGATAACACAGAACCGCACTAGAAACACATACGCTCTACTATTACTACTACTATCCTATCAGGAGCTTGCAACAAAATAGTAGAAATTAACGTAGAAGCAATCCAAACCGCTTTGGAGCTTACGCTCGACTGACGAGTCCTGCAGTTCTTTCTTACGCCTTTTGAGACGCGGAGACGGAGGTGGGGGCCCTAGAAGGCGATGTCGTGATTGACGATTTCGTCGACAATTAATGCGGTGGACAGGAAGGAAGCATCGGAAATTTCTCCGCGTAACAATTGAATCATCCGAAGGACGCTTATTTAACAGTTGATGGGAAACTCGATTGGAAAGGACGCTTGATCGGGAATGGAATGCGAAACGCGTGAGGCCTCCGCAGGAAACATCTTTCTAATTATTCCGGGAAAAATGCTCTTATAGAAACACTTGCGATGTATTAAGATTAAGTGTATCAGTATTGGGACCCACACCGTTTCCATGAATAAGTAAATTAGCTCCTGTAACAGAGAAAACATGTCAGTGTTGAAAAATGGCCTCCTGGAATTCAATGTTGCCTCTTTGTGACAAAATCTACGCGTGAAGTTCAGCAGGCTTTGAAAATTTAGAGAAATCTGATTTGAAAAAAAAATGCTCATAGTGTTTCCCTGAATAGGTAAATAAGCTCCTGTAAAAGACGAAACATGTCAGTGTTGAAAAATGGCCTCCTGGGATACATCTCCCCTACGTCCTTCGCCTTGTACTTTAAAAAGAGTGACATATTTTCGACCATTGGAGTCAACATTTAGTCGTTATTTGTTTCCTATTCAATGCCAGCCAGACATATAATTTTGTTTGTGGTGCCACTTAACCTTCAGGACCCCTGTGTTTACCAAATAACTTTTAGATAACTTTGCTATTCAGGTGCAACACTTAAAACGCCAGTTTTCCTTGCGATCGTGACGTCATAAAAAACAAAAATTGTCGCCCCGGAAAACCTTAAAGCAGCTAAACGAAACTTCAAGTTAATTTGTATATGGTGAACCACAGAACCAGGTATGGTTAGTCTGCACATAAAATAGACAATGGAAAAATGTAGAGAAAAATAAACTACTAGATATTGAAAATAAAATAAAATAATAAAACAGTATAAATAATATGTGTTTCAATCGATTAAAACATTTTATTTCATTTTAACTACTGCAAATAGTATGTATATTTATAATGTAACGAAACAGGGATTTTATTTTAAAATAAAAATTATATTTTCTACGACGCGACGTTGTGTAATAATTATGTTTATTTAAACAAGTTTGTATTTCAGAAAAATTATAAAAAAATATATTAACATTTAATTAGTAGCAGTTGGTTTATTCATAGTACGACTTATTTTCTGCAATAACTCGATTTTAACTAAAAATGGACATTATCATTTCTACTTATACCTATCAATTTGTTTATGAGGATATATATTTCATCCATTTCTATGAAGAAATAATGAAGATGTATCGATTCTTCTTAAAAGGTTGACATATTTACATTACTTATTACAAAAAATGTGTGTAAGAAGCAGAAATTATTATAAGTCATGCGTGCCGTTTCTCGGAATGCCTTCATTTGATACGTAATGAAAAAATGCATATAATTCCATAGCATTTACAAAGGCATTGATGTTAGGAAATGTGAATCATGTGTCCCAGTTACGGTTCCCACAATATATCTGTAATAGCGTAATATTATTACAGGATGGTACAAATATTTTAAAAAGGGATACAGAAAGATAAGGATTAACGGAATCGCTCTTCAAGAAAATTATTTATAAAAAAATAAATCAAAACTATATTAAACCCCTATTTATCGACGACTGCGGCCGTCTGTCAGCTGCGAGGTTGTATTTCGCATAAGTCAAAGCTGACAGGGCATCGCGTTGTCACGTGTATCTATGCCATCTGTGGGCCACTAGCGTAAGATGTACTTCACGCTGTTAAATTGTTTAACTTCTTGTATTGTTGGGGAATAAAATAATGTTAATAGTAACAATATTAACGATAATCGATGGTGTTTGCATAAAGTAATTAGTAATATTTTAAACTGTAACTTCCCGAGGTTGTAAAAACATTTTGTTTGACCAGTGTTCTTTGACAAAAAGAAGTTTGACCTTTGAGTTTATGATTTTGTGTTATCCTTCCGTTTTTAGTGGTTATATTTGCAGTTTTAAACGTTTTATAGTAATTATATAATAGTTGTTTATGATGAGTGTTAAAAGTGCATTTTTAAGGCACGAATGTAAAAGCTTCTTTTTCTACAAACAGCATTAAAAAGAATTAACCCGGGTAGAAATAAGTGACCTTTTCAATAGCACCGTAGGCACTATATTAAATTTTTGAAGTGGGCATTTGCCAATGATATATAGTAACCATGGTGGCAACCATTGTTGTATTCATCACTTACGAGCTTTGGATTAGTCACTTTTAAACATTGTGTCTTTTTGTCCATAAAAAGTATAAAGAAAATATGGAAAATAAAGAAATCGATGAAGCGACCAACCGAGCGCTACTTTGGACTTATTATCTAGAAAATTCCGGATTCAATATGAAATTGCAATAAGTTTGTGAAGCGGTGTGAAGAAAAAGCGTTCCTGGAAAATATACTGAAAATGTATTCTTGGCCTATTTCGAGGAGAAATCGAAGGTTTGGAAATCTTCATCTCTGTGGACTAATTATTCTATGATTAAAGCTATGTTACGAATAAATAGCGACGTAGATCAGCAAGCATTTTAAGTTCTTTGTGTTTCTGAAGTGTCAAGGAAAAGGTTATCAAAAAAATCTTATGATGAAAGTAGCTACTATTTTGGGAATATTTGGTGCCTGTCGTAGAGGAGCTTTGCCAGTTGACTCTCGACAACTTGGAAATTGCGGGCACTTCCAGTTCAATATTAAGATAATAGATACCAAAACCAAGGTTCCACGAAATTTCACAATCGCTGAAAAATTTTATTTGGATTTTTACCGGAGATACATGGCTCTTCGTCTAGCAAATGTGGAACATCGGAGGCTTTTCCTAAAGTATGTGAAAGGCAAGTGTACGAAAAACCCTGTGGGAATAAATACGTTTGGAAAATTTCCTGCTGTTATTACTAAATTTCTGCAACTTCCAAATTCTAACCTCTATACTGGACATTTATTTCGGCGTTCGTCGGCAAGCTTACTAGCGAATAGTGGAGCAAATTTAACGACAATTAAGCGGCATGGGGAATGGAAAACTTCAACAGTCGCTGAGAGATACATCGAAGATTCGTTGGAAAGTATAAATTCGATTGCCCGAAAACTGCTTTCAGTGCCATCAATATCAGCGGATTCTGCTCAACCGTCAACTAGGAATGCGGTCGTTTCAGTTGATAGTGGTACAATTGTGGAAGGATTTAATTTTTCAAATTGTGTGAATTGTAATAATGTTAATAAAGAAAATGCAAATTAAACGTATTGCAAATTTAGTGTCACAATTTGACATTTACTTTAAGGAACTAGTGCTTTAACGTGATAATTTTAAGGCATTGGTGTCTTAAAGCAATATTTTTAATTCTACAACGTAGTGTTAAAAATTTCATTTTTAACATGTTTTTAGAAAAAATAATTTATGTCGGGTACAGAAGTGTCCCTATAGTATAGTTCGCCCTATGCTATGTGCGGTTAGTTTTTCTAGAGTCGAGGGTAAATCCAGCGAAACTACGTTTATAGTACAAGATTTAATAATTAACGACTGCCGCGGATGCATTCCGAGTTTTCTATTAGTAGGTATTCCTTTCATTAAATTTCGACTTTCTGAAAATAAATGGACATTTTATTTAACTCTACGCAGACTCTGTAATCTGTTGTTAGTGGATAATTCTGATGATATCAACTGGTATCTATCAGACAGGTCTTATTATTAATTAAAATATTTATTTTCATCGCTTGTACATTTGACGACGCTGTAAAAAACGATTGCATGGTAATTGAGTTATATCGGACGATAGTTATCATAGACGCCGATTTTCCGAGGAAAAAGAGGGTTTTGTTTCATTTTTTAAACATCGAGCTAGAATTCCGTAGTAAAAATTCCGTTCTGTTTAAAACATAGGTTCATAAAAATTGAGTGAGGATATTATAAAAACAATTTTTCATCATCTAAGATATTAAAGAGACATAACTATTTCAGTATTTTTACTAGCAGTAACTTATCCAAGTTATTCCATTAAAAACAACAATCAGTGGTGTGCTAATTTTTCCGAAGAAAGTTATCTACGTTCATGGTTGGAATAAAAATCGTACTTGTAATATGTGAGTGTTTTTTTTTTTAAATTTATTAGAGTGTGCTACGTTTTAAGTAATTTTAACAACTCAGAGAAAAAATTGCATTTTTTCAAGTTTTAACACCCAGTATCTTGAAAACAAAGTCGTTGCGGACTCATGATTAAACTGGGAAATTTCATGATTTCCTGACATTTCCCAGTTTTCTAGGTACTTGTAGCAATTTTGTATTAATAGCATTGATTAAGATGCCATAACATTTAAGTGATATGAATTTAGAAAACAGTAAGTTTTGAAATGTAAATTACAATGTAAAGTATGATTCATTTTGCCTCTGTAGCCTTATACAAGAATATACAAGGTGTCCGGAAGATAAATGCTCATACTAAGGAGGCTTGTACATCTGACCAAAAGCAACAACAAAATTCTTATGAAAAAAAAATGTCTAAAATGAATAGTTTCTCTACAAATACATTTCCAAACTAAACACAGAACTATATACAATAAAATGCAAAATTGGTTACGACAAACTAAGGTTTAACTAAAGTTAAATATGTTTCGTTTGGTACAATTTATCATACCTGTAGTTATAATAACAATACATAATTTCATTTAATTTTTAGTACATTTATCTATTCATTTGTAAATAACTTGTAATTTTGACATTGTTGCCCATCCTATACCAATTTCAAGTAACTTGTGATACATTTTTGGAATCAGCTCAGAAAGGAAAATCCGGAAATGGAGTGTTACATTAAAAAAAAACAGTGATGACGTCATTACTCGAAGATAGGTCACCCTGTATATTAAATTATATATATCACCAATACATTCCAATATGAAAATTAAGAGGGGTAGTTCTACTTATAGGTCTACTTACTGAAAACGAGTTTTCGAGATAATGCCTGAAATAGCTTTGTAATTCGAAAATGATGCATATTTTGATGAAATATGATTTCAACGTACACTGAAGAATTTCTTGGTGACTTTTGCCTGTTAGTTACTGAAGACCATGAATGTTTCTTAAATTGCATGTGAAAATTTTAAAGCAAATATTAATAAAATGTGAGTTGTAATAAATTTTACAAATGGATTATCTAATTATATGGTAATTTTTTATATAATCGAATTACGTTTTTCCTAGAACTATTTTTATGATCCAATACGGAAGTCTCAGAAAGAAATAAATTGCCGTAACATAACAATAACAAACCAGTTACTAAAAAAAGTAAATTACTTATTAAACGATTGTGAAAGACCTGAAAAACTCGACACCATGTGATGCTTCAATTCCGCTGCAGATCGTTCTATTAATATGATTCATAAATATCGATTCGATTGCGAAAATTTCTAATTTTCTTGTTCAACTTAGTAACTATTTTTTTATTTTTGACATTTAATATAATTTTTAGCAATTTGTTGTAAATTTGCTGAATAATTCTCAAAGCAAGCGCAATAATTAAATTTACAAGTGACTGGTTATGGATATATCATGCGCAGCAAGAACTAGAAGTGGTTCGTTCATTGGTTGTCAAAACTAATGAATATTTTTCACAAATATAAAAAAATTACACTATTTTGGTCTGATACAAAAAGGATGAACATACACAATTGTACTATTAAAAATATTATTTGGAAATGATTCATCGTAACATTAGAATGGCATTATTTCATTTTAAGTTGATTATGTCCTGTAGGTTGAGCCGATACCTCAGGTAAAAATTTGAAACTACTTTAATCACCTAATCAATTTATTAGAACCAGTAATATTTGAATATATTACCTATGTAATACCTTTAGTATATCTATATGTATAACACTGTAAACACACAAATGTTACACCAACAACAGCATTAACGATGGCGCTATTTGTAAACAGCGACGTTGAGGCACTTGAATTTGCTTCTGTATATCGTAATAACGGTAATATATTATGCAATAATGTGTATAGGCAATCTTCAATACATTCATATTTGGAACACCTCCAACCTGTTTGCTTCACTAGTTTGCAAAGTGGAAAAAATCGGAATAGAAAACAATGAGTAGGCATAATTTTTCCTTTCCATACTCCAATGTGTAGATATGTAATCCAGCAATTTATAAACAGTTAATAAAAAATTAAGCAAACACTGTTACTGTATACCGGGTGGGAAAGCAATAATATTTCAAAAACGGCGCATTCTATGAAAAAATACGTCGAATAGAAGTTAGTCAGTGTCGGGAGTCAAATAAAATGGTGTTGCACTTTTATACGAAAAATTTTTTTGTAACTTCAAAACAATAACGATCAAGTAGGTTGATGTTAGAAAATGACAATACAATTACAGTGCCTTCATAAATGATTACAAGCCACGTGATCAGGGTCGAGATTCTCAAATCAATCGCAAAGCAATAATTCATATGCGAATATGCTTTTCTACACTACGGCAATTGAGAGAGACAAGAAATCTATTTGCATACGAGTTGTTCTTCGAGAATCACAGTCCTGGTCACGTGGCTTGTAATCATTTATGAAGACACTGTAGTTATCAGTGTGTGATCCTCATTAATCACAGTGTTTCACTATTTACCTACCAAAATGGAATATTTAACAGTTGAGATAAAAATTGAAGATGTCGAAGAAATATTGTTAATTTTGAATGGGAACCTATTTTTTTCCCTAAATTTAATAAGGAGTAAAAAACTAGTAACATACATTGTTTTGTAAGTTACAAACAATAACTATACTCGCGTCAATAATTCAGACGTCTTACGTAACGGCTGACGTTACACATTTGTTTTTATTGTCAACGTAATTTTCGATATGTAGTCGCGTTAAAAACAATCATTTTTGGCAATTTAGTGCAATATATAATACAAACTTTTAGTGTAGTATATAGTTTTATTCCTACCAGTTGCAGTTTCTTAAATATTATGATGAAAATATAATGAATTATTAGCCTTGTTCGCGGTAGCGATTCCGAACTAGTTCAGGATTAATTTACGGATGAGAGCAAGCGCAGTTTGCATTTCTGACGATCAAATTCAAACTGCGCCTGAGCACATCCGTAAATGAATCCTGAACTAGTTCGGAATCGCTACCGCGAACAGGGCTATTCATTTGTTCGTATGACGTAAGTCGTCTGAATTCTTGTCGCGAGTATACTAAGTAGGTTGAAACATGAAAGAATGGATTAGAAATACTTGCAGAGATCTTGACAGGGAAAATCTTTTACGGAGTCATGAATCTTTTGTGAGACGAGTTGACAAGTGTATTGAAGTTGATGATCATTATTTTGAACATTTATTGGGAACTTATTTTCTTTGTCTAAAACCTGGCGCATATTTGCTCAAATATACAGGGTGTTAAAAAAGAGTGTAAAATATTTAAGGAGGCAATAGTATGAACCAAAATAAGCAGAAAAGTCTCAATAAACATGGGTCCGCAAAGTAACGGTTGCGGAGATATGGAATGTTTTATGTTTTTAGCCTTTTTTTTATTTTGCAAAAACGTTGTGTATTTTCTTATAGTTGGTTGATGTTTAGTGAAATAAACAGTACGTATTTGACAGTGTTGTTCTCAGTGCACAAGTTTTCTTTCGCTATGGCTGGTTACTCTAACGCAGAATTAACAGACATGCATTTCATGTATGGTCGTGCTAATGGCAACGCCACCGAAGCGCGACGTCTTTATGTTGACGCTTATCCAAATCGCCAGATTCCTTCACAACGCATGTTTGGAAGAATTCACCAAAGATTGCGTGATACCGGTTCCTTGAGAAAACAGTGCCATTTATCCGGAAGACCAAGGTCGGTATCCACTCCTAGAGCAGAAGAAGAAATTCTAGCACTAGTAGAGTAGAATCCAGGTACGAGTGTGCGGAGAATATCAGCCGAGGTAGGAATTAGATCATCAAACACGTTTGGTTTTTTGCCGCTGGTTTCTACGTCATGATGCTGAAGACCCTCGTTTTCTTGCAAACCTTCTTTTAACTGATGAGGCCGGGTTCACAAGAAATGGAGTGTTTAATTTTCACAATACGCATATTTGGGCCGACGAAAATCCTCATGCTCTAATAGAATCTGGACATCAGGCACGTTTTTCGTTAAACATTTGGATGGGTATTGTAGGTGACAGGTTTCTAGGTCCTGTTGTTTCACCAAACCGATTAACAGGCGCTGCTTACCTCAACTTTCTGCAGAACACACTGTATGAGTTTTTGGAAGACATTCCTTTGAATCAGAGGCAACAAATGTGGTTCCAGCATGATGGTGCTCCAGCTCATTTTTCCATGGCCGTTAGAGAGCATTTACACCAAACTTTTCCACATAGATGGGTAGGAAGAGCCGGACTTGTTTTATGGCCTCCAAGATCGCCTGATCTGAACCCTCTAGATTTCTTTGTTTGGAGATATTTGAAGACATTAGTGTATGATACTCCTGTATATTTACAGGCTTGGAAGAGCTGCAGCTACGGATTAATCAAAAGTGTCAAGAAATCCAAACCAAGAAGGGTGTTTTCGAAAGAGTTCGAATATCGTTGAGACGAAGATGTCGTGCCTGCTTGGAAATGGACGGAGGGCACTTTAAACATCTTCTGTAAATTTGTTTTTTGTTTGTTAAAAGCTTCCTTTGTCGGTTTATTCCTAATAAAATAAAATGTTTGAAAAACGAATAGTGGTCCATATCTCCGCAACCGTTGTTTTGCGGACCCATGTTTATTAAGACTTTTCTGCTTATTTTGGTTCATACTATTGCCTCCTGAAATATTTTACACACTTTTTTTAACACCCTGTATTGGGGTTACTAGTTTTATTATTCCTTATTACCTAAGTTTAGGGGAAAAAAGGATAGCTTCCCATTTGAAAAAAATGTTAATGACCTTGATCTTGAAAACATAGTTAAGGTCAAAAAGCTGCAACGCCATTTTATTTACCCCCCCGACAGTGACAAATTTCTATTTGACACATTTTTCATATAACGCGCCGTTTTCGAGATATATAGCTTTCTCAAGTTAAATGGGTTACCCGGTGTATTAAATTACGATTCAACATTTTATATAAAATAATCATCGGGAAAATATGAACGTATTTCATTTTCCCTACATATCCATGCAATTTTAATTGCCTTCCGTGAAAGTAATTTTGCAATGCTAATCCGCACACTCTCAGAGCTTAGTGGAATTGCCTCGTGGACGCCTCCTCAAAGGCGCAGGAGCAATTATTAATGACCATATGCATCGAAGGCAGTCATAAAGTGAACTAGAATACCTCTATTTGATTCGATAGCGATCGCTTTATATGGATTTCCATTTAAAGCACGTTCTCGATACATCACTGAACACGAATGACGTCATATAAGATTGCATCTAGCAATTATTAGATGACTTTACGTTACTGTTATTTATAATGCTAACAAGACACGGTAAAAAAAATGTTTTATTTATCCTTAGACCAGGTTGTAATTATACTCACATACTTATAATTGCTATACGTATAGGTTAAAAAAAAAATAAGATCGTATCATGTTACCTAAATACATAAAAAAGTAGAACATTACTGCTACATTTGTTAGCTAGTTACTTTATTGAAAATGTATCTTATAAATGTTTAGAGGCAAAAATTTTTAGGAGACTTCAACGGGCAGGCAAGGACGAAAAACTTGAGATCACGGAATAAATTTATTTGCGTAACTTTATGTTTCAGTACATATACAATTACGCATTTAAAAAATCTTTGGTAAACATATCTAATGGAACTACTAACAACTGTTTTATCAAATGATGTTTAACCCTGATTTTATTAAATCCTTTAGTGAGTCTCATAGCTTAGCGCCTAAACAAATATAATTTTTAGTTGTAGTTATAAAATTACTAATTAAAATTACCTACATAATATATTTTATAATTCCAACCTAAAAATTACAACAAATAAATCAATATAAATTATGTGTTACGGAAATTTACGATTGAATTTAACATAATATTATAGTTGTAAAACCAGATAACATAATATGGAATTTATCCATTGTAATTTCTGTACCTAATAGGTACTACAGTGTATTTATTTCATTAACAAAATTATTATGTAATTTTACGTAACTTTACGCTGGTCGCTTTTATCAGCGTAGCAAGTAATCAATTCAGTAGAAGTGGCCCTAGACTCAATAAACTTTGATTTTAAAAATAATTTTATATGCTGGATGTCCTTTAAATAAAGTATACAGGGTCATTAATAATGGGACAGAGCTTAAGGGCATGTTGCTGACCTCAAGATAGAGCGATTAAACCAAATATGCCTTATCCGAATGTTGCTCCTTTTAGATCTTCAGGGTGTCAAAATAAGCGAAATTTCGTGAAATTTGCTTCAAGCGATCGAAAGATAAGAAAAAAAATGTGATTTATTTCTTCAATTTTGACACCCTATATCTTTGTTATTATTGATTTTGGTGGATTTTTGTAGGATAAGCTAAACTAAATCGACTTATTTTGATCACATTATTATGTTGTTACAATATGGCGCATTACTTACGCAATTACAAAAGAATGTTGACTTGGGTCAATGTGAGAGATTGATACCGGTTGGCATTTCACTACCCCCCTAATTAATGAGGTTTTCCAGGTTTCCCTCATTCCTGCACTGAATGGTGGTTAGGGCCTACCAACGTAAGTCGTTCCTGGGCGCAAATGCGGCCTGCTTAATAATAATATGCCGCCCCCTCTCCCGCACAAGTCCTCGACTTCTGGGCTAATCCTCGTAATTAGAGTGAGGGGTAGAGATATTATTATTATTATATTATTTTCAATCTACAGGGTATCAAAGTTGAAAAAATAAATCAAATTTTCTTTATTATTTTTCGACGATTTTGGTGTATCTGTTAGAGGGCGCCACCAACGATGGTTAGGACCCCTTTAAATCGCTACGACTTTTTTGTGCTACACTGTATCTCATTTTGGACTGGAATAATTTCCTTCCCTAGCTTATCTAATTAAAAAGGTACTGGCGTTCCCTGTTCTTTTTTCAAAATCAACAACCTTTTTCGTTTTTGTCCTCGTTACTACGCAACGCCCACGGTATATCGATGAGAGTTTTTAATGCACTTCAAACAAATTCACTACTTACATACTAGATTCAACAATTTTTTATTTGTATTTTATATTTTGACATATATCTATTTATTATGAAATTTTACTAATTAAATGCTCATCATCTTTTCTACATTGTCAGTTTCATCCCTTAAAAATTATTCTCATGTACATTGATTTTATTTTATTTTTAGTAGATATTCTAATATGCTAAACATTTTTTTTTAATTCTTCTCTTGTATGCAATGACTGAACCTTTTATTATGTATATTTTCTCTTATTAAAATGTTGTGTTCATTACAATATATACTATAAAAAGAACACATATACTAAGTAATTCTCTGAGAGATATTTTAAAATTAACAGTTTCGACTTATGCTACTTTTCTGCAGCGAATATTTATAAGTACTTAGAACGACAATAAACTTAACAAGTAGGTAATTATACCTATACTTAGACACATACACATAGGTATATTTTTAACGACTACTAGTTCCCATCTAAATTCTGTGTGAAATAATAGATGCGAAAAACACGCGACGAATATAATTACTTGCTTATAATTATACTCAAATTATACGGGTATTTTCAATAAAACAAGTGGCAATAACGAATTTGTTTCGACAAATAAGTTCTTTTGTTTTATATTTATTTTCCAAGTTATAAATATCCATAGTTATTTAACAAGCAGGAACAAATAGAGTTTAAATATACCTGCGAGATATAAAAACATAGTGTCGGCAATCTCATCTATTGTGGTTGACATTGCGCGTTCGAAATGTTCAAAAGTGAAAATAAGTTTTGAAAAGTTATTAGATAATTTAATTGAGCCAGCTATGTCTTTTTTGCTAATAAATTTAACTTTTTTATTTTTGATAATTATTGAAATCAATTTTGCCTATGAAATTGTTCCTTATCCTTAGCATATCTAAATATTTGGTATCAAAGAGGATACATATAACTTAATATCAATTGTATCAATTTTATCTGTATCTATCAATATTAGCTAAAATACCTTTATCCACGGCCACTACATTTAGAAGATTTAAACGTCTGTATTCCGTGGAATAAAGGCCTTTTAACGCACTAGTGGATTACAATTCATAATATCAGGTTTCGATTTTATAGCATTTTATTTAGAATTACGAGTATTATTATTATTTATCTCAAGAACGATCTTCTCGTTTTGACCGGGATTATTTGAATTCACTCGATAAGGAGCTTCTAAAGGACAGGAGGGGCCCACAACTGCGGCAGATAAAACCTGGATTTTTTTCATAAATTGCCATCTTGCTGTACTGTGAATCTTCAATATATATCTCCGCAACCGCAGTCGATTTGCAACCCCCTCACGCGTCACAGTCGTAATACCACCCTCAGCATTGGCCAGTAATGTTGCCGAAGAACGCCTCATTCCATCTCCCGCAAAACTTTCTGGATCAGGGAGCCCAACAAATGCAGCCAATTTTCCACGCTTTCGAAATTGTGGTTGATGCCTACATGTTGTGAAGTACATTTTCCAGTCATATATCGCAAAAAAAATCTCCCACCGGCATGTTTAGGTCGCAGCTTGATGTATTTTCGACATATTTCTACAGCTGACGGAAAAAGCTTTTTCCATGATCGTGGAACTTCTTTGCAATATTTGTTTGAGTATGCATAGGTAACTGCCTTTGTCTTGGACATGGCTGATAGCCAAAAAGGTTAATTAATTGCATCAACAAGCACCTGCGACTTCTATGATCGTTGCAAACTGTAAAGAGAGTTCAAAATAAAACGCTCAATGTATCTTTGCCTTCTTTGGTTTATAATTTCTTGATTCTACTTTCAAATATGAAGTAAATTTACCGTATATCGAATTATCAATACCTTTGTGCACTTGCAACATTGATTTTAGCATGGAATATTTTGTGCACATCTAAGAGGCAGCAAACAGTTTCTCCACATTGAAAAAGTAGGATAGTAGCACCTCTGTAATTGCCCCTTCTCCATGCCCCTTTATTCTCACTCATTTTTTGTGACGATTTTGCAAATTTGTTAACTCTTGTTGACAAATAAAGAAACGCATATTATAGAAACGATTCCAAGACTTTCTAGTGTTCAGCTGACAATCAATATTCTTGATTAAAATAAATTTGTCAAATATACCGTTTTTCAAAACCATAATCTTTCACCTGCTCTCACACGGCTTTCACTCTTCAAATGACCAGTTTTGACTGTGGATAAAACGTTGAATTACATTCGGGAAATTAACCGACCTTTAATCCTTTCGAAACAATATAACTCTCGGCTGCGCTCGAGTGTCAATTTTTTCTCGTGGATTAAGAGCTTGTTAATTCTTTTATATAATTAATATAACTATTACAATACAGCAAAAAATACTTAGGTACTTTTTTAGTATACGAGGAAAAAACGTCAATGCAATTATGACAATTTATAATAATTGACGTTCATGAAAATTCATCCAGATTCTAAACCATAATGGACAAATACGTCAATAGAACACCTTCTGAATTCTTAAATTACTGAAATGAAATCGTTTTTACATCAATAAACCACTATTAAAAGTTGTAAACATTCCTTGACTTAGATATTTTTGCACGTACATTGATTTTTATAACTTGTTAAAATAATAATAATAAAATAAACGAATGTCACTGACGACAATAGACGTACGTGAGGGCACTAGATTTATTAGAAATTAGCATACTTCGATAGGCATTGCAGACGACTTGATTGCTAAGTAAAAAGAATCCGGTACGGGAAAACCTTACGGGCATTATTTAGAGTAGATTTTGTGACAACTGCAAATAAATTTGATTGAAATGAATATTTTCTATCCTTTAGGTATGTGTCATAATAAAACAAACGAAAATTATTTTCAAGTAACTAAGTAGGTGTTCATGAAAGTTCACAACTGATTGTTTTTAGTTGCCTAATATGATTAGGAGACTATTGTATTTTATAGAAAATGATGAAACTAAATTAGTATTAATATTTTATTAAATTTCAGTTAGACATATCGAACGATAGTATATTATTCAAAGAGCATATAATGATGGCTCTATACAAGGGTAATGTTACGGCAGTCGTAAGCGAGTGTTGTAAATCACCCGAGTGAATTACAGCCATTATGCAAGTAGAATACTGTACTTTGTTGACGACTATTAACAATATTTAGCAAATTTCTTACTGAAAACTATCAACCCCTTACATAATGTATATGTTACGGCTAAAGTGTAAATTTGGTTAGTTTGTAAACTAGCTAGTTAGCATACAAACTAACTGAACCGTTGGTTATTTTGATAGAAAAATATTGTACATGTGGTACAACCTAATTTTGGCATATGATAAGTTGTAACAGAATTATGACAGCTAACAGGTCTTGAATATATGACAACATCGCTCACATACTATGTTAGAATTGTATAATAATTACAAATAGGTACATCTAAACATAGGTAATTACTGTGAATAGTTTTCTTAGATGTTATGCAGCTGGTTATGGTGACTATAAATTGTTTCATTTTTGTTTATGTACACTCAGAAACATAAAAGAAAAACTAGAGAAAAATGAAACGCATCAGTTATACGCACCACTATGACTAATATTACTTTTAGGTTATCAGCAGCAGCCTGACACTGCAGCGTTGTCGAATGTTACAGTTTTAACGAGTTTCTCAGAAACTTCAATTGTTTACTTCATTAATACTGATCCAAAATTCAAATTATGAACAACGTTAAAGACGCTTTTATTTAACCTAAATTGTACCTTAGTTCGCAATTTCATAACATAATTTTGCATATTATTGCAGTTGTATTTGAGTTTTTTTAATTAATTTTGGTCAGATATATTCTTAAAATTACGGCACTCATATTCCGGCCACCCTGTATATTGTAATATAGTCGCGGACAAACAATGTTATTATTTTATAACGTCCAATAATATGAAAATATCTTTAAAAAACTTACATATTGAAACGCAGAACATATTTCCTGGACAAAACCATGTAAGAGTAGAACATACCAATTCCGATTCAACTCAGATGGATTCGAAAAAACAAATGAGGCAATGTAACACAGAACAATGTTCCATTTCGTATTGTTATACATGCCCGCAAATTGCAGGAACAGTTCCTCCTTAGTTACTTTAATGACAACTTTTAGAGATAATTGGCAATTGGCAACTATTTTGCTGATGGCGACGGTAACAAACACATTAATGTTTAAATTGGCTTTTCGAAGTGACGTTTTTTGTGGCCAAGTTCGTAATAACCAAAGCAATAATTATGTGTTTAAGTAGGTAAGGTAAAATTAACTATTTTGAAATACTCCTTAACAACTTTTCACTTATAAAAATCATCATGTTTTCATTTCCAAATCATCGGATTTTTTTCAAACGTTGAATAGAAAATCTGTTAGAACGATAGTAGGCAATCGATAAAAATAGAAAAGAATACTGACTACATGTATATACAGTGTGGAAGAAAAGTATGGAATCAATTCATTATTTCTAAAACAACGAAGTTTCATGAAATTTCCTCGGACCCGTCGATTTGGCTTTTTAAAAAGACTCTTTTTCTATACCAACGCATTTCCGACGTTCATTTGTTTTCGCGTGATGACGTCATCGGGTATTTTTTTAAACAGAACCCTTATATTTTTTCATCGGATTCTTGTAGAGCTTAACTTGCTGAATTCAAAAATATATAATTTCAATACTTTATTCCTTCAACTTTCCAAGAAAATAACCGATCCAATAAAATCGGCTTGAAAAAAATGTGAATATTCCCATTTGTGTCTGTGATGGGCTGGTTGAGAGTAAAATGGATATAGTGAATTCATCGGCAGTATCACAAAATAAGAACTTCATTTTTAAAACAATTTAACAGTAAGTAACTAATTAATTAATTAATTAATTAAATTCTGGTTGTCTCAATCGTATTTGACCCCCCTAATTTATTATTTTGTTTTATTAGATTGCATGTTAGAATATTACATCTTTTGATAGCAAAAACAACAAATTAAATCAAGTCACCTCAGAAACTGTTTCTGGCAGCTAAACAAAATCTAATCAGAATTGACATCTGTCAACTGCAGCGTTTATTGGATCGGTTATTATTTTTTTTCTCGGAATGTTGAAGGAATACAGTGTTGAAATTATATATTTTTCAATTCAGCAAGTTAAGTTCTACAAGAATCCGATGAAAAAATATTTAAAAAAATATTCGATGACGTCATCACGCGAAAACAAATGAACGTCGGAAATGCGTTGGTATAGAAAAGAGAGAAGAAAGAGTCTTTTTAAAAAGCCAAATCGACGGGTCCGAGGAAATTTCATGAAACTTCGTTGTTTTAGAAATAATGAATTGATTCCATACTTTTCTTCCACACTGTATATTCTCTTCTAGTTGAAAAATCCATCCGTTTCGACATTTAATTTTTTTAGATACACTGGTGCATCTCATTTATTTTATGATCTAAGCAAAGTATGTACTTTGAAAACATTTTATGTACAAGTAAAATATATTATAAATAATTTCGGAACTAATATTTATTTGTTTTGACAAAAAAAATTCGTTTTGCGCATAACTATGGCTTACTCTGCTCACTACTTTTAACGTAAAACGTTGATTTACTGAAATTATGTAAGAATATTTTTTTTTTTAGTGAAAAAATGGTTTAATCTAAAAAATTAATTGATTGAAACATAGATTTTTAAAAAAAGGTTCACTATAGTGAGGATTCCATGACATTGGCTTTTTCTATTTTGCAGCCTCTACACTGGATAATAGCTATTAATAGGGACATTCACCACCAAATTTAAAACCCTTTCATCTGTTTGAGACATATGAGAAAAAACAATTTTTTTCCAAAATTTAAATACTTTGTATCTTTGTAAGGAGGCATGTTAGAACAAAAAATTATTTGAATAAAAACGTTTTGACAAAAATAATCTCTGGTTAATTTTTTTACACCTACTTTTGACTCACACTGTATACTATTTATATTATTATTGATTTATTTATACATTTTGTTTTTGTAAAATGTGTCAAATTTCCAAAAATCTTACTGGACTAGCAAAATTTAAAGACAATAACTTTGAGGTAACTGCCCGTTAATATTTCAACATATGAGTGGACGGACCTTCCTTTGCCCTTTACCCTTAGAATGAATATCCGACACTTTGCTCAAGAAAGTTTTAAGAATTTTATATACATATGCATACCTGTGCGTAAAAGGAAAATCTATGTCGACAGTTGTTGGTAACCTCAGAAAAGATGCATCACACTTGCCTCGCTTAGGGGTGTGAGCTTGTATTACGCATAATGAATGATTACGCATACACGCATACGTTGTTATTACAATATTTGGTTATGCAAATGAAATTTATTACGGAAATGTGGAAACAAACATGCAACTGCTCCACCTCAGTCTGATTCGCTAATATGATTACCTCCCATATACGTTAGCGCTTCTGTATTTTTTCATTTGCATTCAAACCTGTCAACGATTTTTTATCAGTTGTTTTAGATGCATCTAATGATTTCTCGTGGCATTTTTAGGTAACAAACAAGTGATTTTTATTGAAACCATACTACTATGCAAATGAAGTGGTAAATCATTATGTAGGTATAATATATTCAATCGTAAGCATTGACTTCAAATTAATTGAAGTGAGGTAGAGGACGAGTTTAAAAAAAAAACCACTATCCTCTGTGCAAAATGTATAGATAAGTATTTCAGTGTCTCATTTTGGACAAAACTGTGGCAGGTGTTAAAAGTGTTATTCACCATCTGTCATTCCTTTATGGCACGAAATTTTACCTGACATCCCACGTATTTAGTCAGTAATTCTGTTGAAATTACTAAGTCAAAGCTCTTGGGGTCGGGTGCAGACTGCAGATGCTACCTGAGAAAATTGCCCGAATTTATGATATTAACATATTAAATTGTCCACAGATATCTTTAAAGACTCCTAAAAATATTATTACCTACTGCAACGCATTATGGGACGAAGGTGAAAAATTAAAACAAAAGCTTTACAACTGATCATTGAATTCAATTTAAACTTGGGTTACTGTAAACGATTATTTAACCTCTGCTTGAAGTATAGTGACTTTAGATTTTGAGGAAGTACAAACGATTATGATAAATATCAGTCAGTGAAAATGATAAAAAATATGAATGTGCAAGGAGCTATTGCTAGAAATTTATGAGAGTGTGGGAAACAGAACAAATTCCTAAAGATTCGGAAACAGCATTAATAGTGCCTATATACAAGAAGGGAGACAAAAAACTGTGCGAGAATTATAGAGGGATAACTGTTGTGTGTAGCAATAAAAATGTTTGAAAAATTATTGGATAAAAGTTTGAGACACAGTAGAGAAGTCTCTAGATGAATCATAAAGCGGTTTTAGGAAAGGATGCACATCTTATATTTACTCGTACACTTGTACAGTAAAACAGCTAATATAGAAGTGTGAGCAGCAAGGAAAAACAATATACTTGATTTAGAGGAAGGTACCTAGAAATATACTATGGAATATATTGAATCGTGGAGTTTATAGCAAACTAATAAGACTTATAAGAAATATTTCCATAAACAATAATAATATGGTCATAAGCAACAACATAATATCCGAGGCGTTCTCAACAAAGAATGGCATCCGTCAAGGAGGAGGACTAAATCCAACATTATGGATCATGGATGAAACAATAAATGTTCAAGTCAAAGCAAGAAAATACATATAGGATACAGAAAGATGCAACGGGTAGGAATATAAGAAGGAGCATAATAACAGAGATCAAAGAAGATCTACAGGAAAATTTAGATACATGGAATAAAGTACTGAAGGATTACAGAATCAGGATAAATAAAAACAAAACAAAAGTAATGACAATAGGAAGAGAACAGCAGAAGTTAGATATAAAGATAGAGGGTGTACCAATAGAACAAGTACTCCAATGACTTTAAATATTGAGGAATAGTAATTGAGAGCAGTGGAAAACAAGATATAGAGATTAACAGTAGGATAGAGAAAACGTTGAAGTTATATCACTCAATGAATAATAGTTTTATAAAAAAAGAAGGAAATGTCAAGTGACACCAAAATTAAAGTATTCAAAGCGATATATAGACCAATACTAACGTTCGGCTGCGTATCATGGATACTAACAAAGGCACAGAAAAGTAAAATCCAAACTACAGAAATGAAGTACCTAAGAAGAGCTAGTAAGTGGGATCACAAAAATGGACAGTTAGAAACATAAAAGTAACGTCGATTACGTGGAAAATAAGACAATTAAGTTGGTGGGGACAGTTACATCGCATGAAAGATAAAAGACCAGGGAAACGGATATAGAAGGCTAAGATAGATGAGAGAAGGAAATGAGGAAAACCAAGACAAACATGGAGCAATATTAAAGGAGAAAGGAAAGACATGGAGGCAAAAACGATGGCAAAAAATAAAATATGGGCCAAATGTGTACATGGAAAATAAAAATAGAAAGAAATTTATAAATATCCTACATCATCTAATGGTAAAGGACTTCTGATTATACAGGGTGTCCGGAAAAATGTCTCGGGTGCAGATAGAACATCAAAAAAATAAGATTGAATAACTTTAAAGTACTTAATATAATTAAACAAATGTAATGTGATGGACACTAATAAGAACCTCTTAAAATAATGCCCTTGAAACATATTTAGCTTTTTTAGTTTACGAGGCGAGCTAAGCTTTACAATTTAATGACTAAATTTTTAACTTTCTGTATGATAAAGACTTTAAAATAATAAAACCTGGGTAGCTTCAACTTTAGACTAAATCGTTGAGTGAGAAATTATAGATAGAGGCGCAACCTTAATGGCGAAATACGTATTTGATCTACAAGTTTAACACCCTGTATCTTGAAAACAAAGGCCCTAATAGAAAATATCTATAGGGCAAAATGTTTTTAAAGTCGGACAAGAAATAAAGGCCTTCATGTTTGACTTTCCGTTATGTTACACCGTGTTTTACAGTAGGGGTTTTTTGGGCCCGAGATTTGTCCGTCTGTCGAGAACTGTTGTTAACGACAGTCAATTTTGAGTGTTCTGTGTGATTCAATGGTTTAACAAGCAAAGAAAACTTCCGCGAACAATAAGTTGTCAATAAATTGACAAATCTTAGAACCAAAGAGCTGCTATTACTTAATACTGTCTCGGGCCCAAAAGTGGATACGCATTTCGCTATAAGGTTGCGCCTCTTTCTATACTTTCTCACTGAACGACTAATGTAATGTTTTATTTTTAATAAAAAGGGCCATGATTTCTATTTTTTTCTCGATGACAAAATGCTGTACGAAAGTTAACCAACAGAAAATTTGCATTTTAAGATGTTTAATATGAAAAAATACAAAATTTAAAAAAGAAATCAGGTGTGTCGCAGGAATTACTTCTTCTTATCTTATTTTTTCATGTTTTATCGACAAGCACGCGAGAGATTTCCCATACCTTCACGGAAACTGAAGAAATGTCATATCTCGAAAACAGTTAAATATCGAATGCTTGGAAAAGAGCATTGTACTGCGTTTTAACTCAACAAACCTTCCTGGAGAGCCACTGAGACTCCAAGGCAACAAACAAATTTAAACAAAAACAAGCTAGTCTCAGTATGCACGGTGCACAATAATAGATTGTTCGGTTACTTATTTGCCTCGTCAGCCACATGGGAACCTGCGTTTCACTTCTACGTGCACGCCTCCTTAATATTTTGTTTACATGTAGTACACATCGACGGTGGCTTGTTTTTTTAGAAATGTAGAAGTTATTCAGACCGCATAACTCCTCAATGTCATCGGCGAGGCACGAAGCAACCTCCTGCAAGGTTTACGTTGCGGTGGACAATAGGTGAGTTCCTGGGAAATGACGCGGAAATTCGGTTTACGAATTCTGGCGGGGTAATGGCGCCGTAAAAAGACCATTACTGTTTGATGGTCCGTCTAACCCTCAAAAAACAACGTGGAAAAACATCGATCAAACGGTTAGCTAGGCGCCAAGGATTTCATTTATCAATCTATCTGGTTATAAAAAGTAAGTTAGGCATGTAGTAGTATTGAATTAGAGGAAAACTGCATTTAAATTTTGAGCTGTAAATATATATTAGGTACTCTACAAGCACGGGTATTCATTAAACAGTGGGGCTATACTTAGATCGAGATAGTAGTTGAGTGTAGCTAGAAGAAGATATTGTTATTTTAACGATGTTGTATCAAGCGGAGGGGAAAAAGTGAGAAAAATGAGAAAGATTTGGGTTCACCCTATCAATAAAACAAGAAGGTGTATGCTGAATTTTATAATTTATTTTCAGAACATGATCAAAAAAAATTTTTTTAGTATTTCCAAAGGTCACAAAAAAAATTGGAGCTCTTGGATCGTCCTTGCCACTAAAACACAAGATTTCGCAGCGCAATGTCATCTGACGAAAAAACTTGCAGTTCGTTTAAGGTAAGTAAATAGAGGATGTTGCTAAGCGAGGGTGTCCGACAGTTCAGAGACACATTCACAACTTAATCGGTACACTATTTCTAATATTGAAACCAATCCCTGACTTGTGTGGGAACAGAACTTACGTTGGAATAGCGAGGCCACCGGCACGTCCTGAAGTGACGGTCGTTGCAGGTGCCGGTCCATTAAGGCTTACGGTGAGCGCTCTATCAAACGATATATAACATCTGTTCCAACAACCGTCGAGAACTGTTCAGTACCGTGAGAAATGTTTGACCAACACTGTCTTACGTCGCATTCGCCGAGAGTACATTAACAACTAAACTGACTGACTAATTCTGGACGGTTCGGAATCGATTCTTGCTGTGTTGGAACAAACCCATAGTTTTCGCTCAGTAACTCCTTAACGGATAATGATAAAAATATGCGGTTTTTTAATAGACTACAAATATTATTTTACGTCGGCGCTGTGTTTTGAAATTTTGAAAAAGTGTAAAATAAATTTTTTAAAAATGAATTTTGCATATTTTCAAAATTTCAAAACACAGCGCCGACGTAAAATAGTATTTGTAGTCTATTAAAAAACCGCATATTTTTATCATTTTTCGTTGAGGAGTTACTGAGCGAAAACTATATCCCTTTGGATCGAGCGCTCACCGTAAGTCTTAAAGTGCTGGTCTAGTATGCGATGTTTCATTAAACAACATGAGAACCTTCATGAACAGGCTTTGCAGGTCCGTGTAGATAAAATGTGGGCGATATTTTAAGGCTAGCTTCCTTGGACGAAAATAAGGTGATTTAAGTTAACTTGTCTTAGTACAACATATCTTCCTTATAGGTCTAAGGAAGGCTCTCAAAAATGGTGCATTTAAGCGATATGTAGCAAGTATAACTTTTTTAAAACTAATAGGATGCTGTTTCAAAATAACTAATCATTTTCCAAAAATTTCCCTTCCTAAAAAAATATGAAAGAAAAATATAGTGGCACAGGTGCTCAGAACGCCCTGTACATTTAACACAAAATCAATCAGATATTCCTGTGTATCATACAAAAAAAAACTTCTTGTACAAAATTTGAATACGATTACCCAAGAAATAAATAAATTACGTAAAAAAAATAAATAAAAAACTATTTTCTAGGGTCTATAACTTCTTAAGAACTAAGTACGATCTTACTTTCGTCCAAGAAAACTAGCCCATTCTTTAGCAAACATCCTGTATATGTGTGAAAATATACCTTTAGTCAAAAATTCTCAATTTCATAACCATTCTAAAGGCTATTGTGAGTCGTAGTGTATTCCTAAAAACAATTAAAAAATATATACAGGGTATCCGGGAAAAGAGGGTGCCTACTAGTGTCCATCACATTCAATTTTTATTAAATTATATTAAGTACTTCAAACCGATTTCCAGCGACGTCCTTCAGGGATACATATCTCCGTAGGAGGGTTATGTAGGAAAAAAAAATGATAAGAACTATTCATCTGATTTTTTCATGATAATGGCTTAAATTGTTTTCGTCTTTTTTGTTTTATGACTTATCCTACACATACAGAGTGCCCAATATGCATCAAATAGTATTTATAAGTTTTAAAAAATACGAAAACATGAAAGGTTGCAGGCTTAAATTTATGTCGCATTACTAATACTAAAATTTGGATTTTTTTCTGTATCTTTAAATTAACAAACTAAACTATTTTGATAATATATATCTTTAATATTGATAATAAAATAAATGGCGTTTTGATATGTAATAAAGATTCACATTCGTAATCTTTTTTTCTTTTAGTTTAAATTTAAAATCTGAATATTTTTGCAAAATAAACTGACGAATGACCTCTAGGTACGCTGTATCTAGATGACAGTTTTTATTTCAACAACTTTGAAAGACACTATTTTTGGATTGAAGTTGTAGAAAATCTTCGGCGAAAACCAGCAACAAAACTATTCAGGTACACTTATTATACAACAAACACAATTTATATTATTTGAAAGAGCATGCCAATACCTAAAAGAATTTTTAACATTTTTAAAGCAATTACTGCAAATTATCTCACAGCAAAACTTGAGCACTACATATCGTGAATCACTAGGTATGTAATTTAATTATACCACTTAGCTTCTATTTGCTAATTATGGAAATACTAACAAACAACTACAAATTTAGACGAATATTCTTTACATATACTTCTAGACATGGAACTACCTGTTTATTATTTACAATAACCCTTTCAGCGAGCGATCAATCATTTGGAATGTGTGTTAATTCTTGGTTTACCCATGACGAGGCTGTCAACGCGGTAAGGTCAAAATATATTTATGTATATGAAAAATGTGCAATACTATGCATATTTTTTACACCTTAGGTGTAGGTGTTACACAAAAAATGTAAACTAGGAATGAGTTTGCGAATTGAAAACCCATGTTCACTCCATATTTATTTAGTTTTGTGTCTCTGAAGGTCAAATTAATTTTTAATATTGCCTTAAATCAGGTAGGTATTTGCTATAGTCCGTTTGGAAATGAAAGAGAGTAATAAAACCCCGAGATAAGAACCGGCCATGGGCGTGGTAATATTCCGTTTCAGGTAATTATCAGGTAACACTAATGCTAACAGGTAATGGGTGTACATTAGTATATTTTACTGGATACATCATAGGGCAGGAGCCAGTGTATTGTGACAGATCAATCCAGTCTTAGAGCTGAATATACGAAGACGTGCTAGTGCAGTAAAGTAAAATTCGACTTGTGTTTAGTGACTATTGTGCCAGTGGATATAATATTGTTTGGGTAAAATGTCGAGCTTATCAGATTACGTACCTGCTAAACGCGTGAAAAGATGTGCGCTGTCTCAGAATCAGAAGATTATTATATTAAATGTATTTAATGCATTGAAACACCAAAATCCTACCAACAGTGTTGACGTCATCGTGGAAAAGTGTTCCAAAATGACACGGATTGGAAAACCGACTACCTACAGACTTTTAAAGGAAACAAAAAATAAACAAGATACTGTAAATCCCCCAAAATTATCTACAGGGAAGTCAAAAGTCGTTATAGATGATTTCTTCAAAAATGTAATTCGCAGAAAAGTACACTCATTTTATTTTAAAAAAGAAATACCAACGCTAAACAAAATTTGGCCGACACATATAGATAGTGCCAGTGGTTTTGTAGATGGAGGTTTACTTTTATTTGAATCTAAAAATACAGGTGACTATAACGAAGACATGGACACAGATGTTTTCGAGTACTTTACACAGATGTTGGATCTTATTCCTCCGTCTGTAATTGTCATGGATAATGCCAGTTACCATTCACGGCAGACCGAGCGGACGCCTACGACTGCTTGGAGGAAAGCCGATATAATTCAATGGTTATCCGCAAAAAACATTTCTTTTGAAACAAATATGGTGAAAAAGGAACTTTTTACACTTGTCAATCTTAATAAAGATCAGAAAAAATATGTTATCGATGGAATGGCAACAAATCGCCAAATAACGGTACTACGCTTACCACCTTATCACTGTGAACTTAACCCAATCGAATTAGTCTGGGCGCAGGTAAAAGGAGATGTAGCGCGAAATAATACGTTTAAATTAAGTGACGTGAAAATTTTGTTAAAAAATTCCTTGGAACGAGTAACTGCAGATAACTGGCAAAGATGTATACATCATGTACAAAAAGAAGAGGAGAAAATGTGGGAACTCGATAATTTAATTCACGTTACTGTGGAACCTATCGTTATCAATCTAGGAGACGAAGATAATTCATCAGAATATTCAGAGGATGAATTTTAATATACCTACTTTTTTATTTTCTTTATTGATACAACACTACATTTACTCACCATAATTTGAATTTTCAAAATACATATATTTTTGTGTGGAATAAAAGTCTATTCATTAAATTTAAATAAATATTTTGATAATAATATTAAATAATTTTATTTGAATTACTAAAAACCCTCTTAACCTGGTTATGATGCTTAAAGTAGCTCATGTTTTGAAATGCTGTTTTTATATTGCTTACTTATAAGAGAAATGGACCGAGAAATTGAAGCGGCATAGACAAAGACGGATTGTCGGGGATTAAATTTTAGCTACCTGTTACAATTTAGTACAACCCGGTCACACAAAGTTTTTTTAAAAGTACACCTCATCTATACCGATAATACATAATATAAAAATATTGAATATAAGCACCAGTACTACATTTATTTACGATTTGCATACATAATAAGCTTTTATTACTCTCTTTCATTTCTAAACAGACTATAGTATTGATTGAATAACAAAATTAATTAATTCAAAGCAACTTAGGATAGGGCAAAAAACTATAGTAGCTCAATGTATAAGGAATATTAGCATATCCTGTATTTCTCCTCGTAAGACTGTTTGAAATGTAAGTAAAATGATGAAATCGAAGCTTATTTCCTGTACGACTGCAGTAGAGTGCACCGCGTACTTAAATGCACCGACGTAAATAATTTGCATACAGTATAATAAACTGACTCATAATTGAATATTAATATTGATACATATATAAATCGTAAGTAACGCCTCTTTTGGGTTGGAACGTCCCTTTAACACCATCGAAGGACTCTCTGTGTCAAATAAACAGAATTATAAGACGCATAAAAGCTAAATACGACCTTAAAATACCTGAACCATGGTGGGCGGATTGGCTATGGAGTTGGTGGGTAAAATGAGATATTTTCTTGGGAATTATTAAGTGATAAAAAAGGATCTGCGACGTTAAAACTGTAATTAGAAGGCAGACGCATTCAGAGAATAGTTATAGTGAAGACAAATTTGGAATGTGTTAGATGTAACTTACTGAAATAATTTTCTCATCAAAACTATATTTATACTAATATCACATTCATTGAAAATATGGATACTATTCGTATAATCAAAACAAATTATGTTTCCAGCAATTTCAAATGCAATATCACAAAGCTCTCACCTGGGACCACCCCTTTTCGTCTACTTAGTTCCTGTTACAAATATTCGAAATTCAAATACAGATGATTACCTTAAATTAAATCTTTTCGATTAGAATATAACATTCCATGGTCTTCATACAGGAAGTATTTAACATTTATTTCTTTAACAATGTTATTAACAAATAAGTACTACAAATAAAAATTTCCAATATGAAACATTGGGAAACAATGCCTGAGAAAAACTTTTCATTTAAAATCAATTTAAATGTGGAATAAACGAATGAATACTGAAAAAATATTAGTTACATTTATTTTAAAAAAATCGAGTCTTTCTTTAACTTTAGGCTTAAGTGTGATATCCACGGAATGCGCATCAGGTAAGTGGGCAATCGCCGTCCAAAAGGATAGCATTCTAATTTGTAGCGAGGATGGCACAGGGGGCACATTTAAAGTAAATTGTTAATGTGCTAGGTAAAGTCGACATCAACTTATTTTTGATAATTTTGTGTGTTTTAACTCTTCTCAAGTGGCACGCTTAGGTAATCATGCCACCCTCATCTTCCGTACTACTCATCTGTGTTGTAAATTAGTCACTCTCTATTATTTTTGGCCTTGGGTAATTGATAATACAAGAAGAAACTTTAAATTTGGAAATAATTCTTATCATTTTTATTATCTAACGCCCCGAAATTGGCAAAAACGGTTATATCACTGTTTTTACTAAAAATAATGGATGTTATGTAATGCAATTATTTTTGTCATTTTTGTATATCCTTTATATCTGATCGCCCTCAAATTTACTACGCCTATGAAATGTTGCTCCCCGCACGCTTTGCCCGTCGTGCTTGTCTACACGCTAGCGATTAGTTACTGTCTAGATTTTCGGCCGCTGACTATAGTATGTCTCCATTGGCCATTACTTACGACCACCCTGTATACCTACAACAGAACTGCAATATTTATTTTTTCAACTAATGCTCTAATGCTTTCAGCTATAAAATAATTTACATAAACCCCTCGCAAACACAAAAATATCCTGCGTGCGCCCCTGGGCGGAACCACATTTTGAATGTTTTATACTGGATACGTGATGAAACACGCGGCTTATGTAACATATCCTTACGGCTGCAATTTGTATAAATTACCATTCATGTTTACATGGTATGTCGTCAATGTGATCTAAATATACGTTCAAACCCCGCGGGTAAGAAAAAAAACTGGCAATTTGTGTAATTAAATACATTCTTTCATATTTGAATTGTGGTTAACATATAATCGGCTATTAAGGAGTAAATAAATTCCAATTACCAATTTATTTAAATCAGGCAGGATATGTGGACGAAACTAAGTTGCCGTCATTTAAAAATAGAATTTTTTGAAGAATGTTAATTTTAAATATGGAGATTATACTTCTATATTTATTCTTAGAAAAGTAATAAAAGCTGACACGCGAAGTCTAAGCGATTCTCGAAGAATGCCTCTGTTTTTTTATTAACCATTAGTTTTGAACTTATTAAAATATTATACATATATTTGTCGCAATATTTTACATTGTTTATTTAAAATCTCGACTGATTTAGTAAAATTTTACCTGTGTTTACTATAAAGTTGAGACTTTACAATTTTTTTTTAAATCTTGATTGTTTTTGTGAAAAGCCGGATATTATCGATATTATACGGGTGTTAAAAACAGAATAAAATATTTCACGAGGTAATAGTATGAACCAAAATAAGCAGAAAAGTCTTAATAAATATGGGTCCGCAAAGTAACGGTTGCGGAGGTATGGATCACTATTCGTTTTTCAAACATTTTATTTTATTAGGAATAAACCGATAAAGGAAGCTTTTAACAAACAAAAAACAAAGTTACAGAAGATGTTCAAAGTGCCCTCCATCCATTTCCAAGCAGACACGACATCTTCGTCTCAATGATATTTGAACTCTTTCGAAAACACCCACTTTTGTTTGGATTTCTTGACACTTTTGATTAATCCGTAGCAGCAGCTCTTCCAGGCTATTTACAGGAGTATCATACACTAATGTCTTCAAATATCCCCAAACAAAGAAATCTAGAGGATTCAGATCAGGCGATCTTGGAAGCCATAAAACAGGTCCGGTATGATTAGCCAAAAACATAACAAAACTTCAGCTTATTCGGTAAAATTTTGTGGAAGATAGGACCGAAACTAGATTCTAAAAAAAAATATTTTTCATGTACTCTGTACTATCGATATTATTGATGGTATCGATACATTGATAAAATTTAATCTGAATTATTATCGATAATTGCCGATAATTATCGATATATCAATAAATAATTTCAATCCTACCACCGGAACCTACATAGATTTTAAATATTTTTTCAATCATTTTGATTGAAATTGGCAATATGTATTATACAATAACAATAACAATAAATACAATCCCATATTGGTCAAATTAGAGCTCCGAGATGGTCAAGGTACAGTTTATTCAACCATTCTTCTTATTCGCAATAGGTTGCATCGTACGTTTGACAATAAATAAATAGTAGGTACCTCTAGATATTTACTTTGGCCACCCCAGAACCAGATTTGGTTACAACGGACTACAACGGAAATGCCAACAATTCACTAGATAAGATACACAATTAATAGAAAATATATAAAAAAACATTACAAATGTGTGTTGTGTCGGAAACATAGAAGTATAAAGAAAATTTGCGCCCTATACAAGCCAACTACAGTCTTTTGGTAAATACTGTTGATGAACTGCAAGATGCTTCAATATCATTAGATAATAATTATCTGCAAATAGTGAATAATGTACAAAATTTAATAGACGTTTCTGCTGAAATTAAAAAATGTACTACAAAAAAATCAAAACCTTGTACAACTATGCAATATTTTGCAGCAGGAAATAAAGCGAATAATCTATATCACTATTTTAAGTATGCAAATGTTATCTTTAGATGTAGGACGTTTCTTCTCAAAATATATTGCACTTTTAGCGGCTAAACCTATGACTTTGAATAATATATTATTCAACGAGCATATAATGATGGCTGTAATCAATAAAGGTGAAGATTACGGCCGTAGGCGAATGATGTAAATCACACCAGTGAATTACTATATCGTGTCCATGACTATTAACAATATTTTAGATTTTTTTACTGAAAAAATTATTGTACACAATTCAAAACTGTCAAAACGCCTTACTTTCAGGTTTGACATTCGTCGTTCACTTGATAAATTTAGAAAAGCAAATAAAACTTTAATTAGGAAACTACGACCATCATTTGGAAAAATGTTAATATTGCCGTAACTGGTAGAGTGATTAGCGTTTGGCTTTCACACAGGAGGTTCAGGTTCAATTGCACACACCGGAGAATGTTTGTTTTGTTAGTTCACTCCAGATACTGTCACATTGAAGAATTTAAATTTGTTGACGCAAATGTGGATAATCATTAATCACAAGTGAATAACGATTATACACTGCTATAGTGCATTATGTACATCATTATACTTTAAGAAAAAGACGAATATGCATTCATTTTAATGGTGCAGATGTATGCTAAAACCGCCTACACACTTGCTTCAGAACCTCGATGCGTATAACTCTCTCCGAATAAAACTTCGTTGCGTTTTAGTCAACTGTATTGATGGTCACAACAGCGCATCACCCACAGCCTGGTACCTAAGATGGCACTCACCAGAAATTAGATGTATATGAAGCTAGAGTCCTACGCTATGGTCGATTCGAGGGGTCGTTATGACCCCTTACATTTAAAACAATACATGACTGCCAAGTTTGAATACCAGGCTTTTGCCCAGGCCATGGGTGGTGCGTCATTGTGGCCATACACTAACGCCGGGCTTTCGTAGGAAGCGTGACGGAGACGGGACGGGTTACACACTTATCTTTATTAATCACTCTGTACACCACTGAATACTAAATACAACTAAACTAATCGTTATCGGTTATCTAATTAATCACTCCCAAATCGCTTTGAATCTCCAATTGATCTCACCGAAATATCCAAACGAAAACTGCCCTGCTCGGTCCGCTTATTCTCCTTATACAGGGTGTCCCATAATTATTGCGACAAAATGATAGGGGTTGTAGAGGGCATGAAAATAAGCAATTTTGCCTTATAAACCCCTGTCCAGAAATATGCCGTTTGGCCGCTACAGCAAAAAAAAAAAAAGAAAAATTTGAAAAAGTACCACAGTAATTGCTCAAAATGTCCTCCACGTTGCTCAGTGCACAGCTGAGTACGATTTTTTATTGATTCCCGAACTCAATGAAATATCCCCGGTATGTCCTGAACCTGTGCGGACGCGACCATCACCTTTCTCAGTAGCTCTTGTTGGTTGGGAACAGAACACTAAAACTTTTAGATGGCCCCAGAGAAAATAATCCAAGGGGGTTAAGTCGGGTGACCGCGCAGGCCAATGCACAGTGCCACCTCGGTCTATCCACCTGTTAGGAAATATTTCATTCAAATAGTGCGGCACTGGCAAAGCAGTGGGCTGGGGCGCCATCGTGTTGAAACGACATGTTAGCTCTTATGTCCAGTGCCACATCCTGTAATAGTTCTGGAAGCACATGCTGCAGGAATTGAGCATAAACGTGTCCATTCAAATATGGTGGGAGCAAATATGATGATCTGCTCGCCCACAATGCTGGCCCAGATGTTAATTACAAACTGATGGTCTCTACGACGGGCTATGACATAGGGGTTATTTTCATTCCAAATGTGACTATTACGGCTATTAAAATAACCATCCCTTGTAAAACAGGTCTCGTCAGTAAACAAAACATAGCGACCAAAGTGGGTTGTCTCAACTCCTGCTGCAACCACCAACGACAAAAATGGCGACGCGGCAGATGGTCCTCCAGACCCATGGCTTGGACTTGTAACAGGCGGTACGGGTGTAGTTGTTGATCCTGGAAAACCCGCCAAACAATACTTCGTGCCGCTCTCATATCATGTGCAATGGCACGCACGCTTGTGGACGGATTGGTCTCTACGTGGTGCAGAACCTCTTGCTCAAACTATACTGTCCGCATGGCAAAGGGCCGCCATGTTCACCGGAAGATATCAGTAAATTTCATAAGAACATTTTTTAATTGTTTTTCTTATATATTTTTTTTAAATTGGGTTTAATTTCTCCAATATAATTTTCAAAAATGTTCACCACTAAAAAAATCAATCCGTTTTCAACTGAAAATGTTTCTATTATTTTCAGGACTCCGAAAAGCACCAAAATGTCAGCATTTTTCTCAACTTTCCGGGTTCCTTGCCCCACTGTGAGTCGTATTGAGATTACGGGACGACATTCGGGAGCTTTTGTCACAAGTGTATTCGAGGCTTTAAGCTTCGCCTTTCATTTGCAATGAAATAAGACCCTGTTAAGTATATTTTAATAGATTATGCACAGTTAAATAATTTTTAAATTTCATCGTGACGCTACTGACTTCGCACGCGAATATCACTGTCTGCTTATAGCATTTGACCGTCCTGGTCAAGTACTCCCAACAAAATAATACTTTAGAGATTAATATTCAAATATTCCGAACAAGTTTGTATTTATAAAATAATTGCATACCTAAATAACCTGAATACCTGCAACCATTACTTCATCTCTTTTTCATATTCACACGAATAATGAACCTAATTGCATGTTACTAATAATTAAAGATAATAGAAGACAGAAATTATCGCACAGCTTATTATTTAGAAGTTGCAGCAAATTGCTATACATTAAAATTAAGCTTTTCAGTATGCTGTGAAATTTCACCAAAATTGTTTCAAGATTAGAAACAGCTGACCGTAGGTACTATATTTTACTTTCTTTTAGGATTTATTACAAATATGAATACTACTACATCATCAGGTTAAAAAAAATATTCTAGTATGCTAATTGGGTGCTAAATTAGTTAAATAAACAGAGTCTGGTGACGTCTTTTCCCGATTTGCCAAATATCTTAAGATTTAATTTGTATCAGTCTGAATAAATCGTGTCCACGATCATAAAATACTGCTTGTATGATAAATCTACATTTGAATTAAACATAATCTACGTCATTCGCTTCTAGTTGCAGTAGGTATCGTGAAGTTATCGATAAATAATTCATAATGATACTTAGATCGTAGGAAATTTTTTTATTCTTTGAATGACAAAACATGCTTAAAAGATTTATATACAGGGTCAGCCTCTTAGAACTCCCCAGGTTTGCATCTTCGTTATTCGAGTGGAGAAAACTTCGAAGATAACTTTGATATTTAAAAAATAAGTTTTGTTTCATGCTGTTTTAAAACTGATAGTTGTTTTCACTTAAAATACAAGACTCAAAAGCCATGACGATAGTGTTCTGTTTACATGCCATTGTACTTTGAAAACTAAACAGATTTGATATTTTTAATAAAACTATTAAAGCATCGTCGGCTAAATCGCAGCAGCCGTGCTTTTTCTAGTCTGTTCCCTTGCCCGCTTGCACTGACTCACCGCGTGTGGCAGCACACTACAGCACAAATGACGTAGCCGGACATAGTCGTCAATTGTTTCATAGAAATTATGACAAATGTCAAATATCTGTTAAGGTGTACGTTTCTGTTTACGTATCATTTATAAATTGATAAAACCTAAAATAACAAGTATTGTGCTTTTATGGTAAAAATGCAGGAATAGTAGTCCATTATTAATACGTATATACCCAGTTTTATGAAAAATGTAAAATATTTAGACCCAAAAGCTTTGTGTTAAGTATTGGAATGGTATCAATGCCCATATTTTAATGTTTTAAAATAGTAGATAAAAAATAAGTAAATTTTTGCAGACCCAATTAAATAAGTAGGTTCTATTAAAAGAAAACTATTATACTGTCAATACCAACTGTCAAATTCTGACATTTAGGACCTGATATGTGTTTCCAAAAAAGCTAACATAGGTGTCGCCACACTACAGCACATTATAGAATTCTATATTGAAATTCAGGTGTTTCGACAGACAAGTATTACAGAGGCGACGCGATTTAGCAGACGATGATTAGAGTAACAAAAGCTGTCGTCTCGTATATCAGAGTAAAGCTGTTTTTATTGCTTATTCGATGGCATAATAAGTTTTTATACAGTGTGTTAAAAAAAATCCCTCCATCAAAATAAAATATCAAGCGCGGCCATTTCGTAAAAATAATTTGTTTTTAAAATTAAATGACGAGACGGTTATAGGAAGGCAAGCTCTCCGGTTAGCAAACCGTCCGACAAACCGTAACGTTAGTGGTTGTATTGTAGTGGTATTGTATTAAAACATCCGAAACTCGAAGTTGTCCCCCTTGAAATAAAAATCTAGATATTTTAGCAGGTTAGGAATTTTCCTCGAAAAAATTATTTATAGAATGTTTAATAAAAAATCTAATCATAGTATCGTCTTAATAATATAATGTGAGCATAAAATAATGGTAATAGTTCATGCTCAATCACCTCTTTATGTTGAATGACGCATTTTAGACACACCCTGTATAGTTTTATTACATTACATAATCTAAATTCAAATACATGACAGCAATATTATTTATATTGTTTTAAAAATACTGATTTGTTGCGTATTTTTACATATAATTTGGAAAAATGCTTGCTTGAATTACATGAGCAAGGATGGACCGTTGCGAGGCAAGTCATCGGCGTGGACACGGCGGGACTGCGATTTATAATTATAATTAACAATTTTCCGTGCTATTTTGTGTTGCACTTGATCAATTGTATTCAATTTCATAATTTTGGTAAATATTAATAAGATGACATGGTTACGGGTGATTTTTTTATCATGAACATATGAAAATTGCTTGATTCGCAATGGTCCAACTGTAATAAGCATAAGAACTGATTGTATGAGATTCTCATAAAATTTTCTAGGGGAAACCAAAGGAAATACCTAAATTAAAAAAATTAAATTGTCGGATTTTTTTTTTCTTTAATGGCTAGAGTTTACAGCAGGAAGAAATTTGCCAAAAGAATGTGTAATAAGAGTAAAGGGGAGAACGCACTATGTGGTCGCGGTATAGACGCATCGCGGGCTGTTTTGTGCCGAACTGATAAAGTACTTTCATAAAACCAGTCGCATATTTTATGTCGTTCTCTATGCGCTTTCGACTTGTTCTGCTGTACTATTTAGATGGTAAAATATGTTATGTGGAAGATGTATTTTTATTAGCGCTTTTAATTGACGCGACTCACAGTGGAGCAGGGAACGCAGAAAGCTGGCAAAAATTTGAAAAATGAAAATGAGTAGATTGACATTCTGCTTACATTAAAAGACATCTGAATATTCGGCTAAATGGAGCTTAAGTGTTCATGGATTAAAATTAGCATTAGCATTAAAATATGCACTTTTGCACGAGTTGCATACAATATTTTTTCTACGTTCATGAATGCAATAAACATTTTATTGCACTAGTGCAATAAAGAACCACTTTTTCCACTAAATATAGTTCAATAAAGTTTCGTTTTTTGCATGAACGTAGAAAAAATTATTAGAAGATTCTTCACTAGACGAGAACGAGACTAGCATGCGCCTAGACCGCGACCGCACAGTGCGTTTCCTCCTTAATACGTTAGACAGACTTTAGCATGCTATTTTCAGGATTCTAGTTTACTTGAAAAAGCTACATTAGGACTATATTTATTCTAATTTTCGTGTGATATTTTTTATACGCCCATGCCGAAATACTTACACCACCTAAAGGATGGTTAAACACAAACCAGTTTATGCTTCCGGCGGAAGGTTAGGCACTTCCTTAAAAATTCCTCTAATCACTTTCCTCTGTTTTCATACAAAACGAAACGGAGACGAAAGTGCCTTTACAATCTGACGGTGATGAAGCAATCCGATTAAGTATTTCCACCGCGTTTTAATATATCCGGTCTCGTCTATTTGCCCTTGTAAATAAGAAGTGAATCATTACTATAATCTCCAAATGATGTATGCTATCTGGATCTCATGTGCCATGTGTCACTTCCACAATTTCAGTGATTGTGACAGTCAACTTTGACAAATGAGGGAGATAAAAGTATAAATAGAATGCTTTAGAAAACATCAGATGCTAATACCATCCATAATGCATGCCATTTCACGGACAAGTATAGACACACATAACTAAACTAAAAACATAGATATTTTGAAATTATTTTATTTAAAACAAAAGTCGGTCAGAAAATGTATAAAATCGGAAAGTAGAACATAATAAATATTTGCTTTATAAACCAGTATCCAATTATCAACAGTTTAGAAGTTACAAAGTATTGAAAGAATATTTTTAAAGAAAACTGAAGCAAACAAATCCAATGGATTTAGGTCTGCAGAACGTGGAAGCCGATCCATAGTTAACATGTTGGCCATTTCCTATTTTGAACAAATAAATGTTGCAGAAGATAATGTTGACTACAATTTCCCTAAAATTAAGACCCTGTTTTGTGCTTCGTTAATTTTGTTCTACTCAGTAAAATATGTTATTACATCTAAATTCAAAGAACTTTTAATTGTCTTTATTTTAACGATGACTTATGTCAATAAAATATAAATGTTGCATTTAACCTTGACAACTTGTCCTGCAATCTTGCAGGATCTGTAAAACAGATATGAACTAATATGTAATGCAGTTACATCATTAAAACATGGCTAATTACGCCACACTACCAGCAATATAAAATTTTTATGTTTCGATATCGGAGAGTATACAACTTGTGTCAATATGTATTATTTTTGTTTCAATTATATACAGGATATATTTAAATAAATATGCATTTGGACCAACTATATCTTACTCCAAACTTCATAATAATAAGTGAATCATGAGGTGTTTAAACTATAAAAATAATAATCATTTTTTGTTTATTTGATAAATAGTGATTTTCGCGGCGAAGCTTTTGCGGGGTCACCACTGAAGATGCCCACAGTGAAGAGCGGCAAAACGTTTGGAAGCATCGGGTGCGACCAGTTACAGAGTCAGCTACGGGACGTCTCGGAAGACCACCATTATCCGAGGAATGGTTCCGACCGCGGCAGTCGTAATACCAACAACAGGAGCCGATATCAATATATGAGCGGGCCCAGAAATACCGATAGTGAGTCTGCCCTCACTGAGTCTAACCCGAGAACAACAACAGCAGGTCAAAGAATCCCAGCTAAAGCTAGAGATGTGCGCTTTAATTCTGTTACTGAGAGCGACCAGTTACCGAGGCATAACGATACGGACTGGAGAGGAAATCTCGGAGCTGGAGATACTGGTGATCAAAAAAAGTCGATTGAGCTAAATATGCCTTATCCGAATGTTGCTGGTTTCAAAAATACAGGGCGTTCAATGCTAGAATTTTATTTTGAAATATCTCAATAACTTTGAAACCTGTCGGAGTATTAAAAAAAAATTGGCACAATTATGTTTTTTGGCACGGTAAATAAGAATTTTTAACTAATTTTGACGTCACTAGTAGAGGGCGCCACTTATGGCACAGCATGTCTCTTTTAAATGGCAGAACTTTTTGCTGTTTAGTGTATCCATCTGTCTATTGAAACAATCGATTCTCCTACCTGTTATATCTGACAAAGGTATACCTTGTTGAAGTCGTTAGGAGTAACCATTTTTGAAATAATCGTATTTGAAATATTCAGTGCAGCGATTGAAAACTGTTATCGTTTCAAGTAAAGTGCCTTTTATACTGAAAATACAGCAAAATGTTACTTGAAAAAGTTGTTCAGAACGGTAAATTACGGAGACGTGCAAAATTTCAAAAGATCATTAAATATAATTATACAATAATATACACTAAAGAAAGCATAATTTTAATATTTTTTAAATTTATTTTTTTTATAATTTTAAAGAAAATGTGGTATAAACTAAAGCACACAGTTTTTTTGTCACAAACATATCTATAGTTTATCAATAAAATTTGCGGCGCAATAAAATTGAAACACGAGATTGTTGAAATGATAATTTTGTAAGCATTATACCTATCTACCATTTAAACAAATGATCGCCATTGAGTTTAGGCTACCCCATTTTTAAATATAAGCACAAATAATTATGAATCTGCATTATACACCAATCTCAAAATGATTTGGTTCTAATATTCTTCACTAAAAAATATAATGTTTTTTTTTTAAATAATACCAAAATGCAGATTACAAAACGTTTTTATAGTTGCTGTATACAATTGTTTTAAAACTGTTGCATATATTTTTTATAGAACTGTTACATTACCAAAGTGTTTTATAAAAGTAGGCCCTTTTCGATTCTATAAGTATCGTATAAAGGCATTTAACCACATATGAACTTGAAACTCCTATAAAATTTATTTTATAGCAATTTATAGAATCTTTATACATTTTATTTTGCTAGATGGGTAAAACATCTCACACTATGTATAATTTTTACTCAATAAGTCACTGACTAAATCATCCTTTTAAAAGTAAGTTATGTATAAAAATGCTGTAATGAGTGAATTCCCTAATAGGAAAGGTGACTCACACTTCTTGTGACAATACCTGGTACTGATTCCATATTCTGAGTGGCATGCCTGTTCAGCCACTTTTATTCGGATGTGTAGTTTCCACATACCGCATTGCTGTTAAATACATAACAATGTCTCAAAATCTAATTTCTAAAAAAACAGGATATGGTCGCCCAACACCAAATACAGTGGAATAAGACGTGGCTTTGAGCATACAGTCCCAAGAGGTAATTGTAATGCAACGTGGACTGCCAACGACGCTCAATGAATATGTATGTAAAGAATACCTGAAGGTCTGCAATTAACTTCTACATTACTAATTTTTTTAAAATAATTATCAAGACATATTAAATAAATTACTGGATGATCGCTGCATTCAATAAAGCATAAATCAACTTGATGGGTTATTTTTCTCTTATGATAATATGCATTGCAACTGATTAGGAAATATGGAAATGTGAATTATTATGATCAATATCAGGTTGTATAAATGCGCCGTAACTGAAAGAAAACACTGGTACACGTGAAGTATATAAATATTGTACGATAGTGGGTACAATGCATTTCATTTCAAACTAATCTGTGGCGACCAATCAGTAAAATTAACACCGATATGTAGATTTCTTGTACCCATTAACGCCTAGGGTCACTGAATTGCAGAAACTTTGGAAATATGCTTCAAGAAAACACATTTCAATATCTAAAAACTTAGCAATACATACAAAAAAAAATTGATTTTCAAAATTCTAAAACTAAATATTGTAATGTTGATGGTATCAAGTAATTGCAGCTACAAAAATAAAACAATTCAGATAGCCAACATTATATATAAAAAAGTGAATCAATTTAAAATAATATGAGTCAGATTCTGCTGGCGCCAATTATTAATTTAACTCATAGTGAACCCTTTAGATGTCTCTATCTGTTTTGTGTTTGCATTATTTTAACTGTATAGGTACATGCAACCTGAACAACCCAAAAAAAGTAATACAACAAAAGGACACTGGTGATAGTCCGTGAATAATATAGTGTAGACGGGTACATTTTTCCTATAATAGTATTTAAACAATCTTATACTTTAAATAATCTAATAATATATAAATTACAATTAAAAATTATATAATAAAGCGACATTTAAAATCATGAAGATTGATCGCTGGCCAACCTTTCCATATTTATCCTATCTTCTCCTTTACTCCTGTTTCCATATGGTCTGGCATTTTAGAAAGAATTTTCCAAATTAAGAATAGCTCTCGCCATTGTTGGGTTTCTTATATACAGGGTATTATTAAATAAAGTAGCAAAAATGAGACGACAGATTACCTTAGGTGAAAATAAATCGAATTAAGCTAACATACCTGTCCCAAGTCGCATAATATAAAAGAAACAGGGTGTCAATTAAAATTTTATTTTCGATATTTATAGATAACTTCTTAAAAAATCAAAAAATTTACATAAAATTTGTAAATCAGGGGTTTTTGCAGGCGAGAATTCAAATTTGTATCTAATTTTGATGTCACTAGTAGAGGGCGTAGAAAATTGGCATTCTAAATTTCTTCCCCAGATGGAAAGATAGTCTTATGTAGAGTAAGAATTAATTGTGAGTTTGATGATAAAAATTGTTTTAATAGTTTTTACTTGAAAGAATCTCTCACAAACAGATATTGGATCAAACAATCAAATATGAAGACTTAAATGCGCAGCAAATTTGCCATAAGTTTTAGTATTTGTGCTCTACTCAAATACCTGAACAGATTTTTCAAAATTCTAATACAGAGTTGTTTTTGCGAATAAACAAAATAAAAGAATGCACCACCAGACCTATATTTCTGTTTCATTTACGACATTAGTGGATTGAGTAAAGTTAGAAGAATACTCCTACCGAATATCATTTGATTTGCCTTTTATCACAAGTTAAAGAAATAACCAAAATCCATAAAATTCCCTGTATCTCGATAATGACATTGGTTAGGCTCGTTAACAACAGGTTTTTCGAGGCCTCCTAGATGCCTTATATTCACTGTTAATGTATGTACATTTCCCAGTACCCTGTACTTATAGGCAACATAGATATGCATAAAAAATACTTGTAACTGAGTATCGATATTGCAGAGAAGTACTCTTTTTTGTTTTGATATATGACCTTTTTTTATAAAAAATGTGTTATATTACTGTAATTGCCGCAGAATTTTTTTTACCTCAAAAAAAAAACACTAATTTGCCCCCTTTATCTCCCCCACTCTAAACCAGGTATGATTATCACAATGGATAATTTAAAGACTTGCAAAAAATCTTATTTAGATTTGACCAGTCACTGTGAAATTATTTAAAAAATAAAAAATGCACCTATACCATTCTAGCTAGTGTTGGGATCCATCGAGTGAAAAATAACTGATTATTCGGTTATTGAAATAACCGAAATCACTCTGTTATCAGTTATATATGAGTAACGATTTATTTATTTGATTTTTTACATTGTTCACTAGGGTTGCCACCTTTTCATATGCGCAAGTAGAATATTCTTTTCTTTTAAATTCTCAAGTAAGGACATTCTTTTTACTTTGCATATGAACTATTTTTTTACATATTTTGTCTTTGTGTCCCGATAATTCTATTTTAATACGAATTTAATCATGTCCTCCGAGTAAGGACATTTCTAGTAAAAATAAGGACAAAAGGACAGAGTCTGCAGTAAGGACTGTTCTTCCCGTGGCAACCCTACTGTTCACTTACAATTTGTGTGTTTGTGTTCAAGATTCATATACAGCTTAAATAACAATTGTTATTTAAGCTGTGATTTGTATATACATACATGCTCGTATACGTGCAACAAGAACCGCTATAGTTGCGGCAAGAATTCAGACGACTTACATGTCACGGCTGATGTTATGCATTTGTCAACATAATTTTCGATATGTGGTCGCGTTAAGAACAATCATTTTTTGCAATTTTAGTGCAAAATATAGTGCAAACATTTACTGTAGTTATTTTTTATTCTCAGTAGCAGGTTTTTTTAAATATTTTCATGAAAATATAATGACTTATTCATTTGTTTGTATGACGTGCGCCGCTTTGACTATAACAAACAACACAACTATAACAAACAAAGAAAAACCGAGGAACCGTAGAAATGACCATCGCTCATATTCGTAATTCGTATAATGCACTTGTAGCTATATATCAAAATAAAATTTTTGTTGACGGAACGCAGGAGTCGTAAAATAATTTTGGAAAATTAAAAAAATAGAAGTAACCAACTTTTTGTGTAAATGCAATATATATATTTATAGATTAGTACTGTTTATTTTAAATTTTATTTTAAATAAAATATTTTATTTTAATAAATTTTGTATGGGTAAATAAATTTACCCATACAAAAATAATATGTACAGCTGCTGAGAATTCAAGTAACCATCACTCGAGTTATCAATCGGTTTTTGATATCACTTAAATAGTCAGTACTCAGTTTTTGAAATAACTCGGTTTTTCCCAACACTAATCCTAGCTCAACATAATTTTTTTATTAAGTGGTTTCGTATGCGTGTTTGTAGGAAATATTAAACTTATAATTATATTTGTCATCTACCAAGTTTTTATTTTAAAAACAGCCTGTACCAAAATTTATTCATTTATTCCGTTTACATAAAAATTTGTTGGTTACTTTTTTACAACAAAATATAATATCGAGATCATAATAAAAATGCTTGCTATTTCTTCAATTTTTTTTACGAATTCAGAAACCAGTTTGTCAAAACCAGCAAAAGAAAAAAATTCTATAAACGTTACGATGTTACAACTGATAGAGAAAAAAACAACCTCTTGCAAATTGTAGAGTAGATCTTTCTATGATGATCAGTATTAATTGAACTTCTTAAGCAAAATAAGAATCTAATGTACTTACCGTTCAGTAGTTGGATCGGCACAATTCAACGGATACTTTAGCTCGATAATTTCTCCATTCTTCTCTTTCAATTGGCCCTGTTTTTCCATGTAGTACTGGACTAATTCGGAGAGTGTAGCAAATTTCTCCCCTCCATATAAATCGTAGAAATCGCCAGAGTTTTGTATCTTGATGTGTGTGACCTCCCCATTTCGCCTAAAAATTACCAATTGTATCATTGAAATTCACCCTGCAGGATTTCTACATTTTATCACTTGCAAAATTTAAAATTTATTATTGACCACAATGAAAATGAGACAAAAAATTATATACAATATAATCATTCCCACTTGTTGAATTTTTCAAATAGATACAATAAGAAATAACTGATCATTTTTTGATCCATTTAAGTATCTAATCCGAATATATAAAGATTATTTAATTCAATTGAAATATAACTATGTTCAATGCAGAACAAATGTCTTAAAAGTTGTAACTAAAATTTAGGATCATAAAGTTAAAATTGTATCAAATACCTATATATTTCATTGGGAAGAAACTTAAATGTGCAATTAAAATATAAGTGAATGTTACAGCATATGTGAATGGCTTGGGTGGATATCAAGCCAAATAATAACTTACCTTACAGATAACGTAAAGTCGCCGGGATTTGAGGAACTAGGTCGAGCTAAAAAACTACAATCCACCCCTCTCTCCATTAACAGTTTTTCAGCTTCGATCCCACTGATAGTGGGCCAAAACCATCTGAAATTTATAACTTTTAATTTGAAATATTTCTACCAGTAGGCCTTGAAAATCTTTATTTTACAATAAAAATAAACAATTTTTTGTTCCTGTGTAAATTCGACTTTTTGACAGAATACATATTTTTCTTCGATCAATTAAATTTTGTGCAAATATTCTATAAAATCATATTGTAATAATTAATAAATAATGTTAACTTACCTTCTGGAACTCATACTTCAACATTCAAAAATACAAATGTACAAAAATAAAATATTTTAATGGGTAGTAGAACCGACTTGCAGGTATTCCGCCATCTTGAATGTACAGGGAATAATCACCAAATCAACGATAAAAAATACAAACAGCTTATGGTATCTTTTCTTGACAATAAAGTAGATTTAAAAGAAAATAAGCAAAAAACCATCTGAAATATGAAAAAGTAATTCAACAAGGTGAGTATGTTAAAGAACTTGAAAGTAAAACTATATCTTCAGTAAGAAAATAAAATATACTGCACGGTACTTGTATCAGTTCCCCACCTCTTAAATTTGATTTAAAACTGCAGCAGAGACAACCCTTGGCACACGGGTAGCCAACTCGTATAGCGAAACCGGCAACAATCGTCTATGCAATATTCCTTTTCAAATCAGTAACCCTACCAACCAAAATCAGTGCTACCGGCTACCGGTAGAATGGTATAAGGATGTTTTTAAGCATTTATAGCTTTTTTCTCATTATTTATGAAAATTTTTGAGCTAACATACTGTAAAATTCAATATTGTTCATTATTTTGTATATATGTTTTGATTATTAAAAATTTCTTTTACCTAATTACGTAGGTATACCGACAAGGTTTCACAATCGAAAAACTATGTCATAGCGAGATAGAAATATAGAAATTTAAAATTAAATTTAACCCAACTTTTTAGTAACTTAAAATATTTTTATTCTTATTTTATCATAGCAATTTATAACTATCCAAGTGGTTAATTAATAACATATATCCTCTTGAACGTTTGAAAAAGTAGAAAAATTCAGTGAAAATGTGAGTATGTGAGTAAAAAGTACCTACCTACTTTTTATACAAAATTATGGTCATTAATAAATGCTTCATTGCATTAATTTGTTATTATATTTCAGGAAGAGGAGTTTCAATAATGATATTTGTTAATATACATGGAGATTACTTTGATTCGTTTAGAGATTATTGCTTTGTCGATCAGATCATCCCGAAGATTTATGAAGACATTCAAGACAAATGAAATATATTCTTTGTCTTTGGATTTATAAGTAATGAAATGCCTGAAGTGTTTCTATTGATGATTTCATTATTTATTAGAGATTTTTGCTTTGTCGATCATATGAACCCGAAACCTGAATGAAGATTTAAGAAGACATTCGAGAGAAATATGTTCTCTGTTGTATGCATTTATAAATAAGTGAAGTACCTCAAATTTCGTTGCTCTATACTGAAAATCTGTAGAATATGAACAAGAGAAAAAAGAAAATTTTTTTATCATCGTTCATAAATTTGAAATATTGGATTGCTTCCAGAAATGTATTTCGTTAAGGTAAATTTCCTATATTAACTACATTTGTCGAATGTAAAGAATGCAGTAAATGAATTATAATTTATATGTTTTTTAAAAATATACATTTTGATTTCATTTTTTCTTGTGATTTTATATAATTTCCCATTTCTAGTGACCAATATTTAAAATCATACACAATTTACTTGTTACGTACAAGTAAATTATGTATGATTTAAATATTGTGTCACATTAAAAAAGTAAATATGTGCAAATAGAATATTCGAAATTCCCGCGGTCATTTTTAGTTCATCAATCTGACTATTCAAGTAGATGGCGCTGAGCTGTCACAGTTGTTGCCAACCGTTAATAGGGATATTGGGTTTCTTATTCTTTATATTTTGTGCCTTGGGGTTTGGGGTTGTCCTGGGTTGTCTCCGACCGCAGATTATTTGGTTTTAATGAGGGTTTATTAACATGATTTTTGTCATGAGGAAACTCAAAGGACAAGAATTAAATAAATACTATATTTACATTATTAATAAAATAATCTACATAGAACTTAAAATAATCTAAAGTTTTAAGGTTTCCGCATTGTCCTTCAAAACTTCCGATGAACCTTCGGCGAGCAAATTTTGATTTTCGAGTAGTCTTTTGGGTTTTACTTCTGATACATATCTATAATATCTCAGTCCCATATAAGAAAATCCATAAATTGTAACTGCTATACAAGTATACACAAATCCCTTGTGGAGTTTGTCCACCAAAGCACTTCTTATAGGTGATTTCTTCATTCCTATCAAATACCTCGAACGTAGTATTTCTTTAGCTAACTGATTTCAACTTAAATTTAATATTCACTGTTTAATTAGGTTCAAGAAATTAGATTTTGTTTATTAGTAACACATAATCATGGGAAAATAACCTAAAAATTTTGTTACTTCCAAAATGACAACTGTTTCATGAACTGTTCGCTAGATGGCTGTAGGCACAGAATATGCTGTAGGTTTCTACATTAAAAAATACTAAATACTTTTCTAATTACAAATGGTTTGTCCTATAAAATAATTTATCAATTCTCATTACTAAGTTTTATATTTCGAAAGAAATGTTTGTTTAATATAATATAACAATATTTATGCAAATATTCTTCATTTATTGTATTACCAGTGTCGTACGAAAAATTAATACTGCAGATCAGGAAAATATGCTTACGCTTACCCAACGAATTCTACCCCTAGAAGGATGAGCTTTGTGAATGTAAAAATATTAAGTACAAAGAAAGTTAGCTACAAATAAAAGTAATATACAGGGTGTCCGGAAAGTAATGGGACCCAGCTTAAACATAGCTTCCTGTGATCAAATACGTAGAACCGATTTAGACAAATTTAGCTTAGTCCAAAAGTGCCTTATTTAAAAGTTTCAAAGGAAAAAAAATGTTTTCTTGTTATGGGCATAATTAAGAAATGAAACGTCCAATCATTTTCAAATTTGGGACAGTTATGTTTTAGTTAAGTCCTTGTCAAGGGTTAAGTACAAGCATTGTGAATGAGTAAGTAATGCCGCATATCGCAGAGGGCGCTCTTGGCAGGTTTTTTCCAATTAATTTTTATTTTATCGTTTTTGTTGGTCCTATTCTGATACGGTTGACTGGAAATTATGATGGAGAAATTAATTATGCGTAGAAAAGCTACACTAGTTCCATGTTGATAAAATGAACCATTTGCGATAAAAACGGCGTTTGAAAATTTCCGTACATTAAAATAGAAATAAATTTTGTAATTTGATCAAGTTACCACTTGTCAAACTGACGTTGATACGCTTAAATTAGATCAAATTTTATCAAAAGCTTATCAGATTAAGATTAATTGTTGTACTGACTTACTAATTATCGCTGTGTAGTTGTGTAAAGTGTAAATGTAATGTGCAAATAGTTTTAAATTATTAACATTTTTTTGTCAAATTTTGAAAACACTCCTCGACATAATCAGTTTTCCAGCGCAGAAACGACATATATAATCGCTGTTTAATGTCAAAATCAATTTAATGCTGCAGAAAGAAGGAATTTCTTCGTCATAATTTTCCGTCAAGCGTATCAGAATAGGACCAACAAAAGCGATACGATAAAAATGAGTTACAAAAAAAACTGCCAAGAGCGTCCTCTACGATATGCAGCACTACTTACTCCTTCGCAATGCTTGTACTTATCTAAAACATAATTGTACCAAATTTCCACATGATTGGACGTTTCATTTCTTAATTATACCCATAATAAGAAAACAATTTTCTTTGAAGCCCTGTAACTTCTAAATGAGGCACTTTTGGACTAAGTTAAGTTTGTCTAAATCGGTTCTATTTGATCACAGGAAGCTATGTTTAAACTGGGTCCCATTACCTTCCGGACACCCTGTATTACTTTCAATTGCAGCCAACATTAAGGGTGGAATTCATATTATGTGTGCACCTATTTCATATTAAGACCGCTTTACATTTATGCAATTCTTATTGCATGCAAAGAAATATTGCTTGCGCGCATGCGCCTTAAAGTTTAAATTTAATGACCGACGCAATTTTCAATCCATTGCACGAATATAGAGTCTGCTCTAATTTGATGCAGAACAAATCACAATATGCGAAGTAGGCCATATTGTACAATAAATCATAAATGACAATTATTATTAGGTATATGTATAATGGTTTAATTTTAATTTGAATCGATTACTTTTCGATTATCCCTCGTAATTACGCCTGCATGTTTGCTGCAATTATCACTGTTAACGTGAGATGTCGCTGCAATAGTTTGACTTGCGATCTGGAGATTTTTGTGGTGAACCCAACCCAAAAGTGTGGTTTTATGATAGTGAAGTCCAAGTTTTGAGTTAATTTTTAGGATATTTTAATAATTAAGGTATGTAGAAGTAAACTGACGTTAAATTTTTGTTTATAACAGAGTTCACGATAAAATAAATCAACTTCCGGGTGGACAGTGTAATCTTGAAACGACGCTAGGAATGCATGAAAATGGCAGCAATGATAAAAATATTTCTGCATAATTTAGCCATAACTACATTTTTTAAATTCTTTGAAAACACTATCTCTCAAATAATTGATTAAATCTAATATTGAAATTTTAAATGTTCAACAGAATTTGTCGGAATAACCTCATTAATATGTTTTGTCATGTGTGACATTTGATTTGACATTACTTGTTTTTCATTATAGTAATTAAAAATGCAGACCATCAAGTGTGTGGTGGTTGGCGATGGAGCAGTGGGTAAGACCTGTTTACTCATTAGGTAAGTGGTTGAAATTCAACACCGCAGGGTTGTTTGATTTAATAACGTTTGTTTTAGTTACACTACTAATAAATTCCCTTCAGAGTATGTACCTACAGTCTTCGATAACTACGCTGTCACGGTTATGATAGGTGGAGAACCTTACACTTTAGGATTGTTTGATACTGCGGGTAAGTTTTCGAAATATCAGATATTTTTATGTTCCACACGATATTGAGTTTTGGGAAACAAGGATGACTCATACTCGCATGTCATGTGTGCAATTTCAAGGAAGAAAAAATCATTTATTAGTATATTTACTAAAATAAAAAATTGGATATTGGCTGTATCAAAATTTTATAAGGGGACAATTTTTAAAACAATAAAAATGTTCTAGAATTAAGAGAATAAATAGATATTTAATTGTCTTAATAGTTACTTAAAATTAGTATTTGTGTCCTCTGTATACATTTATGATATATGTAGTTTAATATTACATTATTTGAAATAGTGTTAGTGGAAAAGACATGGGAGGAAGCTATGTTCTACTTACAAAGTCTTACATGTGGAATAATTGTACTAGTTACATTCATTGAATATTTATAAGTTGAGTGGCATGTCTTTTGATTATTAAAAAAAGAGTAAATTTAATTGACCGTGGATTTTATATATTTTTTTTTCACAAGATTATTGTCATATTTGGTCATAGGAAATCAAAAGTGGACAATAATTATAGATTTATAGTTATCTATGCAACAAGTGCAAAAAGTAAGTGTTTATTGCGACGTGAAATTGTCCAACGAGGCCGTCAGGCCGAATAGGACAACACGTCGAGTGCAATAAGCAGTTTTTGTACGAGTTGCATGCAATATTTTTTCTACGTTCATGCAAAAACCAAAAAATGTTATTTAGATGACACTAAGTCTAGAAAAATGTGACGTCGATTTGAAGGTTTATGTTTGTCTTGATGACAAAACGCTGCAGTAGAATGACAGATGAGTGCAATAAAGAACCACTTTTTCCACTAAATATAGTTCAATAAAGTATTGTTTTTTGCATGAATGTAGAAAAATTAATTTTAATATACTTAACTGAAAAGTATCTGAGCACTAAATATGAAATATAATTAGTAAAAACCTTCATAAAATGTCAATTAAATTGTAGTAGGAGCTTTGGAATTTTAGAGACAGGTGAATTGATTTTTACCAGGGTACAGCTTGATAAAATATTTATTAACTTTTTTTACTGGACCAAGCATGATTTATTATTAAAAGATATTCGAACAGTAATGTTTTGACTACCTAAGTCATTGTTTACAAAACATGTTTAATGAAAATACAGTTAGATAAAGTATTTGTAAACCGTAAATACTCCCATTTTTTTCAAGATTGGTGGCGTTAATTAAAATAAGACGTTAAATTACGATTCATATTTCAATATTCATTAAAAGCTGTGAGATTGTAGATAAACTTTTATTGACAAAAAGCTAATCTAAATGGTGGGTTATATAGATATTTACATTTTTTTTTATTAATATTTTTTTGTTTAATTGCAAATATAATTATTTAAAACTAATCAACTCTGTAAAATAAATGTTGTCATTTGCAGGGCAGGAAGATTATGACCGACTTCGCCCTTTGAGTTATCCTCAAACCGACGTCTTTTTAGTTTGTTTTTCCGTTGTTAGTCCGTCCTCATTTGAAAACGTCAAAGAAAAGGTAGATATTTAAATTTCAAATTGTAATATCAAACTGAGTAAAACGTTATATTAATTATTGTGTAAAATGTATAGTGGGTCCCAGAAATCACACATCACTGTCAGAAAACACCATTTTTGTTAGTTGGAACTCAAGTAGATCTTCGCGATGACGGAGCAACTATAGAAAAATTAGCTAAAAACAAGCAGAAGCCCATTTCCATAGAACAAGGTAAGCTTTTTAAAGGAAAATATAGTCACCGTAAAGTTGCAATAGAATGTTTAAAATTTGTCAAATTATGTAAATCCTAATAGATGTTTGTTTTTGGGTGATTTAATAGGACCTCTTATGAAGATTTGGTTAGTTTTATCTGTATTTAAAGTTGACATGAAGTAAATCGATTTGTGTGATGTCACAACCATTAATTTGCCAAACAACTGCCGCAATTTATTTTTTTTTTAAATAAGTTGATGTGTGAACCTAGCACATTATTAGTTTACTTTAAAGTGTTTGTGTTCATCCATAGAATGTCGTCATTTTAGACGACCGATGGCCTACCACCACCTACTTACACCCATCCGATGCGCACTCCATGGATATCACATTTTAACACTTGTAATAATACACTGCGCTATACACGCACACTATACATTACTGGTTAGCACAGTCACTATAACGGTCACACAGTAATACTTATCGTCGGCTGTGATAGGGCGCATTATCCATATGTGGTCTTTATTTATCCATGTTTTGTCAGTGTAATATATTCTTCGATTCAGCTTTCGATATCACTATTTTATTTTTTTCTATCAACATACTCTTACAATTTTGTTTTATAAAACGAAAATTTGTGCCAGATAGCAACCTGAGTTTTTGTTATTATTGGAAGCTCAATTTTAAAATACCATCCATGAATTGTTCTACAAATTGCATATTTTGTATCATCAACCTTTCTTCCGTGAATTTCCACCATTTGCAATTTTGCAGTTGTATATTCCTCACGAATTAGAGAACATCCTGTAGAGCGGGAATTGTTTTCCATTGTCATGAACACAAAATCGCTTATAAATTAATTACAATCAGTTAAATTAGTGGTAAGATATACCCAAAATATACCCATGCACACACCTATGGCAGCGCTGCAGATGATCGATCCATCAATTGATCACAACCAATAGAAATTGAGCATTCTGATGTAGCACATGCGTATTTGCTGCAGCAGAAGCCGCCAGATATGCAGTGCAGTTCAATACAGACAGCATATATTTCTCTGTGACTGCAGGTGTATAACATGAATGACTACTATTTTGAAATAACATAACATTTTCAATATCTAAACTCAAAACTGCAGAAAAATTGAGGTAAAGATATAAGTTAAAAATAAAATATCGATATTTTCTATTTAAATATAAGGTGTTCCTATAACAAATGTATTTGTTCAAAGGGATAATGAGGAACGCAAAAATAAACGATTTTTAATAAGCAAACTTGGTCTATAATGTAATAATTTCCAAATAAAAAAGTTATTGAGAACAGATAATTTTTAAAGGGACCTGGTTTGTAGAAAGCACATAGCAATTTAAAGGACTTCACATCGTAACCTTTGCCAATGGAAATGTTTACTTTTAAATACTTTTTAGATGCTGAGACCCTTGGGACCAAAACTAATTATTAAAAATAATATAAAAAAACTACTTACCTTAAATTGATATTAGGTAATTGTCCGAAATTGCTCGAATTGCTGAAATGTTTGAAACAAGTTCTTAAACTTACTAAATGCAATCTTGCCGCAATTAATGGTTGTGCTGTTTTAGTTTTTATGTTTTAATGAATCTATGGCGGTAATCTAAAACTTGTGGTTACCAAAAAGGGTTCCTTAAGGTGATCATTTAAAAAAAAAAAAAATATTTTTAAATTTTAACAAATTGTATGTGGGTCCATTATTTCTTTTTAGATATTCAAAAGAGGTAGACAAAAATGTATCTTGTTTTTAGGTGAAAAATTGGCCAAAGAATTGAAGGCCGTAAAGTACGTAGAGTGTTCCGCTTTGACACAGAAGGGTTTGAAGAACGTTTTCGATGAAGCGATTCTAGCTGCCTTAGAGCCCCCAGAGCCAGTCAAACGTAAGAAGTGCATCATCTTGTAAATCAACATATATCTTCAGAAGATTCAAGTATTTTTTAAGGCAAGGACTACAACAGACAAGAAGTTGTCATCTTGCTTATTTATTGTTAATCCCGGACTATCATTTTGATTTTTATTATGCTTCAAAAGAGTACAATTTTTAAATATTTGTCTCCGTTTCGGACACACTTTTATTAATTTCCAAGCTCAAACGAGTTTATCGCATGTCGTATTTTACACTAAAATCAGGTACATTTTAAAATAGCAGCGAGGAGTCATTTTCATTTTGAAACTAAATGAATTTCTGCAGTTGTAAATTCTTGTTTATGATAAAAAAAAGGTGTCAGTATTAAGATAGGGGAATGGATAAATAGCACAACCTGTTTACTGCCAAGGTGTTTTTCCCGCAGTATAAATAAGTATTTATGAAAGCAGAACTAACGTTTAACATAGTATATACTAATAGTTGTTTTAAATGTATTAAAGATGACACTCGAGCCGATTTTGTAACGTGTAGCTTCAGTTTCCTTTTCAGTATGAATTTCGTTTGTGTAAAGATGGTGCTAATACATTAACATTTTAAAGGGATATATTTAAAACAATTTAAATGCAGATAAGTATAAAATCTTAAAATTTCACGGAAATGTATCAAATATAAACACGAGGGACAATTTCAACATATATTTAATAATTTTTTACGCTAGTGCATAATTGTATATATATCTTTGTATGAGTGGTGCATTGAATGTGATGAGGTAACTATCAGTTGCATTTAAGTTTAAAAATAAAGAAAAACGTTTGAATTTATTTTTTCAAAGTTCTGTTTTACCGAGTTTAGTACTAATACTCTTTTATTTTTATTTCGTGTGCGTAGAGGACTGAACGTTGTTTAATTTTAAGTCTAAGTCTAATACTGATATATTATTTAATACAAAAAATTAATAAACACTTTATATGTACATGAATTTTTTGTTTTCCAATCCTCGAATTAATTTGGATGAAAAAATGGTAAGGATGGTGACGGGATGCAATGAAACAAATTTTCCACTAAACACATTTATTACAAACACTTATACTCACCAATTAAATATTAGGTCAGTTAATATAAAAAATGATAAGAACAATGATTAAAAAGCTTGACTTTATAATGTATGTAAAAGTAACTGTAGGTTCAGAGTATTGTACTGTTACATGTTCAGGTTCTGTGTCATACGTTCAAATTATCGTAACGTACAGTACATTTTACTTGGTCTAAGTCCTTATTATAATGTCTTTGTAGTGTCCAATCTGGGGAGGAAAATAATTACAAAAATAAATTATGAAAACACCATGGACATTCAGTAAAATTTGCAATTTGTTTTTAGTAGCTTAATGAACAGAACGGTTATTTAAATTTTTCACAAAAAGGGAATTTGATATACAGGGTGTCCGGAAAAGACGTGTACAACGGAAGACCACAGACTCCTGGGTTCAAAATAAGACGATTTAGCCCAATTTACTTATTTCCAAAATTGCTTTGTTTAGCCGCTAGAGCGCCAAAGTTTGCGAAAAATTTTTGTTTATTTGAATATCTAAAACGACTTGATCGATGTTAACCATTTTGGGCTACGCAGTTATTAGTCTAACCGACACTTTTTGACATTATTTAAAATCTTTTGCAGTCATTAGAAATATAAGAAAAATCATGTATCATGCAAATATAAGCACATATTTTTTCAATCCCCTGTATAATCATTCTCAGTTTTTTTCTATTAGTAGTTGACTTTATTTAGAAACTTTTTTTACACTTTCAGAATTTTGAATAGATGAGTAGTTTAGGCAGAAAAAATATTTTTCGTATGTCAACAATATCAGCATTCGTTCTGCAACAAATAACTAAAATTCCAAAACTCATTTATATTTTATTTAATAAATACGAGATAATAAGATTAATACAGCAAATAAAAAAAGTTATGATCTCTTTACAATAAATGCTCAGTGACCCGTTTTCGTGACGCAATAAGTAATCCGCTTTACGGTTTCTAAGTTGTAGTGCTCTCCATGGATTACCTCTTAAAATTTTAACTGCGTCTTGGATTCGCCTAAAAATCCTCTTTATTATTAACTGCGTAGGCATGTACTTTACAAAAAATAATCGCAAGGAGGTAAGTCTGGTGCTCGAGGTGGCCATTTTATAGGAGCATCGTTTTCTCTTCCAATCCGCCTGTTAGGATACAGATTATGTAAATACTGACTAACGGGTATTGTAAAATGGGGGGTGCACCATCGTGCATAAACCACATGTTACTTAAGTAGTAACGGTAAATCGTCCAATAAATTAGGTAATACTTGCTGTAAAAATTTAAATAGTTGACCCCATTTAATCGATGTGGAAACACAACTGGGCCAATAATAAAGTTGTCTATAATTCCACGCCCACTCTGAATTCATATTGAAAATGTCTTATTTCAGTACAGTGTGTTTTTCATCAGTATAAACGTGTTTGTTATGGTTATTATTAATTCCTGACCTAGCAAAATATGCTTCATCTGTAAATAAAATGTTTTTGCTGAAATTGATATCATGGGTTCTTTATTCTTGTATAAAATGCTAAACGTTTTTCAGGGTCAATGGGTTCATAAACCGGTCACGAACCGATTGAATGTGGTACGGATGTAGTAACTGCTCGTTCAAAACATCATGAACTATGGTTTTGGTATCCCTATTTCTTGTTCAATGCGTCTTGCACTAATTTTTGGGTTCTCTTCTATCTTATCTAGGTTTTGTTCCTCCACCTTTATAGTTTTCGTGGTACGTTGGCGCCCTTGAACCGTATTCATTTGGTGTAAAGAACCAAATTCGCAAAGTCGCCTTTCGATGTTGGCAAAAGTTTGATGATTTGACACTCCGATGAGGGAATCTGTCCATGCAGACCCTAACACTTTTGCGGCCGTTATATTGACAAACTCCATAAACAAAAATAATATCTACTTGTTATTAATATTTATACGTTTCCATGATGAAATATTAAAAAATGAGGAACATAAACAAACACAACAACAATAACAACAACAAATAAAGTAAGATCTAAAGTAATTGAGCAAAAAGAATAAATCGAGAGACTAACTTCAGTAGCTGATTAGATTTGACATACAACTGATACTTAAAATATCAGAGCCTACTTCTGGTACTTCGTTATTTGTTGCAGAACGAATGCTGATATTGTTGACATACGAAAAATATTTTTTCTGTCTAAACTACTCATCTGTTCAAAATTCTGAAAGTGTAAAAAAAGTTTCTAAATAAAGTCAACTACTAATAGAAAAAACTGAGAGTTATTGTACAGGGGGTTAAAAAAATATGTGCTTATATTTGCATGATACATGATTTTTCTTATATTTCTAATAACTGCAAAAGATTTTAAATAATGTCAAAAAGTGTCGGTTAGACTTATAAATGCGTAGCCCAAAAATGGTTAACATCGATCAAGTCGTTTCTGAGATATTCGGAATAAACAAAAATTTTTCGCGGGCTTTGGCGCTCCCTAGCGGCGAAACGAAGCAATTTTGGAAATAGGTAAATTGGGCTAAATCGGTTTATTTTGAACCCAGGAGTCTGTGGTCTTCCGTTGTACACGTCTTTTCCGGACACCCTGTATATTTTTTAATATGCAGAATGTCCCCTTTTTCTTCATTTTCATAAAGGCTAGAACAATATTTTTCTCTTTATTACTAAAAAAATATTTTTCATTCAAATGCAGCAGTTGGAACAATTGATGTGAATAATTTTTATAAATTAAAACCAGGTAATAAAAAAAATAAGATTTATTTTCTGTGGGGAAAGTGGGTTAGCAGCATTGCCCTTTCTGTTGGCCAAACGGCGTTCGTAAGAAATCATTATGGCAAACACAGTGAATCTGCTGTCAAATGAGGGTGAAAACGTTTTCAATGTTTCATGAAGCTTATACAATCGAAGAATTGGAGGAAATAACTAAAACTTTCTGGAGTTCATACCAAAGAATCCTAATTGAAGATTTCAGCATGAAACATGCTGCAGCGTTTGTTCCAGGACCAGAGGAAAAACCGTCTGAGACGGCTTGGCAACGGTTTCTCAACTGTGACTTCCTTTTATTCCCAGGAATGAAGAAAAATCTGAAGGGAAAGCGTTTTCAGGGTGTAGGATAAAAATGCTGGAAGTTAAAGTTGATCACCGGGTGTTACGAAAACAAAACTTCTTAAAATGTTATAGACCTGTATATTTCTTCCTGTTCTGTGGTTTACCAAAGTTAAGAATGAAGAAAAAAGGACACCCTGTATATTGCCGAAGTGTCTCATATAAAATCCAAATTTGTACTTACATTTTGCAACTGTAGAATTGCATCAGAATGATTTTTTTTTAATTTTCAATTTTAAAACAAAATCAATCATTAAAAATTTCAGTCTTCTGCTATATATGAAAACGAACACCATAAAGTTAGTTACTTGTCATGAACATCACATAAGCAGAAATGTAATTTTGTCAAAGTACTCACAGCCGATGATTTTTTAAGAATTTATTGGAAAAAGTTACCTTCGTACTTACTTTTTAAAATGGACTTTCCGATTCAACCCTCTGCCTTTTACGGCTGCTATCCGGTCTTTCCTCTGCTTCCATAACTTTGATTCGATTACCACAAACTTCAGCACCGTGCAATGTCTATAAACAGAAAGTACATCTCGGAGCAGGAAAGGAGAAAAAAAGATATTCGTTTTTATCTGATGTTTACTATTCTGTACTGACCTTAATTGCATCCTCGGCAGATGCTTTCGAGGCAAACTTTGCATATCCGCAGTTTCTATTGTTCAGCATGTAAACGTCTATGAGATTGCCGAATCGACAGAAGATGTCCTTCAGAACGGTGCTTGGTAGAGCCGTAGGGGTACAAACAATGAAACATCTACAAAACACGCAGCAGAATAGTTGATAACTTGGTTTTGTGAATATTAAATTATGTCAGTAAACACCACATGTTCATGCCTGGCAAATTTACATTCACTAATTCAATATTGCATAATGATTTTATAGTTAAATACTCAGAAAAATGTACCAAATAGACTCTGGACTTTTCCAAAATATTTCACAAAGATCTATCACAATGCTTTTTTGAAACTTGAAGGGTTCTAGGCATTGGAAATAGTCTTTTTGTGTGTTTAAGTTATGGTAAAACTAACTTAGTGTGTAAAAATAGATATAATTGCCTATTTCTGCCGGTACTCAAGTACATTCTGGGGTTCTCTAGGGAACCCATTATGGCCCCTTTAATTTACAATCTTCTTATTAATGACGTTTGTCGTATATTTTCTTCAAGCAAATTTCTTCTTTGTTATATTATGAATATAATAAAATCAAGAAAGACCATTTTATACTAAATTAAAACCAAAACATTGTCTTTACCCCCAAATATAATTAATTATAGCAACTCTTAATAAAGACAGGGCACTTGTTTGTTTTAGACGAATAACTTTAATTGTGAAAATATTTGCTTCTTCTATAGATGTTTTTTTTATTCTGGTAGCGAATGTGACATTTTTCTATAGCTTCCAGTGTTTAGTTACTTAAGCTTATGAAACATCCCAAATATTTCTCAGTTTTAGAAAATTTCTATTCAAATGATGATATTTTTCACTGTGTAAATCAGTCAATTTTTTTTTAATTGTAAAAAGTGATTAAATATTTTCTTTAGAGATAATTATAATTTCTGCATAAAAGAAAAAATATTAGATGCTACCTATCAACGAACAACGATCAAAATTAATAAAGACATCAATATACATGTTTTGCTGTTTGAATATTTTTGAAGCATGAACATGAGACATTTGAACTACTATTTATCTATCTCTTCAGAAAATATAGCTCATAGCAGTACAGCTCATAAATTACTAAACATATAACATCAAATTATACAATAGTTATTTATGCAACAAGTACAAAAAGTAAGTGTTTATTGCACGCGACGTGAAATTGTCCTATTCGGCCTGACGGCCTCGATGGACAATTTTGTACGAGTTGCATACAATATTTTTTCTACGTTCATGCAAAAACCAAAAAATGATATTTAGATGACACTAGTCTAGGAAAATGTGACGTCGATTTGAACGTTTATGTTTGTCATGATGACAAAACGCTGTAGTAGAATGACAGATGAATGCAATAAACATTTTATTGCATTAGTGGAATAAAAAACTTCTTTTTCCACTAAATATAGTTCAATAAAGTTTTGTTTTTTTATGAACGTAGAAAAATATTATTTATACTTAACAAAGTGCGCAATTTTATATAATTTAAGTATGTGAAGTAATAATTCAATACCGAAATTAAAACATTAGTAATATAAACACTGCTTACTTATATTTTACTTGGTCATTTAGCAATACGTCAATTATCCGAAAATGTTCTTACCTTGCTGCAGTATCATCGTCAATATTAGCGAACGGTTGCGGTTCAGGTAACTTAACGTTACAGTAATTACTACCTTCCTTACTTGTACTTAAACCCAGTTTGTGTTGTAATAAATCAGAAAAACCCAACTTTTGCTGTAACAGATCTGAAAAATTTTACACTGAAGTAAAAGCGACAATTTTCCCACATGTAATAAATACCAGGTGACAAGCCCGCAGCTTGTATAAGAGAGGAGGCTTGCGCTATAGTCTCGGCGATCTGTAAGATATCCGGTTTTTGTTTTTCTGTAGAGGGTTTAGCCCCAAATGATGTTCTTATGTTGTCGTATTCTGGTCTGACAATCAGTCGATAGCCCGGGGGGTATTCGAAACCGTGTAGTTTTTCTTTAGCATGCGATGCCCACTGAGGGTTTGCGTATACTACCTCGGCGATTGCTCTTGTGGGGCGCATGCGATCCCCTTCGTAACGAAGTTGGCAGTAATCCATACCTTAAATCAACGAAAATTAGACGTTTCCCATAATTGTCACTATAACCCAATCTTCAAAAATCTAGAGTGACCTGTAGATAATATAAAAACACTATTTCATGAAGCATATAAAATATAAAATTATTTTTATAAAATCATGTTTCAGATTTTATTAAAAAATTAAATTTTTGTTAAAGTTACAGCAGTTTGAAAATTAATATTTTATTTGTGATACATTATAAAATTTCAAACTGCTGTAACTTTCACAAAAATTAAATTTTTTTAATAAAATCTGAAACATATCGGTAGAATTATGTCTAGTTTATGAAAAAAAAATGTTTGTCGAAATTTAAAGAAGCCAATTTGGAAATCTTGGGTGAGGGCCACGTTTTTTTTAACTTTTTTAGCAAAATTGTAATAAATGTATTGTAAATATAAACTTTCAAATATAGTTTTAAAATAGTTACAACTTTGTGCCTATTTTTTAAAATATTTGACGTACCATTATAGCCCACTGAGTCATAATAACATCCGTAGGCCATTTATATCAAAGAAATTTGATTATAATTGTCATATTATGTCATCGTGCTTAATTATATAGTGACACTTCTATGCACAGCGAAACGGCTGTGGATACGATAAAGGTTTAAACAAAAGTGCAATGTGCTCTTTACCTCTGTCTATTTCATTAGGAAAATGTTTTTTTGTGTGTGTAACTACTGGATTTAGCTGATGTTAGAAACACCAATAGAATAAGTGTAGGCGGGAGGTGCTACTTGAAATTTCTAAAGCCAAACAATTCTTAAATCTCTTACGTGTTGAAATTAGCAAAAACTGTAATCATTATACCTACTAAAAATAATAGGTGTTATGTAATACAATTGTTTTTGTCTTTTTTGTATATTTATATTTTGGCGCCTTCTAAACTGGTACACCTATGGACCGCTCTTCGCACATTTCGCCCTTTGTGCTAGTCAGAAGCTAGCGATACATCACTTTAGATTATCAAAGACTGGGTAATTAAAATTTGTAGTGTATCTTGCCTGGTATGATATCAAATAACTTCCAGAGTTGATCCTGATTTACAGACGGTGACGCTATCACCATTAACTTAGTATAACCATCATTAGAATAATGATCGGGTGGCGGAGGCGGTGGGCCACTCTTATTGAAAGAATCATAAGACGAAGATGAATAATTTCTCTCTTCATTGCGAGAGGAATTGGCTTTTCTCGGTTCTGCAAACACAGGTTTGTATTTTCGATCACACTGTTCAAAAGCGGCAGCTGCATGAGAAAACCTACAAAACGCTATATAATATGGACCAAATCTAGCTTAATGTTAGAAAAATTATTGATAAACAGAGTTGAATTCAATTTCAAATAAAACAGTCTGAAACAATACTCACTTAAGATATTTAACATATGCAAATCCTTTATTCTCTCTTGTATTTTTGTCTTTAATTATACTTGCATAATCAATATCTCCAAACTGTTTAAAGTAGTCATATAGTTCAGTGTCTGTCATACTTTTAGGTACCATAACAAATAACCTTTGCATTTTCTCCTCTTCGTTAGAGTCCCTTTTGGAGCCCTGATCTCGACTAAAATGTATAAAAACTAAATGGTTAATTCTAAATCTTGAGTTATAGTAAATTGCTTTACCTAGCTGCAATCATAACCTTAATACTACGACCTCCACCACCAATAACTTTTCCATTCATGGTCTCTAAAGCCCTTGCAGCTGCGGAGGTTTTCGAATACTTAATATAAGTAACACCTACAAATTTGATATTTTAGATTAAAACATATCAAATTACTAAAATACAAACATTACCTTTATTTTCACCAGTGTTGCGATCTTTGACTACCCATATTTCTTCAATGTTTCCAAATTCTTCAAATGCTTTCCTAAAATCCTCTTCAACCAATGTTTTGGGGCCTACTATGAAAAGTCTGGAATTTGGTGGGTCATCAGAACTTGAACCCATTGACGACCTTCTATCAGCCATGATAATCTTTGTTGATTATTTAATATTTTTAATTTTTATTCTGATTACTCGCAATGAATGTATATCTCGACGCGTCTTTCTAAACTTGTTTGAGAATGAATGACGGAGAGGGAGAAGAGGAGAAGAAGAAAAGGGAAGGGGCAAGGTTGTAAATGGATGTTCGTCTTCTTCTTCTGTATTAATGATCTAACATTTATTCTCACTTTTTATAATTCCTTTTATTTAGACGAGATTTACAAAAATACGAAGTGCGCCATTAAACAAAAATATATATATTTTTTTATAGCTCAATCAGCCTCAGAAAATAGTTATAACTGGAAAGAGACTATAGTTTATATTGATTATTTCTGAAACATGAAAACATTTCATATTTTTTGTGATTCACTTTGAACATAATAGCGATATTTTTAAATTATTTAAATAAAATAAGCAAATGGAAGACAATAATCGTTTTTTATTAAGGTGTACGTATTTCAGTTAACTACTAATCAATGTTTCGATCGTATTAGCGCAGTTTATACAGTTCGTCGAGTGAAGGTTCCAGAGGGTGTGGCTAAATGCGCACTGAACACCAATGAAATTCGTTTGTACACGACGAAGTGGGAGAAAATCTATTTCTTGACAAATCATCGTGCGACAAATTCCTAGAGCGCGCGAATGTTCGCGGCTAAGTGCGCAGTCGTTTTTTGGTCGTCTAAAAAAACGATATCTGGGACCTCGACATCAAAGGAGCCGATGTGTTACGGAGGTAGGTACAATAATTATTACAAGATATTTACAAAAAAAAAATAGTTGTAAAAACAATAAACATAATTATTTCTCGAAAAATTATTGTTCTGCCAGAAAATAAAAATGTATAAATGGAAAAACGCCTTTCCACATCAACCGATATGAGGAACGTTTTTAAAATTGTTCAATATCACAGCATCCAAATTTATGGATTCGATAAATTTTCCTAATAAAGTATTAGCCTTTAAACAAGGGTATTAGCTACAGATTGGCTTAGATATTGTTCTACACTTTAGATTAATGACAACGAATCTCGAATACAGGCATAGTCTGTAGCGGGCCTAAGATACACACTTGATCAAGGTCAGAAAAAAAAAATCCGAATTTTTTTGCGCTCATTAGCGTAATTTTTTGCGATTTTTTGCTATTTTTGAGATTTATTAAAAATGTTGAGAGTATTTGAGCTAAAAGGACTTGAGATTCGGATTGAGTCTGCCAAAATACATAAAGATAGGTCTGATCAAAAGTATAGACTACTTTTTTTTTTTGGCGCGATGAATGGACACTTTCTAAAATCAATAAAGCATATAAAAAAATTCATAATTTTTTTTTTAAATTAAACTTGTTTGCAAAATTTAATAATTGTGATTACCCTCATAATATTCTCTTTTATATATATAAAATTTATATAAAGCTATTATTTGAGAGATATGGAGAGAAAGTATAATAGAAATAACATTATACAATGATTTATTGGACTTTAATAATAAAAACAATAAGAGCTTGTTTTCTCTATCAAAGTACAAATAATGAAATGTATTAACAACGGAAATCTCTAGAAATATGTAATTTGTTGACAGTAAGTGTTTTTCAGATTACACAAAAATGATAATTGAATATTAAGAGTGATATTCATATCAACTCTAAGGAAATTTAGCACAAGGATGGCTGTAAAACATTTACACGGTTTTCTAATCAGCAGCAGTTGACCACACAACCTCTCCAAGAAGAAACAGTTGAGTGGATTTTGGCTTGATTACAAATTATAATTCTGTTAGTAGTGAAACGACTTTCGAGAGAGTATACAACTCAGTCATAAATGGATTTTTACAGAGTGCTCGTCCTTCTTCTGTGCGTGGGTCATGTATTGAGCTATTCAGTTTTTCCCGGCAAAGGTTGGTATATACAATTCTTTTTTATTTATCTGCAATCTGCAGTAATCAAAATTAAATTATGACTATCTATTAAAAAATTTTCAAGCGCTCGAAGAAATAAATAATAATAGTTCTGCTTGAACTGCATTTTGAATTCTGGATTTATATCTCATCTCTTCTTTAATTTAATATATTCTACAAAAGTATAATTAAATTTGGCATTTAAATGCATAACAAAATATGTTGCTAAGTATTAAAAAATGTTTTATTGAACGAACAGAGAACTGAGTTATATTTTTGCAATACATCTATGGATATATCTTAGAAAATGATATAGAAATAGAACAAACTACGTACTAATGGTTTGTGTGATTTATACTAGAATAAAATGATAAATACAATTTATTTGTTAAAATAATTGTGTTCACTTCTCGAACATTTTAAATGTTAGATTTTTATCTGAAACAACTAGGTTAACTAATGGATTTGGCTAATACTTCCATAAAAAAATTTTTGTTGATTAAAGTAATTACTAATTTAATAATTTTGACGAAATGTTGAAATTTACTGGATATTTACATGTACATAGTATATAGGGTCATGATAAAATATATACACGTCAAAATAAATTTAAAAAATTCTCGTCAAATGGGTTCAAGTTTTTTATTTGTGTAGTTTTTATGTCATCTGTAGATAATCAGATATGTTTTGTTTAGGTGTAGTGTATAGTTGCAAGTTTTTTTTAAAATAATAATTTTCAGAAAAAAAATTAATTTATTACAATCTTTAGAGATACAGAAGTTTATTACAATTGCTGAGTCAACTGTTGACCAGTTTCTAAAAGTAGGTACTACTATATATTTGGGTATTTCACATATTTGCTAACTTTTATATATTTATATTTTTCTGTGGTTTGTAATTTTACAAAACCACAATGTTAAGTCAAGCGATGAGTTAGATTTGATATTAGAAACACTTATATAGGGTGTCTTACAAATACAATTTTGTAAAAATAAAATCAAAAAGAGCAGTTCAAAAATGATTTAAAAATACACGGCACTGTAAAACCTGATAAGGCGTATATTCGGGACCGGACAAAAAATGGAAAGAAATTCCCAAATAAAGAAATAAATTACAGGTGAGATATAAGTGGTCTGCTTACTTCCTGTCGGCCTAAGCAGCTTGACTTACAGGAAGCGACCTACATTGCACTTTCGCCCTGGGCTACTCCGCGATGATCTGTAATTCAATGCCGGTCGGGGCATTAGTCCGTGGAGTAGTTGTTTCCTGCAGCATCATTTACAGATTTAATGGCTCGTCGCCCAAGGCGAGAGGTCTGCGTTAAGTACCTACTGCAATGTAGGCCGCTTCCTGTAAACCTAGGCGCTTAGGCCGAGCAGGAAGTAAGCAGACCACTTATACCTCACCTGCACTCAGTTTATATGTGAACATACATATGAAGGAACAGCTAGTTCAATTGTCGGTCATCTCACCTATGGCATACTGATGAGGGCTAACAAGCCCGAAACCGGTCTATGTCTGGTGGTGTGTCCGACAAGGGTTCTTGGCTGTACACACAGATACTGCAGGAGTAATTCAATGCCGCGGAGCAATTGTTTTCTACAGCATCATTTACAAATAAATTACATTTTACAACATCTATTTTAATGCAGCAAATTCAACTACTTTTGCCGCTATTGTTCATTATTAATAGAATTAATTACAAGGTTTTAATTATTAAAATAGTTTGTCATACCTTATCTGTCTTACTCAGTTTCTACAAACTAACACAAATGTTTCTGCTTTTTGTCCTTTTTGAACTTGTAAGTTATTGACAGCAGCTATGATACGTTTGCGTAAATCATCAATAATGTCCACTTTGGTGCAATATACTTTATTTTTTAAATATCCCCACAAATAAGATCAAATGATTGAAAGTCAAGAGATCGTCCTCCTCGTCCAATCCCCTGGTTAATTGAGCCTCGTGTATAATACCCACACTGCAATATGCCGTGGATGTCCTGGACTGGGAAATCGTTCTGCTAATGCATTTTCACTTCACCATAAATTAAAACGATACCCATCAATTGCGAGTTGCTATACGTAAACCATTTTTGATATTTAAAAAATTAAAGTAAATACTTGCATCAGTACAGCAGCCCAGCGATTTGTAGGTTGAAACTACCAGAACTTCAATATTTTTTTCTCGGAAACTGTAAGGATTAAATAAAAATTTTTTTACGATATTGACTCCATTTTTCATGACGCAACCATTCCCAAATTTTTTTAGATAAGTAGTCATACCATTAATGCTTTTAGGTATGGGAAAGCGAAATAATGCTAGAAAAATCGGTAAAATAGTTTATTTATTTTTCTATGTTCATGCAAAAAACAAAACCTTATTGAACTATATTTAGTGGAAAATGTGGTTCTTTATTGCACTAGTGCAATAAAATGTTTATTGCATTCATCTATGATTCTACTACAGCGTTTTGTTATCTTGACAAACATAAACGTTCAAATCCACGTCATATTTTGCTACACTAGTGTCATTTAAATAAAACATATTTTGGTTTTTGCATGAACGTAGAAAAAATATTGTATGCAACTCGTACAAAAAGTGCTTAGTGCACTCGACATGTTGTCCTACTTACTTTTTGTACTTTTTGCATACAGTTTACTTTGTTTATACTCTATGCAGATAAATCGTTAATAAACAGATATTTTGTCCTAGAAGTTCCTCTTGTGGCCCTGATATTAATTCCAATATGGCCTCACTGAACTTCCTTATCTTTTGCATAAAGATAATTATACTTCATTTATTTATTCTATGGAAGTTAACTAATTTATATCTAAAATAGGTGCGTCAAAGGGTCCCTGTGTTTACTAATAAAACTTATTGTCAAGATGTCTAATGGATGTGACAGTTTCTCTCCAAAACATACATTTGTTATAATATGGTTTCTGTAAAGATTATATTTGGACAAGTAGTGCTTCGAAATCGAAAGTAATAATTATTATCATATTATTTATTTTAAACCTATGTACTGTGCACACTTAAATCAACTATCTGTTTTATTTCCTTGTCTCTATTTTGGGATAATCCAGTTATATTACTTCTTTGGATTACACTCCTAAGAATTTTCTGACGTAGATAATGATTATTATAAATCAATGATAATTATCCTTTCACTCCTACTTATAACTATAGGTAAATCCATATACCAAATTCTAAGATAAAGTAAGTAGTTTCCATTCTCCTTGTTAATATCTTCAATTGTATTTTTTTAGTAATTATTTTGTATTAAATTATGACACAATGTTGTATAAAAAATAAGATATTAAATTAATACATGTTCTTGAGACTACAACAAAAAATTTGTTATTTATAACCATGCAAAAGTCAGTTTAAGTTGAAGTCTAAATTGCACATCGCGATTAATAGTTATTTATACGAAGCTTTAAGCAGGTATGAGTAAATATTTACTAAAAACTTACGAGTACATTAAAGCTACTTTTTCGTCCATGGTATATACAATTATATCATACTGCATTCAAAGTATTCAAACAATATAATTTTTCGTTGATCGACATTAATGGCGTAGTTTATGTGACAGCTGTCAGGCACTTCAGTGTCGCATTTACTGCCTAGGCATTAGAATATTTTTTACTGCTGCTAAAATAAAAATTTATTCTTTAGTGAAAGTAATTTTATTTATTTATTGTAAACATTTATAGTGAAATTTGAACCTCCTGTAAGGGATATCCCTTGTTCTTTTTGTCTTGAAACATTTACTGTGTCAGAGTTTTCACTAGTAGATGGTTTATGAACTATAGAATCCTCCAAAGTGGTTGAATTATTTAAAAAATCGCTTCCAGCACTTGATGTACTTGCAGTAAGGAACATTTTTTTGATAACAACTGATTTATGAGTTATGGACTTGTCAATATAGCCTTCAGCTGCTGCTGAAGATTTCCATCCACCATGCACTTTTAAAGTTGTCAATGTCAATTCAATTTGAGAAACTCAGCAATTTGTTCTGACATTTTCCCAAATTTATGAATTCCTGTTAATGGTTATATGCTTTAGAATATTAAAAAAAATCTGTTACTAGGTATCTATTTATGTAGATCTTACGGTACTATATTTCCGATATATGTCTAAATATTTGCTTACAATAAAGCATCTTTTTTCTTTGTTTTTGTAGCTGGCAGAGTGATCAGCAATCTATTTTCAATATCTTCAATATATCAAATTTTTGTTTGAAGTAATACACCACAATGACACGCCCCAGATATAGCAAAATTAAAATTAATCGGCGAAAAAATGACGTGTTTAACGTGGCAGTAAAGTAGATTTAACGCATTGACTGCTTTAGTTGACTCGGCTGCGCATCGTCTATAAATACAAGCCGCAGCATTAAATCTTGTACTTTACTAGTCAGTTAAACAAATAACTGTTAAAGTCCTTAAGACTTTTACTTTATCGTACTAGTACTTTAAAGTTCCATTTTTCATCCTAAAAATGATCCAAAAATATCCATCATTATAGAACAGTATGAAATAATTTTATTTTATTATAGTATTTGAAGTAACTGAAGCATCATTTTCATTAGTTTTTGGAACTACAAACAAAATATAGGTTTATAGTAACAAGATAAGACTTAATTTCTACGAATACTATTGGTAACAAAAAAGAAAACGGAAAAATTTTAAACCAATTGATATATCATAAAATTCTTGTAATTGATTGTATATATCTTTTATAATACACTTTGATACACTTTGACCTAGTAACATTTAATTCTTATTCTATTTAAAAAAGCTTACTGAAAAGTAATCCGTAATTACTGATAAATCTTAATTACTGACGCAAAAGAACATAATATTCCACTCAAAACATTTAAATCTAATAATAATCATTTTGCTATTTTCTGTAGGAATGTAATTTATCACAAAATTAATTATGTAATTCATTTAAATTCCAAACATTTACCATTCTTGAAATACAAACCACCCATCGCATCTTATTCGCATTATGTATTTTTTCATCTCATTTATTTGAATATAACTATCAACAGATGTGTGTTCTAGACTATAATAAAGTCTCGCAAGAAGTTAATTTCACTTCCGTTGCTTTAGGAAATGATCTTTGACGGTCAAGCAAGATGAGAAGGTCGCACTTCAGACTTCTCCTCGCTCTGAAGGTGATCAGTTTAACTAAATCCCTTTCTTTAATTTCTAAAATTGTAACATGATTTTCAATAGGCTGTATACACAAAACCTGTGGATTGTCAATAGTTACAAAAGTGGTAGGTGCTGATACATCCCTCAACTGATTGAGATGATATTTAAAAAATAAGTAGGTAATAGTCCAAACCAATAGTTCATAAGAAAATTTGTGTTCATGTTATCATGTTGACTAAAAAACACTACGTAAATTTAGTATCCGATACCCTGTATGAAATTGATAGAAGAAGATATAACCTTGAATTTATTGTTCTTCTGTTAAAGGTTAATTATAACAAATATATGTTTTCTCTTGTAAGTAAATATAACACTAGAATATTGACAGATTGATACACTAATGTGATTAACATAAAAAAACGAAATCGAAAAGTAAAATATCCTAGCTAGTGTAACTTTCTCTATATAATTAACTGAAATCGGCCTTTCTATGATCAGTAATAAGGTCAGTGTAGAATATATAGCTATATTTAATTTATGATACTAAACAAAATTCAGTTATAACATCTATATTTTTTAACACATGACGATCAGTATCAGTTATCTGCATGGGCGCCCGCAGAAAAATTTCTCAGTGGGGGCTACAATGAAAAACGTGCATTTATGAACAATATTTAGATAGATAGACAATTTTAAGTGTATATGCATTACGCAATTTCGCAAGTAGCATCCATTTTTTGAACGGACTAAAGTTCAAATATGCGAAAGGCGATTTTTTTCGGTAACCTGGTGCATTTTGACTTTACTATATTTATTTTAACTGTGTAGCTCCACCTAATGTAGGTAATAATGACCAGGAAAATCTTGTGATATGTATACATTGTATGCAGTAAAAAAATGTTATAATAAATATATAATGCACGAGAGAGTATGTGCAGGGCAAGTGTTCATTAGTTATCAACGTTATCTTAAAATTTAATTTTATTTTATATGAAACGACTTAAAAATGAATACTTATCTATTAGTTAATTATGTCCAAACTGTAGGTACAATCTATTGCAATAATAATATACTATTTCCTGAAAACAGTTTTTGAATTACTGGATGTTGTGTGTCGAAATTTCATTGGATCTCTATTGACGAGTGGAATAAGAACTAATGGTATTCATTACATACGTCAGCAGTTCAAAACAAGCCACCAAATTCAATTTAAAGAGTGTCATTACTATTACAATAGATTGTACTTTTCTTAAATTTTACTTGCAACTTTTTCAATGTAAAATGAAAGTTTAAGGACAAAGGTGATAATTGAACTAATCAAAGTGCACATATTAACGGAAAGAAAATCATTTAATAGTGGCTATAAATTCACTTGTTGAAATAGTGAAAAATATTTGCTGGTATTGCTATAGAACTAGTCATATGATGAAAACTTGCAAAGGCTACTATAATAAAAAGGTAGGATTGCAGCAATAAATAAAAAGTTAAAAAAACTTTTTAGCCGCTAGTAGGTTCCTTTAGCAAAATTATTTTTATTATGGCAGCAATGTAACTTGTAACAATGTATTTTGCTGGGAATAATAAACATCTACTAATGGCTAAAAGATATTTTTTAGATTTATATTTGTTTAATTCAAAGTGATAATCCTGCTGTGACAACTATCACTTACTAAAAAATTCCACTATCAAAAATGACAAACGTGGCAGATAGTTGTGATCAGTATACTAACCTTGTCCTCAGGGATGCGAAATTCGCGAAAATTCGTGCGAATAATTTAATGGCGAATTTTGCCAACTGCAATATTTTCATCATTGACTGTCATTGTAGATTGCCAGAAACTCAAGTTAAACTTAATAATCCCACATAATGATGAAAATAGTGATAATATTCCTGTTTTACGGGATTTACGAAAAGTACCTAGCAGATTTTGAAGTCTGTGTCCTAGTGTATAAATTTTTTTTATCGATAATTTAATTCTTTCCAGAAATTCAACTCAAGCTGGTACAACAAGAGCATATGCCTTCCATCGAGTACAAATACGTCGTCAGAACGATCCTACCAGCCGAAAATAGATGGTGGAGAAGAGGTACACATCGGTTCTACGCCGACGAAAAGGATCCAAAAGTGATAGAAGCCTGATTCTTAATTTATATGCATGATGTATCAAATTTAACTAGTCATTTGTGGACTGACCATATTAAAATAAGTTTAAAAGTGATAAACGCGTCAAATAAAGTTTGATGAAACTAGTTTTACCTGTGTTCTTTCATTTACATTTTGTATGCATGATATTCACGAATGTTATACTTTGTTATGTAATGCCGCCGCGTTCAAGTCTTGTTTGTAATTGATTTCAAAACACAATCACGTTTTGATTAACAAGACGTGCTCTTACATATTTAAATATTATGCTTTTACCCTAGTCACCTTGCATGTAGGATAATTTCACCATATATTTACATAGTGCACAGTGTTTGCATCAAAAATTATATTCAGTCAAAAATCGAGGGACCTATTCTATGGCCAAAAATAAAGGTTTTTTGTTATACAGGCTGTCTCACATAAGAGGGCCACTCCTATATATCTCGCTTAATATGCGAGACACCTCAAAAATCTTTAAATATTTTTTGTTGAATTTTTGGAGGCCTTTATGCTCGTAAAAACAAATTTGAGATCCATGGCCAACTTTATGAGTAATAACAAAAAAACCTGTAAAGTACCCAAACTTTAAGGCTTTCCAACTTTTTTATTTTAAGAGATAGAGAAAACTTATTGGTAATACTTTTTAATTGCAAAATTGATACCTTTTACCTGATATAAACAGATTTTTGAAATATCGTATGTGGTTCGCTGCGCCCTCTTGGCGAACAATAAATTTTTTTATAGAAGCAAGCTATGGCCACAACAAATTGCTAGTTTTTTCGTATTTAATGCAATAAACTACATGTCGCCCGTATCTTTTGTATTTATACCAGTTTTTTCAATTTTAATATTTATAAAAAAAATTTGGTATAAAAATGTACCTAAATACACTCAGGTGCAAAAAAAACGCAACAGTGAAATTTTTGGTAAAGTTTGAAGAGTCACAACTTTTTTGTTTTTAGGCTGATTTTCATAATTTTTTTATAAAATTTTAGATAAAATGATCAACTTTAATCCACGTATTTAGTCGTTTGATAAATATTGGCCTTTTAGTCATTATATAGGGTTAATTGAAAGGTTGCTTCATGACCTTAATTTTAAAACGCCCTGTGGAATAATTTCGTTACCAAATTTCTCTAAAAGGTCAATATTCATTAACAACCATTCATTTCCTACAATTTGTTTTTTGGTTCATGTCTTTATGTGAATGGGTTCATTTTTAAGAGCAAAATAAATATGTCACTACTTTAAATGAAGCTTGTTTATTTTTTGGCGATAGGGCCTTGCTTATTGTTACCCTAAATGTCAGTTTAATGGCGTATTTTTTCACACCAGACGTTCTTTATTACTGTCATAGTTTTAAGCGTTGAGAATTGCGCAAAAGCTGTTGCATTTGTTGAAGACGGACGTAGTTATGAATATGTTGCAAGAATCCTTCATGTTCATCGCTCTACCGTGAAAAAAGTAGTCGAATGTTTTCGGCAAACTGGCAGAAATATGCGTAGGGCCGGCTGTGTCAGAAGACGAAAAACTACTGCTGGTGATGACAGATTTCTTCAAGTTACAACTTTGCGGGATTGCCATTTAACATCAGTACAAGAAAGAAATCAACTCCAAGAAGTCCGAGGTAGAAACGTTAGTGTATGGACAGTTCGTCGAGGATTAAAGGAGTTTGGTCTAAAAGCTTACAGACCAGTAACTGGACCAAAACTACTTCGGCGTCACCGAGTAGCTAGGCTGCAGTTTGCCACTGAACATTTGAATTGGAACTTGAGCAATGGCAGAATGTTCTTTTTACTGACGAATCCAGATTCTGCTTACATTCTCCAGATGGACGGAAAAGGGTATGGAGAAAGGCCCGAGAAAGATTTGCAGCGTGCACGTTTAGTCCCCGTCATGGAGGAGGGTCAGTAATGGTGTGGGAGGAATAACTCGAGAGGCCCGGCCCGCACTGACTTGGTTGTCGTTGCTGGATCGTTGACTGCTCGCCGATATATAGAGAAGATATTAGCCAATCACGTTATACCTTTCGGTGTAATTGTCGGTAATGACTTTATCCTCATGTAAGATAAAGCGCAACCCCATACAGCAAGATGTGTCACACAATACCTGGCGGAAGTTGAAATCAACAAAATTAACTGGCCAGCATGTTCGCCTGATTTGAACCCCATAGAGCATGTGTGGGATGTGCTAGGTAGGCGAGTTCGAGATCGTGAAGTACCTCATCCCGCTGCGGTAAATGAGCTGTTATTAGAGCCAGAGGTGGCAATACAAAATATTAGGGTTATAAAAAATGTATCTTTAGGTTACTTAAGTTGAAGTTGAATTGGTTTGTTAAAAAATAAACAAATTTCATTTAAAGTAGCGACATGTTTATTTTGCTCTTAAAAATGAACCAATGCACATAAAGACATAAACCAAATAACAAATTGTAGGAAATTAAGGTTTCTTAATGAATGTTGACCTTTTAAAGAAATTTGGTAACGAAATTATTCCACAGGGCGTTTTAAAATTAAGGTCATGAAGCAACCTTTCAATTAACCTTGTATAATGACTAAAAGGCCAACATTTATCAAACGACTAAATACGTGGATTGAAGTTGATCATTTTATCTAAAGTTTTATAAAAAAATTATGAAAATCAGCCTAAAAACAAAAAAATTGTGACTCTTCAAACTTTACCAAAAATTTCACTGTTGCGTTTTGTTTTGCACCTGAGTGTATATTCATGTTGCTCGAGATAATGTAGAAACTGTTTTAAAGACGCCAACTGCAAAAAATTAATAAACAGAATGTACTTTTTATGAAAAATACAGATTTTCTTATAATATTATTATTTTAGGGTAAGCTACATTGTCTGTGTTAGAATAATTTTAAAGACCCAATACTTCTAATGTCAAACCAATAGAATACTAATATAAGAAAATCTGTATTTAGCATAAAAAAGTACATTCTGTTTATTATTATTTTGTAGTTGGCGTCTTTAAAACAGCATTATCTTGAGCAATACGAAAATATTTAGGTACATTTTTTTAACTAAAATTGAAAAACTGTAATAAATACAAAAGATAAGTTCAGCATGTAGTATATTGCATGAAAGACAAAAAAACAGGCAATTTTTTGTGACCATAGCCTGCTTCAATAAAAAATGTTTTTATCCGCCTCGAGGGCGCAGCAAACCACATACGATATTTCAAAAATCTGTTTATATCAGATGAAAGGTATCAATTTTGCAATCAAAATTTATTACCAATAAGTTTTCTCTATCTCTTAAAACAAAAAAGTTAGACAGCCTTAAAATTTGGGTACTTTACAGGTTTTTTTGTTATTACTCACAAAGTTGGCCTTGGATCTAAAATTTGTTTTTCCGAGCGTAAAGGTCTCCAAAAATGCAACAAAAAATATTTAAAAGATTTTTGACGTGTCTCGCATATTGAGCGAGATACATGGAAGTGGCCCTCTTATGTGAGACAGCCTTTATAGATGTAGGGGTCTTAACACAGTTACTGTCCAGCTACAGCGTGTCAAAAATTAAAATAAATAATTATCTAAAGTAGTTTAGAAATTAAAAACTGTTTTTTTTTTCATTTTTGACATGCTATAGCTGGACAATGGCTGACCTAAGACTCCACCTTCTTCCTAACCCCCCAACCAAACCTAACCTAATCTAACCGAAGACCCCACATTTATAACAAAAAAACCTTATCTTTGGCCATAGAATATGCTGCTGGATTTTTTATCTATACTTAAAAACACCCTGTATATTTCTGTAACATAACTATTATCTGCTTTAGGATTTGTTAGAAAAAACTATAGGTATTTAGAAAGATACCAATTTTGTTTGAAGAAGTTGTAGATCAATTCAGTTACAGTTTTCTAATCAATCAAGGCATGTTGGGATTGCGAAAGAAAACAAAACAGTACTGTTTAGAGTAATAATATTTTTTATAGAAAACAAAACCAAGCTTACAGTATTGCACATGCAGCCGAGCTCAAATAAATGCTCTGGCGACGATTGAAAACGCAGTTTTTTTCAGAATTGAGTGGAAGTGACGATCCGTTACTTCTTCCTTATTTTAAATAAATTAAATCACGAACGGATGAAAAAATGTCATACTTTAGTTTATTGAGTTAGTACCATCCAGTCTCTTTTTGCAAGAAAAATAAATCAAAGTAATTATTGACCATGGATCATAGTAATATTTGATAGTGCATACACCGGTACAGAATTTCTTGCAGGTGTCACATTATCACTACAGGCAGAGATTGTGTATTTTCTGCTACAGGATTAATAATGAAAATAGAAAAGTGGGTTCAATTCTCCATTCAAGAAACATTTGGTCAAAGTTTAAACGATCACGATATTAAGTGCAAGATTTTTTCTGTGATGAATTTTATTTATATAATGGGACAGAAATAAAAGTACACTTATAAAGCATTTATTTCCATTTTGTGGTTTTGAAAAGGCTGTTAAAAATACATAATTTTTAATGTATAAGAGAGGTTGTTCTGGGTTTTACCATTGAGTAAAAGATACTATTCTTTTACTCAATGGTTTTACCAAAAAACTAATGCAGTCGTTAATAGTCATCATTGAAAATCTCCTGCTGTGAATGACAATAATTTTTATTATTGAATATTGTTCCCATGATAGTTAAATTGATTTTATCACCAAATGTATACCTTTAATTTTTTTATTGATGAAATAAAATAAAGGGAATTTACGTTGTTCATCAATACGTATGGAATTCAATATATTATAAAATGTTTCTTCCATGCTAATTTAAATAAAAGTACGGATTGCACGGATCGTCACATTTAAATTGAGCTTTATAGAGCTAAAATTTATATACATAACAATTAGGCCTTTAAATAGCCTTCGAAAAATAATTTGGTGATATATTCAAAGAACTTAGCAAAGTTATTTAAAAGTACATTGTATCAAAAATGTTCCATAGTAATTTTGATTGAATGCATATATATTTCACCACATTATTTTTCTTATTTGGTTCAAATCGGGATCCAAAGCTGATTAAAATATTATAGACAGGTACTACGTTAACTAGAGTTTAAAGTTTAAAAAATTTGTTTGAATAAGATATAAATTATTGTTGATAAACAGATAAAACATTCAACAACATGTGTATTTATTCATTTAGGAAGCTCTATTTCGATTATACAACTATTTTAGAACGTACAGAATTGAACAATGTCCAATATCTATCTGGTATTCATGCAAATTTCCCAACCAACACAAATAGTGTGTAAGAAATTAAGCTTTATAATTTTTCGATAATACTCTTACAACGTTATCAAGTGTTCTATAAATATAAAAAGACACCAAATTTTAAAACAAAAGTGTGTTGTTGCTTCCATATAACAATGCTTTATCAGATCATCTAATAAATTTATTGTATAAGGACTTATAACATTATTATATGGCAATTTTTCTGTTTCTTTTTTAATTTACTGAGCCTATAAAAGTTCTCCGAGAAAAAAATTCAGCCTTCTTAAATCAGCTTTATAATTTTACTCTCGGAGACTAATTTGTGTTATTTACAACATTTATATAGCAATTCTGGTGCTTTTTAAAACATCTAAAGCACTGTCTTGCTTTATAGTCAGAGAAGTATGTTGATTAGGTTTTATGTTCATCAAACGAATGAAAATATTGTTCAAATATGTAAATGGCATTTTAAAAATAGTCTCTATAATAACACAGAAAGAATAATTGCAAATGTAATTTTGAATGTGACGCTTTTTCTATATTTTGTTGTCATATGTTTGAATATATTGAGCAAACAGAAATTGCATCTCTCCTTGAAATCCGATATTGACATATTGATCTTATAAAACTACTAACAACAATAAACTGTGCTTGTGACACTGATATTTTATAGATAAGCTGTTCAAAGTATATTATTATTGCTACTGTGATATGTTTCATGACCTAAAACTTGGCTTTGAATCCCGATTTCTTTGTGATCCTCCCGCAGGATTTTCAAAAAATTAACAATTCCTACGATATCTAAGAATAGAATAATATAGTAATCACAATGTTGTAGCAAAAGGACCTCGGTCAAGTCTACAACAAAATTAATAACAATAATGTACAGACCTTGCGGGTCGATTCAAAATAGGCATGAGCATTGTATAAGGGCAAGGTAAAAAGCCAAGGATTTGAATCAAATTTTTCTCAAATTTCTTTCGAATGACCAAAATCCCTGGCGGGTAAATCGATGTTTTGAATTTTATTTAGCAGATGTGAAATTTTAAAAATGAGAAATTAGCAACAAGATTCAATACACACCGATCTTTGCATAATATTGTTTAGTTCATTCAGGGGTTTCTTGATTTTTTCTGAAAAGGATGCAGATTGTTTTATTTGAATTTTCTATAATGTTATCACGAATTTAACCGGTATGTTATTGAATGGTTCCATATGGGCTATCCCCAAATAACGGTTCACATCATTGCTATAGTTGTAACAAAATATGTATATTTCAAATTCAAAGATGTAATAAATATTAGAAAGTCGTGTCTGCCATGTATTTCTTCTCGGTGAAATCGGATTTGAAGTGGGTTTAATCATTTCACAGTGAATTCTAAAACTTTAATGATTTTTCAAGGTGTTCTTGGAGTTTTCTCTAAAAATCCTGAACTGTATAAATTCGGATTCGATTTCAGCGAGCAAAAATCCTATATATAGTATGTAATTATGTATTGTATAATCAAAAATTGTCAATCCTTCCTGTTTAATTATGAATACATTGCCTTACAGTTAGGCAACCAAGTCTACGATAGCAGTGTTTTGTTTTGGACTACTTTCAGCTTTGTGAACAAAATTATTTTTTCAATGACACGCGAACTGTTACTTGAGGAACTTTTATAACAATTTTTATACCTAATAGTGTACAATATTTTCCTATAGTACTGTATAGTTTATAGTAAAATTTCATTGAGACGTGCAGTTTATACATAATACGCGCCCTTAAATTTAAATATACTAAAATGACGTTATTTCTTAAAGAAATTGGTCATAGGTTAATAAGAAATCTTTATTATCGACAAATATATAAAGTATTGCGAGAAAATATTGTATAGATTTTCATTTATACAATTTAAAATGTTCTTTTATATAGCTTTATATACGAGTTCTATATACAAATATCGCATTTGTTTTGTTTTAATTTAAAACACTCTTCTTTCGAGATATGGCCGTATTTTGCACTATTATTCAAAATCTATTAGATTTAAGAAGCCGTTTCAAGCCCTACTTGAAAAAGATTAATAGATAACAGGATACTTAAATCATCAATTACCTAACTAACAGATAGAATCAGTAAAAAACAAAATATATACATTAACCATTTACGACAAAAATATTTTTTCTATAAGTAAAAAATTATCGAATTCAACCTCTTTTTAAAACAATTTAGAACAAGTTTTATTCATTTTTCCTCACTTATTTTAAATGTTTCACGCGCCATAACTCTTCAAAGCCTCAAGTTAAATATAGTTTGGATCATCTCAAGAGTTGTTGAAGATGTAGACGTCAAATTCGTACAGTCCAGTTTATACTTACTAAAAATTTATTTAAATAGTGTATTTTAAAGTTCTTATTGGGAATAGTACATCCATATCTGTAAATGATTTAATGAATATTATTTTCAACATCAAATTACTTTTGTTTGATAGTAGAAACCCCACAACCCCCTTCTAACTCAGACGCCACTGATTGGTTTCATATTTTATAGGAAGGTAGCTACTACAACGTACCTGAATTGTAAAGTCTATATATTTTCAGTTAAAAATTTAACAAAAACTAGATTTCGTTCCCCATATCTTAACGCTTATAAGGCCCAACAAAAGGTTCTGTTGCTCTGTTTTTATTTCTTTTTACATAACGTCTTGGACGTTTATAGGGACGTCACTGATACCAACAAAAAAGGATATCCATACAGGATGTAACAAAAAAGTAGGTCATCCTTTTTTGGCAACGAAATATAACAATTTAACCCTGCTTATAAGATAGAAGGTGTTGAAGTTAAACATTTAAATTTTTTTTTTTCGCAGTAACTTTGTTAATTTCACATATAAGTTTGAAATTTTATAGAGATACTTTTCGTGTTAACCAAATGCTCAAAGTATTATTGTAAACGGCGCCTAAAAAACAAAGGTATAAACTGGAGGGAAGGAGGTACTTTGTCCCTCTCATATTATTGACGTACGCCATTGGACAATTTCCCTCAATATCGTGAAGTAATATTTTATTTGATGTTGTTATTGTTGTTATGGCAATTCTGCTCTTAGCTTTTCTTTGTTCTTTATTTTCTGAACGCACTCTGCATGAGCATTCTGTTTCCAATGTTCTGTCCTTATGTTAAGAACTGTAAGTTCAGTGGACAGTAGAGTTCTATGATTGACAGAAAAGTAGCAATAAGTTTTTCCTTCCATTATTAGATATAAGTAATAAAATAAGTTTATATAAAATAAAAGTGCATCAGAATAAAGATAATAAAAACAACTACCTGGATTTTAATAATTACAAAAGTTATATGATTATTTTATTTTTACTCCTGATAATTTTTGTAAAAATTGACATATTTATCTTTAGTTTTATTGGGTTTTTGCCACACTTCTGAAAAATAATAAAGATTAATTAAATAAGCCCTTGCGCCAAACGGAACAGTCAAGGGTTATTTTTAAAAAAACTAAGTTTGCCTAACCAAAAAATCTCACACTGAAAAAAGCAGATAAGTAAAAAATAACAAAAATCACATTACTATCGCGCACTTCCGTATTATGACGTTTCGAAAAACTCTCTGTTTTCGTTATCAAAATCGTAGTAAAATATTAAACGTTTGTCAAGTTTGACAGTTTAAAATTTGTTTATCTGCTTCCATAGAGATGTTAAATGATTTTTTATTTTATTGTTGCTTACTTCTTCTTGATACAACTGTAGCCAACAATGATCGATGTTAACTGAACAGTTAGACACACACTTATCTCCGTTCAACAAAATAATCGCGGTGTGTGTCTAACTGTCCAGTTAACATCGATCATTGTTGGCTACAATTGTATCAGAAAGTAAGTAACAATAAAATAAAAATCATTTAACATCTCTATGGAAGCAGATAAACAAATTTTAAACTGTCAAACTTGACAAACGTTTAATATTTTACTACGATTTTGATAACGAAAACAGAGAGTTTTTCGAAACGTCATAATACGAAAGTGCGCGATAGTGATGTGATTTTTGTTATTTTTTACTTATCTGCTTTTTTCAGTGTGAGATTTTTTGGTTAGGCAAACTTATTTTTTAAAAAATAACCCTTGACTGTTCCGTTTGGCGCATCTTTATTATTTTTCAGAATTGTGGCAAAAAACCAATAAAACTAAAGAAAAACTAAAATTATGCCACAAATAAATAGCTTCAGACAATATCTTGACAAATTTATAGCGGAAAAATCATTTAAAAAGTTTAACTTCAACACCCTGTATCCTTTAAAGGAGGTATTTTTGTATATCGTCATATTTCGTCATAAAAAATACGTAGACAATGCAATGACCTGCTATTTGATACACGCTGTATAACTTTAGGCATTTATAATTTTGGATTTTTTACATTCAATGAAAATATAATTATCATTATCATAACTAATACAACCTGAGATATTAAAAAAATCTCGTTACTCTTTGATTACACCTCGTATGTTTCCAATTCATTTTCAATTATACATATTTCATGTTTTTGAAATCATATCCTGGACGTACTGTGTGGTTGCCCTGAAAGATCCTTAAAAAATATGTTTGTCATATTTTCTACAACTGCAGCCTATTAACTTAAACCAGACAAAGGATGATTTAGGTATCCCGTCCAAGTAATTTATGTGCAAAATTCATAATGCCATATTTACTAAACCTAATTGCTGTTTGCATTAACCTTTATAGGCAACACGGTTTTAATTGGAAGTACCCTACGGTGACTTTTTATATTTCCATTTTAAATACCCACACCTCAAAGGTTGCTCTTACATATCTAACTACAATAATTTCTGCCTTTGCGGTCCTTTCATCAAATGTCAATATAAATATAATGATTATAATAAAGTATACTTCAGCCTACGTCTAAATGTTTCATTAATATCTAATAGAAACAACGAAATCTCATTATTGATAATTGTACTAATGAAAACGACTATCACAGATTAGAAAGAGTGAAACAAAGCAGCGGAAAAGGCCCGCCGCCTAAAAATTTTTATAATACCTTCTTCTTTTGTCCACTTTTCATGGCCTATTAAGTAGCTTCCTTTTAGAGACAAAATATTTGTCAAGACCTCTCAAGTACATAGGTCTTTGTTGCTAAATCTACCTAAAAATATATCCTTTCAGGGTGATTCTGGACCTTTTCTTTAATTAACTGCTAGTAGCAGTTAGCTAGCGGGATAGAACCTAATAAGGTATATCTTTACAAAGCTGGCTATAATTGACAAGTAAATGAAAACATTGTAAACATCTACATCTATCAACAAAATAATTTTAACAACAATATATGTCAGTGCCCTGGAATCACCCTGATCATTCAAATACAGAAAAGAATACACCCTACGTTATTATATGGGTATACTATTTGAATACTTTAAACCACGTGGTTGCTTTAAAGCTAGCTTTCACTTTAGAAATATCAGGTTAAATTGCCGTAATTTGGTGATTAGCCAATGTGTTGTCCGAATTAAAAAAGAATAGTCAAGAGCAAGCAGAAAAAATATATGTGTAGTATGTTTGAATATGGCTTAAAACATCCTTGTAAAATTCAACTAAATTGTGCAGATGTACTTAGCAAACTTATTACGATGACCAAACTAGAAATCCATGAATTGTCATGACTTTTGACTAAAGCAATTGCATTAATTGAACTGAAAATTGTAAAATTATACAATCAAAGGATTAACACAAAGATAAAAGTTGCAAACTTTGCCAGCTTAAAATTCTTGTAATATTTCGTATTTAGAAAGTCATCAAAGGAGATGTCAATATAGTCAATAAAAAATTGATAAAAGAATTTCTGCAAATCAAATACAAAGTTGGAAAAAATCATAGCAAGCTATGGATTTATAATTTGGCCATTATAATAGTTGGCTAAGTACATTAAATCCCATATTATACAACAAAATTTCATTGAAATAGCACAGCTCAGTTATATTTTACAAGAATATTCAATTTAAATTTGAATGCACGTACGTATACAGAGTGGTCCGTTTTTCATACCTCACTATTAATTTCTAGGAAAACCGTGAAATATATAGGGTGATTCAAATTAGAAAAAATCTATGCCTCTTTATAGCCGTTAAGATAAACTAAATGGATTCAAGATATCTGCTGCTGTTGCTGAAATATTGTTAAAAACCAGAAATAGCGATTTCAGAAAATGGCGACAAGGAATCAATTTTCAATTGTGTTTTTTTCTTATGGACGCCATATTGAATCTATACAGTGGCATATGGTGAATAAAATTACGAACACCGCTATATGTAATACTACTATTTGATTTGAAGAATATCCGATGGAATTAAAGAACTTTAGTAATTTAATTAAAAAATCAAATTGTTGTTGACATACTCAATACTCAACCAAACAAAATACACATCTCCTACATAAATACTTCAAAGTGCCTTCCATTTTTGCGCATACAAAAATGAGTCCTTAATTTAATTTGTTTTTAATGCTTTGTGAAATAGACTTAAAAAACAGCAAACACTCTGTATTTTCATAGGGACCTAGGTAATAAATTTTATCTTTTGAACTAAAAAAAATTAATGGGTTAAGATATGGGGACCGTGGAGGCCAAGCAACAGGTCCATGAATCAATACGATTCTTTGGAAAGTGTCGATTTAAAAAGTGGGACACCATTGAAGAATTATGAGACCATGCATCTTATTGCTGAAACATTTATAAAGTTCTAATACAAAATGAAAAATTATCACTGCATCCTCTACTTGCATTCTTAAAATATTCTTCAGAGAAATAAGGTTTCTCACAATAAAAACAAAGCTAGCAAATGTCGACTCTGTCAAAATCTTTGTTGTTGATTTTAATTTTATGTCAAGAATAATAAGATTTTTTATTTAAATTTAATTTGCATGAAGAATGACCCTTCAAATAAAACAGCAGTGTTAAGCCGATCCCAAACATTTGGATATTCATCATCATAAATACGTGAACAAATTTTCGTGTAAATTGATATATTTGGCAAATATAAATATTTCCCGCCCGAAGTCGGTAAGTCAACACAAACTAAAGGCGCACATATTTGCAAAACAAGTAAATACCTGCCTGATCCACATATTCGTAGAGCGTGATGATAGTAGCAGTGGGCTCTGGAGTTTTACGTTTTGTGTCTAGTGAGTAAAAAACGTAGCTGCTGAACGAAACGACAGTAGTATTTTTAGATTTGCATGAAAAGGAACCTGTTATCTGAAATGCGTCTCATCCACTTCACAATAACAGGACTGAAGTCTTGGAACAGAATACATCAAAAATTGACCACCGATTATTCCTTCTCTTAAGAAAAATAAAGATGCCTTGCAAAGATGTTCACTTTTCTACTTCCATCTTTATGAATACTTGTGCGTCCCGAGTCAAATATTTCAATACATAAATTGGCAAATATGGGAATGTTGATTTGTCAAATAAGCAAATATCATCAAAATATTACAGACAAATATTCTGTATATGTCAAATATCCGAATATGTGGAGGCTTAGTAACATATTAATTGATGTGTTCGTAATTTTATTCTCTTCTATTTAGTAGCTGTAGAAATCTTATTTCGGCAAAAGTCAATTTCTCGTATATTCTTATCTCTCTGTACCAAATGTCAGCTCTTTCTATTGTGAAATAATGACGCTAGATGATATTTTTAGTTTATTTCACAATATCTCAGCAATGCTAGCAGATAACTTGAATCTACTTGGTTTATCTTTGACCATGGAAAGGCGCAACTTTTTTTCAAATTTGAGCCGCCCTGTATATTTTATGGTGTCTTATTATATGCCAATGATGAACCAAGCAAAACGGATCACCCTGTATCAACTCACTAGCTAGTTCAAAAATAAAGCTGTGGTACCACTAACGGATAGATTTCTTTTTTGCAGTTGAATGATTTTTCCAGGTTTTCTATTCATCTGTCAGCATAAGATCCAAGTTCCAAAACTCCAAAAAATCTCACTTATACGTCGAACTTATTTGTATTATATCTAAAACAATTGAAAAACATTCCTCCATCAGAATAATATTCTTGTAATATTGCTCCTCACCTCGAATTGGAAGTGCCCAGATATACACTTTAACCTTAACGCACTTCGAAAATATTTAAAGCTCAAGAGAGTCATGCATGAGATACGCGTATCGATGACGATTAAAAATATTATAGCGAGTCTGTTCAGTCCTCGATGTTACCGATACCCATGGAAATATAAATAGCATAAACCAGTAACTACGACTTTGAAGTTTAATATTGATTAACTCTTTAAAATTTTGGCTAAATACAAGTTCGCGCGCGCTGGGACTTGACCAACGACCAATTCAAAAGCTAGATCAGGACCTCTGCGGAATTCTGTTGTTTTCATACTTGCACCGGGCTGTGGACTGTCTTTTTGTCCTTCTTTTTGCAGACGAAGGGCTCCGTGGTGCACTTGGGACCGTCCTCCGGGCTGTACGACCACCGAACCTTCTCCTTCACGGGCTTCTCGTCCGGCGTCTTGATTTTACGAGTTTTCACAAACTCGGTAACCTTTTGTCACTGAATCTCGCAGAACGGGAGCTTCTGGCTGTCTTTGGTCTCAGTGTCGGTGTTGCTCACGTCGTCGCCTTTCGGGCTGTCGGCATTACTCGTGCCTCCCTGGTTCCCACTGCAAGAAACAACGAAAATTTACAGATGGTGAACGGAAATTCGTAAAATGGCATTCGGGGACTTAGCAGCGTTTGTAAAAGTGCTAGTAGCAAATTACATAGTAGAATCATAGGTTGTAAGACACTAACTAATTGGATCGATATATGCAAAAACGTCACATGTCCACAAAAGCACATTACGAGGAAATAGAAAAACATTTTACTATTATTTAAAATTCATTTTGCTTCATTTCAAACATTATTTTAAAAGTAAAAATGATACTTTCTACAACAGGGATGTAACTTTTCTGCATAGTCTAAGGTGAGAGCGTAATAATTATTTTTATGTTTCACTTCATTATAATACCTAAAGATACAGTTATAATATCTAAGATATGAGATATATAAACATACCCATATCACCCCGGACACTCATAATGTTTCCTGGCATGGCATTAGGCAGAATGAATATTTTAGCACCCGCTGCCAAGAGACCCGAAAATAAAGACGCTTGGATTGTTATGGATATGTTTGAAAATATAAATAGTTAAAACCATAAATCAAGAAACATTATAGCTACGACCTTTTATAGTCTGTTTGGAAGTGAAAGAGAGTAATAAAACCCCGAGATAACAACCGGCCATGGGCGTGGTAATATTTCGTTTCCGGTAATTATCGGACACTAATGCTAACAGGTAATGGGTGTACATTAGTATATTTTACTGGATACATCATAGGGCAGAAGCCAGTGTATTGTGACAGATCAATCCAGTCTTAGAGCTGAATATACGAAGACGTGCTAGTGCAGTAGAGTAAAATTCGACTTGTGTTTAGTGACTATTGTGCCAGTGGATATAATATTGTTTGGGTAAAATGTCGAGCTTATCATATTACGTACCTGCTAAACGCGTGAAAAGATGTGCGCTGGTCTCAGAATGAGAAGATTATTATATTAAATGTATTTAATGCATTGAAACACCAAAATCCTATCAACAGTGTTGACGACATCGTGGAAAAGTGTTCCAAAATGACAGGGATTGGAATATCGACTACCGACAGACTTTTAAAGGAAACAAAAAATGAACAACATACTGTAATTCCCCCAAAATCATCTACAGGGAGGTCAAAAGTCGTTATAGATGATTTCTTCAAAAATGTCATTCGCCGAAAAGTACCCGCATTTTATTTTAAAAAAGAAATACCAACGCTAAACAAAATTTTACGTTCACTTTCAGAGGACAACGATTTGCCAAAAATCAGTAGAAGCAAATTATGGGTCGTCTTACGAGAGTTGAATTTTTGCTGGGAAAAGCAGAACAGGAAGTCAGTTCTTATCGATAAAGATGAAATTATTTGTTGGCAAAGATCCTACTTAAGATCAATTAGAAAATTCCGTGACGAAGGGAGGAATATTTATTATCTAGACGAAACTTGGGTCAACGACGGATTTGATATACTGTAACAAAAGTATGGCAAGATAAAAAAGTAAAAAGTTTTCGACAAGCATTTTTGGATGGACTTTCAACAGGGTTCAAGGCACCTTCAGGTAAAGGGCGAAGATTAATAGTGACACATATAGGTAGTGCCAGTGGTTTTGTAGATGGCGGTTTACTTTTATTTGAATCTAAAAATATAGGTGACTATCACGAAGACATGAACGCAGATGTTTTCGAAGAGTATTTTACACAGATGTTGGATCTTATTCCTCCGGGGTCTGTAATTGTCATGGATAATGCCAGTTATCACTCACGGCAGACCGAGCGAACACCTACGACTGCTTGGAGGAAAGCCGAATAATTCAATGCATGGTTATCCGAAAAAACATTTCATTTGAAACAAATATGGTGAAAAAGGAACTTTTGACACTTGTCAATCTTAATAAAGATCAGAAAAAATATGTTATCGATGAAATGGCAACAAATCGCCAAATAACGGTACTACGGTTACCACTTTATCACTGTGAACTTAACCCAATCGAATTAGTCTGGCAAAGATGTATACATCATGTACAATAAGAAGAGGAGAAAATGTGGGAACTCGATAATTTAATTGACGTTACTGTGGAACCTATCGATATCAATCTAGAAGACGAAGATAATTCATCAGAATATTCAGAGGATGAATTTTATTATACCTACTTTTTTATTTTCTTTATTGTACATTTATACAACACTACATTTACTCACTATAATTTGAATTTTCAAAATACATATATTTTTGTGTGGAATAAAAGTCTATTCATTAAATTTAAATAAATATTTTGATAATAATATTGAATAATTTTATTTGAATTACTAACAACCCTCTTAACCCGGTTATGATGCTTAAAGTAGCCTCATGTTTTGAAATGCTGTTTTTATATTGTTTATTTATAAGAGAAATGGACCGAGAAATTGAAGTGGCATACACAAAGACGGATTGTCGGGGATTAAATTTTAGCTACTTGCTACAATTTAATACAACCCGCTCCCACAAAGTACACCTCATATATACCGATAATACATAATATAAAAATATTGAATATAAGCACCAGTACTACATTTATTTACGATTTGCATACATAATAAGCTTTTATTACTCTCTTTCATTTCTAAACAGACTATAGTATGATTATGTCCAACAACCGACTGCCATCCGGGCATAATCATCTACATAACGCCCTTGGTACATAAATAGCTATTATTTAACTAAATTTGCATTTCAAGAGTGTTACAAGACAAATTTTTAATATTTAAGTAGTAGCAGTTGGCTTACGAAATATTAAATTGCAATATTTTTATTAACTTTCATTTAGTAATATGAATTTTGCAATTCTATAAATAGGAAAAAGAACATGTTTCTGTTAAATAAATCCCCGCTTTTTAGAAGAACGATTTATTTATTTATTTTTAAATATTATAAACATTAATAATCATACAATCAGAAATATGTATACCAGAAGTGGGCGTGATAGAGCTGTTCAAGTTCAAATTTTTCCATCGTTAAATCTGTATTTGAGTCCACGATCTTCTTTGTCATCTGTTTCTTATTTTCTAAAAAATTCTCAACATATCTGCCGTTGAAGAAGATTTCCAGCCCCCTTGACATCTGTATATCTGCACCATTATCAACCAGAATGGTAAATGAGAATCTTCCAGGCTTTGTTGCATTCATTTTTGGGATGCTTCCAAAATTATTAACTCCGACAGGCTGGGAGGTATATTTTCATTGTTTGTAGAATACAAAAAACTGCGTGTAAGTTACATTAGGACGAAGAAGTTCAGCATATTTTTATTATTATTATTTATTTAAGAGTGTATGGTGTGCTTTAGTTGTAATGGTTGAGTCGTAGCAGCTCTTCATGATTTGATTAATTTGACTGGTATGTAGTGAAAGTAAATTTTACAATTCAGTTGAATATAATACCAACAAGAACTTCCTTCAGATTTGCATTAAAATATACGTAATTTTAAAATAGTGAGATACAGTTAACAATGCAAGACTTGTAGGAATATTTATCAATCAATCAATTTAATACGTACAGTTTTATCAAGCAAAACCTTATCTGGCTTTTATCTAGAATTTCTGGAAAAAAGCCTGTTCTAAATAAAGCCGACCATACACTCAGATTGTATTGCTGTGTTCTGCTGAAACTAATATGACCGATAGCAATTATCAAATATTAAAAGAGATAAAAGAATGTAGACAAGATCTTAAAGCTTTAATTGAGGCTGTTGAAGTTAGAATTTCCCTAAAAATTGAAGAAGTAAATCACAAATTCAATAAAATAGAGAAAGATTATCAACAAATATCAGAAAGAATTGAAAGTATAGACAGAAAGGGAAGGGAAAATAACATAATAATTTTTGGATTGAAGAGAAAATCTGAACAAATAAATATAGAGTTTATTTGTTCCGAAATTAAAAAGTTGCTCGATATTAATATCAAAGAGTCTGATATAAATAATTTCTATACACTGGGAAAAAAAGAAAATTGCCCTGTTAAAATAGAATTTGTTTCATATTTAGTAAAATCTGCTATATTTAAAAATGTGAACAAATTGAAGGGAACAAACATTTTTATTGCCCATGATATGACTATTAAGGAACGACAGGAACAGAAAATATTAAGAAAACATCTATTTATTGCCAAGCAAGAAAAGAGTAATGTATGCTATATACGGAAAAATCAGCTCCATATAAATAACACTGTGTATGATCCTGAGCAACTAGAACAAATACAAGAACACTCATTAGACCCTGTTGATTACATTAAACCTAATAGTGCGCCTGGAACACCTGTATCTTCCCAACAAGAATTATTGATAGCACCGCCGAAGAACGTAAATCGGGAACCTATTAAAAGAGGCAGAATTCAATCGTCAAGCTCCACACCAGTAAATAACAAGTCCAATGAAGTAAGAACAACAGGATCAAGATTAGTCAAGGAAAGTGGAAAAACAGACAGGATGGCTACGCGTTCAGTACAATCCAAAGCTGAACTATAATTTTGATATATATTTTTTTGTTTGTGCGATTTAGTTGTTATTATTTATTTGTGTATTTGATAATATTAGTTGTGTTTTTTCTTTTTGTATAAATGAATCAATATTTGAGAGATGTTCAGTTTGTTACTGCAAAAACAGAAATCTTGCAAAATGGCGAACAAACAAATAGTAGTGTAGGTAGTCTTGTATTTTAAATATACTATTTGTTTTAAGTGTCATCTTAATATCGCTATCTATATAGTAATAATAAATAATTCTTTTTAATTTGTTGTGCAGTTGGTTTATGTAGATTATTGTAAATATTCTGTACTTGGTAGATGTTTTAAGAATGGATCAGTACATAAGGGATTATAAAATTAACGAAATCAATACCATAACTTTGGATTTTATGTATGAATGCAATGAGGTGCTTAAAATAAATAATAGTAGTTTTAAATTGGTTCATAACAACATTAGAAGTATAAACAAAAATTTAACTGAATTTTGTTGCTATCTAGAGCAGCTAACGGAGAAGGTGGAATGTATTGTACTAACTGAGACACACCAGTTTGAGGATGTTAATTTATTTAATATACCCGGTTATACTATGGTATATAACTGCGGAACAATTAATAAAAATGATGGAACTGTAATATATTTGAAATCAGATTTCGATTTCTCACACGAGACTGTTACCTTGGCAAACGGTAATAAACTAATCCTAGTGGAAGTTAAGTTTCATCAAAGAATCATTCGAATTCTTGCTGGATACAGATCACCATCAACGGAACCTCTGGAATTTATCGAAAACTTAAGAAACTGTATTCAAAGTAATAGTAATTGTACCAAGACTGACTATTTTCTGTTTGTGGGAGATATGAACGTTGATATACTTGAAAATGACATAAGTGAGTCTACAACTGAATATCTAAATACCTTAAATGAATTTAATTTTCATTCTGCTATCAACGACTATACGAGAGTTACAGAGAATAGTAAGTCTTGCTTGGATCATATATTTATTAAAACAAAACACGATCATGAACTTTTGATGCCGTTCGTAATAAAAACAAAAGTAACCGACCACTATACTGTACTTCTACAAATTGTAATCCAAACCGACAATAATGAAAACCAACTGAACAACACTAAGATAAATAAAAGAATTAATTATAAAAGACTCAAAGAAAACATGGCACTTACTGACTTTAGCGGAATTTATAATATGGTTGATATTGAATCTGGGTTTTCGAAGTTTTTAACAATAATTTCAGACGAAATACAAAAATGTACTTTCTCATTTACGGCCACAAAAATAAAAAGAAAACGGAAAAGCTGGATAACAAACGGCATTATCAAGTCAATTAATGAGAGAGATAAAATGTACCACCAACTACAACATAACTTTGACGAGAACTTAAAAGCACAATACATTGCTTATAGAAACTATTTAAATATCCTCATCAGAAATGTTAAAGCAGACTTTTATAAAAATCAAATTACAAAAAAAAGTAATAACAGCAAAGCACTATGGGAAACCGTTCAAGAACTGACCTCTTCAAAAGTAGAATGACGTCGAATCCCGAACGTATAACACATAATGGTATAGTGGTAAACACCCCTAAACAAATGGCTGATATATTCAATAACCATTATGCTACTGTTGGAGAAAACTTAGCAAGCAAAATTGCAGTTTCGGAATTCGATGTACCATTCGATAAGTCTAACCATTCTGAATCTATGTTTCTGACTCCAACGACACCCGGTGAAATAAGCAATGTAATAAAAGAACTAAGAAATAACAAATCACCGGGAGAGGATGGAATTACAAGTGAAATTTTAAAATCTATGAGCTCATATATAAATGAACCTCTAGCGTTTCTCTTCAATAGATGCTTTGAAAAAGGATATTTTCCTTTTGCATTAAAAACATCAGTAGTTATACCAATATTTAAATCAGGCGATAAATCTGATGTAAGTAACTATCGCCCAATATCTCTAATCACTACGATTTCAAAAATAATTGAAAAGGTACTAAAACAAAGATTATGCACCTATTTGGACAAACACTCAATTCTTTCATCCAGGCAGTATGGCTTTAAAACCGGAGTTTCCACACAGGACGCTATACTTCACTTGACTTCAAAAGCATATTCAGCCCTAGATAATAATAAGAGATCTCTCGGTGTCTTCATAGATCTATCAAAGGCGTTTGATACTGTGAGCCATGACTTTCTGTTGAATACTTTGGATGAAATAGGAGTAAGAGGCCCTGCGTTTAAGCTATTTAAAAGCTACCTAACAAATCGACAACAGTTTGTCAGAATTAATAATGAGCGTAGTGAACTACGAAAAATTACGTATGGAGTACCGCAAGGCTCAGTTCTAGGTCCGGTTCTCTTTAACATCTATTTAAATAATCTGTTTTCGCTTAATACGTCTGGAGAAATCATAGCATATGCTGACGATACTTGTATCTTTTATGATGATGATGATTGGGAAAGTGTAAAACTGAAAGCTGAAAAAGATTTAGCGATAATATTTAAATGGTTTAATTCGAGATTACTCACAGTAAATTATGACAAAACACGATATTTGCCTATCTATGTGGATGTCCGTTCCACCCCTACCTTTCAGACAATGACGATTAAAGACAATATTGCTATCCAGTCCGTTTCAGAATTTAAGTATCTTGGCGTCATGTTGGATAGTCATCTGAAATGGGATAAGCATATCAAGTATGTCATAAATAAATCGGTTTTTATTCCATAAGTTTAAGGTCTTAAGAGACATACTTGATATTGATATGATGAAAGTAGTGTACACCTCGCTAGTTCAATCTCATTTAATATATGGAATTTTGGCATGGGGCAACGCAAATTATAATGTTTTGCAGAACTTAGAAGTGACCCAAAAAAGAATTCTTAAAATAATGTTTAGAAAGAAACTTACCTATTCATCGAATGATCTCTTTGCCGAGGCTTCTCTAATGGATATAAAACAGCTTTTCTTTTATTTATTGTGTTCTTATCAACATAAGAATAAAAGTAAGTTAAGAGCAAGGGACCATACGTATGACACGAGAAATAAAAATAAAATATATATAACGGTCAAAGTAAATAAATGTGTTGGACAAAAATGTCACACCTTCCTTGGTCCAAAGTTATACTCCGCTTTACCTGATAGCCTAATTTCTTTAAATAATGATGTAATTTTCAAGAAAAACTAAAACAATACATTTTCGCAACACCTAGAAATCAAATCCATAGTACAGTAGAGCTTAAAATGTCCTTTAATTAAACGTCCAGATGGGTCTATTTTCAGTTGGTGCAATCTTCACACCTTACTAATACTTGTAACAGCTTGAAAATGTGAATTTCTGATATTTTGATTGTCAATACTTTTGTGTGTTTTGTTACTATTATTATTATTATTATTTTATATATTTAATTTTGTTCCTCCACGTTTACTATTATTATTATTATTATTATTTTATATACTTAATTTTGTTCCCTCACGTACAGGCTAAGCCTTTAGTGAGTGTACCTCTAAGTTGTTTCCTACATATAAATATATTTGTAAAAGGTTTTATGTACAATTTTGTAGCAAATATACTTATTATTATTATATTATTATTATTATTATTTTCGGAAAATATTGTCACGGATTTCCCAATCCGACTTTTCTTTCACTTCCAGAAAAACAATCCGTTAATTAATTACTTCTTTATTAACTACTGAACACTACTAATTACAGGTCAACTAAACACTTATTTAATTAATCGCTATCTAAATCACTTTGATATCTCCAACTAAACACTTTAATTCAAACTGTAATACAAGACTTATACAAGACTTATACAAGACTAACTAACTCGGCCGTTTATTCTTCTTTTATAGACCCAACGAATATTCCAGGTATATTCCAGTATCTCTAGATCCATTTTCTAGTACGACTGGAATGCTTCTCGGCGATTCTCGATTTTTCCAGGCCCATCTCGATCAGCGGCATTCTGTTTGTTTAACAGAATCGTGTAGGGGCGATCGGGGCAATCTTAGGCAATTCGCGGTGCCACAGTCGTCGGTTTGGGAGTGAGGCAAATTCCGTGACACTGCCCTCCTTAGGACCGATCGTCCCGATCGGATACACCTCTATACGGGGACAGACGCTCCAGATGGACGACCTTCATTTTACTCCTGGGAGTCCTTTGTATCCGGTAGACGACGTCATTGATTCTTTTAATGACCGTATAGGGCCCTCCCAACGGTTCTGTAGTTTAGGCGATTTTCCTTTCTTCCGCGTGGGGTTGTACAGCCACACCAGGTCACCTTGTTGGAATCCGACTGTATTGGCCCGGACGTCGTATCGAGTCTTCATGCGATCGCTCTCTAGTCGCATTCGAGATCTGACTTGATCGTGTACGGCTGCTACGGTTGTGGTCTCTTGATTGGGAAGGGGGTATACTTCCGGCCATTTACTGAAGTAGTCCATGGCTACTAGCAGATATCGGTTCCCACTTTGGGTTTTCGGAAATGGGCCAGCGATATCAATGGCAATCCTCTCGAACGGTGCTCCTACGATGTACTGGCGCATTTTGCCTCTGGAGCGGGTCTTCGGTCCCTTGCTGGCTGCACATATGTCACATTTTCGGCACCAATCTTCTACATCCGTCCTACAACTCAACCAGTAGAAACGTTCCCTAATCTTCTGTAGAGTCCTATTCATACCGAAATGTCCACCCCCAGTACCTCCATGTACTTCTTGCAGCACTTCCTTGACCCGGGACCTCGGGAGTAGTACTTGTTTCTTGACCTCCGTTCCGTCATTGTTCTCCCATGCTCTTTTTAGGACACCGTCTTCCAACACCAAGGAATTCCATTGAGCCCAATAGCTCTTTAATGTTGGGCTTTTACTGCTGACTTCAGCCCATGAGGGTCGGTTGTTGGCTTCTTTCCAGTCTAATAACGGCTTGATGTCACAGTCAGCTTGCTGGTCTTCTCGAATTGCCGCTGAACTCCATCTGTCTTCAGGTTGGGCTACTACTATCTTGCAAGGAACAGATGAGATGTCCTCTTTCCTTTCAAGACTACTACAGTGCTTGCAGTTGACAGGACAGGGTCTCCTAGAAAGGGCATCTGCATTTCCATGTTTCCTGCCTGCCTGGGAGTCGCGCCATTGCCAATCTGCCACTGGGGCCCTACACTGTCCCTTTAGATGACCCGTCCGCCCACAGTTACAACATTGAAGTGGGCGATCTATTCGGCTATCAGCTTGTCCTCTCTTTGGTCTGGTAGTTAGGCTGAGTTTATCAATGGCCTCCTTCAGTGTTTTGACTATCTCTCCATTTCCCATACTGTCGCTGTTATCACTGATAGACCGCACTTTAACATGTTCACTGAAGGCTGCCGCTTGGGAGTCGCGCCTTTGCTGATCTGCGACGGCGCCCCAACACTGTCTCTTAAGATGTCCCATCTGTCCACAGTTCCAGCATTCAACAAGGCCATCTCTTCGACTATCAGTTTGTTCTTTCTTTGTCCTAGTAGTTGGGCTGAACTTATCAACAATCTCCTTCAGCGTCCTTATTATGTCTCCATTTGCCATACTATCGCTGTTATTATTCATGGCTCGCACTTTAACATGTCTACCGGACGCCATTTTTGCTGCCTCGAATTCCAGTGCATGTGAAAGAGCGTCATTCAACGTTTTAGGTCTAGCGAGCCGTAGTGCCTGCTGAGTTTCGCAATCTCTTAGGCCGTCGACAAAAACTTGGATGGAGAGCTGATCTACAAATTCGGACGGGGCTGTTGGATAAGCCAATCGAACCAGTCTGGCAACATCGGTCTCAAAATGTTGTAAATTCTCTCCACTTTGTTGGTGACGATTTTTCAATTGTGCCTGGTACACTTGCTGCAGGTGTTTATCCCCATATCTCATTTCCATATGCTGTTTTAGAATATCGTAGCTATTCTGTTGCCCAGCAGGAACTCCTTGTAAGACGTCAAGAGCTTCCTCGTAGAACAACTATCAGAGCTGTAGCCTTTTCATAGTCAGACCATTCGTTTGCTGCAGCTGCTGCTTCGAACTGACGCAGATAAACATTCCAGGAAACCTTGCCGTCGAATTTAGGGGGTCTCGTCTTCTGAGTTCGGATAACAGGTCCTTCTGATTTGATTACGCCCTCCTTTGCTATCTTGTCTAATTTATGTCGAAGCTCTTCGCAGGTTTCTCTAACCAAGTTTATTTCTTCGTCTATTTCTTGTTTTTGTGCTAACATTTTCTCTTCTACTTGTGTTTCTACCTTATGTGACTGCTCCTCTAGTTTTTCTTCTAGTGTATTCTCCAATTTTTCTAACTTTGTCTGCATATCCTTCGTCTGGTTTTCCATTTCCTGTTGTATTGTCTGTATCTGTTCTTTCATTATATACCCTTGCTCTTCTAGTTTATTTTCTAATTTCTCCTGCATTTCTTTCGTCTGGTTTCTCATTTCCTGTTGTATTGTCTGTATCTGATCTTTCATTGTATGCCCTTGTTCTTCAAATTTTTCTTGCATTGTCTGGGACTGGTCTTCAGTTTTATGTCCTTGTTCTTCAAATTTCTTTTGCATTGTTTGTCCCTGTTCTTCTAATTTCTCTTGCATCATCCTTCCTTGTTCCTGCATCGTTTTCGCCTGGTCTTCCATTTTATGTCCCTGCTCTTCTAATTTCTCTTGCATCGTCTTCGCCTGGTCTTCCATTTTATGTCCCTGCTCTTCTAATTTCTCTTGCATCGTCTTCGCCTGGTCTTCCATTTTCTTTTGCATTGTTTGCATCATTTCTAACAGTTTCGCCAGTTGTGCATCCATGTTGACTTGGCTTCTAGTTACAGGCATCCACTCTATTTGAAATGTTCTAGAATGTCCAGGAATATGTTTGTAAATGTCACCGTTGACTTCCTTACAATGAAACGAGTGCAGTGATATGCCACACTTGGGTATTTGTCTCACTCTGGTATAAAGTTCTAGAATGTTCGAGAATGTCCTTCGCAAATAACACCGTTCACTTCCTTAAGTCACGACGAGTGCGGTGATATGTCACACTTGGGTCTTTGTCTCACTTCGGTAGAAAGTTCTAGAATATTCGAGAATGTCTTTCGGAAATACCACCGTTCACTTCCTTGAGTCACGACGAGTGCGGCGATATGTCACACTTGGGTCTTTGTCTCACTCCCGTACAAAGTTCTAGAATGTTCGAGAATGTCCTTCGCAAATACCACCGTTCACTTCCTTGAGTCACGACGAGTGCGGTGATATATCACACTTGGGTATTTGTCTCACTCCTGTACAAAGTTCTAGAATGTTCGAGATTGTCCTTCGCGAATACCACCGTTCACTTCCTTGAGTCACGACGAGTGCGGTGATATATCACACTTGGGTCTTTATTCCACCCACGCACAGGGTTCCAGAAAGTTCTTCCAACTTCCACTTAAACCCACTCACGCACAGGGTTCCAGAAAGGTTCTCAAACTTCCAGTTAAATCCACTTCCGACACCAAATTGTCACGGATTTCCCAATCCGACTTTTCTTTCACTTCCAGAAAAACAATCCGTTAATAAATTACTTCTTTATTAACTACTGAACACTACTAATTACAGGTCAACTAAACACTTATTTAATTAATCGCTATCTAAATCACTTTGATATCTCCAACTAAACACTTTAATTCAAACTGTAATACAAGACTTATACAAGACTAATACAAGACTAACTAACTCGGCCGTTTATTCTTCTTTTATAGACCCAACGAATATTCCAGGTATATTCCAGTATCTCTAGATCCATTTTCTAGTACGACTGGAATGCTTCTCGGCGATTCTCGATTTTTCCAGGCCCATCTCGATCAGCGGCATTCTGTTTGTTTAACAGAATCGTGTAGGGGCGATCGGGGCAATCTTAGGCAATTCGCGGTGCCACAGTCGTCGGTTTGGGAGTGAGGCAAATTCCGTGACAATATTTAAACAGCTGATGCCTACCACATTTCCTTCTGTTACAACAAATTCTCTGACAATTTTTGTTTTCGTGCATGGATTCACAATTTTTATGTGGAGATCATTGTACTGAATATGAAATTCCGATTAACATAGCAACCTTCATTAGTAAATATGATTCATCATCTGCAATCATATACTTTTTTCTTTTTCCATTTTTGCTGAATAAGGGACATAATATGCTGTTTGTTCGTGGGATGACCCTTCTGCAATAACCCGATTTTAAACTGGGAATGTGACAATTTTAGTTTTCATTTTTATTTTTGCATTTCTGAATGTTTTTTTCTATAAAGTCATCTTTTTACTACATACATACGTACTACCTACATAAATTTGTAATATGTCTTATAAGATTAATAGAGAGATCAGAAGCAATAAATAAGTAATCATCAGCATGCCATTGGATACAACATGCTGGTGAAACAGTGCTCTTTAACACACTGAAATGTAATTTTATATTATGATGACTGGAATGCGCTAAAAGCTGCGCTAATGGCACTACTCATGATCAACGCCATATTTGTTTTGTGCCTTCTAGCAATGGCGGAGCAATAAAGATTTAACTGATTGTGAATTGAAATGAAATTGAATTCTGGATATAAAGAATTATTTGCAGCTATATGTTGGTTAATTTTACAGTCCCTTATAAAACAAGACATGTTCCAACAATAACACCCACGAAAATGCACAAAGAATAACTTTAACGAGATAAAAGAAAAAACCACACTGTACGCCAATGACGTATTTACAAACAAAATAATGGGAAATTAAAAACACAATTCATATCGTACGTGCAGATAATTGTCTCTCTCTTGTGTACCCACATCCATAACCAATGAAGTATTTCTTTGCTGAGTTTCTTGTGCCTCCTTTTGTCTGCTCCTAGGTGTGTTACCTTTCTTTGGATGCGCAATGGAACTAAACGCATTCCATATACGGTATGGACACATTTCAGTGCTTTAACACTGAGGATACCATTTCCGAAATTCTCGTTTCAGAGAACATATCTACTGAAATTATTTTCAGGCATTGGCAAAATAAGTTTCATAATATTGACAAAAGACAAATTTGATTCTTTATGCTTTGACATGCATGTGATTACATTGTATAGGATTAACATTTCATTGAGACACCTTGTATACTTATAACAACGTTTTAGGATAGAATCTAGGCAAAAATTGAATCAATGATTTGTTGGCTTATACAGTCTAACGTAATAACTTATCTATAAGCATTCATTTTAATTTCTTTACAAGTGCCTACTGGATTTGCACAAAAACCTACGCATTAACTGACTTTAAGGTAAAAGATAAGTAAGCACATACATAAGGTATGTTCTCACAAGTCATGGATTGATTTCAAACCATTAGAAACATTGGACTAGTTAAGTTGTGTGTGTTTTCGATGCATGCAACTCAAGAAGTAGCTGGTCGAACATTTCTGACAGTTTGAAGCTAGTCCCTGACTTTTGTGAGAACACACCTATAAACGATCTACGAGTGTGAGAAAATACATTGGGGTCAGATATTTTGTACCATTTTTACCTTTTTATCCAATTAAGTAAAATCCGAAAGCACTTGGTTTCCTTCGCCTAAATAAAAGATATGTTTTATTTTGCATTTGCATTTGCGAGGATTACAGGAAAACCAACTAACCATGTTAAAAAGTATGACAAAGTTATATACGCACATATTTTAACCTTTGCCAGCACTGTCTTATTATACATAAAATGTAGGTACATCAACTGTCATTAAGGTCTTCTTTCTTCGTTACTAATGTAATGGACAGTATATAGATTATCAATCATAGTTAACGCGTGGATGAGAAGGTTGTTAACTATTTTCATTTTATGTTAACAAATCTATTTGTTGTTGGAAATTAATATTTTATCTATAACGAATTGTATTTACAGATTTAGTACAGACAATCAAGTAACAATTACACATTTCTTAATTTTCGCACTGTTCTTTGTGATAAATTTACGTTGATAATGGATAACAAGACAATAATAATGTGCCAGTTGCTTTTTATTTTTTTTATTAACTGTTTGTTGCCATTTCATACAATTTTTAGTTATATCTACAATTTTTGTTTCAGGCAACACATCCTGTATGAAGATCTGTACTTGTGGCCATGTTTTCATTTATAGTGTAATTTTCTTGACAAAAACATGAATAGTGAACTCTGCCATTACAAATAATTCTAAGGAACCACGCCCCGTATAATTACACCTAATTTAAAAAAAATAATTATGGTGTTTTGGTTGTTCTACAGCAATTAAGAACTTTAATTTTGCAGCACACGCTGAAAGAAATTACCAATACACAAGACATGTTTAAACGTAGACATTAGTAAATAACTGACGTAGAACATTACCTGATGGAACCAGGGGGGCACATTGATTGTCATCTAAGCGCCAGGGTAGACACCATGGGAGGTCGGGTCGGTTTATTCTCTAGAATACGTTCGATTTCGGTAACCATGTTGGTGTTCAATTTTGGGATGAGCTGAAAATTCATAATCATAATGACATTTGGCAAAGTGGCAGATAAACTAATGTAAAATTGAAAATAATATACGTTCGATTAAAAAATGCCTTTTTATCACAAAAATGAGTAATAGAACATTTAGTAACAATACTTCTCTCAGTGAGAGTAAGAAATGATTGAATGACAACGTAGCATTCTGCTCACATTTGTGTTGCAAGTGTTGTCAAGCTTCTTGCAAACAACATTTATTACAGTTGATTATGCCTAGAGTGACTTTGAGAGGGGATAGATTGCTGGGTTGCGTGGAGCAGGTTCGTCGGTGAAATAAATTTCTAGAAGGACTAACAGATCCTTATGTACCATAGTACGGTGTTACCAGGCGTGGACTCAAAAACACCGTTAACCTAGAGCGAGGGAACCGGCCATCGTAGAGAACCCGCAGAGCATGAAGATTCTCGATGGTGACTTTTAGCTCTTAAAGGCCCATTTAGTAGCAGCCGGACTATTGTAAATCAGTGATTTGAGGAACGTGAAAATTTAATCATTTTTACTTTCACCGAAAGAAGTAAACCTGCAAAAAATTATCAAAATAAAATTATATTGAATGGGTGTTTACCTTTGTCACGTGTATACATTTTACCGTTTTTCTGAAAAACTGACTGACTGCTAATCTAACTTACCTGTAAGGATTGCACGCTTTCATAAAGTTGATCCACGGAACTAGCCCCAAGTAGTAGACACTGCACAGACTCATTCTTCAAACACCAAGCTACGGCCAACTGGTTGAGCGAGCAACCGAGCTTTTCAGCCAACGCATTCAATTCTCTAATTCTCTCGGCCTGCCGTCTCGTTTCCTCAGGCTGAATACGTTCTTTCATCCAGCTGTAACCCTAAAAACACATGTCCATGTAGTAAAGTAGAAGTTAAGTGAAACTTTGCTGTGTCATGACTGCATCTAGAGATTAGTACAGTTAAAATTAAACACAGATAAGCTATTTTCTAATTAAAAACATCTACAATAAAGATTCGCTTTTCTTTTAGACCTTTTTTTTCAGAAATCTTACTAGTGATGAGAAATTTGAATACTAATAAATAATAATAATAAACTTTATACAGGATTTTTAAAAAAAAACATTAACATTAAAATATTAAATAACTATGAACATTTTACAACTCATGACAAGTGGCGCACAAAACTACAAATTATATTCATACTATCACTTAAGATGTTGCAACTATTTCCAATTTTATTATATAGTTCACCCATTAAATTAATTGGAGATTTAGTTAATATATTTGTTCTGGTCGTATCATAATAAAACAATGCTGCCGGAAATTGACAAAATTCGGAATTTTATTTTGGCCAACAAGATGTAGCAGTCAATTTTGTTATTTAAAAGATTGTACAAAAAGCGAATTAAAGAAATATTACGATGTACTTCTAGTGGTTCCATACTAAATCGATTCAGGAGTTCAACATGGTTGTTAATGCCTATAGGTGGATAGAAGCCATCTTGTTGATAAGCTACAAATTTTAAGAACCTTCGTTAAACTGATTCCAACCTTTGACTGTGCACACCATAAATGGGATACCAGATTATTGATCCATACTCTATCGATCTTACGAGGGAACAAAATAAGGTTTTAAGAGTACGTTCGTCAAAAAAGTATCTACAGTTGCGATATATAAATCCATCAGTACGCAATGCACTAAACACAATATTATTGGTATGCTCAATGAAAGTCAGTTTGTTGTCAAAAGTTATTCACATATCCTTAAAACCTTCAACCCGATCAATAGTGTAATCATTAACACAGTAATCAGAAGCAATAAAATTAATTTTACGAGTGAAGGACATTGACTTACATTTGGAGATGTTAAGAGACAATTGATTTAAATTACACTATAACGATATACTGTTTAAGTGCATCTGAAGCCGATCACAATCTAAAGGAGAATTTATCGTTGAATACAGTTTGAAATCATATGCAAATTGCAATTTTTGACATTTTTGAGATGAAAGATCGTTGATAAAAAGTAGAAACAAAAGTGGTCAAATTCGAGCTTTGAGGGACAACCAAAGTGGGAGAAAATGGACGAGAAGTAAAATTTTGATATCTAACCAAGAAGTGTCTATCTTTCAAATATGATTTTAAGAGTGAGACCAATGAATCCGAAAAACTAAACAAACGCAGTTTAGCTAATAAAATATTATGATCTATTTGGTCTAAAGACTTTTGAAAATCTGTAAATATGGCGTCAACCTGTCCTCCAGCGTTAAAGTATCTGATACATATTGACATAAAATTGAAAGGTTTGTTATTGTAGATCTTCCTTGCATAAATCCATGTTGATGTACAGAAATCAATTGTTTGGCAATGGCAAATGATAACTATAGTTTCTAGAAAATTGTAAGAAGCAAGTACATTGAAAAATTACATGTGAAACTTTTCAAGAAAGCGCCATTGTTCATTTATATTTACTTTAAAAGGAATACCTCTTCAAAATTTGTGAGTAAACGTCATAAATATTAAGATTCCATTCATGTTCAGTTCTGTCACGTTGTACAACTATAAACATGATTCTGCTCTATATTTCATCCTACTATTTTCAACACGATATTACCTCTTTGTTTGCAGCCGCTGTTTCATCCTCTGTCCAGGAAAAGGAACTGTACTTATTGCGGAAGCTGGCTCTTGAGAACAACTGGATGCTGCTATCGTCCTTCCCCTGAGTGAAGCCCATAGATATCGGAGACCAGGCCATAAGACCTACAAAAAAATAAAGAAAAAATCATATAACCGTCCAGGCTATCCATTATCACAATGTTTTGCAAGCTATACATACTATTAGCTTTAGAGGGAAGAACTTCAGAAATCAGTTAAGGATAGTTGTATCACTAAATGATATTGAATGGCACTTATGGGACTCATTTCAGAGCCAACTGATTTGAAAAGGAAATCTAATGAGAGTCTGGAAAATATATTAGTTGTTCAAAATAGACACACCAATTACTTTTGGCTGCCGTGATGTAAGCTTTTCCAAACCAAACACGTAAAATTCCACTGTCTAGCATTGCAGTTAGTTGCGTATTAATGGTTAATATTACACGATGGACGTTCATAAATCTCTCATTTAAGTTATTGATTGTACTGGAAATGTAATGCAGAAGTGAGCTATCGTGAAGCTGAAATCAGCATTCCCTATCTATAGACACTGACTAAGGACCCATCATTTCTTTCTTCATTAAAAACTTATTCAACCATTCTAGTAAACATCAGTGCAATACCATGCGATGGAAGTTTATAGGGAGTTTGAAAAAGCTTGTTCGCGATGTCAAAAGAGTCGGGAATGAGAAAAATAACGTAAATATGTATCTATGAATTTATAACTATTTATGCATTTTTTATTTTCTCATTTATTTTCTTTTTATAGCTTTTCCTTTCAAACTATGTCTCGTAATAACGCAACCTTGTCATTTTGATACTAATTGGTACATTTTATGTAATAGTTGTGTTTCTATATTCAGTAAATACAGATATACGATAGTAATACTTGCTTTTTCTTTCTTACAGTGCATTGAACTTAATACATAAAATGTTAATGCTTATTACTTCTGCTCAGAAGGTCCTGCCTATATAACCACACATCGAAACGAAGGCACACTATATAACTCACCACGTGGACAAACATCTTCCAGTAAGCCGAACGTAGTAACGCGAAGCAGAAGTAAGAAGACCTGAAGATGGTAAATGCAATTTTACCGAAACGTTGTCAAATAAATGGTTCTTTTGAGGACCATGCTGATTCATCGCGGAAAGGAACCCGGAGAAATTTTACAACCATATACTCACAATGTTCCATATACAGAATCGGAAATTGCGGATCTTTACAGAGAAAGTAGAAATTGCCGCTTCATCCCAGGGAAGGTACGAACTATAAGCGGCGCGGTAGTATAATAGAAAACTAAATTTTATTTGTATATCTGCCCTATTCTTCTCAAAGTCCTTTTATTGCATTTAAAATGCTGACGTGTATTCATTTATGTCCATTTAGCGCGTCTACAATCTCCGATAACGGCCGATGGTAGGCGAGAGCTAACGAGAGCCGCACAACAAAAACGGTATCCTCACAGATTACAGATCTCAATCCGGTCACCTGATGCCAGTGTTGCCAGGTCTCATGCTTTTGCATGAGATCTCATGCATTCCGAGGAAATCTCATGCTCTCATATTTTGATTACAAAATCTCATGCTTTTTAATAGACACAAAAAGAAATACTAAAATTATTAAAATTACTCTTTGAAATCTACCAAAACAAAGACCTAACGAGAAATAAAGGCAAAATCGAGGGCAAAATTGAATAGATAGAGATAGGTATCTACAATATTTGGGTACTTGAAATGTCCTTTATTGTAGACTGCTCTCTTAATAATTAGCAATGAATACATAAACGGGTATGACAGTCGACGGATATGCGGTGTGTGTGCTGTATTCGCGCTGTATTGCAGTGATTCTTAACTGTATTCCATAAGGGTACCTATATTTTCTGGAAACAACAGATTTTACGACCCGTGAGTCACCCTGCGTCACGTCAACTGCGCCTCAACGTTCGCCCGGCCTAACAATAAAATAAATTGGAATGGTTACGTGGTTAATAACTTTTAAGTTAGTACCTGTAAGTACCTACTTACAATGTAATATTATGATAAAATAGCGTAACATAATGCTTTCTAATGAAATAAAAATGGCATTACAAAAGTAATTAAAAATTAAGCTGTGTCAAGAGGTGTTTTTTGATAAATTAAGCCATCTCATGCTTTTTTCTCCAAACCTCATGCTATTTTGAAATTATTCTCATGCACTGAATTTGTCCCACCTGGCAACACTGCCTTATGCGAACAGTGGAAGCACGCTGTGGTGGAAGTATGCGTGTAGCATGACACAAATACACGCAAGCGGCAAAACACAATTCACCATCAAGATCCTCACTTTCCAAATGTGTATATATAAAGATGAAAACAAAAGCATCTATATAACCTTGGCCCGAGCTTTTTTACTTAAATACTTATAGGTACATATATTAAATCGTGTCAGTTACATCCTTCCTTAAATGCTGTAGCAACTTTTAATTATATAAACAAGAATGTTTTTCTACTGCTTCCACAAGTTTTATGCAAAATTCACATCGGTTACGACAATCGCTAAGAAAGTGGCATGCGCAGTCGCCAGGCGATCTCTACACAATTTATCGCATTAAGTTTGTGCCACAGCCGCCTTTTAATTTAAACATAACATTTTCGTGAAGATCTTAACTAGAAAAAAATGTTTTAGACATTTTATATTGCGGTATAAAATTTCCTTATCTATTTGAAAAACTTAGCTGTTATTAGCATAGGCGCCGGCTTTCTAAAATCCGTGTGGGTGCTTAGCCAAAGACGGCATAAAATAGCTGGAGGGACTTTTTTGGTGCCACGCCCAAAAATGTTTTAAGGCTTTCAAAACCTTAATCTACTTAAAAATCTACAGAAAATTTTCTTAAATCAAATTATTTAATTTAAATACTAACATGGAAAAAATGTCTACAGAAAATGTTATACTATAGGTATAAAAATTCAAATAAACAACTTACATTATAAAATTAGCAAACAAACAAAAACAAATAAACTGATGACTGAATCGCAGTTAACTGAACTGAACTAAACAGGTAACTGAATTTAAATCCTTAGATATATTTATTGATCATGTCCTAAATTGACAAGCTTAAACCATTTATGTCAGATATCTGGAGTTAATACTGTTAAAATTTTCTATTTTCCAAATTTTCAGTCACACTGCACCTATAATATATTCAGTATGGGCGCTTGTACACCCATAGCACCCATGGAGTCGGCGTCTATGGTTATTAGAACTCTCGTTTTAGAACTTACCGTTGTATTTTTACAGCTCTTATTTCAACACTTACAAATTTGTGTTAAAATAGTAGTAATCATCATAATTAAATGTACCATCTGTAGATTAGACAAATATGTATGTTGTAAATTTTGAAAGTAGTTAGCTTTTGCTAATCTGTTTTAATTTAATACAGAAAGACCCTTGCCTGAGATCACAGTGGACCAGTACCGAGAAGCTGTAGGAGGCAATGACGTCACGCCTCGCGAATTTCCATATGACCTCGTAATATTTTGAAAACTACATAACAGATCGACCTCAAATTTTCTGGGTTGATCATACATCATAAATGATTCATAAAAATTAGTCAAAAAGTATAATTTGAAATTTGACTGAATGAAATTTTTAGAGTCAAATCGAAGTCGTGTTGCGTTCATTGAGATAACAATCTAAAGATATAATATTGCTTGCCATAAAAGAATCTCTGCAAATAACGTCGTTCAACTTGCAACCTTCTCATTCGACTTACCCACACCGATCTTATTGTAGAGTTCTGGCATGTACAACTCAGTCTTCTCCCTACAAAACATATGGTACTCGGTTTGCTCCACGATAGGTGTTACACAGTTGAACTGCCTGCAATTCGTGTATGCCTCCATGATTTCCACCGGCGACCATCTGGCAGTGCCCCAGTACATCACCCAGCCCTGACATATCACGTAGTGCATAGCCCTAACGACCTCTGTAAACAGAAATGGACGTGACTTTACTGACTTTGATTTGGAAAGTTCATTGACTTTTATTTATTGAATTTATACATCAAGAAATGTACAACAGTCACATAGTACTATACAGACAGCTGTAATACAAAGTTACAGCTGCAATGATTGAATTACATCCTTTTTTAGAAACAAATGCTTTATGACAAGGCTTGACTGTTCAAACATTTAAAAAAATATAATCTATAAAACTATGATTCTGCTGAAATTTTCCATTCAACAAAGATAAACCAATAGTGTTGAAAGAATTCATTGATTGTTAAGCTGCGTATACATATGACGAGCCGAGCACGAGCTGAGCCTACAACGAACTTTGTTGATCAAATGTGTACGGCAGTTGCAAACTGCTCCACGCGTGCTCGACTTTGGCTTGTTGCTAGCTTGCCGCGATCCAGTTCCTGTCGGTTTTTCAGACGGACTCAAATGGAATCGTAGTATGCTTGCAGTAGCATTTGAGATGTGTTGCAAAGAAGTTTATTGCAACGTACATGAAATTGAGTGGCCATAGTAAAATAATTGAATGTAACCGAACGATATAAACATTATACGGTTTTATGCGAGATGTTAATTATTACAATGAAGTGGAAATAATAATTAGTGCAAAAACAACTCATACCTACAATATATAATATATGTATAACAAGTATGTATATAGTGAATTACAGCCATTATCAGCAAGTAGAACACTACACTTTCTCCAGGACTATTAACAATACTTTTTACTGAAAAAAATTATACAATACTTATTTTGACATATATTTCAAAATTGGTAGGTAAAACACTTAACTTTCAGATTTGCATTTGTCGTTCAATTAATAAAGTTTTTCTACAAACATGTTAAAATAGTTGTTTATGCAACAAGTACAAAAGTAGGACAACACGTCGAGTGCAATAAGCACTTTTTGTACAAGTTGCATAAAATATTTTTCCTACGTTCATGCAAAAACCAAAAAATGTTTTATTTAGATGACACTAAATCTAGGAAATATGACGTCGATTTTCCGAGGAAAAAGAGGGTTTTGTTTCATTTTTTAAACATCGAGCTAGAATTCCGTAGTAAAAATTCCGTTCTGTTTAAAACATAGGTTCATAAAAATTGAGTGAGGATATTATAAAAACAATTTTTCATCATATAAGATATTAAAGAGACATAACTATTTCAGTATTTTTACTAGCAGTAACTTATCCAAGTTATTCCATTAAAAACAACAATCAGTGGTGTGCTAATTTTTCCGAAGAAAGTTATCTACGTTCATGGTTGGAATAAAAATCGTACTTGTAATATGTGAGTGTTTTTTTTTTAAATTTATTAGGGTGTGCTACGTTTTAAGTAATTTTAACAACTCAGAGAAAAAATTGCATTTTTTCAAGTTTTAACACCCAGTATCTTGAAAACAAAGTCGTTGCGGACTCATGATTAAACTGGGAAATTTTATGATTTCCTGACATTTCCAGTTTTCTAGGTAGGTACTTGTAGCAAGTGTTAAACATTGCATTTTTCTACGTTCATGCAAAAAACAAAACTTTATTGAACTATATTTAGTGGAAAAAGTGGTTCTTTATTGCACTAATGCAATAAAATGTGTATTGCATTTATATGTCATTCTACTACAGCATTTTGTCATAATGACAAACATAAACGTTCAAATCGACGTCATATTTCCTAGATTTAGTGTCATCTAAATAAAACATTTTTTGGTTTTTGCATGAACGTACAAAAAATATTGTATGCAACTCCTACAAAAAAATGTTTACACACTTACTTTTTCCACTTGTTGCATAAATAACTATAAAACACCAAATAAAATTTTAATTAGAAAACTTCTATCATTCGGAAAAATGATGATATTGTATTGACTGGTATAGTGGGTAGAGTATTAGGCTTTGACACCGAAGATTTGGGTTCAATTGTCAACACCGGAGAATTGTTGCTTTGTTAATTAATTCACTATCACACTGAATCATTTAAATTTGGTGACAGAAGTGTGGAGAATCATTGTACACTTGTGAATAAAATTAAAGCTGTAGTTTCCACAGTGGCATTGCAAAATGTAGCTACGACAGTTTCAAAGTCAAGGTAAAATCATCTGCAACTTTTAAAGGCTCGTAGATAATTTGGTTCGCCGAATGGATTGGAAAAAGTTCATGGTGCATTCGCGGTGGGCTTGTGATGTGCTCGCTACACTAAAAAATCGCTGCCAACGTCAAGCTCGGTTTGTGCTCGGCGCTCCATATGTATACACTTCCGCAAATCCACAGATTTCGGTATAACTTAGGCATTCTTTGAATATGAAAACGTGTTATTTTTACATACTATTGTTGAGGCGTTTTGATTCAAAGATACGGGTGGTTTGCGTGGGCACTAAAAGTCGTTACAAATTTCCGGAAAAGTTTAATCGAAAAGTGTTTAATTTTGAACTTGACATTTGAAGGAAACCATTCAAACAGCCCTGCCATTTTATACAAGAAAAGAAGGTTTGCATTTTTCCAAAGTTAGCGTTGAAAAAGCGTCAGCTTCTGATGTATGGGTACAAGCTATAGAGTTACCAAGGAATTTCTATAAATACATAATTGATTCTGCATCTTCAGACAAAATAGAGATGTCAGTTGTATAGAAAACATCAATATTATTGTATCGCTATTAACCATTACGAAGGCTTGCTAGTGATTATTTGACAATATCATGTTTAATACGATTTCGTATGTGAATGGTAATTGTTATAGTAGCAGTAAACTATAGTATTTTAAGTAGGATGCACATGTACATATGCATGACATGAAAGCTTTATTGAACACATTGCATAATCCAACAGCATACATACAAGTACGTTTTTTTAATTTATGGAGTTTGGCTAGTCTAGTAAAGCCTCAGGTGATTAAGCACCCGTTTTCGATTAAAACTTTAAACGAAATAAATTGATACATCTACGGAGTTCGCTAAAAAACTGCTTTAAATAGCAGAACATTAATATTTATCAGGAACTGAGCCAGGAATCGAATATAAATGAGTCTGAGGCATGCGACAAAAAAATTATGTGTGTGTACACTTTGATGATACTCCTAATACAGAACAAGCATTGAATCGATGTTTTTGTTTCGATATCTACTTCAAAAAGTTTTCTTCAAACAATTCTAACCGATACCTAGTGCTGATTAATTATGAAATATTTTGCTATTAAATAACGCTTTTTATTTTCCTACAGTTATAGTCCAGGGCATTTAGATCAAACTCGACCGAATAGCGGAAATTTTTAGGCACAGCAGATATCGAGATGCGGTTTTCTGCATTGTGTTCAGGAAGGTCCCAGGAAAAAAGTCTATATCGTCTGATTTAGACATTTTTTGAATAATGCCTTCTGGGCCGGAAAATGCATTACACCATTATAGGAACGACTGGAAACTCGGAAAAATCGCTCGGAAATCGTTACTCGTGAGTCTTCGGGGCTGCCGAACTCGATTCTGGCATTAGAATTATCCGAGGATGCACGGGGGTGGCTCTGTGGAGGTGCGCGGGGGGTGAATTGGGGGAGAAATGGCAGCGGGCATGAAAATCGCTCCAAACTCGTTACTCGGGGGTTTTCGGGGATGCCGAACTCAATTCTGGTATTGAAATTACCCGGGGGCGCTCGGAGGCGGCTCTGCGGGGGTATCCGGGGGGGTCATTCTGGGGGGGAAATTGCATAGTCCATGGGAAGCCCTCCAAACTCGTTACTCGAAGGTTTTCGGGGATTCCGAATTTGGTGACAGAATTGTGGAGAATCATTATATATTATGTCAGGTTAAATCGATTTATTTTCACCTACGAAATCTGAGGTCTCATTTTTGCTACTTCATTTACAAACACCCTGTATATTTGAGCGATCAAGTAATTGACAACCCAAATTTAAATAGTTTCTGGTTGATCCTATATAATGATGCGTTTAAAATTTTGAGAACTGCGATCATAATTTTATCTGCGACTGATAAAACTACATTCTTTCACGCTAGAGATCTGTCATTTGTACCATATAACACGTACTGTAACAATAATTGGCTACATATTTCTCCCCATCTAAATCGCATCGATCATTCTTGAAAGACGTTTCCATCTGTCGCCACGGTCTCTAGAGGCAACAAACAGACGGAAGTTACATTTCCAAGGAGTTTTCTCAACAATTTCGTACACAGTACAGACTGAATATTTGGTCGAAGTAAATAATTTGTTACTTTACAATATAGGGGGTATAACAGAAAGGTTCAATATATCTGTCACTTGCGGAGAGTTAAATTTATTATTTTTGCGATTTTTTTGTGGTTTCCCATTAAAGTTGCATCATATTAATTATGAACATAAATCCATGACCAACTTAAACAATTGTGTACAACACTTATTTCATTTTAATTGAATTTTTAAATTTGTAATATCACAAAGTTTTCAGGCATGAAATTTTATATGATTGGTAAAAATTGGAGAGTGTACATAACGAAAAGACAATCAAAAGGAGGAGTCTTCATATATGTCTTAAAGATTAGCGAAAAATAAGTGGCAATCAAAAAAAATCTCTATTTGCTCTTAAGGAATAACCGTAGCCAATAACTCTAAACTATATCTCGGTGGAACAGGAAATACACGCATTGTGCTCAAATGCATCGATTTCGCATCGAAATTCATACAAGATTTTTGTGAAAGCGGAGAATTTGATATTTTTACTGTTATCCACGTTAGTACTCGAAAAATGTTAAGAAAGCTTCTACAACAACTTTGAAACCTGGGCCAAAGAAACACATTGAGAATTTTACAGAAAAGATATTACTAGCATATTTCCTGAATCTATCCAGTACGTTAAGGCCGACATCTTTGTGGAGTAAATATTCCATGCCGCGTACCATGATTTACTTGAACAAAAACGTAGATATGAGCAAATTTACAAACCTAATTACATTTTTAAAAAAGAAAGCTTTCGGATATCAGCCAAAGAAATCAAAAATATTTTTAGCTGGCAATAGAACATTTTATGAAACAAGCTGAAGATAAAGAATGTTAGCCAAAGTTGATTTAATCGTTGGAGTATTTTGAGCATGTAGGAGGAAAGAAATCATATTTTTGACAGATGCCATAAGATATTGTCAGTCACTTATTAGGGTCAAAATTCCGAACATGTTCCAATAATGTTTACGATTACTGAGGGATTAATAGATTGTATCAATTTTTTAGATATATTTCTTAAGTAAGCAAAACTGCGTTGACTCAATACGACACATCAGCGATTTTTTGTGACATATCAAAGTAATAAATGCTATACCCTGCCAGTTGGAATCAATACAATTGAAGGTATGCCAAAAGAGATAGCGGAATTTCTTGGACTCTCCAACACCAATACACTGACCATTGCTTCCGGCGCAGCTCTGCAACAATGTTGGCAGATTCTGGAGCGGACATGACACTTTTAAAACGATACAACTGCTCAGTTCAAAATCTTATGCAACTTTCCATCTGAAACCGCCTTATTAGAAGCTGAGAGGGTAAAATCACGACACAATGGGAATATACAGTGCTTTCGAAAAGTAACGAATAAATTCGTTATTTTGAAATTGAGAAGTTTTCGAAAAAATCCCCTGGCACGTCGATTTTGTTTTTAAAAAAGGCACTTTTTGACATACGACCAACATTTGTGATGTCATCGTTGTTCGAGATATGACGTCATTGACAATTTTTTTAAATAGCAACCCCCAATTTTGACCATACCATTTGGAAGAGCGTGTCATTCTACATACATACATCATGAAAAATGATGGTGTTACATAACAAAAATTTCAAGAAAATAATGTTTGAAGCTTTAAAAATTTAATTTTCGCAATACTGAAAATGATAATGATTATATAAAAAATCGACTAAATTAAATGTTCAAATTGTGCATCGTTGACTGCCTGACAGTAGCCAAGACGATTAATAAATTCTTTTCGGAAATTATCAATAACTTCAGGAGGTATACGATGTATCTCGTGACGAATTCTTGCTTTTAAATCTTCTAAATTAACTGGTTTAGTACGTATATTTTGCTTTTTAAGTATCCCCACAAGAAATAATCTAGGGGTGTCAAATCAGGTGATCTGGCTGGCCACCACAATCGGCTCCCTTCTCCCTATTCAACGATTCGGGAACAGCTCATCTAAATAAGCACGGACAGGTGTTGCATAATGGAGAGGTGCACAGTATTGTGAAAATTAAATTTTAAAATCTTCAAACATTATTTTCTTGAAATTTTTGTTATGTAACACCATAATTTTTCATGATGTATGTATGTAGAATGGAATGGTCAAAATTGGGGGTTGCTATTTAAAAAAATTGTCATATGACGTCATATCTCGAACAACGATGACGTCACAAATGTGGGTCGTATGTCAAAAAGTGCCTTTTTTAAAAACAAAATCGACGTGCCAGGGGATTTTTTCGAAAACTTCTCAATTTCAAAATAATGAATTTATTCGTTACTTTTCGAAAGCACTGTATATAAGTCTATTTTAAGCCGCACCTGTATGTGAGGACCAAAAAGAGTAACGTCGGAAAAATCCGTACATATAAAAATACGTTCTTACCCTCCATGGGACACATAGGATCGGCTTTGTGTACGATGACGACGTCGATGTAGGACAGCTGCAGGCGGACCAGGCTGGCTTTCACGCTTTCTATTATGTGTTTGCGAGATAAACCTCTCTCCTCGGATCTGCAACAAAATAATAAAAAGCCGATAAGGGCCTCCCTCGCTCGTAAATATTTTAGATTTGTCGAATCTCGATAAATCAGGGCTTATGAGGGACGAAGTAGTCCTCCTTGTCCTTGCTGATAGTAGTAGTTATGGCAGTAGTCGACGTAAAAAAATTGAGTAAAATTTCACTTAAAGTCAACACAAATGGTTGTCAAAACGAGTCCACACCCGATTGTGTTGAAATAATAACACAATTCATTGAGTAATGTTCACTCAGTTATTTGAGTCGTATAGATGCAAAACCCGCCAAGTCAAGAAAATACAAAAATGAGTTATTGCCAGCGGTTGATAGTTTATTGTGTTTTGCACGTATTCCAATGGCCATTTCTTGTCAAAACACCCCAAAATCATTGTTATTTTCACTTTTAAAATCACGTTCAAGTCATAGAAATCATAAAATATATAGAACTCCAAAGAAGGTATCGAAAATAGTCAACCTATGGAGAAAACGCGAGTCTGGTAATATTGCAGTAACTTAGCTTTCATGAGTTGGTTACACTACCGAGGCAGCTTCACACTAATAGGCGGGAATTTTAAAATATGACAATTTTACGTCCAATTTGTGATTTCTATGGTCCTTCCGTTTTGAATTCAATTGTATGCTAGACTTAAAATGCAGTGCAACCAACTGCTTCCATTAAGTTTTCCCTTGATGGCTGATTTCTAATCCCTCCATAGTCTGACTATTTTTGAGTGCCTAATGTAACGGCTTCTGGCGTTCTATATATTTTATGATTTCTATGGTTTAAGTTCAAAACCCGCCAACTACAGCAATCATTCAAGTACATATTCCGCCAAGTCAATATTAATCAATCGCGCGTCGGAGAGTATCACGTGACATTTTGGCGGTAGACGAGGGTAGATGCATATTATTTGACTTTGCATTTGACTTTTAGCTTTTAGTTTGGTAAAATTTGTTTATAGTGCAGACTGTCGTTGGTTTTTTAATATTGTAAAGTGCAGAATGGAGTTATTTGAATGATAAACTTACTTTACAAAAAGTTTTCGAATAATTTTCTAACGTTGAAATGCAAAATCAGCCAAGTCACTTTTTTAATATCGTATATTAATACATCTAATGCATCTAGATTTTTAAAAACTACTTTTTTTACTAAGAAACTATCCGAGCATCTTATAAAAATACAAGTTACCTAATAAATAGTTTACTTTGCTTTCTGAAAGATTTTATTGATTATCTCCAAAAACGCTTCAAAGTGACTTGGCGGGTTTTGCATCTATACGACTCATTTGTTAGCTAAATAAATATTTTAAGGGTAACACTGAACAATTTTTGAGTTAGCTTTCTAAACTATGTGTTATTCCAAACACAAAATTCAGTTATATTATCAATCTATTTCGTTATTTTTTCACAATATGTATACAATTTAAATCAGTAATGAGTTACTTTATATAATTTTAGTGTTGCAACAAACTCAAAATAGTGAAGATTTTTTATTATACTGTGTTGGTTCCTACAGCTATTGTGTACCTACCCAGTAAAAAATATCATTGAGTAACCTCAAATTCATTATTGAGTGAAATTATTTTGGTGTTGAATTTTGAGTAATTAAATATTTTAATGCAGAAATATATTGATAATATCACTCAATTTTGGATTTGTAGTAACACATAGTTCGGTAAGCTAACTCAAAAGTTATTGAAAGTCGCTCATTAAATAAAAGATTTTTTTTAGCTAACACATAACTGAGTGAATATTACTCAATGAATTGTGTTATTATTTTAACACAATCAGGTGTGGACTCGTTTTAAGAATAAATTGTATTGATTTTGAGTCAAATTTTACTCAAAATTTTTTGCGGTGTATTAAATGTGTTTTACGGATTGTAAATTATAACTTTATAAAGATTTATAATAATTGTTGTTATTACTATTAATAATATTATGACTATTACAAATAAGTATAGTTAAATCAATAATAATAATAGATAATAATAAAATTATTATAAATAATTATGTATACAGTATACAAAAAGGAAACCTGTTTAGTTGGTACACAATATAGGTTTAACGGAATTGTGGAAGCAACCATAACAACAATAACAAAAAAACAATAATCATTGTTATTATTATAATATTTATTACTCTTACTAACTACACACTACTTGAAACAAAAGTTTGCTATAACAAGTTAAATACGATAAAGGTTGAGATTATATTTGTAAACAATAACATGACGCAGTATCTAAAGATGTTTTATTTTATTATATTATTAAACAATATATTCTTTCTAAATTTACCTTCTCGTACCCAATTTTGTTTTCCTTCTTCCACTTACTAAACAATGTGTAAATATCTACAACGGTTGGTTTTTTTTGCACAATATGTTGTCATTCACACATATTTTGATTTCTCTAACTAAATATTGTATAGATAAGCTCATTTCTTTGTTAAAATGTCAAAATTCAACACCAAATTAATTCACTCATTAATGAGTTTCAACTTACTTAATGTTATTTTTTGCAGTGTTTGTACAGTACATTCATCAAACCAAAGAAGAACTTTGAGGATATCGAGTTATACAAAAACTTAAAATTAGCAGGGTTAAGGGTGTAAGACGTGCTTTGTGAATTTTGAAATAATGACGCTAGATGGCATTTTCTAAAATGGCAGTTTTTTCACAATATTTTAGTAACGGCAGCAGATATACTAGCGACAAAAATTCAAACGACTTACGTCATACGAACAAATGAATAATTATATTTTCATCAATATATTTAAGAAACTGCAACTGATAGTAATAAAACTATATACTACACTAAAAGTTTGTATTATATATTGCACTAAATTGCAAAAAATAATTGTTTTTAACGCGACCAAATATCGGAAATTACGTTGACAATAAAAACAAATGTATAACGTCAGCCGTGACGTAAGACGTCTAAATTCTTGACGCGAGTATATCTTGGATCTGTTTCGTTTATCTTAATGGCGATCAAAAGGCGCAAGTTTTTCTAATTTGAGCTACCTTATATATGTTCCATCCAAGATGCCAATGGTGGTCCATGAAAAACGGACCACCCTGTATAGTGAGTAATTTATAAATAGTACTAGTTTAGATTATAGTCTTCTACACATATTTGTGGCGAAATTCTTCTAACTTCTAATATATATATGTACGTGTATACAGTCATGGAATATTGCAACTCTAAAATATGTTGCTCTCTTGTAGAAACTTCAAATAGTAATTACTTATAATGGAAACAAGTTCTGTTAAACCAAGAACTGACTGAAACATTTACTTTGTAATGTTAACGTAAACAAGGCTGATACTTCAAGAGTTGTGTTTCTCTGTGGGAGCTTCCTTTGATGATTTAGTGTACACGGACAGTTTTGCGCTTGATCTCGTAGGACTATATGAACTCAACTCGCTGCAGAATTTTGTGCAACTGCTACTTTTACTGAGAGGATAATATCTGGAATAATTAGCCTATAGTGAGATTCAATTATAATCATGATAATGATGTACAGGGTGTCTCAATCTCGATAGTACTGGGGGCCTACTGTGAGAATACAAAAAATTTAAATCAAATTTGAGACAAGCGGTGTTAAATCGGATGAGGTATCCTCCATTTTCAAGCAAAAGTATTATCTTTGGGTTTTGACAGAAACGACTAATGATGTCATAAATTATATTTTTTTCAGAAACATACCCAAAATTGTTTCCTGTTAGAAAACTTTCTTTTTTCTAATAAACTTTTATTAGAACATTTTTTATGTATTACTTCTCGTTTAAAAGTTATAGGCAATATCGTCCTAAAGAGTCAAAAGAAATACCACCTAAAAATCATATTAGAGGTGGAAGGATCCAGTAGACGCTGGAAAAAAATTAATTTGCATTGTTTAAATTTCATAAATGTCATTAAGAATAAATCAAAGATTAAATTCGATAATTCTTTAATACAGTTAAAACAAAAGGTGATGATGGTGAACAATACTAAACTAAAAAATGAGGCAAACGTCTTCATACTGCATACATATTGTAATCTATTCTCTATATGATCTCCTCTCATTTCAAGACACATATCCAATCTTCGCCTGACTTCTTTGTGGGCTGCGTTTATTAACATTTCGCCGTTTAACTCATTACAAGCGTTTGTGATTTTTTCTTTCAAATGATTAATATCTCGCAAAGGTGTTTTGTAAACCTTATTTTTTAAAACCCCCTATGAAAAAATCGAGGGGTGTTAGATCTGGTGACTTTCCGGGCCACTGAATAGGTCCATTAATCCCAATCCATTTTTCTGCGAAAGTGTATTCTAAATATTGCTGCATCATCCTGGCCTTGTGGGTTGAAGCTCCATTGTGCTGAAACCATAGGTTTCTCCTTAGCTGCAAAGGCACATTCTCCAGAAGTGCAGGTAGTTCTTCTTGTAGGAAACGTAGGTAACTCGCTATAAAGATAAGGCCCAATTCAATGCCTACCGTTGATGCCGAACCATGCATTTGCTAAAAGATAGCTTTGGTTTTGGACTGGATTTATAATGAGGGGATTTTTAAGGGACCAGTATTGTTTGCTGCGCGTGTTTGGCAAATAATTATTGACAAACCGACTTTCGTCCGTCCAAAGAACGTATCGAAAAAGGTTCTGATCAACAGCTTCTACATTTACTACAATTTGAGCTATAAAATTAAGTTTGTCTTAAATGTGACGCTCCGGCAAATACTCCAAATTGTGAATTTTGTAGTCATGATACCCATTGGTTATTAAAATACGTTGAACGGTTGATTTATCCAAATTCAATTCTTGGCTAGCCTGCCGTATAGAATTTCGTGGATTTTGTTCGAAAAACTGTAACAGTCTAGCTGTATTAACGTTGTGTCTTACTCTTCGGTCAATTATTTGATTCTTCCGAACAGAAAATCCATCTCCATTTCAGCACATATCAGCTTTTTCTGAATGAGAAAACATTTTGTAAGTACAAAAGTTATACGTTTGACGTTCGTATTGAGTAGTGACAAGTATTTTGTGGCATTTATGCACTTTAAACAACGAACATTCAATTATTTTCCAACGACTACTTGATCCTTCCAGCGTTAATGTGATTTTTACGTGGTATTTCTTTTGAGACTCTTTAGGATGATATTGCTTATACCTTTTAAACGGAAAGTAATACAGACAAATTTCTCTAATCAGTTTATTAGAAAAAATAGAGATTTTTAACAGGAAACAAATTTGGGTATGTACTATCTTTTGCAATATTAATGACACTCACTAAAATTAATTTTGCTGTTTATTTTGTACTTGTGACGCATTCATATTGAAATCTGCTTTAAATATTTAACATTAGTTATTAGTTGTTTCACTAACCAAGAGAGATATAATGAAAATTCTATACAGAACTTCCAGAACATCAAAAACTGTTTTAAGACAGTGTCATTATTATTGCAAACGATTGTACCGGGAAAAATATAATTGACGACGTAATTAGTCGCTTCTATCAAATCCCAAATACAGATTTGGAAAGTGAGGATCTTGATGGTGAATTGTATTTTGCCGCTTGCGTGTATTTGTGTCATGCTACACGCATACTTCGACCACAGCGTGTTCGCATCAAACAGTGTTGCCAGGTGGGAAAAATTCAGTGCATGAGAATAATTTCAAAGAAGCATGAGGTTTGGAGAAAAAACACCTCTTCACACAGCTTAATTTTTAATTACTTTTGTAATGCCATTTTTATTTCAATAAATAGCATTATGTTCTGCTATTTTATCATAATATTACTTTGTAAGTAGGTACTTACAGGTACTTACTTAAAAGTTATTAACCACGTAACCTTGCACGTCGCCGCGCCTCTTAAACTTCGTACCTTCCCTGGGATGAAGCGACAATTTCTACTTTCTCTGTAAAGATCCGCAATTTCCGAATCTGTATAATACTTTCGGTTGAAAATGGAGCTTACCTCATCCCATTTACTAACGTAAAATTAATTTTTTCTGAATTTGATAAGGTTCTGTGACTATAACTGTATTTGATAAGGTTCTGAAATTACAAAAATTCTAACAAATTTTAATTAAACCTTTTGGATCCGAAAGGTCACCAAAGGGAAATGACCGTACTTACAGTCCTTTCACATTATCCTTCCTCTCACAGTAATTATGAAACATTATACATATTGCCCTTTCAGGTAAACTGAACTATGTCAGCTTTTTGCCTTTTCACGACTCACATATCACACATAGAGGCTTTCAGGGCACGACAATTCTTCAAAAGGAATTCGCTGTACTTGGGCCCAAGGGAGTTACAGCAGAGCATATTATATAGAGCATTAAGCCATGTTTAGCTTAAATAACACATTATATGTACGAGGAAGTAATTAATTTGGTCAGTAATTAGATTACGAAAATGATTATAGAAATGCATGTAGTGTCTTCTTTAATCTCTATTATTGATTTATAGTACACTAAGTAAGTTTACGCATTTAGAAAAAAGCTTTTTAATGTAGTTTTAAATGAACTTTGTTTTATTTCAATACCTTTATTATCATTTACAAACTTCAGCTCCAGCTTCAGCAAACAGTTTACAATTGGAACATTGCACGCGTTTTAAGAAATAAAGTGTTACCTTTATATCCAACCGCCAAAAATCTAGAGAGTAACTAATGTTATGGGTATACTCGCGACAAGAATTCAGACGACTTACGTCATACGAACAAATGAATAAATCATTTTCATCAAAATATTTAAGAAACTGCAACTGATAGTAATAAAACTATATACTACACTAAAAGTTTGCATTATATATTGCACTAAATCGCAAAAAACGATTGTTTTTAACGCGACCAAATATCGAAAATTACTTTGACAATAAAAACAAATGTGTAACGTCAGCCGTGACGTAAGTCGTCTGAATTCTTGACGCAAGTATATATATATCTTTCCGCTAATTTAATTATGAATATAATTAATTTATTAATGATTTTGTGTTCTTAAGAATGGAGTATAATTCAAGCTCTACAGCGTATTTTCAAAATCGTAAATACTCTTTTAACAAGTGAGGAAGGGTTTAGGGCGCGAGGTCAAAATATGAGTGTAAGTGATGTTGTAATATGTGATGTAATGTGTGACCGTTACAGTGGCAGTGCTAGTAACCAATAGTAAATAGTGTGTATGTATAGTGCAATGTATTCTGAAGCCTTTTGTTCTTATCCGTACAGGATGCAAAATTCGCGAATATTTGCACGATTTATTTAATAGTAGGAAAATCTCTACTTGTAACGAATTTTTGTCAACATTTTCTACATTTTCATCATGAAACTGTCAAAGTAGATTGCCAGAAGTTCACAACAAACTTATTAACACCACATAATAATGAAAGTAACAATAATATACGTACTGTTTTGAAACATTTGTAAAAAATTGACATATTCCTGCCAATAATAATTAAGACAAAAGTTGCAGTGTTCGTGCAAAAGTCCGTGAATTTCGCGTCCATGAGGACAAGGCTTAAGGCTTACGGTGAGCGCTCGATCCAAAGGGATATAGTTTTCGCTCAGTAACTCCTCAACGAAAAATGATAAAAATATGCGGTTTTTTTAATAGACTACAAATACTATTTTACGTCGGCGCTGTGTTTTGAAATTTTGAAAATATGCAAAATTCATTTAAAAAAAATTTATTTTACACTTTTTCAAATTTTCAAAACACAGCGCCGACGTAAAATAATATTTGAAGTCTATTAAAAAAATATCATTTTTTAATCATTATCTGTTAAGGAGTTACTGAGCGAAAACTATGGGTTTGTTCCAACACAGCAAGAATCGATTCCGAACCGTCCAGAATTAGTCAGTCAGTTTAGTTGTTAATGTACTCTCGGCGAATGCGACGTAAGACGGTGTTGGTCAAACATTTCTCACGGTACTGAACAGTTCTAGACGGTTTTTGGAACAGATGTTATATATCGTTTGATAGAGCGCTCACCGTAAGCCTTAAGTGTGATATCTACGGAGTTAAACACTTATTTGTGTGTTTTGAACCCTTCTCAAGTGGCACCGCCACTCTCTATTATTTTCGACCTTGGGTAAGTCACACCTCGAAATTGGCAAAACTGTTGTAATCACTGTTTCTACTAAAAATAATGTAATTATTTCTGTCATTTTCGTATATTATTTTTTCTGATCGCCTTCAAATTTAGTACGCCTATGAAATGTTGCTCCTCGCACGCTTTGTCCGTCGCGCTTGTCTACAAGGTAACCATGAGTCACTCTCTAGAATTTTGGCGGTTGAGTATAAGTAACTTCAATAATTATTGTACAAAGCGTAATTGTGAATCTGTTTAGTATAAGACAGCCCTGGAAGGTACCTGGTACTCCAGTAGATCTTAGTGGTAACAATGTAGCTGGTCCTCTTCCATCCCCTCCTCGCCAGAATACGTCCAAGTTCGACTTCCGCTCTGGTTCCTGTGAACAAAACACGGCTTTTACATCGTCAGTCGTAGCATCTGATAGATGGAACCGGACATCTTCAATAACTACTCAGGTGTTTTGGCGGATTGATGGAATAAAGTCTTACTAATTGGAACTGTGTGAAAATCTAGAGTTCACGTTGGAATAGAATGATATAAGTTAACATTGTCTCCATGAATACATATACAGCTGTATTCTGTATCTCATAGGTTAAAAATAACAATCTGGTTAAAATATAAATGTTAACCCTACCGCTAAAAATAATAACTCCAATTGGTATTCTGTATAGGTTTTTTTAACGGCCCAGATAATAGTACATTATACTATAAGGGAGAGAAATGCGTTATTTTGGCAGAGGTGCAATTTGAAGCCCGAGGGCTACAATGCACCGAGGACAAAATAGCATCCCTCCCGAATGGTACATACTATTTTTTCCACGGTCTCATTAACTTAAAAACACATATTTTGTCATTATGAAGTAAGTAGCACCAGAATTATTGTATTCGGATTTGAGCATTTATTTAGTAGTCGTTGAGTTATTGTCATAACTACAAAATAAACAAACAAAAGAATTGTCAAATTAAGGTGCTAGTTTGGTTTAGTTTAAAGTTTGTTTAGTGCACAATGAATAATTGTGAGTCGGAAGAGATTGTGGAGGCTGCAAATATTGCAATAAGCAATTTGCTGCCTACGAAGTCAAGATCTTTATACGATATAGCCTACAATCGGTTCAAAAAGTGGTGCGAGAAAAATATTCAAGTATACAGCGAGAATGTTTTGTTGGCATACTTCAGTGAAAATGCAAAGAATTACAAGTCTTCCACATTATGGGCGCAATATTCTATGGTTAAGTCATGCTTGATAATTTACGACAATATAGATATAAGCAAATTCCCCAAGCTGATCGCATATTTGAAAAGAACCGGTGACGGATATCAAGCGAAAAAATCGAAAATATTGACAAAGGGTGAAATCGACCGTTTTCTCTCAAGTGCAGATGACAAATAATTCTTAATGATTAAGGTAAGATTACTTTTGTTGTTAGGTATTTCAATTAAGTATTTTGATATTTTATAGGTTGGATTAATTCTGGGGATTGCCGGAGCTTGTCGAACTGATGAACTAGTCAATTTAACTGTAGATGATATTGAGGATGTAGGCTCTTCCTTGATTGTAAAAATTCCAAACACTAAGACAAAGATTCCGCGAATCTTTCTGGTTACCGATGTGGGAAATATGCGAATTGTTTCGAAAATACCTGTCCCTTCGTCCTCACCACGTCAAGCATAAGCGCCTTTTTTGTACTACAAAGCAGGAAAATGTAGTTCGCAGCTAGTTGGCAATAATACCATGGGAAAAATTCCGAGTGTAGTAGCTTCGTATTTAAAATTACCTGATGCTGCATGTTATACTGGTCACTGCTTACGAAGATCTTCAGCGACATTACTGGCAGATGATGGTGTGGATATCACGACAATAAAGCGTCATGCTGGTTGGAAATCAACAACAGTCGCTGAGGGTTATCTCGAGAACTCCATTGAAAATAAGACCAAAATTGCTAATCAGGTTTTAGTAGGTACCACTACTAGCGCAATCACAAAAACTGTAAATGTAAGCGAAAGTAATATTTCTTCTAATATTAATTTTGAAAATTGTACAAATGTAACATTTAATTTAAATGTCAATAAATAATTTCAATGTTATCTTTTTTTTGCATGAAAAACGTTCTCCATAATGTAAACTCCCTTGGGAGCATTATACTCTCTTGGGAATAATCGACTACTTCTGTTTTAATTTTGATGTCATAGAAACTGATTTCTACTCCCGACCGTGGAAAAAATTATTTTTTCTACGTTCATGCAAAAAACAATACTTTATTGAACTATAATTAGTGGAAAAAGTGGTTTTTTTATTGCACTCATCTGTCATTCTACTGCAGCGTTTTGTCATCATGACAAACATAAACCTTCAAATCGACGTCACATTTTTCTAGACTTTTTGCATGAAGGTAGAAAAAATAATGTGTGAAACTCGGACAAAAAGTGCTTATTGCACTCGACGTGTTGTCCTACTCGGCCTGACGGCCTCGTTGGACAATTTCACGTCGCGTGCAATAAACACTTACTTTTTGCACTTGTTGCATAAATAACTATTATCAACCGTATGTTAATATTTCAGTGTTAGTGAAGTTAACAATAAGGTAGAAGCATAGAATATATTTATATTTGTCTAAGGGCAAAAGATGTCGATTTGTGATAACATAAGCTCGATTACTGGATTAGTACAAATTTGTTTGTGTTTTAGTAACCAATTTACAAGATTCTTGTGATTTACCCGAGTATGGGGGATGAAAAAAAAATGTTCCCCACGCAAGACAAAAAACAGATTCAGTTAATTGTTGACTTTTCGAAAGTCAATAATATTTTACTAAACAACAAATTGCAGCCACATGAAATTATGATTGATTAAATAAATGACAGTTTGTTTTGAAAGTCTAGAGTTACTTAAAAGTACAATCAGTTGCTTTGATCCCTCAAGCTTTTATGAAAAAGTCTAAACTGTAGTTGAAAGTAAATAAGAGGTAAATATGAAACTATCAATCAACAAATAAAAATAATACACTTTATTTACGTCTATTCCAATCTGTCAGCTTCATCCAATAAAATATAATTCATTTGAAGTGCCATTATAACATTTATGTGGAAATAAATAATAGAATTTAATTATACCTATCGTGATTTATACTGGTATTCAATAGGTTAAATTTTAACAGCATCTATTTTGGTCCCGCTAAATTTTAACATATTTGGTTAAAATAAACCTATTAAAATTTTTACAGAATATAGTATCGGGTTAAATAATTGAAGGTTAAAATTTTAAATTTGGCCTTGACGTTAAAATTTAACGAAAAGTATTACAGAATAGACCTGATAGAGTGTTATAATATAGGATATTATTTATGCCCAGATTTGATTTACCCAAGTGGAATTTCTAGTTGATCAAACATTGATAACTGAATTTTACAATTATGATTAATGATCCTAAAGCTAAATAAGATTGTATAATATGAACCAATACATGAGGAAAACTAATGTAAGTAAAAGGAATACTCACTACTCTGCGGGCTAATGCCCCGACCAGTATTGAATTACACCTGAAAAACCTATAGAAACAGCTAAAATCACTCGTCAGCAACCCACCAGACATATACCGGTTTTGAGCTTATTAGCTCTCATCAGTATGCCATAGGTAAGGTGACCGACGAACAACATTATCTGTTTCAAGTCTATCTAACCTGATAGTAAGAACCATGAGTAATGCGCAGTAGCAGAGCTACCTCTAGCGGCCATTTGCTACTCTATGCCAGACTGAAAAGCCACAGGCTACATCGCCATAGAAACTAGGTGCATGTATATGTGGAATACAAAGAATGTAAATAAAATTTTCCTTAGGTCTTTGAGGAAGAGGATTTTTAGTTGATCAACCTTCTGACACCTTTATTTTTTTTTTCTTATGACATGTTTTGAATTTGGTCAATAAATATTTTTATTATTATTAACTATTGAAAGTTAGCGACCTCTATCACAAATCGGCAATAAACAATATGTTGCAAACACGAAATTCTAAGAAACAGCATTGAATTATACCTGAAAAACCTCTAGCAACAGTTATGCAGGACGCTTCTTGTATGTGGCTTTTTAATCCGGCATGCACTAGTGAATGGCCACTCATGGTGTCTACTGTCAGGTTAGACAAACTTAAAACAGCTAAAGTTGTTCATCGGTCACCTCACCTATGGTATACTGATGAGAGCTAAAAAGCTCGAAACTCGAATGTCTGAGGGTCGTCGACGAATGACTCTAACTGTTGCTAGAGCTTTTTCATGTGTAATTCAATGTTGGTCGGGGCATTAGTCCGCAGAGTAGTTTCTTGGAAATTCCGTGTTTGCAACATATCCTTATCACCAATTCACGATAGGTGTCACTAGCTTTCAATAGTTTCTACTGCGATGCAGGACGCTTTTTGTCTGTGGCTTTTTAATCCGGCAGGGAGTTGCGAATGGCCACTAGAGGTAGCCCTGCTACTGCGCGTTACTCAGTAGATTTCACTGTTTAAATAATCATTAATTTGATTGCTTGTTTGCAAACATTTTAATAAAACAGAAACAGAAATTATGTTCCCCACATTTTTAGTAAAACAAACAATTTCCGCCAAGTAAGGACATTTCTAGTAAAAGTAAGAATGGAAGGACATAGAGCCGGTAGCAATAACTGTCCTTTCGAAATAAGGATAGATGGCAACCCTTGACATTTATGAGAATATAACAGTTTCAAGGGCACATACGCTTTTTGATTTTTAAAATCATCAAAATATAAGCTTAAATTTCGTTTGTTCTTACGCTTCCTATCAACATTATTTTAATACACTTTTCTGTACCACTTAAATGATTATCAAATTTTATATTCTTTGCAAATATTTAATTTCACTATGTAGATATTTCTGTGAAAATAGCTTTTCACTCACCTGAATGGGCTTCCGACAAATCAAACACGTTGATCCCACTTTCCACAGCCAAAACTATTATCTGTTCAGCCTGTTCTTCGGTTACATTTGGACTGAACGTTGGCCAAGTTCCTGCGAACATATTTTGAGTGCAAATTATTACTCAAAACAAAAATTGCTACCAACAATTTAAAATTAATTATAATATAGAATAATTTATCGATATCGCTAGATAGGTACACTTCAGATGGCAGTGGTTGGCCAGTGACGATTTTGATTTCAGGGAGAGGTAATGAAATAATCTTATGGCTGTAATGTTCGCAATTTTACAAAGCCGTTTTTAGACGTCCACGAGCTTTCATATTTCTCCTCAATGGAAACTCGTATTAAGATGGGGCAAGTTTTAATCAACTATAATAAAAGTCTATTTTACTAGACAGCAGTCATATTTTCAAAAAAAAAAATAGATCTGAACAATATTTTGGTCGCAATATTGCCCACATTTAAGACTGCGGTAAGACGTTGTTAGGCACTATTATAAAAAAAGAAAGCTGTAGGCTAGTAAATCAAGTCATCATATAACAGACAATTGCCTCAGATTTCAATTTTTTGCATTTATATTCATGAAATCTGTCCGCCAAGAAGACATGTTTTGCTAAATTTCTGCATACAATTGCCTAACTTACAGGGACACAAAGTTAAATTTGCCGTTGAAGGTGCTGATGGGCGGAGCCTGATAAAAGCTACACTGTTTGGCCAAACATTATACCCTTATCAAAGAGTAGGTTATTTCTACTCTTTGCCCTTATGATGAAAACTAAATTTTGTATGAATTATTCCTAGTTGGGAGGCAAGAAAGTAGTTTCCACAAAAATCTCGTTAAACAATTATTTAATAATATAATCCAATCGTCTCATTTTGTTAATAAATAATAATAATAATAATTACAGTTGCATTGTACATTGTTATCATTTGATAAAACTGATAAAATCAATCTGGGCCTCGGATAAGATTATTTCCATTATTCCCCTTCCCCCTGTATGCGGAAACAGAAAAAGCCAGAAAACAAAATATTACTTTAAATTCATTTTTGTTAATAAAAGGAATAAAAACCTATTCCTATTTCTGATTTTATAGCAGTAGAAAGTGCTATTTATAAATTATTATAAAGACAAATTGCTTCTCCATTAAAATTTACGACGGGTTGGCAGCATTGACCTTTTTCGATTAAAGAAATCTTTTAAATGAAAACGCTTTTATCGGCAGGAAATTTCCTCTTGGTCAAGGCTAACAGTTCCTAAAATAGCCAGGAATTATTCTTATTCACTTTGTAAATGTGTCTAGAGAATTCCTTTACCTTAAATACTTTAATCCATCTAATCTAATTTAACAATCCACTGCATCAGCAGTTAGATCTCTTACAATAGAAAAGTATGTAAGAAATTATTGCATCAAATAGACATTAGTTTAATGTGAAATTTTTACAGAAATGTCTACCTATTTCATTAGAATTCAAAATTTAAAAAAACTTTTGGCAGCTATATTTATTGCATACAAATTTTTTAGCCTTGTAATGACCTGATAATGAGATGCAAATTGTTATACTCCAAAAGAAGTCGTTGTCAAAAAACAAATAAATGGATAATATTATTTGATTTTTTCTTTCATAACATAAGCAAGAAGCTTTTGTGTCTTAAATGTTATGCTGTGAAAACGATTTAAACTATTAACCCTCAACAACCCATATTTCTTTAAGGAAAAAAATTGCAATTTTGCATCCGCTCGGCTACGCTACGCATTACGAAAATGACACTTTTAATCCTAATATAACAATATACTATTATTGTACTTATTTAAATGCACCATTCGAAGAAATACAAAATTCAACTATGAAACAACAACAACTAATATAACAAACATGGAAGATAATATTAAAGAACCAATTTATTTATGATATAATTAATTTTTTCTGCAGTTAAATATTAAAATGTATCAGCAGCAATTGAATGCAATTTGTGACACTTTTAACTGTCAGAATTCTCGAAAAATTATCGATATCAATAAAATACTTTGGGTGTATCCAGAAATAGTTATTTGTATAACAAGAGAGCAAAGTGTATAATCTGGTGGTGACTCTGTAAAAGCTTCGCCGCGACTGAGGAAGCTTTTGCAGAGTCACCACTGAAGATGCCGACAGTGAAGAGCGGCGAAACGTTTGGAAGCATGGGATGCGACCAGTTACAGCGGCGGCTACGGAACGCCTCGGAGGACCACCATTATCCGAGGAACGGTTCCGACCGTATCAGTCGTAATACCAACAATAGGAACCGAAATCAATGTATGGACGGGCCCAGAGACACCGATAGCGGGTCTGTCCCCGCAGAGCCTAGCTCGAGAACAACCAGGGCAGGTAAAAGTATCCCGGCTAATGCTAGGGATGTGCATTTTTACTCTGTTTCTGGCAGCTACCAGTTACCGAGGTTACGGCACAACAACCCGGAAAATCACCATGTATCAAATTCAGCATTGGCCGTGAAAGCCTAAAAACCACTATGTCATTTTAAATTTTTTGTAACCTATGCTAAAGGGAAATGTACAAACCAGGTAATTGATAAAAACACAATTGTCAAAATTCCGTACAGAATAGCAATATTTTTAAATTTGGATGATTCGAAAGGCTATACTGGACACAGTTTCCTCCGTACTTCAGCTACATTATTAGTCAATGCTGGAAGTGATATTCTCACTCTAAAAAGACTTGGGGGATGGAGAACAAACGCAGTAGCAGAAGGGTACTTAGATGATTGTATTATAAATAATTACGGGAGAGAGAGAAGTACTACTTCAAGTACCAAAAAACTTATTTTTAAAAATTTTGCTTCTACCACAAGTCAACGACCACAAATTTGGAGAATAACAATATTTCTTCAGGAGGAATTTCCATTGGTAATTTAACTAATTGTACCATAAATTTTAACAATATTTAGTTATTGATGTTAATTTAAACCTCAATTTAAACTGTTTTCTCTTTGTATAAATAAAAAACATGATTATACATTTTTAGGAAGTTTGTGTATCAACACAAGAAGTCTATACACTACTCTTACAGCTAAGTCTCTACTTGTTTGCCTCCTGAGAGAACCAAAGTATTTTCTTCCCGAGGGAGGAAAGTATTACTTTCCTTCCTGAAATGAGGGAGTAAAATAGTATTTTCCATGTCATCCATGTTTTCCATGTGTCATTGTCAATTTTTATTAGACTAGAAGACCACTCTCTGCTATTTCATATGAGGAGATAGCTTTCCTCAATGAAATTTTTATTTAGACAAAGAATGTCTTGTACATTATAGAAATACCCTATATCCTGTATAATTTAGGTACACTTTAAAATGGAAAGGTATTTCGAGAAAGAGGTCCTATCAAGCATAACTCACTCACCTAATCCTATGTTCGATACTCGAAGTCCACTCTTCCCCAGGTTCCTATACCTTAGCCCCGGCGTGACGGAAGTTTGTCGTGCCAGCTGAAGAGGTGCTGCAGGTACGGAATGAGAGAGTCCACTCAATAGCAGCTGTTCCTTCGTTATGCCTCCTTCACCAGGACGTTCTGCTAGCGCGCTGAGTGCGCTTCCAGCACTGAACTCTTCCATACAGTCAAGGCTCGCTATCGGTGCTCGACACCTGAAACAACAACAATTGGAACAGGTCTTAAAAAAATTTAGTTACTGATCTTCTTCAAATTTTCTAAAAGGATAGCGATAATAAAATAATTCATTTCAGCCATATCTGGAATCGATGATTTGTATGAGATGGTATCGAATCATGAAGAATGGGAAGCTAGAGAAAATAGAAATTAAAATAACCCAATATACCTTAACACAATATTTGCAGTTTAAGAGATTTGAGTGTTGAGAGTTTTTAATTAGGCAAAACTTTCAAGATGGTTGAAAATTTTCAGCAGCTATTCGTGCAATAAATTAGGAAAGGTGTCGTTTTTTGAACGAGGCCCCAGCCGAGATAAAAAATACGCCATATGCGGAAAAAACACTTTTCCAACGAGTTTAAGAATCCTTAAGTAATGTTGAAAATGTAATCTTCTGCTTACAACGATAATATGGAAGATGATATAGAAGAATTGTCAAAAATTGCAAGATCGTCAAAGATAAAGAATCATAACCAATTTGTAAAAAATTAATATGGAAGATGATATAGAAGAATTGTCAAAAATTGCAAGATCGTCAAAGATAAAGAATCATAACCAATTTGTAAAAAATTAAAATGAGAAACAGTTACAATTTATAATAATTATAAGAAATGATTTAAGTTGACAATAAATTGATAGTTAGTTCAAGAATTATGATATATTTTTTCCTGCACTAGTTAATTGAAATTAGTTACTAAATGTACAATTTTTCAAAACACTATTAAAAAAATGCATTGATTTATTAAGAATGTATGAATTCACATCTAAACCTAATAATTACATTATAAATAATGTTTTGTGTATGAATATCACAAAAAAAAACACAAACAGGTATTCAAATTAATGCATTTTAGTACCTGCGCAATAAATAAGTGAAAATTCTAGAAATATAGTGAGTGATTATAGAGTGATTTTTAACCGATACGTATAAACTTGGAAATTATCAAAAAAATTTACATAAAAAAGTTATAGATATTTTTGAAGCACTACCCCTCCCCCCTGGTTTACCCGTACCTGGTTAAACTGTATTGATTTCTTATTAGATTTTCATAAACAGTTAAGAGAGAAAATGTTATGGGATTGTGTCAAATTTCATTACCTTGGGAAATACTAATTAAAAGCCGCCATCAAGAACTAACTTTTCACACCCTATACGTTTTAGAATACCTGTTTATAAAAATTGTCATCTTATTTTAGGATCTAGAAAATGCATTAAATTTATGCGTATATAATAAAAATCACTCTGCTTCCCATCATTAATCAATAACTTGAACAAATTTTTTGATAATTGTAAAAATATCCAGCACCTAATCTATTAAATCTATGGACCCATCCAACCAATTTCTATAATTAATTTATTCACGATTATGTTCTAAAAAATGAGATTTGACAGTAAACAGAGAGTTATTATTAAATCAGAAATATAATTTTGATACGGTTAATAGCCTTTTATAAGTAGTAATTAACGTAACCCTGTTTTTTATTTAACATTGGCTGGCTTTACCCAGAGAATTTCCCGATTAAGGAAATTTAGCAGAAGCATATTGGCAGTCGATAAATGTGAAAATTTACGCCACGTCAAAGTTTATTGTTGGTGTTAAGTTAGATGACATTTGGCTGGTAAATTACATCAATAGCTCATGCAGAAAGTTATGAATTTCTTACTGAATTGTTCAACAGTTTAGATATTATCAAAAGTACAGAATGTTTTAGTAGTATTTATGTTTCAAAAACGAATACAAATTTTGTTGATGCCTTTCTCTTCATGAAGTATGCAGTGATTATATTGCTATTCGGTTAAATCATACAGGGCGTTCATTTTACAACCCCATGTTAATATTCTTCTGTAACTTTTATATACGCTTAAATTTTTATGTAACTATCAGTGATATGTAGAGAATTTTATTCCACACAAAAATGTATTACTAAAAGTCGAAATTATGCTCCGTTATGAAAATATTACACAAAATATTTATTAACACATACTTGCCGAAGGAATTCCAAATAATTTTGGCTGTTCAACCTTGCAGGTAGAGAGATCCAATAACATTTCCAATAATCCCGCACCGGAAGAATTGAAAATTCGTGTTGGAAGTAAATTTCTTCTCTCCACACGTAAGAGTTTTTCCAATTGATTCTTCACCGTCGTAGAGACCTTGACTGACTGAAATATTTCCATTATCTTTGATATTTAAGTCCAAAGTTGCAGGTAAATTGATGAACATGTTTTCGTTGAAATTTGTCAGTCGATTGTTTAGAAGCAATAGGTATTGTAAATTATGAATATTTTTAAAATGCCTGGGGATCAATACGTTCTATGAGATTGTCTTCTAGATAAAGCACGAATTATTTTTCAAGATTGCAAAAAACTCCTTGGCTAATTCTTTCCAATTTGTTCTTCCTAACAGTCAAATCAGTTAGGTATGAAGGGTTCTTAAATGCTTCATCGTCAGTGTGGTTTATTTCATTGTCTTAAAAATTTAGTAGTTCAAATGGTAGGTTGTTAAAAGTCTTCTCCTTTATTTCCTTCAATTTATTTTTACTTAAATTTAGTTCTTTGATGTGAGGTAATTTGTGGAAGGATCCTTGTTCAATATATTTTATATTATGGTCAATATAAGTAAATTTAATTGTTCACTTTTGAAGAAATGTCTATTGATATATGTAATGTTGTTGCTGTTTAAAAAAAGATCTACTAGGTTAACTTCGGTGAATGCACCAGGTTTAAGTACTTCGATTTGGTTTATTCCCAAATAGAGCCATCTGACGTTTAAATTGTTAAAAGTACCATATTCGATAGCTTCTCTCTGATTTCCAGTCATCTCTAGCACATCCAAGTCTTGAAAGAATAAGTTCCTAGGTGACTTATTTGGTTCAACGATAAATCCAACCGTTTTTTAAACAAATTTTCAAAGGTATAATCATTAACAGATATAACAGCGATACGTACCTAAAATATCCATGTTCTACTCTCGAAATGTTATTATTATTCAAATTAATGCTGCACAATGGAAGATTATTAAAAACTTTGTAATAATTTTGCAGCTTGTTACTTTCTAAGTTAACATCATGTTAGCTATCGATCAAGTCAATATTTTTCTATATACTTAATTTTGTTGTAACCTGAATCTAGGTATTCTACAGATAAATTAAAGGATGAATATTTTTTTTATTGTTCTCAAGTTGTTACGGTATAAAACTAGGGAAGACAAATTGGAATTATAAAGAGCATTGGGTTCTATGTCACTTTATTTTATTTTTACTTAAATCGATGAAACCATAGATGAAAGCAAATACTCTTGTCCTAACTGCCTGCATTTTATTTCCCTTCAACGACAAAGTAATTAAACTTGTATTTAAGAAGGCACCATTTTCAATGTATTCAATTTCATTCCCATCTAAATATAATATTTGTAACGACAAATCGTTAAAAATACCGTTACGAATATATTGCAATTTGTTCTTTGTCAGACTTATGAAATTTATCCCTGATTTATCAAAGGCTTCTGGTTCTATGTTGCATTCTGTGGCCACTAATTGAGATGTCTTCAACCCGCTTATAGAGTACTTGTGCAACACTAGCAGGTTTGGGCTGGTTATTTTTACATAATCGAAAGCGTTGCCATTTGACATATAATTCATCAGACTATCAAATTTATAAATTGTTGTTTCTGTAATCACTGATTTCTTGTAAATGTATGTCTCGTTCTACATATTTGGAATAAAAGAACTGTAACATTTGGATACATCACTGGAAGCGTGTGACGCTAGGAAATGCCAGCTGCACTACAGTACCGAAAAAAAGAATCGCGACGTACATGTTTTTGAACTTGCTACAATGTTTTGCTAAGGAACGTGAGTATTCGATGTATGATTTAGATAAAAAATTGATTTATGGGTCACTTACATTTAACCTTCTACGAAAGCGTTCCTTTATCAACGTATAGGAGATTTCATTTCATTAATTATATAAAACTGATGGTGTTTACCAAATCTTATACTGTTTTTATGTATTCTTATCTTCAACAAATGACCAAAAATGTATCTATCTTCTTTGCTTTTTAAATTTAATTAACCACATTTTTTAGAAATATGACATGACATATGTTTGTCTTTAATGAATAGTTTATAAATTGATCAAAAGTTGTGTTTCATAATAAGTCTTGAAATATGAGGTCTTCCAATAAGGATGTCTTATTTACATCTGAGCCTAGTGACAATATATTGATGATATTGGTGTCATATTTAACATGTGGTTAGGAACAGTTTGTTGTACTAAACTATCCATGTATAAATTGACAAAGTGTATTATGAAAATGCTCTAAATGTTACTGACAAAAGATATATCGGACACTGATATATAAGTAATTATTTGTGGCCCATATTCATCAATGAACCTCAGAGACTGATGTTAGTTTCAACAAGTAGTAGGACACCCCTTGAAAAAACTTTTTATGCTCATCAAATTCTATGACAACCTATGATGACTGGAACATCCATGCAGTGTTGGTTGCATAAGGTTACGTAATAGTAGAGAGTGTTAATGTAGAAAGAGTTGGAGTTTAAAAGATCATAAGTTTTACAAAACTGCTGTAAATGATAAGGTGTTTAAAAAATACAGTTTCAATAATTTCAATTTTATTATTCTGTACAATAAAATTTGTGAATAGTAGATTTAGTGGTACTGTACTGTTGCATTTGTAACAATCGGTATAATATCTGAAATTACTTAAACGCTATCAATATCTTCTATATTAAAGTCAATATTTCAGTATTGTGTACTGTCATTTGAAAAGTTTTCCTTCACCTTTGGAAACTTTTCATAGAGTCCTGAACTGATTGAAACATTTTCATTGCAATCGAGCTTTAAATCCAAAGTTTGAGACAAATTGCTAAACATATTTTCATCGACATTCCTCAATCGATTATTTTGAAGAAAGAGGTACTGCAAATTTGGAAGATTTTTAAACGACTCAGAATCAATACTTTCTATAAGATTATCTTCTAGATACAACACGAATAATTTTTCAACATCACAAAACACTCCTTGATTTATTATTTTCAATTTGTTCTTCCTAATATTCAAATCAGTTAAATATGAAAGATTCTCAAATGCTCCTTCATCAATGTGGTCTATCTCATTTTCCTCAAAATTCAGTCTTTCAAACGGCAGGCTGCTAAAAGTCTTCTCTTTTATTTCTCTCAATTTATTTTTACTTAAATCTATTACCTTTATTTTAGTTAATTCATTGAAAGACCCTTGTTCAATATATTTTATATTGTTGTTGTGTAAGGTCAATAAATTTAATTTTGAACTTTGGAAAATATATTTGTTTATATCTGTAATGTTGTTATTGTCTAAAAATAGATCTTCTAATAGATTGATTTCTGTGAATGCACCAGGTTTAAGTACTTTGATTTGGTTTGTTCCCAGATATAGTTGTCTTACGTTTAAATTGTTAAAAGTACCATATTCAATAGTTTCTATCTTATTTCCAGTCAATTCCAACACATCCAAGTCTTTTAAACCTTTGAAAGAATGAGTTTCTAAACGACTAATTTGATTCGATGATAAATCCAATCGTTTTAGAGACAAATTCTCAAAAGTATAATCATTAATCATATCGATTGTGTTATTAGACAGATACAGAAGCGATACATTACTAAAATATCCACGTTCTAGTTTCAAAATGTTATTATTTTTCAGATTAATGCTGTATAATGGAAGATTCTTAAAAACTTCGTAATAATTTTGCAACTTGTTACTTTCTAGGTTAACACCATGTAACTTTGCTATTGATTCAAGTGCGTGTTTTTCTATGTATTTAATCTCGTTGTAACCTAAATCTAGATATTCGACAGATAGGTTACAAAAGGAATTTTCTTTTATTGTGGTCAGGTTGTTGTGGCTTAAAACTAGAGATGACAGAGTGGAATTGTTGAAAGCATTCGGTTCGATGTCAGTTATTTTATTTTCACTTAAATCAACGTATCCTTTGATGCAAGGAAGTATTCCTGCCTTAATTGTTTTTAGCTTGTTTCTCTTTAGTGACAAAATAGTTAAGTTTGTATTTAAGAAAGCACCATTTTCAAGGTATTCGATTTCATTTCCGTCTAAATATAATATTTGCAATGGCAAATCGTTAAACACACCATTACGAATGACCTTTAATTTATTATTTGTCAGATCTATAAAATTGATTTCAGTGCCATTAAAAACTCCTGCTTCTATGTCACCGATATTACACCCTTCCACCACTAGTTTGTTTGTCTTTAATCCTGTCAAAGAATTCTTGTGCAATACTGGCAGGTTTTTAGAGGTTATTTTCACATAATCGAAAGTGATTCCATTTGGCATGTGATTCATCAACCTATCAAATTTAGAAATGGTTCTTTCTATTGTCACTGGTTCGTTACAAGCGACATTTGGAGTATAAGAACCGAACACAGTAACATTTTGGTCCATCACCAGACTAGACAAAGCACAATGTCAACAAAAGTAGTAACAGCAACGTATACGTTTTGATACAACACGTTACTAACAAATACCATTACTTACGCGAATTGTCAGACTCTGTATGGCTGAGATAAAAATAGATTTCTAGGTCATTTATATTTAGCCGTCTACGTATGCGCTTCTTTATCGATTTTTATTAAATTTCTTATCATTAATTGTACGAGATTGATGTTATTTACAAAACTGCTTATTGTTTATACAGTGTGTCCCAAAATACTGGAACAAAAGTCATATTTCTATTGCAGATCAAATTTTAAAAAATCGCTGGGACAGGTTAGTTAGTATATAGAAATTTAAAATAAAGCCTTTTTAAGATACAAAATAAATATAAATGTTGTATATAGAAATTTGTTTACGAAATTCGTAATTATTATGGAACGCAATATATCCTACAATATACAAGTACAAATATTTTAAGAGGGGATAGAGAAAATTAAGAATTAACGGAATCACCCTTTAAAAAAATTCTAAGCTTATTTATAAAGAAGAAGAATTTTTTTTTCGGAATTATAGTAAATCCTTATTTAACGCCACCTATGCGACTTGTTCACCACACGTTTACAGAATCAGAGTAGGTAACGTAGGCAACTAGCAACACGACCGTAAAATCTCCAGTCAAGTCATAATTTAATTCCTGTGTTTACCATGCGTTTACGTTGCAGTTTTGTGTTCTTCAATTTTTAGTGCCTTTTTTTAATTTTTAAACGTTTCATAGTTATTAAATAAAGAAATTTGTGTTGGGTGCAGATACTTTCCCACAATATAGTTCGCCGGTTTAGTTTTCAAGGTTATGGGACAAGACTGCCGCGGGTACATTAAAAGTTTTCTATTATCTATTCCTTTTGTTCGATTATATTATAATAAATAGGTATTTTATCTAGCTGTAGAAGTGTGTTTTTTCGGTAGTGAGTGGTTATAATGAATGAAAATGTTGTAGGTTTACGAGTTTGTAAGTAGATATTGTTGACAGATGTAAGCTTTATCTATGGATGTAAGCCATCTCAGTCGATGTTATCATAGGCGCCGACTTTCCGTAGGAAAAGAGGGTTTTGCCCCATTTTTTAAATATCGAGCTAAAATTCTGGAATAATTTTTTTATTGTCTTTTAGGCCTTCTGAGCACGTGATTAAAATTTTTGTACTTAGTCATAGTTAACCTTGTAGATAGAATTAAAAATAATTCAAAACAGTTAATGGGCAAAAGTAAGTGACAGAATAAATGAAATATTCCTTGACGAAATTTGCAATATAATAGTTTCATTGATTATATGCCTAATTTAAATGTTAATCAAGATTATATCTGTAACGTTTATAATTCTAAATTTAAAAGCGATTTGTATTTTACTTACAGAGCTACAGATATTAATAAAATTGAAGACCTTGTTATAAAACAAATATCTCATGATATGGGTTCAGGCCTCTGACACACATAATAAATTTTTCATTAGAGATTGGTCAGTACCAGAAAGAAAGTTGCTTGTATAACACCATTACCAAGAAATAAGACCAAAACAATTTGAGCTCTCAAGATTATTGAATCTGTTATTTTTGATCAATTGTTTTAAAAATTCAATAATTCCTATAAATCAATCAAGTTTTCAGAAAAGGGTTAGTTCTTTAACTAGTGACTAATGTAACTAATAACATTTTGATGGCTAAAGGCCATTCTCAGATTTCGTCTCTCACTTTACTAGGCATGACTAAGGCATTTAACTCATTATTATGGTCTTTATAGTAATATATTGTACTTGTTTTGGAATTACTTACATGATAGATAACAGTATACTAGGTTAAATACAGATTCCTTGACACTAACTTCACCTTATAGATCAGTTGGTTCTGGTATTCCTCAAGGATCAATATTAGGACCACTATTATTTAATATTTTTAAAGCAGAGTTGTCGAGAATTCGTTCGAATTGTAAACTAAATATGTAAGCAGACGATCTACAATAATCTCTCTATAGTTTCAAGTCTTCTACTTTAAATATTACCATAGAAGTTATTAATAATAATTTAAAACTAATTTATGACTGGATCATAAAAAATACTTTATTAGTTAATCCTAATAAACGTCAAAACAGTATATTTAGAACATCAAATCAATTGCAAAGTTTAGGAAATTTTACCGTTTTAATTAACAATAATAATATTAAAATTTCTTTCTAAAGATTCAATGTGTGTCGTATAAAAAGGACTCTAGACAGTCGATGCGTATCTTTTAGATTAGAATGATATCTAAAGACTTATAAGCAGATGATGTGACTACTTAGACCTGTTTCTTTAATGTCAATTTATCATCAAATATAAAATCAAGATATCTCATATACTGAGACCTTTGCAACAAAGAAGGTTGTAATAATATTTCATATAATTAATTTTACTTATGAACGTCATTATATTACATTTATCTGAATTTAGAGGCAATTGCTTTAGGTCAAAGCAAAGCTTTATTACTTTTAATGTTTTTTTAAGTAAAGCGCATCCTGATTTAGCTTTAATTTTTGTAAGTGGTTCCAGATCATTCGCATACAACAAATGCAACGCATCCAATGTCATTAATGAATATAATAAATTAGAAGGGACCCAGGATTGATCCTTGCGGTATATCTCTGCTAAAATTTCTCAGATCGAGGAATTGAACACATTGATAGCCTCATATATCTACTTTATACATAAACATTGTTATCTTGTACTAGCAGTTTTTTGTTTGTTAATGGAAATGATGAAAGTACTCTAGCTACGATAAATAAATTATCCCAAACGTTTGAAGAAACGAGTGACTTTATTAAGGATTGTAATTTTCGTCTTATTATATTCTTTACGTTTGTTAATGACATTAGTGACCTTCTCTTTAGGTATCTTGAAACTAGTTTCAAAATAACTCCCGCAATAATGATCCGACTTGCATTAGTTTTCTTACAAAAAAATCATAGTGTCAAGGATGCCCTAAATTATATTTTCTGATATGAATAAACTATAATATTTATTGCTATATCTTTTTAAAACCCATTTCCGGTTTACTCCACTGATTTAAGATCACCCTTTAAATAACAAGAACAAATCTTAAGAATTAAAGCACATTTCCTGATAGAATTTAATTTTCAAACTTGAATTAATTTTCATTTCTGTTTGTCCGTGGGCAAGGGAAACTAAGAAGGAAAAACCTATGATTTGAAATATTCATCATTTCATCATGAATAAATGTATATCCAATATTAGCATTGACAGCTACTTCCAATATATATCAAGGATCCTCAATTTTAGTGTATTTATCATAAACAATAAATCAATCAGCGGTTAAAGTCTGCTACAAGATATACGAGAAATGTTCGTCATTATTGGACAGGGTTTTATAATAAGTTGCTCATTCTCTGCACATTCTTATCAGGCTGCAGAGACTTCTCACCAGTTGTGGATAGTTCTTAAATTTTGTATATGCAGAGTATTAAAAATTGCGCAGTTTGAATTAAACGCAGAATAACTCAAAATGGGAATGGAACTAAGTAAATAACTACTACCTAAATAGTAACTTTATTTAAACTCTATAAAAACGTAAACTGTATATGATAATATGATACAAATATTCATTCATAGCATTATAAATATCTTTGTTGATAATGGAGTGAAGAACTTTATTTTAAAACAAGAATGCACGAAAACAAAAATTGTCCGAGAATCTGTTATAACAGAAAGATCATGGGATCAAACACGGATTCCACGATTGGAAATTCGAACTTAAACAGCCCCATCACATCTACCAAATTTCTAATTGTAAAAAGTGCATTATTAATGTTTATAATAAACCCTAGGTTTTATAATATATTTTTTTAATAATAAATAAATTGTTCTTCTAAAAACAGAATAGAGAAAGCTAGAAGATTATATTACTCAATGAATAGCAAATTTATAAATAATAAGGAGACAAGTAGAGAAACTAAACTAAATGTATTTAAATCAATATATCAACCGATACTAATATTTGGATGCGAATCTTGGGTACTTACAGCAAGACAGAACAGTAGAATACAAGCAACCGAAATGAAATATCTTAGAAGAGTGAAAGAGGTCACAAGAAGAGACAGACTGGGGAATATAGAAATAAGAGAACAGTTAAATATACAGAATATACTGGATTTATTGAAAGAAGATAGAAGCTGGTGGGGGCATTCACAAAGGATGGAAAATTCGAAACCAGTTGAACAGATATGGAATTTAAAAATACAGAAGAGAAAAAGAAGAGGAATACCTAGACAAACGTGGGATGGAGTAATAGGAGTAATACTGAAATGTACAAGAACAAATTGGAGACAAGCAAAGATACTATCAAGCAATAAAAAATGTGGACAGATTTTGTGTATCAGAAATAGAATAATATAGGGAAAGATGTTACCCTACACCACTATGTGGTAAAAAGGATTTCTTTTATTTAACTTATTATACACTTTATTATTAGTTCATGTTACTTCCTTTGAAAATATTAAATTTAATTTTTTTGTTAAAATTACCACACATAAAAAAATGTTAAGATATAAACTGTTCAAAAATAAAAAAAAATTCATGTATGACTGTGTATAAAGGTAACTAAATTAGATACACTTAAAGGTGTATGTACATATAATTATATCAACACAAAGCGACGCATATATTTGTAAAGGCTGCAACAAGCTATTTTACCCAAAACAATCTATCAGTATTCACACAATTCAATCTAAGTGACACTGTTTCTGAAACGGTGGATGTATATCCATATATTGTACGCTGCTTATTAGAGACATACACATTATCACAATGTACTATTAAATATCACCAAATAATGAAACATAATTCCGACAGCGACAGAACAGAACAGTGAAATGCACAATATTTACCTATATATCGTTGGCAGCTGGTTGGAGTCCTCACTAATGTTGTCATTGTTGTTGTTGTTATCGTTGTTGCCGTAGTTACACAGAGCAACTTGAGACATTATTTAAATGCTGTCTCAATAACTAACTGTATATAACTAATTATCACTGAATTTATTAATAATTAATGAGTGTATTGACGAATTATTGCGATTACGGTAAAATTGTTAAAAAGCAATCAGGCACTACAGGGTTGTTCGTTTTTCATTAAGGCAATGAAGCTGTTTTCGTCAATCTGGAATAATGTGGGTTTGTGTTTACATACAGGGTGACCGATAATTTCACCGACATCGTTTGTCTGTGTATACATGCCGATAAATAAATAAATACAATCTACGAAAAAAGCTAAATATAAATTTTTAGTTTTTAAGTTCAGGCCTTGTCGATGTCCTTTTAGAAAGAATACGGAGTGTCCCAACTAAAAATTTGGTATTTTATAACAGCTACAAAAGCGTTTTCGAAACAAATGTCATAAAACAGAATACGTCACAAAATCATTGTAATAGTGTTTACAAGGTGTGGTAATTAAGTTCCGGGAATTTAGTTATAACTTGGAAACTGGCAACACTGCATCGTTCGTTAACGTTTTTCTAGAGAGGGGGGACTTCCTTTTAGTTTCAGTCCAAGGTTGAAGTCGATAGCACGATTGGTTTGTGTTTTATGTGTATTTTTTGGAAGTAACTTTTTTAGTGGCGTCGTGAAAATGAGTGACTCAAACTACAAGCAACGTGTTATGATTCAATTTTTAGTGAAATCTGGTGAAAAATCCTCGGAAATCCTTCGAAAATTGCAGGTGGTGTATGAAGACGAGTACATGTCGGAAACACATGTGTTTCAAAGGGGAAAACGGTTCAAAGAGGGACGTGAATCGGTAGAAGACGATCCACGTGAAGGAGCTCCCGTCACCTCTCGTACTGACGCTCATGTTGACCGTTTGCGTTCACTGATCACGTTCGACCGGCCCCTAAGAATTCGTGCGTTGTCTGACGTGTTAATTGTCAACATATAAACAGTTTGCAAGATTTTGCACGAAAATTTGAATATGCGAAAGGTTTCCGCAAAGATGGTGCCAAAAGTTCTCACCCGTGAACAGAAAGATATGCGAAAATCGATCTGCGAGGATTTGTTGTCCCGCATTCGGAGCGACGGTAGATATTGGAGGAGTCGGGTAGTCACTGAAGGTAAAACCTGGATATTTGAGTATGATCTCGAGACCCGTAAACAAAGTCAGCAGTGGGTGGAAAAGGGTGGAGAGCGGCCAACGAAAGCGAGGATGTCCAAGTCACGACTGAAGGCAATGTTGATCGTTTTTTCGATATCCACGGCATCATTAATCGTGAATATGTTCCTACCGGTCAGAAAGTGACTGGACAGTTCAATGTTGGCGTCCTGGAACGGCTACTGGCCCGAGTTTTCCGTGTGCGACCCGAACTCGCCGAGAAGGGTTGGATCTTGCACCACGACAACGCGCCAGCCCATTCCTCGTTCATTGTGCAAGAGTTTTTGGCAAAAAAGGTATTCGAACGTTGCCGCACAAATCCTATAGCCCCGATATTGCCCCCCCTGCGATTTTTTTATTCCCCGAGATAAAGTCGCACCTCAAGGGAACTCATCATGGCGGCATACAGGAGGTCAAAGAAGCTGTAACCGTGGTGCTGAACGGGTTAACTGTGAAGGATTACCAAAGGTGCTTCCAATCGCGGGAGCAACGTTGCATTCGTTGTGTAGAGTTATAGGGAGACTATTTGAAGGTCGTTAATAAAATTTTGGCGAAATTTAATATGATTGTTTTTGCATTGACAAATTCCCGGAACTTAATTATTGCCACACCTCGTATACAGCAACTATACAACCAAAATTGGCACCATATTATAAAGCAATTTAGTCGCTGATGAAATTTTGTAAGACCTGATGAAAACTATTAAAAAATAGTTATATAATAGCAAAAATAATAAAACAATATTATTTATTAACTTTATTGTAAAAATATGAAATAATGAGCATCTCTGTTTAATAACAATATCTGCAACTGGAATGTTATATGGTATATTATTCAATATTATTTTACGTGTTTTACTCATAGAAATCATAAAATATATAGGACATCAGAAACCTTTACATTGGCAAAAATAGTCGGGCTATGGAGAACCTTAGAAAGCGGCCATCTAGAGAAAACTTAATGTAAGTTGTTGCATATACTGCATTTTAATTTAATTGTCTATTACCATTTTTTGTTTTATAACTGATTATTTAATATAATAATAATAATTTAATATTTTATATAATAACTATATTACAGTGCTAAAAAATTATTATAAAACGCTGTAGCTCTATTAGCTAAAATATTTGAAATATAAGCTTGTCGCAAAAATATTTATAAAATAGTGATATATTTGCCGTATAAGCTGTTTTATAATTTAGCTACCAAAACGTCCTTGTGATAAATTTATAAAATATTGCAGTTACTGACAACAAAATAATGGTACTTGCCGCTATAATAAAACAAATATGTATTTCGAAAGCAATAATAATAATACAGCAACAAAACATAATTGTCGTAAAACCTGAGAATTATAAAACTGTTTTGCTGATTGGCTGGTAACCGTAAAAAACTATCACCCACTATATCGATTGACTATTTTGAAAGCCTGTATCTAAATAAGAAATTAGTATATATTATTAAATTATTTCTTGGATCGTATTTATTTATGGTCGTGATTATACGTTAAGCGTTGTCGGTGAAATATGGGGACACCCTGTATACAAGGTTGTGGGGTTAAAACTGGCCGATCCGATAACTTCAAATCGAAAAATTATTTGAACAAAACGGTAGGTAAAGAAAAATCCACTTTACAAAGTTTCTGTAATTGATTTTTTTTTTTTTGATAACGCCATCTACAATTTTAACTGGCTTTTACAGAATCAAAAATCTGTTTCCGTTATCAAGTTATGGGAGAGGTTTATGTGAATTATCCTTATACAGGGTGTTTCTGAAATAAGCGCCTTCCTTCAAATATACAGGACGTAAAATTAAACATTGTTAACTCTCTACACTTCAGACGTGTCTTGTGCTGGTTTGTTTGAAAATGCTTTCCAAATAAAAAAAATGCAGAGGTATTAATGATGTAAATATGACTTGTCGTTTGTGTGCGAATAGTTAACCTCGAAGACAACAATTGAATCCCAGAACAGCGCTGCTCAAAAACGTAACAACGGTGGAGTGAATTTAGTATATGAAGGTCGTGGACAAGAAAGACCGCACCGTGCCTTACAAAAAATGGTTCAATGTAAACTTATCGATTGGAAAAAATCACTGGGCGATGATCCCCTTAAAATTACCACGCACGTAATAGTTCCAAAATTGTCTGTATTTTTGTTATTAGACAATTCTGTTATCTTGCTAATATGAAATTTTAGACTGCATACGTAAATGTGTTTTTACTTCTTTTATTACCACTTTGAATGAAAGCACTTATTCGCGACACCTTGTATATATATTTTTTGACTGACAAAAGGATAAATTAATATCATCCCGATGCTGTCCAGAAATTCTGAAGTAATAATACTTCACATTTGTTTCGTTTTGAGAAAAGTAATACACTTCACGAAAGCAGATGATAAAGTTGGAGCACACTTGAAAATAAAAAAACCTCTTCGTTTTGTATATGAATCAAGAATTTTCCATCATCGCAGTATAACTTAAAAATGTTGCAAGTATGTATCTATTTTAGAAGTAGGTATATTTAAAAAAATACATTGTAATTTGTAATTTTTTTGTGTATACATTTTTGAAGAAAAATATTTTCTCATATTATTTATTACATGATATTATAGTTTTATATTTTGATGATAATTATACAACATCTGTAGCAGATAGTTAACATATACCGATTTTGAGCTTATTGGCTCTCATCAGTACGAACTGACACTAACCTTGGATGGTTATGTCTCTCAAACTAGACATATTTGAGTATGCAAAATATAGCACAGTACATTTAGCGGCACCTATTGACGACTATTTTGTGTTTTTAGGAAAAAATTTGAATATTAGGAAATTGAGTTTTTCTAATTTACGTGTTTGATTATATAACCTAATAAAACTTCATTTAAAAACATTTTTAAAAATAATTAAAAGATTGCCTCTTTCACATCCGTCAATTAAAAGTATGCATTTTTTGAATTAAATAAACACATTATTTTATTCGAAATGCATATTCAATTCACTCAAAATAGTTTTTTTATTTCATAACGATATTTTTATACAGATTTGAACAAATTGTTTAGGGAAATGAAAAAAATATTTATTTGAAAATCGTTTTTTAAAATTAACTTTTTTTAAGAAATTCAAAATTTAAACAAAATATAATACTGATTCGAGCTGGAATCCCTCGTGTTGCGGCGAGTGTATATGAGAAGAAAATAGCATAACACATAAAAAATTAATAATAGTACTAATCAGAATAAAAAATATATAATCCCTAAGTGCAACGATTTTGCCAAAGGTTAATAAATTACATTTTTTCTCAAATTTGACCGTACTATGTTAAACTGTACTTAAAATGGTATTACTACTTAATTTAGGGGCACTGATTGACCTTTCTTTTCGATTATTTGAATGGGAAAGAATCAGCCAGATATAAATTACAAAATATGTTTTTTCTACGTTCATACAAAAAACAAAGCTTTATTGAACTATATTTAGTGGAAAAAGTGGTTCTTTATTGCACTATAGTGCAATAAAATGTTTATTGCATTCATCTGTCATTCTACTACAGCATTTTGTCATCATGCCAAACATAAACGTTCAAGTCGACGTCACATTTTCCTAGACATAGTGTCATCTGAATAACATTTTTTGGTTTTTGCATGAACGTAGCAAAAATATTGTATGCAACTCGTACAAAAAGTGCTTATTGCACTCGACACGTCACGTGCAATAAACACTTACTTTTTGTACTTTTTGCATAAATAACTATTAAATACATACATACAATACGTACATTATTTGTTTATATCAATATCCATCCCATTTCAAACAATTTCGTCTTTCATTATATTTTATAATGTATAAACAAAAACTGATCATATAATATTTGTTCCTTTTTCTAAGTGTGTAAGTAATTCTAATGGCAAACCGGATTTGAAAACAACTATATACAACAAATTTCTGTAACAGGAAACCATCGAATGAATTTAACAAGTCGTTACAAAAATAGGACAATGGGAACCAGCCAGACTTGCCGTCTGCAAGCCACTCTACTGAATTGATTTTTCACCTTGTTTTGATTGTGATAACTTCCGCGTCACATAATATGAATGCATCGATTGCCTAAGTAATAACTTTTTTTACATTTCAGAGTAATTTAAGATTTACATAATTATTATTGCTAGATTTTCCATAGAAAAATTAAATTAATCCATTCATAAACATCAATATTGTTGCGAAAAAAAATAAAGCAGACAATATTTGTAATAAGACATCAGTGAATATTATAAACGTAAAAGTATGCTGAAAAATTAAGAATTTATAATTTAAATTAAATAATGTAGATATTTTTGGCAAAAATTTTAAATAATACGAGATAAAAATGGAATTATTTTTGCGTTTGACAATTGCAACAAAAGCATTTGTTTACTTACAAGTGAAATATTTTAATTTTATTAAATAAATTGTACTTAAACAATGAACAGTAAACATTACATATATGTACAATATTTAATCCAAACATATTACACAGCAATGTTTAAACGCATTTTAGATGTTTCTATTGAGTGCAATATCTACTATTTGTAAGAGAAAATAATCATAATAATACAAATTTTGTTGCAGCAACTTAATTTAAAAAAAATGCCGATATCTTTGCTATTTGACAGGTGGAAAAATTTTAATTTTATTAAATTAATTGTACATAAACAATGACCAGTAAAACAATACATACATTTACACAATTTAATCTAAACATATTATAGAGTAATGTTTAGCTACAGTTTAGGTGTTTCTGTTGGGTGCAATACTTACTATTTATAAAAGAAAATAATGGCAATAATACAAATTTTGTTGTAGTAATGTAATTTTAAAAAATACCGGCACCTTCACCATTTCTTCGAATGCATGTAAACAAGCATATATTGAACCGCGTTTTCATCTTATCATTCCACAACAACAAAATATTATTTTTAAGGTTTTTGATGACCAGATGTCTTATTGTTATAAGTAAATTACAAAAAAACTAAATGCTTCTATATCTTTCAGCACCTATGTCTAATAATAGCACACTCTTAAACGAATCCGCTATGTGGATACTAATTCTATCAATACTTCTAGCCTATGGATTGACTGCTAATCATGCGGACACATATAGTTCCAAAAAAATTGTGTTTACCTTTGAAGTTAACCTAAATAAACGCCATCCCCACGTTATGTAAGAATCAGGCAATTCCCACATTAACTGCAAAAGGGAAATCGATAGATATTCTGTGTTTTACTGCGATAATAATAAATTCTTGGCATATTCGAGGACAATAATAAACTCAAGTGTTATTTCATTTCATCTATTTTTAAATGTCAATTCGCTGGCACAGTTTCAAGGGACAAACTGAGAACTAACCTCTATGAAATCTTAAAAACTAAATTTATTAGCTTTAACCCAAAAGTCTTTATTTATTAATTATTTATTGTTGAGTTTGAGGGATAATTAATAACAATTTACACTTACTGATAGGCTAGTGTCACTCAGTAAACAAGATTCTTAATTAATATCATGATCCATAACAATTTAACTGTGTCGTATTATAACCTCTATTATTTTAGGCATGCCGTTTATTTTAGTTATATCAACGGGACCGAGCCGGATTTTTTCACAACCATTAGTTAAGCTGGGTTTACGATTGTTTAAAATTGGTTAACAACAAATTAATCACAACATTTTTATATAATAAAATTAACAGCTAGAAGGACGATCTTATATTATAATATGGGCAGTCTGGTGTCGTCATTGCAGTACGCGACCGCGCACGAGCTGTGCCGGAGGCAGCCGAACGCCTCGCAGGACCCTACAACTGCTGAATCGCCTGAATGTTCCGCGGATGCTTGGGATTTTTTGCCCTGCGAACTTACCCCCGCATAGCAGGGCCAAAAAGCTGTGTTGTACTTTCTCTGAATAAATGTTTCGTAATGGGCGGCGTGACAAGTGTGTGCCCACTTTTTTTTCTTTAATTAATTCAAACCCACACTGAAAAAAATATACCTACATCTTATTTATTTACTTGTTTATAACTGTTACTGTTATTACACAAAGTGTTTACACACGTCAAAAACAAAGTAAAGCTTTCCTCTTATTTTTTTGTCATTATATATTTATAAGCAAAATATATATTCCAACTGTATTTATTAACTAAGATCATTATATACTATTAAATAACTGCAATATCCGATGCATTTGATATAATATACCATGTTTTATTTAGACGACATTAGGTGTAGGAAAATATGCCGTCGATTTAAATGTTTATATTTGTCATGATGACAAAAGGCTGTGGAAGAATGACGGATGAATGCAATAAACATGTTTTACTAGTGCAATAAAGAACCACTTTTTCCACTAAATATAGTACAATAAAGTTTTGTTTTTTGCATGAACGTAGAAAAATACTATTATTATTTTTATATTTGTAGTTGGTAGAGTATCTACTGTATGATCCAAGACGTTTCAACTTTCCCCCAAACCCAAATTTCTGTATCTATTGTATAGGTATGTGAAATTATAATTTAGGTTAATTAAAATTTACAACATCCATGAAAGTATTAAAGTTTGGCATATCATTTTATTTTTGCTAAAAGAATCATGCAAATATTTCTAATCTAAATATTGTAACGCAGTCGTAGGTAAAATAGGTATATTAAAACTAACTTATATTTATTAATAAATTATATATGCCATTTAACAGTAACGTTAATATTCATGTGAAATTAAGGTATCTAAGGATACTTAGATATTAACTGTATTTAAAAAAATATATTTTAGCAAATGGTCCAGGTGACTTTATTCTATAAGATGTTTGGCATCAAGTTCTTCAGTATTTAAGGAAGTGGTATCGAAATTGGATATTGATCTTGGAAGCCTGTGGACCGATGGTAATTCAGCTCTATAGCCTATACATAGATCTTGTATACAATACTGTGGATCTGATTTCAAAATTTAATGAAATATTAATTTATGTAAATAAATTGTCTTTTATATACATAAACTGATTACCTTCCTATTAAACAGATTAATATGTATACAATGCTGCAAATGCATAAAGCACAGATTGGTCAAGTAGAAGGTAATAGAAGACAATGGGAAACGAATGTTGGTATATTTGTCTTAATGCAAGAAATTACCTATATGTTATTATACTTACAAGTCACCAAAACTTATTACTAAATAAAGAATTAATAATTGTTTAAGTCTTGCAATAAAATATTTATTGGTATCTAGGAAATAACTGTTAAAACTAAGAAACTGCAATTACTGTCTAACCAAACACCTTTATGTACCAGATGAACCCTGTAGATATGAACATAAATAAATTGTAGCAAAAAAATTAAAAAGACGGAATTAAGAAATGAGATTCTACAAATCTACAAATCCATAAAATATAAGAAAAATAATAGAAACACTTCATTTAAATCAAATACAAAAAGCAAGTATATATTAAAAGAGATGTTGGTATTCAACGCAATTGTTTAACATCTACAGAATGAATGTCACAAAACATACCAATTTTATTTAAATTACTACACATGACATACAATGGAGAGCGCAGCATTATATTGGTTCTAGCTAATGGTAACACAAAATCAGCAACCCGTCTTGCAGAATATTGTGGAACATGAAAATTTAATGCGTGCAATAGATCACAACAGTCAAGTTCATTATGTAAAATTTTGTAAATCAATGTACAACTAGAAATGATACGTCTAACTTCTAATAATGTAACATCAAAGGTGTTCAATAATACATCATGACTAAATCCTCTTTCCGGATACGAACCATACTCTTTAAAATAAAGAAATTTCAAGAACTTTCTTTGTACACTCTCAATAGTTGCAATATGACACCTATAAAACGGGAACCATACTATCGAAGCATATTCAATTTTGGATCTAACGTAGGAGTAATAGAGAACCTTAAAACTTTGTGCATTACGAAAATTTCTACAATTTCTAATTAAGAACCCTAACATCTTTAACGCTGCTGATACGATTAAGGAAATATGTCCATTAAACGACCATTTGCTATCAAAAGTTATGCCCAAATCTCTATTACTATTACAACGAGATAACACTGACGAATTTAATTAAGGAATTTAAGTGGAAATTGCAATTTAAGATTCGAATAGACAACTATCTTAAGAGCAACATAAGTATATAAGCCACTTTTAAAATATCTCTATGAGAAATATTGTACATCATGTTGTTATTTTTGTGTATACGATGGAAATAGATCGGGTGTAAAATTTTGAAGGCGTTTTTAGTGTCATATTTTGTAAACATGAATGTACTTCTGAATGTATTTTGACATAACATTTATTCTCGAGTAAGGATATACTCGTATTATTTGTCACCTACTTTCAACTCATAAAACATGAAAATACTTTGTTTCATATAATATTAGTCTTGATGTTAAATAACAATAATATAAACAAAATGTTTATAAAGCATTGATACCAATTTTTGTCTCGGAATATTTTATCGTCATCTAAATGTTCGCCAAAAAGAAAAATTTTAAATTTTAAATTGCAATGGGTACCTACAAATTATGAAGATATTTGCATAAATCGAATAACATATATTTAATTTAAAAAAGTTTTAACATTTATTATTTTAAACTTTAATGATACCGACAAATTTTGTATAGATGAATGTTTTATAATTTCATACCTAAATACCTTCTTGAAAACCTATACAGGGATATTTATAACTTATCCAAAAAATTTGTTACTACATGAGTCATGAAAAACGCAGTCAATATCATAAAAATTGCATTTTTTTTAAAATCCATATAGTTATCGAAAAAAAATGTTGTTGAAGGTGTAGTATTCGTAACCTTTACAGTATCAACGTTTTTGCGACAGTGCTTACAAGTGTCAAATATGACTTACGTGTATAGTAACTCGGAGCTGATGGATGTCATTTTATTTATTTTTGATTTTTCAAGATTTAGTAGTGTATCAACTCCAAATATGCATATTTTTATGTGTAAAAGAGTTACAAGTGAACTTTGCTTAATAAACGTCGAATGACGCTGCGTTGAAATGTCACATCTCCAACATTGGTTTTGTGTTTTAGACAATTAGTCATGGTGTGACGTTTAATGAGATGAGATGAGCAAATTTTGGAAAAGACCGTCACAAGTCGAAATAATGTCAATAAGAAACCAGTTTCTTCATGTGTATTTATATGCAAAACTGTCACATCTTTAAATAGACCAGTCACTCTCATAAGCTAAGTACTTTTTTTGTTCGCATTTTATACAATAAGCCGTAATATTTTGCGCAGTATTATAAATATTTTTATAATAATCTTTAAAATTGTATTATTTTAATAATGATAAAAACTAAAGAAATAACTCAAAAAACAAAAAAAAACTATTTAACAAAGTACGATTTCAAGTTTTTATGATGTTACAGCAATAAAAAACATTCTCGATCGCTAAAGCTACTGTCAAGCAACCATGATTTTTGACGATGCGCATGTAGAATGATACGCTCTTTCAAATGGCATGGTCGAAATTGGGGGTTGCTATTTAAAAAAATTGTCGTTGACGTCATATGTCGAACAATGATGACGTCACAAATGTGGGTCGTACGTCGAAAAGTGCCTTTTTTAAAAACAAAATCTTCGTGTCAGGGGATTTTTTCGAAAACTTCTCAATTTCAAAAATAATGAATTTATTCGTTAGCACTGTATAATGAAGGCAAATTTTTGTATAAATATGTCAAAATAGCTAAATTTTATTTAGTTATATTACAGTATTATTGATTCACTCCAATAAATCAACAATAAACAAACAAACGTCATTTTATAGGCACATCCATTTTTGGTAAATCAATAAAATTAGAATAAGTTTTTGGAAAGAATAAACAGGTAAATAAGTGAAAATATAGCTACATATTATAGCTTTGAGATTCTCGATAAGATAACAAGAATAAAGAGTTATATTGTTACATTATCTAGTTATGGTATTTTTCAATTTGTTCCATGAACATCGAATACTATCCGTAGTCTATTAATATTTATAATTGAAAAATGGGCGCTAAATGCATGATCTGTCGCAAAATGAAAATGCAAAAGCGTTAAATAATTTCGTTCAAAACAAAATGAAAAACTAATTGAATTTGTTGATTAGTACACGCATCCAGTGATGTCAAAAGGGACAAACTGAATTAAGAGTAGATCAAAGCAAATCCCTGTTCCAGATCCCATTTATTTGTACAACGACAACGGTACTGTTGGGCAATGAAAACAGAAACGAAATACATTATTTGCCTCTTGATTAAAATTTAAATCGAATCAGAACTGTCACTTATTAAAGAATTTTTAAAAGCATATTTAAGATCACAGAGAAGGTTATTTACTCTACTCTTTTGATTTATTCAGTATTTTGAGTACTTCTGAATGCAAGAAAACATAATGCGAAAGTTCTGGCAAATAAATATTCAGCGTGTTGCATACACTGAAAAAACAATTTATTTCTGAACAATTAGGCTTATTAACAATAAATTTACTATATGTATATTGAAATATGGCAAAATACATATTTATTTATAATCAATTGAATATATATTTGAATGATAATTTTTTACGTTTAATAAATGTATTTTAATAATAACTATGGGTGTTATTTTGTATCATTAATATATTCTAAAAACTAAAAGATATCGTAGCAAATAATATTTCTTATATAGTGCTGTAACTTATTTTTGCGTATTAGATCCTTTATTATTAAAGAATAACGTGCATGTCATAATAAAATTATTGTTATTAGTATTAAAATTATATATATTTCAATTTATTTTTGCTAAGTCAATGCTAAGAATAAAAATATTTTTAATTAATAAATTATTACCTATATATATTATCATACATTAAACATTATATTACATTTTTTACTGTATTAGAAAGGTATTTTAAGCTAATATAAATCTCCTACAATTCCTATCAATGAAGTCATATGTATGTTCTCTGATACCAAACATCTAGGTATGCTAATGAACAATTTCACAGACAAAGCTCTATTCAATAAATATCTAAAGAAATTAATCTATCTAAATTTACTAACCTGCTTTAATGAAAACACTCTATAACTTCAAATAAGTCTTTAAGCAAACACTGCCTTTTTATAGGCACATTAATCTTTGGTAAATCAATAAAATTAGAATAAGTTTTTAGAAAGAATAAATAGGCAAATACTTAATTGATAGGAATTGTAGGAGATTTGATTTATATTAGCTTATAATATCTTTCTAATACAGTAAAAAATGTTACAAAAGCTAATAACAAGGAATATATGGGTAGATATTGTGGGTGTAATTCAACGCTGGGTGGGGTTTAGCCCACAGAGTAGTTAGTTTCACACAATATTATTAATACCTAAAAATATATGATATTACATATGCATTAATAATTTCTACTATACATTCACAGTACACAAGACAACTGTAGAACCTAGGGTTGAAACATCATTGGTTCACAGGCTTCTAAAATCAAAATTCAATTCCTATACCACTTCCTTAAATTCTGAAAAATTTGATGTCAAAATTTGATAAAATATATTTAAAAAAATACAGAATTAATACTTAAGTATTTAGATATCCTACCTTAATTTCTCATTAACTTTATTTGTTTAATGTTAAATGACATATATGACTGATTAATAAATATAAGTGCGTAAAATACATATATTGTCTGACTATGTAGAATTTTCTTAAAACATTTACTAGCAAAATATTCTCGTCAGCAGCCCACCAGGTTTTGAGATAATTAGCTCTCATCAGTACGCCATAGGTGGGGTAACCGATAATAACCTTAGCTGTTTTAAGTTTGTCTAACCCCACATTAAAGACCATGAGTATCGCAAAGCAAAGCAAAGTCCCAAGTGTAATCCATTAGATTTTTATTTTTGGGGACATATGAACACTCGTATATTCTCAAGAAATCAATTGTCGTCAAGGATTATGGAAACAAATTGTCAACTCTACCATTTTAACATATTTTATAAAATTTGAAAATCGTTTAGCAAAAAAATAGACAAATGTATTGAAGTAAATGGCGGTCACATTAAACATTTGTTGTAAAGTCACAAGTGTTTTAAACTATATTTTATTTTAATTGGGGTATCTGGTGTAGCCCGGAAGCTGTTATTCTATCTGCTAGTATAAGATTAAATGGAACGAACATTTATATCTAAAACGGTTTTGATTTCACACTATGTAGTTCTGTTTATTGTTATTAAATTTATTTATTATTGATATTAAATTGTTAATTTTTACTAATAAATGCAACTGTAAAACCTAATTCAATTAATGCAATCCCATGACAGACGGCACCGACTTGAATAATAATAACAATATGACAAATTAATTACATAATAGCATCAAAATTATTGTGCAGCCCTATGTTTAACTCTAAAAATCTCGAGAAATAATGAATTTACCGCTATCAAGGAATAGTAGGTTAATTGCATAGAAAGTATTGAAGAATTGAAAAATTGTACCAAAATAAAAATTCCGCCAGTGGCGTAGAAGTTAGGAATGGGAAACTGCCCCTCTACCCCTGTCGTACGCCTCTGGTAGTAGCCATGAACGATTTTGTAGCATTTTTTAATATGTTCTAAAGTATCTAAACTTTATGACAAGTATGATAGGGATATAGACTCCGGGACTCCGGGGATATAGAATCCGTAGGGGAATGAGAAGTGCCGAATTTATTGGAACTATTCATTCCCCACCCTCAAAAATCAAGCCAATAAGCCTGATGTAGTCCTCCTCGACCACCAGCTTAGGACGATGTTTGTGATTGAGTTCTCGGCTCCCGCAGAGAACAACATCGTCCTAAAAAGGAGGAAAAACGGAGGAAGTATCGAGATCTTCTCTCCGAGCTCCGCAGGCTGTATCCAGACCACTCTGTTAAGATTGTGGTGCTAATTATAGGCGTCCTGGGTGGAATGAGACATACGTTGCTTTCTGAGTTAAAGATCATACCGGCTTGTCGAAATTCGGCAGAGATCTTAGCCGGCAGAATGCAGAAGGCAATCGTCCTTGGTTCGCTACGTCTGCTCAGAACACACGATTTACGGGCGCAATGATTACTGAAATATCAAACAGGGTTTAAGAAATAGTCATTGCTTGACTCTAGAACATCTCCGAGTGTGTCGGAGCCTATATTTTATCGGAAGGTGTTTACTGAAAAAAAAAAAAAAAATAATAATAATAATAATAATAATAATAACACGAATTTATTAATATTTAAACATAAAAATACAATCAACGGAATCAATCAGCAAAAATGTTGGTTGTTATATCACTTATCTCATGGCGAAGTCTAGCTAAAGCTACTCAACTCAACCACAAGCAAGCAACATCAAGAAAATTAAAATTCTAAATAATACTAAAAAGAACGCTGCTAAAAAGGGAAAAGCACAGTAATACTAAAAATAAGTATACATACATACATATACACAAATGAAAGAACAAATAAGTAGAGATTAAGAAAACCACATTAACAGACTATAAAATTACAAAATTTACAAAATTTGCTGCCTACTTAACAGATATTGTTTAGTTTTAAATTTGAAGTTGTTAATATTAAATCTTTTAAATTCATCAGGAAGAGAATTAAACAATTTGATGGCATTATAAGTGAAACATCTTCTAAAAAACGCACTTCTGTGATGGGGCATAGTGAATTTATTTTTGAATCTAATATCTCTGAAATGAACATTACCACGCTTAATAAAATTTGTTCTTAGTGAATGATGAGATGGAACGGTAATAATTTTATGGACAAAACAGCAGAGATGGTGACGCCTACGATTCTCCATGTTAAGCCACTTGATCTCATCAATTTTGTGAGAAATATGATCATATTTTCTTAGGCCATAGATGAGATGACAACACGAATTTTGAACTTTCTGAATTCTGCTTTTCTCATATTGAGTAAGACATGGACCATACACATAATCACAATAATGAAAATGGGAAAGAACAAGTGACTCACATAACATAATGGTCACAGCATTTCTTGCATGGTCACAGGTGAGAACTGGAACACCATCAATCAAAATATTAAAATTTTGATTTAAAATTTGTACCTTATTCTTACTACCAAAAAACATAATTTTAGATTTATTAGAATTCAATTTTAAATCATGTTCCTCTGATAACTGTTTAATAGCTTCTAACTCAGAGTTGATGATATCATTTGCCTGCCGAGATTCTTCAACATTGAAGTGAAAATACAGTTGAGTATCATCAGCGTATGCTTGTAGTTAATCCCAAGTCTTGAGCTTTTATTAAGTCATCTGTGACAGTAACTAGAGCAGTCGAAGTGCCACTTCCTTTTCTGAAACCACACTGTGTCTGAGGCAAAAAATCGCTATTTGTGAAATAATTATACACTTGAGTATATAAAATTTTTTCGAAAATTTTTGAAAGAGCAGGCAAAATACTGATTATTCTCAAGTCAGAAAGAGAGGTAGGGTTATTTTTTTTAGGTAAAGGCAAACCAATCGCCTGTTTCCACATGAAAGGAAATGAGTGTCTCTCAATACAGCAATTAATTATGTGAGTAACATAGCGGTCAATAAAAGGGCTGCAGTACTTCAACATTGTGGGAGTAATATTGTCAACACTAAATGCGTCTGTTTTAATACTGTTCAGTATTGAATGAACCTCATCTATGTCAATTTTTCATATTTTGAGCCCTGGATTATCCAATTAGTGTTTGTACAATTATTAATGAATCACCCTGTAAATGATTTGTTACGTTTTTATTAAAGAAATATGTTTTAATAATAAATATATATTTTCACACGCACGCAGGCAAATTCAAAAGTGCCCCAACTTTCCTGTTTAGAGATCGCGCCGCCGTTTGTAGCATTATAATAACATTTCTAATAGTTTGTAAATACATTACATAACCAGCATATTCTAATGTTGGAATTTTAAAGTAAATAGTCATTAATGTTTATTTGTTACTCATTACTTCCCAATGTATACTGAGACACTATTTCAAATGCCTCATTGTACTAGCCACCACTTTTGAATTGATACGTTTCTTTCAGATTGCATTATCAACAAATTTAAGAGCTACATGTTAAAAATTTTGACCAACCCAAGAGGAGAATTCTCCCATTCTAAAACTTAAATGTACGAGTTAAGTTAAACGTACATCAGCTTCAACGATTTCATATTAGCTGGAAGTAATTTTACTGGGTTAGGGGAATCGTTGCCATATTCGAAGCCCGCAATCATCACTCCACCTCCTTACCGTCCGCAAATAATTCCACCTCTGAAGATATGCTTTGTATGCCCACGAAACTCCTGTTATAGCTCCAGCATTCGTATTCCCGCCCCCACCCCTCATATTAGGCGGTTGGTGAATACGTAGCTCGACTGCAGATTCTAAGCCCCTAGTACAGGATGGAATATCAAACGTTATCTTCTGATAGTATAAATGTATCTTGTTTGAGCGCCATAGATAGCCCCAAAGTGTCGATTTTTATATTATATACTTTGGCTTGGCATGAATACAATGTAATAAAGAACTTATCCAAAAAAATGTTTTAATGTACTCTTACAAACACAATTTCGTAAAAAAATCAAAATGGTCAGTTCCAAAAAGATTTAAAAATACACTTCTGCATGGCATTGGACACTAGTCCACTGTAAAACCTGAACTTACGCATGGAAAAGCATGCAGTCGGCGGTAATAAAAAATGAACGGACAAAAAATTTAAAGAATTTCCCAAAAAATGAAATAAATAATATTTTATATCAGCAAATTCAACTTCTCTTGCTCCTATTATTATTAATTAATTAAATAATTTGTCATACTTCATGTTACAACAATTGTTCAAAATTTTGTCTACCGACGTGTAAACACATTTGGGCTCATCTTACCCCGTTTGTACGAACTAACACACTGGTTCTTGCCTGTTTTGAACTTGTAAGTTATTGACATCAGCTATGATACGTTCGCGTAAACCATCAATAGTGTCCACTTTGGTGCGGTACGCTTTACTTTTTAATAACCCCACAAAAAGAAATCCAAAGGATTTAAGTCAGGAGAACATGGCGGCCATGGTATCGGTCCTCCTCGTCCAATACATCGTACCCTTCGTTAAGGTACTCCCGAACATTTTATCGAAAATGAGAGGGAGCACCATCGTGCAAGAACCACATTGGGAGCTAAGGGCACATCTTTCAGAAATCAAGGCAGATCATTTCGAAGGAACTTGAGATACTTAACCCCATTGATTCGATTTAGTAATATGAATGCTCCAACCAAGCGATGATCAATAATCCCTGTCCAAGCATGAGCATTATGAGTCATATATTCTATCCCGTTTAAAAATAGCTTCATCTGTACCTAACAAGTCAGCTATAAATCTGGGATTTTGAGCATTGTTGCAGCAACCATTCACAAAGTCTAATTCGTAAGTTATAATTCCTTGGTATTGTTGTACATATTTGGCACGGATATAATTGAGCCTTGTATATGATATGCCACTGTTGATGAGGACATTCCTTGTACATATTTACTGAGCGATTTGCTTGGTACTTTTTGTTGGATTCTCTTCAAAAACCTCTAAAATGTGTTTCTCAGCTGTTGCAATACACCCTGGACGCCCTACACCTCCATCTCTTACACGGTTGAGTTGCAGATTTCCCGTATCACGCCCGCGTTGCACTACCGTTGTAAAAATAGCTGCATTTGGCACATGTCTACAGAAAAATCGTTCTGCGTACACACGAGAAGCTGCTAAAGCATTTTGTTTTACTGCACCATAAGTTAAAATGATATCCCACAGGTACTCTATCTCTCGAAGCCTTTAGATCCTATAGATCAAATATACTCCTGCATAAACTTGAGGTATACGGGCTATAGGTAAGGGATCATTTTCATTTCATTACTTACAACGGATTTAAACCTAATCAATATTTTATTATTTCTAGAGTACCTCAGAGTTCAAATCTGAGTCCACTGTTATTTTCAATTTTCATCAATGATATCACATATTATATTGATTGTCGTAAATTAGTTTATGTTGATATTTTAAAACATTTTTCTTCCGTATCAACTGTTGATGATTACCTTCACCTTTAAAGTCAATCAGATAATAGTTATTTATGCAACAAGTACAAAAAGTAAGTAAGCGTCCTACTCGGCCGGAAGGACAATTTCACGTCGCGCGCAATAAACACTTTTTGTGTTTAAATTATCAAAGGATACACCCACAAAGAGTTTAAGAAACGCTGGGATGAAGCAAATGGCTGCAATTTGGCAAAGGAGTCCCTAGGGTACCCCTGCAAGGATACAGCCAAAAAGTACCTGGCTATGTCTAGGACAAGCCTCCGTCTAGTGACAGGTATTCAAACTGGACACTGCTGGTTAAGAAAGCACCTCTATAACATGAGGAAGTGTGATACACCTCTTTGTAGGGGTTGCGAACAGGAAGACGAGACAGTGCTCCATGCACTCTGTGAGTGCGCTGCCATCTCGTCAATAAGAGAGTCCGTGTTGGGAGAGCGATGGCCTTCTATGGCCTACATTAGAGAGATCCCCCTGAGCAGCGTCACCACCTTTTTCTCCTTATTAGGTTGGCTGACGGCAGGTGGACTGATCTCCTAATGGGAGGAGGTACAATGGGCCCACCGTTTCGCTACCCTCCCTTAATTCCAGATTCCAGAAACACTTTTTGTACAAGTTGTATACAATATTTTTTCTACGTTCATGCAAAAATAAAAAAATGTTTTATTTAGATGACACTAACTCTAGAAAAATATGACGTCGATTTCAACGTTTATGTTTGTCATGATGACAAAACGCTGTAGTAAAATGACGGATGAATGCAATAAACATTTTATTGTATTAGTGCAATAAAGAACCACTTTTTCCACTAACTATAGTTCAATAAAGTTTTGTAAAAGGACGTTATATACTATTAAATAACTGCGATGCATTTGATATAATATACCAAAATGTTTTATTTAGATGACACTAAGTGTAGGAAAATATGACGTCGATTTAAACGTTTATATTTGTCATGATGACAAAACGCTGTGGTAGAATGACGGATGAATGCAATAAACATTTTATTGTACTAGTGCAATAAAGAACCACTTTTTCCACTAAATATAGTTCAATAAAGTTTTGTTGTTCGCATGAACGTAGAAAAAATAATTTTTTGTGAGATAAATAATTTATAGCTGAATATTTCCAAATGCAAAGTCGTTTTGTTTTCGAGTAAATTGAGCCCATTTTGTTCAATTACGGCAAAATGACAGAGATAAAGTTGCATTTCATTTAAGTTGTTTACCCTTTAGGTACGCCACTGGAACATCTATGATGAAAGAAGTACTCAACTCAGTCAACTCTACTTAATGTTATAGAATTTCTGTTTAAGAAACCAAAACTAATCGTGTTTAAATTCTTGTTAATGAAAACACAGATAATGAGTATACATTTTGGTATGCAAAATTTATTAAGAACACGTGTTTTCTTTTTTAACTCCATTGCGTGACCTTTTTTAATTATGTTCAGGACTCGTGATCTAAGATTTACATTTATATCGGGAATATCACTTCTAATTTTAAGTGTACTTATTTATATAAATATATTCACGTTTTGAAATTCAAAATATTTCAAGAGTTTGTAGGCAACCAGTTATACATGCAGTGTCAACACTGGACAAAAACATTTATTAAAAAATAGCTAAACTCGCGACAAGAATTCAAACGACTTACGTCATACGAACAAATGAATAATTCATTATATTTTCATCAAAATATTTAAGAAACTGCAACTGATAGTAATAAAACTATATACTGCACTAAAAGTTTACATTATATATTGCACTAAATTGCAAAAAATGACTGTTTTTAACGCGACCAAATATCGAAAATTACGTTGAGAATAAAAACAAATGTGTAACGTCAGCTGTGACGTAAGACGTCTGAATTCTTGACGCGAGTATAGTAAGTATTTTGAACTACACCATAATTCCTGTAATGTAAGGATATTTCAAGATATATCAAGAGAAACAGTAACGTTAATTTTTTATGTCGAATAATTTAATTAAAAATAAAATCATTTTTTCGCTTCATTCCAAAGAGCTTTCAGGGATTTTAAAAATCAAACGCATAATAATCAGAAGAAACAAGGTTAGAACTGTAAGCAGAGCAGTGAAAGAACAATTTCAGGCTGCAAATGAAACAGTTGAATGGCGTATGTTTTAATGAACGTTCAATGAAAAATTTCTCATCGTCATATTACTCGGTTGATGAGAGAAACCGATTCTTTAAAGAATGCGGTTTACATTTGATACAATTTGTTTATCGTGTTTAGTAACTCTGTTCAAAAAAACTAGAGAAAACTTTATTATTTGCTAAGTTATGAGAACATCCAAAATTTCAAGTTTGACTCAAATTCTTGAAATTGTTACTATTTGCTTAATTTTATGTAGGATAAGAGCGCTTAAGAGTAAGCACTTAATTTTTAAATTCAAATATTATCCACATTTATTATTTATCTATATGCCTGTAATTATCACGAAAATTACATCGTTTTTAAGCAATAACTTTTAAAGTTTTATCAGAAAAAATATGATATATTTGTTATAACTTTAAATATGCATACTACACACCTTCTTAAGTAAAAGTGATAAAAATGACGTGACATACTAGATCTTCAGTTCTTTAGTTGTTCTTCACTTTTTCTTTTATATTTTCCCATTGTATTTAACTATAACCTAAAAAATGAGAGTGTAAGGTACGCAGTGTTCAAAAATACGTGGGTGCCAAGGTGTACTATGGCACACTATAGCGTCTTCACCATATTACTTAATTGAGCAACTAAGTAATTGTAACAACTTACCAACTAAGTTAAAAATACTATAATATTTAGTATAATTACTAAAAACAACAAATACATACGCCTAAGGCATACCTACGTATGTACGTAGGTGTTCACCCTATTCACCTTATAGCGTGCTCAACTTTGCTCAAAAATGGGTTGTTATCTATACAGGCTCACAATTTAACAAAGAAAAATTGGAAACAGATATGTCATTAAAAATGAACTCACTATCGTAAGTTGTAGTATTTCAACGTCAATCGCTAGGCTACTGTAGTATCTAGCGTTATCGGAATGCATTCTATCCGCGTTATTAGTTTTAACGTTTTTGCGATAGTGTTTATATTAGTTTTTGTATAGCAACTAGGAGTTGATGGCTATCGTTTTAGTTTACAGTGAAGTAAAACAAAATGCTTTAGCAGCTTCTCGTCTGTACGCAGAATGATTTCCCGGTAGACGTGTGCCAAATGCAGCTACTTTTACCGCGGCAGTGGAACGCAGGCGTGACACTCGAAATTTGCAACCGAATCATGGAAGAGATGGATGTCCAGGGCGTTCACGGCGTATTGCAGCAGCTGAGGAACACATTTTAGAAATTGTTGAAGAGAATCCCCTAATAAGTACCAGGCAAATCGCTCAACGAGATCAGGGAATATCCCATTCAACGGTGTGGTGTATCGTTCAAGAGTCTCAATTATATCCGTACCATTTACAGCAACAAAATGCTCCCTAAATCCCAGATTTACAGATGATATGCTAGTTACAAACGAAGCGATTTTTACATGAAATGGGATGGTATAAAATTCATAATACTGATGTTTGGGATTTTGAAAATCTGCACGCGATTCAACGAATCATTTCCAACGACGCTTTTCATTAAATATTTGGGCAGGGATTGTCAATGATCGCTTGATTGAATATTCATATTATTAATTGATCTGCCTAGACTGCCTAGGAGATGTCCCCTGAGCTCCCAATGTGGTTCTTGCACGATGTTGCTTACTTTCATTTTCGACAAAATGTTCGGAAGTACCTTAAAGTTCAGGGTGTGATGGATTGGATGAAGAGAACCGGTATCATGGCCGCCACGATCTCCTGACTTAAATACTTTAGACTTCTTTTTGTGAGGATATTTAAAAAGTGAAGTGTATTGCATCGAAGTGGACACTATTGATGATTTACGCGAACATATGTTAGAGATGTAACTTGTGCACTTGTATTATCTGGCAACTATTGCATCGGCTGTACGAGTAACAGTTTGCAGTTGTAAAAGTTTTATGTAAAAATACTGTCACTTCTGTCAGCCACTGTCACAGTCCCTAGATAAATTAAAATATATACATATCACAGTCATTTTCTCCATTTACAGAAGACAGCTCTTTGGGTTACACTTATAATACTTTGTTGTCATTACTATTTTCTCGTTTGTATGTATACAGGGTGTTAAAAAAGTGCGTAAAATATTTCAGGATGTAATAGTATGAACCAAAATAAGCAGAAAAGTCTTAATAAACATGGGTCCGCAAAGTAATGGGTACCTTACACTAATGTCTTCAAATATCCCCAAACAAAGAAGTCTAGAGGGTTCAGATCAGGCCGGACCTGTTTTATGGCCTCTAAGATCGCCTGATCTGAACCCTTTAGATTTATTTGTTTGGAGATATTTGAAGACATTAGTGTATGGCACTCCTGTAAATAGCCTGGAAGAGCTGCAGCTACGGATTAATAAAAAGTGTCAAGAAATGCGAACCAAGGAGGGTGTTTTCGAAAGAGTTCGAATATTGATGAGACGAAGATGTCGTGCCTGCTTGGAAATGGACGGAGGGCACTTTGAACATCTTCTGTAACTTTGTTTTTTGTTTGTTAAAAGCTTTCTTTGTCGGTTTATTTCTAATAATATAAAATGTTTGAAAAACGAATAGTGGTCAATATCTCTGCAACCGTTACTTTGCGGACCCATGTTTATTAAGACTTTTCTGCTTATTTTGGTTCGTACTATTACCTCCTGAAATATTTTATACTTTTTTCTTAACACCCTGTATAATTTCTGGCGCGAATTAAACTAAGTAAAGATACTTACGCAAATTGTGTTCTTAGGCTCTGCCAATCTTATCCTTAACAACATATCATAGCTGCTGTCATATATGTATATCAAATTATTTTATTAATTAAAACCATATATTAATTTTTATTAATTAATAATAACAATAGCGGCAAAAGCAGTTGAATTTGTTGATATAAAATAGGTATATAAAATTTTATTTATTTCTTTCCTTACGAAATCCCCTAAATTTTTTGTCCTTTCATTTTTTATTACATTATTGCCGCCATGCTGGTCGCGGACATGCTTTGCCTTACGCAATGTCAGGTTTTACAGTAAACCAGTTTCCAGTGTCGTGCAGAGGTATGTTTTTAAATAATTTTCGAACTTCTCATTTTGAATTTTTTTCAAAATTATATTTGTAAAAGTCTCCTGTATATTCAATTTTTTTTGGATAAATTCTTAATAATCCTGTATTTAGCAGCAGGACATAAGCACTATTACATTGCAATACGTTGTAATTGTTTAAACCGTTTTTGAGTTATTTCACAAAAACTAAACATTTTTTGCAGCTTTAACGCCCCCCTATCAACCAAACTAAGCATCTTTGGATAACGGAGAGCTGAGTTAATCCTTTCACTTTGACTCCAGAAGAATATTAAACATCCATACCCAACATTTAAAAAATTAAGCCATGTTTATGACGCTAGCAGGAAAATAATGTATTTCGAAATTCAATCGTTAGACACATCTTGATGCCTTTTATTAACCCCGGAAATTTTAACAAAAATAAAATTAAACGTCCCAAATTTTACTTGGCGACCCGGAATACCACACATGTTAATTCCAGCAGTTTGCACAGTTGGGTAACTGGGTCTACTTCCTATCAGCGTTGGGACAATTCTGAAAGCGCGCGGCGTGTGTATCTACGTCATTCAACTGGGATGACGTCAAGACGACACGGCGTCGGCATCGATACGCTTTTCCAGTTGTAGCCGCAGTGCAGTTTCCCAAACTCAACAGGACGGTGTCACGATCGTAATATTAGGAGCTGTGGTTGGCACTTCAGTTATTTGCACCAATAGCAATACGTAAATTTAAATTCCAATTGATTGGAATTATAAATGTAATAGTTATTAATTATATAAGGAAATTAACTCGAGAAAATATAACTCGCGGCTACGCCTCGAGTGTCTATTTTTTCTCGTGGATTAAAGGCTAGTCAATTCAACGTTTTATCCACGACAACGGCCAAAGCCGGTCAATTAGGGGAGTGAGAGCCGTGTTTTACTTATTTTTATCAAGAATATCGATGGTCAGCTGAATACTAGAAAGTCTTGGTATCGTTTCTATGACATGCGTTTATTTGTCAATAAGAGTGAACAAATTTGCAAAATCGACACAAAAAACGAGGCAATGTTGAGAATGTCTTCATTCCGGCTAAAATCCAGCAAGAAGCCCAAGAAACAACATTACGTCTGTTACCAGCGAAAAACAAAAGTATGTGCGAAAAGGAATTGGTTGGAATTCGATAACTGGCGACAAAAATGGGCATAGGAGAAGGCGCAATTATAGAAAAGGTGATACTATCGTACTCTTTTAATGTGGAAAACGGTTTGAAAGGGCACAAAGATATTGATATTTCGAAGTATGGTAAACTTACTTCATATTTGAAAGTAGAATCAAGAAATTATAAACTAAAGAAGGCAAAGATACTAGAGCGAAACCAAATCGACGATTTTTTGGAAAAAGCACCAGATGAGGAGTATTTACAAGTTAAGGTAGGAAAAATACACGATTTTAATATTTCAATTTATACTTTGAGCGTTTTATTTTGAACTCTTTACAAGTTGCAACAATCATGGGAGTCGCAAGTGCTTGTCAATGCAATGAATTAACCTTTTTAAACATCACTCATGTCCAAGACAAAGGCAGTTACCTATATGTACTCATTACGGATACGAAAACAAATATATCAAGAAGTTTCATGATCATGGAAGAAGATTTTTCAGTCAATACTGTAGAAATGTGTGGAAAATACATCAGTCTACGACCTAAAAGTTCCGGTGGGAGTAATTTTCTTCCGATATGTGGCTGAAAAATGTACTACACAACACAACTTTGAAAACGTTTTCAAAAATGGCTGCTTTTTGTGGGTTTTCTGATCTAGAAAGTTTTACAACACGTCGAGTGCAATAAGCACTTTTATACGAGTTAAATACATTATTTTTTTCTACGTTCATGCAAAAACCAAAAAATGTTTTATTTAGATGACACTAGTGTAGGAAAATATGACTTTTATTTGAACGTTTATGTTTGGCATGATAACAAAACGCTGTACTAGAATGACAGATGAATGCAATAAGCATTTTATTGCACTAGTGCAATAAATAACCACTTTTTCCACTAAATATAGTTCAATAAAGTTTTGTTTTTTTGCATGAACGTAGAAACGTGAACGTTAAAAACTGTTTTTCTACTTTGACTTCTGTAAATACTTATGTATATGTAACACCAATAAATTAAATTAAACTAAACTAAACTAGGTACTCAAAAGTCTTTGTGAAAATTGACCAAATCGCGATGGGGTAAATTTGACCCTATGTTCCGTGAGGACCAAAATGGTGTCATTTTGTGTCAAATTTTACCCGCCTTTCTTTGTTGTGTAGGTATATTTTTCCAGGTGAATTAATTGAAACATTTTTTCAAAACAATCTTTACATTGTTCCGTTACTAATGAAACATCCTGTATAGCTTACCATATAGTAGAAAATTGTGCGAATTTAATTTGCGCGCTCTAATAACAACAATTCTAGAGACGTTCCCTTATTATCCTGCAAACTAGACAGGAAGCAGGTTAGCGACGATTATTGTGAACCAAATGTAACACGTTCTTATCTCCTGGCATACAGTTTGTGGTGACAATTACTAGCATCTCATTCGCTAAGGAGAAACTGTCAGGAGGACGTTGTATAAGGTGCACAAGCCCAAATTCATCTACAAGTACATTCGAGGAGTTGTTGAAGACAATGAGGACAATCATGAACTGACAGAGTATTTACAGTTTTATACATACATAACTTCTGATACAATAAAGCACAATTTTTTACATTATGGTGGTATTTGTTGAACGTTTCTACCAACTTATGATTGACCATAAGGAGGTATTGGAACATTTTCAAATTTCCTATAGTTTATATCCTCATTTCCTTTTTTCGCCCTGCATAGTTCATCTAAATCTTATAGAGTTTAAAAAATGATGTAGGGTAGGAACGCCTAAAAGTACTCATCCCTGAAGAGAACGCATCTGTATTTTCCAATAGTTGGCAAAAATGTAAAAAGGAGTTGATCTGGTACATGCGTACTCTTTGGCAACTACTAAGGTTGTCATCTATCCTTTATTTTGGAAGGACAGTCCTTACTGTGTCGTTCCGTCATAACTTTTACTCGAATGGTTGACCCACTCTTTCTGACGCATCCTGTATTTTAACGTTTAATCATTAGAACGAAATATGTGAAATACATATTTAAATGAGAAAAAGTGACATAATATTAAATTGCTGCGCTATTCGACAAAGCAACAAAGAATATCCTTAGTTTAGAATATGAAAAGAAAATAATTCGGAGACTTGTGCGGGAGAGGGGGCGGCATATTATTATTAAGCAGGCCGCATTTGCGCCCAGGAACGACTTACGTTGGTAGGCCCTAACCACTATTCAGTGCAGGAATGAGGGAAACCTGGAAAACCTCATTAATTAGGGGGGTAGTCAAATATCAACCGGTATCAATCTCTCACATTGACCCAAGCTAACATTATTCCACCCTACCATACCCGCAGAGAGGGTGCCAATCCACTCCACGAATATAGCTTATATACGGTCTACCGGCAGCTGGGCTCGAACCAACTCCGTCTAGTCACCTCGATTCAAGTACTGACGCCTTAAACCGCGTGACCACTGACCGACCCTAAGATTAAGTGATAAATCAGAGCAATAAATCAAAAAAGGATCGGTTCAAGGACTAAACTTTGAGGCACTCCAGGGTGAACATCCAGTTGAAGTGAAAAAGACCACTCGAACAGAGAACATACGGAAAATGAGATGTTCTGTTTTAATAAAGTTCAATAGCGATATTTTGAACACTTTTGGATTTTTTGATGTATTATAAAATATAACAACCAAATTATAAAAAAAATTCTCTCGTGACAGATATTTACATTTAACTCTTTATAATTTGTTAACTATAAGCCACTACACTAAATTGGCGGATAACTTTTGATTAAACAGGATTTTAAAACTCTAGGCACACTTACACTTTTAGAATATGCTCGTTGGATTCGAAGCGAACCACCCTTTTTTTTAGACGGAGAAATACCGATACGTTCGTAGGTAGGGCACAATTTGTATCACTGACACGAAAACCACAAGGGCGTCTTCTGAAAAGGGCTGGCCCGTTGTAACGCCGGACGTGCATTATAGGCCTACAAATGGATTTTAGTAAGATTTCCTAGCTAGAGCTGACCCCCTTGACCTTCTGGCTAATGGACAGTTCAGGGCGAGATTCTAGTGATATATAGATGCAAAATGAACCACAGACTATAAATATTAATTTTAGCCTGTCAAAAATATCCAGATATTATTTAAATGACCAGCTTTTGATACAAAATCGTTTTGATTGTTGATTTAAGAATTGTTTAGTTTTTTAATAGTTTTCATGACTGCACGGCTCTTCAGAACGAGTTAAAGTTTCACTAGATTTTAACTTAAAACTAGATATTTCTAAATGTAAAATACACCCGTAAATTTCATTCTATTTTATGACAATATAGTTAGGGAATATTTGTTGTTTACATATGTAACTAAGATATGAATGATACTTCCACTATAAATTAAACTTCTCCAACTATATTAGAAAAGCTGCAGTAGTGTAGGTTAGGGGTATGCAAGATAGACATTGTCTACCCAAAATTTTGTGTTGTATTTTCCAGTTATTGTATTAGCAGCCAAAAAAGATAATTCTCATAAATTAAGTATATATTAAAGATCGACGGGAGTGACAACGCTAAGTAATAGCTGGGTAAACGTTTCAGAATTTGTTTTTACCGTGGTCAGCGGCAGGAGGCTGCACCGCCACCGCGTAAGCAACTCAGTGTTGTAGATTATATACCTGGATATACGGACGAAAAAGACAACTGTTCGTTGTTGCAGATTTAAAGTATGTGATGCTTCTGGTCAACTGGAATAGCCGCAATATTCCCGGCACGTAACGTTTATATTTTTTATTTAGTCAGTATTGCGCACTTGACGTAAATAATTTTATGATCTTTTAAACTGTGTGTTACATTTTGTGTGTAATATGAAAATTAAATATAATAAGATGACAGATACAGAGGATCCAATGGTTTATATTAATTATTATCTTTAGAAAAAATGTTCAATTCAAAAAATTCCTAAAAACGACCTGACTTAAATTTAACGCAAACATTGAACATTTTGCTGTGACCAAAACTCGTCGACTCGAATTGCTTTTTAAAAAATTTAAAATCTTATAGTATAAGTAGGTATAGTGTAATTTTTTTTTATGTTTTAGTTCGTGCAATATTATTTTTGTGTTTTTCGTTTTATTTGATATTAACTATTCTATTTAACTGTAAAACTGTTTCGCCTACCGCATTTGAGATGAAGAAAAGATTGTGCCTTTGAAGATAATGAAATTTTAGCACTTTCATTTTACCCAAACTTGAATATTGTCTACTCCCTTGCTTTCCATACTGCAACTATGTTAAATTAGTTCAAAAAATCTTTTAAAATCTCTTTCATATACAGTGTGATTCATTCATAATGTACTAAATTTTAAGAGGAAATAAGCAAAAATGAGTATAATACAATGACCCAATTAAAAAACTGCTGAAAAAAATATTTTCAAATCATTATTTAAACCCCATTTCAGGCTGTTACTGACTGATTAATACAACTTCGAAACCAACTCGTTGACTGTTGTCAAATTTTAAAATTTTTAGTAGTATTAGACATCATAAATAAGCTTGACTACGTACTATCTACTGCCATAATAATGACACTGTTAAAAATGCATTTGGTAACTTGTTTTAAACTTTTGACGTATTTATAATGAAATCTACTTTTAACTTTGGCATGTTCTTAATTGTTTCACTCGACAATAGAAATCTAACGAAAAATTTTCAAAAATTGTTTTGACTGAGTGTCATTATTATTGCAACAATGTGTAAATATGCTACTGTGGGAATCCACTTAGTTAATTATTATTTTGTCATATCTGTACTGCTGAATGAATAATACCCTGTATAGAATATTACATACGCATTAGCTAGAGGGGCGACTGGAGACGAAGCAATAATAAACACGGGAACGCGGGGCGTTCAACGGGTAGTTAGTTGGGTTTTAAGACTTCGGCAGGTTGGCTGGAAGACAGTGAATGGTGATAAGTGGTGCATCTGTTCTAATTTTACAGGTCAGTAACTTGTTTTTGTATATTGTATTTAAAGATTGAATGTCATTGTGTTCCTTTTATTATTTTCTTGTCTGTTCAATATTTTATTATAATTTTGAGATAAGACAGTACTTGTTGATTTTTTGTTGAAATTATATGTATAACTTTAGTTTGAGTCGAAGTTATGCTATTGTAAATGGTATTGTAAGTTATTATTAATCATCTACGACTACTACTTCATTACTTGAATTAGCGGTTTGCTTGTCAGATGTTTGTAAGAGCTTTGGTAATTCTATTAACATTTTCTCCCGTGACTGGACAAACATCCGATAAAACATATGATGCCTGAGATATGATTTGAGATTTTTGTCAACTACTATCTGGGTAGCCTCCCGTATGGGACCTCAGTACCTTCTGACGCAAGTCGGCTAACTAACCAAAACACTCTTCAGTTTTATATGTAGAATTATGATTATATGACCGTGTATTCAAGTACTGAAGTACAGATACATTTTTATTATTGTTATCATTATTAGTACCTTTGCAATAGCGACTGCGATTCTTTGAAGTGTGATCGGGGTTTTCTCGTGCTCTTTTCCTCCGTGAATTCAAGGCTGAGTACGGCACTGATAGGTGGTTAGGTAGGCTATTACACCATTGACAGAAAACTAATAAACGAGGTGTATTTAGTAATTTGTTTTGTTTTATTTAAAACTACTGAAATCTCCCTAATTCCGTAAATATGTAGCACATTTGAGGTAAGTTAATAAATAATATAAATAAACACAACGTAGGTAAATCTTCTCGATTATTGGCCAAATACTTCATCTTTCAACAATGTTGAACGAACCCGGGTATGTTACACTACACTATCAACAGTACAATTCCCAAGATGTGGCTTTCTAACCTTGTGTGTGTATTTGAGGTTATATTTTGTATATTCGTGCATTATTTAGTGTTCTGACATTATTTGTAATGTAATGTATTGATATTGCGTTTAATTACTTTCCATGATAATTTTTACTATCCATTTGCATGTTTTTTTGTGAAATTTGTAATTGATTTATGTACTATTATTATTATATAAAATCAGTTAATGTATACAGATAATTCCGAATATTTTATTATTCCTTCGATAAAAATTCAATTTCAACAATATTATTGCTTCCATCAAATTAAAAATCAATAAATCCTGTAGAGGAGTGTAGGAAATTGCCTTTGTCGTATGATTTAAAGTTGCTCATCTTCATGCCTTCATACTTTCCTGGAAGGGGAACAAAAGTTCAGATTTTATTACCGCCTTTGATAAAATTCCACGGCGAATACATTCCCTTATTTCCCTCATCCCACATAATGGCCAGCTATCAGCTTTTCTACAGTTTTCCACTGTCCCTTGGCTATTTCTTTCCAGGATCTGATTGATTGTTAGATGAAAACGACCACCCAATCTCAAAAAAGTAACTAGGCCGCAAAATAAAGGTTACCAGAATTGCTACTTTCTTGAAGAGATAAACGATTGGAAACGTACTGAAAAAAATTATGTCAAACCGGTGATGAATAGAAAATTATAAGAAATTTAAGAAAATCCGTATAAAATGGGACAATGAATTATATTTATTAAGAAAAAAAGTTCTCAAAATTGCAACGAAAATGGATTATCAAAGAGGAAAACACAAAATTAAAAAGCGAAACAAAACAAATCAGAGCTAAAATAAGGTTATGTGTTATTGTTAGCTGCATATCAACTATCAGTACTAGTATTATTAAAGATACAATCGGCGAAATAGATCTAAACCATTGGAAATATCTTACTAGAATAATAAAACAGTATAAAATTTCCTATCAGGTATATATTTTTAACGTGAGTGAAGTGTTATTTGGTTATTTACTTGTACGAGATTTTGAAAGGTGTGGTCTGTAATGCAGAATTTTAAAAACCTAGATCCCTGACAGCCAATGAAGTAAAATAATATAAGGTCATCATAAATCGATTATGAGATTTGAATACTATAAATGATTAATAAATGTTAGTTAAGTTAATGTCGGTCACTGCGATAGATCTGTGGAGTGGAATGCAGTGGAGACTTTAAAATTTTAACCCTTTTAAGAAAATATATTTTTTTTCGAGTTAGTAAAAGATAATAAATTTGCTTAGTTTTAAGGTTTTTTGTGTTTTATACATTTTTTATTCGAAATAATGGTACATCACGGTCTTTGTTCAAATGTAGTGTGTTATAGTAAAATGTTATTACAAAGAACTATTTGGTGTAGAGTAGACATTCGATTGATGATCGTTAGTTGACATTTGACATTATTCCTTTTAAGTCAAATATTTACTCAATTTTTGAACATTTATGCACATAACACTTACAAATATAATGGACAGTCCATGGTCTATTTTGAAAGTGTTTTTGGTATGCAGCCAAAAATACACTAAATATTAGTTAGGCACATATCCATTGTAGGGCGCTAGTATCTCAAAATTCTGTGATTTGATTGGACGATTACTAACGTTACTAACAACAATGTTTGTTTTTGATGTTTGATACTTTTGACGTAATTTTTACTTGTTTTCAAGGCACTAAATCGACATCAACCCATGCATCAATCAAAACAGCTACAGACGGCCTTCGTTGACAAAGCAGAAAATGTTTAAAGGTCAATGGTGGTGTTTTTGAACATTTAATCATTACGAATACTATGATTAGTAGGATATCAATAAATATATTTGTTTTATTGAAATGTACGTCGTAACTTAAAAATGAATGAAAATCGCATGACATCATCTGAGATTTTTCTTATTATTTTGACGTGTAGAATTAATTCCTGGAATTTGGTGCGTTTCTTCCGACCCATTCTGTATATTGAAATATTTATTGTTGATGAGATATAGTGTTTATCATATAGGTGGCGCTGTGGTCAATTAAGTTAATAAAGAGATCTATAAATAGTATATTCAGTTAGGTACATATCCGTTGGATGGCGCTGTTCACAATATGCAAATTCTCCAATAAAATTTCATTTCAAGTGTTATGTGCATTTATGTCAAAGCTGCTTTTTAATAAGCATTCCAATTATTTTTTCTAAATATTCAAATTATCAAGTCAAGTTCTGAGAAAGAGGTTATTATATTTATGGATTTGCATTGTGTTGTGTCTGTTTTGCTGTTTTGATTAAAGTAACAGGAATTTGTAATACTGTTATTATAAATTATATTAAGTAAAACATAAGAAATCTCAGGTGCTATTTGTTCGTCTAAATTGGATGCATTGCTATCATTTTCGAATATCATTTTCTATAAAAGGAAAAAGTTTGCAGTTAATTTTGTTTATATGTAGAAATCCAATCTATCACCTGCCAAAATAATAGTAGTCTTTTCTGTAATACCCTGTATTTTATTTCTACAAACATCTTATCTAAGATCCCACATTACCGTTTACAGATAAGTAACGAAATAACATATTATTAGTTTATTTCTCTTTATTAAAATTAGTATTCTATTAAACTGCTTAAAATTATTAATTAATCTCCACAATTATGCTGATTTTGAATTACATTTCTTAAGGGGATTTAGGCTCATGAAAAAAAAACACTTGTTTTAAACCTTGTCAACCTTTCGCAATTAATTTTTGTTGATTCTAGTCTGGCCCTGAAGAAACAATACAAATAATTGTAAGATGTTTCCTAAATTTCCATAAAATATCCAGTTGAAAATTAATTACTGTATGAAAACCCTTTATCTCTTTACTTGTTCGTTTTACAAATTTACTTTTTTACTAGGATTTATTTTTCTACTACAAAGTTGAAGTTCAATTTTCTTGACGAAACATGGCATTGCATATAGGACTATTTGATATAGGTAATATTTTTTATTCCGAATATTCCTATCTGTTTTATTTTTTCTGCATTAAAGATGCCACATGCTTGATATCAAGTTGGGTTATTGTTACTTTTAGAACATATTGTAGAGATAAAAATGGAAACAAACCGTAGCGGTGACAAAAATAAAAATTCCGAGGTACTCGAATGAATTTCACAGGGAATATCCCTTTTATGTCCATAAAACCATGTAAAGCGTTGGTAATTTTATGCGCTTCAAAGCATTTTAATTAACGTGCAGTACCATGGGCGTAGTGGAAGAGGTACAAAAAGGGCACTTATATACATATTAAATGTTTTATTTTTAGTTTGGTGTGCATAATAAATCAGTTTAGAATTTGTAATAAGATCGTTTTTATTTATTTTTCGTAATTTTCAGAATGATAACAGCTGAAACCCTAGAATAAGGTCAGAGCGCCTAAGAGTACGCATCCCCTAACAGTACGCACTTGCTTTTTTTAGTAATTGGAAAACATTGCAAAGGGAGTTGATGCTGTGTTTAGGTTATTATAATTATGGCAGTTAATTAAAGCGTGATAATTTATTTGTAGTCTAAATATTATAATATTTTCAATTTTGTTGTTACAATTACTTAATTATTGGTGGTGGTTGTCGGTCACCCCACCAGACATAGACCGGTTTTGGGCTTGTTAGCCCTCATCAGTATGCCATAGGTGGGATGATCGACAATTGAACTGGCTGTTCTTTTATATGTATGTTCACATATAAACCGAGTGCAGGTGAGATATAAGTGGTCTGCTTATTTCCTGCTCGGCCTAAGCGGCTCGACTTACAGGAAGCGACCTACATTGCAGCAGGTACTTAACGTAGACCTCTCGCCCTGACCGACGAGCCATTAAATCTGTAAATGATACTACAGGAAACAACTACTCCGCGGACATTGACCCCCGACCGGCATTGAATTACTCCTGCAGTATCTGTGTGAAGGATTCTTGGCTGTTCATACGTCTGCTATAACGTGCTCTTCATTTTACGGTTTAGCTCCAAAGAGTACGCACCCAAAGAGTACGCACCTAAAGAGTACGCAGCCAAAGAGTCCTTTAGAATCCTGCCTACGCTTTGGTAACTGCGTGTATCTACATTCTCACTTTTTAGTTTGTAGTTTGTTGCAATGGGAAAATATAAAAGAAAGAGTGAAAGACAACTAGAATTTACTGGTCTATTGTGTCACGTCACTTAACTGCTGCGTACTTTTAATACCACGCATGCGTACTATTAAGGAAGTGTGACTCTAAGAGTACGCATATTTAGTTGCTTAAGAATAGCCTTTTGTTATTGCCTTGTTAAGTTCAAGCAAGGTTTGGAATACTTACAGGACAAGTATCAAAAATAGTATCCACTAATATACCGTGAAAACAGTATAAACTATATATAGATAATGTTCTATAATACAATAAGAAATGTATAGCTATAATAACAAAAAATTACTTGCTAATCTAAATGATGTAAATAAAAAGAAAACAGGGAAGGAAGTGAAGATATTCATACTAAGCAAAGCAAATTACATAACAGAATTTCAGATTCCTACATTATATGTATAAGGTTTTTCTTTAATATTCTTTTACTAGACACGTAAGAAATTATTTGAAAATCAACACTAGTAAGGGTTCGTCTGTTTGATCATTCTGCATCATGGCGCTATTTGAAATTATTAATTCTATCGGCGCTTATGTGCAATGCACATTAAAAAGGGTTTAACGAACTTAATTTAATTTAGAATGACTGTGCATGTCCGTTATTAGCGGTTTATTTATATTATACAATTAACATTAGCTTTGATACGCTACGTATTCGTCAAACTGAAACAAGCGCTTAAATAAATAATAAACATATAGAAACTGTATATCCATTACATAGCGATGAATCTAAATCAGTAGTCCCTCTAACATTTTTTTTTAAACCAGAATAATTAATAAAAAAGAATTTTGCGATATTTCTTAATTGTCAGAACAATATAGCGGTTTTAAATTCGAGTTTTATACATGATTTTTTCCCGTACTTTGGTTTTTTATTATAAAACTGAAAATACCATAGGTTGATATCATTTTGAAAATATACCAAATTTTTAATGTTATTTACAGTAACATTGACACAATTATTTCAGTCATTCGCAATGTATTGATTGATTGAGGGACAGTTTAACTTTCGAAGTAAAAAAAAAATCTCTCAAAAACTATGTAGGTAAAATATGAAAATTTTATAAGAGACAAAATAGTTTTAGAATAAACAAATCTGCTTTAGAATTTCACTTAGTAAGAAATTTAAAAGTATATAAAAATTTGAAAAGTAGACATGGAAGAGACGGTTTATTTTCATCCTCTTAACAGCAGGATAAGTTTACTGCCAAAATTCGTTTACTTATATTCAACTACTTTTGAGTAAAATTAAGAAACCATACCCTCTCTTAAAATTTGTAAGGAACACTACTTTTGATTTTTGTATACACTTATGTAGATAGAATACTAAATTATCTAATTGCTAAAATAGATTGGTACGAATAAGTTGCTTTCATTTTGTTTTTATTTTTTAAGGTACACAGAATTAACTTTTACTTGCAAGCATATTTTGCAAAATTAATAAGATTTATTTGGACTTTTAATACACCTCCCCCTCCTCCCTTAAGTGATTCCTAGATCCGCCACTGATAAGATGCGGGGTTTTGATAGCGAGAGAATTTTTACCTTCGCATGTGACTTGACTCATAGGTAAAAGTGACCTTTAAGTCGTCAGAAGATTAAATCTTTTGAACTTCTCAGTCTCTTCATCTTATCAGAATAATGGGATACCTGCAAAATGACATCTATGAAAGTTGTTAGTGTTATTAGAGACCACCATTTGGTGACCCTTAATTCGACCTTAAAAGACAATTTCAAAGTCAGTCTGAGATCTATTTCGTTTCAATAAAGAATATCCCATATCTGACGCCAAATTCTGAAAGAGCGGCAAATTTTACGTTCGGATACGATTTGACCTTTGGGTTTAAATGACCTCTAGGTGTCTTCTAAAGATAAAGTTTTTCTTTTGAATTCCCAAGCTGAAAATTCAATGTAAAATATCTTGCCCAATCAAAGTACGGGATAACAAAAGGGATATTGTTAGACATACGGAAGTTAATCTTCTAATGACCTTTATTTTGAAATAATAGGGTCAAACAGGTTTATTATTATAAGAAAAAGAAAAAAAAGGAGAAGATTGAGAGAAAATTTACTTATACTCTGATAAGAACGCATTCAACGAGAATTGCAGTTGTACCCTCTATTCGACTAAATTTTATGTAACCATGGACTTAGAAAATAGTTGCAGATCAGTTACATCTTACAGATGGTGTTGCTAAAAACTTCCATGGCCGGCCATGAACTATTAAAATTTTGATTGGAATTCACTAAGTAGACACCAAACTCAATTTCGAGCCCAGCTAAACTCTAGTTAAATACGTTTAGCTAGGTAATTTATACGCGATTAGAAAACCGCATTCAGGAACGGGAGGTGAAGGCCGATATATAACATTTTTGCCACGGGGAAAATATGATGAATGATTTGCCTATTCCTGAGGGAATTGGGTTTTAAATATCGGAAATTGCACTCGGGAATTCCGACTGTACGACCGATTCGGTGGAGATACATGATTGCTTTCCAGAAGGACATTGTGTTTCATGAGTAAACAGTGTCGCCAGGGCACTCGGAGTGGTTTTCATGCAGATTTCGACAAAAGGGTGCCGTTTGTTAAGACTGAGGATATAACAAATACTGAACAACTGAACTGAACAAAGTTTAACAGTAAATTTCTGGAAATATTCTTGATTAACCTATTTATTTATTTATACAGGGCGTCCCAAAATTAATGGGACACAGAACAAGAGTAGATTCCTTTCATCAAAATAATGCGATTAAGCCAAACTTAACTTGGTCCATTTGTGGCTAATAAAAAAGTTACAGAGCGTTAAAGTTCAAATTTTGAATTCAAAACTGTTGAAATTCTTAGAAAGTTTTCAAAAGATTCTTTTGAATACCTATTTGGATTAGGGGGTTTTCTGGGACAAGAAGAAAAATGAATCCGTACTTCATTTTGCGGTAGACGCTAGAGGGCGCTACGAAATGTACTCTTGGTTGATAAAAACTAGTTATAACTTTTTTATCAGTGTGTGTACGAAAGTTTTAATAGAAAAATATTGTTCTTCTATCTATTTTTCACAAATAAACTAGTAGGAATTTCTAGGCAAAAAATAAAAATGACCCGTGTGCAACATCGTGTGCAACGGAGGTATTTAGACAATTTTGGAAAATGTAGAGATTCGAGGTGTTCATATGGAAAACATTGCTTAATATTATTCATTATTTTATTGTCAAATAATGCATTGTAAGAAAATTGCTTCAAAACCTTTACAATAAGGTAAAAAATATATGTTAGTGTTATCTTCTTGGTTGATTTAATATACTTCTTTCTGGTATATTCAGCCTAACTATCCAAGGACTCTAATAAAAATATAGAAAATACCTATAAGTAATTTAAATCAGATCATTAGGTCGTCAGACGATTTGTTACCATTAGACGTCTCTTAATGAGTTTCTTTCCCGCTATATTTTCATTTTATACAATTTCCGTTCGACTGAAAAAAAAACGCCCTAATCGAGAGCGCTCCGGGCTTGGATATACCCCCGGAGGAATCCGGAGATACTAATGTTCCTATCAGTTCGTCTGTCTTTCAGGGCTGAATGGTTTTTTAAGCAAAATGCCACCGGTAGGGGAGAGAAAGTTTAAAATGGGAGGCAGAGTTTCTTTGGGTAAAAAAACTGTATAATTCCTTTAGATGGATAGAGTGTGAAGAAATATTGAATTGCTTTGGATTAATGATTTCAATTTGTAGCAAGTTTTTTTCTGCAACTATACAGTGCGAAATCTTGAAATACTAACAGAAAAATTGAAGTTCAGGTATCTATCTACAATTTGAGCCTTTACTCTCTTCACAATTGATTTCCAAATCGCAATACTGCGTGTTTCAAAATTAGTCTGCATTATTTTACTAGAAATGAACATAGACAAATATTATTTATTCCTATATGTATAAGGTGTTTCAAAAGTATGGCAATATTGCTAGAGCTAATAAAATACATTGCGTATAAGATAATTTGAAAAAATCTTATTTTGGATGCACAATCATTGGCAGTAACAACACAGGCCCATAAAAAAAGTGGTGTGTGCTGAGGGTCTCATTATATTTTTTCCAAGTATTTTTCCCGCTGAACACGAATTTGAAGTTAAAATGTGGGGTTACATGTGATACTGTTTAAACCTGAAACAATGAGAGATGCTGTGAATTAGTGACAATTTACTATTGTACAGCTGCCTTGGTATACTTATAGCTGTAAAATAGTAAATATTCACTAATTCACAGAATTTCTCATTATTTGAGTTTTGGAGAGTATCATACAGAATAAATTACGAGAAAGTGCTTTTTATCGATTTTGTTAGGTTTTCTAAAATTTGCTGTGCGATGCCCTATTTTAACTTCATATTCGTGTTCAACGAGGAAAAATACATGGAAAAAATAATATGGGATCCTTATTAGCACACACCACTTTTTTTTGTGGACCATACGCCATACCATACATAATGAAACTCTTTAAAATTAATTTTGCGATTTCTTTTGACCTACTGACGTATTTGTAATGAAATCTACTTTCAACTTTTAAAATTAGTTATTAGTTTTTTCACTCATCAATAGAGATTTAATGAAATTTGTATTCGGAACTTCCAGAATTTCAAAAACTGTTTTGAGGGACTGTCATTATTATCGTAAAAGCATGTACCTACATCACCATATTTTATCTAAGATTAACACGTGTTATCAGTTTTCTTTTTATATTAAGTAGAGGGTGCTAGTTGCTAGCATTTCTGCAACTTTTTTAAATTAGGTTTTTCCGAAGTCACGTGATATTATGTAAAATTTCACTTTTCACAAAAAAGTGCTGTTAATGATGTATGGTTTACGAGAAAAATTTAAAAAAACTATGGTAAACATCTGCTCTATAATAGTTAATACTTATTTATCAAGTGCCAAACCCCGAAGTCTTTCATTGATATGCCACATTTTAAGATAAATTCCGGTATGTTCTTTATTTACTGGTTTGGATAGTCACTAAAAGAACAAATTACTATTCAAATCACCGAATAAATAATATATCATATTTCTATTATGCAAATTGACATAGAATAGTTTCGTGATTTGACTCACACACTTGAAAAATAAAAGAAGATAATATTACAGAGATCGCCTAGTGGACTTTACGCAGTTTTCTTGAATTGTCTTCGAAAACGCTGTTTTATAGATTTACCTCTTTAGCATCTTTCTTGAGTAAAATAAAGTTTTACATATAATATCACCTAATTTAGAATGGGAAAAACCCAACTTAAAAAAGTTCCAAAATAAAATGTCAGGAGAAGTACTAGAAACTAAGGTCCTATACTTAGAGAAAAAAACTGGCAACACAAGCGTGTTCAGCATTACCAAAAATATGCTTGCATACAATTTCAATGATTTATGCTTTATAGTTATTTATGCAACAAGTACAAAAAGTAAGTGTTTATTGGACGCGACGTGAAATTGTCCAACGAGGCCGTCAGGCCGAGTAGGACAACACGTCTAGTGCAATAAGCACTTTTTGTACGAGTTGTATACAATATTTTTTCTACGTTCATGCAAAAACCAAAAAATGTTATTTAGATGACACTAAGTCTAGGAAAATGTGACATCGATTTGAACGTTTATGTTTGTCATGATGACAAAACGCTGTAGTAGAATGACAGATGAATGCAATAAACATTTTATTGCACTAGTGCAATAAAGAACCACTTTTTTCACTAATATAGTTCAATACAGTTTTGTTTTTTGCATGAACGTAGAAAAAAAATTAATTACATCCAACATTTAATTTTCTGAAATTACCTATCTTACACTTAGTTTTTAATCTTTCATTGACCTTAGCAATACGGTCATGTCTTTTTGTAAAACCCTGTATAATCCAACTATGACATTGTTGAAGAAAATATTTAATATTTTTCGCAAAGTTGATATCTTTTAAAACTCAAAAAATATAATTAAAATATGTCTAATACATTTCATTGGTTATGGCATTATGTAAAAAATACGTTTTGCAAACCTAACTATATTTTAAATTTTCGCGGTCTCGTTTTTTGAAAAAGTCTTATCCAATAACATAAACCACACGCCACAGCTGTGAAAACTGCTGTGTGCGCCATCCCCTACAATGTGTGCCAATTCGACTGCCGAGTAGGCACAAACCGTTGTGTGTGTGTCATCATAGCCCTTGTTTTTTACTGTATTATAAAGGTATTTTAAGCTAATAAAAATCAAATCTCCTACAATTCCTATCAATGAAGTCATATGTATGTTTCTGATACCAAACATCTAGGTATGCTAATGAACAATTCCACAAACAAAGCTCTATTCAATAATTATCTAAAGAAAATAATTTATATAAATTTACTAACCTCTATAAATATCTAACTTCACTTTTTTGGCAGTGGGAACACGACAAATTCAACCACAATAGATGAGATCTGACCTATTTCTGCATTTTTAGGATTGCTTCTTCAGGTGGCCTCCTTTGAATTGAATCAAATATATAACTATAAAAATTATTATAAAAATTAAAATTATTGATAGGAATTGTAGGAGATTTGATTTATATTAGCTTAAAATACCTTTATAATACAGTAAAAAATGTTATAAAAGCTAATAATAAGGAATATATGGGTAGATATTGTGGGTGTAATTCAACGCAGGTTGGGGCTTTTGTCCACTGAGTAGTTAGTTTCACACAATATTATTAATACCTAAAAATATAGCCCTTGTTGTTGTTAATAGCGGCGCGGTGGTGTTGTTAAGACCCATTGTACATGCCGCTGATTATAGAGTTCAAAACAGGCCCGTGCTGCGCGCAAAACCGAACACAAACCGTTGTGTGTGTGTCATACCCCTGACTTAGGGATGATTTTTTTTATTTAAATGTCTTAGTTTTGTATTTGTAAAATCTGTACAAAACTACGATATTACTATGAAAAAATACATATTCTCAAGTAGTAATTTTCGGTTCGAGTTGTAACATTACATTCTGATGGTATGTTATTTCACAATATCGACCTAGGCAATAAAAAATCAACAATCAATATCGCTAATAATTTTTGTCAGTGACACAAATAGAAATGAAGACATTGATAAATATGACTCGTTTAATAAGATTCGATTTGAATTATCTAGTTTTTACACCAGTTTTACGAATCCACTAAGCTACAGTTATAAATGACATTAGGATCAATTTTACTGCATATTTTACATCTTAATATGAAACTCAATTATTTTTAAAGACTTGTCGGCGGATTCCGAGAAAAGGTATAGAAGATTGATTTTTTATAAATCTATTTTAATTTTCTGGGATATAAATTTCAAGAAACTAGTATTTTTGGAACCCTTTTAAAACAATTTTAATTTCTAAAGTATTCATGGTCTTATGTAAAAAAGAATAATAATTGCTAAACAAAATTTAACTTTGGTAAATCAGGAGAATGAGGTGGACATTAAATACACCACACGCCATTTTATGGTATTTAGACATTTCGCAAAAATGTAGATGTTAATTTTTTTCAATAAACAGAGGTAAGTACGTATAGCTTATATCAAACCAAGCAAGGGGGATCACAAACAGGTTAATACAAAGCAAATACTGGTTTAACAAAAGCAATAATCAAATGACAAACAACATACCTTTCCTTACTTGCTAATTTTTTTGGTCTGAAATAAAAAAAATAAATATATCAACAACTTGACAGTAACACAAAGTTCTTATGAAAGAACTCTCTTTATTGACGATAATAGTTTAGTTTAAATATACAGGGCGTCCCTAGTTTTGTAACCATTTTCTCTTGAACGGAAAGAAGCTTGCCAAATTGGTTCAGTTTTATATTATAATTACTACCAGCATTGCACATGTAGTGTCAAAACTTTTATTGGGATTTTTTATACTAGTGTACATAAAGTATGTTCAATTTTAAATAATTTTTATGGTATGTTTAACTTTTTGTTAAAATTATGTAGGAAAAATATAAATTCTGCTTCAAATTGGGATTCGATTTTATTAATATATTCAAAATATATACCAGCGTCGGTAGTAATAGTTAAAGCACGTAAAATTAATGTTATTTGGCAAATCCATCAAATCACATTTTAAAAAATGCTGTTATTTCAAACAAAACAGCCACGGGAGTTTTTACTGGGACACCTTGTATATAAGTACATATGCAAAAAATATGTCACTAATAAAGTCCGCACTTCGTTGGCTGATCTCAGGTCTGGACTTGGCGACAACCTTAATATTTAAATATATACTTTATTTATATTAAAATAAATTTAATCTTATTCATGCCAGCTAATCGATAGAAACATTCTATTTATTTACCATGAGAAAATGCAAATCTGTATTCTTGACCATTTCCATTGTAATTATTTCCCATAAAAAATTGGGAGATGGTTTACATGGTTTTTGTTATATAAAGCTTCAATAATTGCAAATATACACATAGAAAATATACTCAGAACTTTTTTAAGTGTAATGAATTCCCACTCCAATTTATTCAATGCATTTCATGCGTTCCCTGTCCAGGAGTGTTGTTTTTATTTAGACTTACAGAAGGTTACTACTCGTAAAACAAAACAGTCGCAATGGAAGCGTATGTTGGGATACGTAGTTACGAGCAACGTCATACTACTTCGTTAATTTTGTCAGCATCAAAAGTATTATATAGCGAGTACACTCAAGTGATGCTACTTCTATTTTACATGCTCAACGAATCTAGAATTCGGGAAGATTTAGCATAAGGTAAATGTCCCGATTATCGACCATGCCCCTATTATCGACATAGTTTCCATATTTGTTATTCAAATTAGAAATTGTTAAGCATATTTTTTATGCGACCGTAATAAACATATTTTTTCAATATTCGTCTTTATTCTAAAAGTAATTTCTCGCGCACAGATATAAATAGGCACGCCTGACGAATTCATGTTCCGTCGTATGTCAGACATCGTCAGACAGTGCGCAGCTCTCACTAATGCAAAGTAAGTAAGCCATACCAACTTATTTCCAACTTGTTTATTCACTACATCCATATCTAATATCTAGTTCCAGTGATTTTTTGTGAATAATAAAGTTTGTTGAATATTTAAGTAAAAATTTTGATATATAAACGTAGGTATAATCTAAAATATTTGCTATGTCGACACAGTAATATGCTCTGGACTAATTATCGACATCCTCTGTCGGTAAATGGGACAGACACATTGGATATTAAATAGGAAAATATAATTATTAAATTAATGTTACGTATTTTGTTTTAAGTTTATAAAATGGAAATAGCCTTGATCATTCACGTGTCGGATTATCGACACTTCATTTTCTTTATAATAAAGCTGGAAACAGGGCTAATAGACGTAGGTCGATATTACGACAGTTTCATGTCGATAATAGGGCAATACTTTTTTGTTTTCAGAAACTCAGCTTTTATACGAAATAAACATGTCTAAAAGGTTGTTGTATTCAGAAAACGACATGTTCAAAGCCATAGAGGCAATACAAAGTAGTATGTCTATCCGTAAAGCAAGTACTACGTTTCACGAACAACTTTAATCGACAAATTAAAGGGAAGGGTTCCTGAACGTAAAATAGGCCATCCTTCAATTTTAACCCCAGAGAAAGAGCGTCACCTTGTAACTTGGATTGTTTGCCCAGCTAAGACAGGTTTTCCAATAACAAAAAATCAATTGTCAGACATCGTATAGCTTCTAATGAGGGAATTAAAAAAAGAATTTCCCTTTCTCAACAACAAGCCACAAAGACATTGCGATGAGGCGTTTTTAAAGCGTCATACTGCAATTTCTTCAAGGATCTCATAGAATTTCACCATCCAAAGAGCAAATGTCTCTGGTTTGGTTTGGAGAAGTACCTAAGCACTTATATAAAAGAAACTAATAACGAAGAGATTCTGCAATATCCTAACAGAATTTTTAACTGCGATGAGACGACAATGTTTCTCAGTCCCAAAAGTGGCAAAGTATTGACACGGAAAGGAGAAAAAACAGTGTACAGCGTCATTAATAATGATGAGAAAGAATGTCTTACTACAGTGATCGTTTGTAACGCCGCCGGAATATGAGCACCCCCAATGATCATGTATGCATATAAAAAAAATCTTAAACATATTAGTGAGAAAGTCCCCCTATGTAATTATTAAATACGAGAACAGTTTTTTTCCTGGACTGGTAACAAATATTTTAGGCGAAACAAGTGATGAAAATTTAAAATATGTGGTGAAGTATATGGCTTCCAGTGGTGGAAACTGGAGATGGCCTAAAGATGATGATATTTTGGACTATCACAAAGATGATGTTGTGATGAAAATACCGAAGCCTTCACTTATTAATAAAAGAGGTATATACTCAGTTCCAGATATGGCTGTACCAACGTCTTCAAAATAATTTGTACTAGTATTACTTGATATGCTGTGGAATATATAATTGTATCTTTTATATGTACGTGTTTTTTAATTAAATATAGTTTATTTGACAAATTCTCCTTTTGTTACTATCTACAGGGTCGACAGCAACACATGTCGATAACTGGATCCCACCTATGTCGATAATAGGGACATGCCTGTTTTGAGACGGTCGATAATTGGGACAAACGTACATTAATCAATATTTTTCTTGATAAATTGAAAATAACTTAAAAATTAAGAAAAGAAGAATGAAATTTAATTAAACTCTCTGAATATTCTTTTAACTGTGTCAAGTTGTGTGTTTATTATTCAAACATATAATTTTAATGAGCCATCAAAGGTGCAAGTTAGCCTTAAGCGGTCGATAATTGGGACATTTACCTTACATATATTTTAATTATTCAAGAATCTCTTCAGTAATTCGCTGTCTTGAAGCAACTTTGACAGTATCAGGATATTCAATAAATAATGCAGTAAATAATGTTTTTTATTTGTGACAGTTATTTCTCAGTTCCAAGGACCTAGTGCTGAACGTGTGAAGAAAACATTCTATACCGTTTTGCTGAACATTTGGGATTACTTGACTATATGCCGTATAGTAGATCTTTTGGATGGCAAAAAAGATGATTTTTCTGAATCCACCTTAAATGTGCCATCCATGAGAAATTATATATACTTAAAATATGCCCCAGCGACCTCTGTAGACATTAAACACACGTTTTTGAAACCGAAAGAATTATTACATTACAAATGCCACAGCCTAACACCTGAACATTTGCAACAGTTGCTGGTTATTTAATTTTATTCCAGTAATTACTACAAGTGAATAGAGTATTTTATAAACTAATAAACTTGATATGAATAATATTAGATATTATAATTTACCAGTACAAAGCATATGATGATATTGTTATATTGTAAATATAAATATTTATTAGGTATTATGTTTGTAGCGCCATCTGTTGTGGCAATTGTAAATTACTCATATGGGCTAGAGCGCATGAGCGCGTTTGAGTATGAGTTTTGAGTTTGGGCGATGTAGGACGTAGCAGAATAAAGTTATGTACAAAGTTCCAAGTGTTTTAATAAACAACAAACAAGAGGATAATACAGTCCATTTCAATTATTAACAGATATATATGTCCATTTTAACTTTTTGTAGGTATATTTTTGCACCTTGAAGTACGAGCTTTAGTCGTCATTAAAGTACGCATGTATTTGTACTCAATAAAGTATTATACCTAAAAAATAATTTATTTAAGTGAAATAAACTTTACTTCCAAACATTTTTAGAAAATTATAAAAAGCTTATACGTAAACGCACTCTTATTTTTTTGTCGTGTACTTGTTTGTACATTTTGAATTAATGTTAAGAATGACTTAATCCACAAGAAATATACCAACTATTTTTAGATATTATGGCGTATTGAAGTATAAAGTAAGGGGAAAAAATAAAACTGAAAAATAAAATCAAGTATCGACTAGGACATTAAAATTATTACCACGGTGACGTCTCTGATATCCGACATTGTTGCAAGCTCTCGTAGATATTACGACATTGTACTTAAACCCCGTAATTTTCCCCCTTACCAATCCTTTTCATCATATAAAGATTAAACTCGTCTGGGGAAGGATTTGTGGTATCAGATGTCCTTGTTTTCTGGAAAGCTGTTATTAATATAAGTGCATGAGCCCGAATGAAAGGGGTCTTTTGCCGCTACGGTTTAAATTGTTATAATGTCTGCAGGCTACAGAAATACCAGGTATTTCCAGTAAAATGTGTGTATGCAAAGTTACAATAAAATGTCTAATAGCAGTATAATTTTATATTTATTAAATATGATGTTCAAAAGCGATTTAATTTAGTACAAACTTACTGTCTTAAAACTGGTTTAAAAAAACATTTTTCTATTAGACCAAATAGTCAATAGGCAAAAATTTGAGTATTGAAATAAACGCACTATCAAAGATGACTTCCAGATCTTCAAATTTAAAACATCTTGTATAGAGAATAGAGAAAAATCAGTTAATTTAGTTTTTATGGAAAAACATTACTTTGTATTTAAACAAATTTAATTCTATAAGTATTAAAACTAAATATTTTTTAGTTTTTTCTACAAAAAGTAAGTGTGGTATTGATATTTTGGTCGACACACATCATTGATGAAATGAAGGAAAAGAAGTGATCCCAAATTTGAGCCTGGAGTTACTCCAAATGCCGAATTATTAATATTTGATCGTATCATATTCTATAAACTATTTTCGATTCAATAAGTACGACTATGTTAGTTTTAACAATTTTGAAAAACTAAGAGAATTCAAATCTCATCCGTGTATTGATGGAGACTTTAGTTAGGCAATGTGGGGCTTGCATTCGAGCCTAGTCAAAAAGATAAACAAAACCACTTTGTAATATGCCCCATTGAAAATAAAAATTGACGTGTTTCAGGAATTTTGCGCCAAAGCTTTATTTATTAAGTTACAGAATTTGTTCCAGTTAAACTTCCCACTCTGTATACAGTGCTTTCGAAAACGAATAAATTCATTATTTTTGAAATTGAGAAGTTTTCGAAAAAATCCCCTAGCACGTCGATTTTGCTTTAAAAAAGGCACTTGTGACGTCATCGTTGTTCGAGATATGACGTCATCGACAATTTTTTTAAATAGCAACCCCCAATTTTGACCATACCATTTGAAAGAGCGTGTCATTCTACATACATACATCATGAAATATTATGGTGTTACATAACAAAAATTTCAAGAAAATAATGTTTGAAGATTTTAAATTTAATTTTCACAATACTTAAAATGATAATGATTATGTAAAAAATCGACTAAATTAAATGTTCACATTGTGCACCGTTGGCTGCCTGACAGTAGCCATGACGATTAATAAATACTCTTTGGACATTATCAATAACTTCAGGAGATATACGATGTATCTCGTGAGAAATTCTTGCTTTTAAATCTTCTAAAGTAACCGGTCTAGTAACGTATACTTTGCATTTTAAGTATCCCCACAAGAAATAATCTAGGGGTGTCAAATCAGGCGATCTGGATGGCCAACTCAATCGGCCCCCTTCTCCCTAACCAACGATTCGGGAACAGCTCATCTAAATAAGCACGGACAGGTGTTGCATAATGGGGAGGTGACAGTATTGTGAAAATTAAATATTAAAATCTTCAAACATTATTTTCTTGAATTTTTGTTATGTAAACATAATTTTTCATGATGTATGTATGTAGAATGACACGCTCTTTCAAATGGCATGGTCAAAATTGGGGGTTGGCTATTTACAAAAATTGTCAATGACGTCACAAATGTGAGTCGTATGTCAAAAAGTGCCTTTTTTAAAAACAAAATCGACGTGCCAGGGGATTTTTTCGAAAACTTCTCAATTTCAAAAATAATGAATTTATTCGTTACGTTTCGAAAGCACTTTATAAGTGAATAAGATACAGTCGCTAGTCATTACACAAGTCTTATTGAGATAACGGACATAATCTCAAACGTAATACGATTCTGTATCATTCACTATGATGTTTATGAAAATCTTCAGTACAAAAAATAGCACCTTGTACTTGACGACGGCGGAAGCTGCATAAGTGATTATTCAGTCAATATTTCACAATTCCCGGAGCTTTTAATGAAGTAATCCATGCTTAATGAAATTTAAGAATCCTCCCGCCAACACTTATTTTCTAAATTCGGTGATTTTCGTTCCACTTCTGAAAGCTATGGTTTGGATAAGGTGACACCTTCAAAGCAGAATGCACACTTGATACAATGTATGCGCGCTGCAATATCAGCTCCAACACGTAGTTGTCAGCTGAATGTTTTTACGAGCTTTTCAACGAAGACTGGTGACATAAAAGCTATCAGTAGTATTTTCATAGCAGAGGACTGAACAATGTTTAAATGAGATCTATTGGACACGGTTTGTATACACAATTATATTGCGTCTGTAATATACAGCAGTGTGTATATGCGTTGTAAGAAATTATGAAATTTGAACTGAAATATACACGGTATGATGCAAATAGTACCTTAAGGTCATAAAACTTGTTGTGTTACTATAAATGTAATGAAAACACTATTTCAATGACAAGGACAACACGTCAGTATTGTATTATTTTCACTTTTTGTTTCTTTACACTTTTTTGTATTTCAAATCGATTAATAGCAAAATTGATTTATTTATTTAATTACATTTATTTATATATTTATTTAATTACAACACCCCACGGATTAACCTAGTTACGGGATGAGGAACCATAGAGTAAAAATACATAGTGAGTACAATAAAATAATCTAAAAGAAATACACAATGCAACACTAATAAAAATTGTACATAAATAAAATAGATACACATTCATGTATAAACACACACAGACCTACATATTACAAAGCTAGAAATTAAAAAATTATAATAAATATAAATAGATATAAAAATATGAAAAAAAAAACCTAAACAGAATACATTCGCTTAATATACTAATAGAACAGACAAAACAAGCGAATTCTCTATGTTTGTATAATGCGTGGTCAATTGATATAATGGGGATGCAATCATAGAATTTGTTTGTGCTTGAGGCAACTTAAAAACAGCCCTGTTTCGTGAATGAAAAGATAGTATTTTAAAAGCGATCTGAGATAACAGTTCTTCTGACTTGATGGAGCTACGCAAAATTTTGTGTAAATGAATAATTGAAGAGATTATCCTTCTCGAAGAGAGACTGCAAAGTTTAGTACAACGCAGCAAATGTCGTTTGCTATTCCCCTGGGAACATATTCACCATCAATTAAAAGCGTAGATTTCATTAGCCTTCGCTGAACCTTTTCAATCGCAGTCTGATAGTTATTATTAATAGGTGACCAAACAATAGCTGCATACTCGAGCTTGAAGCGTACAAATGAGCAATACAGCAATTTAAGGGTTTCCATGTTTAAAATTCTTAGAATTGCGAAGAACAAATCCCAGACTTCTATAAGCAGATTTGATTATACAACACATATGCTCATTGAATGATAATTTTTCATCAAACAACACACCAAGATCCTTGACAAACTCAGGCCTATTAAGTGTAATGTTGCCCAGCGTGTAATCGAATAGTATCTTACCAGTTTTTTTCATGTAGGACATAACATTACACTTCTGAGCATTCAGGGGTAAGTTGTTTTGAAGAGACCACTCGTTAATTCGATTCAAATTACTCTGAAGCATTACACAATCTTGCAATGTGTTTATCTCAAGGAAAATCTTCAATTAATCTGCGTAAATTAATCATTTAACATTTAACTGTTCTATAATATCATTTATAAATAAAATAAAAAACATTGTACCGAGTATAGAACCTTGAGGTACCCCAGATTGAAGAAATTCACGAGACTTGTACCCTTGTAGCTGCACATAAAGTTGTCGGTTAGAAAAATAAGAACAAAACAGGTCCAGCAGTGACTCAGAGAAACCATAGGATCTTAGTTTTAAAAGTAGAATCTTGTGATCAATTTTATCAAAGGCTTTAGAAAAATCAGTGTAGATTTATTTATTTAACATAGTGCATTTTTACAGTTAAATTACTTAAACACATCTCAGGGCAAAACAATAATAATAAGAAGCCAGTCTTATTTAAGATTGTGTATTGTCAAATTAGGCTTATTTTTTTAAAAAAGATTAAGTTTTAATAATGGCTTAAGCACATTCAAATGCTGAAATGGCCAATATGGTTTACATTTGTGGCTTTGCAGATGAAAATGGTATTGAGGCTAGGCGAATTTGTAAAGATTTCCAAATCATTCAACTCCAAATCCAACAATGTTTTTCAACGTCTTTTGGAGTCAGGCTCATTTCAGAAAGGTCCAATTTCTGGTAGACCTTTGAGTGATAGAACGTCTGAGTTGGATGAAGCTATTCTACAAGAAATTGAAGAAAACCCAAATACTAGTACTAGAAAGGTCGCTGCAAATATTAATATGAATCATAAATTAGTTTGGTCAATTTTGAAACATCAACATTATACTCGTATCACATACAAAGGGTTCAAGTCTTACGGCCGGAAAGACTATCTTGTTCGCCTACAATTTTGCCACTCGATTTTGTAAAACGTTGAACAAGTTGTTGACTTTACCGCTGGTATATTATTATATTTCCCGACTAATAATGGCTAATTTTTCCAGAGATGCTATAAAATTCCACAATCAACACGTTTCGTCTGATAAAAACTTTAATACCATAATGGAATCTCGATTTCAACATTAGAAATTTTCTTGTTGGGCCTTACTTTTTACCAAAAACATTAACCACTGCCTCCTACAGACATTTTCTTGAAAACGTGTTACCTGAACTACTTGATGATGTTCCCTATGCGCTAAGACAAAGAATGTGATTTATGCACAACGGGGCTCTCCCACATTTTAGTTTGACTGCTCGCGAATTTTTAAATGAATGAATCGATAATAACGTGATTCGACGAATCACTCAAGAACCAGGTCAATACGTCAATAAATTATATCTGGTTGTGACATGGAATGTTTGCACGTGTTCGAGTTGCAATTTCAAGAAGATCTTGTAGGAATCCACTTAGTTAAATATTATTTTGTTATATCTGTACTGCTGAATAAATAACACCCCGTATAGAATATTATATACGCATTAGCTAGAGGGAAAGCTGTAGACGAAGAAATAATAAACACGGGAACGCTGAGCGAGATTCGGCGGGTAGTTAGTTGGGTTTTAAGTAAGACTTCGGCAGGTTGGCTGGAAGACAGAGAATGGTGATAAGTGCTGTATCTGTTCAAATTTTACAGGTCAGTAACTTGTTTTTGTATATTATATTTAAAGATTGAATGCCATTGTGTTTCTTTTATTATTTTCTTGTCTGTTCAAGATTTTATTACAGTCTCATATTTTATTATAAGTTTAAGGTAAGCCAGTACTTGTTGATTTATTGTTGAAATTATCTGTATAACTTTAGTTTGAGTCGCGTTTGAGTTATGCTGTTGTAAATGGTATTGTAAGTTATTATTAATCATCTACGACTACTACTTTATTACTTGAATTAGCGGTTTGCTTGTCAGATGTTTGCAAGAGCCTTGGTGATTCTATTAACATTTTCTCCCGTGACTGGACAAACATTTGATAAAACATATGACGCATGAGATATGATTTGAGATTTTTGTTCAACCCCTCAACTACTAGCTGGGTATAGCCTCCCGTATGGGACCTCAGTACCTTCTGACGCAAGTCGGCTAACTAACCAAAACACTTCTCAGTTTTATGGTAGTAGAATTATGATTATATGACCGTGTATTCAAGTACTAAAGTACAGATTTTTATTATTGTTATCATTATTACTACCATTGCAACAGCGACAGAGATTCTTTGAATTGTGATCGGAGTTTTCTCTGTCGTACTCTTTTCCCCCGTGAATTCAAGGCTGAGTACGGCACTGATAGGTGGTTAAATAGGCTATTACACAATTGACAGAAAACTTATAAACGAAGTGTATTTTGTAATTTGTTTTGATTTATTTAAAACTACTCAAATCTCCCTAATTTCGTAAATATGTATGTAGCACATTACAGGTAAGTAAATAAATAATATAAATAAACACAACGTAGATAAATCTTCTAGATTATTGGCCAAATACTTCCTCTTTCAACAATGTTGAACGAACCCGGGATATGTTACACTACAATCTGAAGACTTTTTTTAATTGGCAAACTTTTACAATTATCAAAAAATAAACCACTGGAAGGTTTAGTAAAGCATAAATTAAAGTGTATTTAGGCTTCTCTAGTTAGTGCATATTTCATTATAATTTAAGTTAGGAACTTAAACTGTATATTTTAATATCTAAACGTATACACTTGTAATGACAGGTCGTTGAAAATTTGTATATTTTCAGTAAGTTTAATTGAAAATTCGATATCCTGAATTATTAGCTGGTACTGAGACAAATTAAGCAGCTACCTATAATATTGTAGAACTTTTACTGTGTTTAAGATAAAACTCTTTCAAATTATGTTCTGACAAATCACATGTAACGTTATGGACTTTTTAGAATATATTCTTCTAAGGTCAGGCCGTAAGACTTTTCAGTTGGTACATACTTTTTAAAGAAAATTTCACCTACACAATTTTTTAAGCATTTTTCAATTTAAAAAAAAAAGAAATTATACTAATAATAATTTTGACATTTCTGCCACACATAGTAGATTTATGTTTTTGGGATAGCTCGTCATCGCTCTTCATTCAATAGGTCCTGATGAAATCTTTCACCTTGTGCCAAGATTTTGTGGGAAGCAGTCGATATGGGAATTAATCAAGCAACCCAGTTTCTTATCGTGTTCCACCATTTGCGTTACTTTTTTCCTGTAATCTAGACTTGTGGTCTCCCAGAAAATCATCTATACCATTTTTGTCTTTCCTCATTTTGTCTTTCATTATTTTGCGAATATGAGATCCATTGAAAATACCTTCTCACAGTTTTGCATCTGAAATATTGAGGATATCGATAGCATCCATTTTCTTTATAAATAGTTTTAACCCATTGTTGTTTTAACTCCTAACTTGATGTGAAAAGTTGGAATCCGGACTATGGGAACTAATGCTTCTCTATTGATGTTCTCAGTACCTGGTCGCAATGAAGCTCTTCTTGGTCATTCTTTTAATACATAGTGCTTTGTTCTCTCTCGACCATACCATTCACATAAGAAGCACACGTATTTTGTGAAACCTGATCGACGTCTCAATAATTATAGTTAAATGTTTCAAGAACTGACTTCACGCTCCTATACTCTTTTTTTTAAACAACTGAATGCTCTGCTGGAATACAAACAGTATCGCATGCAGATAGAGAGGTTATACATTAGTGTTACGAAAAAGGACGGCTTCTAGATTTCCCTTCGAAGAATCAATCTCCATTTATTAGGCTGATACCATACAGGTTTGAGTTTGTTTACGTAAACACTTATATCAGTAGACAGGAGGAAATGCAGCATCTTCCAAAAATATTCCATGAGTTCACTTATTCGGTGACGGTAAACGGTATATTCGCATACTTTTCAACCACGATGTAAAAACTCTGAGACCCAAAAAATATATATGACGATTTAGCCGATTTGCATATAAACTCACCGGAACAAAAAAAACCGGCCACTAAAAACCAGACCCAATTTTAAAGTTTAAATTCTGAATAAAAATTTCCGATATAGCATCAGATCCTGAGAAATCAATGTACAATTTAAAAAAAAGATCATCAAAATGAAACGAGTGGTTCGCGAGGAAGCCAACTTTAAAATTGGGGTTAGTTTTTAGTGGCCGGTTTTTTTTGCCGGTGAGTGTATACAGGATGCGGCAAAAATTTAAGGTTATTCCTTGGCCTATTCTAAGAATATTTTGTCCTATGATGATTTCTGAAAATCCCTTTGTTTCGAAGATACAGAGTGAACAAAATTCGCGACAACCATATTCGATGAAGCCAGTTTCTGAAGAAATGCATTAAGAAATCTCCAACAACCACGTGTGAGCAGATGAAAATCCACATGGGGTATGTGAAGATCGATTTCAACATCAGTTCTTGAATATTTGGGATGGAATTGTGGGTGACTATCTAATTGAACCGGTATTTCTACCAGCAAGACTTACTGTCGAGATGTATCACAACTTTTTGGAAGAAACACTGAGTTCCTGGAGGATGTACCATCGGCGACAAGAAATGCAATGTGGTTTATGCACGATGATGCACCACCACATTTCAGTTTGGTTGCTCGTGATTTTTTAACAGCAACATACGGAGATCACTGGATTGCTCGAGGTGTGCCACACGCATGCTCTGCTCGACCCCCAGACTTAAACCGTCTGAATTATTTCTTATGGGGCTATTTGAAGTCATTAGTTTACGCTAGTCCAGTGGAGAATTTAGACGAATTGCGAAATAGGATAATTGCTGGGTGTTACTCGATTAGAAACAACCCTGGTGTGTTTGAAAGGGTTCGGCACTCAATGACGAGAATATTGAATACTTGTATCCAAGCTGGAGGAACCTTGATTGTAGATTGAGCAACTTTACATGTACTTTTTGATAATAAGATGTTGTTACTGTCGCAAATTTTCTTCGCCCTGTATCTTCGAAACAAGGGAGTTTTTCAGAAATCATCATAGAACAAAATATTCTTAGAATAGGCCAAGGAATAACCCCTTGAATTTTTGCCGCATGTTTACCTAACACCCTGTATATATTTCGATTTGACTTTAGAATGACCTCGAAGCTGACCTGATAGGGTTAATGAAATCCGGAATTCAAATTTATCAAACCCAAAAACATAAATATACGATAGTCTGGCCCATATGCATATCAATATTTCGCTTTGACTTGAAATCGGAATGATCTTGGACCTACGGCGATGGGGTTAAATGCACCCCTTCGGAGGTAAATGAAGCTCTTCTTGGACATTCTTTTACTACATAGTGGTTCCTTCCATCTCTACTATCCGATTCGCATAAGAAGTACGGATATTTTGTGAAACCTGATTGACGTCTCAATAAAATAATGTCAACTTTCATATCCCCACAAATTTATCATCCATGTTTGTAGTTATTTTTTTCTGGAACTGACTTCATGCTCGCATACTTTTCTTTCAAACAACTGAATACGCTACTGAAATGGACGGAAATACATTAGTATTATGAAAACTCAATATCAGTAAACTAGAGGAAGTACATAATCATCTAAAAAATATTCCAAGAGTTCACTGATTCAGTGATCAAGATTTTGATTCTAATCGCATTTTAAGCAATATTCTTCAACCACGCTATAAAAATTTTGACACCCCAAAGTGTATGATGATTTGGTCGATTCGACTTTAGAATGACCTTGAAACTGGGCTGATAGGGTTAAAGGAATCTCGGATTCAGATGCAGCGACCCCAGAAATATAAATATACGACAGTCTGCTCCACTTTCACATATATATTTCGCTTTGACTTTGGATTGACCTTAAACCTAGAGCAATGGGTTAAATGGACCCCACATTCGGATTCAGCGATCCCAAAAACATATATGTACGATAGTCTTGTTCATTCGCAAATATACCTTTCGCTTTGACCTTGGAATGACTTTGCACCTAGGATGATAGGGTTAAATGGACCCCAGATTAAAAAAAATACATAAGAATATCTGTCAGATCATTTTTTTGTGTTATTGTGTAATTAGTTAACCTGACACTCGTTCTTATCCCATTTTCTATGCCATTGATTTTACTGTTCTACGGTAATAAAGACTGTATTGTGGTTCAATGGGGATGGTGGATACCTGCTAGGAAAAAAACTTCGAAACGGGGACACTTACAGCGACTGGAGACTGGAATCATCCTGCTCGTCGACGAGGAGCAGCCGCTGCTCCGCCAACTCCTTCTGCTCTCTCTCGCGCTCCCTCTCGGATTGGCGTTGCTGCAGCAGGTCGTTATCCAGCTGGCGGATCTCCCACTGTTCACGCTGCGACCGGTGGTGGTCCTGTAAAGCAACAGGAATTCTGAATTAGACGGCGGGCTGTATTGTCGGTCGCGGGCGCTGCCGACCAAGATAGGGTCGGTGAAATATGCCGGATGGATTTTCTATGGAAACGCGTTCCGCTCCCTCATTTTTGTATGAGAATGCCGTAATATTCGTGATAATGATGTTAGGTGGGTATAGATTACGTTCAATGAGACGTTTTACTTGACAGTAACGATTTTGTAAGGGATGATTTAGTGGAAACTCCCTTTTATGCAAAAACCCATTTATTAAAATTAATATTACTATCTATGATCTTGATATAAAAATTATATTTTTTTACTATAGTCGCGGCAAGAATTCAGACGACTTACGTCATACGAACAAATGAATAATTCATTATATTTTCATCAAAATATTTAAGAAGCTGCAACTGAGAGTAATAAAACATATACTACAGTAAATGTTGCACTAAATTGCAAAAAATAATCGTTTTTAACGCTCCCAAATTTTGAAAATTATATTGACAATAAAAATAATTATATTTAAATTTGTTTAATGGGAAACATCAATGAAAGTATAAAATAAAATAATAAAGGTATTTATTCACATAATGACATTTCGGTTTTTTTCTCGATAAAACCATCTTCGGATGTAGAGAAAAAAACCGAAATGTAATAATTATGTGAATAAATACATTTATTATTTTATTTTGTACTTTGACTGATGTTTCCTATTAAACAAATTTAAATATAATTGTTGAACAGTCGATATTTTGAAATAATAATAAAAACAAATGCGTAAGGCGTCTGAATTCTTGCCGCGACTATATATTGTGAAGGTATTTAAGCTAATATAAATCAATTTTCCTACAATTACGATCAAAGTCATAGTATGTTCTCTGATACCAAACATCTAGGTATGCTAATGAACAATTCCATAGAGAAAGCTCTGTTCAATAATTATCTAAAATAAAAATTAATCTAACCAAATTTACTACAAAAAAGTCATACCCGGTTTAATGAAAACATTTACTATTTAAGTTCACTATTGAAACTGTGGGGACTCGAAAATTCAACCACAATAGACCTCTTTCTGCATTTTTAGAATTACTTCTTCTGGTGGCCTCCTTGTTGAGTCAAATCTTTTAACTATAAAATTTATCACATACATTAAAATTATTATATATATATAAAGCTGTTTACAGGCCATTTAGGCCCAGAGCTGTTTTATTCTCCTCAACTCCATTCTGTCCTTCGCCATACTTTTCCAATCCGTTACATTTTCTCCCTTAGATCTATTGCCACTGCCTCTCTCCATCACTTCTCCGGTCTCCCTCTTTTTTCTTGTAATTAGATGTACTTCCTACATTTTTTTTTAACTGTCCTTTCATCTTCCATACGTTCTAGATGCCCTAGCCACTGCACTCTTCTTCTTTTACAACTTCGTTTATTTTTGGTGCCTGGTACATTGCACATATTTCTCCTTACATAGCCTTCTTCTGCCCTCTTACCACCTAGAATTCTTCTTAAGATCTTCCTTTCCCACCTTAAAAGGTTTTCTTGACTTCTTATTGAGAACCCAGGTTTCACTACCATACAGCGCTGTCGGTCTCAAAATTGTTTTATACATTCTAAATATTAAAATTATTATTTGATTAAATTTCGACAATGTCAAAAGTGATGTTGATCTATCATGGAAAATATAAAGATATTCCATATTGAAGATGGTTAACCCGTATGAGTAGTAGATATTAAGGGTGTTATAAACAAAAGTCCAAATCTCATAAACTCCTTTAATTTATTTTGACTACCGGTTTCGTAGTACGATGACTACATCTTCAGGTCTCCAAGGAATTTTAATTAAACAATAGTTGTCAAAAAACTATCCAATACTAACGTATATGTCATAAAATACTAACGTATATGTCATAAAATACGTTACGAATTAAAATTCCTTGGAGACCTGAAGATATAGTCATCGTACTACGAAACCGGTAGCCAAAATAAATTAAAGGAGTTTATGAGATTTGGACTTTTGTTTATAACACCCTTAATATAAAGATATTCCCTACATCATTGAAAAATCTACCTTTTATGTAATCTTTCCTTATACTTTTTTTATTAGGTATTAACGATATTGTGTGAAACTAACTACTCTGCCAACTAAAGCCCCGACTATTGATAGGAATGTAAATTGATTTATATTAACTTAAATATTTTTACAATACAGTAAAAGAATTACAGAAGCTAATTAAAGAATGGATGGGTAGATATTGAAGGTGAAATTCAACTCTGGTCGGGGCTTTAATCCACATAGTAGTTAGTTTCATACAATAGTGCTAATACCCAATAGAAAATGTATTACGGTGAGTCATAAAGAATGGGTCAACACTAAGCTGGAGATACTACACACCCAATTATTATGTTTGAGCTCATCATGCCTTATACTTTGCTGCTGGTTTAAGAAATATAGGGTGTTCAAGTGTTGGAAAAATTATTATTTCGTGAAATTTTTTGATCACTAGCTAATAATTTTGTACGAATAATAAATCATACGCACGCAAAATACGCTAATATTTTGACATGAAAATTTGACACAAGCTTATTTAAAAAATCACCACAAAATACATTGAACCTTTTAAATGCAAATAACTCAGAAACCGATGATAGAGTTAGGCGTGTACAAGAGTAATTTTAAATTTTTAACTTCTTCTAAGCATAGCACAACAGATAAAAAATGATATGTTTCGATTTACCTAAATAATACGGTGAAACTAGCACCCTCTATGAGCAACGTCAAAATAAACTTCAAATCATAATTCTCACACCAAAAAACCAAATTTAAGAGTCATGCTATAAAACTTTCTTAATTATTGAGAAATATCACAATAAAATTTAAACCTTGAACACCCTTTATTTCTTAAACCGGCGACATTCGTATACGACATGATAAGCTCAAACATAATATTTTGGTGTCTAGTATCTCCTTTCTGACTCACTCTGTTTTTAAAAAAACGATAACATAAAAGGTAGATTTTTCGATGGTGGCATTTCGAAATTTAATTTCAAATAATTTTAATTTACATAATAATTTTTATAGTTAAATATTTGACTCAACTTAAAGGAGACCACCTGAAGAAGCAATCCTAAAAATGCAGAAATAGGTTAGATCTCATCTATTGTGGTTGAATTTTCGAGTTTCTACAGATTTCTTTCTGTACCTAGATTAATTTTTATTTTAGACAATTATTGAATAGAGCTTTGTCTATGGAATTGTTCATTAGCATACCTAGATATTTGGTATCAGAGCATACATATTACTTCATTGATAGGAATTGTAGGAACATTGATTTATATTAGCTTAAATACCTTTACAATACAGTAAAAAATGTTACAAAAGCTAACAATAAAGAATATATGGGTAGATATTGTGGGTGCAATTCAACGCTAGTCGATGTTTTAGTCCGCATAGTAGTTACTTTCACACAATATCGTAAAAAATATATACGAGTATAAAACACGGTATTTGAGTTAATTCAAATCAATTTTTCTACAATCCCTAATATTCATCCTCCTCCCCGTTTTTTCTTCGTTATTATTCGATATACAGAAAAAGGTGTAAAAATAAAAGTTGTAGAGACATTTTAATATGTTTTAAAGCATGTATCACAAAACTAATTAAATACCGCATTTCCGAGATGTAGGCCTAACTTTTTTTTCAACGGAACACCCTGTATATTGTGTAAAGACCGATAACTGAGCTTTTCAAAAATATATTATACAGGATACTTTTACGGTTTTCGAGATATTACATGTTTATTGTTAATATGCACCATCAAACTCATGAAATGTAATATCTTTTTAAAGATTTCTTATATTTGCAAGACTTCTTGTTGTAACAATATTTCTTGTTTTGGAATTGGAGCTGTCAAGTCTTCTCTTGGTTCTTGTCTTATCTTGCGAGATTAAGACAAAGCCAAGAAAAGCAAGACCAGATGCCAACACTAATAATATAAAACTAGACAATGAGAGTACGAAACACTGAAATAACTTAAAACAAAAGCAATTTATAAATGCCCTTGAATAATGTCCTGCACAAACAAGACGTTAAGAAGCTGGAAAAGTTTGATTTTCTATTTATCCTCTAAAATAATAATATTGGTTCAACACAGTTCGCAATGGGACAACCACTCTGTTAGTACATACAATTCCTAGTGCATTAGTAAATTCTCCAATCATATTCCGTTTGTAACCGGAAATACAAACATAGTTTTATCAGTTTAAGCCGGCAATCGCATTACAGTGAACGATTTGATTAGAGCCAAACTCTTGTCCAATTAGTATCGCTACTTGGCTAATGTCAATTTATTAACTGACTCAATGAGACTGTACAATGTCACTGTTAATACCTAGAGTCCTAACCACAGATCATCATTTTCACATAAGGCGACAAACAAGTATCGATATCATAACACTTTACTTCTATACCTATCTGTTTATCGCATACAATACGCACATTTGTAGCTTTGCACCTGCTACGTATCATAAACAAGTGGAAGAGGAGTGTTATTTTAGTAATTGACTCAATGAGACTGTACAGAGTGTTTCAAACTCGAGAGTATAGACCTACCGTGAGGATATAAAAAATTTAAATAAAATTTGGGATACGTGGTGTTAAATGGGATGAGATAAGCTCCATTTTCAATCGAAAGTATTTTCTTTGGGATTTGACAGAAACGACTCATCAATTATATTTTTTCCAGAAACACACCTATTTTTTTTTCCTGTTAAAAAGCTCTCTTTTTTTCTAATCTACGTTAAAAGTTATAAGCAATATCGTCCTATAGAGTCTCAAAAAAATACCACCTAAAAATCACATTAGCGGTGGAGTAGTCGTTGGAAAATAATTGAATGTTTGTTGTTTAAAGTGCATAAATGTCACAAAATACTTGTCATTACTCAATACGAACGTCAAACGTATAACTTTTGTGCTTACAAAATGTTTTCTCATTCAGAAAAAATTCAAGAAGAGCTGTAATCATATCGAGAAAGGTATCCAGAACGCTTCATTCCTTATTATAGAACCTTTAGAATGTTGGAGGCGACTTTATGACGAAATGAAGATGTATTTTCTGTTCGGAAGAATCAAATAATTGACCGGAGGGTAAGAAACAATGTTAATACAGCTAGACAGTATTTCGAACAAAATCCATGAAATTTATATGGCAGGTTTGCCGGGAATTGAATTTGGATAAATCAACCCTTTAACGAATTTTAAAAACCAATGGGTATCATGACTATAAAATGCACAATTGATCTGAGCGTCACATTGAAAACAGACTTAATTTTATAGCTCAAATTGTAGTATATGTAGAAACTGTTGATCAAAACCAGTACGCTCTTTGGACGGACAAAAATCGGTTTGTAATGGTTTGCCAAATAGGTGCAACGAACACTACTGGTTCATTGTAAATCTAGTCCAAGACCAAGGCACCATCGGTAGGTATTTAATTGGGTCTTATTTCTATGAATATACATTGAACAACGTGAGTTACCTAAATTTCCTATACTTTTGGAGAATGTGCCTTTGCATTTAAGGGCGCCGTATTCCTGAAAAAGTGTTTTCTACAAATATAAAAAATTTTAGACATTTAAGAACTGAATAATATAGAGTTTAGCAAATAACGAGGATGTTATTTCATGCCACCTGCAAATATTCAAAGGTACCGAAGTCACAGCCGAAGTAAAATCAATATTTAACATCAGAAAGCGATCTATCCAATGAAATTTTAGGTACTGAAATCTTTCAAAATACGAATTTTTTAAATTGAACTATATAAGTAAACATTGTTATAACATAAACTTACATAGTTCTCCATATAAGATTGTTCACTTTTGTTAAGAAATATGTGAAAATAATTGTAAAAATGTGGGGTTAGAATAGCGAAATTATGTGTGTCATATAAATGCATTTTAAAAGTTATTACATTATTTGAGGAAAGTTTAAATAGTAAAAGTGGATAAACAAAACATCAATAATTCTATTTTTGATATTAATTTTGCTCTACGAGTTTTATTTTTCGAGATTTCAGTACCTAAAAACACCACAAATTTCATCATTTTACGGCGACAGATACGGGCACCTTAAGGAGAAACATATAGTTTCAGTACGACAGAGCTACACCCCACAGGACCAGGATTGTGGAGCAATAATAATAATAATAATAATAATAATAATAATAATAATAATAATAATAATAATAATAAGAATAATGTTTATTATCCAAAAGACAGTACAACTGTATAGGAATGGTCACAAGTAAATATTACAAACTAATACAAACAAATATTACAAACAAACACAGATATGTACACAGACTTAAATGGCAAGGTACTGTCCAGTGTATATAGACATTTCTCAATTAAAAATGCTTATAATGCTTTTTTAAATGAATTTAATGTATCACAGTTTTTATGTCTGGTTTTATTTTTTTAAATAAAATTCGTCCCATACTGTTGGGAGAGTTATAGGAAATCCGTCGTTTATTAAATGGCACGTGTAACTGATTCACTTGCCTGGTATTGCGCGCATGCATATCCTTAACAAAAATAAATTTATTTCTATTTAAATAAACATACAAACACATTTCGAATACAAAAAGTGCTGGCAGTGTTAAAATCTTACATGAAGTAAAAATGGTTTTACAAGTTTGTTTGGAAGAGAGACCAAACATACATCTAAGAGCTCTCTTTTGAGCTATAAAAACGGCCCCAGCATGAGACGAGAGTCCCCAGAAGCAGATCCCATATCTCAGACGTGACTCCACTTGTGCATAATACAGACATATCAACTGATCAACGTTTAAAATGCTACTCAAGGTTTTAAGTTGATACGATACTGAATTAAGTCTTTGAATCAAACTATCGCACTGTGAGTGCCAATTTAGACGTACATCCATCTGTAGACCAAGAAATCTCACACTATCAGAACAATGAACAGGTACATTAAGTAATTCACAATGTTTCTGACTGCTATGGAATCGTAATAATTGGGTTTTGTCTGGATTCAAGTACAAAAAATTCTGTGAAAACCACTCACCCATAACTGACAGTACATCATTACATTTATTAGTCAAATTTGTATCCAACTTATCAGACAGAATTATTGAAATGTCATCTGCATATAAGGTAAAACATGCTTCATTAGACAAGCTAGCTAGATCATTAATGTACAGCAAAAAAAGGACAAGACCCAAAATAGAGCCCTGCGGAACACCTTGTGATACGCTTCTTGTGTCCGAGTTAACACCACCCACCGACACATATTGGGTTCTATTAGAAAGAAAACTTTTTATCCAGAGCAATGCTATACCTCGGATAACACTTTCCCAGAAAAATGGATTGGGATTAATGGATCTATTCAGTGGTCCGAAAAGTCACCAGATCTAATACCCCCCGATTTTTTTATGGAGGTTTTTAAAAATAAGATTTACAAAACACCTTCGCAAGATAATCATTTGAAAGAAAAAATCACAAACGCTTGTAATGAGTTAAACGGCGAAATGTTAATAAACGCAGCCCACAAAGAAGTCAGGCGAAGATTGGATATATGTTCTGAATAGGTCATATAGAGAATATATTGTAATATGTATGCAGTATGAGGATGTTTACCTCATTTTTTAAGTTTAATTATTGTTATCTACAAGGAGTTTCTCGAATTTTGGTGGTAAAATACAGGTGTTATTATGTAGGGTGTTCCTAAAAGGTGTTTACAAGGCTCCACCAGACACAGTGCGGCTCAAAATAAGTCGATTTAGCTAAACTTACCTTAGTTCAAAGTTGCTCCGGTTAAGCGCTATATGACCCTGAAGTTGCAATTTTTAAATCATTTTTTTATATAAATTTAAAACACGCTATGCGATTTTGCTAAAATTTTGTAAGTTGACCCTGCTATATAAAACAATAAAGCCCATATCAAAATTATCAGTAATATCAATCCATTGGCGTGGAATTTGTTTTCTTTTAGTAATTACACCTTCCATAATTCTACGCTAATGGAAGAAAATAATTTTCAGTATAAAATTTAGATTAAGTAAATTATTTACTACAAAAAAGGTACTCTTGATAAGACTCGATTACTCTCATGGTTTATTCGAAATTTGTAATTCTAATTATTGGCAGCAATTTTGACACAAAAGTTAAATTAATGACTCAACCTTTGTATAGGCAATCGCTTTCAAACGGTAACATTTTGGCCATGGCGTTACTAGGATTTATTTTTCCATTACAAAATTGAACTTTTTGATTTAAAACTTTTTCCAGAAATCTGTATTTTATTTTTTCTGCATTAATGGCGCAATACCCTGTATAAATCACATGATGTACAATTACTAACAATTGAAAGTTAAATAATGCTTTACCATAATAAGATTACTCAAACAAATCCAGAAGAACTCATTAAAACATAGAAAGCCAAAATCTTAAACCCTCTTAATAAGGCATGGCAACGAAACTGTGCTCTGAAACAAATAAAAATAATAAACTGCTCCTGAAAAGATTCCGCTGCATTTTAAATCATACGCAGCAAGCTGCGCATAACCGAGGGCGCTTGATGAGGATTTTATATAATTTAAATTAATTACCGCAGAGATTTTCTGAAACAATAGGCCTGTACAGACGATTCATTTGAAATATCCTTAATAGGTTTTAAACAGGAAAAGAAATTTAATTAAATTATCTCTCGGAAACTTGAAGATAAAATTTCGGTCATTAAAAATATATAGTGTAATTTATTATATACCAGATGTTTCGAAAGCTTCTCATTCGAGAAAACTTTTAAGAAACGCAAAACCAATAGTTTGTTTAAAAATAGTACATTTTTATATTAGGATTAAGTGTCAATTTTGTGACGAGACAAAAAATACACTTTTAATCCGAATAAAGCTGGTATTCTTTCTCTAACCGTAACCCCCATTTAATTATTGTGTTTTGAAATTATTCAAACCGAATTTATAATAAAGCAAAGCAGGTAAGTAGAATATATTGATGTAGTCATAGATGCTTTGTCAAACATTAGTCACCATATTGCTAATTGAGTTTATTTGTGGTACAATTTGCTGAAAAGTATGTAAAAATAGATATAATAATATCTCTACCCCTCTTTCTAATCACGAGGATTAGCCCAGAAGTCGAAGACTTGTGCGGGAAAGGGGGCGGCATATTATTATTAAGCAGGCCGCATTTGCGCCCAGGAACGACTTACGTTGGCAGGCCCTAACCACTATTCAGTGCAGGAATGAAGGAAACCTGGAAAACCTCATTAATTAGGGGAGTAGTCAAATGTCAACTGAAATCAATCTCTCACATTGACCCAAGCCAACATTCTTCCACCCTACCATACCCGCAGAGAGGGTGCCAATCTCTCCACGAATATAGCTAATATACGGTCTACCGGCTGAGGGGTTCGAACCCACAGCGATCCAGTCACCTCGATTCAAGTACTGACGCCTTAAACCGCGCGACCACTGACCGATCCCAAGATTCTAAGATTCTAATGCAAATTTAACGGTAGGTACCTGAAGAGATATTGTAGTGTGCAAAAAAGGATTCTTTGAATCTTCCCCAAAGAAATCTGGAGAAATTTATGAATGTGTCAACCAACGTTTTATGGACTGGTGCAAAAAAAAACATTAAGTTGTATTCAGAAGATGTATTGATGGTGTATTTCTCAAACTTAGCAAATAAAATGAAGCCGTCAACGCTTTGGTCACAATATTCAATGTTGCGATCAACGTTGGATATAAAGAAGGGGATTGATATAAGCAAATATTCAAAGTTACGTGCTTTTCTCAAGAGACAAAATGAGGGATATGTACCGAAAAAATCGCGAGTATTTACAAAGGAGCAAGTTGATTGCTTTTTGAATAGTGCACCTGATAATTTATATTTGATGATGAAGGTAAGCGCCTTAAAAATAAAGGAACAAAATTTTTGTCTTGCGTCTTTATAGGTCGTTCTAATATTGGGGGTTGCAGACGTATGCCGTTCTGATGAATTAGTCAATTTAACAATTGATAATGTTGAAGATGTGAAATTCACCTTAATTATAAAAATTCTCAACACCGAAACCAAGAGATCATATTCTTTTACTGTGCTGGGAGGTAATTATTTATGTTTTTATCGAAAATAGGTATGGTGTTTTACGATCACCCGGATTGGTAGAACGTAGATTATTTCTCAGACATGTTAGTGGAAAGTGTCATTGAATGGTGGTCGGTATTCATAAAATCAGTGTCGTCCCGCACGAAGTAGTAAAATTTTGAAAGACAGTAGACACGCATTACGACGAACGTCTGCTACCCTTTTAGTTGACGGCAGTGGTGACCTCATTTGTCTTAAAAGATGGAGATCGAGCCATGTGGCAGAAGGTTACATTGAAGACTCGTTTTTGAATAAAGAAAATATCGTGAAAAGGATACTGACAGTTGATAGTGGTAATGATAAACCAAGCACAGTTGTCATTTCTGATTTCACAAAATCTGAAAATAATATAACTATTATGAAAACGTCGTTGGACTGCTCTTAGAATTGCTCCAATAATGAGGGTAGTGACAGACAAAAATTATTGTAAATATTGTTGAATAAACTTTTATAAATCAAAACTTAAACTTTAGCTCCAAGGATTAAAAGAGAATACTTTTGCTGCTAAGATATCATTTTTTTTCTCAGTAAGAAAAATGTCAACCTTAGAGACTCTCGGCATTAAAAAATTGTCATAGTGACGGTTGGAGATAATAGTACATTATACTATAAGAGAGAGAAATGTGTTATTTTGGCAGAGGTGCAATTTGAAGCCCGAGGGCTACAATGCACCGAGGACAAAATAGCATCTCTCCCGAATGGTATATACTATTTTTTCCACGGTCTCATTAATTTAAAAACACATATTTTGTCATTTTGAAGTAAGTAGCACCAGAATTATTGTATTCGGATTTGAGCATTTATTTAGTAGTCGTTGAGTTATTGTCATAACAACAAAATAAACTAACAAAAATAATTGTCAAATTAAGGCGCTAGTTTGGTTTAGTTTAAAGTTTGTTTAGTGCACAATGAATAATTGTGAGTCGGAAGAGATTGTGGAGGCTACAAATATTGCAATAAGCAATTTGCTGCCTACGAAGTCAAGATCTTTATACGATATAGCCTACAATCGGTTCAAAAAGTGGTGCGCCGATAAAAATGTTCAATATACAGCGAGAATGTTTTGTTGGCATACTTCAGTGGAAATGCAAAGAATTACAAGTCTTCCACATTATGGGCGCAATATTCTATGGTTAAGTCATGCTTGATAATTTACGACAACATAGATATAAGCAAATTCCCCAAGCTGATCGCATATTTGAAAAGAACCGGTGACGGATATCAAGCGAAAAAATCGAAAATATTGACAAAGGGTGAAATCGACCGTTTTCTCTCAAGTGCAGATGACAAATAATTCTTAATGATTAAGGTAAGATTACTTTTGTTGTTAGGTATTTCAATTATTAAGTATTTTGATTTTTTATAGGTTGGATTAATTTTGGGGATTGCCGGAGCTTGTCGAACTGATGAACTAGTCAATTTAACTGTAGATGATATTGAGGATGTAGGCTCTTCCTTGATTGTAAAAATTCCAAACACTAAGACAAAGATTCCACGAACCTTTCTGGTTACCGATGTGGGAAATATGCTTGAATTGTTTCGAGAATACCTGTCCCTTCGGCCTCGCCACGTCAAGCATAAGCGCCGTTTTTGGTACTACAAAGCAGGAAAATGTAGTTCGCAGCCAGTTGGCAAGAATACCATGGGAAAAATTCCGAGTGTAGTAGCTTCGTATTTAAAATTACCTGATGCTGCATGTTATACTGGTCACTGCTTACGAAGATCTTCACCGACATTACTGGCAGATGCTGGTGTGGATATCACGACAATAAAGCGTCATGCTGGCTGGAAATCAACGACAGTCGCTGAGGGTTATGTCGAGAACTCCATTGAAAATAAGACCAAAATTGCTAATCAGGTTTTAGTAGGTACCACTACTAGCGCAATCACAAAACTGTAAATGTAAGTAATATTCCCTCTAATATTAATTTTGAAAATTGTACAAATGTAACATTTAATTTAAATGTCAATAAATAATTTCATGAAAAACGTTCTCCATAATGTAAACTCCCTTGGGAGCATTATACTCCCTTGGGAATAATCGACTACTTCTGTTTTAATTTTGATGTCATAGAAACTGATTTCTACTCCCGACCGTGGAAAAATATTATTTCTGCTTCTGTACTTACTTTATTGATTATATAAAAACTTCAAAAGACTTGTTCTATACATAAAGTTTCCTCTGGACCAGAATGGATTATAAGTATTTTCATTATTTACTCTTTTTAGTAGGAGAATTAATGTTTGGGGTAGTACATTGAAAAGTGTAGAGTAAATTAGTTGTTTTTTCGGCTTGACGTGACCTCAATTACCTTGATTAATTGGATTTCAACAACGGAAATACCTACTTGCATACATTCTTAATAGATTCTATTTATGGAACGCGTATTTTTATATACCTATAATCGACTATCAGCCTTGATTATTTCAGAAGCAATGTCTACTTTCTCATCTAATAAAATGAACCAAGAAAAATATGTTTTAAGAACTTTTTAGCAATATTTCACATTTTGTTCCAGTGATTTCGTATTATTATTATCACCCGACAATTATAATTAGTTTCTCAAAAGATGATGATGATAGGTATATTCATTGTTATTTTTTGGACAAGGTTATAAATAATCGTTTTTCATTTCTCACCGTTTTCATCTCGGAAACCGTAAATATAGAGGGCCGCCCAAATTAGAAAAAAGTTGCACCTTGATGATCATAAAGATATACAGATCCAAAATATTTGCTGTTGTTGCCGGAAAAACTTAAAACAGCGATTTTAGAAGTGTCATTATTTCTCAACAGAATGAGCTGGAATTTAATACAGAGAGATAGGAATGCATGAGAAATCGATTTTCCCCGAAAGAAAATTTCTACGTCACTATAGTCAGCAGTCGAAATTGTAGAGAATGATTAATCGCTAGCTTGTTGACTAGCGCGACGGGTGAAGCATGCGGGGAGCAACATTTCATAGGCGTACTAAATTTGTATGCGATCAGATATAAAAAATATACAAAAATGACAAAAATAATTGCACTACATAGCATCCATTATTTTTAGAGTAGAGACAGGGATATAACAGTTTTTACCAATTTTGAGACGTTAGATAATAAAAATAATAAGAATATTTCAAAATTTAAAGTTTTTATCTAGTATTATCAATTACCCAAGGTCGAAAATAATAGAGAGTGACTAATTCACAACACAGAGATGAGTACGGAAGATACGTGTGGTATGATTACCTAAGCGTGCCACTTGAGAAGAGTTAAAGCACACAAAATTATTAAAAATAAGTTGACGTCGGCTGAACCTAGCACATTAACAATTTACTTTAAATGTGCCACCTGTGTCATTCTCTCTACAAATTAGAATGCCGTCCTTTTGGACGGCGATTGTCCACCACCACCCACTTACACCTACCTGATGCGCAATTGCGGAAATATTTGCGAATTTTGCATTCAAAAGGACAACACACTATTTACTATTGGTTACTAGCACTGTCACTATAACGGTCACACATTAACACTTATTATATCATATCGTACCGTTTTCCGTATGACCTTCATACGCCCATATTTCGTTAAAGTTTAATATATTCTTCGATCCAGATTCTTATTTCTTAATATTTAATTTAAATAGTTTCTTCGTCATATCACTATTTCGTCCTTCAATCGTCCAATCTTCCTTCCGCGAGTTTCCATCACTTTCCATTTCACAGTTGTACTTCTTTACCACTTTTTTATTTACACACATATGCTATTTACGTACAATTTTGTTAATGAAATACATATTTTAACATCACTTACACTCATATTTTGACCTCTAAACTCTTCATACATGTCATCATCCGATATGCCTCATTTCGATCAAATCACTAATAAAATTAATTATATTCATAATTAAATTAACGAAAAGATATACCCGAAATTTTGCCCGCCCGACAACATACCCGCTCATTATAGCGCTGGAAATGAAACAGTTGGATCCGACAATTCGTCGCAGCCAATCAAAGCAGCAGCACATGCGTACTAATGTGTCCTAACTGCAGCGCATGCGTAGCAGAAGCTGTGTATTCAGGTATGCTCTCAGAGATATGCAGCACATGATTTTGTAGGAAAAAAAATATACGGGCTGCATGTATATTTCTTTGTATTGACTGCTATAAATTGTGAGCAGGTTTATAACATTAGTCACTCTACAATTTTTGAAAGTCGACTATAGTATCGGTTATGCAATATTCAACTGAATCTTGACAGTAACAGATCTACAGGATGATCACACTAAAACAGATTCGGTTGTACAGTAATGAAAATGATTTTAAATTAACACGCTGTTCACATTATACATTAACGTAAACAATATCAAATACATATTATATTACAAGAATTTCCATGTTAATACAGTACATTTACATCTTTTATGTAAAATTACATAATTTTCTCTAAAAATACATAATAATGTCGTAAAATTACATTTCATGTGTACAAAAACATGGTTTTATTATGAAAAAATGTATAAGCAGTAACTTTCCATTACAGTTTTAACATTACATTCTGGTGTTTTATTTCACACTATTGACCTAGACATTAAATAACCAACACCGTGTGATATTGCTAATTGCCAATTATAATTGTTATCAGTGTAACTTTGCTACCTTAACAGATATCAGAACATTGAAACATATATTTCTTGATTGATTTTTCACAAGGATTTCATTATTTTTTTATTTTTATCAAAAAACAATGAGCTTCCTTGAAATCCTTTGTGAAATGTTAGTCAAGAAAAGCATGTTTCAGTTTTCCAATATCCTACGGAAGCAAAAATACAGTCAAAATGTTTTCAAGTGATCACTCTGTACAATAAAATTACGAACGTAAAAAAATTTTAAAATTATAATAATTTAAATAACGTCAAGACCAACTAGATTTTTAATTAAAATTATTATATTTTTTAAATTTTATGGGTTATTCTTCATATAAAATAGTAGTGTTAGGTACTACATCTGTTACAAAAAGCAATTGAATGTTGCATAATCGAAACTGTATAAATTTTCTTTCAACGAAAATAGATTTGTCATATATTCGTCTCCTTATGTACCAAATTTCAGCTCCTCTGTTGAGAAATACTGATGCTGATGGTACTTTCTACAATTACTATTTTCAGCAGCAGCAACAGATTAAGAGGAGTAACTTTTTTATAATTTAAGCCACCCTGTATATGTTTAAGGTGCCTGAGGCGCCAATGGTGACCCATGAGGAAACGGGCCAACCTGTATGGTAAATTAATAGATGGAAATTAATTGTTTTAACAGTGTGTCATATTTCTTAAAGTAAATACTCTCTTCTTTTATTTCTTATAACACTTTGTGTATTTACATTTCTTTGTTTCCTCTGTTAAAAAGTTTTCAGGGCAAAACGTCAGCAACGCCCTTTACTTAAAACACATCCTGTCGCTAAAAGTAGAGCTGTCGGAAGAACAAACGTCGACCCCGCCAATAAAAAAACTTTAGTTTCAACTTCAATAAATACTTTCAATATCAATAAAGTTTGCTTTTTCATTTCATTACTTCAGTTTCTTTCCAAAGCTTGGAAGTCAGCGAGCCTGCATTTTTTGAGACTCGCTTTTTCTTGCCCTACTAGTCTTGAATAATTCAGTGATGCTGTTAAAATTATATCCAAGAGGATCAAGACGATTCGTCAACGTAATTTGAAAATAATCAATGAAAGAATTGGTAATGTTGCCACACTTACTATAGTAAATATATTGTGGTACTTCAGTATTACTATAATTTTACGTTGTTCACTTTTACCTCCGATTACTTTACATTAATTTTTGAGCACTTCAGAAAATCATTTCAAACCTTTTTCGCACCGATATATAGATTTGATAAATGACTCATGAAAATGATTCATTGAGACGGATACAGCAGTTCGGTGAGTTTGCAAGTTGGATTTGTACTTGCTGATAAATTATATCCCTTTCTTTGTAAAACTCGATACACTTTGTAGGTCTGGATTAATGTGTTTACACATTAAATCTTGAGATTTAATCACATCTCTAGCAAATAAATGTATTGAATATAGAACCTCAACACTCAGAATTAGCGCCATGAACTTCCTCATTTCTTAATGTGTAACGTTGAAAATTAACATCTTTAATTAAGTGCAACAATAGGCAACCATTCATTCAATACTTTGTAGTCTTTTTAGTAATAGTTTCTGGCGTAGATATTTATAGCGCAAAAGAGGCCGATAAAAAGATCACTTTTCGGGACTTCGAGAATCGTTAAATTTTAAGCAGGTGTAATTTTTTCAAATTTTCCTTTTAAACAAATTGATTGTTTCCTTTTGGGATATTAGAAAATTGTATAACCATTAACTGTGCCTATATCGTTTTGGAACGGTGTTAAAAGTGCTTAGTTTCGGCTGTATTACTGGATTTTACTGCATCTGCATTCGACCCAGGTAGTTAACAACTATATCAGTAATTACATAAAGAATTGCCCACTATCAAGCCACTTTTCAACGACGTAAGTTATTTTACTGTTTCCTGTTATCAGTTGATTATTAATTACGGTGTAAATTCCCAATTTTTGTGCTTTAATAGCGTAGTGCATCCGCTGCAGCATTATTACAAGTACTGTTATTCCACCAATAAGCTCTTGCATTACGAAGACGAATACTGTTGATATCTACAGTGCATTTGGAATATATTTGGGAAAGTTGCAGTATACCGGCTGTCTTTCAATACCGAGCTGCCATTTTGTAGTCCAACTTCCGGTGACACCCACAGAGATCAACAAACAGATAAGCTGTAGTTTTAAGACTGTTTATCATCCTCTTAAGTAATAACAACGAACATTTTATAGTTTTTTCTATATTTAAAACTGTATGTGGTTTTCATAGAAGGCTTGGGTAATTCGTATTATTAACTTTTTATTTAAGTTGTGCAATACAGGGGTTTGCTATGTTTAAGAAATTTTGTGCGCCACCCGTGATCACGAGCGGTTATACGATACTTTCTTCCTCATTATAATAATATTACTAATAGATATACATTTCATTCTTTTGTTGTCGCTAATTATAATATACTTTTTGTTGTATTTTTTAATGAATTAGAAAGGTATTTTAAGCTAATATAAATCAAATTTCCTACAATTCCTATCAATGATAATTCAGTAAAAAATGTTACAAAAGCTAATAATAAGGAATATATGGGTAGATATTGTGGGTGTAATTCAACGCTGGTTGGGGCTTTTGTTCACAGAGTAGTTAGTTTCACACAATTTTTATAATAATTTTTATAGTTAGATATTTGACTCAACTTAAAGGAGGTCACCTGAAGAAGCAATCCTAAAAATGCAGAAATAGGTCAGATCTCATCTATTGTGGTTGAATTGTCGTGTTTCCACTGCCAAAAGTGAAGTTAGATATTTATAGAATGTTTGCATTAAAGCAGGTTAGTAAATTTAGATAGATTAATTTCTTTAGATAATTATTGAATAGAGCTTTGTCTGTGGAATTGTTCATTAGCATACCTAGATGTTTGGTATCAGAGAACATACATATGACTTCATTGATAGGAATTGTAGGAAATTTGATTTATATTAGCTTAAAATACCTTTCTAATTCAGTAAAATTTGTTACAAAAGCTAATAATAAGGAATATATTGGTAGATATTGTGGGTGTAATTCAACGCTGGTTGGGGCTTTTGTCCACAGAGTAGTTAGTTTCACACAATATTATTAATACCTAAAAATATATAAAAACTTATTGTTGTATGTTTAATGCATTTTTGTTTCCTTGCATACTTGCTATTATTTAAAGTAGATGTACTTAAAATGTTGTAACCAGGTTTTAAGTGACTTAAGAGACACTAACGTCAATTTTTTTGGTTACTGGCGCCCTGAATGACAGTAGGTCCAACTATTCTTGTTCTACATTGAACACACGACCAGCTCCGACTAAGAGCTACCTGGCGTTTCTGCCTCAAGACCGAGTATTCTTTTTAAATTCCAAAGGATATCAGTATATTTTACTCACAAAATAAAACGTGGCAAATGTTATTTGCCTGTTTAATTTCATATGCTAATCGACTTTAGACAAACATTTAAAATTAAAATAAATCTAAGTATAAGTAGTTTGTATGTATTTTGGTAAAATTCGAAGGCAATCAACTAGATTGAGTGTTTACCTAAGCGTAATGTAGAACGGAGTAAATTATTGAGTTAGAGTGGAAACCGCTGTTCTATAGTGTTTTATAGTCAGTTACCTAACGAGGGGGCATTATGCCCAGGCAATAAAAGGAGTCTATAAAAAGAGATTTAACTAGTTTAATAAGCTTTAGGGTATAAAAGAAAAAAGGTTCCAAGAAAACGCAAATGTTTATTGAAACATGTAATGTAAAGTAAATTATGGTTTGGTACTAGTAGATTTGATATATTTAAAAAACTAATTGTGGTACTTTAAGATATATTTTGGGCTGATTTACAAATTACTGATCAACTCAAACGAGAGAATATACCGTAAACATTCATTTCTTTTTCTACTTGACATAATTTTTCTTCTGCAAATATTTCTTTATACAAATATACACTATCAAAAATTTAGTTAAACATAATATGATATGTCTGAGAGTTAATTTTCAATTCAATATTGCTATGGAAACTAATAATACTCATTATTTCCTTATAAAGAGGATACACTTTCTTATATAAACATTTTGTTTTTCAATGTGCTACACTTTTCTATACAAGTAATCATTTACATGTTGCTTACATCTTTGCATTGTTTTCGTTAAATTAATAAGATTCATCATTCTCTTCTGTAAACTTTGGATCATTCTTGAATTTCTTTATTCCAAAATATCTTTAAAGACATGTTAATCAAGAAAAGACAAGATCTAATATTCAAACTCAACGTTGCACAATTGTCTAACAATTACGTTTTTACAAATGGAAGTAAATGTAGGTACATCTGTTTATGATGGTATAGGTACCATGAGAGACGTCCATCTTGAACAATTCTAAACATTACCTAACAAAGAGTTTCTCCGATTGAATGGAGATACTCCTGTTGTTTATTTTATGATAATGTCAATGCCGACGTCTATCGGACTTTTTTAAGCATCTACATACCTAAACTTCCATCTAATGTTACAGTTTTTAATGACTGGGAGTTAAAGGAGATATATCATTTATAACAATTGTCGCACTCGTAAAAGATAAAGCGGTAACTAAAAATTTAATTTGTGAGTCAACTGTATATATCTGGTACATGTATTTGATTTTGTTAATTACAAATTCAAATGTATACAACAGAACAAAAGTAAAGACAGAAGTAAACAAGAGTACGTAGTTTATATTCTATAAGAGCACCTACTTTTGTTTACATACGGTCTGCTTTATTTCAATTTGGCACAAGCTGACAACAATTTTGAAAAGTCTGATATTATCCATAACATAATAAAAGCTGTAATAAAATATATATTTTACCAACTCAGGAAAGAGCAATTAGTAATTTACACAAATTGGTATGTAAAAATTGAATAAATTTTGTCTTTTCCTGCTTTAACAGAGAAGCGCCATAAAAGAAAACATAGTCGGAAGTCAGAAATATTAACGAGACGAATTCTTATAAGTAGTAATATGGATTTTTTACAGCAACATGTTCAAACCAAGAATAAAAGTGACATGAAAAATAGATGATGGAAACGGAAGTGGTAGATATTAAAAATAAAGTAGAAAGAAAATGGAATATAAAAAAACAATTCAAGCAGTTATAGTAAATCCGATAAGAGAAATGAAGAAGTTTGTTTTTGTCCTGATTGTGGAGAATAGTTTGTGGATCTTGCAAAGGAAGAAGAAAGTGCCAGAGCTAATATGTAGTACACAATCTTCTTTTCCTTAGATTTACAAGAGTGTGCATTAGCATTAATTTTTTGAAATATATTTTTCGTTGAACTTTTGTAAATTTTTTGATATTAAAATACCTCTAAAAATATATATGTACCTTTTTAAGCAATGCGTACATAATTTTTCAAATTCTACCATTTATTTTTAAAAATCTCGTGCATGACTTTAACACAGCTTAAATAACAATCAGCTCACAGACTCTACGGCGGCACCTTTGAAGTATTAAAACCTGAAAATTTGTCCTTGAAGCTTGTTGTCTCTCTCTCGCGCGGGATACACGTCAGGACCGGATTAAAAATAGTTGTCCCAATTTAGAAAGTGTCATACTAAATATAAATTTGTTTTACTTGAAATTATTTAAAAATAAAATAACATAACAGTATAAAATACAAGAAAATCAACAAACCACAAAATACAGCATTCGTGCGCCAATAACGCAGTCGTTGACGGTATGGCTATAAGGGCATATTTTACAACCACACGTCCCTGCCGCTACTTATCCCAAAATGGCGGCATGCGCGAAGATCTGCGCGAGACGTTCCCGCTCATACGAGTCTGTGAGCTGATTGTTATTTAAGCTGTGACTTTACTCTGCACATCATAGATATAAATGAAAATGGAAGTTTTCACGGTTCAATGAACTTCAAAAACTGAGTCCCAGACACCTTCCTGTCTACTTTTTTTAGAAAAAAATACCTGGATCTTATGAATGACATTCTGTGACTTGATGAAGCAAACTGAAACTGATTTACCTTCACAGCCTGGTCGTACTCCAGCTGTCTCTGTTCTCTGGACGTCGACCTTTTCTCTTCCTCTTGGAGTTTGTCCTTTTCCTTTTCCTTGGAGCTCGTGGAGCTTCCCGCCCCCGGTGGCGGGTAAGAAATCCAAAACTGGTGGGCCAGTTTGAACCAATCCTCAGGAACCAACCTTCAACACGATATGTCCGTCTGGAAGGGAAAATTATATCATGTAATATTTATCAACGGCTTACAACCCACCCGCCATGCACTGTAATTAAGGGGTTGGATTGAATTTTAGGGTGCCGCGTGTGGGAGGGGTGGGCAATTAACAATAATCTATTATATCCTATCCAATCCTATATCCTATATACCAATATGTTGTGTTCGCAATTAGTAAGAGAGAATTTACTGTTTTTGCAATCAATGCATCAGTAACAACTTTGTATTCAGTCACACATGGCCCTTGGTGATATTGAAAAAAAACTGTATTCGTTCAGAAGGGGTAGTCCTTGAACGGGCAAAAGTTAATTTTCGCAAAAAAAAGGAAACATAAGTTTTTATCGTTGTATATGAGATTTTTTTTAACTTTTTATTATTTATTAATGAAACGATTCTTGAAAATTTGGGCTTGATGCATTTTAGGCATATACTTCGAATTTCTTATTTCGAGTGATTCTAAAAGTAGGGGCATAAATTTAACTGTGTTTTCTAGACCATAAAATAAGACACAAAGTCTATATAAACATCCTAAAACGGTTCATTTGTGACAGGTTAGTTCTTGATGGTTTTTAATTAATATTTTCCAGACGCGTACAGATAAATTAATTTAATTTGGCCAAATCCCATACCCTTTTATGTTCCTTTTGAAAATCTAATTAGTGTTTCAAGAATGCCCAAAAACTTTTTTGTATACATTTTTTTGATAATTTCATAGTGAAAATGAAAAACTTTTGACATCAACCAATACTTACCTATATGTCTGGAAATAATTCTTAGTTTTTATAAACAACAAAATTTGTCCTGATATATTTCTGTAAACTTTACTATTCCTCATTATTTGTCCTTAGCTATAATTTCCCAAGTTTATGCGTATAGATTAAGAATCAACCTGTATATACAGGGTGTCCGGTAAGTATTTGGCATAATTTCGTGAGTGTATAGGGAGATTTTTACTGTTTAAGAAAGGTATTTTAAGCTAATATGTATCAAATATCCTACAATTCCTATCAATGAAGTCATATGTATGTTCTCTGATACCAAACATCTAGGTATGCTAATGAACATCCACAGACAAAACTCTATTCAATAATTATCTAAAAATTTAAAATATTTACTAACCTCTGGAGTGGGAACTCGAAATTCAACCACAATAATTGAGATCTCACTTATTTCTACGTTTTATAAGGATCGCTTCATCAGGTGGTCTCCTTTAACTTGAGTCAAATATCTAATTATAAAGATTATTATACTAATAAATTGAAATTATTTGAAATTAAATGTCAAAATGAAATTAAATTTCGACAACGTCAAACTGATTATCTGTCAATGAATATCGTAACGACCTACTAAAATAAATAAAAATTAATAAAAAATTTTACCTTTTATGTATAGTTTTCATATATTTTCAGGTATTAACAATATTGTGTGAAACTAACTACTCAGTGGACAAAAGCCCCAACCTGCGTTGAATTACACCCACAATATCTACCCATATATTCCTTATTATTAGCTTTTGTAACATTTTTACTGTTTAAGAAAGGTATTTTAAGCTAATATGTATCAAATCTCCTACAATTCCTATCAATGAAGTCATATGTATGTTCTCTGATACCAAACATCTAGGTATGCTAATGAACATCCACAGACAAAACTCTATTCAATAATTATCTAAAATTTAAAATATTTACTAACCTCTGGGTAGAACTCGAAATTCAACCACAATAATTGAGATCTCACTTATTTCTACGTTTTATAAGGATCGCTTCATCAGGTGGTCTCCTTTAACTTGAGTCAAATATCTAATTATAAAGATTATTATACTAATAAATTGAAATTATTTGAAATTAAATGTCAAAATGAAATTAAATTTCGACAACGTCAATTTATTAGTATAATAATCTTTATAATTAGATATTTGACTCAAGTTAAAGGAGACCACCTGATGAAGCGATCCTTATAAAACGTAGAAATAAGTGAGATCTCAATTATTGTGGTTGAATTTCGAGTTCCCACTCCAGAGGTTAGTAAATATTTTAAAAAATTTTTTAGATAATTATTGAATAGAGTTTTGTCTGTGGATGTTCATTAGCATACCTAGATGTTTGGTATCAGAGAACATACATATGACTTCATTGATAGGAATTGTAGGAGATTTGATACATATTAGCTTAAAATACCTTTCTTAAACAGTAAAAATGTTACAAAAGCTAATAATAAGGAATATATGGGTAGATATTGTGGGTGTAATTCAACGCAGGTTGGGGCTTTGTCCACTGAGTAGTTAGTTTCACACAATATTGTTAATACCTGAAAATATATGAAAAAATGTATAGGGGAGGTCAAAATAACACTAGTTTGTGCATGTCAGCATATTCGCCGTAGGAATAATGCTCCATTTTAGTCTTGTGTACTCAATCAATCTGACAATTTTGACAAGTGTTGTCAATAACACGTTTTTAACGTCATAAAACTACTAGTGTTTATTGCAGTACCTATTCTGACTAACTTGATTTTTCGAAAACAGTCAATATTTTCGAATACCTTTTAAAGAGGAATGACCAAAGAATTTAAAAGTTCAGTTTTACCTCTATAAAATGACACCTGTCAAAGTGTTGATCCAAATCGGTTCCAGATTTCCCTGACAGTGTAAAACATCTACTGTAGTACCTATAGTTTTATGAGCCTTTATGGCCTACATAAAATATTAAAATTTCATTAAATTATACAGGTCGGTTCAAAAGTTAGAGCCGAAAAGGTAAATCGCTGGGTACCCCTTAGGGGCTCTGTATCTCCGTTAAGGGGCACTTTAGGAAAAAAAATTATGACAAAATAGTGTTATTTTGACCTCCCCTATACACTCATGAAAGTATGCCACGTACTTACCGGCCACCCTGTATAGTGAAAAGTAACTAGAAAATACACTAGGCCATTTTAGCGATAAATTTGAAAAAAAACACACAAGGAGCAATAGGTACAATTCGTTAATCTTAGACTAATATAACTGACATTTTAGAGGTTAGTAGTTAGTACTGACATAGACATGCATCTATGTGAACTTGATGACAAATTAACCAATAACAAGCTTGTGTTTAAGCAGGAGAAATTTGAATCACTCGTCTTAGTTTAAAAATAGAGTATAGAACCTGTTAAAGTCCTCCTTATATATATGTTGTTGACAAGTTTGTATTGAGGCTATCTAATCGCTCTGAATAAAAAGCAACTATTACTTCAGAACTAATTCTCTTAACGAAGGAATGCAATTTAGTTTTACTATTTTTAGTAAAACTGAATCCTTCGAAAGTACTGACTTTCGATTTTCGAAGGCGAACTACTTTAAAATCATATCGTATTCTTGAATCACAGTTAAATCTTTCACCAACGGCTCGATGAACGTGTTATAACACTTCGATTTTTACTGCTAAAACACAAAAATAAAATCATAGAATTGATAGCTCACTTTGGTTCCCAAAATAAACGTATTTAGTCGGTTACGACCTGTTTATTTGTTATATTCAAAGTAGATGGGTGTTTATTCCTCTACATTCGATGGAAACGCGTCTGTATACGTGCATAATTTGTAATAAATATTTCTATTAGTTAGTATATTTGAATTTGGGTAATGATGAGAAGAAACGTTATCGCTGGTAGGTAATTTATTGTAACAGATGCAGGATGTGAGTGTTAACAAAATATCCATGAATTTTATCAATATTAGTGGTAGTTTAAATTCCAAAGTTTATTTTTTTTTTGATAAAGTAATACAAATAGAAATTCACTTGCATAGTTTATCAATTACCGAATTTCTTTAATTTTATGTGTTATTCTTCAAATAAAATTGAAGTATTATAAAACGTGAAACCGAATAATGTACAAAAAAATTGAAGGCAGATTGTATTACCGATTTTAATAAGGATGGAAATGAGTGGAAATATCCAAGTTTTGTTATGCTCTTTTTGCATAATATTTAAGCACTGGAAAATATTAATTTATATTATATATTAAGGAATAATCAAGTGTATGAGCTTTTACATAATAAAATTAGAAATTTTCAGAAATGGTGTGGTAATACAATGTACTACAATGAAGTTATTTACTTGTACTAAATTCTGAATTTATCAAGAAATTTTACAGAAATTTAGTTGTGGGTAGACAAACATACAGATTTGGAAAGTGAGGATCTTGATGGTGAATTGTATTTTGCCGCTTGCGTGTATTTGTGTCATGCTACACGCATACTTCGACCACAGCGTGTTGGCATCAAGCAGTGTTGCCAGGTGGGAAAAATTCAGTGCATGAGAATAATTTCAAAGAAGCATGAGGTTTGGAGAAAAAAGCATGAAATGGCTTAATTTATCAAAAAACACCTCTCGACACAGCTTAATTTTTAATTACTTTTGTAATGCCATTTTTATTTCATTAAAAAGCATTATGTTCTGCTATTTTATCATAATATTACATTGTAAGTAGGTAGTTACAGGTACTTACTTAAAAGTTATTAACCACGTAACCTTTCTAATTTATTTTATTGTTAGGCCGGGTGAACGTTGAGGCGCAGTTGACGTGACGCAGGGTGACTCACGGGTCGTAAAATCTGTTGTTTCCAGAAAATGTAGGTACCCTTGCGGAATAGAGTTAAGAATCACTGCAATACAGCGTTAATACATCACACCATCCGTAGACTGTCATACCCGTTTATGTATTCATTGCTAATTATTAAGAGAGCAGTCTACAATAAAGGACATTTCAAGTACCCAAATATTGTAGATACCTACCTCTATCTATTCAATTTTGCCCTTGATTTTCCCTTTATTTCTCGTTAGGTCTTTGTTTTAGTAGATTTCAAGGAGTAATTTTAATAATTTTATTATTTCATTTTGTGTCTATTAAAAAGCATGAGATTTTGTAATCAAAATATGAGAGCATGAGATTTCCTCGGAATGCATGAGATCCGACAACACTGGCATCAGTTGACCGGACAGTTAGATTTGCAATGGCGAATTGGCGTTGGCGATACGGAACCGATTACCGTAGTAGTGGGGAATGCTAGACCAATGCACGTCGCCGCCCCTCTTAAAGTTCGTACCGTCCCTAGGATGAAGCGGCAATTTCTACTTTCTCTGTAAAGATCCGCAATTTCCGAATCTGTATATAAAAAAAATCTTCCTACACGGAAGTTTTCTCTGCTCCTGACAAGGCCTTCTTAACTATTTAGAATTAAAAGTGTGACTCGCATAATGTTTTTATTATTGAATTGTATTAATAAAATCTACTGCATTTCTAATAATCCTGCATATTATATTGTCTAGCTTAAACCTGTATTTTGTACATTTTAACAAGTAGGCTATTAGTAAGACATTAAAACTAAAAACATTTAACGTATTTTCAATTTCATTGGTCAACACACTCTTCACATGGCTACAAAAATAATATAATTGGCTTCTGTTACACTATTCAGGTTTAACAAAATGAAAATATTTGAACTGATTGATGAACTTTTTGGTATATACATTTTTTATGTATATATTGTTATATTTTTTACACTTTGATATTCATTTGAAAGTGAAGGTGAAATAATGTTAATTATTGAAAAAGTTCTCTTGTCTATCTTTTTCAAATGTAGTTATAAAGGTAAGTATAAGACAAAGATATCTATACTATATGTATTCATTTTATGTCTTCATCACCATAAAGTGTTCCTGCATCTATTACTACTAATTTGATTGTACAGTAACTAAAAATAAGTTTAATTCCCCTTTTAATTGCACTTTTAAGAGCATTTTATAATCCTACGTTCCACAAAACGCCCGACCGCGGAATTCTGGCCTCCCGTTTTCCTAAGAGAAATGATCTCGTAAAATTTTTAATGTCTTAAATAACAGAGTTTGGTTAACGGAAATAGCAGTTGCGGGCAACTGCCCATGTTCCGTGTGTATACAAATAAGTAACACAGTTGGCGCAATGTTGACGTGAAAATAAAGGCCAAACGTCAATTTCTGAGGGATACACCTACTCTATAAAAATTAGTTATACAGGGTGTTAAAAAAAGAGTGTAAAATATTTAAGGAGGTAATAGTATGAACCAAAATAAGCAGAAAAGTCTCAATAAACATGGGTCCGCAAAGTAACGGTTGCGGAGATATGGAATGTTTTGTGTTTTTTAGCCCTTTTTTTTATTTTGCAAAAAACGTTGTGTATTTTCTTATAATAGTTGGTTGATGTTTAGTGAAATAAACAGTACGTATTTGACAGTTGTTCTCAGTGCACAAGTTCTCTTTCGCTATGGCTGGTTACTCTAACGCAGAATTAACAGACAGCATTTCATGTATGGTCGTGCTAATGGGAACGCCACCGAAGCGCGACGTCTTTATGCTGACGCTTATCCAAATCGCCAGATTCCTTCACAACGCATGTTTGGAAGAATTCACCAAAGATTGCGTGATACCGGTTCCTTGAGCAAACAGTGCCATTTATCCGGAAGGCCAAGGTCGGTATCCACTCCTAGAGCAGAAGAAGAAATTCTAGCACTGGTAGAGCAGAATCCAGGTACGAGTGTGCGGATAATATCAGCCGAGGTAGGAATTAGTGGTCCTCTTGTTTGGAGAATCCTTCACGAGCAACTGCTTTATCCATACCATGTGCAACGAGTATAGGCCTTAAATCCAATAAATGATCATCAAGCACGTTTGGTTTTTATCGCTGGTTTCTACGTCATGATGTTGAAGACCCTCGTTTTCTTGCAAACATTCTTTTTACTGATGAGGCCGGGTTCACAAGAAATGGAGTGTTTAATTTTCACAATACGCATATTTGGGCCGACGAAAATCCTCATGCTCTAATAGAATCTGGACATCAGGCACGTTTTTCATTAAACATTTGGATGGGTATTGTAGGTGACAGGTTTCTAGGTCCTGTTGTTTTACCAAACCGATTAACAGGCGCTGCTTACCTCAACTTTCTGCAGAACACACTGTATGAGTTTTTGGAAGACATTCCTTTGAATCAGAGGCAACAAATGTGGTTGGCATGATGGTGCTCCAGCTCATTTTTCCATGGCCGTTAGAGAGCATTTACACCATACTTTTCCACATAGATGGGTAGAAAGGGCCGGACCTGTTTTATGGCCTCCAAGATCGCCTGATCTGAACCATCTAGATTTCTTTTTTTGGGGATATTTGAAGACATTAGTGTATGGTACTCCTGTAAATAGCCTGGAAGAGCTGCAGCTACGGATTAATCAAAAGTGTCAAGAAATCCAAACCAAGGAGGGTGTTTTCGAAAGAGTTCGAATATCGTTGAGACAAAGATACCGTGCCTGCTTGGAAATGGATGGGGGCACTTTGAACATCTTCTGTAACTTTGTTTTTTGTTTGTTAAAAGCTTCCTTTGTCGGTTTATTCCTAATAAAATAAAATGTTTGAAAAACGAATAGTGGTCCATATCTCCGCAACCGTTACTTTGCGGACCCATGTTTATTAAGACTTTTCTGCTTATTTTGGTTCATTTTACACTCTTTTTTAACACCCTGTATGTATAGTAAAATACCTTCATATTTTATAAGACTTCCGGTCCTTTAATATACGAGTCTGGTGTGACGAAAAACTTAGCAGCCGGTTTGGAAAGCGATTAGGAACAAAGGCAACACATTAAACAAGTGGTGGCAGATGATGTTTCATTTTGGCCCGATATTATTCTTCCCTCCTCTTTGTTGTAACTTTTTATTAAAAAAAAGAGCAATAATGGAGCCGCTGCGGAATTTTTAGCTCAGTTATTTATAAATTAAATATGCGATGCTGCAGGACACGTCATTTATATTTTCGTATAAAATTTCTATCAGATTTTAATGTTGGTCAATTATTTCGTTAAGCGGTGGAAAGCTTTATTGGCAAAAACGACTAAATATTTCATTACGTTCCTTTAAAGACGGTTATTTAAAATATGGAAGCTATTCCTTACAGGTTGCTATAAACGAAATTAAAATTTTTCTTTATTCTAATTTCTTAATATTTTTTTAGAAGGGTTGTTAGAGATTTTGAAGAACTTCATCAACTATAAGTATGAAATTAACAGAATGGTACCGTTATTATGTTCATTATGCAAAGATGCACTAAGTATAAAATATTTTAAGAAACCTATTCTATTTGCTAATGTGAATGTTAGTTTTATTATTTTCAAGTCAAGAAACTGACGGTTTTGAAATTCTTGTTTGATGTATATTCAAGATGATGGATGAAAAATGTGGTTAGATATAGGTACGAATATACGAAAATGTGAAAAAGGATGATACTTTTATGACATTTCATTTTTCTTAGAGTTGTAAAAAATTGATGACTTCTCCATGATATTGTTTCTCTACAAGTAATAAAGCTGGATTCAATATTAGATCTAAAGATTAAGACTTTCTTTAAACGTCATTGAAACCATGCTAAAACATTACTAACATTATAAAATCATTTAATTTCTGTAAAAGTCACACAGAGAAATCGGCCAATAATTATAGTTATTTTGTATACAAGATGATAAAATGTCATTTTATCGGCGACTGAAAAAAGATAAATTAATGAAATTCTAGCGTTTTGTGTAAAACAATATTTTTTCTATAGCCCAGATATGGACGCGCTTAGTATGATGAAAAATTTAGAAATTTTTTGAAGCGATTTTAAATTAGAGAAAGTTTTGCATAGTTGGCATGGAATTTTATTATTAGACAAAGTCATCCCTTTGAGTACGGTACGCTTGTACGGTAACTATGGTGTCAACGTTTATTTCTTCTTTGGTGTTGTTTTGTGTGGTTGTTGGAGGCAGAAATGTCTGAAAACAAGAGGAATTATTATCATCCGATATTCAGGCTCAGGCGTGAGAGTCCATATTCAAGTTATTACCATCAAAATCTCGACTGACCTATGGAAAGAAATATTATAAATTATAAAAAAAAAAATGGAAGAACGTAGAGAACATCAAGAATATAAGTGAGAATGTATTGCTAACATATTCTTTGGAAAAATCAAAGAAAATGTATCCTTCGAGTTCAAGCAAGCTCATAGATTTCCTAAAACAATCAACTAGCAGTTACAAACCAAAAAACTTTATTCTTCTTTACCCGGAAGATGTGATACAGTTTCTACAAACTGCTGCAGATGATGAATATCTCCTAGTCAAAGTAAAACTCAGTTAAATGTATATATTACCCACTTGGCTTACAGGTTTGGTTGCAATGGGTTTACATAGAGCGTACGATTCGGATAAGTTGCACAGATTAGAAGTTGAAAATATTGACGATCGACAATGTGTAATGCTTATTTCTCTTCTTAACACCAAAACCAAGGTCGTGATGTATTACGAATAAGAAACCTGGAAACAGCGTCTTAAAAATTATACGAAAACACGTCACCCTACGTCAAATAAGACCAAGAGCTGAATTTTTAAAGCTGCCAAATCCAAAATGTATACTGGACATTGTTTCCGTTGTTCTGCAGGTACGATGCAAACTCTGGCGCAGACATGGTAACAGTAAAGCAGTTGGATGGTTGGTCTTCTTCCGTAGCAGACGCATACATTGAGTAATTAAAGGCCAACAAGATGTATTAGAATGCATAGAACAGCGTAGAAAATCAGATCAATGGCGCCAGTACATCGGCATCCTGGTCGTGGCAAAAGAAAGAAGTAGTAGTTATAAGTACTCAAGTACTTAAAAATAAAGATCTTTATCCTTGGTGTTAAAGTATAATTTTATCTACCCTTGCGGTTAAGTACTACTTTAGTTACATGTTTTAGTAGACGAAATTCACCTTTAGATATAGAAAAATATTGTACACGATTTTACTACCTCAATTCGGCGTCTTGCTAAAACAATAGATCACCTTCTTACGTTCAATAGGTATATGTTTTATAACACTCTTTCTTCTAAATGTAAGTAGATAATTTAGTGCAGCAACTAACTTTTGTTGAATTTTAGTTATTAATGGTTAAAAATAATTTACCTATAGCTAAAGGGCTTGAAAGTGCGCCAATTAAAATTTTATAATAGTAGCTAGATATTTTGCTATAGGATACTAATAGTGACTAATCTATACAGATGCACGAGTCTGTGTGCCCCAACTAACATTTAAGCCTAATAGACTACTACACAAGAAAAATAATCCTGAGTTGATCAAGATTTACTACTTTTCTCCATAAAAATAGTCTTCAATGTTACAAAATCTTATAATACCAAAATTTTAGTCAAAAATTTGTTAACTAAGAGTAATATAATGCCTTCCAAGTAAAATGAAATATATGTCAATTTATACAGTTCGAAATTACATATTGTTTACCTATTCTGTTTTCAAATGCTAACATTCCAATAACGTGTAAGACGAAGTTATAATTTACTTAATTTCGCCTAGAAATCTGTCTTCAATATCCAAGGATTTTTTAAATTATTACAATAGGTAAATATTTACATATTTATTACGAAATTGTAAAACTTATTTTGTCTTCAACTAGTAGTTAAAAATAAGGTAATAACTAGTTATTTTGCCCTATTAAATCCTTCAATTGGTTTCTTTTATTTTTATTACAATATAATCCTATTTTCAACTTTGTTGATAACTTCTAAAGAATATTTGACCATTTCAATTAACCTAATAGAAATATTGTTCTATATTATGGTACAAATTTACTTGTTAATAATACTTCGACGTAAGTGTGTCTTATAAAGGTCTTTTAGGAAACAAGCTTCTTGTTATATGTATTCCGACATATCTTCATGTAATAGCGCGTAGAAATTGTTTTGTGTTTTGGCAATCTGCAGTGAAAACTAAGCCCTACACAATATTAGAGAGTTGTAAAAAACGAATTTAAGCCAACACTGCATATTAAATCAATCTAATGATAATATATCGATAAACACTTCATATTATAAGTATTCTTATGACTGTTATCATGTCAGATGAATTCAGTAGTGCATGTGAATTGAAATTCGAATTGAATTCCGTTAGAAAATATTTATTTTGTTTTTTTATTACGCATACATAATATTATTGGCTTTAATTTGAATTTTCAATCACAAATAAATCCATGAGTAGAATTTTATATGTAGGTACCTAGTAATAATTTAATTGGTAATAAATTACCATAAAATATCTTCATTTGGAGTAAATTTCAACCACAAAGTTAATATTTTCCTGTGACGTCAACATTGGCATAGGCAATCTGCCCTATAGGTTAAAACTTACAGACAAATTGACTTCAAAGTTGATTTTGTTTGAGCGGCCATGTTGTAATAAACACTAAATGTTTTGTTCATTATTTCTAATTGATTACTCATTAAAATTATGTTAATACAGATAATATTAGTTAATACATTTATGACGAAAGATTATTAAACACATTTTATCACGAAGTACATTCAGTTTTTATTTTAGGTTATTTTTCAGTATAGTAATATTATTAAAAGCAATAGTAAAAATGTATATTTATAAGGCGCGTTATTTTTATGAAAGTTTGGTCATGACATTATACGAAAAATTTCCTGGGTTGTACAATTTGATGAATGGAAACCAAAAATACAGACTTTATTATATTAAAATCTAAATATCTATAAATATACTAACTCCTACTCTACTTGTAGCTTAGTAGCCTGACATAGGTAGTCTTTCTTTTTCTTCCTATCCCTGTTCGCTATTAGAATATATAAAATCAAACATATAATGTTGTCTCTCTCTGGCAAAAGTATGTCATATAAAGGGCATAATTAGGGTATATTTTGGTAATAATGTCTTTTATATTTCGAAATTTTAACATAAAATTGGTCCGTATTTCTTTTAGGTCCAATTATCTTATTGGAATAAAATTCTTGCCGACCAATTATTAACTTCCATATTACTTTAGTTTTCCCCACATAAGGAAAAAGGCCAACGAATATAGGTAAACTTCCCTTATATGGAATTGGTCATGAAAAGTTTTGACCAATTCAGAGGTCAAGTTAACGTAATTTTAACTTTAATTGTTTGTTGGGGCCCATCATTACAACAAGAAGGACATGCTGCCCATCTTTCACATATGTATGATAATAACCAACAAGATCTTGTAATATGTAGATATACAATATGTAAAAAAATGTTATATAAAAGATTAGAAGAATACATGATACATGAGAGAGGGTATATACTGCAGGTGTCTACAGTGTTCATTAGTTATCAACGCTAATTACTAGTCATCCTAGGAAGAACATTTTTGCTAGGGTAAAAAAATTATTAAAAAAATATAAATTATAACTAAAAATCCTTTAGCAAACATGATTTTATTATGACAGAAATGTTAAGTTTCTGGAGCTTATTTAACGTAGGTATTTCCTTAAAATATATATCTCTCTATGCATAATTTCTACACTTCATTGTTGTTGTAAAGTCTCATAGTACCTACGTATGAACAAAATAATTGAAATTATAGATTACATATTGTAACAAATATTGAAAGAGATAATTTTAAATCATATAGTTGTTGACAATTCAAATACATTTTCCAAATTGTGTGACATGCAATTGTTTATTTAAATGTAAATATTATGGTGTATCAAATACAATAATTAAAATTATGTAATTATTAATAATCGTCATTCTCGAATTGGCCTAGTTTTTCATTGATTCATTCAACAATTTATCTGATTAATTATATTATTAATATTATTGACATTCAGTTCACATAATTTAAATAACATGTACTAAAATAATCACACTCATATTTGAAATATCTGCTGTGTTGCGTTTCCTAAAAAAAAATGTCTACAAATAACATTATGACTTTTACAATCGACTTGTTACCACAATAATATTTTTTGCGAAGTGTGTAGAAGGAAATTGACTTGGCAAGCACACCGTTGATCTCAACGACTGTCATATTTTTTTCGAATTATATTCTGGCCCTTTAAGTAGCTTAAGGACAACTACGGGCTTTGCAAGGAAGTGGATGTACTTAACGACCCCACTCATCGACAGATGAAGTGTCATCAGCCTGAGAACGGCTCTTCTCTGAACATACTACGAAGGGGCAGTGAAGCTTTAACGTTGCAAGACATCAAACTTATATGAAAACTGGGCCCTATCAGCGCCTAAATGTCAAGTTCGCTTTGGCAGTGCTTCCTGGTTTCTTATATATACTTACAGGATATTTTTGTCTCTTTTAGGCACAAGATACTAAGAAATGATCCGTCCAAATTTCTCTTAATAACTACAAAGTTGTCCCTTTACTAAAATTAATGTATCTAGAAGAATACAGAGTGTGAATCATTGTAATAATACGAATTTACCAATGACATAATCACTGGTCAAACAGGGTGTTCAACAAGCTCTATGACAACATTTGGCAGATGGTAGTTGTATTAATGTCAAACATGTTCTTTTTTTACTGTATTAGAAAGGTATTCTAAGCTAATATAAATCAAGTGGTTTTTAGGCTTTGACGGCCAGTGCTGTAATTTGATACATGGTGATTAATAATAATAATAATAATAATAATAATAATAATAATAATAATGTGTCTTTATTAAAATTCAAACTATACATAGTGAAGAAATGTTATTAAAGAAGTGGCGAGGTTCAACATAATTGTTGCTCTGCCACCTAACCACTCCCTTTAAACAATACAATACAAAGTAAATGTAAGACAACAGAGAAATTATAAACTATATATAAATAAAAAGCATACATGATAAAGAAGCATAAATACATACATATTTAAGTTAAGTTGGTAACAAAAGATTTGACCTGATTTTCCGGGTTGTTATGCCGTGACCTCGGTAACTGGTAGCTGCCAGAAACAGAGTTAAAATGCACATCCCTAGCATTAGCTGGGATACTTTTACCTGCCCTGGTTGTTCTCGGGCTAGGCTCTGTGGGGACAGACCCGCTATCGGTGTCTCTGAGCCTGTCCATATATTGATTTCGGTTCCTACTGTTGGTATTACGACTGCTACGGTCGGAACCGCTTCTCGGATACTGGTGATCCTCCGAGGCGTTCCGTAGCCGCCGCTGTAACTGGTCGCATCCCATGCTTCCAAAGCATGCATGCATGCGGATTTACCAATGACATAATTATTACATATGAAACGCATTTGCCAACCACATAACCATGTAACATTCATTATCAAATAAGTTTATTAAAATAGAACAAAAGTGAACCATTTGATACATAGTGATTTTCCGGGTTATTGTTCCATGACCTCGGTAACTGGTAGCTGCCAGAAACAGGGTTAAAATGCACATCCCTAGCATTAGCCGGGATTCTTTTCCATGCCCTGGTTGTTCTTGGCCTAGGCTCTGTGGGGACACACCCGCTATCGGTGTCTCTAGGCCCGTCCATATATTGATTTCGGTTTCTATTGTTGGTATTACAGCTGCTACGGTCGGAACCGTTCCTCGGATAATGATGGTCCTCCGAGGTGTTCCATAGCCGTCGCTGTAACTGGTCGCATTCCAGGCTTCCAAACGTTTCGCCACTCTTCACTGTCGGCATCTTCAGTGGTAACTCAGCAAAATATTCGCTGCGACTGAGGACTCAGTTATTATCACGTTTTATACATTTTGGTTAGAGATTTTGTTTTTGCAATTCTCACAAAAAATTCAGGTTGTTTTGATTAAAAACTAATAGTTCTTAGTATTTAAAGTGTTATACTTTGTTTTTGAAATAAAACTAAGGTAGCACTGTAATATATAATTTGCATGTATCATCTTTAGATAAGTTTTTTAACGGAAACGACTGCTCCTAGAGATTTCAATAAGGTAGACATTTCTTAAGTAGAAAAGGTAGGGGAAAATGTTTTTCTATTCCGAAATGACATACACTGTGCATACAATTTTAATTTCCCGTTCCAACAAACCCCCGCCTACAAAATTTCATGAATTTAACTCAAAATAGTCGAGAGGTATTAAAGAAAATGTAATTATTTTTTAAAATTTGACATCCTGTAATATCCTAAACGAAGCATTTCCAGACCTAAGTTCATAGGACATTTTTTGCTTAAAATTGAACGTAGAATAGCATACTGTATTATGCACATCTCTTCCTGAAACACCCTGTAGACCATCAAGATCCAGAGAACATTGCGATGGCCGCCCTTAAATTTGTCAAATTAAATATTTGTCATTATTATTTATTAGATCTATTACTACTCTTAACGCCTATATTTCATTTTAGCTATACATTTGAAGAAGACAATTTAACATTTTCTCGTGATACACTTGTGTATTAAAATGCTATTGTTTAAATTTTTTAGACTCTCATACTTTACAAACGTTTGTCCCGTATGAAAACTAGGGCTACATTTTTATGTCCAGGTAAAACACGAAAAAATATATTAAGATATTTCCTAAACAACTGATTTATTTATAAATACCGATACCATAATATTTATTCGCACAATATAGTTCTTTTGAAGTAATCAGTGAAAAACAGCACTGCCATAAATAACCCGTTTCCATGAAATTCAGTTCGGATAAATTGAAAACAAAAGCATAGACTCGAGTATCTCCTAGGCGAGATTCGAGCTTGATTGTCGTCCTGAAAAAAATTAAAGAAAACCAATTTATTTCAATCCGTAAGGGAGCGCTGAGCCAGCTGGAGCTTAGTGTCTCTTTTAGGAAGCAGAAGAATGCCCAGGGCAATATAGAACTGGCACGCGGCTCATTTAGTTCCTACCTACAAGATTTAAAAGGACATTCAGTGGATATTTACCTAGTTCCTTCGTTTTGTTCCAGTTCCTCTCGTCGATTTTAAATTCTGTACATGCTAGCGCTCTTCATTTATGAAGTGATATTTCCAAATACCGTAAAGTCAACCTGTTACTAGATTTATCAATTTAAATGATCCCTAAGTTCAGTGCGGCAAAGACGTCGCAACAGCAGCAACGACGGGGTGTCATGGCCGCATATGATACTCGGTGTACCTACCGCGCGTTGTCAAGTGACATTTCAGCATTTTATTTCTTGACGCTGACCTGCCGCGTTGCATTATCGTGGGCGAAGTTAGGTCATCAGATCCCCCTAACTTCGCCCATGGTAATTGCCTACCAAGTTAGAGTCTGTTAAAATGACGGTTTCCATTTAAGAAATATCTAATATTCAATTTAACCCAATTTTTACTCCTCCGACGGCATGCGAGTGGATGACACTGGTATCAGAAAATTGATAATTTTATAAAGTAATTAACTCCCGAGTTTCAGCCTGTTAAAATGACGGGTTTCCATTTTAGAAATTTCTAATATTGAATTTACCCCAATTTCAACTCCTCGGACGCCTTGCGAGTGGATGCCGTTGGTATAAAAAAATTGATAATTTTATATAGTAATTACCTATCGAGTTTCAGCCTGTTAAAATGACGGGTTTCCATTTTAGAAATTTCTAATATTCAATATACTCCAATTTCCACGCCTCCGACGCCCTGCGAGTGGATGCCGCTGGTATCAGAAAATTGATAATTTTATAAAGTAATTACCTACCGAGTTTCAGCCTGTTAAAATGACGGGTTTCCATTTTAGAAATTTTTAATATTTAATTTACCACAATTTCCACCCTACTAACGGCTTGCGAGTAGATGCTACTGGTATCAAAATATTAATATTTATATAAAGTAATTAACTACCGAGTTTCAGCCTGTTAAAATGACGGGTTTCCATTTTAGAAATGTCTAATACTGAATTTACCCCAATTTCCACCCCTCCGACGCCCTGCGAGTGGATGCCGCTGGTATCAGAAAATTGATAATTTTATAAAGTAATTACCTACCGAGTTTCAGCCTGTTAAAATGACGGGTTTCCATTTTAGAAATTTTTAATATTTAATTTACCACAATTTCCACCCCTCTAACGGCTTGCGAGTGGATGCTACTGGTATCAAAAAATTAATATTTATATAAAGTAATTAACTACCGAGTTTCAGCCTGTTAAAATGACGGGTTTCCATTTTAGAAATGTCTAATACTGAATTTACCCCAATTTCCACCCCTCCGACGCCCTGCGAGTGGATGCCGCTGGTATCAGAAAATTGATAATTTTATAAAGTAATTACCTACCGAGTTTCAGCCTGTTAAAATGACGGGTTTCCATTTTAGAAAATTTTAATATTTAATTTACCACAATTTCCACCCCTCTAACGGCTTGCGAGTAGATGCTACTGGTATCAAAAAATTGATATTTATATAAAGTAATTAACTACCGAGTTTCAGCCTGTTAAAATGACGGGTTTCCATTTTAGAAATGTCTAATACTGAATTTACCCCAATTTCCACCCCTCCGACGCCCTGCGAGTGCATGCCGCTGGTATCAGAAAATTGATAATTTTATAAAGTAATTAACTACCGAGTTTCAGCCTGTTAAAATGACGGGTTTCCATTTTAGAAGTTTTTAATATCTAATTTACCCCAATTTCCACCCCTCTAACGGCTTGCGAGTAGATGCTACTGGTATCAAAATATTAATATTTATATAAAGTAATTAACTACCGAGTTTCAGCCTGTTAAAATGACGGGTTTCCATTTTAGAAATGTCTAATACTGAATTTACCCCAATTTCCACCCCTCCGACGCCCTGCGAGTGGATGCCGCTGGTATCAGAAAATTGATAATTTTATAAAGTAATTACCTACCGAGTTTCAGCCTGTTAAAATGACGGGTTTCCATTTTAGAAATTTCTAATATTGAATTTACCCCAATTTCCACACCTCCGACGGCTTGCGAGTAGATGCTACTGGTATCAAAAAATTGATATTTATATAAAGTAATTAACTACCGAGTTTCAGCCTGTTAAAATGACGGGTTTCCATTTTAGAAATGTCTAATACTGAATTTACCCCAATTTCCACCCCTCCGACGCCCTGCGAGTGGATGCCGCTGGTATCAGAAAATTGATAATTTTATAAAGTAATTAACTACCGAGTTTCAGCCTGTTAAAATGACGGGTTTCCAATTTACCCCAATTTCCACCCCTCTAACGGCTTGCGAGTGGATGCTGCTGGTATCAAAAAATTGATAATTTTATAAAGTAATTACCTACCGAGTTTCAGCCTGTTAAAATGACGGGTTTCCATTTTAGAAATTTTTAATATTTAATTTACCACAATTTCCACCCCTCTAACGGCTTGCGAGTAGATGCTACTGGTATCAAAATATTAATATTTATATAAAGTAATTAACTACCGAGTTTCAGCCTGTTAAAATGACGGGTTTCCATGTCTAATACTGAATTTACCTAATTTCCACCCCTCCGACGCCCTACGAGTGGATGCCGCTGGTATCAGAAAATTGATAATTTTATAAAGTAATTACCTACCGAGTTTCAGCCTGTTAAAATGACGGGTTTCCATTTTAGAAATTTTTAATATTTAATTTACCACAATTTCCAAACCTCTAACTGCTTGCGAGTGGATGCCGCTGGTATTAGAAAATTGATAGTTTTATAAAGTAATTAACTACCGAGTTTCAGCCTGTTAAAATGACGGGTTTCCATTTTAGAAATGTCTAATACTGAATTTACCCCAATTTCCACCCCTCCGACGCCCTGCGAGTGGATGCCGCTGGTATCAGAAAATTGATAATTTTATAAAGTAATTACCTACCGAGTTTCAGCCTGTTAAAATGACGGGTTTCCATTTTAGAAGTTTTTAATATCTAATTTACCACAATTTCCACCTCTAACGGCTTGCGAGTGGATGCTACTGGTATCAAAAATTAATATTTGTATAAAGTAATTACCTACCGAGTTTCAGCCTGTTAAAAAGGCGGGTTTCCATTTTAGAAATGTCTAATACTGAATTTACCCCAATTTCCACCCCTCTGACGGCTTGCGAGTGGATGCCACTAGTATCACAAAATTGATAATTTTATAAAGTAATTACCTATAGAGTTTCAGCCTGTTAAAATGACGGATTTCCATTTTACCCCAATTTCCACCCCTAACGGCTTGCGAGTGGATGCTGCTGGTATCAAAAATTGATAATTTTATAAAGTAATTACCTACCGAGTTTCAGCTTGTTAAAATGACAGGCTTCAATTTTAGAAATTTTTAATATTTAATTTACCCCAATTTCCACCCCTCTAACGTCTTGCGTTTGGATTCTGATGGTATCATAAAATTGATAATTTTATAAAGTAATTAACTACCGAGTTTCAGCCTGTTAAAATGACGGGTTTCCATTTTAGAAGTTTTTAATATCTAATTTACCCCAATTTCCACCCCTCTAACGCCCTGCGAGTGCATGCCGCTGGTATCAGAAAATTGATAATTTTATAAAGTAATTAACTACCGAGTTTCAGCCTGTTAAAATGACGGGTTTCCATTTTAGACATTTTTAATATTTAATTTACCACAATTTCCATCTCTCTAACGGCTTGCGAGTGGATGCTACTGGTATCAAAAAATTAATATTTATATAAAGTAATTAACTACCGAGTTTCAGCCTGTTAAAATGACGGGTTTCCATTTTAGAAATGTCTAATACTGAATTTACCCCAATTTCCACCCCTCCGACGCCCTACGAGTGGATGCCGCTGGTATCAGAAAATTGATAATTTTATAAAGTAATTACCTACCGAGTTTCAGCCTGTTAAAATGACGGGTTTCTATTTTAGAATTTTTAATATTCAATTTACCACAATTTCCACCCCTCTAACGGCTTGCGAGTAGATGCTACTGGTATCAAAAAATTAATATTTATATAAAGTAATTAACTACCGAGTTTCAGCCTGTTATAATGACGGGTTTCCATTTTAGACATTTTTAATATTTAATTTACCCCAATTTCCACCCCTCCGACGCCCTGCGAGTGGATGCCGCTGGTATCAGAAAATTGATAATTTTATAAAGTAATTACCTACCGAGTTTCAGCCTGTTAAAATGACGGGTTTCCATTTTAGAAATTTTTAATATTTAATTTACCACAATTTCCACCCCTCTAACGGCTTGCGAGTGGATGCTACTGGTATCAAAAAATTAATATTTATATAAAGTAATTAACTACCGAGCTTCAGCCTGTTAAAATGACGGGTTTCCATTTTAGAAATGTCTAATACTGAATTTACCCCAATTTCCATCCCTCCGACGGCTTGTGAGTGGATGCCGCTAGTATCAGAAAATTGATAATTTTATAAACTAATTACCTACCGAGTTTCAATTTACCCCAATTTCCACCCCTCTAACGGCTTGCGAGTGGATGCTGCCTGTATCAAAAAATTGATAATTTTATAAAGTAATTAACTACCGAGTTTCAGCCTGTTAAAATGACGGGTTTCCATTTTAATATCTAATTTACCCCAATTTCCACCCCTCTAACGGCTTGCGAGTAGATGCTACTGGTATCAAAAAATTAATATTTATATAAAGTAATTAACTACCGAGTTTCAGCCTGTTAAAATGACGGGTTTCCATTTTAGAAATTTTTAATATTTAATTTACCACAATTTCCACCCCTCTAACGGCTTGCGAGTGCATGCCGCTGGTATTAGAAAATTGATAATTTTATAAAGTAATTACCTATCGAGTTTCAGCCTGTTAAAATGACGGGTTTCCATTTTCGACATTTTTAATATTTAATTTACCACAATTTCCATCTCTCTAACGGCTTGCGAGTGGATGCTACTGGTATCAAAAAATTAATATTTATATAAAGTAATTAACTACCGAGTTTCAGCCTGTTAAAATGACGGGTTTCCATTTTAGAAATGTCTAATACTGAATTTACCCCAATTTCCACCCCTCCGACGCCCTGCGAGTGGATGCCGCTTGTATTAAAAATTTGATAATTTTATAAAGTAATTAACTACCGAGTTTCAGCCTGTTAAAATGACGGGTTTCCAATTTACCCCAATTTCCACCCCTCTAACGGCTTGCGAGTGGATGCTGCCTGTATCAAAAAATTGATAATTTTATAAAGTAATTACCTACCGAGTTTCAGCCTGTTAAAATGACGGGTTTCCATTTTAGAAATTTTTAATATTTAATTTACCACAATTTCCACCCCTCTAACGGCTTGCGAGTAGATGCTACTGGTATCAAAAAATTAATATTTATATAAAGTAATTAACTACCGAGTTTCAGCCTGTTAAAATGACGGATTTCCATTTTAGAGATATCTAATATTTAATTTACCCCAATTTCCATCACTCTGACGACTTGTGAGTGGATGACACTGATATCAGAAAATGTATAATTTTATAAAGTAATTACCTACCGAGTTTCAGCCTGTTAAAATGACGGGTTTCCATTTTAGAAGTTTTTAATATCTAATTTACCCCAATTTCCACCCCTCTAACGGCTTGCGAGTGGATGCTGCTGGTATCAAAAAATTGATAATTTTATAAAGTAATTAACTACCGAGTTTCAGCCTGTTAAAATGACGGGTTTCCATTTTAGAAATGTCTAATACTGAATTTACCCCAATTTCCACCCCTCCGACGCCCTACGAGTGGATGCCGCTGGTATCAGAAAATTGATAATTTTATAAAGTAATTACCTACCGAGTTTCAGCCTGTTAAAATGACGGGTTTCTATTTTAGAATTTTTAATATTTAATTTATCACAATTTCCACCCTCTAACGGCTTGCGAGTGGATGCTACTGGTATCAAAAATTAATATTTATATAAAGTAATTAACTACCGAGTTTCAGCCTGTTAAAATGACGGGTTTCCATTTTAGAAATTTTTAATATTCAATTTACCCCAATTTCCACCCCTCCGACGCCCTGCGAGTGCATGCCGCTGGTATCAGAAAATTGATAATTTTATAAAGTAATTAACTACCGAGTTTCAGCCTGTTAAAATGACGGGTTTCCATTTTAGAAGTTTTTAATATCTAATTTACCCCAATTTCCACCCCTCTAACGCCCTGCGAGTGGATGCTGCTGGTATCAAAAATTAATATTTATATAAAGTAATTAACTACCGAGTTTCAGCCTGTTAAATGACGGGTTTCCATTTTAGAAATGTCTAATACTGAATTTACCCCAATTTCCACCTCCGACGCCCTGCGAGTGGATGCCGCTGGTATCAGAAAATTGATAATTTTATAAAATAATTAACTACCGAGTTTCAGCCTGTTAAAATGACGGGTTTCCAATTTACCCCAATTTCCACCCCTCTAACGGCTTGCGAGTGGATGCTGCTGGTATCAAAAAATTGATAATTTTGTAAAGTAATTAACTACTAAGTTTCAGCCTGTTAAAATGACGGGTTTCCATTTTAGAAATTTCTAATATTCAACTTAATCCAATTTTATAATGTATGAAGTATATTCGAGTATGAGTACATTTGTCTATCAGAATGCATAATTTGAAATAATAGCCAAATAATTTAGTGTCAGTGGGCAAATAAATGTGATATATGTTTGCATAAAAGAAAGTTTATTTGTATTATATGATTTATTTCATGCGAAAATGTGCATTCTATCAAGTGGTGCACGTTTATCAAATATATTATGAGGTAGAGCAAATAAATCTAATGTTAATTAGATTTTCATTCATTTCAATGTATCTTTGATATGAAGTTAATTATGCAGGGTGTCCCGTAAAGTATACAGGGTGAGGGTGTTTTACAAGCTCTATGACAAAATTTTTTTTCTTATATGAACGATTGGTTTTTGTGTAGAACTTACAATAATTTCATATTTCAATAAAAGTATCGTGATAAATAAAACTAATGGTTGTTATAACAATTATAGTTGTGCTGAAAGTTTAAACGTTAGTTAACATTTATTAATCAAATTAACAAATCTTAAGATTATAAAAATTATTCAATATGTCCACCCTCGACTCGAATGCAAGCCACACATTGACGAACTAAAGATTTCGTTACTCCGCGGATATTTGGATCATTTATTTTCTGGTTAACTACATTCTGAGTAACTGCTGATGGGTAACGATTGAAACTGGCAGAAAAGCTGTGTTATATGTATTCATAAATAAAAGTCCAAAGGATTTAGATCTGGCAAAACCAGTGGCCACGTTATTGGACTCTCTATGTGGTGGTGCACCATCGTACTGATACAACATACGAGTACTTTGAACAATATTAATCCCTACCTCATCAATTAAACTAAAAAGGTTTTTCAAGAAGTTCTAAACAGATCTGCATTTAAACGATCATTTAAAAATGCACAGGCAATAAATTATTGTTGAAAGTGCTACCCCAAACGTTGCTGAAATCGCAATTAGTTGCATGCAGATTTTATAACGCCCAGATATACTCATTATAATACGCTTCATCAGACCACATGACAAGCGAAATGCTTTGTGCATGTTGTTGAAGTAACAAGTGACAAAATTCTAATCCCTGAGGAGCATTTCCAGCATGTAATGCTTTTATATTTTGGCGATGAGACATTTATTTGTTCAATACACGCCATATACTGTTCAAATTAAGTGATAAATGAAAATTATTTACTTGATATACGCCGAACATATCTTCTTCATTTTAAACATTTACTTCAGTAGGACGCATTGCCTTTTTTGGAACAAGGTTATCTTCTTCCTGACATCTACTAAATGATGCACTAAAGACTGTGTGGTCAGGTTGATGTCTATTTGGGTATCTTTGTCGGTATTCGAAGACAAAGAGTTACCTCATAGAAACTATATTTGTAGTCTGTAACCGCAAAACGGTGCGCTGTGAGAGGTTATGTTTATTAGAGATTTGTACATACTACCAGCACTCAAAGTAACATACTTTACGGGACACCTAGTATTTTTTACTAAATGGCATATTGGTAAACAACGAAGACATAATAAGCAGATCTTAGAAAAAATAAATAAAAATTATAGGTGCTATGATAACGTATAGTCATACAAAGAAAATTAAACTTTATTCACAATCAGTTAGTAATATAGACATTTCTTATCTTTAAAACGGTAGGGAAATGGGAAATGACTCATTACTTACCTTCACTTCCACGCTAGAATGAAAAGTACTTTTCCGGCTAGAAGCATGTGTCACTGTGGCAATGTCATGTTAAGCAGGTTTTAAAAATAAAGAAGTTAATACAAACAACTGGTATTTATTTTATTAAATTATAACATAAAGAATAATATTAAGAACCAAAACTAATTTGAATTATTGTAACATTTGAATTCTCATGACTGTGAACCATTTATGAACCTAAGTCCATGTTGTTGCTTAACAATGTATTGGGTTTCGGAAGTTGACAAAGAGGTCGACGTTCCCGGATTTTCTGTATGGTAAAACATATTTACTATTTTTACTTGACCATGTAACGATTTCTCCACGTATCCTTCGGCTACGGCGCTGGATTTCCATCCTCTTAATTTTTTTAACTGTAGGATGTCTCCACCTGTACCTATTTGCTAGCAAGTCCCGTAAACTTGTGAGCATTTTCTAATTTAAAAAAAGCCGCTATTTTTTGGAAAAACCTCCAATAGCATTGTGGTCACAAGGCTGATTTGTAATCGTGCTATTACTTATTTATAAAAAAAAACGATCGGAACCAATGGTCTTGTGGAAATCATAGATTGCTTTATTATTTTTATCCATTCCGATTTTGTAATTGCAAATGTTCGGGAAGTATAGGTGTTTGTTACAGGTTACTATTATGCTCTTTTCTAAAATTTCCAGTTCACCCATTTTTATATTTAGGAGTTCATCGCAACTGCAGGCGTCATATATTATGTCAATATTTAAAGAAATCTTAAAGTAAAATATACCATTAAGGACATAATTGATATGAATTAAATAGTAGATATATTACCTTTTGAACAAGATATTCCTCTGGAGCCTTATTTAAGAATGTACTGATGTTTTCTTCTGAGAGAACATTGGATTTTTTAAGTTTATATCCAGCATTCTGCCTTTTCAAAAATGCTCGCAATTTGGCATACTGGCTAATATTTTGAGCTCGCAACATCAAATATCGAGACCATAATATTGAAGCTTTACTTTCTTTACTCATTTCAACAAAATATGCAAGCAGTATCGTTTCTGAAGTATGTTGCACACCCTTCATTGTGCACCATTTAATGTACGACAAAAAAATTTTCTCGTAGGTTTCTTTGCTTTTCTCCGGAATTATTCCGTCAAGCGCAGTGTCCGCAGCTTCTCGGACTTCCGCAGGAGTACAGGTTAATTCAAAATCAGACATTATAAACTTGTTTAAGCAAAAAAATGAATTTCGTAACGGAAAGAATAATTTTTTTCTTAATTGTCAAAACCAATAAACTAGTAATATTGCCTAGCAACAGTTTAATGGAGTTCTTTGTCGAAAAAAATATTAAATTATGATAACAAATTTTCGTAAAATTAATATTTTTAAAAGTTTGTAACTAAGCGATTGTGAATAAAATAGTATACATACCACGCGGGAAGGTATGTATCCTTCTACTTCTACTTCCCGTCTAGGTATGTAATATACTATCATCTATAGCTGGTGAAAAAGTTTACGAGCTGATGTCAGCATTATTTTTTTATTTTCATCTTATCACAATACATTAACAAGGAAAGAAGACAAAGAAAAGAAAATTTACGTAATACGCGAAGAGAAACTTATTTTGTAATAAATGTCACTCCGCAACAAGTAACGCTCAACAAAACAGAAAATCGATATCGGGTGAGATCATCTGTAAAGTATATTGGCAGGAATATTTCAGGACTTCTGAGGTAGGGCACTCTGTTCTAAAATTTGATGGAGCCTTTCCTTATGTGTGTTATTACACCTATCCTTCAAATTTAAATTTTTTATACCAGCGCGTCTTCGATTCCTCCTGTTATTTAAAACAATTGAGGCTGCAGCTTACTAGCACGGGGTGCTGGCATACTAAACAAGAAAACTTTACATCAGAATATGTTTCAGTCAAATCAGATATCGATATACAGGGTGATTCCGTCATAATTTAATATAATGACGACGTGATTAAAACAATTTTGAAATGCATATTTACGTTGAAAAAAAAAACATCATTTAAATCTCTTTTCGAGCTATCACTGATCCAACAGTTCCAAAACCAACTCGTTGACCGCCACATTTCATAAATAACATCATAAATAAACTTTACGTATTTATTGCCATAACAATGACCCTTTTTAAAACTAATTTGGAGACTTGTCTTAAACTGCTGAAGTATTTGTATTGACATCTACTTTCAACTTCTGGGATAAGCTCTTAATTGTTCCACTCATCAATAGAGATCCAACAAACTGATCATCAAAAATTGTTTTGAGGGAGTGTCATTATTGTTACAATAACTTGTACGTCTGTATTTCAGTGAAGGGGAGGGAAGTGTAAATATGCAACCAGCAGTACAATCACAATCCCAAAGTTATAGTAAATCTGTAAATTTTTGCCTACAGCATGTACGTTTACGATTTTTGTAATAGTAGACGTGATCTAGACATGCTTTGGGTTATCTGCAGATATCCCAAAGCAGGGTTGCCTTGAAATTGTTCTTTAAGTGGCTTTCCAACTTTGGTGTGTATATGTGAGGTTATATTTTGTATATTCAAGCATTATTTCGTGTTAAGACGTTTTTATTTGATACGATGCAGTATATCGTTTTGATTATAAATTTTAGAATGCAAATTCTACCGTGTACCTCAGTTTTATTTATTTCCTTTTAATGAAAGTTGGCTTGGGGACGTGTGAAACTTGTACTTACTAAAATATTTTGAATGGCGAAGTTAATACTATTGTTAAAATCATCAGTTATAAGAAAATTCAGAGTGCTCCTTTATTTTCTTGGATTTTATTGGTTTCGTACATATACGTATTACCGGATAATAGTCTATAAATGAACACAAATATTTAGCCGTGATGTGGCAATACAGGTGTGATGTTGCTCGTTTTACCGCATGCTGCGTATCACATTACTCTGTGATGTTGTGAGTAAAACATTTTGCCAAAACGGAGCGCCGTATTATAGAGGTTTTGTGTTGATTTGTTTCATTTTATAAAGTCGAATAAAAAAAATGTTTCTGTTTTTCTTAGACCTTCCGAATACTTCGTTAAAATTAATGACATTATGACACTATGACACCTTGCATACCAGAAAACTCTATTTTAAGAATATGAGGCTCTCAAAAACAAATTTAAGATAGCCATTGATAACAAGCTTGCTCGGATATTCACAGTGAAGTATCGCATCTAAAATTATTTATTGAACACCACTGCCATAATCTCAAAACCAATTTCTCTAAAATATACTAAAATAGTCGAGAAAAAAACAGAAATAAAACCATATTTAATTCATCAAATGACAACTGGGACTAACTTTACTTATTACTAAAAGCCTGTTAGATGCAATATATGGCAACTTTTATTGATATTTAGTAAACTTTATTTTGTTTCCGTTTTAAAGAAAGTATATGTGTAGGTATACAGAGTAGAGCTCTCAATCCCGGTAAAAAATTTCGAGTCCGGGATTTCAGGATTTGAAATCTCGAATTTCGGGACTGATTGCTGTCGACAATGGTATTACGAAATATTAATATTATCTTTAATTTTATTTATCTAAAAAGAACAGTATGGTAAATGTAAAAAAAAAATATTATAATTAATATGAAGAATCATATATATGAAATTTATTTTTTAAATATATTTTGGAAACATATACAGAGTCTCCGGAAATGATGCGCAAAAAATTCAGGGGATAGTTCTAGACCGAAAATAAATGCTACCTCTTTCAATAACATTTTTTCCAAAACTGATTATTAACGGAGTTACAGGGTGTTAAAGTTAAAATTTTATTTTCGATATTTGTAAATAACTCCGTAATAAATCCAAATATTTACATAAAATTTGTAAATCGAGGGTTTTTGCGGACGAGAAATTCAAATATGTTTCTAATTTTGACGTTACTAGTAGAGGGCGCCACTTATGGCACATCATGTTTCTTTTAAATGACATGACTTTTTTGCTGTTTAATGTATTCATCTGACTATTGAAACAGTCGATTCTCCTACCTGTTATATCTGAAAAAGGTATACCTTATTCAAATCGTTAGGAGTAACAGTTTTCGAAATAATCTTATTTGAAATATTCAGTGCACCGATTGAAAACTATTATCGTTTCAGTTAAAGTGCCTTTTCTACTGAAAATATAGCAAAATGTTACTTGAAAAAGTTGTTCAGAACGGTAAATTATGGAGATGTGCAAAATTTATTGCCTATATTTATACTGATTTTGACGTGCATTTCTTAGGGGAATTTAGGCTTGTTAAAAAACACTTATTTTAAACCTTGTCAACTTTTCGCAATTAAGTTTTTATGGATTCTAGCCTAGAACTGAAGAAATATTAAAAATAATTGTGAGATTTCGATAACAACTAGTCCTAGAAAAATCTTGTTTAAAATTAGTTTGTGTATGGAAACTCTTTATCTCTTTAGTTGTTCGTTCTACAAATTTCCGTAAAATTATACCATCAGGCAACACTGTAACTTAGCTGTTAAACGGTAACATTTTGACTAGGGTCGTACTAGGATTTATTTTTGTACTATATTTTTTTATTTCGGATGTTCCTAGGAAACTGTGTTATCTTTTCTGCATTAAAGATATCACACCCTGTATCATATCTAATTTTCATTAAAAGTAATCTCTAAATAAAGCAAGTAATACCTATGATTAAACAAAGTGCAAAAACTAAATTTCTGAAGTAAAATTACAGACTATATGCATTAAAATATCGCATTACAAAATAATACTAGCATTACGATGTCATAAAATGCACTTTAAACCATGAAAACCGTTCGAAAATTACAGAGCACGTGCGGCGCCCATTACTTCTACCATTCATGTAAACCTGACTCCGAAAAACATTAAATTGTGATTTAAACACGCGGGAACAAATTTCACGAACACTAAACCTTCTAATGGGGGGAGCGGTGCGTGGTTATCATTTCGTCCTGGTGACCCATTGAACCACAGATAATGCAGAAATATGAAGCCAATTTTTTAATGGATGTTTAATGAATCTAAAATAGTCCCTTCGCGTGATGAGGACGTTTACTGATAATTGTTGATGAATTGGCGGATGCGCTGGGTAAAAAATAAACATTGGTTTCTCTTTGTTTGTACGGTTTGTTTTTACTTGTACGCTCTTATTACACACGGGCACAAATGGTTTATCGATCGTGTTGTTATACTTCGTGACATAAAATTGAGATGTAATAGCATATACTGTTTACATAAAAGCAGGCAATGCGGTATGTTTATTTTAGTAATATCAGAACTGATCATTTTCAAGATAAAAGCGAATTTTCATGTTATATAGGCAGCAATTTGAATTTTGCAGATTGTTTCGAACAATTTTACTTAAAATTTGGTATATTGAATGCTTGAAGAGTATTTGCTTATTTTTCAATTACTAACTCAACAATAATATTCCACACACCAAATCAACTCATAGTAGTGTGTTTACTAATATTACAAAACAAAAAATTTATGATCACTGTTAAATAATGTCTTCAACAACATAAATAGTACGTAACCTACACCAAATCTAACAACATCTTGTAATTTTATTGTAAAGATGGCTTTGGTATATTTACTACATTTTTGCAAATTTCCTATATTATTTTATTGCAATTTGGAAATTTTCGATGTGATTTTTTTACACTTCGCAATATCTTTTTTATTTTGCATTGTAAAATATCTGTATTTTTTCGTTCCTGTATTTTTGTAATACCTATACTTATTTAAATTAGCAATATAAATTTTACATTATTCTAACATTTGCATATTATTTCTAGTTCAAATAAAGGTAAATAATATTTACCTTACTCTATATTAACTAAAACTCTACGCTACTGAATAGTGAGATACTCACTTAATATTTAGTTGAACCACTCTAACTAATTCTTAAAAACTTATATACCTACTATATACATATTTCATGTTTGTCATTTAAGTTTATATTTGTTTTCTGTAAACTAGACGTATTTTAAAAAATACCTTTGCACAAATTATAAAACATAGAACGCCCGCTTAGCATGTTCGAGATTAAAAACGAAGTAAAGCGTAACGGTCATTTGGAAAGCTTTGTTGAAGTTTTGGAAATGAAGAACTTCTCTTCCTCAAAGATTATACAATACTGTCCTATATCCATACACAATTTTGATCAACTTAGAACATCTAACCAACCACTCGCAATACTATACGAACAATGTCTAGACGGGATAGACCTAGCGTATGTACAATCGTTTGCTATTATAAAGTCTTTAAAATTAATTTTGCGATTTATTTTAACTGCTTGCGTATTTGTAATAAAATCTACTTTCAACTTTTATCATTAGTTCATAGTTGTTTCACTCACCAATAGAAATTTAATGAAATTTCTACTTAGAACTTCCAAAACTCCAAAAACTGTTTTGAGTGAGTGCAGTTATTGCAAAAGCATAATATACATTACGTTATAATAACTCTAACTATTGGTTCATTTCTACATATGTTTCGTAAATCAACACATAAATCACATTCCCTATTGTAATTTTACTTTTTTATTAACAATTTACAAATATTTTTGCATTGAAATTATAAAAATACAATGTTTATTTACAAAATGAATGTGTTACTTTACAGTAAATTTACAAAAAGTAGTAAAAATATAAAAATAATGCATTTTTTGTATTCTTTAAGTCATTCTTTTATTTGTTCAGTAATGTTATTGCGATAATACAGATTTTTTTTTGACAATATTACAATATATTCCCATACAATTTTTGTAATGTACCATTACTAAACATAAATTTACTTGTATCAAAATAAACACTGCCAAATAACCAACATATAAGAATGCTTCTGTGAAAAATAAAACACCATATATATTTTACAGATTTGAATTAATTAAACGAGATTCAGAGATGCAGCAAGAAACTTGTAGAAAGTAAATTTCTTCCAAAAGAACTAAGAAAACCGAACAAGAACCATGGAATTAAAGAAATTGACATATATCACGTGGTTGGGTTTTACAATATCGGAAAAGAATTAAGGAACGAAATTTGCGATATTCAAATATTGTAATTGGAAGAAAAAAACTGTCATACATAATTTTTCAAACTTAAAACATGCTTAACTAATAGATTACAATAAAATGTGTTCTGTTTTACTGAAGTAACAGAGTGTAACTAACGACCTGTGTAAATATCGGTAAATTCAGCTTCAAATTCGTAATTATCATACCAAATAACATGAAGCTATACCAATTTTCGATTTGATTCTATTAAAAATTCAGTTTGTAATTGGATTCATATGAGCTACAATTGTGTGAAAGATAACAATAATGTTTTCCGTGTTTCCTACAATTCCGATTAAGAAGAGGAATAATTTTTACAGTTAATTTTTATAAGGTAAGTACCTTTGAAGAGAAAAGTAAACCACATATTTCAGTATTCAATCCAATATGTATAAAAATAAACAATTTTCAGCCAGATCTTAAATTCTTTATGCAACAGACAAATTTCATAAACTACAATTAGATATACAGTGTGGAAGAAAAGTATGGAATAAATTCATTATTTCTATAACAACGAAGTTTAATGAAATTTCCTCGGATCCGTCGATTTTGCTTTCCAAAATGACTCTTTTTTCTATACTAACGCATTTCCGATGATCATTTGTTTTCGCGTGATGACGTCATCGGATATCTTTTTAAAGTTTTAGCGGCTATAACAAAAAGAGCTCAAATTCCTTTTTCTTCTTGAATGCCTGCAGCTATGGCCCTATACCCCTATATTTTTTCATCGGGTTCTTGTAGAGCTTAACTTGCTGAATTCAAAAATGTATGATTTCATCACTTTATTACTTTAACTTTAGCAATAGTGCAGCTATTGAAAACTGTTATCGTTTCAGGTAAAGTGCCTTATCTACTAAAAATACAGCAACATTTTACTTGAAAAAGTTGTTCAAAACGGTAAATTATGGACACGTGCAAAATTTTAAAAAGATCGGCCTGCTTTGATAAAATCTTTGTGCTTTGTTGAAAAATGGTTTCAAAATCAAACCTCGCCGATCTTCTTAAAATTTTGCACGTGTCCATAATTTACCGTTCTGAACAACTTTTTCAAGTAACATTTTGCTGTATTTTCAGTAGAGAAGGCACTTTACCTGAAACGATAACAGTTTTCAATAGCTGCACTATTGCTAAAGTTGAAGGAATAAAGTGTTGAAATTATACATTTTTGAATTCAGCAAGTTAAGCTCTACAAGAATCCGATGAAAAAATATAGGGGTTCTATTTAAAAAAATATCCGATGACGTCATCACGCGAAAACAAATGAACATCGGAAATGCGTTAGTATAGAAAAAAGAGTCATTTTAAAAAGCAAAATCGACGGGTCCGAGGAAATTTCATTAAACTTCGTTGTTATAGAAATAATTAATTTATTCCATACTTTTCTTCCACACTGTATATGAAAATAAACACATTAAGTAGACGTTTGGCTAACCTTACATTGCAGATGACTGAACAATTTGTCACTTAATAAAACTGTAAAACTAAAAACATTTTCATTTTCTCTACTAGACATTAGCTCACTTATGAAGGTAGATTGATACACCTCTACAGTCTACAGTTATGTGAACTTGGACGCAGTTTGTGTCTCATTACAATCGATTAATGTAATTGGCTAGCAGTAACTATTTGTGGTTATTATTTTCACATATTTATAGCGAGAGCAATTGTGGGATCATATTAACTGCAGGCCATTATAAGGTATAAACGTTATAATCAACTTTGAACCAGATATGTCCATAAATATAATTAAAAGTTACATTAGTATGATGAACATATTTATTAAAATTGAGTCGATAAAGCCTTTAATTTAATTTATCACATCTATACATTAGTTGATAAATAAGTTTATTACACACAGTTCACTGTAGTAACGAAGATATACAGGGTGTCCGGAAAGTAATGGGACCCAGCTTAAACATAGCTTCCTGTGATCAAATAGAACCTATTTAGACAAACTTCGCTTAGTCCAAAAATGCCTCATTTAAAAATTACGGGGCTTCAAAGAAAAAAAATTGTTTTCTTGTTATGGGCATAATTAAGAAACGAAACATCCAATCATGTTCAAATTTGGAACAGTAATGTTTCAGATAAGTACAAGTATTGTGAAGGAGTAAGTAGTGCCGAATATTTTAGAGGGCGCTCTCAATTCCCACCCCTCTGACGAGTGGATGATATTGGGTTCAAAGATTTTTGTAAGTGTTTTTTGCCACGCCCTCACGTTTGAGTTCCAGCTGTAAACAAGTTTAACACGCAGATTCCTTTGAAAGCCTGTCTTAATTTCTTTTCATTTCGTTTTCTTCACAATTAATATTCGTTACCATATTACGTTCAAATTGAGAAAATTACAAAAATAAATGTTTTATTTAAATGTTAACAGTGTTCTATATTGACAAACGTCTATGATCATTCGGGTGTTTCCGTAGCGCCTGGCTGCCATCTTTGGCTGCTGTCTTCACACCGGTCTTCAGCGCTTCAAACCGTTTTACGATAAATGTTTATAAAGACTTTTCGTCTTATTTTTGGATATAGGAAACGTAGTTAAATTTATGATACTACTTATAACATCAAATATTTAGTAGTAATAAATATTTCAGATATTACATAACTATATTAAAAGGAGTAGCATCCAAAGTGTAATAATAATAATAAATATTTATTTATCCTTTAAGACAATTACACAATGTTTAAGACAGGTCAAAACATACAGTGTAGGCTAACCATAAAAGGATATATTACACATGCACATACAGAAATATGGAGAGACAGAATATCAAAAACATGTTACATTATTATACAGGATTAGACAAAAGCCGACATGACTAATAGATTAATTATGTAACTAATATTAATTGATCAGTTAATAAAATATTTGTCCACACAGCATAGAAACATTTCTGCACCATGTCTATGGAAACAAAATTTGAATTCTATCAAATATTTGTTACACAAGTATTTATTATTATTTAAAATTCATTTAATTTCATATTATTTGATTAGTTTAGTTTTTGTATTTGTTGAACAAGAGTAGTAGGTAGTTATTTAGTGTCAAGTGCAACAAAATGAATTCGAATTGTTACATTATTTAATAAAAATATCTTCCATTTACAAAGTTGCCTTCTTGACTGTTATTGCAGCAACGACTTTCTTCTTTTTAACAAAGAAATATGAGCCTGTCCCCACATTTGATATGAAAATGACATATCTGAATAAAAAAGAACACTTCTTTTATCCGTTTTTTTCGATCTGACTTTACATTACTCTCATCTCCATTCCTACATCTTTTTATCACGCCTTGTCTGTGCACGTCGTAATATTATGGCAAGCATCGCTTTAATTTGTTTATGTCCGGGAAGCCGACATCCGAACATTTTTTACAGCTTGTAAAACGCACGTAACGAGGCACATCTGTCAAAGGTAATCCATTACGTAACCCCAAAGACGCCATTGACCAGTGTTCTTTATGCAAATATTTTTATTTGCAACCAACTGGGCCGCTGAGCTATTTGTCAGGATGAGAATCGGAAGTTCGAGGGATATTTTAACCACCGCTGAAATTTAGTTTATGTAAAATTATAATAATTATACTTGCAATGACGGCCAGTACGCTGAGGCAGGTGAGGCAGTGCTTCAGTATAAATTTGTAATAAGTAACAAATCAGAATCACGAATTGCTTCCATTAATCATCTAATCAATTTATTACATCCAGTAATATTAGAATATATTGGATATGCAATATCTATGTAATTCTATAAATTACTGTAAACACACATATGTTACACCAACGACAACATTAAGGGCTGCACGATTTGTAAATAGCGACGTTAAGGCACTTTTGAATTTGTCTGTGAGTCGTAACAACTAATATCCTTAATATATTATAGTTTGTCAATTAGTCAAACTTAGGAGTAGATAGCGACACTCTTTTAAAATCCGTGTCATCTTTATTTACACTAGACAAAGTTGACTTGGATTTAAAGAGAGTACCGCCATCTATTATTTTTACTCATAAGTTTAGCAGGTTGATTAACTATATATAAACAGGGGTAATATGCATTAATGTGTACAGGCAATGTTCAATACGTTCATAAGCACAATAAGATAAATAAGGACGTATCTGAGGCATGCCTCAGACCAATAACATATAGGTAGGAAAGATATGGAGAGCATGGAATCCGTTGGTAGTCAATTGTGGAAGAGAAGCCATTCAGAGGCATGCCTCGCCTCTATGGGAGTGCAGCAGAGACAGTCTAATATTGTAACATTGTACGGTCGTTTCCTGGTTCTTTTTCCGTTATATTATATAGAAAATTTCAGTTCACTGTAGTTAAAATTTTATTGTAGTTTCTGATTCGTTTTAGTTACGTTTCAGATGTGTGTACTGTAACTGTGTAATGTGAAATGGCCCAGGGCCACAAGTACACCGAAGAACAGGAAAACGTGAAGAATATGCTAACGATATTATTAATTATTCAATAAATAAGCGCCCTTTTTCAACATTGGTAATAAATGAATATTCCGATTTAAAAAGCTGTCGCGAGATTTATTAATAATTCATAATAAAATTACTCATTGTATTTTTCCACTGCAAATTAACATTGATAAGCAAAAGTGCCTAAATTAAATATTATAACGACATTGGACTTAAATAATTATAGACCTTAACAGCTGCAACTATGTAAGTATTTTGGAAAAAAACAACATAATAAAATTTTCATGAACTAGTCAGCTTTATGATGCCAATAGTAAATAATGTGGATATGCATAAAATAGAGAGCGGAAGGGTGTTTTTAACACCCTACATACTATTTTCAATATTTCACGCTTGGCTGTAGCATCACACTGTTTATATGCCTGCAGCTAATTCGAAAGTTATGAATGTCTCTTGCTTTATAGGTACTATATTGCAAAACTTCTAGACCTTTCAATGAATTTAAAAAACACTTCCTTTCCTCATAATGAGAGTATCCAGAAAATAAATTGCCTCATTCAACCACGTGATCAATATTTCTTCTGCCCTTTTTCGCCTGCAATTCCAGCGCACGTTAGTTCACAAACAATGGCCCGAAAGGCACATCAAGTTATTGCATAATGTACACAGTTGCTGACACAATATTTTCGGTAAATATTCAATTCCAATTTTCGTTTAAAAGTAACAATAATGTACTGCGTAACACTGATGTCACGCAATTATTTTCCAAAATTTACTTTTGTGTGCATATGGTATCTAATGTTCTTGCTTTTACTATTAACTTCTGTCTAGTGTCAAAATTACGTGACTGATAACAACTCTACTTCGATGCGAGCAATGCTAACAATTATTATAATATCACTACCCCTCATTCTAATCACGAGGATTAGCCCAGAAGTCGGAGACTTGTGAGGGACAGGGGGCAGCATGTTATTATTAAGCAGGCCGCATTTGCGCCCAGGAACAACTTACGTTGGTAGGCCCTAATAACCATTCAGTGCAGGAATGAGGGAAACATGGAAAACCTCATTAATTAGGGGGGTGGTCAAACGTCGACCGGTATCAACCTCTCACATTGACCCAAGCCAAAATTCTTCCACCCTACCATACCCACAGAGAGGGTGCCAATCCTCTCCACGAATATAGCTGATATACGGTCTACCGGCCGCAGGATTAAATCCCACAGCGGTTTGGCCGCATCGATTCAACTAATTACGCCTTAAACCGCTCGACCACTGACCGACGAATGAATAGACCTTATAAAAAAATACGAAATTGTTTATTTACAGCATACTTTTGTTTGTTTCGAAATATTCTCACGTATGGAATACATAAAATCAACTAAGTAAATAAACCTTTATTTTAAAAAGATCAGTTTAGGGATATTCCCTATGAAACTGTTTTTCCAAAACAAATATCACGCACTGGAAAAGCAGGAGAATTAGAAACAGAAGAAAGAAAGCAATATCACGCACTCATAAAAATCTTTCCATTTTCATTATTAAAATCTTAAATTCAAGTATTAGCTATACCTATGTTTTTTTTCATAATTGCGCTCTTTAAATACTTAGTCAAATGGAAATTTCCATCATTTAATACTTTTTCTCAATTCAATAGATACCTACTTATGACTTTGTTCTATAGATATTTTATTATTATTATTGTTTATTTACATATTAATTAAATTTTAATATTAAGGTTGATACTAGCGTGGTCTAGTATATGCTCGCGTAGAATAAAAATTAATAATGTTAAGATTCTTCAAAATTTATTAAGCCCAGTGCACGTGACATCCTTGCTGATTTCCCAGACGACCAACTTTTCTCAAGTAATATATTAAACTTGTGTCAACCAATAATAGAATTATATCATGTATAAATTATTTAATATTTAATAATGTTCACACTTCTTATAAAAGTTCTATTTCTAGTTCTAACTTTTTTTTTATTAAAATGAGGTCATTACATAAGTACTTATTTATTACTGAAAAGCAAAAGAAATTTAAAATAAATGAATCTATACTAAAAGTATTAGTATCAAGTTGATTATATAACTTTAGTTTTACCCAATCAAACAAGTGAAAAAATAGATAATTTTGCACGATTGCAGTAAACACACTACATCGATTAACAAGATTTCGAATTTTGTTCAATTTTTAGTTTCAAAACTGTATAATCAAAGTGCGTATTTATAACCAGATTTATTCTTTCACTGTGACCTATTTCTGGGTAAAAATTAAGTTTATAAAATCATCCCTTAGACAATATTTTTTTGTTTTCATTTTCATGTGGCAGAAATACTCAATTAAATGAATTAAAATGTTCCACACTTCAAGAATTACAGACAATATTATAAAAGAAAATGTAATTATTAACTTAATGTTCATGGTTCAATAAAATTTTCTACAGAAAATGCTTTTAACGATTATGAACCAAATTGGTATTTAAATAATTCAATTTAAAAAGATAACAAGCAAAATACTGCATATTATGAAAAAGTTTGAAGTCGGAAAAATCCAATGTGAAGATCATTTTTCCTTCTAGTGTCATAAGAATGTAACTGGCTTCTACTAGAACAATTACTCAAACTGCGGTTAACATAGAGTAAACACTGTAATATTATGTACATAAGTGGATGGGACAGTCAAAATTTTCAGGTCAGTAAAACAACCCCTGCTGTCGTCTCTATATCCCAGCTTAGATATAATACGTATAACCCTATTATATTATAAAATAAATGTGACAATTAGTAATCACTAATATGAGTTTTTACTAGAATGCATCACCTACTCAAAATAAAATATCAAATAATAACAGCTCCCGCAAAAATAGTAATAAAAATATTTTCATTGGTATCAGTAACCGTTTATATTCGACCATATGTTTATTATGCTTTTACGTTCACATTTGCCCCCTAAACACCTCTGTTATACAGGGTTCCCCCAATCACCCTGTATAACATTTAACATTGCATGCATTGCATATTTTATGTTCGTCAATTGCCATTTTAATTCTTAATTTTGAAAACAGGCTATATATTTTCGTATTTACGCTGAAAGTGACAGTAGAATAGAAAATTAATAACACATTGACCACTGTCCAAAATCGAACAAAGGGACATTACCCGATACAACCACTTCTGGCCAGATTATATAACTTCCTGTGTTTTGCAATTCGCAAGTGATGATAAATGACTATTAAAATAATAACCATTATTGTAGTTGATGCACGATTAATGTCGCGCCATATTGTAACATCACAAAACGACCGTTTTCATGGCAGAAGCGATTAAACGGGACTCCGAAACCGTCTAATGACTTTCTGATAACTACCCATTCGGCAATAATCAATTTCGATATTTGAGGTCCGGATATTGTTCGCTCCGCTAAAAATTTAGCATTGAACGGTGTATAATGTGATAATATCCTCGCCGACGTTTATCCCCATTCAGCGAAATGACATGAACATCCAAAATCGATATTACTTTAAATAAAATCGGTATTCTCTAACGCGTTTTCATCCGGCGATTACTGACGCATCATTAACGCTTATACATTCAACAGTTAGTGAGTGAAGAAAAAATGGGTTGTGATTTAGGCTATGCTAACTACTCAGGAGAAGGTTAAAATATCTAATTAATTTTTTATGATTCGGTAACATTGGAAAATTACAGTTTCATATTTTCTACTCTAAAATTTAACAAGAATACTCTTTGAGGTCGGTATTTTATTTAAAATCAGGAGGTTTTGATGGCAGAGAAAAGGAGAACAAAATGGAAGATTGATTTACCATATGCTATCAAACGTCATTACTGGTAATATGGGCGAATATTAATATTAAACAGTTGATATTAAAATTTATTTATCCATTTATCGTTCTACTATCCAAAGAGATTAATACCAAGACGGATAATAGCTTACAATAAAGAGAAACAAGAAAAAACAAAAGTAAACATTATAGAGGAAAAAAATAAGAAACAAGTAAACGTACAGGTAAATAATACAGAACATATTAAAGTTATATAGTATAAAAAACAATAAAATAATACAGGTATATACTTATAAACAAATAATTCAGATATCTAACATATAAAAATCAAAAAATAGAAGAGGAACAAACAAAACAATAATGAATAAAAAATATTTTTTAATGTGCTTGATGCTAGAACTAAATATATCAACGCTGTTCTGAACAGTGATATAATTAGTTAACATTGTGTACAATGGTATACAATTACACAATAATACATCGGTTCTCATAAAGAATATTTCACTATGATGTTTATTATTTGTGGGTAATTAAATTAATTTTATAAAATAATTCGGGTAATATCTAAAATTAATAACGTTATGCAAGAAAATAACAGATTGCGACGGATCAATAAATTATATTTATGATCATGCAGTAATAAATTGCTTGGGCGCTCTCAATTGGAGGATATATTTCGTTCCTTTTCAAATACAACATTTTCTTTTTTTTCTGCATACATGAGACCATGTGATGTGAAAAATTAAATTTTGGATCAAAATACACACCCAAATCTTCAACACATTCAGGCTTTGCCAGTATGAGGGTTATAATGCTATAAGAAAAATTTAAAATATTCTTCTGTAAGGTATAGCTTAACGCCCTACACTTACTAATATGCAAAGGATGTTTCAAAACAAATAGAGTGTAACTTTTTACAAGAAAAATTGAAGTAGATCTATCAGCAAACATATAAAAAATTGAAGAATAACACCAAATCTTTTTCAGAAAATGTACTATTTGTATATTTTTCTGAATTAAGCAAAATTATGAAATCTTCTTCATTATGGTCGATAGGTATATGTGAGGTTAGAGCTACTTTGAATGTCTACAACAACATTGGTTTTGGAAAGCATAAAAAATTAACAGCATTCTTGAAACGGCAATCGGATGGATATTATGGAGGTAATTATAAACAAAATAATATTGTAAACGAAGGATACTGATATTAGGACGTGTCGATGTGACGAATTATTGCAAATACAAAATTGGAGATAATGAAGATATGGGAAATAGATTGCTGATCTGCCAGTTACAAAAACAAAGAAGAAAAGATCCATTATTGTAAGCAGGTTATCGGAAATATATAGTACCGTAAGATCTGCACAAATAAATAGTAACATATTTTTGTTTAAATATTCAAATGGTAAAGCATATAACCAATTAATACGAATGCATACAGTTTGGAAAATGCCAAAGCAAATTGCTTTGTTTATCAAATTGAAGGATGCTTACGAATATACCGGACATTGTTTCCGTAGAACTTCAGCTACACTATTAATAAATTCAGGAGCTGATATCACAACTTTAAAACACCACGATGAATGGAAATCCTCAACGGTAGCTGAAGGCTACATTGAGAAGTCCATAACTCCGTAAATTAGTTGTTAGCAAAAAAAAGTTCTTACTGTAAATACGTCAAGTGCTGGAAGAATTCAGTAGTTCATAAACCATCTATTAGTGAAAACATTTATACTTACATAGACGAAGTAAATGTTTCAAAACAAACAAGACAAGGGATGTCCCTTACAAACTGTTCTGATTTCACTGTAAATGTTTTCAATAAATAAAATTACTTTCGTTTAAGAACAAATTTTAATTTTTAATTTAGCAGCAGTAAAACTGATTCTAATACCTAGACAGTAAATGTGACACGTGTGACACTTCAGTGCCTGACAGCTGTCACAAAAACTACGCCTTAATGTCGTTTGACGAAAAATATATATCATTACTGAAACTGACAATACGCAGATATGACATCGTTGTGTTGATGGATGCATAGCTAAAATTGAAAAATTTAAATTCGTGTCTGGGGTGCGGCCATGGGCGTTTATAAGTAGTGGTTTAATGGACTTTAGAAAAAAATTGCTTTATAAATAATTTTTTTATGACGATTCCGTTCTTATTTTCTTTCCTGCTTTCAAAATATTTATACTTAGTCATAGTTAATTCTGTATACTTATAAGCATTTAATGATGGAAAACAAACTAGAAATTATATACCCATACATGTAAATAACACAATTGTGTTCATAAAATGCACAATGATAGAACTCCAAATAACTAATAACTTTTGCACAATTGAACATTTTACATAAATTTATCTCTGTGTTCTTTCTCTGTTCAAAAATGACATTGTCTCCTTTCCTGTGAAAGCTATATTTTAATAGTTATTTATGCAACAAGTGCAAAAGTAAGCGTTTATTGCACGCGACGTGCAATAAGCACTTTTGTACGAGTTGCATACAATATTTTTTCTACGTTCATGCAAAAACCAAAAATGTTATTTAGATGAGTCTAGAAAAATGTGACGTCGATTTGAAGATTTATGTTTGTCATGATGACAAAACGCTGCAGTAGAATGACAGATGAATGCAATAAAGAACCACTTTTTCCACTAAATATAGTTCAATAAAGTATTGTTTTTTGCGTGAACGCAGAAAAAAATTTGTAATAGTATAAGTTGTACAGTGAATATAAATGATCACTTTCCAAAACTAGTGCACCATTCTGTCTGATTCAGGAATAAATATTGCTATCACTGAATTATAAGACAGAATAATCATACTAACTAATTCTAATTCCGTCCATATACACATGTTTGTTAAGTTATGTCAAAATATTAGGCATTCTTCCCTCTTCTAGGTAACAAAACTTATTATTTTATGTTCAAGTGAAGTGATGCTGGCAAGCTGCCATTAAGGATTGGCCTATTAAAAGTTGAATTTACGGAAATCGTATAGACTGTAATACGCAACGGACCGTCTCATTCATTTTTAGCTCGAAATCAGTGTAAATTTACACACGCTTCATATAAAGCCACAGTTAATATAATTTGTCGATTAATATACTGTGAACGGATATTTCTGTTTAAAACTACTAGATTCAGAGTAAAATATTGTCCCTGATAAAATAAACGAATCTACCAGAAAGTGAAAAATATTTATAACTTTAAATCTGAAATTAATTAATGATAAAGATTGAGTTTACCTTTAACTATATAACGATGTATAAAATATAAAATATATTTTAATCTTAACTGGGTATACCCAACTCCAAATCCAAATATCAAGACATAATGGTATATTCACAAATATGACAAAAACCAAATCATGTTGGGGAATTTAAGTAGTACATATAAATAATTCAAATTAAGTTTACTCCAGAAGTGATTACCAACAAAGCATATTTAGTGAAATAGATTCTTTTCATTATAAATATGCAACCACGATAACTAAAATAGGACACCAAAGTGCAACAATAATAATTTAAGCTATAAAAGCAGAAATATTTCAAATCTTACTTTTCGATTTGGTAATCAAATTTCTCCTGTACCTAAATTTTTCATCTTAAGTACCATAAAAAAATAGGTTTTATCTCAAAAACTATTTATCGATGAAATGTTTTGCAAAATATTGACTAAATACATTGTTTTCCTTATACTTTGATGTTATCTACAATGAAAAGGATCAACATTTATTAAGGTAAATTTGATGAACATCCTACATAATGCAATGAGATCCAGAATAATTAAATGTACCGTTTTCTATAAATATTTTATCAGGGGTTGACATTCAGTGCCATGAGAAATTTAATTCCTTTTTAAAGCAATCATTTTGTCTTGATGAGACACGATTCTCAACATAAAATTCATGCTGAAATGTCTCTTGTTATACAAGTATGTATCTTTACAGTAAGCTTACGAACTTTTACTTTTAATTCCAAAAAGGTATTATCAAACTCACAACAGAAGAAATAAAGCTGTGTGAATTCGAAACTGAAGCGATTTTTGTTCTGATTTGAATTCGAAGAATAGGTGATTCTTTTTCTAATTTAATTTTTACATAATTTATATTATATATCCAAAAGTATTAGCTATTCTGCGAACTAATATATGATTCAACATTTATTTAACCAAGAACGACAATAATTTTAACGTTTATCATAAGAGCCTACATACAACATTTCACCAAGCGCTACAATATGTAACAGGCAACAGTTCACATTTGTCTTACAGTATTTTCAAGAGAACTGAAAAATATTTAATGCTTTTTCAGTTTATTAGAGCACACGTGGGTACTCGTACTATTATAAGGAACAAAAAGTACTGCAATTTACTCGTATTTACCGTAGTGATTATTTGTAACTTTTTTCAGTAAAATATTACGCTTCTGTATAAGGATGTAGTATTCTTAGTTTTACAAAATGAAATAAACTTCCCTCTGTCTTGATGAATTGTTTGATTATTTACTTTACGATCACAGTAGGTAATTATAGCCGGAACTGGGACTCCCCCCACCACTTTTGACCTTGGGTCGACCTTGGGTGACGTCATTCGTGACCTGGTTGACATTGAGAGGTCACGTCAGTGGCTGACATTCATTTGACCTCCACATATGGGAGGAGGCATTTGACATTGAGTAACTTTAAGTGATGCAATTTAATGAACAACGAATGCTCCGCCCACACTCCCTAATCCTACCTTTAAAAGGAGGGAACGGATAAACTGAAATCATTTCGAGTTCGTATCTTCGTGGGGAACGTGCATAACAAAATGTATTTGTGTAGTAGTTGTGGTAAAACGTTTACTCGCAGTGATAATTTACGTCGTCATGAGAGGGCATCTTGCAAAGCGAGAGTCACTAGTGAGGAGGAACCCAGTGCTAAACGTATTAAACTCGAATCCTCAAGTACTCAAACTATTAATTGCTGTAATAAGACTATACCCGCTAATCAAATAAATTCACATCGCAGAACACTGGAACATAGAACAATGTCCTGTACTCCTAAATGTGACGGCATTCAAATTATTAACTGTGCGTTCAAGCGAAGAATTATTAGTTATCGAGTGTGCAGCCAAAATCATCACATAGATTACAATTTTTTTTTAATGAAGTAAAAGAAAAGATATTGGAATTGTTAAAAGAAATCGTGAATGTGCACAAATCTGTAAAAGTCAATATGGAAACCTTCGGTAAATACGTTTTACCAACGCAAGAAATAACCGACGTTAAAGCTTTCAATAGTTCTAACAGAATTATAGACGAATCCAAGGATCTGAACAGTATTTATCAGGAATTTGTCGATTCAATGATATGTCAAACATCAGAATTCGAAGAAAAAGATTCTGGTAAGTAATTCTCAAAACACGACGGATGCGTTATACATATTTACGTATTTAATGTTTTAGGTTGGGCTATCGTTGAAGTTTTATATGTTGAAGTAAATATAAATAAAAATAGTCCTCTATGTGCATCTTCATACATGAAGTTACCGAAGTTCATCGAAAACAAGAAAGCCGTAGTGAATATAAGAAATGAAGATCAAAATTGTTTCGCATGGGCAGTAACATCGGCGATGTATCCACCTATAGGTCCAGTTCAGGAGGTGTCTTCGTATCCTCATTTTTCTACAGTTCTAAATGTGACGGGTATGGATTTTCCAATTAAATTAAAAGATATTTCAAAATTCGAATCGCTGAACGATATATCAGTTAGCGTATACGGTTTAGAAAGGAATTTGAGAATAATAAAATAAAATACGAAATAGTAGGCCCGCTGCGGTGCGCGCCAAAAAATTACGTTATCACGTTAACTTGTTACTTATTACAGAGAATTGTGGAGAGAACCATCATTGTAGAAAGGAATGCATAAAAAGTCATTATTGTTGGATTAAAGATTTCTCAAGACTAGTTTCTAGTCAAGTTTCACTTCACGAACATAGAAAATATTTTTGTGACGGTTGCTTGATGTATTTTAGCAGCGATAGATCATTATTACAACATCAGAGCAACGACTGTAATCACGTTTATACCACAACACCTTCAAATAACTTTCGTATAGATAAATTTGGAAAAAGCGTTCCCGAAAACATACTAAAATTTGAAAACTTCGAAAAACAATTGAAAGTACCTTTCGTAGTGTACGCCGATTTCGAATCTATTCTAAAACCTTTCGACACTTGTGAGCCCAATCCTGCAAAATCTTTTACAAACAAAACGTTCAGTCACGAACCATTCTCATATGCATACTTAATAAAATGTTCATTTGACGATTCGTTATCTAAATTCGTATTATATAGAGGGCAAAATGCCGGGAAAGAGTTTATAAAACGTCTCGAGTCGGATTTAAAAGAAATTTATAACAAACATTTAAAAGAGATAGTTCCAATGATGCCTTTATCTAAGGAGGAGGAACAAGATTTTTTAAATGCAACTGTTTGCGGTATATGTGAAAAACCGTTTATAGAAGGAGAAGTAAAAGTCAGGGACCATTGTCATTTGACAGGCAGAAAGAGATACGGGCGGCCCATTCTGTTTGTAATTTAAATTATAAACTGCCCAATTTTGTTCCTATCATATTACACAGTATGAGCTCCTACGATTCCCATCTCTTTATTAAAGAACTGTGTTCTAATAAGGATAAAATAGAAGTTATAGCTCAGAGCAAAGAGAAATACATATCCTTTACGAAGAACGTGTATTTGCACGATTATATCGGTAAAGACGGAAAAGTAAAGAAAAAATATTTGAAGATGAGATTTATCGATAGCTTTAAATTTCTATCCACTTCTCTGGAAAATCTAGCTAATAATTTGAGCGATAATCAATTTCAAGAAACGGTTAAACATTTCCCGGACGAGGAACAATTTAACTTAATCAGACAAAAGGGCGTGTTTCCTTATAGTTTCTTAACAACTTTGGATAAATTAAATAGCAAAATTTTACCCACTAAAGAAGAATTTTACGATAATTTATCGGAAGAACATATATCAGAAGCCGATTATCATAGGGCGCAAAAAACCTGGAATATCTTTAACTGTCAAAATTTGGGTGAATATTCAGATACGTATTTAAAATCGGACGTTCTTATATTATGCGACGTATTCGAGAACTTTCGAAACATTTCATTAGAAAAATATCATTTGGATCCGGCACAATACTTTACCGCCCCAGGATTAGCTTGGGACGCCATGTTAAGGCTGACTACAGTAGAACTAGAATTAATGACAGATATTTCAATGATTCATTTCTTTAAAAAAGGCATTAGGGGCGGTATAAGTCAGTGTTCGGAACGAAAACACGTCGCAAATAACATATTCGTTCCAAATTACAATCCGCAAGAGTCTTCTTCTTTTATCGCATATTTAGACGCTACAAATCTATACGGGCACAGTATGTCACAGTATTTACCAACAGGCGGATTCGAATGGTTAAGCGAGCAGGAAATTATCAATTTTGACGTCACGAATATCCCAGACGAGGGTCGTTACGGATATACGTTAGAAGTCGACATGGAATATCCATCGGAATTGCACGACTTACATAGAGATTTACCATTCTTAGCCGAAAGCATGGTACCGCCCGGTTCAAAATCTAAAATGCCAAAACTGATACCCAACCTGAATAATAAAAATAAATATATAATACACTTTAGAAATTTAAAACAAGCCATAAGAAACGGTTTGAAATTGAAAAAAATACATCGTATAATAAAATTCAATCAGAGTTGTTGGTTAAAAGCGTACATAGATTTAAATACGGAAATGAGAAATAAGGCAACAAGCAAATTCGAGAAGGATTTATACAAATTAATGAATAACGCAGTGTACGGTAAAACGATGGAAAACGTAGATAATAGAAGAGATATTAAACTAATAACTCACTGGGAAAGAAGGGTAGATCCTTGGGGGCAAACACGTTGATCGCCCGTCCTAATTTTAAAACTTGTACACCGTTTTCAGAAGACTTCGTAGCCATACATATGGGGAGAACAAGAGCTCATTATAATAAACCGCTTTATCTCGGGTTTTCAATTCTAGAATTGTCCAAGACAGTATTGTACAACTTTTACTACGATGTCATAAAAGAAACTATAAGGATAACGCCTCTTTGCTTTATACCGATACCGATTCCTTAATTATAAAAATCTATACAGAAAATTTTTACGAATTTATCAAGTCAAATCCGAACATATTCGATACGTCAAATTATAAAGAAGGAAATAAGTTCGGTATTCCCGTATCAGCTTCCGTATTGGGAAATATGAAAGACGAGTTTCCTTCAGATCCCATAATCGAATTTTACGGAACGGGAGCAAAAGCCTATTACGTAAAATCGGTAAATACGGAAGTAAAAAAAGCTAAAGGTATAAAGAAATCAGTAATTAAAAATAATTTAACTGTTGAAGACTATAAAAAAATCGTAGAGCAAGGCGGTATCATATTCAGAAAAATGAGTTCGTTTCGTAGCGAATTACACAATATATACACAGAAATAAAAATAAAGTCGCTTTGTCATACTTCGACGACAAAAGATTCATAATACCGAATACAACACATAGCTTACCGTGGGGTCATAACGATATACAATTCTACTTAACGGACGCAGAGAAAAATTTCGAATGGTTCGTAACAGCTTTAAGTCAAACCGCAGGCTGTGATAACGATAGCAGCGAAGTCAGGTTGAAAAATTTAATAAACGCTATCGAAGAATTAACCAAATAAGTCAGTCATAAACTTACGGTAATCGAGAAAAGAAAGGAATAGAATTGTACGTACACTAATAAAAGTAAACTATTATAGAAAATAAAAGTAACGTGTCATAACGTGAAAACGTAATTAAATTAAAAGCTAAATAATCTCATTATTAAGTACAACATAATTGACGTAACTATAATGTGATGTAGCATAATTTAAATGTAATGAAAATAATGGTTACATGATTAGAATATTAAGTACAATGTAATTTAAGTAAGTGTAAAAATGTAAATAGCATAGTAATGTATCATACTTTAAATGTAAGAAAAATAATTGTTATATAACCTCATTACTATGTGCAACGTAATTGAAGTACATGTAACGTAAATAGCATAGGTACCTACCGTACCACAATTTAAACGTAATAAAAATTGTTACATGACTTAATTACTAAGTGCAAAGTACTCGAAGTATCTGCAACTTAAATAACGTAGTAATAGGTATTATGTAATAATGTACATAATACCGCGATACCATGTAACATGAATATTAAAGCAAAATAACAATTAAACAACCAGTCTTTCATTCGTACAATATCATTCAAGCATACCTCTCACACTTAGCATGTCATAGACACACTGAGCATCAGAACGCATAGTATGGAGTATATGAAGCCTTTGCGGTAGAGTGGGGGTGGTGGGGAAGCGACTCTGATCCTTTAAAACGCCAGGGTTGATCGGAGGAGTTAACATTCGTCTAGTGTCGTCGAGAGTAGAAGTGTTAGAAACAGTGTAGTAGTACTAGAATCAGTTCGTGCAAGTACAATGGGTAACAGTAGAAACACCAACCAAAAAGCTAGCGGAAGCCGAAGACCGCAAACCGCGGAAAATTCAACATCGCGGAGCAAGACGCCACAGAAAAATATCGAAACGATGAGGGTATTATCCAACATAATAATACCTAGCGCCAATTATCAAGATAGCCAGATGCAATTGTGGACGACAAACCCCGTTAGTGGTCAACAACAAAACGCATCGCATCCTACAGCGTCTACATCACACCATCCGGGTTACTTTACGGAACCATATAAAAACGTATGGCGACCAGAAGAATTAGGAAACGGTCAGGGAACGTCCCACAGCGAGGCCTCTCTGCCATTGGATATCGTAAACCAAGCTTTAGCTGAAGTAATAAACGAAGGGTATCAACATACAAGTACAGAAAACGTAAGTAAGGACGTGTTGGTAGAGATGATTCACCAAATGTCACCATGGAGCGAGGACGACTTCGTAGATCCTGAACCTAAAACTGCAAGCATAAATAACAAGAGTAAGGGACCTACATCGACAAAAAAGCCCCGCCGCTCCGTCGATAAAGAGGGACCGTCTTCCAAAAGACAAAAAGTAAAAGAAACCGAAAAGCCCAACGTACGTCCTAACGTACTGAAACAGTTACTGCTAGAAGAGACGACGCTGGTGAAAAATAAAATGGAAAAAGAAACGCAGAGTAATACCTCGACCGTGACGACGAATAATAACATCCCCGTCATCAAAGTCGACGAGGACCAGGAGAATCTCCATCTAGACTGGGAAATATTTTCTCAAGAAACAGATATGGCTATATTCAAAAGGCAATAACGTTAAAGAAGAAGCTAGTAACCGAGAAAGAGACGACGGATCGCGAGTTCGAGAATGTCCAACAAGAAGCAAGCGGGTTACAAGCGGATATTGTTCGCTTAAACGAACAATTAACAGCCACTAATAAACGGCTTAAAGAAATAGGAGAACGTCGCGATAAAATTACAAAGAAAGTGAAGTGGGTAACGGAATCGTTAGGTTAAGTTAAAAGTAATTAAAATTTAAGTAATATAGTAGTAGTATAGGGTAGTAACAATATTGTAAAATAGAAGTATATAATTAAGGAACAGAAACATTTAACGGTTACGATAACAGTACCAAATAAAGAATAAATAGAATGCAACATCGTTGTTTGTTATCCCTTCCTAAATCCAAAAGTACACACATTAAGGAGCAATAACACGAAAATTTGATAAAAGTCGACATGAATAAACGACGTAGGAAATGTCAAGTGAAAAAATGAGGTTGGCAACATAGAGTATAAAAAGTTAGGTTGGCAACATAGAGTATAAAAAGTAAGGTTGGCAACATCGGAAAAAGAGGTTGGCAATACCGGCAAAGTCGGACACGCGAAGGGACGTGCAGGTAGAGCGAAGCGTACCCAAGCTGCGTAGAAGCACCGCGCAAGTTAAGAGGAGAACGTAACGAAGACCCTCACAAGATCAGGTAGTGAAATTCTTTTCCTTCCAACCTCCGCCGAGTGTACAAGTGTGTCTCCGCGTAGAGTCTAAAGTGCAATTGTGCAATTGCGTTTTATAATTTTCATTTTTTTGTTTTCGTTTTCGTTGTTTCGTTTCTAAAACCTATTAAGAATGGTCGGTTTACGTCGTCCAAGAAAACGTGTGGCAGCCGAGGCAGAAGAACGCCGGCCTCAGCCGTTGGTGACGCCCGCCCAACGGCTATTACACCGTCAGTGGCTACAACCAGCCCGGCCACAGGCTCGTCCATCATCTAACGTACACCATCCCCAGGGTACGGAAATCTCCCAGGTATCGGCGGCCTCTACATCGTCCGGGACTGGGAGAGATCTAACCACGGCGTCTGTGGCAAAGGGCGACCTGGCAACGGGCGGTCAGGGAAGTAGCCACTTCAAGATCTCCACCGTGGTGCCGCCGATGTTGTCTCCTATGAGCAGCAATACCGAGGACGAGGACGAAGACCACCAGGTCCAAGTTCAAATCCAACAAGAAGACCAGGGAAGGGCACGCTCCAAGATGGCGGATCCCACGCCGACGAGAGCAGACGCGATTGTAGGGGTCGAATCGTCGACGCAAGAGACGCCATCTAGGAACGAGCTCTATAGATGTGGTTACTGTCGCCGCGCAAGTTCACGTACCGGCCGAACCGAGACGGGAACGAGCGGGCGGTAGTCAACCACATCCCGAAGCCGTAGGAGAGGACGTCGACGAGGACGCGCAACTTTTCTCGCAGGAGGAGGACCTGCAGATGTGTAACGAAATAAAGCACTGGAGGCGCCGCCGAAGCGAGAAATTGGAGAAAGTCGATCGCGATCTCGCAATGACCGATCACGAAATTGAGACCGTCAGAGAAAGACTTCAACAATTATTAGTGGGTCGTGACGAGTTAGTGCGAAAACGCGATCGGCTTTTGGCGCAAGATCGTAGAATAGCGGACATCCTTAATGGGTAAGCGGCCGCGAGAACGGAGACACTAGTACCCTAGGAATCCATTTTCGATTGTTCCAGAATCGAAAACATAACCCAATATCCAAAATCCCCCCTTTCCCCCTCCCCCCTCCCCCCCCCTTCCCCCCTCCGGGGGGAAAAACCAACTTCGGTGCTGAGTATGATCCAGTGTACTGCGCATAAGTATCGTCGAAGGGTTTCGAGAGCGCACTAAAATGGTCGATTTTGGTGTTAGAGTAGAGCTAGCTATGCGCGAACTTTTTTTTTTGGGGGAAGGAGGGTTGGGGGTTGGGAAGGGGTGGGATGAGGGGATAATAAAAATTTTTAATTTTTATAAGTCGATAAGGCTTTAAAATTTTTAAATTCATTTTCTCGGGTTCTAAGCGCCTGTAGTACCTCGTGTAACGTGTCTAATTACTCGTCTAACCATTTCCTATCGATTGGTACCATTTTCAGTCCCATCCGATAAAATTTTTGAAAACCCATCTGAAAAAGTGCGTTAAAAATCAGAAAAATTCAATAAAAATCTCTACTGTGGATTACTAACATTTCGGATATATGTGTAGCATATCGAATTACTCGTCTTGACATTTTCTATCGATTGGTACCATTTCCAGACCCATCCGATAAAATATTTTTGACGATCCATCTATATAGTAGTATTGTGAGAAAAAAAATAATATTTTTATAAGATGTATTATAATTAAATTTGCAATTAAGATACTGTTTATAAATTTAATTTTTTAATAATAGTTACAATAATGATCACAGTGGTATATTACAGGTTTTTTTTATTTAATATTTTCAATAATAATAATTTAACAGTTCTTTAAGTTATATCTTAACACTTGCTGTTTGTTAACCAAACACCAACATTTTCGAAAATGATGATTTTCATCAGTGTACAAACAACCTACATTCTCACACAAATATTTATTCGCTCTGCAGTGTCGGCAAACGTTATTCCAACAATCCTGGCTATATGTGTTGCACGCTATACATCTTTGTATTAATGGTTGACACACATTCGATACACAGTTGATGCAACGATCTCGAATTATCCCCATATTAATTGCATTATTCTTAACCATATTCGCACATGTCTCGCATTTATTTGTGTATATTTTCTTCAATGATTGTTCAAAATTCACTGTTACACAATTAGCGCAAAGTCCAGTACAAGGATTGAGTAAAGGTTTGCTGTACGAACAGTAACAATTGTGACAAACCACTGCGTCCTCTATTTTGCATGGATATACACATATCTTTACCTTAGAATCCCATTCTTTCGGAAATGGCATTTTATTAACAAAAATTAACTCACTCACTGATTTTATGTATACTGCTGAAGAGACGTAGTAACACTGAACTCCTCCATCCTCAAGTAGCCAGTTTTATGCCTTTAACAGATGACGTCACATTACGCTTGAATATAGGATGATATTATCCCTTCCATGTGGGTAACGTCACAGAATATATTTAAAATGAGGAGGACGTCTATTTCAATTCATTTAGTTTTGATCTTCGAACAGTAAACAGTAAATAAAATGGCTGTAGGACAACCCCATCTTGAATTCCTGACGTGGTTGGCTACCACAAATTTTCAAGAAAATAGCGATGAAGAGGACCACGAGGTAAGTATTGTACTTGAATTTAAATTTATAATTTTTATTGCAGGTAACTTACATATATTTTGTGTTCATGTAGGTTGAGCCCCATAACGTTGGTGCTTTAACAATAAAGCAGTTAGTTGATGCTGGATTGGATGTCGTCGGGGACAGTGATGACGAGAGTATAGAAGCTGACGCCACGGATGACGTCGGTGAGGACCTTGTTCGTGGAATACATGTGGAAGCCGTAGAGATCTTCTTGGGACAGATGAAGTATTGCTCTATGATGTCTTGCATCGTAGTGCCAGGTGATAGGCTCTACTTCCTCTGCTATTGCTGCTTCGAGTGGTTCACGATCAATGCTCCCCACATCCAGATATCAGTGTATCGAATCGCACCGAACAATCAAGCGAGAGGAAGCCTTTACTTATACTTGCGATTCATGTCAACTACCCCTCAACCAGCTGAAACTAACAGAGTGTTGCATACTATGTAATAGTAATAACTAGTGTGATGATTTAGGTTAAGTTGTGTAAATAGATTTATGTATATTGAATAATAGTATAGTATATTTAGGAAGTAAGTTAAACATTATATGTATATATTTTTTTCTATAATAAATAATATATATTTTTATCGCATTCATGTCTTTTTATTACGGACTATATCTAATAATTAATTAGATCATTGAGAGAGATATCTATGAAATTGAATAAAAACATATATCAAAAAAAAAATAAATAAATGATTAAAGTAAAACTATACGTAATCGGTAGAAAATAGTAACTTAAGGAAATATGTGCAATTTAGTAGTTTCATTTGTATGTGAACCGTCAAACGGAAAGTACAGCATTTCATAAAAATGGGGATAATTGTTGTCGACGTAAAAGGGTTCAACTTAAAACAGTTCTATCCAAAGAAGATTACATTTATCAGTGGACAATACACCGCTCATTATCTATTGATTCCCCCAGTTGCATTCAATACACTAGAGAGACAATTGAAAAAGCGAGTTACATATCTACAGCCATATCACCAAGGATTAATGTTGGATAATATATTGCACAAATATTTATTATACTTTATATTATTGTTATTTATGATATGTTTGATTTATGTTAAAGAATACCAGAAGGAAATATTTTTCAAACGATTATTACAAGAATTGGAAACATCGTTGCACCCAATTGTAATCAGTGTAGATACTCTATTACGTAATGTTTCTTCCAGTACATTTCCTGTATTTATTAAAAATAATCCATATTGTTTTTATCATAGTTACAATATATGTATAGCTTAAGGAACTGTAGGAATCTTTATAATTGGTTGTACACATACCTACCTAATTAAAAACATCTTGTACAATTTATATTTATTTTAATTCCCACCAATCTCTACTCAGAGAGGGACCACCAAAATAATGTCTGAGATTCAAACTTCCCCACTCCAAATAATGTCTGAGATTCAAACTACCCCACTGCTAAGTAGGAGGGATGAGTGGACGATTTAAGATCTTACCATATAGTAGTTAGTAGAAGGAAGATTTTGAATATCCCTCCCACTCAAATGTAAGAGGAGGGATGGCTGAGTGCCTATATATACTGCAACATGCATCAGTTTGGTAGTTCAACCGAACATCTACTTCCAATAGTAATACTTGTAACACTGCAGCAGCATCCATCATTCAACAGCATTAAAATGGCATACACACAATGGTAAGTAGAAGAAAAGTTTTGGTTATTATAAATTCCTTGATGAATGTGTGTCTATATACACTTACATTTTGTATTTGTTTGATAGTTCAAGTGCATATTCCACCATGAGGCCGTCCGACAACAATTCCCAGCCGTCTATCCTGGAGTCCGAAAACTGGGACCATGAATGTGTGGGTCGTCCGACAACAATTCCCAGCCGTCTATCCTGGAATCCGAAAACTGGGATCATGAATGTGTGGGGTCGTCCGACAACAATTCCCAGCCGTCTATCCTGGAGTCCGAAAACTGGGACCATGAATGTGTGGGGCCGTCCAACAACAATTCCCAGCCGTCTATCCTGGAGTCCGAAACCGAAAACTGGGACAATGAATATGTGGGGACCTACAACCCTATTGCGTCCACAAACAATAGGATGGTGATACGGACCGCCCATGCAGTCATAAATAAAACAAAAGCGGAAAAAAAGGCGTATAGGATGGCTGAGAGGGCTAGATTGTATGGCCTTGTCAGCCAACAATACAAAGCAAAAAGTGACATGTTAATGAAAAATAAATATTAGTTTATATGTATATAATCTTATTTTATTTATTATTTTTTTTGACTTGTAAACATTGTAATATACCTATGTACACCAATAAAGGAAATTTTTTCAAAAGATTCTTTTACTTCAACTTCCTTTCTATTTCTAATACAAACAAAAATAAATAATAATAATAAAAAACAGTGCTATACTTGAAGTGTAATTTTATTGTAATAAAATAATAATAATAAAAAGAATTATGTCCCAAATACATTGTAAATATATTAAACTACGGCTGTCTTGTTGATCCACTCATTCTGATATGATGGTAGTCCAAGCCATTTGACAAATAATTTATTATCCTTTTCTTTCAAAACTTTTTCCACTAAGTAAACATCAGAGTATTTAGTCCTCTGAAGTTCGTACTCATAAAAGCATCCTTTAATAGGTTGACCGTATACATCTTCTATCATATATGTTACGGGATTTGTTATATTTACTTTAATAATTTTAAAAAGTTCCGTTGAATAGTTAGCAGTATATCCCTTTTCAAATACACCTTTAAATTTGCTAATTCGAACCATGTCACCAACACAGAATTTTGCTTTTAATGCTACTTTGGGATGATTATATACGCTTAACTTTGTTGTATGTTTTACATCAATGGGTTTCATCCCTGTTGTACGATGAACTCTATTATTGTAGAAGTTTATAATGTTAGGAAGAATATCAAACCATTTGTAATTGCCTCTGGCCGAAAATTCTTTGTATAACCAATTCTTTAATGTTCTAATGACACGTTCCACAATAGCTGCCTTTTTTGTACTGAACGTTGAATAATGGTTTATATTATACTGTTCCATTAGGGATGAAAATTGGCGGTTATAAAATTCAGTTCCAAGATCTGTCTGTAAGTGTTTTGCAGAATAATCAGCTTCTCGAAGTATATTTTTCATTGCATTATGAACTTCTCTGGCAGTTTTATTCTTAAGTGGCCTGGCCCAAGCATATTTGGAATAACAATCAATTACTATGAGTATGTATCGATATCCTTTGTTTTCTTTAGCAAAACTTTGCATTTCTGCCAAATCGGCTTGCCATAGGTCACCAAATCCTTTTATTATAGTTCTCCTTCTTCGAAAATTTCGTCGAGCGGATTTGTGTAATTCATTGACAATTTGTCGTTTTGTATGACTAATGAACATATTGTATTCCTATATAATTCAAACCTTGTAATACGAGTACATGCACATGTATGTGTCGCAATATTCTCTTTTATAATGATCATTCCTAACAATTGGCACCCTCTTATGATTCAACTGGTTTTAACAATATAGATGGAAATACTAATCTACCTGTATCTCTAGGGGGATGATGTTTTGTAATAAGTTGCTCAACTTTTTCTATGTCAAGTGCAAAGTCTGACAAATCTTGTAGGAACTTATTATGAGCTTCCCAATATTTGTCTTTGTCACTTTTTAATTTATCCAAATCAATTTTCATATCGCTGATCGTTTCATCCGTCTTAATTTTGATATTTTGAAATATTTTTGTTACCTCATCCACGATTTCATTTCTTTCCGTCTTTATGTAAGCTACCAAGTTATCGGTTATGAGGTTGGCTGAGTGTTGTACAGCGGAAAGGATATCAGTTTTACAGGCATCCATAAGTAAATTGACATAGTTTAATGTTGCTCCATCCTTTTCATCTGTCGGATCGCCAATATTTTTTAATTGTTTGCCTTGAATGTCATATTGCTTTTCACTGGTGAGCTTGAAACCAACACCCTGTGGACCGCGATGACCTACACAACGACTTCCTTTCGACGCCCAAATTTATCTATAGAGCTCATCGTTGTTCTTTCACATTCAATGTTTAAACTGCTAATAATTAATGTGTGATGTGATATATATTTATATATTTTTATCTTCTATAAATGTTATACTTGATTTTTGTTTTTGTTTTAATATACTATACCCTCTTCACGTAATTCTTCGATTATAGATAATATTTCATTATCATGACCGGAATGACCAGCTATTTTAGAACTCCATAATAAACGTAAACGATCGATTAATTCTTTAGGTTTATTCCAATATATAAAATCTATTGCTTTATGTGTATATAGTTTTCTAGTTGGTATTAAACCGGAACCTTTTGTAGATCGAAGCATCATTCTGTATGCTAATACTGGTTTAATAACTTCATTATACTTTTTCGATCTGCTGCTGCGATACCCTTGTTTTACATTGTAGTTTGTATAAGCTGCATTTGTTATATTTAATATTTCTCCATACAACCTCTTGTTTTCGTCACTAATTCCCTGTCCTCTGCTACTTACATCTGGAGGCAATTTCAGAAATAGTAAATCATAGAGTTGCGAGTTTCCCTCGTAGGATCTCATCTTTTAACCATTTTTCCAAAGAGTAATTTTTCTATCTGAAAATCGCACTTCGGTGTTACCGATCATTAGTTTTCCACTCTCGACATCGATATGTACTCCATATATGGTATCAAAAGCAGTTTCGCCGGCTCTTAAACCGTTAATGTAATTTTTAACTGATTCCATACATTTTGCTATCAATGCTAGATGCCAATGAACTTGGAGGCGTATCTAACTGATTTGATGTATCTGCTCCATGAAAAGAAGAATCAAAAACCATTGTTTTATCATCATCATCATCATCATCATCATCATACTCTTCGGCGTGGATAGTTTTATGCTTGATAGGACTGCTGAAACTGCTTCTTTTAGGTTGTGTCGTCACTGCTGGAGGTTGAGGTTTACGATTTGTTTGAGCTGCTGCGGATATGCTTCTTAAAGGTTTTGTGATGGGTTCATATATCTTTTCTAATGCCACTTTATTTTCAATATGTCTGTTTTTAATCAAGTTGAATTTTTTTCGAACTGCGTCTGTCACTTCTACTAATTTACGTTGTAATTCTATTTCGCTAGCATTATGCGTGTCTTTATTGTTGTCAACCTTCTTCATTTTTGATGCGAACTCGACATTGTTTGATTAACAAATAACGTTAAAATTTGTGTGCATTACGGATATATGTAACTATCTAAACCTTTTCGATATCTACCTTCTTCTAATTTGCTGTCCTTGTCGATAACTAAGAATCCATATTTATCTTTCCAGCACTTGGCACACATCTCCTGAAATTCTTTAAATGTTACGTCTGGTGAAACGTGGTCTTGAAATATATGATGCATGTTCATTTCGTCCTGTTTAAACATGACAATCCAGTTCGAGTTATCCCTGATAAGTTGTTTTGGAATCCTAGAGTATGTTTGAGCAAGATAGAAGCAGTCTACAGATTTATGACGACCCATACTAAAGTACGATCTAATAACATCTTGTTTTTCACATATAACATCATCAAATATAAACACTGAATTGGGTTTAGCATCAGAAGGTTCAACGATTTCAGCGTTATTATTAAACATATAGAATTCCAATCCTTGAATAGGCTTTAAAATTTTGCGCAAATATTCGTATTTCGGTTGATATAAAGACTTTGAGTATAAATATATATTGGCAAAACGTAATCCGTGCGGATGCGTAATGAGAGAAATCATTACATTTGTTTTTCCACAGTTAGAAGGACCAATTATAAGGCCTCTAATTGTTGACGGTAAAAGTGGACCATGGCGTTCATGGTTAACATTTACCCCACAACCCACACTTTCATCTAAATTATCTACAGAAAATGTTTCTTTTGTTTTACAATCCGCATCGTTCGAGTGTTCAAAACGATATAAAAGGAATTTTATTGTGTATCTGATATTTAATTGTTTGTTGGCATTACATGTGAAAACTTGTATTCATTTTAATGCCGTCGGTCAAACAGTTCAGACGTAAATCGCAGAATTCAGTGATTGGGACAGGATTTGTTAATTCATTGATAAATAAACTTCCCGTTGAGCTACATTTACCGGGAGGATATCAATACTGTGGTCCTGGTACAAAACTAAAAATGAGATTAACCAGAGGGGATCCGGGTATTAACCCTCTTGACGTTGCATGTAAAAAACACGACTTAAGCTACGAGCAATCTAGTGATCTATCTGAGCGACATAAAGCAGATTACGAATTAGAACAACGTGCCTGGGAAAGAGTTAAATCAAAGGACGCTAGCATTAAAGAAAAAGCAGCTGCTTGGTTAGTTACCAACACTATGAAGACAAAACGGCGCTTAGGTATGGGATGTACATCCACGAAAACAATTACAAAAAGAAGGAAGCAAAAATAAGAAAGTCAAGAGAAAAATGAGTGGAAACAAGGTTGGCTTTGGTAGTGGTGTTGTTAGTAAAGTCCGAACTGAATTACGAAAAGCCGGAGGTAAACGATTCCTGTCCAAGGACATCCGAAAAGCTGCACAATTTGCATTAAATGCTGCACGAAGATTTACAAAAGCGTCTGGTGGTAAACGAAATATTCGAATTCCACGAATAATAGCAGTTCCAAAAGTTGGTGGAATTTTACCATTAATACCTATATTTGCTGGGCTATCAGCCTTAGGAAGTCTAGCTGGTGGTGCTGCAACTATATACAAGAGTATTAATAACATCAAAACTGCTAGAGATCAATTAGCTGAAACAACGCGTCATAATAAAGAAATGAAAGCCGTTGCCCTTGGAAAAAATGGAAAGGGGTTGTATTTAAAACCGTATCGGACTGGATTAGGATTATATCTGAAACCAAAGAATTCAAAAAACTTCTAAGCTCTTTACCTCGAAGACCTCTCAGTAACATCGACATTAATTATTATGTTGATATTATGAGAATTCCACACTTTCGAGGCGTATTTATGCGTGATAATCTTCCAGTAAGCGGTCCTCACCATAATGAATCTGCTGTATTGAATCTGGATAGTAGAAATGGTATGGGAACGCACTGGGTAGCATACAAGAAGTTAGGTAATACTGTTAACTATTATGACAGTTTCGAAACCTACCCCACCTAAAGAACTTCTTAAATATTTATATCTTAAATCAAATCGCCAGATAAAAATCTTCTATAATTATGACCGCCAACAAAAATTTAATACAGTTTGGTGTGGGCATCTGTGCTTAAGGTTCCTAAGTGACAGTAAAAATAAAATCAACCATGGCTTATCCAGTGACTCCAAAAAGTGATCGTGAATTGATTAAGAAAATGGGACATTCTTTGCGTGCTTTCTCCAAGCACAAATCTCTTACAAAAATGACAAAGGAACAATTGGCAGACCTACCTAAGGAGGTAATGATTTCCTGTGCTGCAAATGAAATAGCTCTAGTGTGGGATAAATTACCGTTACATCTACGAGAAGACATTGATATATTAAAGTACCAATATTGCTTAGAACATTATAATAAAGATTACGGCCCAGATGAATCTGTAGATGTGAATGACGGTCCTGTGCCAAGAAAACTTTTCTGCTGTTATTGCAACGTGCACGATGTTTCATTAGCATCGGATAACAACGTTAGTGCGAATATAGTGATACCCCACCAAATTCACGAAAGAGACTACCTCTCAATTGTTGTTGTAATCATCAATAAATTATTGTGTGAATACATTTTATGTATCAGTCATGTCTCGCACGTTTACCATCACAGGACAGTCAAGCGTATTAAGCGCTGACTTCTACCCACCGATCGAATTAGATATACATAGTCAATATGGTTTGGGACTACACGGTTTCTATTCCTATAATTCAATATTAAATATTGATGAGAAAAACAACATAATTGGATTCAAATTCAAGAAGGGATCGTCCGTCACCTTTATTAAAATACCGCCAGGTGCTTATGAACTTTATGAAATAAACAAGGCAATTCAAAGAATTATAGAACCCATAATCAAACTTAACAATAAGAGTTCTACGTTCAACATTGATGATCAATTTATGTTAACAGCCAACAATAATACTCTTAAATGTGAAATTCGATCGAAATTCGATTTCGATTTGACACCAAAACACTCTCTAGCAAGTGTTATAGGATTTGAAAATAAATTATATTATGCAAATCTTGGACATCAGTCTACGTTTCCAGTGGATATTATGAAAGTTAGGATCATTCGCATTGATTGTAATATTATTTCAGGAGCCTACATGAACGGTGAAGAAGCACATACTCTTTTTGAATTTGATATGGACGTAGAACCAGGTTTCAAAATTACGAAGGAACCACAAAATATTATTTATATGTTGATAAGACCTGAAGGGCGGCAGTTTATCGATAACATTACACTACGTATATTAGATGATAACGGTGCTCTGGTAGATTTTCGAGGTGAAAAAGTTATTGTAAAATTGGAGTTAAAAAAAGTTATATTGAAACAGTGAGTCATAATGGGATTTTGCTTTAATCAGAGAAATCAATCGTTGTCCACACCATCAAGAAAACATGATAAATTTATAAACAATTACCCAGACCAGTTTATTCTACGAAAGAACGTTAAGCGGTCAACATCTAAATTATCAACTAGAGACCGCATTTTTCTTCAATCTATTGGACTGAAATTGAAACGTTAGTGGTTATAATCATGATACCAACAAGTGCAAAGTTGGATGTGTTCGATGAGCCTTTATTTGACAATTCACTTGTTAGTTTACATGAGCACACGTACAAACCGTATGGATCACCATACTATAGAAATTCTGATGAAATACGAATTCCCATTCACTTCCAAGATCTTATTCTTGATATAGCCGAAAGTTACATCTATATAGAAGGCAAATTTACTCCTAGCGATGTCAATAAACCATGCTACCTATCCAACAATGCGTTAGCATTTCTTTTCGATGAGATTCGTTATGAAATGGGTGGCGAACAAGTAACTGTTATTCGAAAACCAGGTATAACATCTACAATGAAAACTATGGTGTCATGGGGGCAAACACATTTGAAAACGCTACTATCTTATGGATGGGGTTTAACACAGAAAAATCAAGATATTTTGGATACCACCAGTCATATTTTTAGCGGGAAATTACCTCTAAAATATCTTATGGGATTTGCCGAAGATTATACAAGAGGCATCCTCAACACCAAACAAGAGCTTACATTGATAATTGCTCGATCATTTAAAAATTGCTATTTTGGAGAAGTTGACGCTGATCTAGAAATTAATAAAATAGAATGGAGGATAAGACACATCATTCCTGAAGACAGACAAAAACTGAAGCTATTAAATCGCGTTAATAAGGGCGGTGTTCATGCTAAAATTAAGATGGCCTATCGTATGTGGGATTTATATGAATTACCGACACTGCGAAAGACATCTACAGATATATGGGCTATAAAGACCACTAACAGTTTAGAAAGACCCCGATATATCATTATCGGTTTCCAGAGTACTGATAGTTCTGATAATAGAAGTAAAGACGTTACTCAATTTATCCATGCAGATATAAGCAATATCCGAGTTTATTTAAATTCTGAAGTGTATCCATATGAACGTTGGAATTTAGACTTTGGAAAGAAACTGGATTCTGCAGCTTACTATGCTTATGAAAATTTTCAACGCAGTTTCTATGGTAAAGATAATTCTGAGCCAATGATGGATATTGGAGAATTCCGAAAAAACCCACTCTTTATTATCGATTGTTCGCATCAACAAGACGCCATGAAGTCATCCACTGTAGACATAAAGCTAGAATTTGAAACTCGAAAGAAAAATTTTCCTGAAAATACAAGAGTGTATGCATTGATAATTCACGATGCTTATTTAGCTTACAATGCTTTGGATGGTTCTGTACATAGTGGATTTATGTAATCTAATGAATTACTTACGTGTTCCATTATGTTCTTAGTTGTTAGTTAACGTATTTTATTATACATGTGTAGTTTATTTATTACTTTTGTATTAATTTTAATTTATTTATAGAATGTGTTTTTGTGAACTCTTGTAGCAAATAAAATCAACAATAAAAGTTTAAAATGATATATTTGTTTTATTAATAATACATCACAATAAAAAAAGATAATAGTTAATACAGTACAATTTATTTATATAATATACAATTTGTAAAATAATGTTAAGTTAATGCTTAATTACATAAAAGTTTATTATAATCACATATTTATTATATTATTCTAGAAATATTAAATTATACAAGTTATATGAAAAAATATAAACATAAAATTAAAATTATCTCTATGAGGTTTGAGTGAAAGCCTCTTCATCATCATTGTCCTGGTCATCTTCAGAATCAGTAATAGATTGCTTAGTTAATTGATATTTTTGGCAAATTGCGTCAGGTAAATACTCGAACAAATGTCCTCTAACATAACCCACTAAACCGATCTCTATCATTTTTCCACAAAATTGATCCAAATTTAAGAGACCTTCGGAATAATTTATACATAGTTCCCAACCATTGTTGTACATTTCGGCTTGTTCTTCGAGCCACCTGACTTTTCTTCATCATAACAATAATCCAGATCATAATTAGTAGCGTGTAGTCGATCAAAACTCAGAGCATTTAATTCACTTCCCAATCTTTGAATAGCTGTGTCGATATCTGTGGCCTCGACCCACTGTTGACAAGCGTAGTGCATCCACATTTTGTTATAGCTGTAATAAAAAGTTCTTTTTGATGCAATACAACAAAATATGTTATTGGTTATTTACCCATATTGGATGTTGTATTGAATACAGTTATGAAAACTAAATATATTTACTACTACTAGATATTTAAAACTAATGTAATTATTCAAGAAGTCCAAATTTTAATAGAGGTCTGCACTTAGCATCTTTAAAATGGCTTACTTTGACCTATGTATGTCAAAGTATATTTTGCTTGTGTAAAATTAATTTTACTTAAAGTTTCTTCTGATAAATATTCTACAACCCTCTTGGGTAAAAGCATTTGAACTTGCGATCATTATCATCAAATAATGTGGCTAACACACACTTTCCATATCTTGAATTCATCATAGACAATGTAAAAATTAAATAGGGTCTATTTATTTCTAAAGAGGTAAACTGTCTTAGAGATATATTTTCAAAATCACTGTTAATGTTATTATTAATCTTATTTAAATCTTCACATGATAGAGCCATTGTTAAATGCACTTCTTTTCTTTATCTAATTAGTAATAAATATAATAATTGCTCTCACTTGAAACAACTGTAATCACAACACCAATTTTACTGCACTTGTTAACTGCTGTGCTGGTGGTTAAACTAGTATATGATTTTAGTCCACAGACCCTTGGATTATATAGAAATGATTTTATCCTCCAACTTTCAAACATACACATCAATACATTCAATGTCAAATAGCTCCTCCCATATGTGGAGGTCAAATGAATGTCAGCCACTGACGTGACCTCTCAATGTCAACCAGGTCACGAATGACGTCACCCAAGGTCGACCCAAGGTCAAAAGTGGTGGGGGGAGTCCCAGTTCCGGCTATAATTACCTACTGATCACACTTGGTAAATACAGAGAGAAAGAAATTTCACAAAACCACATTCTTCGTAAAGGTTATTAACTGGAATATCGGAGATAAGTTTACGTTCTGGAACACGCAGGAAAAGGGAGAAGGGAGAACGGATGAAACTGTAGCAGTAACTTCTGGAACATTTGTTTCAAATTGCTGAATTTCAACATAAATCCCTGTAGCATAAATGAAACCCGGCTTTCAGTTGACACTCTATTGTTTTCGTTTAAGGACGATGTACTGCGTGCTGTAAAATCGAGCTTTGGCCAGTTTTTACAACTAGACATATTTAAAACTATTTATCTAACAGAAATCGCTACAAATAGTTAAAAACTTTTAAAAATGAATTTAAATAATATCAATTTTAATACCTTAGTAACGGAATATGGAGTACAAAAAACAAAGTACAAATAAATTCAGAAAATATATTAATTGATACAACTATTTACAACTGCTGCACTGGTTCTTTTAATTTTTAGGTAGATTTTAGGACTAGCGTTGAATTACACCCACAATATCTACCCCTATATTCTTTATTATTAGCTTTTGTAACATTTTTTACTGTATTGGAAAGGTATTTTAAGCTAATATAAATTTAATATCCTACAATTCCTATCAAGTCATATGTATGCTCTCTCAGACCAAACATCTAGGTATGCTAATACACAATTCTACAGACAAAACTCCATTCAATAATTATCTAAAATAAATATTAATCTAGCTAAATTTACTAACCTGGTTAAATAAAAACATTCTATAAATCTCTAAGTTCCCTTTTGAAAATGTGGAAACTCTAAAATTCAACCACAATAGATGAGATCTGATTATTATTAAATATTTATAGAATGTTTTTATTAAACCAGATTAGTAAATTTAGCTAAATTAATTTTTATTTTAAATAGGTATTGAATAGAGCTTTGTATGTGGAATTGTTCATTAGCATACCTAGATATTTGGTACCTACTAGAGAGCATACATATGACTTCATTGATAGGAATTGTAGGATATTTGATTTAATTAGCTTAAAATACCTTTCTAATACAGTAAAACATGGTTCTTTTTATACGATAACTTAATTTTACGTTGATGCTTATCAGTACGGGAATAATTGAATGTATTGGGTTGCCATTTGGCTTGTAAAATGTTATACCAAAATTTATAAATTCTATTTTATGACCAGAACCAGACTCAGATGCATTTATCAATATTGTTATGTTATTATTATAGCTTATTGTAGGTACTTAGAAGCACTTCTAATTATAGCTCCTAATTATAGCATGAAACTATTATAAATTCGGAACCGTACATAAAACTGCAGCATAGTGATATGCAAATTTCAACTACCAATGAGTAGGATGAAAAAGCAGTATCCATATGAATTTTCTGGGGAAAAAATTTTGAAAACTTATCTAAGAGTTTGGAAACCGAAGTCGTATACAAAATAAATCAAAAAATTAATATTGTGATTCCCACTGGGCTGTACAATCATTTGTAATAACACTCGTTAAATGAATTTTGCGATTTCTTTTGAACTGCTGACCTATTCGCAATGAAACCTACTTTCAATTTCCAACATTAGTTCTTAGTTGTTTCATTCATCAATAGAGATTTAACGAAATTTCTGTTCAGAATTTCAGAAGTTCGAAAACTGTTTTGAGGAAGTGTCATGGAAAAGCATGTACATATGAATTAACCAAATATCAATCAAGATTACTAGTTTTACAGTTGTGAGAGTATTAACTAGAATTTATAGATTTTCAAGTAATATTACAGCAAAGTCTGGCATAACATGAATTTGGATTTGGATGTGCTACAATTGTGTGAATTTGCACAGCAATATATAATATTTGCTTGAACACCAAGTGATTCGTTTTTATTTTCTTTTACATTAAAATACCTTAGATTATAGACTACTTTTCTAAATTTGCAGTAATATCCACTTTAAAAAAATTGGAACATGTATCTATTTCTGCGTTCATTATTGACCTGCATTCATGTTATTATCATATATATTTATATTTTTAACTTGTTATTTGTGGTTTCCATGAATTAAATATACATTGTTATGGAAAAAATCTTGGCACCCTAACAAAAATTATTCTGATATTTTAATGTATGAAACACAACAGAACAACGTGACATGACAGCTTAAGCGTGTTTTCTTTTCAAACGGTTAATAGAAACTCACTTTTTGCACAACGAATCCTATATATTTTTCCGACAAGGTTATACCAACCCTGAAAGTCAAATAAAGATACGAATTATATTAATATTAAGTCATGTCTGTGTATATGAGGGCATCTATACTAAATAAAATGGAATTTGCATTACATTTTTTAGAGAAAGGTTAATATTTAAATTGTTTGAGAAAAGATAAGATCGAAACATAATTTTTTTGAGCTAAAACATGTGGTAAATAAATTGTCTCCTTCGAATTCTTTCTCCAAATCATTTTTAATTAAATTTTCGTCCCTTGGATCAGCTGTGTCTATAGTCGGCAAACCGAGCTCGTACTGGTTGGTGAGTCAACACTGTATTTTATGTTTGCCTGCTTTCATGCAGTAAATGCTGGTCTAAACTAAGCCTGGCTAAATATATTGTAAGTGCTAATGTAACTGACTGAATGATAATAGATCTGTTCCTGCAGCAGTTGGAAACGGTTTGAAACTATCAGAAATGTTCGTTCAACTACTGCATTGTTAAATTCATGGGTAACTCGTTCTCAACTTAACTGGTCGAATATTTCTAATAGTATCTAACTGCTGCAGGAACAGACCTAATGCATGATCCTTTTCTTACTGTATGTATCATAATAACTATTGAAAAAAAAATGGATATACATACATATATTAATAATAATTTCAATATTAGAAGTTTTTCAGAATTTACTTTACCGTCGTTTTTCTATTGATTACATTTATGCCAACTAAAAGCAATTCATTTTTAATAAACCACTTTTTTTCTTTTTTCATGACATGATGCAGCTAATCAAGTGTGAAGTTGAAATAAATGAATATGAAAATAGCTATTTATGTAACAGTATGTTAATGTCGTCAACTTTGTGGTGTAAATGCAATGATCAGCACCATGATTTACCCGAACAAAAACGTAGATATTAGCAAATTTACAAACCTAATCGCAGTTTTAAAAAGGAAACCATGTTCCAAGAATGTTTACGATTACTGAGGGATCAATACATAGTATCAATTTTTTAGATATATATACGTAAAACTTCGTCCACTAAATCAGCGATTTTTCTTCACATATCGAAGTAATAAATGTTGGAATCAATACAATTCCCAAAAAATATAGCGGAATTCCTTAGACTCTCCAACGTAAATGAATATACTGGCCATTGCTTTAGGCGCAGCTCCGCAACAATATTGGCAGATCCTGGAGCGGACATGACACTTTTAAAGCAGCATGAATGTGGGCAATCAAGTTCAGTTGCTGAGGGTTATATCGAAAATTTCATTGAACAGAAAAACGAAATAGCAAAAAGAATCATAGGTCAGAAAGATACACCAAATAAGAAATTAAAGAAGTTTACGCAGAAGCTATCAGTATTGCCACTATTAGCAATTTATTCATTCCGCCTAGTACTTACATTGCTGTTAGAGAAGAGAACCTGGAGGCCATTAGTATTCACTTCAACAATAATTTGCATAATTGGCCTTTAAAATTTATAATAAATAAATATTTTCATTGTTTTCAATGTTTCATTCTTACTTTTAGTCACTAGAGCCTAAAAGAGTGTCATTTCGAATTTCTAATCAACATTTGTCAATTTCGAAAAGCTTTCACAAAAACGACTATTATTAATTATGAAGAAGACAGTTGATGACATTACGGATGAAGGTTCAGTTGTTAAAGTACCTGATACCAAAACACATATTAGTCGAAATTTCACAATCACTGACAAGACCAATGAAAAAGTCCCTTTTTTGACGATTTTGCGAAAATATTCAGGCTTAAGACCTAAGGAGACTAACTCTCATCGATTTTTCTACTCAGTTCGTCAGGGAAAATCTGTAAATCAACTGGTGGGTATAAATACATTGGAACAAATACCACAAATAATTGCCGAATATTTAAAACTGCAAGATCCAAAATCCTATACTGGATAATGCTTTTAGAAGGACGTCGGCGACTTTGTTAGCAAATACTGGAGTTGATGTTATGGCACTCAAACGTCATGGGGGCTGGAGGTTTTAGTGATAACATTAATGTATTATTTGACTAACAGAAAATGTAATTTTAGGTCTTCTGGTGTCGTTGAAGGATATGTTGCAGAGTCTTTAACAAAGAAAATAGAGTTTGCTGAGAAGATTTTACATACCAACAGCCGCAGTACCAATGAATTTGACTCCATTCCAGTGTTTGAAAACATAACTTCTAATCCTAACATATCTAACTCAATAAGTAATACAGAAAATTCAATTACTGTAAAAGCAACAGATAAAACCAAGGGACAAACTGTTACGTTTAAGAATTGTATAAATTGTTCCTAATTTTAAAATAAATGAGCCCAGCATTTGTTGGTGAAAAGAATTACTGATTATTACTCACCGCATTAATGCTGTTATGAACTCAAACAACACTATTATTTTTTTGATTTCTATGGAAACAAGCCACAGTGTTGTATATTCAACTTACCGAATGTGTCAACAATGACAGTAAGTGCATATTTCAGAACGATTGTGCGAAAAAGTCATATTTTGTTTCGAATGTCAAAATTTCTAAATCTATTACAGGGAGTAACTAATATGTTCCAGGATACTAAAGTTAGATTTTCACTTAATAAAATTGAAGACAACATAATGCCACAGAACTTTGTGTTGTGTAATATTCTGGTAACAATTTCAGTACCATCAGAAGAAGAAGAAATGGCAATTATTCTAAACCATGAAATGAAAACTAATTGAGATAGTAATCAGTTCCAGCTTTATCTATCTTGAAGTGCGAGAATGTAGAGAATCATTATTTACTTATAGAAATAACTCCTAACTGATGTTTTTGGCTCACAAGTTTGTTTACATAATTATGTCAAGGTTACAAATTTGCTGAAATAGCCACAGAATCCGCAAAAGCATTTACCAAATTGCACGAGCAAATAATTAATTGATTATGCCAAAACGTCTGTCGAGAGATACAATATTTGTTATTTTGTTAATTTTATGAAAATGTCTAGCTGCTTTAGTTAACGGACATTTTATTCAGCCACTTAAAATTTAAATTGAAGTTTAAAGTATGTTTACAGAACTGGGTGCCCATATTTCATGAAATGCTCTTTCTGCAACTTTACAACTTGTTCTTTCGTAACAGGGTAACTCGGTTCTGCTTCCGGAAATTAAAGCAGTAAGTTACCGGCGTGTATTTAAATTAAATTCATCATAATACCATAGAAACATTAGATTGTTTGTTCTAGTAACTGTTAATTGGAAACTTGGAAAGCAATTAATAAATTAATATACCCTATATTTAAATAACTCCGAAATAACGTACAGGCGATTCTCTGATGAAAATTAATAGGGGTTTTTGGTATAAAATATTTTGAAAAAACGTAACTGAAAAGTTAGCTAACACAGGGTGCTGGTCCTGATGGCATACCGGCGTTTTTTGTTAACAGTTTATTATATGTCCCACTGACTATTATTTTTAAATAAATCATTTGAGGAATGTGTTTTCCCCAGGTTATGGAAGCAGGCTTATATAATTTCTGTAAAAATGGTGATAAAAATGTTGTCACTAACTATAGGCCTATTAGTAAAATAAATATATTCAGCAAGGTCTTAGAAAAAATAGTGTATAATTTTCTCATTAGTAAAGTAAAGCATAGTGTGAGTCTAATTTAATAAATTATTTTGAACGCATTATGTCTGCACTGGATTATTAGAGACAGGTGGACTCCGTGTACACTGATTTCAGTCAAGCTTTTGACAAGTTAAATCATAATATACTCATTGCTAAATTAATGAAAATCAGTGCGCACGGAAGTGTACTTCGTTGGTTTTCATCCTATCTGTTCAACAGGTCACAAATTGTATCGTTAAATGGATTTCATTTAGCTCGCTTTATAACTACTTATGGCATGCCCCAAGGTTCATACTTGGAGCCACTGCTTTTTACTATCTACCTTAATGATATACATTTATGTTTTCATCATGGTAAGTTTTTAATGTACGCTGATAACATAAAGATATCTGATAGATTTCTTACATTTTGTAATGTGAATAAATTGTTTCTTAATATAGAAAAATGCTTGTTTATTATTTTTACTAATAATATTAATAAATACTCCTATGACTATAATTTTAATCAAATTAATCTGAAACATGTTTCTGTAACGAAAGATTTAGGTAAAAAGTTTGATAGTAAAATGTTATTTAACACGCACAACGATTATGTCGTTCCAAAAGGCAGTAAGATGTTGGGTTATTATAAGAAATGGCAGATCACCTGAGCCATTGAAAACATTGTACTTCGCATATATACAAAGTAAATTATTTTTTGCTCCTGTAATTTGGTCGCCTTAGTATAACATTTACATTTCTAAAATTGAATCAGTTCAAAACAAGTTTCTTAAATTCTTGGATTATAAAGTTCATGGAGCATATAACAGTAATCCTATAACAGTCATCAAAAAGGATTTAATATCATTTCGAAGAATCGACGAGAATTAAGTGACTTAATGTACCTATATAAAGTACTCCATAGCTATGTAGACCGGACCTTACTTTTATCTAATATAAATTTGTTCGTGCCTCCCTGTAATTTTAGAGTACGTCACCCTTTTTCAATAATTTTGTTGTGATATACTTTTTTAGGTTACTTTGCCTGTTGTGTATTCTCTTATTGATAAATAAATAAATAAATAAATACACTGAAGACTTTGCCATTGATCATTATAATACATGCAGCAATTTGCTGTTTTGATTCTGTTCCAATATCCCTTCCAACCTTCTAATTTCACAACCTCCACTAATAGCAGGCGGATAGACAATTTACCGCTCGTACATCTCCAAAGGAACTTTACCCTCGCTTGGTTAAACTGTTTGGTTACCTTTGGATATTCATTGAGGCTGTCACGCGTGGCTTGAGCGCCCCCTAGGAGTGAGCTATATACGATCCTGCCTTTTTTAACCTCCTGCACGCGGCCTACCTCTCTAACGGCCCAATATCTCTTATCCAGAGTCATTGTTCAAGTGTGAGCGACGTAATAGTGTTCTATTTCCGGCGAGCATTCCCTTTGACAAAGCCCTATTAATCAATCCCTCATACGGGTCGGGAGCGTTGAACACATCTTGCCCATTATCCTGACACATCGAGTCTTATATTAGATTCCAGTTGTTATTGAATACATTTATGTCACTGCTTTGACGGAATGAGTGGTGCTTAACCAAGAAAAAATAGCTTTAACAACGTTTGTGGGGCTTTCGGTTTGATAAGGGTCCGGCAAAATAAGCAGATTTTTGCCAAAACAAAAATGTAAACAAGATCTTCCAATGGGCATATCATAAATGTAACAATGTATGGACAAAGATCAAGATTTAGATAAACTTTAACCATTAATAATGTCAAATTTCTCTGTACAGGGTGTTTCAAACTCGATAGCATGAACCTACTGTGAGGATACAAAAACTTTAAATAAAATTTAGGACACTTGGTGTTAAATGGGATGAAATAAGCTCCATTTTCAATCGAAAACTTTATCTTTGGGATTTGGCAGAAACGACTAATGACGTCATCAATTATATTTTTTCCAGAAACATACTCTTATTTTTTCGTATTAAAAAGCTCTCTTTTTTCTAATAAAGTTTTATTACAGATTTTTTTCTGCATTACTTCTCGTTTACAAGTTATAAGCAATATCGTCCTAAACAGTCTCAAAAAAAAAATCACATTAGACGTGGGAAAGTAATTGAACGTTTATTTATTTATTTATTCCAAATTCATGCTAAATACACAAAAGTGTTTGCATACGTCCAAAGAAAGAAGAAGAAGAAAACATTATAGTACAAGTAATACAGAAATAACATAATAACAAAAGACTTGATACACATTAAAACAATGTTAAATACTAAAATTTAAAGCTATAAGTTAAATTTAAATCACAAAATAGTAGTGGAATATAGATTAAAAACTTATATAAAAACAGGCAAGAAAGTCACTTATAAAAAGTCATTAAAATTACAATTAAAAATTCATCCAAAGTATAAAAATCTTGCTGTACTAGATATTTTTGAAATTTGGTTTTAAATTTATCTGTGCTCAAATTTCTTATATGAGGAGGTAATGCATTGAAAAACTTTAATCCGAAAAAGTCTGTTCCTTTTCTTGTTTTTTGAAGTCGGAAAAATCCAATGTGAAGATCATTTTTCCTTCTAGTGTCATAAGAATGTAACTGGCTTCTACTAGAACAATTACTCAGACTACGTTTAACATAGAGTAAACACTGTAATATGTAAGTAGATGGGACAGTCAAAATTTTCAGGTCAGTAAAACAAGCCCTGCAATCGTCTCTATATCCCAGCTTAGATATAATACGTATAGCCCTACGCTGAAGAGAAAATACATGTGCACTAGAGGAGCATGACCCCAGACTAGGATCGCATATGATATACAAGAATGAATCAGGCCATGATAAGCGGTTTTAAATTCGGAAAGGAAACTTTGTGCAAAAGGTTGCGCAAAAGATAAATTTATTTTGATATTTTTCACAAACAAAGTCGGTATGATCAATCCACGACAGCGTAGGATCCAAATAAACACCAAGAAATTTATTATTTTAGGATTATCTATATGATTTGTGTTACGAAGGCTGAAAATCACAGTTTCAGTCTTGGACATGTTAACTCTCATCTTGCTACTGATAAACCAATTACTAGCTAGTGGCTGCAACAAGGACATGTCATTAAGCAAGACAGACAAATCAGAGCCAGACGTAGTGACACAAGTATCGTCAGCAAAGAGCAAACATAAGGTGTTATTGTCAAAGATTCCAGGTTTGTTGTTTTAAAGTGCATATATATCACAAAATACGTGTCATTACTTAATACGAACGTCAAACATTTTTGCTTTTATGCTTACAAAATATTCTTTCATTAAAAAAAGTTGAGATGTTACTAATTTACGGAGAATCTCAAAAAATAATAATAAAAGAACTGTAAAGTTATATCGAGAAAGGTATCCAGAGCGCCTCATTCTTGATCATAGAACCTTTACAAGATTGAAGACGACCTTGCGACGAAATGAAGATGCATTTTCTGTTCAGGAGAATCAAATAATTGACCGAAAGGTAAGGTTAAACAGCTAGACTGTTACAGTATTTCGAACAAAATCCACGATACTCCATACGACAGGCTGGCCGGGAATTGAATTTAGATAAATCAACTGTTCGACGAATTTTAAACTCCAATGGGTATTAGGACTGCAAAATTCACAATTTGGAGTATTTACCTGAACGCCATTGAAAACAGACTTAATTTTATAGCTCAAACTGTAGCAAATGTAGAAACTGTTGATTAGAACCCGTTTGGACTTTTTCGGTTTTTTGGATCTTATGTCCTGATTCTCTATGTTTATCATTGCCTTCAACATAGCGTAATTTGACCAAAGCATTGACGATTTCCATATTTTGGACTTGTCTTCAAAGTACCTGTGACAAAAACACCTTTTCTCTGAATTTTCCACTAACATTTTTTAGAAAAAATCTGACGATCGTTGGATTTAAAGATCCAACGTTACTACTCACTTTACAATTGAAATACCACCCACACAATAGTGGACGTACACGTCTATAAAAATTTGATGAAAATAGTAACTAAATACCTTTACTTGCTTTACATGACAAAAACAAAACATGTCAGCTCTCAATTTCTCTTTCAATAAAATTCTCTAAGAGAATAAGACTCAACTCAAAACTCAACAAGTTCATCACGATTAATCGAAGACAAGTGCTTAGAGTTCACATATTAACGACTGAGGGGTCCTTATAACTAACTTTACTGCTGCACTTTATAATACATTTAAGTACTTTAAAAGTGATACACTTGCTTGAAGTGCTCACTCGATACACACTTCATAAGAATGAAATCAAATTACAACTGAATATACATGTTGCTCATTATGCCATTTTAATATAAATAGACGATACATTATACTGAATAAATTTCAACTCCATCAGCAAATTGTTTTGTAGATGTCTACATAAGTTTTAGTCACTTTATGAAACAAATGGCATTATTTTTTTCCGCTTATTAATAGTTCATTATTATTTCAGTAATCAACCAGCTGCGGGTACTAAAATAACTTGATAGATATATTACCTACTTTTTATCCTGCTTTTTTATTATATCGGGAACCAACACGATAGTTCTAAAATTAACCATATAACTTTCATCGAACTTATAATATCTGGATACTAAATAGCAACAGTTAATAAATACTTAATATCCCATACCGTAGATCCCATAAATTAGGTTGGATTATTTGGCTTTCAGATTATTTAATGTTAACGTTATATAATTATGAAGTTTGATGAGACGGTCGGTTATGTAGATAATAATTTAAAACGTTCGATGAAAAACGTACGTTGTACATTAAGCATGCAAAATTTAGTAGAATAACTACTTCTGATTTACACACGTCAAAAGTCTTGGAATCCCTCTAATTCTTATTAAAGAAATCTTTTTGTCAGAAAAACCAAATAATTTTATAAAAGTCTATTGTTTTCTGAATCTTTATTTTTTTTGCGAAAAGAATATATTCGGTAAAGTAAGTACCTAGAAAATTAACAAAGCAAGTTATCTACTTGACTAATACTCGGTATGACCTCCACCACGTTCCAATAAGATATTGACACATCTATGCATTGATATAATCAAGCGGTTAACGATCTCTTGCGGAATATTGATCCATTCCTGTTCCGCCGCCACGACTAACTCATCTGCAGTCAGAGGTGGTGGAATATGATTATGAATGGCTCTAGCAACGAAATCCTACATGTTTTCAACAGGATTCATGGCCAATCTAATCTATTGATATGTCCTATTACGAGTATCTCTTGAACCCTTCTTGCGCGATGTGGTCGAGCGTTGTTGTCTATAAACACAAAATTTTCACCTAATTCATTACGTAGGGGGTAGATATGGGCGTAATAACTTGTTCGATGGATGGTTGACTGGTCATATTTTGTAGTATGCGTAATAATGGGGTGCGGCGGTTGAATATTATTCCACCCCAAAACATTACGGTACTCCCTTCATACGGAGCAACTTCTCGGGAAAAATGAAGTCGCTGTTTATGACCTGGTTCTCTCCAGACTCTTTGTCGATTGTCATCAGTAACCACCCCAATTCTGGATTCGTTTGTAAATAAGACACCGCTACTGGCGTAAAAGTCAACTCCTACGCTCTCGCGCCCACTGGAGACAGGCAGCACGATGTCTTGGAAGTAGAGTGAGGACCCGTAATGGTCAGAAGACCATGACGTGCTAGAAAGCACGTAAATGCGTTGTGGATTCGTCTTCGAATAGTAAGTGTCGATATAACAGGGCGAAACGTACCTTGAAAGTGGGCCTTGAGAGCTGAAGCTGAAGATGTGCGGTGTTTACAGATTGTACCAAACACGCGACGTACACTACGTAGTCTGTTTTTTACTGTATCAAATTTTTCATATCTCATTCTTTATTCTATTAGAATGTCCTGCATCATATAAAGCAGTTATTCTTGCTCAGGTATACGCAGAAATTTCACATCCTGGCATTACAAAAGTCAAAGGAACACTTGGCTGAATACATTGCCAAACTAACCAGATTTGTAAATACATTGGTAATAAAGTAAAGGTTCATGGTCTGCAATTTTTTATTGTAATTTTTGTTCCCTAAGTACATGTACTTTTGTACCACATTAAGAAAAACTACTAGGCTTAATCGAATTTTTTTATATACAGGAGGTCCAAAACTTTTGACGTTGTGTGCATTTACACTTGTTCTTAGGAAAGGAAATAATAGAGAACTAGAACAGTTGAAAGAAATCAATCTAAATTAATATGTTTTCAACAATTTTTGCAACTAGACATTGCGGTGATTTAATTTGCTTGGTATTTTTACAAAATACCTATATACTTTGTTTGAAGTCATTAAATAACATCCATATCACAGGAATGCTATTGTGTATGTAATCTGGGGCCAAGAAAAAGTTGGCTGCGATTTCGAAAATACATCAGATTTGACAAGAGAATGTTACATAACTTATATTTACCAGCTACAGTTTTGAATAACGTAGAATTTATAAAGAAACAAATATGCCCAAGTAGAGATAATGTAAGACTAAATTTGAATAAATTGTAAAAGACTGGTTGACACGGTCCATGCTTACTTGGATTAATACTCGGACAAAGTATACTTTTATAATTGGATCGGTCAGTGGTCGCGCGGTTTAAGGCGTCAGTACTTGAATCGAGGTGACTAGATCGCTGTGTGGTTCGACCACCGCAGCTGGTAGACCGTATATAAGCTATATTCGTGGAGAGATTGGCACCCTCTGTACGGGTATGGTAGGGTGGAATAATGTTGGCTTGGATCAATGTGAGAGATTGATACCGGTTGACATTTGACTACCCTCCTAATTAATGAGGTTTTCCAGGTTTCCCTCATTCCTGCACTGAATGGTGGTTAAGGCCTACCAACGTAAGTCGTTCCTGGGCGCAAATGCGGCCTGCTTAATAATAATATGCCGCCCCTCTCCCGCACAAGTCTTCGACTTCTGGGCTAATCCTCGTGATTAGAATGAGGGGTAGAGATATTATTATTATTATTATTATTATTATATTATAAGTTTGCTTGGTCCAAGTTAATTTCCACGGCATTTTTTAACTTGGACAGACATATAGAAATGAGTTGTTGGAACTGTTGGAAGGTGTGCAAATAGTCGCTGATATACTCATATAAGACCTTGAGATTGTCAAAAAATGTTTAAAAAAGAAAAAAAATTAATGATATATTCTAGGTGTCGGGCTTTGGGAGTTTCATCTAAGTTCCTTCAAGAAGCAGCAAATGAGGACAAAGATACCTTTAAAAACCATCTATACGACTAACTAATGATTTATTATATATCACTAGCACTGAGATTAGGTATATTCATGTCATCTAGTATTATTTGTAGGGCTGCATTTTTATCATTCTTATTATTGTCCAACCTTATGTTAAGTAATACCTTCTCTAACTCTATGAATTTTATATTTTCTCTATCCATTTCATAACTTTGATCCATCATTTAAATTTTCGACGCCATTTTAAAACAGAGTCAAATTCAGCTTTGATCCAAGTAAATTGGCCAGTGTTCTACGAAATTCAAGTACACTTGAATGAGCAGATCATATTCATCTGTATGCCTTTTGTGGTGACATATTTATACTAAAAACGTTGTCTGCCCTCCTTTATTAAAAAGAAGAAACAGAATCGTTCAATCTTAACCAGCGTGGAGTCAGACTTCAGGATACAAATTTCAGATATTAAACCAAACATATCGAGTTGCTAATCTACATGTAATTAATTTATCCACCCCCTCTCTATTTAAAAAATTATCATACTCTTTAAAATTGAAATTTATGTAGTATGTACCTAGCTGGGGATCCACAACAACAAAAAATATTAAAAGGAGGTCCACGGTAAACAAAATATTAAGAACCGCTGGTCTAGCACATCAAATGAATCTTTTACAGATTAATTTACTAGGACAGGTCCAATTTTTGTAGGTATATAAGGACAAGAAAGCAGCTTGATAATGATTTCGAGGTAACCTTGTTTTTGCAGATGATTAATTGAACCATCGAAATGAATAAATGATAGGTGGAATGGAAGACATTAGTTGGTGCGACTGAATGGGGCAAATATTTTACATCCGTTCTAGCCAGGAGACCCAATTATGGGGATTTGCAATGTAGATAATTGAATTCATTACATCTGCAGAATTAAATGAGGTCTTGCGATGTAAAAGAAATAGTAAAACATTAAGTTTCTTTACATTTCACTGGTATTTGCCTCGGAGGAGGAAACGTACTACTTTCCTTCCTGAAATGGGGGAATAAAATAGTATTTTCGATGTAGGAGTAAAAAAATAGTTCGATGTCAGAAAACGTTACTAGTTGACGTCTTTTCTGTTTCTTAGATTTGACAAATAGTAACTTTAGGTACAAAAACAATTTGCAAAATGCTACTTTAGCGGAATGTCGTCATGAAAACACTTTAAAGGAGTATTTTTGTTCACTGAAAATATCTCTATTGAGTAAGCTTTTAATTATCATGCCACAATAGTAACTAAATTGTTTAATGTAAACCCAAAATAACTGTTGACGTTTATTTTGTTTAAAATAAAGTTGTCATGAGAAATTTTTGGAATTCACTACGAAAAAGACTCATTTTAGGGACTCTAAATTAGTCCGTAGAATAGCGTAACAAAAAATAATTATTTGGTACCTTTCGTGGTTGGTATCAGAATGCATAATTGTTAAGGGTTTGCGATAATGTCAGACATCTGAAGGGAATGAAATTCTTCTACATGCTCCGCAAACACCAATAATAAGAGCTACCTTCAGCATTAGGTATATTTCGTTTTTAGCCTTATTCAGAAACTTGTTGACTTCGTCTTTCTTAAGCACTTTCGATTTCTTGTGTTCATGTCCCACTGAATTCCACTTAAAAAGCTATGACCTTTTCATATGTCTGGTCCTGGAAGCTACTTTCAAGATTTTGAATTTTTCATAAAGATAGGTTAACAATACATTTGCACTTGCAACATTCACGTCGTTTTCCCTTTATCATACTTTGAATAGGTCGCATTCTCTTACATATTGCTTACGAGATTTCACTGGAAGTAGATTTTGTTCTCTCTGATATCAGTTGCGGTTCAGAACTCATTTTTCGCAATTTATTTCAACAAATTGACAATATTAACGAGATTTGATACATGGTGATTTTTCGGGTTGTTATGCCGTGACCTCGGCCTGAGCTCAGTCGCGGCGAAGCTTTTGCAGAGTCACCACTGAAGATGCCGACAGTGAAGAGCGGCGAACCGTTTGGAAGCATGGGATGCGACCAGTTACAGCGGCGGCTACGGAACGCCTCGGAGGACCACCAGTATCCGAGAAACGGTTCCGACCGTAGCAGTCGTAATATCAACAGTAGGAACCGAAATCAATATATGGACAGGCCCAGATACACCGATAGCGGGTCTGTCACCACAGAGCCTAGCCCGATAACAACCAGGGCAGGTAAAAGTATCCCAGCTAATGCTAGGGATGTGCATTTTAACTCTGTTTCTGGCAGCTACCAGTTACCGAGGTCACGGCATAACAACCCGAAAAATCACCATGTATCAAATTACAGCACTGGCCGTGAAAGCCTAAAAACCACAATATTAACGAGATCGCACAAATAACTGCTGATTGTTATAATAACGTCCCTTACAGAAAGTTTTACACAGAATACCTTTGATCTTTTTGGCACTGAAACTGTGACCTTGACGCCATTTTGAGAGGATACAAGCCAATGACTTGCCACATGCCTTAAAATTTGCACATCCTATATAATATAATACTTAGATGTAGATACTATATCAAAATTTAAAATTTACAGGAAATAGTATTAAAACAGATTGATCAGTTAAATATGTCTTCATGCAACTCTGCTAAAGTTATTCATAGATTGTCTTCGTCTGAATAATTTAACATGATCCTAACAACTAACTCCTAACAAAATGGCTTCCACTAGCATGCTCGTTCTGCCGTCAAATAGACTGTCGGTTCTGATTGTTCATTATTATGTGGTATTAATTTCTATGAGATGCTAAGAATAAGTCTGTCGCATTTAAGAATATGTTTGACAACAACAAAAAATGCATCTGGGCGATAACATTATTTCACAAATTTAAAATTTGTAAAGCTTATAAAAATAAAATGTATACAACTCGTCCTTAAATAGATGTTCAGACTCACCTGATATTACTGACTCTGCTATCGCCTCATCCGCAAACATTAAACTCGTCTACTAAAGCTCTATTTTTAGGACTTAAGTTACATAAATAGCTATGTAGATGACATGCCACATTCTTAACACCCTTTTCTTAAGAGTCATATTTTGTAATTATTTGCTAAGATGCATTCAGATAACCTACGAAAAATCAATAAAATTTGAAATATCAAATTCCAGCATTCGTAGTCACATACGAAGTATTCATGAATTTGTCTCTTTGATTTTTGATTAAACATAACGAAGATCGACCCATCAACTCAAGACAAGAATACAAATGAATGTCTTATACCAAAGAAATTATAGCACGGGATTAAGTCCCCAACCCTTAGAAATAGCGTATTTGCAATTCCATTGATCCAGAACATCCTGGAATATCAATATCACGAATGGGATATGGTGCTGCCATAAATACGCACAAAACAGAGGCTCGTTAAACCCTGAAAGATCCCGTTCTGTTTGGTCGGCTGAACGTAATTTTGAACCCACAGATATTAACAGATTTATACGCGAAACGCTTATTTATTGGATTTTCATATATTCCTGTCACAGCGGCCGCTTGACCGTCATTTTTTTCGGATATTCTGAATATGTGTACAATTTGTTTTGAGTCCTATTTGAAATCTTTCCGGGTTCAAATCTACCCAAATCATTAGATTATTCGTATATTGGTTTTCATGTAATTGATTCATTATAATTTAAGACACATGTGGTTAATAGTGGAAATAAAGCTGCTTTATTTATATTTGGGAACGATATGGTTGCTGTAGATGATTTTTTACTTGTGCTGGAATTGTTCAAAACTGAATATCTTTGCCTTTCATGCTAATTCTACGACATTAACACGTGAAGGATATGTAGTAAAAGTCTTCAAAACAGCGGTGATAGGGAAGTCTAGTGATGTAGATTAAGCTGTTCATATATACAGTGTGTTCCACCCGGAACTGCGTCAATCGTTATCTGGAAAGATACTAATCCAAAAAATTTGGAAATTTGGCAGCATGGTAGTCTCTGGGACTAGCACAACTAAAATATTTGGAGCAGCACATCTGGGTAAACTTCGGTACCAACTTCGCTATTTTATATTATTGCATTTTTAAATTATACGAAATATTTTAGGGTCGCTATAAAGGTTATAGATTTTGTGATACTACTTAACGAGGTGTGGCAATTAAGTTCCGGGAATTTATCAAAAAAAAAAGCAAATTAAATTTCCCCAAAATTTTATTATCAACCTTCACAATAGTCTCCCTCTAACTCTACACAACGATTCCAACTTTGCTCCCATGATTGGAAACACCCTTGGTAATCCTCCGCAGTTAACCCGTTCAGCACCACGATTACAGCTTCTTTGACCTCCTGTACGCCGCCATGATGAGTTCCCTTGAGGTGCGACTTCATCTTGGGGAATAAAAATAATCGCACGGGGTAATATCGGGGCTATAGGATAAGTGCGGCAACGTTGGAATGCCTTTTTTGCAGAAAACTCTTGCACAATGCGCGAGGAATGGGCTAGCGCGTTGTCGTGATGCAAGATCTAGCCGTTCTCGGCGAGTTCTGGTTGCACACGGAAAACTCGGGCCCGCAACCGTTCCAGGACGCCAACATAGAACTATCCAGTCCCTGTCTGATGATGCCGTGGATATCGAAAAAAAAACGACCAACATTGCCGTCAATCATGCCTTGGACATCCTCAATTTCGTTGGCCACTCTGCACCCTTTTCCACACACTGCTGACTTTGTTTACGGGTCTCGGGGTCATACTCAAATATCCAGGTCTCATCTCCAGTGACTACCCGACTCATCCAGTCTCTACCGTCGCTCCGAATGCAGGACAACAAATTCTCGCAGATCGATTTCCGCATGTCTTTCTGTTCACGGGTGAGAACTTTTGCCACCATATTTGCGCAAATCTTTTGCATATTCAAATTTTCGTTTAACATCTTGCGAACGGTTTCTTTGTTGACGTTTAACTCGTCAGACAACGCACGAATGCTTAGGTGCCGGTCAGACGTGATCAGTGCACGCAAACGGTCAACATTCGCGTCAGTACGAGAGGTGACGGGAGCTCCTTCACGTGGATCGTCTTCTACCAATTTCCTCCTTGAACCGTTTTGCCCATTCAGACACGCGTGTTTTTGACATGCACTCGTCTCCATGCACCACCTGCAACTTTCGAATGACTTCCGAGGGTTTTTCGCCAGATTTCACTAAAAATTGAATCACAACACGTTGCTTGTAATTTGAGTCACTCATTTTCACGACGCCACTAAAAAAGTTATTTCCAAAAAATGCACATAAAACACAGACCAAACGTGCCATGGACTTCAACCTTGTAATAAAACTGAAAGGAACTTAATTGCCACACCTTGTATTAAGAAAAAAGAAACTTTTTCCTGGAAATAAATAGCATGTTATTTTTGATATTCATAAAGATTTTCGACGACTCTACGCTAACCTAAATTTATAAATATTGAACAAAGCGTTTTATTCAGAATAACAGAAAGAATATCAAAAATCAACTTGATGTCTATCTCCAGAAAAAAATGGCGGACACCTTCGCACACTCTAACGTAGGCAGGTACATTAATTTTTTTCTTAGTAAATTATCACAAAATGTGGGTGAGTCAAGCTTAAATAGTCATACTTGGGAGATAGGTTCTTCACGAAATTTCAAGCAAAAAAATTGTCTGCGTCGGACCAGACGGTGGAAGTTATACTTCTTTGGCCATTCTCATACACCCACTCGTACGTACAAAAAAAAAATCTTAAAAAAAAACACTCGTACGTACAAAAAAAAATTCTTAAAAAAATATATATATATATATTATTATTATTATATTAGTTCTTAAAAATTTGTTCTTCCAAATTTGTTCTTCCTTTTGAGCGTGACGCGGTTTCTCGACCAACATCCCATCCCAATGTGTCTAACGGGCGCAAAGAAGTATAACTTCAAAAATGTAAATACAACATTATCTTTCAAATTATTATACTGGAATGTATTTATTCGGGAAAAGCAAATTATAGCAATGCGTCCATCCTAGGTCATGTGACATTTTCGTATATCTTCACGAATATGATGAATATCATTATAACTGGTATATTGATCTTGACGCTGATCAATCGCCATTTACATTTTTTTTCTGGTAATGTAGTCCCCAATATTAACTACTGTTATTCAGGTTCTTGTACATTTAAGCTTTCAGTTGTGAACCAAAATATGATCTTCTCTGTGAAACTCATGACCATATCCAGGTCTACATCTTGCTCGCTGTACTTTGTAACTGCCAGGTTCTTTCAATTATAATGTTCTTTCGAGTTGGTGTCTGTACATTTTTAAAAATCATGTTCAATAGTCCTTATGAAAGCCATTTCATTACAACCATGTATGAAATGTATACACAAGTTAATAGAATAACAGAAACCTGACCGCAGAATTTGTAATTTAGTAATTTCCATAAAGGTAAACAAATTAATACTATTCACGAAGACATGAATAAATGTGCCGCTAAAAAATGTCACCTCATCTATTTTCGATTTACTTTCAACCAACTAATGTTTCATTCGTAACCTATAAGTGCACTGATATTCATAAATACATCGTACACATTCCTTGCGTATTCACGAAATCACTTTACATTTACATCATTAGTTACTGCTTACCTTTCACAAAATATATTCGAGATGCTTTCGAGAAACGACCTAAAAGCTGCGCTAGCTAATTTACAAGTCTTTGGCAAAGCAAGACTAATTTCGTTTTTTCTGGATACAGGACAAGCTCACAGCGATCTTCCTTTGACGCTGGAAACTTTTGATGTAATAATATTTATTTAGTTATTATGTAACAGCTATTTCATATATATATATATATATATATATATATATATATATATATATATATATTGTTGTGTTATGGAATTTTTGTTGGGCGCCAATTAATATTTGTGTTGAAATTGTATTTGTGTTTCTGTATGATTTGTATTTATGTGTTTTGTGTGTAAAAGAAAATTGTATTTATTGGATTACAAACCTGTATCTTATATTTTTATGCTTATTCAATTACCCTGGCTGCTTGGAGAACATAGACTCTGGTAGTCGGTTCGCTCGTCAAGTCAAATCTTTTTTAACACACTGTATCTTACTTTCAAATAAATATCATTTTAAAATGGACAATTTTTATTTCATAAGATATTTGTTTACTACTTATTCAAGAATATTTAACGTTTTATGAACATTTAATTAATAGGTAACATATAAATTTTATTTTAAAGGCATTTGTGTATTAAAAGTTGCCTATCTTTAATATTTTAAATTTCTTAATAGGATACAACATTCTTAAAATCCGTGATTCTATGGTATTCTGCTAGTGTATGTTCATTGATGGTAATGTATTATATTTACAAATCATAACTTTTTGACAGATGTTCCACTAAATAACGAATTTTAATATATTAAATAGAAAAGTAAAGATTATTAATTATACTAAGGTAAGTAACTTATTGTTTTAATAAGTTTTAGAGTCTGTGACTGTCTATTTTGTGAATTTAATAGCTAGCTAGCGTTTATTTTCTCTGATAAAATTTACGTAAATTTCTGTGAATTTATGTGCACATAAAATACCTTTCTGATGTTGATTTTCCTTTTATAAGACTTCGACTGGAAATCCTTTGGAACTCCCTCTGAACTGGTGATTGGGCTGCAGATGATTGGTTTTCCCACTATATGGTACTGCCAAATTTCTGTCTTGGATCTGGATCTCTGTTTATATTGTTGTTCGACACTTTTCTTGCAACGTGAGTATTACTTTTGACTATTATTTGGACTTTTTCTTGCTAATTTCTAAATTTTATGGAACCTCTGTTCAAAACCGACGCTGCCCGTTCTTACATTCTTTCCTATCTAATCAACAAACTTTTGTTTTTTTATTTTTCTACCAAGTTGATAACTTGATGCCTTGTTGTAAAATTTGAACACATATTATGGTTCATACATATGATCTTATTTAGTTTTTCTATTCACTGTTTTTTTTGTTTTCACTGCACTTACTTAAAACTATGACAAAATATTTAATGTTATTACAATTTTCCTTCTATCTAATTATTAAATATTCTTCAATATTACTCTTTTATGTACATTGTTATATCCCTTGTGAAGCCAACTTTAGACTTGACATTTGTCCCTGTCTATGATATTTATTTGACATTTCTAAATATTTTACTAATTTTATTTATTTAAATTACTAATATTTTAATTATCTTCACTTGACTTATGTTGATATGTGTATGATGTTATTAAATGATCTTTTCTTTTTCTTTCTATATACTTTAATCTTGGTTTAAGTCCTTTTTTGTTTATGTACTATACAAAAATGTGATATCATGTCCCAATATTTAATGAATTTTAACTAATTTTTTCTTTCAAAAATGGTAATTTATTTAATTTACTCTACAATAACTGTTTATATGCTCTGCATTGTCAATTTTTATATTATTTTGTATAATTCTACTATGTTTTAATTTTTATAACAACAATAATTTCTATTCTATTTTATGGTTTTTTTTAAATAAACATGTAAATTCTCATAAGTATTAAAGCTGCTATTTCATATTGTCTCAATATATATATATATATATATATACAGGCTATCTCACATAAGAGAGCCACTTATGCTTGTAAAAACAAATTTGAGATCCATGGCCAACTTTATAAGTAATAACAAAAAAAACCTGTAAAGTACCCAAACTTTAAGGCTGTCTAACTTTTTTATTTTAAGAGATAGAGAAGACTTATTGGCAATAAATTTTGATTGCATTATTATTATTTTATTGGTTTTCACATTAGAAACAATTGCGTCTGTGTTCTAACACAGACAATGTAGTACAAGTGTTGCAAGCTATGAAAACAAATGGTTTTACACCATCATTTGACAATTTGATTATTCTTGTGATTGGTTATGCAGATGGTGTTGAAAATTGTTACAGTTTATTATTATTTAAAAAAAAAATTAATTTTGAGTAACAATGGGGTTTTCAAATATTGAACAGTATATGTTTGTGTTGTACTGTCTGACGCATCAGACATTGAGGTAGTCAATTTAAGCATCTACTTAATTCATTATTACCTGTTTGTATTACTAGGTACTAGTAATAGCTGACGTTATTAACATTTTCGCATTTCCTAGTTTTAAGCCTACCTTTTAAGATTATAACATTCGCGTGCTATCATTTAAATCCTTACATTTCTTTATTTTCTTACTTGTCATGTGTTTGCTTGACTTTACATTTCATTCGTTTTTTTTTACAATATGAACCATTACTTGTTACCGTAAATATGCCGACATGCATTTTATTTATGGTTTCTGTAATGGAAATAGCCTTATATTTTCTAACTGGTATAAAACAAAATACCAGAACCTCTGTCCCATTGTAGTCCAATTTTTTATCTCTTGGCACTATCTTCTGAAGGCAAGATAAAATTCAAAATTATTTTTGACTCCAAGAGTTAATAAAGTAAGTATTTGTAAACTATAAATCACAATTCGTAAACGATTTGTTACATGTTGATATATTGTTCAAAAACATTCGCAATACTTACTATTTTAATATAAAATGCAGTTATTGATAATTATTATGATTTCAGAAGTCATTGGCCCTAGTAAATCAATATAAACAGTGTTGCAGTTGTATTCTGTTTGATCCGCATGTAGGTATATTAAATGTTCCCCTTAAGAGCCTTTAGGCACTACAGCGTGTATTAAATATTTACCTACATGTATATCAAGTACCCTCGTTAAACATAGGCACATGCTTCTGCAATAAACCAAGACTTAGAAACTCCACCAAGTCTATCAAACTTTTGAATATATTTACAACCGCATACTTTTGTTATAGTGGCGTAAGAATCGAAATATTGCTAAGGGTATGGGAGAAAAGATGCAATAAAACATATTTGAAGCATAAGGGAATCCGAGAATTTGTTTTCGGATATCGAGGATGCAGCTAAAAGCATCAAAGAAATTCATTGTTACCAGAGAAACCCCGTAAATATGAATTAGTCCAGAGGAAAATACCCAATATAACTGTGAAAATGTATTATTAAAAAAAAAATAAAAGTTTATTTTCAAGGCAAAGCAATAGCTCACATAGTTTTTCTTTGGGAATAATTCAACTTTGCGAACTATCATAGCATTTTTAAAAAGAAGGAGCAAGAAATCTAAACTACTAAAGAAACAAGATATTGCAACAATAATTTAGAAGAAGCCTGATGAGGATAAACATCCAAATGTTAAAAGTAGATGTTACTATTGGTGTTTCTAGTAAGAAGAATTGAGTAATGAAGGTAATTGTTTTTGCTTTAAAGTAATATCGACAAAAACGAATGCCATTCCAGAGTGGTGACTAAAGACATTGAGGACATAAATATTGTGAACATTATATGAAAGTATGTCAAACTTTGTCCAAACAGTATTAGTCATACAAGATTTTTTGTTGCATGCAAAGACTGAAAGTGTTGGATGCAGCAAGTAAAAATAAATACCTTTTTTGTACACGCTCCCAAAAATAGCTATTTCACGGGTTCATTTGAGTCCCTCAAATGAGTCTATTTCGGACTAATTCCCGAAAAGTTGCGTCCATGACGCATTTAATACAAAATAAACATCAATAATTATTTTTACATTAAATAATATGGTTACTATGGTGGCATGGTAATTAAAATCCAAAACTCACTATTTTCGAAAAATATTTGATATGATTGCATTAATCATATACGAGTATAATAAGAAAGTTGAATGTGTTCAAAAGAAATCGCAAAGTTCATTATAAAGAGTGCCATTATTATTGCAAACGATTGTACTTGTAACAAAAATATCTATCCTGAAAACATTGCAATGGTTTTTATTGAACATCTTAGAAATGGTATGATGTTGAATAATAAAACTATGATCAGGTACCAAACTCTTTGTGTCTAACAGTGTGCAATAGAAAATTTATAACAAGAGAAAATAGCTTTATCGAGGGTAAAATTCACTTTATAATTTTGTTATACTTGGATTTTTATGATTTTTGAATGGACAATATAAAAACTTGTTGTCGTTCTCACTCTTATACTGAGTGTAGTACTCTTTTTCAATATCAAGTATTACTAAACTTTCAAGTAGATTTAATTTAATACTTTTTATTTTTCCGTATTTCAGATATACAAGTGACAAAGAAAGATAAACAGTCATTAAATATCATTTTATTTTAATAATTTTTTGCATGTATACTACTCTCGGTGAAAGTTAAAAGAGATTAAATTTTCAGGATTATAAGTTATTTTGGAGTTTGCATAGATCGTACTTTGATCACTTGGCATTTTAAAAATTTCTGCTCACATTTGTGTTTTGAAGCTTGTTGCAAACTATATTCTTTTACAGCTGATTATGCCTACGTAGATTTGGGCAGATTTCTCAGATTAGTGACTTTTTGGTTGGGTTGTGCGAAGCAGGTTTGTCGGTGAAAGAAATTTCTAGAAGAACAGATCCTTACGTACCATAGTAAATAAATAAATGAACGCGCATTTCCAGAACAAGAAACGGTAAAATGTCCATAAAACAAAAAAGAAAACATTTCGTGATAAAGCAAAACGTCATGCATTTAGGGTTTATAGTTATTAGTCGTTCAATTACGTAGAATAATATTATAATAAATATTAGAGCCACCCTGATGGTCGTAAATTTGGAATCTGCTACAACAGAACGAGGAAACTTGAACAGAGAATGATTATTAATTCAAGAAGTGTAGCTGAGCCGAGTTTTTCACTTCTTTCCCAAATAAATATTTCGTCGGTTTCGGTCGACTTCCACAAAGCTGCCTTTCGGAGACCGGAATTAAAAGACAGACATTAATTAAATTAAAACTTTATAAGTTTACTAAATGTGTTTCTAGACGGAAGCAATAAACAAGTAATGAATTTTTGCGGTTACCCGAGTATTTAATTTTTATTATGTTTTTGGGTAGTTACCACTTATGCTAATTCTTTCTATTTCATAGTCATAAAAAGTCTGATTGGTATAGAATTCTGAATCAAAATAAAAATTTAAATCATTTATACCTATTAACTACTATTATACCATATCGTACCGCCTTCCGTATTACCTTCATGTATCCATGTTCCATCAAAATTTAATATATTCATCGATCCAGATTCCGACCTTTTAATATTTATTTTAAATAGTTTCTTCGTCATGTCAGAGATTTCGTTTTTATTTCGTTTTTTTCCATCAGTATACTATTTTCGATTTCATTTATACGGAAATTTACGTACCATAATTCACATGTCTCGCATGATTCGCAAAAAACAACCTTGTATATGTATATATTCTAGGCAAATTTTCATCTTGTAAGATATAGAAACCCATTTTTTTTGTCGAAAACTCATTTTCCATTTCGCAGTTGTACTTTTTTACCACTCTTTTTTGCACTATACATATATGTTACTCACGTACGTTCTTCATTTATAGGTACTCATATTTTGACCTCGAGCCCTAAATCCTTCTATCATGTCATCATCCGATATTCCTCACTTGTAAAATTAGGGCGTTTACAATTTTGAGAATACGATGTAAAGCTTGAATTATGATCCATTCTTAAGGATCACAAAATCCAAATTAATAACATTCATAGTTAAATTAGCGGAAAAATATACCCGAAATTTTGTATAGGAACATTATAAGGGCTGCATGCATGTTTCTTTGTGTCGATTGCTTTAAATTGTGAGCGGGTTTGTAACATATGTCACTCTCTAGATTTTTGGTGGTTGGGTATAGATGATAATTGATATGATTATACAGGGTAAAAGAGGATTTACTGTCATTATTTTAGCAGGAGGTGGATTGGTCCTGCACAAATATAATAAATTAAATATTATATAACATATGTCCTACACCAGTTGAAGAAATGTAAAAATAAATGTCATCAGCATACAAAAACTTCTCAAAATTTTACATATCATAGTTATTTATATTTTAAGGGCGTTAAATAATCCTGTACCGTGAAGGTAATAGCCCCAAGTTTAAACTGAGAGTTATTACACGCTTACGGTATTATACGAATTATGACGTACAAGATTTATACAAAATTTTATACACGGAACACTTATAAATTTGCTATACATCATATTATGTATTTGTGAAATAGTGTCACTATAACTAAAAATTAGTAATTTTTGTTGGAGCCAAATTGACAGTTATGACGGATGCCTAGCAATAACATCAACAAACGCGGTTTTTATGTACGTCATATTTAGTACCCGAAAAACCTCTAGCAAAGTGGCAGATTTGTCATATATAATTGCTGAAATATGAATTTCAATAGTGATAGTAGTACAGAAAATATTCTGAGTACCTACTCCTGAAATTTTTAAAGCAGTGGAGGAAGCGAAAGAAGCCTATTGCCGGAAATATCAAAAAAACTTTACGATAATACTTATGATAATTTTGTTAAATGGTGTTCCTTTGAAACGATACTTAAAATGTGCTCCTAGCATATTTTTTGGAAAAATGTGAGAGTAAGCCGTTCTCTTTGTGGTCGTATTATTCCATGGTAAAGGCAACGGTACTTTTACATCATAACATCGACATTAGCAAATATTCAAGATGAATAGCATTCTTAAAAAGAAAAAATGATGATTACAAACCGAAGAAGTCAAGAATATTTACTAGAGAGGAAATTGTCACTTTTCTAAGCGATGCCCCCGATAAAATATTTTTAATGATCAAGGTAAGTTGTCATATTCAATTGTGAAGTAAAATGTAGGTACCTACATTATTTATTGAATTAGGTGGCACTGATTTTTGCCATATGTGGAGCTTGTCATAGAGAAGAGTTATGTAACATAACAACAGATGATATTCAGGATTTAGTTAAAACTTTGCTAGTAACTATAAAATAATGTCACAGAATTTGCCCCGCTCGCATCCAATTCGACGGCTGTGGTAGCGCAAAACGCTAGATTGCCCCGATCGCCCCTACGCGATACTGGTAAACAAACAAAATAATGCCGTGTATCGAGGCGCGACTGGAATATTGAGAATCGACGAGAATCTTTCGAGAAATGGATCTAGAGATGCTAGAAAATACCTGGAATATTTGTTTGATCTATAAAAGAAGAATAAACGGCCGAGTTAGTCAGTCTTGAATTGTTTAGTTGGAAAATTCCTGGAGTAAGGAAGTGAAATAGTGTTTAGTTGAGGTGTAATTAGTATTCAATAGTGTACAGAGTAGTTAATAAATATCAGTTAAAATTAACTGTCGGTTTTTCTGGTAAAAGAAAAGTCGGGTTGGGAAACCCGCGATAATAATTCAAGACTATTTAGTATAATTGATAATGAAAACAAGTTACTAAGATATTTAGATATATACAGAAGATATGCGTTATATTGTATTGTATTGTATTGTAATATATCTTTTATCTTAATGTGGTTATAAATACAGACAAAACTTTTTTATGTAATTAGATATAATTGAACGTAATTATATATCTTCATATTTTTGAAATTTTATTGTTTACAAAAAGAAATTTGTAACAATTTATATTTCAAAAATTTTTACCACGAATATCCAAACACGACGGCGACGTGAGTATAATTTGAAAAACTCTGCGTAGGTTAGGGCTAGAATTATTATACAAATGAAATCCTTATTATATGGAAACCGTTATACACAAAAAACTTCATACTTCTATAAAAATATCGTTGGTTTCAAAGCATTTTCTAGAGTAGTGAAGCAATTCATGGTTTCTACTCTATGAATGAATACTTCAACTGCTATTAACATTTTATTTTTGTGTATTTTTATTGTTATTTTTTGTTTGTGCCCACAATTTATATGTAATTGTCATAGCTAGGCTCCTTTTGACTTGTTTTTATAATGATCTTTTGAATTAATAAATACTTACTATAATCAATTATAAAGGTATGCACGAAAAAAATAAGTAACTCATCACTACATCCAAACGAGTTATTAAGCCTCTAGGTAAATATAACAAATATTTCAAAATATTGAATTTTAAATAATGCAATAGCTCTTCATAAATAATTATGCCATTAACAAGTTTGAAGACAAATTAATATAACCGTCTTTGAGCTGAAGGATTGAGATGAAAGGAATACTGAATTTAATTTAAATGGTAATTAATGATCATTTCTTTTAGTGTATGCCAGTAAAATATTTATTAATATTCAATATTGTCAATACATCTAAACAATATTAAGTTATTGGCATACACCAACGCATTACTGGTAATATCTAGAGTTACGTTATAAAGGGAACGGCCCCAAGACTGAACCCTGGAGAACACCAGACGTTGCATGCATTTTGTTAGATTTTAAACTATACCATTCAACTTGCAATGCTCTATGAGACAGGTAAAACTCAAAAAGTGTAATAAAGTTTAATGTTAGGTCATAAAAAGATAATTTTTTCAGGAGTACCCGACCTGAAACCATACTGTTTAAAGGAAATTAGGAATTTTAAATTGAAAGCCATACCATCATAGAAAACCATTTCAAATAATTTGCCAAAGTCAGACAAAATTCATATTCTGTAATTCACAATTTAAACTATATCATCTATCAACCACAATCACTATTTAGAATATTTGAAACATACTGTGGTATCTTACTTTCGTAAAAGACTATCCCATATTTTTTGCGGATGAATAATGAGTTGTTTTTGTTAGTTGAATTTGATCCAAAGCTCGCTCTAATCCCTTAATATTACAAACTACATTCCCAGGTAAGTGTACAGTAGATTTACGATGCAACCCACCATCGGATAAACTATTAAAACTGACGTTAATATTTATTAAGGACTGCTATGTTTTATTACACCATTAATTAAAAAAGAAGATGCTGTAAAGCTGGCATTATTCTCTTGAAATATTAATCACAAGGCTCGACGTTGACACTTTAAAGTACCTACGAGTATATGCAGTTACCCGTAATTGTTTTAGCTCGTGAAAAACTGTAATCAATTTTAATTTCAAATTATAAATTTAAATTAATCACATGAAAAAAATTGTCGGCCGAAATTTTATATGTGGGATACAAATAATTTAAATAAAATTTGGGACACGTGGTGGTAAATGGAATGAGATAAGCTTCGTTTTCAATCTAAAGTATTATCTTTGGAATTTGACAGAAACGATTAACGACTTCATCAATTATATTTTTTCCAGAAACACCCAATTTTTTCCTGTTAACAGTTGTCTTTTTTCTAATAAACTTGTTGTTTGGGATGGAATGATTGAATCTTCTTGCTTCAATATACTTATTTATTGCTAACTTATTTTAACACTTGAGTGGACTGTAATTTTTGAGTGAGTGCTGTTGCTCACCTCAACGTTGGTTTACTTACTAACTTACTACTACTTGCCCTCGGTCTATTTTATAATGGTTGCAGGTAATTTAAGATAAATTACTATTGTTGGATATCCCTGGTTACCTGCTAAAGTCCTAGAAGTAATTAAACTTACTTTACAAATTGTTTACAATAATTGCAGATGCAACCCTGGTATTATAAGAAAATCCATACTAAAAGTTGTGCCTAAGATTGAAATTATACTAAAGAGTAAACAAGGTTGCGATCTACAAATACATAGAATTGCTTACCTAATACTACAATTAAGGTACATAAAATTATATTTATACAAATCTGTCTGTACACGTGTATTCTTTCCCGTTTAAAAGTTATAAGCATTATCGTCCTAAAGAATCTCAAAAGAAATTCCACTTAAAAATTACATTAACGATGCAAGGATCAAGTAGTCGTTGGAAAATAATAGAATGTTCATTGTTTAAAGTGAATAAGTGTCATAAAATACTTGTCATTACTCAATACGAACGCGCCGTTATTTTATTGGCGAACGGTGGCCTTGTATGGATTAGGATCGAGCGGTATTATAGCTCTTTATCCTTCTCCTTCTCTGTAGACCTGGGCGGCCTCGTAAAGGTGGGTTCCCTTCTCCGGTCAGTCTCGACCGCTGTTGCGGCCGATGCTGGCGGCTCGAGGAACCTCCTCCTGCCCTTCAACTCAATACGAATGTCAAACGTCTGTGCTTACAAAATGTTTTCTCCTTCAGAAAAAGTTGATGTTGCTAATTTACGAGTCACATAAAAATTCAAGAAGAGCTGTAGAGTTATATCGAGAAAGGTATCCAGAGCGCCTCATTCCTGATCATAGAACCTTTACAAGATTGGAGGCGACCTTGCAACGAAATGAAGATGCATTTTCTATTCGGAAGAATCAAATAATTGACCAAAGTGTAAGAAACAATGTTAAAACAGCTAGACTGTCACAGTATCTTGAACAAAATACACGAAATTAAATCAACGGTTTAACGAATTTTAACGACCAATAGATAGCATGACTACAAAATTCACAATTTGGAATATTTGCCTGAGCGTCACATTGAAAACAGACTTAATGTTATAGCTCAAATTGCAGTAAATGTAGAAACTGTTGATCAGAACCTCTTCGGCACGTTCTTTGAACGGACGGAAGTAGGTCTGTCAGTACCAAGGCCACTTTGGAGTAAATGTATGGTGCGTCATCATTGGTAGGAATTTAATTGGGCCTTATTTCTATGAATATATATTGTAATATTTATTTGGGTGTGTTTTATTTAATTAAATTTATTTTTATTATTTATTTTAATTTTAAAGATTTTATTATGTACTTAATGTCAAAGTTTGAATATTAATTTTTTGTTGGGCGCCTTGATCCTTTTATGTATTATGTTTTATGAGTGTATGTTGTGTTTAAGCTATATTTTGTTCAATACAAACCTTTTAAAAAATTTTTATCTTTTATCTTTCCTTATTCATACAATTTTTGTTTATCCCTTGCTAGACACAGTTTCACAAATCAAAACAGCAAAAGAAACTTAACTCAGGAGTCGGTTCAAAAATACGCAGGATTTTTATTTTATAACAAATAGTAATACACACTTGAAAGATTAACAGTTTTTGGTTCTAGAATCAATTTGAAAACAATAAAGAATATTTTCTTTTTAATATTACTTCTCTGATGATAATTTTACCAAACCACTATAAGTTAAAACTTTGTTATTGAATTTAATTGAAATTTTATAAATTATGCTAATAAATATTATTTAACTTGTAATTTTGGTTGCATTCATACAGAGTGTATTTATCTAATATGATAATACAGAGTCCTAATATATTCTAAGATAATGGCTGTTCATGCATGAGAGATATTATTAGTTCCAGTGAAATTTGTAAATATGGTAGTTATATTGCTTGGATTAGACTTATTTTATACAGATAAGTCCTGTAGTTTATTCTTAATACTTTGCAAAGATTGAAATAGTTGAAATCTGTTTTAATTTACTATAGATATAGAATTTTAGAGTACACTTTATTTTTTTAAGGTACCTGAGGTTGGAAATTTATTATTTTCCTTCCTGGAAACTGGAAACTATCCTGTAGGGTTCTATGGAACTGCAAACTTCCCTGGATATGGTTGATATTTTTTGTAGTGTCAATAAAAAAACTTTACTGGAGGATGGAGACTGGTAAATTTAGCTGGTGGGTCGATATTTTCTTAATTTATACTTGTTTGTTCTAATAAATTTTGTAGATTTTCGGGAGCACCTTGTTCTAAACCCAAGCCGTAACTAACAACAACTTCTTTGTTTTTTATCCTTTCTGTAGATTGCCATGTTAAAAGGTCCTTACACATGATTTTTCCACAGTCTTTGGATGTCTTTTTATTCACATTATCACAACACTACTTATAACTAATTACATTTTATAAATGTCCTTTTGTTTTTATTGTACAATTTTAATTATTTTATTAATGAAAATAGTCTTTATTTGGTGTTTAGGTCATTTACAAGGATTCTTGCAAAGTCACCTTTACTTTTGACAGTTCTGGAATTAATTCTAATAATTTGATATTTAAATTTATTTTTAGGATATGATTTATTTTGAATGGAAATATATTTAATAATGTTACTCGTCTGCCTACAATATGTATATCAGATTAATCTATAGACTTTCACCTTTCATTCAATATATGGTTCTCTGAGTTTAAATTCCTTTTCTTTATGTACTGAGTGATAACAATTGTCAAAGTCATGCAAATTTATGAAATTTATTTTATACTTGATAATAAAATTATTAAATTATTATTTTTATGCTATGTAATATTATTTATTCTTAGTAACTTTATATCCAGGATATCCATATTAACAAATCTTTGTATTTTTATAAATTTACACTAATAATGTTTAATTTTATTCAACTTTAAGTTCGGTCAGGTGTTATTTTCATGTTATTTTCTATGTGCATATTTCAAATTGTTACAATATTGAACAGCGTGAGTTACCTAAATTTCCTACAGGGAGAACTTCCTGCACTTCTGGAAAATATGCCTTTGCAGCTAAGGAGAAATCTATGGTTTTAGCATGACAGAGCTCCACCCCACAAGGCTAGGATTGTGCAGCAATATTTAGAATAAACTTTCGCAGAAAAATGGATTGGGTTAATAAACCTATTAAGTAGCCCGAAAAATCACCAAATCTAACACTCCTCGATTTTTTTATGGGAGGTTTTAGAGAAAAGGGTATAGAGAATAGATTGTAATCTGTGTGAAATATGAGGACATGTGCCTCATTTTTAAATTTAGTTTTTGTTATAATCATCTTTTGTTTTATCTGTATTAAATAATTATCGAGTTTTCAACTTTTTTATTTTTAATGGCATTTATGCACTTTAAACAACGAACATTCAGTTATTTTCCAACGACTATTTGATCTTTCCACCGTTCTAATTTTTAGGTGGTATTTCTTTTGAACTCTTTAGGACGATATTGATTATAACTTTTAAACATAAAGTAATACAGAAACATGTCTCTAATAGAAGTTTATTAACAAAGGATAGCTTTTTAACATGAAAAAAGTTTGGGTATGTTTCTGGAGAAATATAATTGATGACGTCATTAGTCGTTTCTGTCAAATCCCAAAGATAATACTTTCGATTGAAAATGGAGCTTACCTCATCTCATTTAACACCACGTGTCCCAAATTTTATTTAAATTTTTGTTCTCACAGTAGGCCCATACTATCGAGTTTGAGACACCCTGTACAAAGTGAATCATAAATAGGTGAAAAATTTGTCTCAAGATTCTTCTCGCCAAATCAGTTGTTAAAGAAGTAACAGAGTTTTTATTCAAATAAATTTGTATTCTAACAAAGATATAGTGTCGAAATTCGGGAAAGAAATAGCTTTTTCCCATTTCTTCCAAACTGATGGAAGGATTGTTTTGAAATTTGATGTAGTCAACATTAAATGTCACTATTAATAGCTGCCATTGTTTTTGCTGCAAAGAAGTATTCTTACACAATTTCAGTAAATAGCTCCTTTTGCAGTATTTTATCAGTATCAACTTTTTATAAAATATGCATATGTATGCAAGTATGTATTTTCAGTAATTGATTCAAATATCCTACAAATCAATGCTGCTGCTGTCATTAAAAATAATTCTTTGTTAAATCTAGTAAATGGTTGATTGAAAATTCATTTACGTCTTTTACGACCCTACATTTTTGAAATCGGTGATTTTACTACAAAAAGTTGCTGACATCGTTTACCTATATGGTTTTTGAAATGGAAATGGCCTGGCAGCCGTAATAGAATACCTCCGCAGATTTTCTAATAGAAGAATTCCAAATTATCAAGTATTTGCATCAACTTTCCGAAGATTGAGTGAGCTTGGAATTTCAAAAGCTTTCAGCCATTCAGGACTGGAGCATCGCAAAAACAAAATGTTGCAGATCGTAAGGCTGTAATTGATACAGTTTTAGACAATCCTACTGCAAGTACGCGTCGAGTGCAGTTAGGATTTTCACAAAGTTCTATTTCGAGAACTATACGTAGGGAGCTATTACATCCTTACCACTATACAGGTGTTCAAGCTCTTCATCCTGGAGATGCCTAGTAACGTTTGCGTTTTTTTCAGTGTTTTACTAGAAGAATAAATGATAATCCCTATTTTTGTTTCGTTTGTTTTATGAATAGATCAAGTTATATTTACGGAAGACGGCATTATAAATTTATTTTTCAATGAACGATCCATATATTCAGAGAAGTACAAGATTCCAGCACCGATTTTCTATCAATATTTGGGAGGAAACTTCAATGGTCATTTACTGAAAATCCAAGAACTTAATAGTCGCACGGACGCAAATAGTTACAAATACTTCTTCGAAAACCATTTGTATGGCTTTCTAGAAGACATTCCGTTGAATATTAGACAACAAATGTACTTTTAACAAGGTGCTGCACCTCCTCATAACGGCAGATTTGTGACAGAGTGACTGAATAATAATTTTCATGATAGGTTGGTTGGTTTGGTCTTATGAGGTGGTTGCCAAGAAATACCGACTTAAATCCGCTAATTATTTAAAGCAACGGATTTACAGCGAAATTTTGTAAGAACACGTTTTTGGAGTAGTATAATCTAAAACATGTATTAGTTTCTTTATTAGTCAGTGGCGCAGCATAGTTTTTTTTTTAAGTTGCACTGTAGCGATGATTTTACGCCACTGGCTTTTCCTAATATTTTTCCTATTTTTTTTTTCTATATTTCAACACCATGTACCTTTGCACTTTATTTTAGCGAGAAGAATCTTCAGTTAAATTTTTTACACTCACTTCTGACTCAGGCTATATAGAAGCATTGGGTAATAATGGAAAATTATCGTAAAATGCTCTGTCTGATTATCCATTAGAATGGCCTCATAATTCTTGTTCTTGACGTTAACTACCGACTTCCATTGTGGGCTGCACGCCAAAAATATACTGTAACATACCAACGATTGTCTTATAAATATTGGAGTTGGATTTTTTACTCTGCAAAACTACCAAAATCGCATGATTTACGGTTTTAGTACTTCAATTTTATTGGCTTTCCCTATGGTCAAGACCCTTTAATATCGTTCGACCATATCTCTATTTTATAAATATTTAAGAAGAATATGAAATCAAAATAACATCGCAGTCTTTTTCTTATTGTAAAAGAGGTTCGCCTGCTCTTGGGAATACGAGGAAATTGAATTCGATTTTAAAATAATAGGTCTAGTTAAGATGTAGGGTTTATTTTTACTAATAAAAATATTATTTCTGCTGCAGAAATGAAGCTTTTATCAAATCCTCAATATCTGTCGGGTGGAGTATAGCCGACGGACCTTTTATTTTTTATTGCAATGAAAACAGCTAGAAAGGTTCTAGAAAGGACGTCGAAATGTGGAGAAATAATTTTAAAAGGGTTCAAGTCCCAAAAAAGAGTATAGTTATGTTCGTAAACTAAATGAAGAAAAGTGTAACATTTTTTTTTAATCAAGGAAAAGTTAAATATGAGTCAACGTCTATGATATTAAAGATTTATATTATTAAAATAAAAAAAAAACCAAATTCGATATGTTCTCTATTAATTATAGTAATCATTGTTGATGATCAACAAATTAATAACAAAAATCATACTGATTTTCGTAGCAAAGACGTCAGTGACAGATAAAATACAGTTTAGAATAGCTGTAGCTATTTTTAAAAGTGTATTTACATAGGCTGTTACATTATTCGTGTACAAAAGCGTCTAAAAAAATATAATAGGTACCTGCAATAAACAAAGCTAATACATGTTCCTAATTTGAACAGGTTTACATTTAATATACTATCATCGTGAATAGTCAGAATTTTTACACGTACATGGGGATATTAAAATGACTCAGAACATCCCCTTAAAAGCATTTATATTGCTGAAACGTGATATTCTGTACATATACATTATGAATACTTTAAAAGTGACATTGTGTACCTACATGTCAGTGTCATATGATGAATACCGTGAAAATAAATTCTTCGCTTTTCTATTTCCTAGTCTTTTTAATTGAAACACCTTGAAAATACTTAATTACAAAAATGAGTTGAGTATTAGGTCAAAATATCGTTCCTTATTAAATTATGACTTTTTGGTAAAAATATGTGGGTATGTCATCATGAAACAACATCTAATATTGACTTGAATTGAACTGCTAATGCTAATGCAATAACAAACTTAAAAACAAAACTGGTGGAAAATAATCACATTCTTTATCGACGGAGTAAAATTAGGATCTGTTTTATGTTTATTGTGTGGGAAATTGTGTTGCAATTCTTTCAGTGCTGTACAAAATACATTTTTCCACTATACATATTTACAAACAAACTCAGTGAAGCAACAATTAGTGAAATTATTGTAAGATATTGGCAAGAGCAGCAGAATGTTCCATTAATGACAGCATATATTCATTGTACTATTAGTGTTTAGGGAACAGTTGGACTGATTGTTTATACTGTAGAAAAGAGATGCCTCTGTACGTATACATTCATGGTGTGTGCTGAATCATTATTGTACAAAACGTATCTCTTCTACGCTACATTTCCAATCAATGCCCCAAAACAGAACAGGTAGTGATGCATAGAAAAATCAAAGACAAACTAGATTTGAACGCATTCCACATTTATTTCATGCTGTTAACAGTTCCCATGATGCAGTAAGGTAAGAAAACGAGAAAAGAAAACACTGAACACCCATCTACCTTAGTCTCATCCATTATTTAGGTTAGAGGTAACGGGTCACTGGGGTCAAGGTTGGCTTAAGAATAAACACAAAATTTACACGGCATAAGGGCCAGCGCGGTTCCTGACGTACGATCGGCTACGCGACAGGGCTTCCGGCATCGTGGATGGGTGATTGCGGTAGACGTCTACACCGAAGTGGGGTACAAAAATAACTGGTTTTCATTTTCAGGTTTTCCTGCAGGTCGGAATGCAGTGCGGGAGGCCGCGCCTGGCGCTCGGCGCGGCGGGTCGCCGAAGTAGCGCCCCGACGCCCTGCAGGAAGCTGCTCGCGTGGAGAGCAGGACCGAATCGAAGGGCTGGGAAGGGCCTTCTAGGCCAGCGGTACCAGGATAGGACCACAAAGCGTATACTATACAGGATGTCCCAAAATTAGCCTGCCAAAAATTAATTGTGGATTCTACGATCAAAAATAAGAAAAAAAGTTATACAGGGTGATTCAGGTTTAATCTTGATAACTTCAGGAATCGATAGAACAAGTTAAAATAATGTTCATTTGTGATATAAACTTATTCCCTAAAACGCATCCTTTCCGAGATAGAGGGCGTTGAAGTAGGAATTTTTTTCTCGTTTTTTCCTCATAACTTTTGAACCACTTATCCGATTTAAGTGAAATTCGGAACACAAACACTCCTTATGATCTTACATAAGCTTCTTAAGTTTGAACTACCTACCCCTCTGAGAAGTGTATTTTGTATGCTACCCCCCTCTTACTTAATTTCAAAACTACAAAAAAACTAATTAATTTGAATAGAACATCTACACACCACTTTGACCTGATTAATTTCGAAACTTTTTCGTCTCCTGTTTTTTTTTCGACGTTTGGTCTTCTTTCTGAGATATTCAAAGAAATTGGTGACAGTGTTAGCGCACCAGCCGCGTAAATTTCATTTAACGTTATAACAACCCATGAAAACAAAACTCAGTGATTTGTGTAAACTGACGTCTGACGACTGACGACTGACTGAAAAGGGTACTCATATTTCAATTCGATAAACTGCTCTGTTTTCGAGTAATCTTAATTTTAAAATTCTGTGACATAAAACAAAAGTTTAAGATGGAAACTATAAATAGGCAAAATACCCACAGTAGGCTCTGAGAAAATACTGTCGATTTATTTAACACATATTAAAGGTGTTATTAAAGTGTTTTAACATATCAAAATACTTTAATAGTTTTAATATAGCCTATTAATACTTCAAAACATATGTAATATGTGTCAAATAAACTGACAAAAAACTTTTCAAAGCCTACTAGAGACAATCTGACCGCTAATATTTTTGTGGTATGTTATAAAATTTTTAAATTAATATTACTCGTAAGCGGAATAATTTATCGAAGTAAAACTAATTACTCTGCGGACTAAAGCCCCGACCAGCATTGAATTACATCCACAATATCTACATATATTTTTTATTATTAGCTTTTGTAACATTTTTTACTGTATTAGAAAGGTTTTTTAAGCTAATATAAATCAAATCGTCATATGTATGCTCTCTGATACCAAACATCTAGGTATGCTAATGAACAATTCCACGGGCAAAGATCTATTCAATAATTATCTAAAATAAAAATTAATCTATCTAAATTTACTAACCCGGTTTAATGAAAACTTTCTGTAAATATCTAAGTTCACTTTTGAAACTGTGGGAACTCGAAAATTCAACCACAATAGATGAGATCTGACCTATTTCTGCATTTTTAGGATTGCTTCTTCAGCTGTGCTCCTTTTAGTTGAGTCAAATATCTAACTATAAAAATTGTTTTACCAATAAATTAAAATTATTTGAAATTAAATATTGACAATGTCAAAAGTGACAGTATCCCTTTTGTTTTGCTTTTTCAAAAAATAATTTGGTATCAAGAAATAAATATTCGTTTGACCCTATAAAATAATTTATTTCCATAAAACAACATTTTTTTAATATGCGGCATTTTTTTCGATGTATAGATACGTGTTTAATTAATATTATTTGTAATGTAATACATAACTGTATCCTGTATGCATAGGGCATACCCTTTTAAAAAAACCATGGTAGGTCAGGATTTTGTCACATAAATACATTGGTAGTATCCCTTCATGATATTATGTAATTGCAAAAAAATTGGCCTCAGAAACGGGACACACTGTATGTACCTTTAATCTAAAGTTGACATGAATGACCCTGTATATGCACACATGTGTTCATTCAATCTGTAACACTTAATTAATTAATCATTGGACTCATTGATTGCTTAATTAAAGGCATAATAAATTAGCCGAATGTCTTTTGCTAGAACTATACAGTATGCGCCAAAAGTATGGAATAAATTCAATAAAAACGAAACAATTATTTTTTGGGAAAAATCCTCGAACAGGTCGATTTTTAATTTAAAAAATACATATTTTAGCGTAAAATGCGATTTTCAAATGTCATTTATTTTCGAATAATGACGTCATCGATTTTTTTTAAATGGCAACACCATATTTTTTTTCTTGATTCTGAAAGATCGTTTAATTCTCTATCAGACAGTACTAAAATTTTGCACTCTTACATAGGAAAGTTTTCGAGTAAATGACGATTGAATGTTAGAAAACGTAAATTTTATCCATAAAAAAGTATCAATTCTGAGGTATGTAAAATAAAATACAATTGATTAAATTTTATACTTAAATTAAATGTTCGAATTGTCAAAAGTGTACATTAATAAACCACGTAATTTAGAAGAACTTCAAAATCGCATTCGGGACGAAATACGCAGTTACCCCAGAAATCATTCATAATGTGCAAGAAGAATTTCTTCACAGACTTGCGCATTGTCAAGAAGTTGGTGGATGGCATTCGAACATTTAAGTATAAAATTTAATCAATTGTATTTTATTTTACATACCTCAGAATTGTTACTTTTTTATGGATAAAATTTACGTTTTCTAACATTCAATCGTCATTTACTCGAAAACTTTCCTATGTAAGAGGGCAAAATTTTAGTACTGTCTGATAGAGAATTAAACGATCTTTCAGAATCAAGAAAAAAAATATGGTATTGCCATTTAAAAAAAAATCTATGACGTCATTACTCAAAAACAAATGACATTTGAAAATCGCATTTTACGCTAAAATATGTATTTTTTAAATTAAAAATCGACCTGTTCGAGGATTTTTCCCAAAAAATAATTGTTTCGTTTTTATTGAATTTATTCCATACTTTTGGCGCATACTGTATAAATAAACATGAACGTAAATGATAAGCACATCATATGAATGTTACGTAATTTGATTAAATTACTCAAATTTGATAGCCATGGTAGAGATCAAGGTCGTTGTGCGTGACATGTCGACGCACCTTTTAAACTTTATCTGTTAATTACTAACGACGGAATGAATGAGCTTTTGTAATTTATACCATGGCCACAGCTGATTTTTTTTCAATTTTGCTAAAACGATTTTTCTGAAATTAACTAAAGTAAAAGGTAGTGTTTAATACTTATTAATTTAACAACTAAAATGTATTGTAAAGTGCTGAATACAAGCTAAAAAAAAATTAAAAGTGAGATTGTTATTATCACATTTATTTTTATCACTTTACCTCTTTACACACGATTATCTTTGCTTATTTCAGATTTTAATTTTTTATCGTATAAAGTATAGGCCACCCTAGTTTTCTTCTTTTTGATCCAAAAACAAAAAAACCACTCTGGTCCGTGTTTTGTTTTGAAGAAAACGCATTTCATAGATGTATCCATTTCCCAAAGTTAAGAAGTGATACAGTTTGTCTTTTGTATTATTTAAAACAGTATTAGTCAAGCTTGTAATTACTTTTTAACTTCATATAAAATGAACTTACGACCTATGTTGATATACACATGGAATACTTACCCCAGAATTGCTCAAAATGTTGTCTAACGGTGTATTATTAACGGGTAGTATCTCTGTAGAAATATTAGAACAGTTAAGTTGAGAACGAATAAATAAAAATGGTCCAATGCGAATCTTCAAAAATTCTTGTCCAGACGTTGACTTTTTTTAATATTCAGTATGACCCTCACGAAATATTCTTGTCCAATCAACAGTGACAATTATGGACTTAGACTTTTTAGTGTGGGGGTCATTTAAGTGAATTTGATGATCTGAACACACCTTTAATTTCTCGAGATATCATTCAAAATTTAGTAACTAGATGGCGTTGAATAGATAATTCAATGTGCTTTAAAAGAATGTATAACATAATACTTAGCACTTTCATATAAGATTTTAAGGGTGAAGGTCACCAAGATCGCCACCACTTAGTGGTAGAACTTTGGGGAACAAAGTTCATCCATAAAATATGTCCCTTTCAAAACAAAAGTTGACGAATCTGAGCAATTTTTCAGGTTTTGTAAAAGCCAGTACAAATAAAGGATCACTTCAAATTTATATAATTTATTAATAATACTACACCAATAAGAGAAACTATTACAGAGGATATTCTAGTCTAGGTTTACAAAAACCTAATCTTTTGATCACTTCTTTCACCAACTTCAAATCATTTAACGAAAATATATGGACTCCCTTAAAATTAAGAATTGGGTCTCTAAATATACTTCTCATTAACTGAGCTGCGTGGTAAATTCCAAATTCTCTGATAGCTTTTGGATTGTCTTTATTTTTGTTAACAATTCTTAAGACTTCGGGAGAAATCGATACTCCGCAGAATTTCGAGATACTGAGTAAGCTCTTATATGAACTGATTATGAATATGCCCGGGATTATTGGTAAGTTAATGCCTGATTCTCTGCAGTGCTTCAAGAAAGTAGTAAAGGATTCGTAGTCGTAGGAGGCCTGGGTTAATATAAAGTCTGCACCGCTGGACACCTGAAATCAAAAATGATAAAAATCGTTTAATGTCTATAAAAAATAAGTACACTTGCCGCACATAAAGTTCCCAATTCGAATAAGTGTCATATTTTGTTTATGGCATTATAACAATAGTTATTTGTTTAACTAGACAGTAAAGTACCTCATTTAATGCCATGGCTGGTAAAGCAGCCAATACATTAAATCTACTTTACTGCCCCGTTCATTAAGTTCACTGAAAACACGTTCACAACGTAACTGGTCGAATAGTTCTGACAATTTGAAACCAGTCCAGAACCTTTGCTTGAACAAATCTATTTAGTAGTTTGACACCAACTAACTGTGGAGACTAAAAAAGGTATTACTTAATATTAGTCATTTACACTTGTTAATATCTGAAGGAAGAAGAAAATTGTGAAAGCAATTGACAATAGAAATCTTCGAATTTTATTTTTTGATAAGGATAAAAAAATAGGTGAAATAACTACCTTTTCGTTTAAATAATGTACGTCCTCTTCTAGATTTCTGGAACATGGATGCTTGTCCGGATAACCGGCAACGCCTATACAGAAATAGTTCCCAAAATGATTCCTAATGAATTTCACCAAATCAATAGCATAGGGAAAGTCACATTTGTCGTCATCTTTTTCTTTTATCTGAGATGGATCTATAGGAATAGGTAATGGTTAATTATGTAACAAATGAGGAAAATGCAAGATTTCCTTACACGTGAGAATATTACAGATCGAGGTGAAAGTGAAATCTCACAAGTTATGAAATCTTGTATTTATCTAAAATACAAATGAAATGTCAACGTGAAATTATTTTTACAATAATTTATTAGGTACAAATATTAACAAAATCAAATGGATTTATGAAGCTGTTGCCATACATAATAAAATATACTTGAAGCATAAGTAAATCCCGATGTAGATCCGAAAGCTTATCTTCAGATATAGAGAATGAGAAAAAAAATATAGTACCTACCAAATATAATACATGAAAATGTACTTTGGCTTATTTTCAAGGCAAAGCAAAAGCTCAAAAAGTTCTTCTGTTCCATGCTATGAACTGTTTTGTCATTAAGAAACATTTTTGAAATAGATATAAGGTTACCAATCTCATGGCACTTTTAAGTGAAATAAAGATGTTGGATCTTATAAAAAAGTGTGTCAAATTTGGTACAAAGAATATTAATTGTAATATATTAATGGAGCAATCAGTGGGCATAAATACTCGATCAACATTGCAACCTTTTATTGGTCACGGAAGGCCATAGTTATCCGAGCAACGGTTCCGACCGTAGCAGCCGTAGTACCAACAACAGAAGCTGAAGCTAATATGTGAGCGGACCCAGAGGTAATGGGTTAAGCTCTGTGGATCCGCCCCCACATTATTTATTTACTGCTGTATCTCTGTTTTTAGCGAAATCGAGTACGTATGTACATAAAAATATTCCAGTCGAAGCAACCAATATTTGTGTACTAACCAGAATCCGACATCATGAATTGGGTATCTAATTTGAGAAGCTATGTTAATTTTCAATAATTCTCACTCACCGTTATGCTTACGTAACATCATTTATGTTTCTTGCTACTAATATATGTAAATGTGATTAGACAAAGAGTGCAATAAACCATAACACGATGAACACCAGAAAAAAAATTGTCATATATCGGGGTATATTGTAAAGTTATAAATAGTAAATTGTTTTTATATATATTTAGGTATTAATAATAATATTGTGTGAAACTAACTACTCTGTGGACTAAAGCCCCAACCAGCGTTGAATTACACCCACAATATCTACCCAAATATTCTTTATTATTATTTTTTGTAACATTTTTTACCGTATTAGAAAGGTATTTTAAGCTAATATAAATCAAATCTCCTACAATTCCTATCAATGAAGTCATATGTACGTTCTCTGATACCAAACATCTAGGTATGCTAGTGAACAATTCCACAGACAAAGCTCTATTCAATAATTATCTAAAGAAATAAATCTATCTAAATTTACTAACCTGGTTTAATGAAAACACTTTATAAATATCTAATTTTCACTTTTGACAGTGGGAACTCGAAAATTCAACAACAATAGATGAGTTCTGAACTATTTCTGCATGTTTAGGATTGCTTCTTCAGGTGGCCTCCTTTAAGCTGAGTCAAATATCTAACTATAAAAATTATTATATGAATTAAAATTATTTGAAATTAAATATCGACAATGACAAAAGTGACATTAATCTGTCAATTAAATATGACAATACCTACTTGAATAATTTTTACCCTTTATGTAAAAGTTTTTATATATTTTCAGGTATTAATAATATGGTGTGAAACTAACTACTCTGTGGACTAAAGCCCCAACCAACCTATTGTGGTTGAATTTTCGAGTTCCCACTGTCAAAAGTGAAAATTAGATATTTATAGAGTGTTTCCATTAAACCAGGTTAGTAAATTTAGATAGATTAATTTCTTTAGATAATTATTGAATAGAGCTTTGTCTGTGGAATTGTTCATTAGCATACCTAGATGTTTGGTACAGAGAACATACATATGACTTGATTGATAGGAATTGTAGGAGATTTGATTTATATTAGCTTAAAATACCTATCTAATACAGTAAAAAATGTTAAAAAAGCTAATAATAAAGAATATTTGGGTAGATATTCTGGGTGTTATTCAACGCTGGTTGGGGCTTTAGTCCACAGAGTAGTTAATTTCACACAATATTATTATTAATACCTAAAAATATATAAAAACAATTTACTCTTTATAGCTTTACAATATACCCCAATATATGAAAATTTTTTTTTCTGGCGTTCATCGTGTTAAGGTTTATTTTTAGAGCTTTGTCTGTCAAAATTGTTCATTAGCATACCTAGATGTTTGGTATCAGAGAACATACATATGACTTTATTGATAGGAATTGTAGGAGATTTGATTTATATTAGCTTAAAATACCTTTCTAATACAGTAAAAAAGGTACGTTGTTTTTATAAAAATATTTTCTATTGCAGTTAAGCTCTCTACCTTTTCATTACAGTTCCATGCAATCTACGTAATCTATTTCATACAGCTTAAAAAACGAATTATAACTTTATTTGATTAAGAAAAATAATTTCATATTCTCGGGTCTACGTACTATTAGATATCTACACAATGTCCCCGGGACGTCCATTTTAGGTCGGTATGTCTCAGGAACAACTATGGACGTCCATGGGACTCCAACAGTGTACGTCTCAAAACATCCATAGTAATACACGACAATCGGATGTCCGTATTAGGACCACAAAAATTAAGATAATAAAATTAAAAATGCGTTTTGTCTTCTGGAAGCAACACCGAAGCACTTCTGTGATGGAGTTTTATTGTTATTGTGACTTAAAAATTGAAGAATTCTTCGTTTTCAGAGGAGTATACTTCTTTCTCTAAGGTAAGTTTTAGTGTCAATAAATGTTTATGTTACATTATACTTACTACGAGTGTATACAGGGTGTTCCGGTTTGTTTGGAACAAATTGAAACGGTAGACAGAATAAGCGATTTTAAGAGGAAAACTTTACATAAACATGGTATCTTTCTCGATCAGTGGCGGAGTTACGGGGAGCTAAAGTTTCAAAAAAATAAATTTATTTTTTTTTACTACCAAGGCCGTATTACACACAGCGCCTTCAAATTTGATACATGTACTGTTCAACTAGTCTCGAATATTATACAAGGTCATTTTTTTGAAATTGTTATACAGAGCGTTATTTTTTCAAGGATTTGCTATTATCAAACCCTTCAGAAATTTTTTCTTGTACGTTCCTGGTAAAGTTTGAAACGTTTTTTTAATGTATTCTTGTAAATTTTCATGTAATACGTTAATTTTTGTGTATCGAAGTGAAATTATCAACATCATATTTGAATAATTACGTACCTAGGATAATTTGTAAAGACATGAAGAATTTTAGAAAATTACTATTTTAGTGTGCAACCAAATTTTAAGTGCAATTATTATGTAACACTTTAAGCCTTCGATAGAGAAATTTATAAATGAAACATAGAAAGAAATTGTTTAGATATTACATAAGTATCGTTTTCTAAAAATTCTTAACGTTATGTATTCAACTCGGATTTTCCTTATTTTAATTAACACATTTAATAAAAACACTTAAACCGGAACATACATTGAAATATCTGAAGTGCAATACAAAATTCTGAATATTATTACAATAATAATAGGAAAGTACGAACCTCCTTGAAGGGCAAAAATATTCCTGACTCCAGCGTCTTTTACCGCATTCAAAATGTCGAGCACTTGATTGCCGTGCAAATTTCTTCCCGCCAAATGCAGCAGCACGTTGTACCCTCGACAAGCTAGTCGCTTTGCCAATCGAACTGCCGGTATCTCCTTCACACATTTCAACTGTGCTGCAGACGGACTGTGCCAGGTTATGGAACAGAAATTTAGTCCCAGTTCTGGAAGTAAGCTTTCGTCGACCTTTCTACCGGGGCATAACTCTATCGAGAATGTTTTATCGGAGGAATCGAGTGAGCTAAATATAGACCGACTGACTGCTTCCGCTTCCTGTTTAGGACACTCTTTGTAAAAGGTGGCTTCGTTGGGACTTATCAGGGCTTCCCTCATTTCTTTTAGCTTTAAAATATGTACTTTTACACGGTTTATTTAAGTCGGTATTAGTCGACTAACGCACGTGGTAAATGACGGCGCTTCTAACGGTCACGGTCGATGACATGCTTATCAGGGCTGTATTAAAGTGGCTTCCCACGGCCCGTGTTACTACGGGCCAGACAACGCGCCGCGGACGAGCACGGATCGGGCGCGATACGCCTGAGCTCTTCCCACGGCCCGTACGGGCCGTATGAGATTAGAGCTATGGTTCAGTTTAAAATGTCTCGTGATGAGAGAATGGCGGTTTATGCTGGAGCTTTTGTTTAGTTTAGTAGCACATATTTAATAATAATAATAATAATAAATTGCCTTTATTTTCAATTATAGTACAAAAGGTGTAAAATAAACAAAATAATAGGGCGAAGTGTCAGTTTAACTGCTTTTCAACTTAACCTAATTAGAAAACCAAGTCCAAATAACAAGAAACATAATCGTGTGCAAAGTACATATAGGTAATGTTTTGAATAAGAGATATAATAATATCTAGTAACCATGCCGAAACAATATAGCTATATAATAATAATAATAATAATAATACTAAAACATGCATGAATGAAGAGATCCATCACGAGATTATCACAAAGATAACTATAGCCTTTTTAATTTCTTTTTAAAATTAATTATTGAAAAATCTTTAAATTTTACTGGCAAATTATTGTATTCCTTTGGTGCATCTTTAAGGTGCGTACAGACCAAATTCGAGAGCTGTTAGCTAACACCTGACGAACTGAATGTGTACCAGAGGTCGCGAACAGCTCGTGCTCGCTTTGCGAGTTCGGCTGAAGTTCGGTACATGAGCGGTAAGATCAAAGAAATTGTTAGCGAGCACGTGTTGAATAGCACTTGCAGTGTAGACGTTTTACCGAGCAAGTAGGTACTGTTGAGAATTCCCATCAACAAAAATACGTTAGAAAGGTTTATTCACCCTGTACATCAACTGTATCTTATTTTAGTTTTTATGTAGATTTAAGGCATAAATAGTAATATCTGTTGTAAATATTTATATTAAGGGTTGTTTATTTATTATCTCACTACTTAGCTATAGTATTATAACTATATAGTTCCACTGTACTTTTCACGATTGCGAAATAAACTTCTTCTCCACCATCTTCTGACAATACGTTTCTCTTTTCTACAATCGACTTGATAATACTGAAACTGGCACAGACAATTAAAATATCTTCATCATCACTCGACATTTTAATCGTTAATATCGAAACCGAACAACCTGCTTCAAACTACTGGCGAACCCCAACCACAGTTTAAATAACAATCAGTTCACAGACTCTACTGCTGCACCTTTGAAGTATTAAAACCTTAAAATTTGCCATTGATGCTTTTTGTCTATCTCTCGTTTGGGATACAAGTCAGGACCGGATTAAAAATAGTTGTCCCAATTTAGAAAGTGTCATACTAAATATAAATTTGTTTTACTTGAAATTGTTTAAAAATAAAATAACATAACAGTATAAAATACAAGAAAATCAACAAACCACAAAATACAGCATTCGTGCGCCAATAACGCAGTCGTTGACGGTATGGCTATAAGGGCATATTTTACAACCACACGTCCCTGCCGCCTTTTATCCCAAAATGGCGGCATGCGCGAAGATCTGCGCGAGACGTTCCCGCTCATACGAGTCTGTGAGCTGATTGTTATTTAAGCTGTGCCCCAACTTCATACCGAAACATGTAGTGTGGACGTTGAGCTCGTGAACTACTCACGAGCTGTTCGCGAATAGCTCCCGAACTACTCGCGAACAATATCTTTGGTTTGTACGCGCCACATCTGGTGAACAAAGCAGTGGTACTTACTCAATAAGAAAAAGAAGAAAAGACGCTGGTGGATGTCATCATTAAATAAAAGTCGATTAAGGTAAGTTTTTATTTACTACATCTGAAGTAGTTAAGATATTAATGAATTGAAGAGACATATTAACGCATTTTTTTTTAATTTCAGATATTGCGCATCGGACAATGAAACATGAAATTTATAAAAAAAATAGCACATACCTTATTACAAGAACTGTTCGAAATGTTTTTACTGTTCTTGTCAACGCAACGCAAATTATTCGCGGCAACTGTGATACGTTAGCATAAATCCTCGACGGTTTCCCCTTCGGTACGGTACACTTCATTTTTTAAATGGCCCCACAAAAAGAAATCAAGAGGGTTTAAATCAAGAAACCGGTGCACTCCCTCCAACCCACCGTACTCCGTACACTTGATCAAAGTTTACAGAATAAATATATAAGTTGTTTCACTCTCGAACACGTCCCGCCCTACCAATTCCGCTCTCCTCACCCGTCTCGGGGACCGTTCGGTGCCCAGAATCCTACACGGTGGCCGACGCTAGAACTATAACGTGTTGAGTGCGATCGATATAGTCTACACAAAAAACCTTGAATATCTGTTAGTGTTTATTTTATTTAATTTTTCTTCTAAAAATGTCCGTGATATATTGTACTGTGATAATTGCCCCTCATGTTGTATATTTCATCAACTAATATAAAGAAATAGTTCACGATATAAAATTTTACGCGGTACGCCGATAAAAATTAGAATTTTCATTTGAAAAATTGTCCTGATCAATGCTATAAAAAAACTAGAATTTGAAGCAACCATTTTTCAAATGAAACATCAAACGTTGTATTTGTATGAACCAACATGTAAGTTCCTTGTACTGGTATTTATTAAAAAAGTGTAATATGCGATAATTATGTAAGTAGGTACTTAATTGTGTCTTGTAAATGTTACACTCAAGCATTTTTAGTTCAAGCAGAGTTTCTGATAATACCAAATCTGGTACACCGTGATACCTGTGCACAAACAGTATAATAAAAATGGTATGTACAGTAACATCTTTAAATAAATTAAAATAATTTGTCTCAAATTAATTAATATACGTATAGAAATACCCAAATCACTGAAATAATATTAAGTACTAAAAAATGGCCTGAACTTATACATTGGGTTTTCATTTGAGTATTTTTTTTACTGAAAAGAATATATAGTTTATTAATTTGCAAAACAAGAGTATAATGCATTTTTATAATATTTCAGATCAAGACTGCCAAACGTCACAAACACTTCGTGTAGGAGTCCAAGAAAAGCTGCATTAAAACAGCAAGTAAAAACCTATACTGCAGCATTTGTAACTTGTAAACAATATAGATTATATTATTTCCTATTTTAGTTTCAAAATTTGCAAATTTTTCTCATGGCTACATTATTTTTTATATAGTAGAGTACGTATTGTATATTTTATTTTAAAATTTACAAGTGAATATATACGACTTCCAAGATTAACTAACAAAAATTTATACATTTACCTATAATCGTTTTATAATATTTATATTTATTACGTTACAAATATTTTATTTATATCTTTACATCACACTTCTGGAATATCACTCGTATATAAATATTTCTCAATTGGAAAGAAAATACTTTTAAGTCCCTCGTACTTGACCATTTTTGCGGCAGTATATATATGCGGCGGTACCGCTTTGATCTCAAAATATCAAAGTGCCGACAGAGAGTGGTATAACTTATGTTTGTTCAGTAAACTTTGACATGATGAAGATACATCTAGTCGAAATTGAAGCGGTGGGGTACATTTTCAAGAAGTGCGGGCAGATCACTGCGAAGATATTCGAGATATTGAAAACCATCCATACAATTGGGCAATATGAATGGTCCAATTAGGCGCTCATTAACAATTGCGTACCTACAAAAGACAGACGACAACAGCCGACCACAGGTGACAACAGACGGAAACAGGCCGCGCCTTTGATGTTACCGACTTAATTCGGATAGAACAGGCCGATGCAGATCAGCCCGCGCCACGACCGATCAGAGTCTTCCCACGGCCCGTTGGTCCGTGCTTGCGCGTCGCGGCCCGTGCTAAAAGCCACCAGGATAGAACAGGCCGATGCAGATCAGCCCGCGCCACGACGGATTAGGACTTCCCACGGCCCGTCGGCCCGTGCTCGCGCGGCGCCGCCCGTGCTAACACGGGCCGTGGGAAGCCACTTTAGGCAATTGTGTGAAGCAAGATTTGTTGTTTGATTATTTGTTAATATTATATCTACTAAACTTTCTTTTACTATTATGTCAATCTATGATACGTTATTTTCCTAACAAAATATAAAATGTTAAAATGTCAAGATCACAGCACTATTGTTACGGCAAGAATTCAGACGACTTACGTCATAAGAACAAATGAATAATTCATTATATGTTCATCAAAATATTTAAGAAACTTCGACTGAGAATAATAAAACTATATACTACACTAAATTTTTGCACTATACAGGGTGTTTCAAAACAAAGGCGAAAAATTTCAATTCCTTGTTGATAATAAAAGGTAGTTTGTTATATAAACGTTGGGTCACAAGTCAACCATTAGGGAGATATCGCGTTGCAAAGATGGCGGAAAAAAGAGTGTTTTTATTGTTTTTCTCGGAAACGAAAAGCGTGGGAATGGTAAAATTTTGTGGAAGTGTTACCATCATCAAAAGACACTTGTGACATATTTTTTCACTTTTTGAAAATAATTGGAAAGGGTTGAAGTAAACTACCCCTTTAAGTCTTTTTAACTATACTTTCAAAAAACTTCCTTAACGACGTAGAAGAAAATAAATTAGGTTAAGCCGATTCATTTAGAAACTTTTTTCTCTCTTATAATTTTTTGATAAAATTAACTGTTTCGACGTTAAAAAATAAAATGTAATGTATTGCACGTCGGGAAGAGGCAGTTTTACTACACCCATTATTAGGAAAAACTAGTTGGCTGCTGTCAATTTCCGGATGTTTCCATTGTTGCTTTGACAGATAGCAAATGGGTTGTACTATTTTAACATTTTGAGAGTGGTTTACGGGATAATTTGCCTTTCGTTGTGTGATGTGTTTGATTGCGGAGTACGTTGGGATTCAATACTAAGTTAATACAACAAAAATGGTTATTTTCACAAATGCAGAAATGACAGACATACACTTTATGTACGGCCGGGCAAATGAAAATTCCTTACAAGCTTGTCGCCTTTATGCAGAAGCGTATCCTAATCGTAGAATTCCTCATCACAGTATATTTGCTAAGCTTCATCGAAGGCTATGTGAATCCGGAAAATTAAAAAAAAAAAAAGTTTTGATACAGGCCGACACCGGGAAGTACAAACCATTTGCTATCTGTCAAAGCAACAATGGAAACATCCGGAAATTGACAGCAGCCAACTAGTTTTTCCTAATAATGGGTGTAGTAAAACTGCCTCTTCCCGACGCAATACTTTACATTTTATTTTTTAACGTCGAAACAGTTAATTTTATCAAAAAAAATATAGGAGAGAAAAAAGTTTCTAAATGAATCGGCTTCCCCTAATTTATTTTTTTCTACGTCATTAAGGAAGTTTTTTGAAAGTGTAGTTAAAAAAACCTAAAAAGGGTAGTTTATTTCAACCCTTTCCAATTATTTTCAAAAAGTGAAAAAATATATCACAAGTGTTTTTCGATGATGGTAACACTTCCACACTTTTCATTTTCTAGAAAAACAATAAAATACTCTTTTTTCCGCCATCTTTACAAAGCGATATCTCCCTAATGGTTGACCCAACGTTTATATAACAAACTACCTTTTATTTTCAACAAGGAATCACCCCCTGAAATTTTTTCCCTTTGTTTTGAAACACCCTGTATATTACACTAAATTATAAAAAATATAGTTTTTACGCGACAAATTATCGAAAATATTGTAAAAACAATTGCGTAATGTCAGCTGTGACGTATATCATGTGAATTCTTGCCGCAAATATATTATTTATTTTAAAATAATACACATAACTTATAATATAAAACTATTATCGATTTTCCTTTATTATTTTCTTCACAAAATTTATATTGTTTGTGGAGACGTACAATACGTATAGATTATATTTGTATATATGGCCGTAGTTGGAGGGGGAGGGGGGTTGTTTGCTAATGCCCCAGGTATACTGTAAAAGTATGTGTTTTAATTTTGGTCCTGAAATGTGTGTGTGATATTTATAAATATTTTTAGGGGGGGCTAATTCTATATATTTTTTTTGAGAAGTGGGCTTGGGAGCTTCGCCCCCTCCAAAAAAAAATTAAAACCCTAACTTCGTCCATGTTTGTATGTGCTCTATAATATACAATAATTCTATATTGATTGCACTTGACACTTGACCTAGGTGAGCAATTTTAGCAAAACAATGGACAGTTTAACAATCCTATTTGGGGAAAAATACGTGTAGGTACGTTTGAATTGTGTCATAAAGTAATAAATAAAATATAACCAGTAAGAGTATCAATATGGTACTTAGGTAATTAATGTAGGAAATACATAAAATAATGTTGGTTAATGCATAATTTTATGTCTCATTTGATTTTATATATTAATATCGTTTTATCTTTGTTTTTTTGTTTACTTTGTATACCTCATCGTTGCTTAAATTATTTTGACATTACTCATTTGTTGTCATCTTTGAACAATGTTATAGCTTCAAGTTTATACTTTCTATGTATATTTTTCTGTTTTTATTCATCTTGTATAAACATTTCCGTCTCGTTGGATGAATTAAACTAAATAAATAAACAAATAAATGTATGTTACAAATCTGTAAAAACATCAACCTTACCTTATTTATCTAAAGCATATCAAAGTCTAAATCTGGTTAAATCAATATTTTTCGAACTATCGTCGGCTAAATCGCAGCAGCCGTGCATTTTCTAGTCTGTTGCATTGCCCATTTGCAGTAACTCACCGCGCATGGCAGCACACTACAGCACACATGACGCAGTCGGACATAGTCGTCAATTGTTTTCATCATTAATTTGACGTTTCATAGAAATTATGACAAATGTCAAATATTTAGGCATACGCTTCTGTTTATGTATGATTTTTAAATTTATGAATTGATACAACCTAAAATAATAAGTACTGTATTTTTATGGTGAAAGTGTAGGAGTAGCAGTCTATTATTAATATGTATGTATCCAGCGTTGTGAGAAATGTAAAACATTTATTTAGACACAAAAACTTTGTGTGAAGTATTGGAATGATATCAGTACCGCATATTTTTTCATAAGTTTTCTCAAATACTTTGAAAATTTTCAACATTTTGTAATTAAGTGCCCTGATAAAACATATCAGATCTGATGTCGATTTGAAACACCCTATAATAAAAATACCAATCAATATTACCTGCTGCCCTTCTGCTGCTCATTTCATAACTCCACTTTAAAGATTTTTATCTGTGGTGCAATCTAACGGCTAAATCGGTTATTAACAACTTTACGATAATCACTCAACCGCAGGAAACTTTACTCAGCTGCTGTAAAGTTCTTCATGCAGAGAGCAGATGTCGCGACTAGTTGAAGAATTTGATAAACAAATACCTAAACGTTTTTTGTAGTTTCTCAACTGTTAGTAAATTAATTACTTCTATTTCATGCTGAAAAAATGCTCCGTGACAAATGTAGTTTCCAGAAAATGTTGTATACAAGAAAAAAGGTGATGTAGAGAGAAGAGGAGAAAGTAAGGCACTTTTTAAAAATATTTTCTTTAATTTTTGGGGATAGATTTTGCATTATCAATTATTTATTTGCTTTCATATGAAGTACTACACTACCCTTGACTACTCAAGGGTACTACGTATTTATTTTGTAAATACAGGGTGTCCGGAAAGTAAATTGCCATATGTCAATCGTGAATTCTGCATCTAAAAATAACCCTAGTATAAAAACTATAGTGTAAAATGGTTTCGTTACGGATGTACAGGATGTTAAAGTTTAACTGAAAAAAAACTAAAATTTCTTCAAAACCGTTTGAAATTTTAGATGTGTCAGTAGCTATGGAAGCGCCCACATTAGAATACAAAATGATTTTTTGGCCTTAGCAGTGACGCGCGTAACGGAAAATCAATTAATATTTTTGAAGAAAAAAAAATGGTAGTATGTATTCTTTTTTAAAATTATCTGTTCAATTCTGAAGAAAATTGTTCTTACAATATTTTATGAGTAAAAAAATAAAAACATACAACACAATTTAAAGTAGTTAATTCGATAATTATTCGCTCAGAAGCTTGCATCAGAAGCAATGAACACAATTTCTAGAAATTTTTGTAGATATGTTTATTTCATTAACACTTATTAATTAAAAGATATTTCTTTTAACGGTTTTTTCTTGCAAAATGTGCTCCTTTTATAGCTACCGTAACCTGAATATATTTTTGTTTTTAAGTAAAATATTACCTAGTTTATAAAACAAATCATAGTTTGCTTTATTAACAATAGTCCATACGATATTGGTACTATTAATAATACGAATACCTACCTTATTGATAGTACTATGCTGTGCATTAAAATAGTTTTTATTTTTTACTCGAACTCAGTGCGTTTTACGGTAAAATGTTGACAGATCTACATATTTTATTCAGAATTAAACAAGGAATTAAAATAATATATTTTAAGAGAAACCAGCGGCGTACCATTTTATTCCCTAAAAATTTCCAATGACATTCAGCTACGCACGCCACTGGTAAGACTAAAAAATCATTTTGTATTGAAAAGTGTGCGCCTTCCATAGAAATCGACATCTCTAAAATTTCATTACAATATCTAAAACGGTTTTGAAAAGATTTTGTGTTTTCTTCGACTAAACTTTTAACTCTATCGAAACCTTTTTAGACTATAGTTTATATAGCAAAATAGGGTTATTTTTTAATGTAGAATTCATGATGCTGGTTTACTTTCGGGACACCTTATTTAATCCCTATGACAAATCATTTAGTATAGTTTTTGTATATAAGGCAGCGAGAAGAGCAGCCGATGAACTTGGTCTCGTGTTCGATACTGAGCGGGAAAATCCAGACTCCCTGCTCAGTTAAAAGCCCAAATTAAAGCTGCAGAAACGCGTCATCTTCTGCAGCTACATAAGGATAAGCCAATGCATGGTCTCTTCTACCGTCATCTAGAGGGGCTTGGCTTATCTGAAAAGCTGACCTTCGCTTTTTTGAGGTCAGCGGGGCTGAACTCTGAGACCGAGGTCTTGGGTATCGAGGTTCCTGATACCAGCTGCAGGGCCTGCCGCCAGGCGCCGGAGACGCTTATGCATCTCCTGTCGGCCTGTCCGGTATATGCGGCCACAGCGTATATCCGAAGACACGATTCTTACGCCTTACGGGTGTTGTATTATCATTTACGACACTCGTATGAGATAGACGAGACGCCAGTGCTGCCTTATGCTCCGGGGGATATAGAATCCGTTGTGGGGAATGAGAAGTGCCGAATTTATTGGAACTATTCATTCCCCACCCTCAGGCAAATTCAAGCCAATAAGCCTGATGTAGTCCTTCTCGACCACCAGCTTAGGACGATGTTTGTGATTGAGTTCTCTGCGGGAGCCGAGAACAACATCGTCCTAAAAGAGGAGGAGAAACGGAGGAAGTATCGAGATCTTCTCTCCGAGCTTCGCAAGCTGTCAAGACCACTCTGTTAAGATTGTGGTGCTAATTATAGGCGTCCTGGGTGGAATGAGACATACGTTGCTTTCTGACTTAAAGATCATACCGGCTTGCCGAAATTCGGCAGAGATCTTAGCCGGCAGAATGCAGAAGGCAATCGTCCTTGGTTCGCTACGTCTGCTCAGAACACACGATTTACGGGCGCAATGATTACTGACTCCACGGAGTGGAGAGTGGTCATTGCTTGACTCTTCAGAACATATCCGAATGTGTCGGAGCTTCGGAAGGTGTTACTGAAAAAAAAAAATAATAATAAAAAAAAATAATAATAATAAGTGTAGTAATAGTAAGTGTACTTAATTTTAATTATCTACTATTTAACATTTACTAAACTAAATCAGTCTGAAAGCTATAGCATAATATAGATGAGGCCAGTTAAACGCTTCCAAAAAATTGAGAACCAACTGATAATAATTGTTTGAGTGTATCAAAATTTAGGTCACATAAATGAGAAATTTGATTAAAATTAATTGACATGGTGTATACAGGGGATTTCGTAAGGACATTTGTTCTAGCATTACGACAGTAAAACATGCAATCATCACGAGATTCTGGCCTAGGTACACGTAAGTAGAACATTTTCTGGTGAATCAATGAGGTTATGGAATATTTTAAACAAGAAAGATATACTTGTGAGAACACTTCTCAACTGCAACGATTTAATATCTAATCTCTGCAACAGGAGGCCATGATCAAATCATCTAGCAGGATAAATATTATCAACACGATATGCCATGAATTTTAAAAAGCGACGTTGAACACCTTCAAAATGATGAATATTAACTTAATAGCATGGGTACCATACAAGGCTTGGCTAGCATACTTTAATCTAGAACGGACTAAAGAAAAGTATAAACATTTCAAAGCACTAATATTGTTGAACGATGTAGAATTACGGAGAATAAAACCCATAGTTTTAAAGGCAGTGCTTGAGATTGTATTAATATGTTCAGAAAATGAGAGTTTAGCATAAATATTACCCCCCCTTATCAAAAAAACAGTCGACATTTGAATATCACATGACTCAATTTTTAAAAATTTAGTTCTCCGCTCTGTCTCTGTTCATATTTATAGACATTCAAGTATGTACATAAAAATATTCCAATCGAAGCAACCACTATTTGTGTACTAACCGGAACTCAATACGATTTGCGTATCCAATTTGAGGAGCTATGTTAATTTTCAATAATTCTTACTCACCGTTATGCTTACATAACGCCATTTCTGCTCCTTGTATAACTAATCTGTGTAAACGTGATTAGAAAAAGGAGTTCAATAAACCATAACACTGTGTTCACCGTTCGAAAAAATTATATGGAAGAAAGCCAAAATTTTTCGTATCATATCGAGGTACATGCTTGCCCATTTCGGTTATCCTAAAAAAAAAATTCATGTGCTATAAGGGGTTAGTGTACTTTATTTTTTGGAGCAGAACCTACTATGACGTCAGGTAAATTGTTTTTTTTTTTAATTAAAATTCAAACCCATAAAATTTTGTGTTTTGTGTCTTTAATGCAGAATATTAAAAACCTAGATTACTGACAGCAAATGAAGTAAATAATATAGGTCATCATACCTACTCAATTTATGAGAATTTATATGAAATATTATTTTTAATGTGCATTCCAGTTGTTTTTACTTTTCCATTGAGGTTTTTGTTATGTGAAGAAATGTTCAAATTGTCAAGTTATGTGAAAAAGATCGGTGTATTACGTTATTGTATTTATCGATTTGCATTGTGTTGTGTTTGCTTTGCTGTTTTGAATTGACTAACAGAGTGTATGATTGTGTCATTGTAAATTACATTAAGTTAAAGAAATAGTAGTCTTTTCTGTAATACTTTCCTTACTGGAATTTAGAGTTGCTGTGGAAAAAACACTTGTTTTAAGTTAACGTTTGCAATTTAAAAAAAAAGTATGTTTGAAATGGCAGAGGAGGTCCAAATCTTACCTGTAGGACAGTTAGTAGATTAAAAGTTATCATTAATATTTAAAAAATATTAGTGGTACGTTAATTTTCTTTGTGATATGCAAAATGAACAAGAAAGTTCAGATGCGCTTATGATAATGGTATTTATTAACTGCATAAAACGGTTTAACTTGTATCATTTATTATAGCTTATATAATAATCATATTTATTTTATTATTTATCAAAGAAGACTAAATAAATCTGGTAGTAAAGGTATAACATATGACACATATAAAAAAATTGTTTTTGTAGTACAAAATATTGATTCAGATCAAGATCTCTAAAATTTGATACATGGTGATTTTCCGGGTTGTTATGCCGTGACCTCGGTAACTGGTAGCTGCCAGAAACAGAGTTAAAATGCACATCCCTAGCATTAGCTGGGATACTTTTACCTGCCCTGGTTGTTCTCGGGCTAGGCTCTGTGGGGACAGACCCGCTATCGGTGTCTCTGGGCCTGTCCATATATTGATTTCGGTTCCTACTGTTGGTATTACAACTGCTACGGTCGGAACCGCTTCTCGGATACTGGTGGTCCTCCGAGGCGTTCCGTAGCCGCCGCTGTAACTGGTCGCATCCCATGCTTCCAAACGTTTCGCCGCTCTTCACTGTCGGCATCTTCAGTGGTGACTCTGCAAAAGCTTCGCCGCGAGAGTGAAGAGCGGCGAAACGTTTGGAAGCATGGGATGCGACCAGTTACAGCGGCGGCTACGGAACGCCTCGGAAGACCACCAGTATCCGAGAAGCGGTTCCGACCGTAGCAGTTGTAATACCAACAGTAGGAACCGAAATCAATATATGGACAGGCCCAGAGACACCGATAGCGGGTCTGTCCCCACAGAGCCTAGCCCGAGAACAACCAGGGCAGGTAAAAGTATCCCAGCTAATGCTAGGGATGTGCATTTTAACTCTATTTCTGGCAGCTACCAGTTACCGAGGTCACGGCATAACAACCCGGAAAATCACCATGTATCAAATTACAACACTGGCCGTGAAAGCCTAAAAACCACTATAAGATCTCTAAAAGTTTAGGGTTTCAAATAATATGTATCAAAAGTATTGGTCGATGACAGATACAGCCACAGTAAAATATCTTCCAAAACTACGTTCCTAAAACCTGTTAGAATTAAATAACAAAATGCATTTCTTTTATCGTAGATATTTAAATTGATTTTCAGTCTACAACATTTTTTAATTGAATTAGAATTACTTTCACTCTCTTTCGTTTCTCTGTTATTTATTAAATCAGGCATGAATGAACGTGCCTCGCCTGATTTAACACAGTTTGTGGAAGCAGCAAGTGCAAATTGTTTGTAAATATCGTTAATGATATGAAAACATTAGTATCAAGTAATCAAGATCAATGTGAAAAGCTACAGAAATATTAGTAAATGTTTCTTGCAATGTATATTTAAAATCATTTTCATAGTACATTTTACTTACTGCTATTTATATGTTGTACAAACAATGGCATTTATCTTGCTCTGCAACCAATATGTTATTTTATAAACTGAAGAGATAACCTTTATTCTCTCCGAAACATACAATATTACAAAAAGTTATACCCTGAATCGATATCCTAAATCACTTGCTTAAACAATAAAATAATTTCCTATCATTAAAGTAATAACAGTTAATAATGCTACTGACTTGAGAAATAACAAGCTTCAGATAAAGGTTTTTTATATCCTATAGATTGCCGTTAAACAGAAATAATACTAGTTTATCATATAAAATGTTCATTATACATGTGTTTCCTCAATAATAAAAATAATATTCATTATTCACTGGCTTTAAAAAATTGGGAATGAACTAACAAAACAAAAATTCTCCGAAGTCAGCAATTGAACCTGAACCTGCTGTGTGAAAACCAAGCGCTACCCATTATACCAGTTAGTTGGAGTACCAGTTTGAAGATTGGTGCAAAGCTAACAAGGTACAGGAGGTGCCTGAGAAAATGCTTTTGGCCTATTTTTCTGGAAAGCAACGCTCCCAGAACCTATTTACACTATGGACTCACTGCTCAGTGTTGATTACTATGATTTCAGTAATTTGCTTTCTTGAAAAGAAGTTTAGAGGGTTACAAGTACAGAATTTTTACAAAGAAAGTAAATACTGCAGACGATGAAACATATTTACTCATGAAGGTTGCTATGATAATCGGAATTGTTTTTGCATATCGTCGCGAAGAATTAACTAAGCTAATTTTGGATCATATTCATTTATATAAAATTTTTCCGAGAATTTGTTAGAACTGTCAAACGTCAAATACGGATTTAACTATTGGAAATTCGAACTTAAACAACTCCATCATATCTACTTCTGCTATACAATTTTTTCGAGAATGTAATTTCTCGAATGTAATTCAACGTTTTATCCACAACCACGGCCAAAACCGGTTAATTAGGAAAGTGAAAGGTGTGTGAGAGCATGTGAAAAATTTGGTTTTGAAAAACGTCATAGGTATTTGACAAATTTTAGTCAAGAATATTGATTGTCAGCTGAATACTAGAAAGCACAAATCTAGAAAAAATATAGACGGTGCCAGTGGCATATTGCCGACGACCGCTAATTCATGGCTGCCTTACGCCGATTTACGCTGATGACACTGTAACCTGAAGCTGATTATGTTTTTGTATATTATTGTAATTGTTTACAAACAACGATCTCTCTTTGTAGTTTGTATTGGCGTTGAGCGTAGTTATATGGCGCATTAGTGTTTTTGCGTCTCTGTAGAAAAAATTACTAACTTAAGTAAAGTTACTGACTAAAGTAGAGTGCCCATTTTCTGGATCTTAGGTCCCTAGAAAACGCGGCACCTGTCACGTGACCTATATCATGGAACGGCGCCGTCTATATTTTTTCTAGGTTTGTGCTAGAAAGTCTTGGAATCATTTCTATGACATGGGTTTATTTATTTGTCAACAAGAGTGAACAAAATTGCAAAATCAACACAAAAAGTGAGTGCTGAGAATTTCTTCTTTCTGGCTGAAATCCAGCAAGAAGCCCAAGAAGCAACATTATGTCTGTACTAGCGAAAAGCAAAAATGTGTACGAGAAGAAATTGGTAGAATTCAATAACTGGCGAAGAAAAGGGCATGGGAGAAGGAGCAATTACCTCTTCGATGTGAGCAAAATATTCCATGCTAAAATCAATGTTGAAAGTACAAAAAGGAATTGATATTTTGAAGTATGATAAACTTACTTGAACATTTTTGGATATTATGCATGTCCAAGATAAATATTTCAAGAAGCTTTACAATCACGGAAGAAGCTTTTTCAGTCAATGCTGTAGAAATGTGTCGAAAATACATCGATCTGCGACTTAAAAATGCCGGTGGAAGATTTTCTTGTGGTAGGTGGCTGGAAAATGTACTACACAACATGTAGGCATCAGTTACGAAAATATTTTCAAAAGTGGCTGCATTTCTTGGGCTCCCTGATCCAGAAAGTTTTACCGGACATGGAATGAGGTGTTCTTCGACAACATTACTGGCCAATGCTGGATATTACCACTCATGGTGGTTGGAAATCGACTACGGTAGCGGAAAGTTATATTGAAGATTCACTATCCAGTAAGAAGGCAATTGCTGAAAAAATGCAGGTCCTATCAGGAAAAGTTTTGGCTCCCTCCAGTCCTTCAGAAACTCCTTATCGAATGAATTTAAATAATCCCGGTCAAAATGGCAAGATCGTTCTTAAGATAAATGTTAGTATTAATAATAATAATTCTAAATAAAATGCTATAAAATCGAAGCGTAGTATTATGAATTCTAATCTAATTATGAATAAAAAAGACCTTTAATCCACGGAAAACAGACGTATTAAACCTTAATATAGTGGTTGTGTATAAAATAAACTATCATGTCAAATCACCTTATGTTCATTCAGTTTAATCAGAACTAAGGTAAACAGTAATATGTCTAGCGTCGAGAAATATATAATATATTGGTTCTATTGAATTCTGTGTGCAAAAAATTGTGTTAATTATCCACAATCAGATATTACTTTCTGAAAATGACGTTCAATATGGCGGCAGTTCCGGGTAAGTCTTTTATATTCCGCTTACAAAAAAGAATGAACGCTTTCAATCTAAACTGTCAAATAAATGTCAAATCTATAGATGAATATGGGTAAAAATACGTGAAGCGAAGTACATATATCTATTTCTTTTTAATTTCACCCTATCCTTTTCTAACCTGAGCAGATCGCAAACACGTAGATATTATAGTATCACTGGAATGGTATGTACTGGAATGAGGGTGGAATTTTAACCTCACTTTTCACTTTACTTGAAAGAAGTTTCTGTCAAGGTCTAGGTTTTGGTGGTACCCAGAGATACAAAGTACCTCTTTCATATATGTTTGGGAATCAGCATAAATGAATATAGACGTGTGTTACAGAAAATGTTACGCTTAGGATTAAGTATAATATTAGTAGTTTCTAAATAACATTGACTAATATATCTTTTCCTCGAAATTTCAAGTTTAAAGTTACTATTTTCATTATGATTTTGTTATTATATAGTTTAATTGGGAATTGAAATCTAATCAAAATAAAGGCAAAAACAAAGTTAGAATTACCAGTAAGTACATTCAGTCATAGATAATTTAACCATACGGACATTCAGTGAACGGGTGAAATTTGATCTATAAACTTGTGACATCAGAAGGTAGTTTAGATGTCTTACTACACTATACTCGCGACAAGAATTCAGACGACTTACGTCATACGAACAAATGAATAATTCATTATATTTTCATCAAAATATTTAAGAAACTGCAACAGATAGTAAGAAAACTATACACTACACTAAAAGTTTGCAGTATACAGTATGGGTGTTTCATAATTGAATGTCAATATTGAAGGAGGTTAATCTACGCATGATTTTAATACAAGAGTTTCATATAAACATAGGTCCGTTTCCGCTTAATTTTTGTTTTACAGGGTGATAAAGTTTAAATAACTCTTAAACTGCATTTGATATTTTTGTGGAACTTGGTGGGTGTAAACTAGACGCAAAGATACATGTTTTGTTAAAGAAATGAATTTTCAGTTTTAACCAGCGGCGTCACTATTAATTTCACTTTAATTGTTTTCAATGAAAAAAATTATACGCCACTGCCTTTTTCAAAAATAAAAAATATTTTCTGAAAGGCTCATCATTTTGCAATAAAAAAGATCTCTTGACATTTTTCCGTCTCCTCCTTCAATATTGACATTCAATTATGAAACACCCTATATATTGCACTAAATTGCAAAAAATGATAGTTTTTAACGTGACCAAATATGGAAAACTACGTTGACAATAAAAACAAATGTGTAACGTACGCCCTGACGTAAGACGTCTGAATTCTTGACGCGAGTATAGCGAAAAATAAAATATTCACTCATACTACATATACCACAACTGAATATTTAGTCGCGAAAAAAGCTTTATGCAAAACTTGACAAGATTACGTGGCTGCTATTCCTTTACCTAACAATATTACAGATGTAACAAAGAAAGATAAAATATTCAGAAAATTATAGATACTGATGTTTAAGAAAATCCGACAGGTTTCAGATTGTGTTTTATATATGACATTTTAAATGTTGAATACTATCAATACAAATACAAGAATCAAGAGATTTTAAATTATTTTAAATATTGATTAAAATAAAAAATGAAATGGAAGAGCTTCATTGATATTTAATGTATTTTTAAGGTTCAATAAATGTAATTTAATACAGAAACCTGGGTAGTTTTTTCTAAAACATATATTTTTTTTTTGTTCAAAAAAGTTTATTGAAGTACCTACATTCAATAACTAATTAAATTAATCCAGCTCATTTCATTTAATTATACTTTACAACATAAAAGGAAGGAATATTTTTGTGTTGTAATTTTATACCTATACGTTTATTATCAATATTTTTGATAGCTATAATAAAAAATATTTCCACCTTTGACAAATTAACGATTCAATAAAAAGAGAACGTTACTATGTACTAAAAATATAATTTGATTACTTCGCAATAATGTAGGACGAAAAAGACTTCAATTTATCACTTTATGGAATACCAAGTTAAAATTAAGTCTTATTATTTTAATAATCTTGTTCAAAATTCACAGAGGTGATAATAAAAACTCAAAAAGTTTTGCCATCACTGTTCTAGAACAATCCATTTTTTACGTAAACGATTCTACATATCCAAGATCATCTGACTGACACCTAAAGATTGTTTGAATACTTTAAATCATGATGATTTTGCTTCAATTGATCTATAGTTTATGCATTTTCTATACTAAATGTAATATTTTCTCCTCAAAATCAATTTGTTTTTAGAAAAAAACATATCCACGGAAGATGCCATGTTAATTTTATTAAATCCTATATATAATGCATTAAAAAATAATAGACTCTGCTCATGCTTTAAAGATTTAGCCAAGGCGTTTGACGCTGTAAGTCATCTACAAACTCTTCTCTTTTGCAAACTCTTCAAGATATAGTTAGTCGATGAATTTCCTTGAAATTATTTGAAAGCTATCTATCAATTTATTGCTTTTGTACTTCAACAAAGTAAAATTATTTAAGCCACCAGCGTTCATATGCCCATAAAAATGTTTAATTTGTTGCCAGAAAAATTAAGCAATATTGATAATATACATTTTTTCAAAAATTACAAAAGTTTATATTTACCATTAATCGAGCATTCATAAATAATATAATTGAACATAACAATTAAAAATGTATTGTATACTTACCATTGTAATTTTTTATACTTACCTTTGTTCTATTTGTATTTATATACGCATTTTTTCTGTAATTGTTAATATCTCTTTACAGGGTGTACACGAACAACCCCTAAAAATGCAGGGGGGAAGATTCTACATAAGAAAACATGAAAAAGTTTACATATCATCATCATCATCATCATACATCATTTTGATCTATACAAAAACATATAACAGTACTAACATATACGGTCTCCACGAACCACCCCTAAATACAGGAGGTGACTCTACATAAAAAACATGGCATGGTTTTCATACGAACATAGGTCCGAAATTCTTCGTTACAGAGATACAGGGTGTTGCAATAACACCTTATTATTAAAAGAAAATCATTACTTTTTAGATTAATAATACATTAGCAGTTTAATTAAAAATTCAATTTAATTGAATAAAATTAAAAATGTATTAAAAACCCGAAACGCCCGTTCCAAATCTGACGTATTTTCTTGAAAACGGTTCGTTTTGATATATAAACTGCAAGGCCATAAATATAAATCATATTGGCCATTTCAGCATTTGAATATGCATAGGCCATTAGTAAAACTTAATCCGTTTAAAAAATAAACTTAATTTGACAATACACAATACTAAATAAGATGACGGCTTCTTATTATTATTGTTTTGCATGGCCTCCCTAAGATATGTCTAAGTAATTTAAGTACCCAACTGTGTAAAAATGCACTTGATCAAATCAATCAGTTTTGTTGGTAATCTGTTTGGAATACAAAAGAAACAAACAGTGAAGATAATACAATGACGCATAAGATGACTTATTTTATTTGTAATATTATACAGTGACATTTTTTTTGGCAAATGATTGATAATATTCACACCTCCGCTACTGGTAAGTTCCTAAAACTGATATATATATATATTTTCATACCTACTGTCGAACTAAATATGTACACCGAATTTGATTAAATTATCTCAAGCGGTTTAGAAATTAAAAACTGATTTTTTTTTACTTTTTGACAATGGCTGACCTAAGACCCCCATTTTTCTACAATAAAAAAAAACGGATTTTTGCCACAGAATACAGCCCTGGATTTTTGGCTTGTACTTAAGAAACACTCTACAGAGCAAAATATTCAAAACAAATGTTGTCAAGTAGTGTCTAAAAGAGTTTATGCATTTATTGCCATGTCTTTATTAATGATATTTATATTAAAAGGTATGTCATTCATGTCAACTCGATAAAGAATATGATAAATTGGCAAAATATGACCTAAGGGTACATATTTTGAAAAAAAGGATATATATATATAAAGGACCGTGGAGAACACCAGATGGGTCTTCAATAAACCAGATTGATCATGTACTTTTACAGAAGGAATAGGAAAAATGTATAAAAGATATCAGAACTTATAGCGGACCAGACGCTGATTCGGATCACTTTTTGGTAGGTATTAAAATGATTAAAATGAGTCAAGAAATTCCGGTGGCAGAAAACAAGAAGAAAGACATTAAATCGAAATATATGCAGATTGGAATCGGTAGGGAAACGAGAGACTGTAATGATATAGATACACTTTGGCAAAATTTAAGAAAAGAAATGAATAAAGCTGTGAAAGAAAATACCGGTAGGAGGAACGAAAGAAACGAAAAATAGTTTAATGGAGAATGGGACGAAGCCTATATCACGGAATAAAGCGCAAAAGAGAAGGATACAAACCAAAACCAGAATATATGAAAGACAGTAAAGGGGAGTTAATAGGGGACGAAGATACCATATTGGAACACTGGAGAGAATATTTTCAAAAATTGTTGAATGGAGACGAAAACTAAGAAACAGAAGTAAATTGGGAAGTTCAGACAAGCAATATACAGGAGCAAACATTAACAGAAGGTATGCCAACACTGACTGAAGTAAAATACATTATACATAAACTGAAAAACAAGAGCACTGGAGAGGATAAAATAGCAGCTCAATGGATCTAATATGGTGGAGAAAATTTATCTAAATGGATTCATAAATTAGTGCAAAAAATTTGGATACCAGAGAAAATGCCAAAGAACTGGAATGAAGCCATACTCGTGCCACTGTTCAAGAAAGGTGATAAAATGCAATGCTCTAGTTACCGTGGAATAGCCTTGCTGCATGTTGTTTATAAAATTTTGTCTTCACATATAAGGAATAAATTAACAGATGTAGTGGAAAAAGAAGGAGAGTATCAGTGCGGATTTAGAAAAACAAGATTAGTTGTAGACCACATTTCTACACTTAGGGAAATCCAAGCAGAGAGTTATGAACATAAAAAAGAGACACACATAGCATTTATAGATTTCAAGCAGGCTTACGATCAGATAAAAAGAAAACCACTGTATACAGCACTGAAAGATCTGGGAGTGACTGATAAACTTATTAAAATGATTCAACTAACACTGAAGGAGACCAATAACAGGGTAAGATAAAGTAAATGACATTTTTAAAGTAAAGTAAGGATTAAGGCTAGGAGATCCCCTATCAACAACATTATTTAGCTGTGTATTAGAATATGTAATGAGAAAGGCAAATTTAAATAGAGCTAGTTTAGTATATCACAAGTGGCACCAGTGCTTAGCTTTTGTAGATGATGTGGCAATACTCACCAGAAGTAAGAAAGAGTTACAAGAATGCATTTTAAAATTAGAAGTACAAGCAGTAAAAATCAGTTTACAGATAAAATAAAATAAAACGAAATATATGAAATGGACAGATGAAGATTATAATCAACAGGGAAAGCTAAGAATAACAACGGTAAAACATATGTATTTCAGGAGGTCGAGTATTTCATATACTTAGGGGGTGCAATTCAGTAGAAAACCTGATATAAGGAGGGAAATTCAACAACGAATTATGGCTGGGAATAGGTGTTTACATGCTCTAAAGAGATTTATAAAAAATGCAAGTGTATCAAGAGGACTCAAAGTAAAAGTCTATAAAACAATCATTAGGCCAATAGAAACATTTGCTAGTGAGGTGTGGACCCTTGGAAGAGCCGAGCAAACAATGTGAGAGTGTGGGATAGAAAAATGCTTACAAAAATATATGGTGGCAAACAGGTGCATGGAATTTGGGAGAGAAGTAATACAGAGCTGATGGAACTATTTAAAAAACTGAATATTATAGGAATGGTGAAAGGTCAAAGGTTAAGGTGGCTGGGACACGTTACCAGTATGCATGAAAACAGAATACCGAAAAAGATACTAGAAGCTAACATAGGAGGGAGGAAGAGGCGTGGAAGATCTAAAGCGAGATGGAAGATTGAAGTTATGAGGGATATACAAGAATTCAACATCACCAATTAGAAAGAAAGAGTTTGTGATAAAGAACATGGGCCTTCTAGGCCTGAAGAGCTAATTTATATACGAGTATATATAAACAAATGTTCAGTGACTTGGAAGAATTGGATTCACTTCTTGAAAAATTGTATTATTAGTTATTTATTACTTCTATATCTAATATATGCTCTTCGTTGCTCGTTTTTTTGACGTGTGTAAACACTTTAGTGTATATTAACACACATTTGGATAAATACTTAAATAAATAATATAAATAAATGAATGACTGAATGAATGAATGAAGGAACGAACGAACGAAGTAAGTAAGTAAAGAAGGAAGGAAAAAGGAATTAATGAATGAATAAATAAATGAAATAAACAAGCAAAGAAACAAACAAAGAAATAAATAAACAAATAAAAAAAATAAATCTATAACTTTTGGGTGAACAAATTATAATTATTATTATTGAGTGCATTTAAAAGGAAATAAATTTTGAGTTCACTAAAAACGCTATGTGCGAACTTCTGCATGTACCAAATATGTCACAGCTTTCATAAACTCAGTACCGGCATTTGGTGTGCGGCTGGTTTAATTTCCATGCCACTTATCGCTCTCTAAACATCAGAATCGAATGAGGCATTAATTATTACACAATAACAGCGTTCTCTTTAAGCGGGCGCGAGATAAACGCGTCGATGACTTCACCAGTTGTCTGACGGCGGCGCGCGCGAACCTGCAACGCGCAAAACCGCCACCCGAAAAGGCAGTAGCGCGAAACAGTTTCCTACGGTTTTCCGGCGTCGCGACGCCCGGCTGCGCCTGCGTCCGCTTTCCAATATGGATTTTCCGCGTCGGCCAGTGGATGCTGCTCCGGAATGGCAGACGGTCCCTATCATGTCTCCAGCATTCACCCCTTCAAATAGGTGAGTCACCCTGTACCAATTATAAATGAAATTATGTTTATTTTTCACCTCAGTAATCGCCGCTGCGGTTAAATTTTATCAGGTTTTTATCATTTCAGTTTCTTTAGTGCTCGGATCGGTGTTTGTTGTCGGCAGTGGAACGCGGCCTGAAAATTACGATAATATATATATGTGCGGGAATAATTGATTATTATACCCCGTGTTGTTGCATTATGTAATTCGAGAGGTGGTAAGTCTGTGCGATACTTATTAATAGATCTTCTAATCAAAATTTATCTACGACAGGATTCTCGGAACTGGAAAGGTGTATCGGATCTTGCTGATGTTCTCAAACGATTTTATTAACTGTTTGCGATATTAATTTCACACACATTTATTTTTTCACCGCATATATTTTTGATACATGTACTCGTATTTGATATAAGCCAGCTGAAACCTCAAATAAACTTTTCGACAATTTCTACTCGCTCTTGAATAACTACAATGAATTATTTATGTATGGTAATAATGTGTTAATTTTGTCTACGGTTTTGCATGTTGTGGTTTCACGTATTTCTGTAATTTAAGTTCTTGTTTCGGCCTGACTAATCCCTCTTTTTGACAATTGGATCATTAATAGTAATAATATTCTGTTTGTTACAAGACATCGTAACTAGACATTCATTTTAATCAACATTTGCTTGTTTATAATTCATGAAAACCAAAAACACAAAATACATTCCCTCTAGAATTTTAAATAATTAACATCCTTTTTTATTATGTTTATACACTGTTCATTTTACGAACAAGTTTTAGTACAAAATTATTTGTTTACATCTATAATTTTGTACTATTCTTTACTCAATAGTACTAGTGTAAATTTTATGTAGGTCAGGTTATTTTAATTTGCTCAAACAAAATCATTAAAATGATAACTGATGCCTTTATTCCATTAAATAACCGAATAATTAAGAAAAGTGTTTGTAATGTCATTTAAATAAAAATATGTTTCAGTTAATTTGTAAGCGTTATTCGAAAACCAGGCATTTTAAACACATAAAGGAGTGATAATTTATAGAAAATTGATGACGAATTTGAAAATATGATTAATACAATAAAGCAGTGGGGTACTATTTTATTTAAAACTTAAAATATCCTGTATCTCTGCCACTGAAGTATCTAAGTTTTATCCCAGACCTTCAGATTTTGGACAATGTTTACATAGTGTCCATGTGCCCTATTGCAAATTATTTCCCTATCTAGTTTTTTTAATATTTAAAAAATAAAAAATAATTTTAACACCCTGTATCTTTTTAACGAAGCCTCCTAGATATCAACAAATACTTTGTATTCAGTGAATTTCTATAAGCATTTTCCCAATGATGTCAAATGGTAAATATTGAAAAAATTTCTACAATTGGTCAGTTTTTGATTTCTGCAAGTGGCAAATTTCTCCTTTACGGGTTTTAACAGTTTTTATTGTCTAGTAGATAAACCTACACCCTCAAAATAATACAATATGCAACATTTGGTCCAATGCAATCATTTCTTAAATAGTAATACTATTTTTGAAAAATCTGCCCTTAAGTAACATTATAAAATAATGTATTGGTAGAAATCTTCGCAATTACTATTCGATAACGAAGACCACAAAGACTATTAAAATATTAATAAACCCAAATTAACTGGTGGTTCCTTGGATATAGAACAACTATTCAATATACATATAATAGATTTCATTCGATTACATGAACTAAAATAATCGAAATTGTTAACAAGAGTTGTGTTTTATAAAAATTTAAAAAAGTATACCATAAATTAACAGTATATGAAAAAGGGGCCATCATATTACATGAAGTATAGTATCTACAGTACAGAGTTGGAAATACCTGCTATAGTCTTCCATTTGTATTTACATAATATAGGTATTATATATCTAATATATTTCGTATTGATTGTGCTAATTTATGTGCATATTCTTGAAATAAGGAAAAAGTGGTGTAAATTAACAATGAAGAATTGTACAAATTTACTTTATTATAATTAGTTGGAAATAAAAATTTGAAATTACAGTTAAAATTGCATTTGTACTTGGAATATGCAAGGTTTAACTCGAACGAATTAAAATTAACCTTTAACTCTATTATTGAAATAACCTTAAGAAACCGATTATTGGCTTATATATTTCGAATTACGTGACGTCATAGTAGTATGCAACCCTCGGGACTTTGTGTCATAAGAAATTACATTTCAATCAAGTGCCATTATATGATTGATACTTATAGAATCTACAGGGTCTCCCGGAAAATGTAGGAAATCTCGCGGATGCAGATAGAATATGAAAAAATAAGTTGACAAGTACCTATAATTTTTTGTTCTACATTCCCTCCCTACGGAGATATGTGTCCCTGACGCCACTGGAAACCGGTTATTTTTTAATAACTTCTAAAGTACCTTATATAATTTACTAAATAATGAATGTGAAGGACACTAGGAAGGACGTCTTAAAATAGTGTCTTTAAAACATATTTCCTTTTAAACACCCTGTATGATACCACTGTGATTTTCAAAATTTTGTATTTTTTCGGATCACATATCTTTAAGTGAAACTTTCCTGCTGTTTAAATGACTCGTATCGAGAGAGAAAAAAAAATAGTCTAAGATGAAAGCTACCTAGATTTATTATTTTAAAGCCTTTATCATACAAGGTGTTAAAAATGTTGGCATTAACTTGTAAATATTAGCCCACCTCTAGTAAACTAAAAAAATATTTTTCAAGGACACTATTTTAAATGTTGGATTCATCTAATAAAATAAAGTAAGAAGTAAGAAGGAATAAAATACTAATAATAGTAATCTGTCTGTACTCCGTAGAAGTAATTTATAATTTCCTAACCTAACTTTTGTCTTCATTTCACAATTTACATTCGACAGTAGACCCTATTCGACAAACTTGAGTAATACTGGTTGCATAAGCTTACAGGTTCGATTATCCATCCGATTATTAAGATAATTAAATAGGTAGAATCCGATTCTGAAATTTGCCGGTTATGCTTATCACTGCTATTTTCAAAGAAGTGTTACCTACCTTACCTGAAATTATGATAAAAAATTGTTTTGGATAGATATAAATCAGAGATAGCAAAACTTAATTTGAAAGTATAATTATAGTACTCGACTATGTAATTAGTCAGAATAGCGTTCCTTTATGAATAATCATTCATGTGTTAAATAGGTACCTACATAAAATGCGACAAGTCTTTAGTTGAAAAACCAACAAACTAAAATGTACTGTTATTTTTGGTGAATTTGGTCAAAATATAGTTATCATTATATCATGGTAAATAGACAGTAATAACAACATTTCAATCTGACGACTTGAGAAACCTCTATTCACAGCAGAATGAGAGAGAATGAAAGAAAATTAAAGTAACAATAGATACATATAGTTTGTCCGGAAAAGGTAACACAAGTCGAGCTTCAAAATAATGCGGACGTCAAATAGAATAAAGTTACAAATAATCTATCCTGTCCATTAAATATTCATCTGAGATACATAAAATAATGATTAAATGAATTTGGTTAGTTTTTGGCAGCTGACTAAAGCTATTCTCAAGAAATAAAAGAAAAATTAATGTACATTGTACAGTGCTTTCGAAAAGTAACGAATAAATTCATTATTTTTTAAATTGAGAAGTTTTCGAAAAAATCCCCTGGCACGTCGATTTTGTTTTTAAAAAAGGCACTTTTTGACATACGACCCACATTTGTAACGTCATCGTTGTTCGAGATATGACGTCATCGACAATTTTTTTAAATAGCAACCCCCAATTTTGACCATGTCATTTGAAAGAGCGCGTCATTCTACATACATCATGAAAAATTATGGTGTTACATAACAAAAATTTCAAGCAAAAAATGTTTTATAAGATTTTAAAATTTAATTTTCACAATATTGAAAATGATAATGATTATGTTAAAAATCGACTAAATTAAATGTTCAAATTGTGCACCGTTGGCTCCAGACGATTAATAAATTCTTTTTGGACATTATCAATAACTTCAGGAGGTATACGATGTATCTCGTGACGAATTCTTGCTTTTAAATCTTCTAAATTAACCGGTGTCGTAACGTATACTTTGCTTTTTAAGTATCCCCATAAGAAATAATCTAGGGGTGTCAAATCAGGCGATCTGGCTATCCACTCAATCGGCCCCCTTCTCCCTATCCAACGATTCGGGAACGGCTCATCTAAATAAGCACAGGTGTTGCATAATGGGGAGGTGCACAGTATTGTGAAAAATAAATTTTAAAATCTTCAAACATTGTTTTCTTGAAATTTTTGTTATGTAACACCATAATTTTTCATGATGTGTGTATGTAGAATAACACGCTCTTTCAAATGGCATGGTCAAAACTGGGGGTTGCTATTTAAAAAAATTGACGATGACGTCACAAATATACGTATGTCAAAAAGTGCCTTTTTTAAAAACAAAATCGACGTGCCAAGGGACTTTTGCGAATACCTCTCAATTTCAAAAATAATGAATTTATTCGTTACTTTTCGAAAGCATTGTATAGATTTTGTTTTGGTGTAATAGGTATATCTTAACTTTTAAGGAATTGAGTAATAGTAAATTCTTATAATGTAATTTGAAAATAATTATCATCTTTCTGTGTAGCGAAACACGTAAATAAATTAGTGATAAATTAATATTTATGTACACATGGTAAAGTACTTAAGTTTTTTTATCATATCATATGTCATACCAAAGTACACAAATAGAATAAATAATTATTCTATTATTTAATTAAACAAAACAAACACTAAAACGTGTATTGAACAGTGTATATACAGGATACATTTTTATTTACCCCAATTTTATTTACAATCCATACAAGGTAATTCAGAATTACTAGGAAAAAAATTAAACTTATTATTAGAAATTACTTGACCCATATTTTTTTGTTTTAATGAATTCTGATTATTGTTTACTATTTATTTAAAGATTAGTTGATTTTAGCAAGCTCAAAATTTCATGAATAGAAAACATGGTGGCGAAAATAATTCAACCAAACAAAACAAGTAATGCATAGCACCATTGCTGCTATATGAGATATTTTTGTAGTTTATTTTGATTTTAAAAGTAATCAACCAAAATACATTTTTAATATTGCATAAATCTGTTTACTGTAGTTAAATAGAATGGGATATTCATCAAAATTCGCAATATTTCGGTCTGTAAGGAAATAAAATGAAATTAACAAGCGACACCAACCATTATACTATTTTTTTATATGACATTGAACGAGTACTGAATATACAATACATTTATTATTCATACGTTACAACAATTTTATTTACTCTCTAGTTATGTACCGGGTGTCCAGCGTAATGCTCTCACTCGACTTGTGGTTTTAATGTCATAGTTACAAAAAACGTCAAATACAAAAATTGTGTCATTTCTATAGATGATTCGACGTGCCTTAGAAAAAAACAATAGAACATCGAATTAAAACAATAGTAACTTTATTTAACTAGTGGAATAATGAAAATAGTTATTTATGCAACAAGTACAAATAGTAAGTGTTTATTGCACGCGACGTGAAATTGTCAACACATCGAGTGCAATAAGCACTATTTGTACGAGTTGCATACAATATTGTTTCTACGTTCATGCAAAAACCAAAAAATGTTATTTAGATGACACTAAGTCCAGAAAAATGTGACGTCGATTTGAACGTTTATGTTTGTCATGATGACAAAACGCTGTAGTAGAATGACAAATGAATGCAATAAACATTTTATTGCACTAGTGCAATAAAGAACCACCTTTTCCACTAAATATAGTTCAATAAAGTTTTGTGTTTTGCATGAACGTAGAAAAAAGTAATAAACCTATAATAAATCAAATTTAATTAATTTATTAACATTTACAATTAAAGTAATAGACATTTCATTCTTTGTTTTATCACATTTAACTTCCTTTCTATCTATGCATATTTTTGTAGACCTTTATAGTTGAATTCAACATCGAATACTTCGACCTCATAGATAAAATTACATATATTTTTTTCAAATTTAAAAAATACATCCATGACTTCTGCATTTTTATGTCTTTACTCTCCGTTTTTTTCCTCTATTCATTAAATTCGGCGAACGCATTTTCGAAATGTTCCCTGGATTTCGCTGGCAATAGATGAAAAATTGCTTCTTGAGATTCTTCGAAAACAGCCACAGGAACATAATTACTTTCTTGCGTTTTTACTAAATTCAGATAGAACTGTTTATTAAATAATTGATAATAAACAACGTACCATAGCAACCAGTAGGTATAATAAAACCTACCACGTTTCATTGAGTATTAAGAAATATCAAGTCGTGAGAATATTTTTGTATAATTCCAATAATTCTGACTACAAATATGATTGTGATATGATTATAGACAAAAAGCTTAAGAATATTAAACGCTCGAATTACGTTCTCGCGTTTAAACATTCCTGCGTGGATAAAATGCTACTTAAAACACTTACATATTAAATAAATATTATTAGCTGCTATTCAAAAATATATTTTCCTAAGAAAGATTTATTATACAGGGTGTCCCAACGAAAATTTGACCCCCACTATAATTGGAAAACCGAATAATATTTCAAAATTCGCCGAGACCCGTCGATTTTTGTTCTTGGGGAAGCTTTTTTTACAGTCAAGCCAACTCGATATGTTCATCCCCCTAATGCCTAGCAACCCCAACTTAAAAATTTCAAATGCAACTACCCCACCTGTGGCACATCATTTTAGAGCCCTTTTCAATGCGAATACAGTGACGTACCATTTTTAGAAATTGGTTGAGATTTGACAGACTTATTGGTTACAAACGAAAAGATGACAAACCAACTTACGCGTAGTAATTTCTACACAAATGCCCACCACTAATAAGTCTTTCATCTACTACACATGACCGCATTACCTAATTGTTATTAATGTGTCTATCAGTTTACAAAAAAGTCAGAAATTAAATAAAAAAACTGAAGCAAATAATAAATCAGATTTATTTGATGAATTGCTCAAAATGACCCCCGTTAACTTCCAAACAATAATACAGTCTGATTTCAAACTCTGTTCGAACATTATTAAAGACATCCGCAGTTATTAATCGGCATTCTTCTACAATTCTCTGACGTAGCACTTGCAATGTTTCCGGCTGAGTGGCGTACACTCGTGATTTTAAATGACACCACAGAAAAAAGTCCAAGGGGACAGATCCGGAGATCTTGGTGGCCATTCGACAGGACCTCTTCTGCCAATCCAATGCCCCGGGAAATGGTCATCCAAAAATTGTTGCACAGCAGCAGCATAGTGCGGGGGCGCACCATCTTGTTGGAAGGTTATTTCATTTTCTAGTAAATTGTCGTCACTTTCTAAAATCTCTGTTATCCTAGGATCAATTGTACTTTCCAATAATTCTAGATAGGTGTTTCCATTGAGATTACCTTGGATGAAAAATGGTCCAACAAGATGGTCGCCCAAAATGCCTGCCCAAACATTCAATTTTTGAGGTGTCTGAGTATGAAATTCCCTGATTAAATGCGGATTAGTATCACTCCAATAACGACAATTGTGTCTATTCACTTCGCCATTCAACATAAATGTGCATTCGTCGGAGAAACATGTATTGTAGAGAAGATTTGGATTCAGTAGAAGTTGTTCACTAAAGTATTCGCAAAATTGGTTACGGCGATCAAAGTCATCTTCATGTAACTCTTGAACCAGCGTCATCTTAAATGGATGAAACTTTTTTTTTTTTCAAAATTCGATGAACACTGGAACGGGATACGCCAGAAGCTTGAGACACAGTTGTAATCGATTGCTTATTATCCATCATTAAAAATTCGTGCTGTAGCTTTAGCGCAATCGTGATTTCGATAATAAATTGCAACAATTTCTACTCTTTCCACGATAGAATAAACCATTTCGAACACACGTTAATACTTTCAATAACGGCTGAAACTAACGATTTCTTGGTCACAAGCAAAAAACACCGACTTTTTTGTAGTACTGATTTTTGTTATTTTGAAAAGGTCTGAATTCCTATAAACTTAAGTATCTTCTACTAATAACTATTATAGTATCTAGTTTTATTTGCTTCAGCTTTTTTATTTCATTTCTGACTTTTTTGTAAACTGATAGACACATCAATAACAATTAGGTAATGCGGTCATGTGTAGTAGATGAAAAACTTATTAGTGGTGGGCATTTGTGTAGAAATTACTACGCGTAAGTTGGTTTGTCATCTTTTCGTTTGTAACCAATAATTCTGTCAAATCTCAACCGATTTCTAAAAACGGTACGTCACTGTATTCGCAATGAAAAGGGCTTTAAAATGATGTGCCACAAGTGGGGTAGTTGCATTTGAAATTTTTATGTTGGGGTTGCTAGGCATTAGAGGGATGAACATATCGAGTTGGCTTGACTGTCAAAAAAGCTCCCCCCAAGAACAAAAATCGACGGGTCTCGGCGAATTTTGAAATATTATTCGGTTTTCCAATTTTCGTTGGGATACCCTGTATATACAGGCACGATTAAATAATTATTTTTTTTTACTTTTCTTGTTTAATTGGGTATTCTTGCCCCTGAAATATAAATATATTAACAAATAACCCCTTGCGTCTAAGGAATCAGTCAAGGGGTTGGTTTTACAAATTTTGTAAAAAAATATGTCGCACTGGGAAAAATAATTTCACTTAACACTAAATACATTAGTTAACGTGTCGAAAGTCTCTGTTTTTATTGTCAAATATGACGTTTAAAAGATTTTATTTGTTTATCTACGTTCCATAGTGATATATCACAATATATTTTGTTCTGTTGTTATTTACCTCGTCGTTGAGAATATTGAACCAACAGTTATCAAAATTTAAGGAATAATTCGAAACACAATTATTATTGTCACCATTTAATAAAATAAACGCAGATTCCTTTAGTTTCCTCTTTACTGAATGACGACACTCTTTTCCTAACATTTCTACTATTTATTTATTCCAGTGGAGTAACTGGCATTATTTGCTCAGTTCGCTACTATAACAAAATGTATAAATGTTTACCATGCTTATTTATACATTAATTCGAGTCTTTAGAGAAGAGGGGTAAAATTTAGCATAACTTTTTAGTGCCTTTATTTTTTGGACTTTTGACTGAAAAATACTCTTGGTTCATATTGACCTAATGTTTAATTTTAGAATAAAATTTGTTAAAAAAGAATGTTTGCGTTAATAACAATTGAATTGAAATTGCAAATATTTTCTGTCATGGCAAATTGTAAAAAACAATGCGTTTGGCCCCATTTGTATTTACTGTATGCGAATTTTTATTTTCATATAAACTTTATTACTTACGTCGAGTCAATATCTATAATTTGCAATTATTCTGAATTATAAATAGTAACAATAAATTTAAAAAAAATAATTGAAAACCACTAACTATTAATAAGGTTTATCTTTATTTTAAAATTAATTTTTATTTATAAATACTAAGAAGATTTCCATTTTCCTGGATACATTTTCTAGTTGGACGAGGAATTGACCGAATAAATTTTAAAACTATTTTCTCTGATATTGTTTCACAGCTAAATGAATCTTCTGTTGTAATTCTTTCAACGAAGAAGACAGGACCAAGACAAGACCAAGAGAACACCAAGACAAGACCAAGACTTAACAGCTCGATTTGCAAGACAAAACACATTTTAAAAGACATCCAGCATACAAAATTACTTTTAAAATCAAAGCTTATTGAGTGTAGGTCCACTGCTGCTGAACTGAACTAATTATAAATTCCCTCCACTTGACTGAAAGAGCTCTGATTATGTTTCATTCATTTCGTCCATTATTTATTAATTATTATGTAATACTGGTCAACTTTATAACGTATACTAATCGATGATTGTCGACGATCGACCATATCAATAGTTACTTGTGAGCGCGACCGTAGCCGATCGAGAGTAACCACCACTTTTACTAAATTCGTAACAAAGTTCCATGTTTCTCAGTTGTATGAAAGAGACTTGAAAGAATGATATTGCAAAGTCGAGCGAGAACAAGACTTTAAAGAACTCTTGTCTTGTTTTGCAAGATAAGACAAAACAAGACTTTTTTTAATTTTGCAAGATTTCTTCTGCCAGGAAAATCTTGCTTTAACTGTTCAGGTTTAGGTATTACGAATACTAAATACCCTGTTTAGTAAACAGATTTTCGTCACTTCATAAGACATCTGGAACATCATTATTTATCATCTTTTTGCAGAACTATAGCTTTGGTAAAAAATCTTCTTGTCTTAATGCCTGTAATTAAATTCAATAAATGTTTAACAATTGGATAGCCATCAAAAATGATTTTGTTAAAAAATACACCATCGATTGTAGACAAAACAAAATAATTGACCTCGCACAAATATTAAGCCAGACTCTTTTAAAAATGTTAATACTAATTTAAGCAATAAGTCTAGGTCAAATGCTACACGATGTGCTATTTTTTATTGCATCGTTTCGTGTCTCCCTAGAAGTTTATTCGACAATCGTGAAAATTAGTCCACAAACAAGTTGAATATATTAGGTTAATTGAATTAAAACTTTTACTTGGTGAATATTAAACTTGTTATGAGTAGTGCTGTGGACAGAATCATAGAATAAATTTGAAAAAAATAAACACCAAGCAGGAAACGCAATATAGTCATCGGTTAACCGCACTGAACTCCTTACAAGATAAAATATTTATACAGAAAAAGAGTATTAATTTACGTAAACAACGATTATTGCGATGAGTGGTTCGGTGTGATTGTGATTGCTGTGCGATATTCATCAGGTGAAGATAATTACTTAACTTTTCGGTGACTGAATTTTGTCAGACATGAGCACATATCTGATTTTACCAAATTAAACTTAGTAATTTATAATTTCCTGTTCCATAGTGATAAAATACTGTAAATAGTGGCGTGGTCCTGAATCATCTGATGAGCTATAGGCTAATTGGTAAAGTAATATTAAAAATTATTTAATTTTTAATTTCTTTGAAATAAAAATATATAGCAGGGCAACGGAGGCAGTTTGTCAAAAGATAAAAGTATCTGTACTACCTATATCATAAAATTGTAAACAACGAAATTGGCAGAAATATAGACTGTTTCTGAAATAAGTGTGTGTTTTTAAAGGGGTTACTGAATATGCGAAAACAACAGTTTTCATTATTAAATTTAGGCCAATCCTGTTCAACTATTTACAATGCACTAACCGAGGTCACCACTTCATTCATTTCTTCATATTTGACAATGCAATCAGTACGCATACGTTGTGTTGGCGACTGCATAATGATTTACAAAATTTTTTAAATGCCTTACTCAAATCAAGAATTTGAAGATATGGTGTGAGTGAGTCTATACTGCAGTCAATAAAATTATAGGCAAATGTCTGAGAGCAAAAGTTGTTGAATTACCTAATTACCTTAAAAGACATTTCGACTGTCGAAAAGGATGACGTCGATAAAGCCAACGGGGCCTGTTCCAAATATTGTTACACTGTTTTTGAATGTGACAACTTAAACTTGGGGGAACTTTTGAGGAAAAAAGATATACTTGTCTTTAGTTTTCTCTAAAATGATCAATTTCTAAGACTAATGACAAGGATACCTGTGATCCTAAAGACAATATACGTTTAAGATTTTTTTTATAAATAATAATAATAATAATAATAATTTATTCTCAACGGATTTACACCCAATTATAGAGAAAATTAAAATCTAAGTTATACATAGAAAAGTAGTAATGATAATTACATAAATAAAAAATTAAAATCTAAGTTATACATAGAAAAGTAGTAATAATAATTACATAAATAAACAAAAAAATACGTTTCTAGTAACGGGTCATACATAGCACACAATATTTGTGTTAAAACACATAACTACATAAACTAAATTTGATTAACTGAGAAAAACAAATCAAAGGAAGGTAATATAAACAATAATATACGTCATCACAGAGAAATCATATCCTTAAAGTCTTAATAATGAAATCCATTTTATCATGGTGTATATCACATAAATGGGATACCCCATTAAATAACTGGGACATGTTGTAGACTGGCGATTTGACTAAAATATTAGTTTTAGGCGTTTTACAATAAAATGTGCGTGGATATCTTGACTGACTTCTTGGTATATAGAGATTAAATTGACTTAAGAGACAGTTGCAATCTATTTTATTATTAAATATTTTGCATAACAGTGTTAAAGCGGCACAAATCCTATCAGCTAAAGATAAAAACTTGAATTGCTCCAGTATAGTAGCGTGATCAAAACCCCTAGGCGGATAGTAACCATTACTTTTGAAAAACATGTATTTTAAGCATTTACGTTGGACGGATTCTAAATCTGAATGTAATTTAGATAGGAGACCAAATAATTGAGGCATACTCCAGTTTGCTTCTAATAAAGGTTATATATAATAATTTAACCGTATCTATATTTGAAAACTTGCTCCAATTTCTAAAAAAGTATCCAAGTAGTCTAGGTAGAAGAAACCGTTTCTGAAATGTGGGTATTAAAGGAAAGCTCACTGTCAAATACCACTCCTAGATCTTTAAATTTAATACATTTTCCAAAGCAGTGTTGTTGAGGGAATAATTGAAAATCAATGGACTGTATTTTCTGTGAAATGACATAAATAACGTGATAACTCTAAATCCAAAAAAGTTACGCTCACATTTACATAACAAATATGGTGGATGTGGCGCCTTCTGGGAGGTACGTCAGAATAGACAACAGATTATGATTTGTCATATTCAAAAACATCTATTCTCAAAATTTCAAGTTGATATATTCAAAGACAATATAATTATTACAAAAAATCCCTTTTTAAATTCCAACAATATGGTTCAAGTTGGAAACTTTTATGTTACAGCCAGTGTACTATAAAAAGTTTCTAATCTAAAATACTCTTGGTCTGTTCTGAGATAGTGTTTTATTCATTTCATCACTTTGATCAACGTTTTAGGTTGTTCGTTTGTGTTTGTCCACGGCTCTATAACAGCGCATTTACTCTTAAATGTATGAAAACGTATAACCAATAACAATAATACGAACCTTCTACGTTATTGTTTTAAATAAATTTATTGTTTATATTACAGCTATACCGTTGTGGACAGGTTCTTGCTGATAACATTTACAAATTTGTATACGTAGAAAACTAGTTAAACGTCATTCACAAAAAGCTGTAAGAAGTTTAAACATATTCCATTCCAAACCTATTCTAATATCTGGACAGTGGTTTAAGTTGAAAACTTTTTATTGTCCGCAATTCTACAACTGCACAGATTATCGCGAATACTGCTAATTTGAAACATAATCACAAATTATACATTTAAACATACTTGAATCTATTCATTAACATCACTATCATGGAAATACGACTCGTTATCACCGCCGATATTATTGGAGTCGTTTTGCGAAAATTGAAGAAGTTAAGTTCGCGCTTTTCTAAAATCAAGCATTCACGACTAGAAGTAGGTTTTGATATTGCTGATTATTCTAATTAATTAATCACTATTATCCTTTAGTGTATAGTTATAGTCAAAGTATGTAAGTAGATACTGATATATGTATATTAGTTTTTGTATTCATATTTATTTGAGTTTATCTTCAATGACTGGGTTATCCCCACTATCAATTCGTCTAGATACATGTACTATTAAATACATAAAATACTAGTTGATATTAAGTTATTTCAATATGATTTATATAAAGCAATATTCTTAATTAAAATTGTAATTTCAAAATATCAATTTTCAAGGAAAATTTGTTAAGCGGAAGAAGTCAGTATTTTTTTATCGATAACTGCCGATAGTTTTGATGATATCGATACTCAATAAATTTTCGTTAATATCGATAATATCGATAGTATCAATATCGATAGCTGCCCAATTGATTTGATAATATTGATAGTATCGATAATCTTGTCAAAACTGACGTATGAGACAATCCTAGCATTTACATGTTAAGATTGTTCAAATGATGCCACAAATCGTTCAGGAACGGCTATAATTCTGCATAAAACGTAAAATGTATACGGAAAAACCGTAAATAATAAATAAATAGTTCATGAATTCCAGCAAAGTATATTATTGATAATACAATTTTATCAATAGTATTGATATTATCAATAATATCGATAATTTCAATAATATCGGTATTATCGATTTTATCGATACTCGATAATATCGACATTATCAATATTATTAACATTATCGACAGTATCAATATTATTAATATTATCGATTTCAATAGTATAAATAAATCGATCCATTTTGTTTGTCGATAATCGATAGTTCCAAATTATTATCGCCCACCTCAAGTCTGTAACTTCTGCAGAAAGAGGCATATTATCGAAAAACTGTAATAAGTAAGACTTATCGCAGAGAATAGATGCAACATCTCCACAACAAATAATAAATAAAGTACATATTATTGGAATACATTTTTATTACTCACTCCGGTTTTGAAACAAAATACAGCGTTTCTTATAAAAAAAACACAAATTGTGGTCATATCACAAAAACTAAAAATATTATTACATTTATTTTTATACCATGGCATGTATCTCAAAAATGTGCCTGCAGAATGTTCAAACCGTTTTAAAATAGCTTGAAAAGGAAACGAATAAAGGGCACCAGTCGATTTAGCCAAAAATCGAGAAACACCCTGTAGCTCGAAAACGGTAACAGAGAGATATGAGGTTTGCAGCATTATTATGTTCTTGAACAGACAGATTTGCAGTAACCCTTGAAAACCGACCAATTTGAATCACCCTGTACAAGGAAGCTCGTCTTTTAAGTATGGACCATTCTTTACTCAACACTCTGTATGAAGTGACAACAATGCGTATCTGATTTTATTTTTATGCGACGCAGTTCGTAAATATTCATAGTTACGTTTTCCGTAACAGATAGCATTCACGATTAGATTACTAAAATATTTCACTTCCGAGGTAGCAAACAGTATTGAAAACATTTTATTAGAAAGAAAAAATTACGTGAATATATTCGATGGCTCTCTTTGGAAATTAATACTTTTAGACAAACACAAAATAGAAATTTTAGAAAACAACGGCTATGTGGGTTAATACTCAATCAGCAGGCACGGTTAATCGTCAGTGGTGCCACCAGACATATACCGGGTTCAACCATGTTAGCTACCATCAAAGGTCCATAGGTGAGGCCACCAACAAAAAATCCTGGCTGTTAGCTTTCTGTCATAACTGACAGAAAGAACATATGCGAGATGTAGTATTGCCCAACATAATAAAACTCGTTGTTTATGTGATTCGTTTAATAAGCTTTTACAATAAAATATCAAGAGGAAATTTAGACACACAAATTTGAAGTTTGTTATTCACGTTACAAAAATCAGTTACAAACATTTATTCTTGCTTTATTTGGAACAGTACCTTTCAGATTTTTCTTAAAGACGACAAAAACGTGAATAATGATTCTGAACCCAGTCTGTTGTAGGCGTTGAAAGATTTGAATAGCTAGTACAAGAAATCGATAGCTTTAAACGAGTTTTATGTACTCTTCGAATTTTTCCTTTACAAATGAAAGTCTATTATACCGGTATAGATACATTCACTCCTGAGACATTATTCGTTTGCCTTCTTAGATCGTGTTTGAGTTTAAGGTTAAAGATTGCATACAATAGTGTCCTTTATTGGGATGTTTGTTATCGACACGACAATATTTAATGCAAATTGTAATTATTACAGTGGTAATGAATTATTTATATTTATAGTGGCAACGGAATATTAAATCATGCAGTAGTGCAATATGGAAAGGGGTGATTTTAATCTGTTAAATTTTTATTCAATCCTTTGTACGCCTTTTATTTCACCTTGCCATTAATTATTCTCTTTGTTTTCCATTGTTTTCACGTCTATATGATTTCGTCTTTATTCTCGGCAATATCCCAAAAACAGTTCCTGTTTATCGATTTAAACCATTATTTCTACATTTTCGACGTTGTTCGTTAATACCATTCGGTACCATCTTGGAATAATTCATAACTGTAATGTCTCTAGAGGCTGGATCACAGAGACCTGAAATTAAGTCGATTGTTATAAAAATATTTTATCATTGAATAACTTGTAAGTTGGCTTATTAAACCGTCTTATTATACACTTCAGTCATTTTATCAATATACTTCGTTGTTTTCTGTTTCACAAACCAAAAATTGTATCGACAAGCTTATTTCTTTGTTGAAATGTAAAATTATTTAAAATTTAACATCATAATTTCATTTATAAATAAGTTTGAATTTACACAATGTTATTTTTACTGCGTATAAAATTTAGAATATCTTTTAACCCATCTGGGCGTCCTTATTATTAAATCATAACATCTGTACACACATTGAGGAATGGAAATTAGATATCTATAATATAATTTTTTGTTCCGCCGCACGTTCTCACGATATTTAGATTGCTACATTTCTGTAACTTCGTTCATAATTTTATTTACGAAAACAATAACTGTTTTGACATCTGTAATTAACGAAGCCGTTATTTAATTATATCTTCATTAATTATTTTCTAAGATAATGAATAAAATCGATCCTAAGACAGATGTCAGTGACATTCTAATTAAATTATTTGTTACATCTAGTTCACAGTCTGTTTTTATAGTGTTGTCTGAATTGAACACCTTTTGAAAGATTTCTTCTGTTTACAGTTAAATTTTCATAGTAAAGTGAGTTTACTATGTTATAAGTTTTTAACTTTGGGAAAAGATAGAGCAAAAAAAATAGTAGTTTTCTTTCCCATAACATTCTCTTTCCTCTATGACACTCCGTTTCCCGCGTTCAACTTTAAATTCTTTTTTAATTTTTTGTATTGTCTAAACAAATAAATATTTTTCTCTCAAACTTGGTATGCAGTAATCATAATAAAATGTCTTCTTTGTGGTTGTATTATTCCATGTTAAAACCAACGGTACTTTTTACATCATAACATCAACATTAGCAAATATCCTTAAAAAAAAATGATGGATGTAAACCGAAGAAGTTAAGGATATTGACTATAGAGGTAATTGACACTTTTCTGAGAGTTGCTCCCGATGAAATATTTTATCTTATCAAGGTATGTTTTCATATGTCAAATATAAAATAAACCTACATAATTTTTTTAATTAGGTGGCATTGTAGGAAAAATATACGGGCTGCATGTATATTTCTTTGCCTCGACTGCTATAAATTGTGAGCAGGTTTATAACTCTCTACAATTTTGGACGTCGACTATAGGTGGCCCTGATATTGGCATATGTCGAGACAAGTTCCACAGTAGAAGCAAAGAAGAGTTATACAACAAAACAATAGATGATATTCAGGATTTAGACAAAACTTTATTAGTAACTGTAAAAGAATTCAAGACTAACATACATCGTATATTTAGTATAATTCATAGATATGAGTTTCTTCATCAACCGGATACTGAGCATCGACGTTTTTTCGTATATTATAACAAATAAATGCTCCATACAAGTGGTTGGGAAATACGTTGGGCCAAATTACGTACAAAATAGCAAACTATCTTAAATTATCATACCCAATGGAATATACCAGGCATTGTTTTCGGTGATATTTGCCTACTTTATTAACTGACGCTGGTGCAGATATAATATTAAGCGCCATGGTGGTTGAAAATCAATCCAATAGAACAAAAAATATATTGGCACTAACATGTCTTCAACTAGTAGGTGCTTCGAATCTGCAGAATTTTCCAATAATACTAATGCTACTGAAGTAACAAAAAGTAGTCCAGCAGAACAAGTACAAAATGGGCAAGATAAATTCTGTCCTAATATTTTATAAACAATTCCGTTCATTGTATTGTAAACAAAATTGTAATTCATAGTTATATTAGTACGATTAAATAGTAATTGATTGTTTGTAGTTCTTTATTACCTATTTTTTTCATAGAATGTGGTTTGCTTCAATAAAAATAGAATTAGTTGCCATGCAATTTAACACCCGCCCTTGTTTAAATAACTATTAACCAGTAATGAGGTGGTTTAATCATTACCAGTGTGTCACAAGTTTACTTGGTGGCGAATATTGTAATTTTTTTATCATATTTGATCTAATATTGTAAGTACCAATATCACTTTTACCCGTTGACAGTTTCGAGTGGAAATACCTTATCGAATATTTGTTTTATTCGCGTTATATCAGAAATGGTTTATCTCCACATCGATAAATTTCGGTGACGAGATATGTTCTAATCAACGCGTGGAAATAGAACACCAGTTGAATCTACACCTCCCAGTGCAAAAGGTAAACTATTCCCAGCATATTTATTCTTTCTCTCTTTGTTTATGAAATTGTTTTGACTCGTTCGCTTCTCGAGAAATTATTAATCCCAAGTTATCAATACGTGGATGATTGCATGTTAATTGATGGTGCTAAAGAGGCAATGATTCAGTGCACCAGCCAGACGTGTAGGTGTGGGTAAGACAAACACTATAACTTTTAAAATTGTTTCTTGTGCATCTCGATTTGTTGTTACGGTTTTCAAAATCGGCGTAGGCGATGATGGAGCGTCAAGAACACATGAGCAAAATGATGATGTTTATTGATTCAGTGTAAGATCCATTCCATTTTTAATATTATTTGAAATGTTTGAAATCATGAACTCATAACGCTGATATCGATTAGATAAGGAAGAGATTTTGTGTCTGAATACAATACGTCTTATAAAATGTATACACTTCAATCTGAATGACCTCGAATCTGTTTTTCTTTTTTCTAACAAAAATATTCATGCAACAGGGAAAAGGTGCTGCGGAAGACAGTATAACTTTTCATATAAGGAATGAGTTCAAGACTACTGTAATGTTACTAACCTTGACCTCTTTATCTTGCATACTCTTGGCAATTCTCATAATAAAATCAATGACATGGAATAATGTTTCTTGTTTACTGTTATACTAAAAATCGAGTCTGGAACAATTTCGCAAGATGGTGATTAATACACTTGACGAGATTTAAATTATAATATATTTGTGTTTATTATTCAAGGAAATTAGTTTATCGTAATGACAAAGTTATCTTAGAGACAGTTTTTATACGTGGATGTTTCTCACTGTAAATTTAGATCAGGGAAAATGAACTTCATAAAATTGTGAAAGAAATTTAATTTATAAACTGATTTTGAGTATCCAGGGAACAATTTCGATGGTGAAAAACTTTCGCCCTTCAAGGTAATTTAAGTGCTATTTCGTATTGCGTAATATAAATTTTTAAATGATGTGAAATCATAAAAATGGGACATATTTTTAATCACTTCTAGCTTTGAAGAGAAATATTTAGGCACTTGTATTTACCTGTACATTAATAAAGATAAGCAAGTCATTACTTTTATCTTATCTATTTTTAGGAGAATTTAAGGATATTTGCTAGTAATAGAAATTAAAGATGAAATAAGTCAATAAAGTATTTTATGAGAATGATCTCCTTATTTTACTGTAATGAGAAAACGTGAGGATACCTTCGAATACCCATAAAATACCTCATTTATCAAATGTCGCATATACACAGGATGTCCCCGTTTTTTCGTCCTCAACTTTGGGAAATGACAGATCTTGAAAAATTATTAGGGGTCTTTCCTACAACATTTTAAAAAATTGTATTTTCTTTATTACCTACTAAACAAAAACATATTTTTCGTTTAAATTTGCAGCAATCATAATAAAATGTTAATATTTTGACGTCAATAAAATTTTTCGACTAAAGCCAGTGGCGTAGATATCAGGTTTCGTACACCATTTACCCCCTAAAGTTCTACCCCAATGGTGAAAAGTATTTTTTCAGTGCAAATATTTCAATTTTATTTTCCGAAAAAGTGAGGAATTTTATTAAAAACTTTGTTTTTTAGATATTTTGACTTTTTCTAACCAGGGTTATATTATGGGATTACAAAGATCTTACAAAAATTATAGGATTAAGTAGACAGAAATTAAATACATAAATAAGGTGACGAAAATAATCACATCCCGAGTTTACAGTTTATATCGTTGGTTGCTAATCATAGCGATATAATGTCGGTTTTGATAACATTAAACAAAAGAATATGCAGGTTTTTTCCTTCACGGTTTTCTTATCGAAACAAAACTGGAAATGGATGTAAGTGATATAATATTGGTTCCGTAATCACAATGGCAATAAATTTCCGAACTTACTTAATTTTCTTAAGAAAATGTATCCAATTTTTTAGATGCCTTGTATGATTCTTCCGTAAATTTACTAATTACTTGTAAGCATTCAGATCTTCATTTTGATACTGGACTGGATATTAATCTTAAGGTAGTACCTACTATCAATACGAGAGACATAAATTAGGATGTAATAGGATTATATTACAGCTGCATCAAATAATACGTTTCTTCCTTCAAACACTTTCACACAATCGCTGCAATACTTCAAAAGATATAATTAAAACAATTGATTATTTGACCTTGTAGGAAAAGTACATGACAAGCAGCTCCCTTGTAATCAAGAAAATAACATTCATATATATTGCTGCTATCATATCTATTTTTTAATACAGTTAAACAACAAAATTAAATACATAAGGAAATAACCACATCCTAAGTTTACAGTTTATGTCGTTGGTTGTTAATCATAGCGATATAATATAATAATGTCGGTTTTGATAACAATAAACGAAAGAATACGTAAGTTTTTCCTTCTTGGAATTCTTATTAAATCGATCTGGAAATGGATGTTAATAATAGATGTAATAGATTTCTGAACTTAATTATTATTCTTAAAGAAATGTGTTTAATTTTTGTGCCTTGCATGATTCTTCCGTCAATCTAATTATTTTTAAGCTTCAGGTCTTGATTTTGATACTGGACTGATGTACCATAATATTACGCTAGCAGACAATTGAATGCTCTACAAAACGAAATTTCTTGTCGAGAACAGTTTTCAAATTAATTTTAATGATGCAGAAGATGACTAATATTACTGGATTTTGACTAATATTTCAATGTTCATTTTTAGACAGACAGAAGGCAGCAACACATTTTTTTAACTGACTGTATGAGTTGAATGACCAAATTTTGTGATTTTTTGAAAAAAACTATAAACCTACTAAAAGTACTCATTAAGCAACAAAATATGGCGCAAAGATCGGTTTGCTATGGTTCTTAGTTGCCAAGCAATCCAATGGTCTGCTAACGCAGTGTTGCCAACCCTACCGAATTTTCGGTAGATCTACCGATTTGTAACACTATTTACCGATATACCGATTGAGGTACAAAATCTACCGAAACTGTAGATAAAATAAAACCCGTCATTTAGAGAAGTTAAATTTAATTTCTGTAAACAAAATACAAGACCTAGACACCGAATGAAGAACACTGCGCAATTTACCGGAAATTGAAAGTTTTTCAAATGACTTACTGTTATTTTGGCAACAAGTTAGAGACTTAACGCTGGGAGATGGCACAAAAATGTTTTCTGTGTTATCAGAATTTGCGTCCTACATGTTGTGCCTCCCACATTCATCGGCCAATGTAGAGAGAGATTTCTCTTCAATAAACTTAATTAAAACAAAACAACGTAACTCTCTGAGAACTAACTCTATTTCTGGGTTGCTTCACTGCAAAGAATACATAAGAAATAAAAACTGTTATGATTTTTCACTAAATAATATATTGGTATCCAAGATGCAAAAGTCTACTATTTATAAGAATTTAAATAATTATTTAATATATTATATTTATTTTATTTTATCAGATGATGTTTTACTACTTTGTTTTTTGTTCTATGTAGGTATAATATCATTATATTTGTTAATTTATTGAAATATTTTAATTTATAAGTTAATTTTCTGGGTGTCACACTATATCTTTGCGTCTTGTACTGGTACAATCCCATCACTGATCTAATGACAGCATTAGCTTTATTTGTTATTTTTTCAATATCATATTTATTTTCATAGAACCTTATTTATTTTGTTTTTGTTAATAAAACTATATTAATTATTTACGTGTGTAGTTTTATTATATTAAGTATCTCCTAACCTAACATATTTATTCTTGAACAATAAAACAAGTAATTTTAAATTTAAATTTGTTACATGCTACCTGTTACTTAAAATTTCAATGCGTCCATATTGTCATCTATATTACTAGTAATAACCGCATAACACGTTGCAACCAATTTTCAACAAATAATAAATATCATTAATAAATCTACCGAAATCTACCGAATTTTTTTGCCACTTTCTACCGTATTTATTTTCAGAGGGTTGCTAACGTAATATCATGCAAGTATTTTTCTCCAAAACGGCACAAGCTACAAAATTGAAATTGGTGGTACAACACAGTAATATGGGAACTTTGTAGGTCACCAACATTTGCCCCCCAGCAATTTTCAATTTTCGGCGCATATGGATCTCCAAATATTAATTAAATACTAATGCTGACCTTAAAGTTAAAAAGTATCCAGTATTTCCATACACAACAGAACTGATAACGAGTTTTAAAAATAATTCACAAAACGTAATGCTCGGTGAACATTGCTTGTAATGCAGATGTTAGATAAATATTTATATTTAGCTAAAAGCGATGGAGTGTAACGCATGATTAATGGCCAAACATTAAAAAACTAATTGAACCCATAATTAAGTAGGAGCGATACCGACTCATTACCATATATCTTTCCGTTTTTATATTATTGTCAGTGTTATTATCAGAATACATGACAATAACGCAAGGAATATAGTTGTTAAGAAAACGCTTTGAAAATACATATCCGGTTGAATGTAACACTGAATCTGCTCTTCTATGACAAAAACAATTAACAGTCTTAAGCATCGTCCAAAGATATTCTAATAGAGTAATAAATCGCCTCACTTTTGGTTTCACACCTACAGTTCCCCTCCTGCCGACGCATTTCCCTTGTCTACCAATTCAATATCGAGCGCTGATTTGTCGTCGATTCATTGTGTCAGTTTGATATGCAGTATCCCTCGTAAGTCTGGTACTTGGTGCGCCCGATAAATTTAGAGTAAAGTAAGTTTTATTGGACAGTGATAATGGATCTCATTATTACGTTCTTGATTGCAAAGTTAATGTGCATGATAATGTCTGACATTTAGTTTGTTATAACAGCAGATTTGTTAAAAAACTTAATTTCTTACAGAAAAAATAGTAATATTACGCCTATTACGGGAACTTTACTTTATACTTTATACAGGGTTAACTATGACTAAGTACAAAAATTTTAACCACGTGCTCTGGAAGGCCTAAAAACAATAAAAAAATTATTCCATAATATTAGCTTGATATTTAAAAATGGGGAAAAACCCTCTTTTCCTACGGAAAGTCAGCGCCTATGATAAGTATCGACTGAGATGGCTTAGGTCCATGGATAAAACTTACATTTCTGTCAACAGTATCCACTACACTACTACCATGCGATCGTTTTTTGCAGCATTTCTAAATGTAGAAACGACAATAGTTAACTTTCTTATTAGTAATAATACCTGATAGATAGGTAGGTAACAGTTAATCCAGTTAGCTCCACTATTTTGCATTCGTTTTTCATTATTTTGTTACAAACTGGCAAAACTACAACATGTTCATTCATTATAACCACTTACTACCGATATTAGACACTTCCTGTAGGTTCCGCTAGATAAAATACCTATGCATTATAACAAAATTGAACGAAAGAAATAGATAATAGAAAACGTTTAACGTACCCGCGGCAGTCTTGTCCCATAATCTAGAAAACCAAATCGGCGAACTATATTGTGGGAAAGTATCTGCACCCAATACAAATTTCTATATTTAATAACTCACGTTGAAAAATTAAAGAAGGCACTAAAAACTGAAAAAGAACACATAAACTACAACGTAAACACATGGTAAACACAGGAATTAAATTATGACTTGACATTTTACGGTCGTGTTGCTAGTTGCCTACGTTACCTACTCTGATTCTGTAAACGTGTGGCGAACAAGTCGCATAGACTTTGGAATTTTTTTGAAGGGCGATTCTGTTAATTCTTATTTTTCTCTATGCCCGTAAAACATTTTTACTTAGTCATAGTTAACCCTGTATTCCTTTAGCAAATATCATGGTGAAATAATTCCCTAATTTTTTATTTGAAACAACTACAATCAAAATGGTCAAGAACACAGATTTGCATTTTCTTATGAGAATTTACATCCCTTCTGAGGGAATGTGATTCACTAAACTCGAGAATCGAGTTCCTGCAGGTAAATAAATGGTATGTTTCTGTTGATTAACTGGCAGGAATAAGATTAAATTTATTTTAAGATAATAATAATAACAATGTTTATTTACCATAGTAAAATAAGTACAACAAAAAGTAATAGTGTAGGTAAATCAACACAAAAGAGACCTACAAAGGAAAACCTGCACGTAGGCTAACTTTCCTGTCAGTTTAATGACACTAAAATACTTACATAATTAACACATTTCATTATACATGATATACAATTACAATTATAAATATAAATTGTCTATAAACATACACATACACATCTCACTTATTATGCACACATACAAATCATGGATAAACAAAATATAAATAAGTACATTTGTATACATTAAAATTTACATATCTAAAATAAAAAGTATTAAAAATAAAAACAAAATAGCAATAAAAAAACACATATGCAATTAATACGGCTGCAGTTGCTAATATTACTCTATTAATGCATGGAAGATTTCCCGGGGCATTTCAAATATCCATTTCTTAATCCTGAATTTAAAGAGGTGTAGTGAATTAATAATCTTACAGTGATTTGGTACAATATTATATATTCTGGGTGCTAAATAAATAAAACTTTTCTGGCCAATTGTTTTATTCATTTTAGGTGTTCTCAAATCATTCTTAAACCTAGTTTCATGTCCAGTCTCCACCGCAAGTAAATTGAAAACATTTTTCTTTTGATACATAATAACAACCAAAGCATAAATCTGTCTCCCATCCATCAGCCCAGACTCCACAAAAAGATCATTGCTTGGATACATCCTACACTTGTTCAACATTACTTTTATTATCCATTTCTGAATGATATCCAATTTTTTATAAAAGCAGTTTGCCACACCACCCCAAGCAATAATACCATAATCTATATGAGTCTGTACCAAAGCATAATATACAGATTTGAGATGTTCGATTCAAAAAAATTTTCGTAAATATTTAAATTTAAAAAGCAAGTATCTAAGTTTAGTAGTTAATTTATCAATGTGAGCATCCCATTTTAAATGAGCATCTATTACTACACCAAGATACTTAACAGTAAAACTGGAAGAAAGAAAAATGTATTCAAACATTATTTTGGTAAATTTTGGTAAAAAGATTTATAACTGGTGTAAGGAGAAAAACAGTTTTAGTTAAATTTATAGTTAATAATTTGCTATTGAAATATTCAAGAACAATGGAAAAGTCTTTTCTATCCTATTCTTTAATGCTGCCCAATCATTATCTTTATAGAATATGACAGTATCGTCTGCAAATCCAGATATGTCTCCAGATATAGGCAAACTAAATAATGAATTGATATATAAAATGAACAAGACAGGTCCAAGTACTGTCCCTTGAGGAACACCATATTGAACTTTTCTATTATTACTGACTACATCATCAATTTTAACACACTGCTCTCGATCGCTCAAATAACTAGTTAATAATTTGTGTGCAACGCCTCTGATCCCCATTCTTTCTAATGTATTTAACAAATCCGGATGACTCACGGTATCGAAGGCTTTTGCTAAATCAATGTAAACACAAATTGCTGGTTTTCTTTCATCTAAAGCCTTGTAGATTTTTGCACTTAATGCCACAATCGCATCTTGGGTTCACCGACCCTCTTGAAATCCAAATTGCTTTTCTGATATTAAATTATTTTTTGATATGAAACTATTTAGCCTTTTTAATAATTTTTTCTAATATTTTAGATATATTAGAAAGCAATGAGATGGGACTTATACAAGGATTTTATTACGGCTGTTTTGAGAGACTTTGGAAAAATGCCAGTTTCCAAAATAATATTTATAATATATGTTATAGGTGGAACCACAGGGTGGAACAATATATTCAATACATGTCTTAAGATTGTTTGCGCTAATGTTGTCAATTCCTGGTGATTTATTTGTTTTTAGTTGTTTGATAATTTCTCCGACTTCTTTTTCATCTGTGTTTTCTAGAATCATCGTATTTATTATTTCCCTTTCAAATTTATTTTCTTTTTTTGCTTTTTTTAATTTTTTCCGCAAATTTTTTTCCAACACCTGAAAAATAGTTGTAAAATTCTTCTGCAATAACGACTTTATCTGAAGATGTGACATTATTTACATTAATTTCCTTAATTTTTGTGACAGTATTCTTACACTCGATATCTTTAATACACTGCCACATATGCTTAGGAGAATTTTTTATCATTTATTAGTTTTATATAGTAATCTGACTTATTAATTCCCCAACAGTATTTCTATAATCTCTAATAAATAAATATATTCCCCTAATTAATGAGGTTTTCCAGGTTTTCCTCATTCCTGCACAGAATAGTGGTTAGGGCCTACCAACGTAAATCGTTCGTGAGCGCAAATGCGGCCTGCTTAATAATTATTATTATTATTATTCAAATTATAAGGTTGCCGCCAAGTCCGGACCTGAGATTTGCGAACGAAATACGGGCTTTAGTGACAATATAAATCCAAATATAACTCGGGACAGGTCTTCAGATACACAGCAATAACCTCATAGAATTGTGTTTTTTTTCTTATCCACAGTATTCAAGATGCAGAAATTAACCTTCCTATTACACAGAGTATTTTCTGCTATAAATATGTGAGTCGTGCAATTTTTTCACCAATTTCTAGATACATTTATTCGGTCAACAACTGTTAAATGTAAAACCTATTTCTACAAAGTTTCGATTAATCCATGCTGTCGTCGTTTATCACGTACTAACCCTCAGCAACGCCTTCGTAACACTCATCCACAAATCAACAAATCTATAACAACCCATCTGGGGAACACGAGGAACAAAGCGATAGATAATGATCTATCGATTTGGCTTGCTAACCACTACAACAATGTTTGCTGACACCGTTGGGCACTACCCCGAATACATTTTTGTTCGTGTGCCTCCTGAAAGAATAGACATATAAAACAAAACACTTCATTCTGATTATCTCTTGGTAGAATCGGGAGCGTGTATGTTATTTTTTATTATTCATTGAAAGTAACGTCACGTGACGGATTTATTGAACAATTTGTCGCAGTAGACAGTATGTCGTTTACAAACAACTGTTGTGCAGTCATTAGATATACAGGGTCTCCTATAACGAATGGATTATAAAAAAACTGAAGATAATAGACTACTTAGAAGAGTTCCTTCCTTCCTAATTTATTATCAATCATTGCCAAAATGTTGAAAATAAAAAACTACGGGGTACGGAGGGAATTTATCCATCCAGGGGTGTATAAATGGCGCCCTCTATGAGGAATCTGAAAATATTTTTTACTGTATTAGAAAGGTATTTTAAGCTAATATAAACCAAATCTCCTACAATTCCTATCAATGAAGTCGTATGTATGCTCTCTGCTACCAAACATCTAGATATGCTAATGAACAATTCCACAGACAAAGCTCTATTCAATAATTATCTAAAGAAAGTAATCTATCTAACTTCATTTTTGAAGCAGTGGGAACTCGAAAATTTAACCACAATAGATGAAATCTGACCTATTTCTGCATTTTTAGGATTGCTTCTTCAGGTGGCCTCCTTTAAATATAACTATAAAAATTATTATATAAATTAAAATTATTTGAAATTAAATATCGACAATGTCAAAGTGATTTGATTTATTATTTAAATTTGTTATATGAATATGGGTTTGTTTCCAGTATATTATACTCGTGTCACTGAGAATACAAAATCATATATTGACCACTTATTTGTATATATGAAAGTCAGTTCGAATTTAGAATACATTTTACCTATATTAATCAGAACCAAGGTTAGTGATCACTACATGTCTTTAGTGCAAGTTATTTCTGCAAATAGAATTGAACACAAAGATTATACACCAAGATATAGACTGATTCAGTATATTAATTATAAGAGATTGAAGTAAATGTTATATTCTGAAACATGGGAGCCGGTAATGAATAACGAAGATTTAGAGTCAGCAACAAAGGTTTTCATTCAAATAATAAAAAAGTATGTTCAGCAGAGTACAACCACTAAAAGAAATAAAATAAAAAAAAAGAAAGATTTGGATAACAAGTGGTTTAGTGAAATCAATGGAAAGACGGGATAAAATGTATACACGCTTATTAAATGAACCCAATAATGAACAGCTTAGAAGAGATTATAAAATATTCAGAAATAAAATAAACACGTTAGTAAAAGTGCAAAAATGACTACTATAAAAATAGAATTAGACAAAACAAAAACAACTCAAAAATATGTGGAATAATGTAAAAGACGTTTACAATCAGACAAAGCCCGGTAATAACATACAATTTATTTTTCTGAGTTAGGAGAAAAATTGAAGATGTTGAGTTAATGTCTAATACATTTAATGATTACTTTGCTGCAATAGGACACAAATTAGCTAATAATATACAAAGTCCTAAAATTATATATCAGAAACCATAAATAAACTAATAAATTCTTTCTTTATAAACCATACTAATCCTAATGAAATTATAAATGTAATAAAAACTTTGAAAAACAACAAAGCTCCTGGAATAGATGTCTTAAAACTGAAACTTTAAAAGAAGTGGCTGATTTAATTTCAGTTCCTTCTGCAAATATTATAAATAGATCCATAGATATCTGATGTTTTCCTACAGCTTTTAAGAATTCTGTTGTCTTGCTTATATTTAAGAGTGGTGATTGCGGAGATATGTGTAATTATAGACCCATATCACTAATAACGAATTTTTCTAAAATTTTTGGAAAAATTTAAAAATAAATTTAAGTACCTTTTAAAAATATAATATTATAAATGACAGGCAATACGGATTCCGGGAAGGCAAATCTACGCAAGATGTTCTACTTTACCTAACAAATAAAATGTACTCTGCTTTAGATCATAGTATACCATCCTTATGTGTTTTTATTGACTTAAGAAAGGCATTTGACACGGTTAGTCATGCTTTACTTGTGGAAGCTCTAGAGCATATAGGAGTTAGAGGTGTGGCTTTGGATTTATTAATAAATTACATTTCGGACAGAAAACAGTGTGTTAAATTAAAGGAAATTTTTAGCAGAAGTACAAGGGTAGACTATGGAGTTCCTCAGGGTAGTGTACTAGGGCCTGTGTTATTCAATATTTATTTAAATGGTTTATTTGGCATCTTAACCTCTGGTACGATTATAGCATATGCAGATGACACTGCCATTTTTTATTCTAGTAATTCGTGGGAAAATCTGAAAACAAAAGTAGAGGAAGACATTATTCAAGTTAAGCAGTGGTTTGATATTCGATTACTAACAATAAATTTTAAGAAGATGGTGTACCTACCAATTGTTAGTTATTCGTCATCTCTACCTAATAAAGAATATATGGGTAGATATTGTGGGTGTAATTCAACGCTGGTTGGGGCTTTAGTCCACAGAGTAGTTAGTTTCACACAATATTATTAATACTTAAAAATATATAAAAAATCTGAAAATAGTAATAACATTTAGATTTCTTGTTACAACATAAATTTACCTCCAATAAGTTTAGCTGTTTTCAAATTATTCCACGTATTTTCGCTTTTAACACATTGTATCTCTTAAACAAAGTACAGAGTAATCGAGAACTTATCTAAAAAGCATTTTTTAATATACATGGGACTCTTACAAATACATTATTGCGAAAAAAACGAAAAGGGCAATTCGAAAATTATTTAAAAATTAACTTCCGCACGGCACTGGAAACTGGTCCACTGTAAAACTGACCTAGGTTGACTTGGCGCAAGGCAAAACAATCAGTCAGCGACCGGCACGGCGACAAAGGGTAATAAAAAAATTAACGGACAAAAAATGTAAAGAATTTCCGCAAGGAAAAAAATAAATAAAATTGTATAACACCTATTTTATATTAGCAAATTTAACTGCTTTTGCAACTATTGTTAGGTATTATAATAAAATAATTTGACATACTGATGTTACAACAACCGTTCAAAATTTTGCCCATGGACGTGCAAACAAATTTGGGCCCGTCTTACCGAATTTTTACGAACTAACACAATGTTTCTGGTTGAACTTGTAGTTGTTGACAGCAGCTATGATATGTTCACGTAAATTATCACTAATGTCCACTTCGGTACGATACACTTCACTTTTTAAATATTTCCTCAAAATTAAGTCCAAAGGCTTTAAGTCAGCAGATCGTGGCGACCATGGTACCGGCCGGTACCTAATCCATAGCCCATTTACGGAAAAACGTTGTTAGAAATGATCCCGTTGAATCGCGTGTGGATTTTCAAATCCCCAATGAAATGTTTCTCATTCCATGTAAAAATAGCTTCATCTATAACTACACGTCAGCTATAAATCCGGGATTTTGAGAATTTTCTTGCAACAACCATTCACAAAATGATACGACACACTGTTGATTGGGATATTTCTTGTACTTGGACCATTTGCCTAGTACTTATTCGGGGATTCTTTTCAACAATCTCTAAAATGAGCTGCTGAAATACGCCATGGACGCCCAAGACCTTCATCTCTTCCACGATTCTGTTGCAAATTTTCCGTGTAACGTCCGGGTTGCACTACCGTGGTAAAATTAGCTGCATACTTCATAAATTAAAATGATATCCATCAACCTCGAGTTGCTACGGACATGTAATTTTTACATTTGGAAACCTAATGTGAATAATATTGCAAAAATGTTAATACTAAACATGTGGATAGAATGCATTCAGACGACGCTATAGTCTACAGTAGCCCAGCGTTGTACAGGTTGAAAATACTGCTTCAATTTGTTTTTTCTCGGAAATTTCGCAAATATTTTTTTACGATATTGACCCCATTTTTCATGACGCATCCCAAATTTTTTTAGATAAGTTGCAAATAACTCTGTACAGTGTATTTTAACGTCTACTATATTCAATTTGTCTAGGACTTAGTCATTATATGACACTCTGTATAAGCTAGGTACATGTAGATTTAATAAATGTAACATTTTATAAAAATGTGTAGGATGTGAAAGATTTATATATTTTTTAACTTTACTAATATATTTCCAGTATTACCTACATTGAATATTAATTTTGCAACTTGTTTTGTTGTTAGTATTATTATACAGAAAAAAACACTTTGTTAGTTCCTATTTAAAGATGGCCACATGCAAAATTGTAATAAATTATTCACAAGTAAAAGTATTTCATCGGTTGAAAGTAAGATTATAGGGCGAGGTTTACTATTTTTGTGAAGGTATGTCGGCTAGATCAAAGATCATTTAAATTTTCTTGGGAAACAGTGTACTTGTATTGAAGTACTGGTAATATGTTGTGTGTCTGTGATGAAAGAACATCGCCGACTTAATGAAATGGGATATTATATAAAACTCTAGAAGATTTAAGACAAGGAGACAATCGTTTCGTGCTAGGAACCTCTTACCGTAATATGTAATTAGAATTGCGGCTGTCGCTTTGCTCTTTGCCATCATCACGCTCATCTCCATAAAAGAATTGGTCCTTAAAAGGATTATGGAGTTTTTGTCCTCTCTTTGTCAGTGTTTCTGTTCGGCTGAATGTTTTTCTACAGAGTATAACAGCAATAACACATTAAGTATAGTAAAGTTATCTAATATATACAATTCTCGTGTCACAGTGTTAGACGCCATACTCCTCGGAAACGGTTTAACCTATTTTTATGAAATTTTATATGTATATTCGGTAGGTCTGAGAATCGGTCATAATCTATTTTTCACACCCCTAAGTGATAAGGGTGGTCCACCCCAACCATTTTTTTTATTTATTGGACAAAAGTTTTTATTTTTTTATGATGTGGCATTAAAAATACATACAACCCTAAATTTTCATCCTTCTATCACAAACTCCTATTTTTTAATAGCCATTTTTGCAATTTAATAATTTTTAACCCTGGTAGATAACTGATCGATTATCACTAGATCAGTTGTTACTCCCGCCAGGCGTCTACCGGTGTCACTTCTCACCACAAACCTAGAAAAAATATAGACAGCGTTGGTTCATGATATAGGTCACGTGGCAGGTGTCGCGTTTTCTAGCAACCTAAGGTCCAGAAAATTGATATTTATTTGCTTTATGTTGGCGGTTGTGCAAATATGATGGCTGCATTGCAATATGAAATTAACTAACTTGCTGTCATTTTAAATGTCATTAAAAATGTGACATGGATGTGACCCATCACAGTAAACAAATGTGCTTCACGCTATACAACCAACGTAAAGGGGCATAAAACCAAGTTTTAGTGATTCTGGACCTTTTAGGGCAGCCATGAATTAGCGGTCGCCGGCAATATGACACTGGCACAGTCTATATTTTTTCTAGGTTTGTGCTTCTCACCCAGTAAACAGCACGGAGTAGGGATAAGAACGAAGCCGACTACCAAAATATTAACTAGAAATGAAATAATTCATATGGCAAAACAACGTTTGCCGGGTCACCTAGTAATTTAATAAAAGTAAATATCTAAAAATGTAAAATTAGCATAAAATACTAAAAAATTATACAGAGATACAATTATATTACGGCATAGATCAGTATCACAAATTTTGAGAATGGAATATAGTTATGTTAATATACAAAGTTAACTATAAGTAAGTACAAATATTTTAAGAGAGGATAGAGTAAAATGAGAATTAACAGAATGGTTCTTCAAAAAATTTCCGAAATTGTTTATAAGCAGAAACATTTTTTTTTTCTTAATTGTATTAAACCCCTATTTATTGACGTCCATGGCTGCTCGCTTAACGCAAATTCATTTTTTATTTACAAAATTTAGATGATTATTTATTATTTGATAAAAAAAAATATGAACAACATAATTCATAAGAGACACAAAAAATATCTACCCACGTGTACTAATCTTCTTCTTTCCTTTTTTAATAAATTGTAGTCAACAATTTGTACCGTTCATATCGACTGAATATTTATAACTTCTACAATCAAAATATTAGATCCTTAGCCTGCATCTTAGCTATGCAACCATCAACACAACCATGTCATACTTATGTCTTGTCAGCCATAGTAAGGTATACTACATTAAATTACCTGTATTATTCTGAAAATATAATAAATAAAAGTGATAAATAAAGATTTTTTTAAAATGTTTAAGAAGAAATGAATTCAAAAGTAAATAGCATTAAAAAAGTTCAATTAGTTCCCTCTATCTGGACGTAACCAACAGCACTGTTGCCATAATTTTCACGAGCGGCTCTATATTATAAACAAAGAAACAAGTTACGTTTTACAATACCGTAAGTTCCACACATCATCGCTAATAATAATTATGGTTATGTTAAAAACGGAATATAGACACCAATAAAGTTCAGAACACATCAAGTATTTTCGTACAATCGAGAAATTAAAAAAAATCTAAATTTTACAAACAATTTTGAAATGCTTGAGGCGATCGGACATTAGTGTATATAACTTTTTTTTATTATTTCTTGGTCCTCTATCACGTGGTACTATGCATTGTAGTTTTTTCAATGTCAATGTCACCCTGTATATCCCATGCTTCTTGGGTAAATGAGCTAAAACAGTATTATATTCAACGTTTTAAGGAATAACTATTACTATCCTTGTGTTCTTTTGACGATGTGAATTAACCCTGAACATTTTTTGGTACGTGGCTACAAGTTGAATTCTTTATTTTTTCCAGGTAATGGAGTATCCTTGAAAATGCCTCCGCGACTGTCAGCGCGCAGGCTGTTCCTCCTGATCCTGTTCTTCCTGGGCATATCTCTGTTGGTGTCACTGCACCATCGGTTCTCATGGGTCCCCAGCAGAACCACCCCCATGCAGGCAGAACCGGAGCAAGACGACGAACCCGTGGTCGCCTCGGTCCCGTCTATCGTACAAAACGATGAAAGAGTCAATTCTGAAGAGACTGAGCCGACCGAGAAACAGGGCAAACCCTGGTTCATGCACGGAGGCACTGAATATCCTACCAACTACAAGGGACCCCCTAGGTTGTTCCCCGACCAGGCCGACGGCGACAGGGTGGCTGACCAGCTGATGTACGTACCAGAAGACTATCAGGGTAAGTTGTACACCTCAAAAGCAAATTCAGCTCAAGGAATGTACCCGTCTTTGTTTCACGCGGATGCTGACCTAATCCAAGAACATAGTTTGATTAATGAAAATTTGGCTGTAGTGTGGCGACATTAATGTTAATATTTGGAAGCAGTCACATCAGGCCAAAAATGTTAGAATTTTACATTTGATATTGAAACTGTAATAACATCTTTTAATATAACCTACTTATTTAATTTGGTTTGCAAGAATGTACGTATTTTTTATCAACGATTTTAAAACATTAAAATATGCGGCACTGATACCATTCCAATACTTCACACAAAGCTTTTGTGTCTAAATATTTTACATTTTTTATAAAAGTGGGTACATACGTATTAATAATGGACTGCTACTTCTGCATTTTCACCAAAAAAACACAGTACTTATTATTCTGGGTTGTATCAATTTATAAATTTAATCTTAATAGATATTTGAATAGGTAGATTCGACTGTTTCGATAGTCAGATGGATACACTAAGCTGCAAAAAAGGTCTGGCATTTAAAAGAAACATGGTGTGCCACAAGCCACAAGTGGTGCCCTCTACTGCTGACGTCAAAATCAGAAACAAATTTGAATTTCTCGCCCGCAAAAGCCCCCGATTTAAAAATTTTATGTAAATGTTTGGATTTCTTAAGTTATTACAAATATCGAAAATAAAATTTTAACTTTGACACTCTGTAGGTATCTTTTGAAGTTATACTTCTTTGCGCCCGTTAGACACATTGGGATGGGATGTTGGTCGAGAAACCGCGTCACGCTCAAAAGGAAGAACAAATTTTTAAGAACTTTTTTATACAACCCACTATACAGCGTGGAGAATTACTGGTTGTGGACACCAACATAAATTTACTTCTTACGTATAAGCGTATAATATACAGTGTGTCATTAAGAATATGGGATAAAATTTTACAGTTTCCGTTTTAACAGAACATTCGCGATATGTATTTTTAAATCATTTTACAAACTTAGAAGACATTTTCAAAAACAATATCCAGGGAATCTTAATATGAGCATATAAAAATAGTACTAAAACCTTACTACTGGGATTTATAGAATAACTGCTTTTAGGTTATATCTGAAATTCAAGGATCTCCAAATATTTTCTTTAAATAAATATAATAAAAATATTTTTGACGTGACGTTATACTTCTTTGCGCCCGTTAGACACATTGGGATGGGATGTTGGTCGAGAAACCGCGTCACGCTCAAAAGGAAGAACAAATTTTTAAGAACTTTTTTTTTTTGTACGTTCAGGCTTTGAAAGGAAGTTTTTTTTTTTAAAAAAAAGAAGTATAACTTCCACCGTCTGGTCCGACGCAGACCCAGTTTTTTTTTATTATGGGACTTGGGATATAAGTATGTCGATTTATTTTCACCTAAGGAATCTGTGATCTCATTTTTGCTACTTCGTTTAAAAGCACCCTGTATAGCTGAAATATAATTCTTACTTGAAACCGATCGATATTAAACATATTTATGAACAAAATCCGTCACGATTTTGCTTATTTTATTTGTCGGAGATATTGCAAATTCCGTTTCCTCGACATCCAGTAAAGCAATAAAAATGTCTTTAAAATGTGTTTACAGCCAAAGTTCGTCACCTACTTGTAACACTATTACCCCTTGGAAATTCTCAAACAGGGAATAAAATAGAGAACGAGGAAAATGCCTTCAAGAACTCGAAAACAAGCTCTGGCGGAATTTCCGTTTCTCTGGAAATATACGTACGTAACGGGAATGATAGAAGGTGGATGAAGCTACTACCTATCGACCTACTTTAACATCGGCAATGCACCAATACTCTGTGTTTAACGCTGGGCCATGAATTTATTTAAAGGAAATAACGGCCTTATCGAAGGCGAATCAAATTGCCCGTTAGGGTTCGAAAGGGAATTTAAAACTTTAATGTCAGTAGTAAGAGCAGGAGGAAGTTTACAACGTACAGAACACATACAGAAAAAAAATGTATTATTTAACAAAATTAATATTTTGTTAATTCAAACAAAATAATATTTAATTCAACAAAGAAAAATGTAGGATATACACAATTAAAATTGTAGGTGAGATAACCATAACAAAATTATTGTTAGTTATTTTTGTATTTAGATCGCGAAATGGTACTTTTGCATTCTAAATACAAATACATCAATGCAAATATTCATTCGAGAACTCAATAGCATTTCGTGTTCGAGATACAAACATTTTTTCGAAATCTGCAATAATAAACTGACCGGCAAAGAAAACCGGCCACTAAAAACTAGCCCCAATTTTAAAGTTGGCTTCCTCGCGAACCGCTCATTTGATCTTGATCTTTTTTTTAAATTGTACATTGATTTCTCAGGAATGGATGCTATGTCGGAAATTTTTATTCGAAATTTAATTCGAGCATATACGGGGCGCAATAAAAAGTCGAAGTTTTTTTCTCCAACAAAAACAGAGATAATATCGTCATTAAAAAAAACAAAATGTTCACAAAATATGAGACTACAGTGTGACTACAGTTAGCAACAGAGATTGTAGCTGCTGCACCCCACAGGGTGTTACAAACTTCGGGAAAACAAACTTCGACTTTTTGTTGCGCCGCTTATATGTTCAAATTAAATTTCGAATAAAAATTTCCGACATAGCATTCGTTCCTGAGAAATCAATGTACAATTTAAAAAAAGATCATCAAAATCAAATGAGCGGTTCGCGAGGAAGCCAACTTTAAAATTGGGGTTAGTTTTTAGTGGCCGGTTTTTTTTGCCGGTGAGTGTATCAGACAATTATGTACAACAATTTATATTTGAAATCGTTTGTACCGTGGTTGAATCAGGTTTAGGTGCGGTGACTATCATAACGATAGCAACCTAACAAACAATCAAAATTATTTGCTTGAAAACACAATGTCAGAATGATATATTGCAATTGATATTCTAAGAGTGTTTAATTCAAAATGAGCTCGGAGAGTAAAGACGATTTATCAGTGCATTGGAAGCGAAACAGTACGAGATTGCTACAACTAATTCAAAGGGTGGTGTTCGAGGAAAATTTGAAAAGAACATTAAATGCCAAAGAAAATGCAGATATAAGAAAATTTCCAAAACTAATACCATATTTGAAGAGCAAATCAGTTGGATACCGTCCAAAAATGTCCAGAATTCTACCGAAAGAGGAAATTGAGAGATTTTTACAAGCAGCACTTGAGAATAGATTTCTGCAATAGATTCAACTAATTTTTGACAATTCTTCAGGCCATTTTAATAAAAGGTGTTTGTGGAGCTTTGAGAAGAGATAAGCTATTAAATATCGATGATATAATAATAATAATAATATAATATCTCTACCCCTCATTCTAATCACAGGGATTAGCCTAGAAGTCGGATACTTGTGCGGGAGAGGGGGCGGCATATTATTATTAAGCAGGCCGCATTTGCGCCCAGGAACGACTTACGTTGGTAGGCCCTAACCACCATTCAGTGCAGGAATGAGGAAAACCTGGAAAACCTCATCAATTAGGGGGCTGTCAATCTCTCACATTGACCCAAGCTAACATTATTCCACCCTACCATATCCACAGAGAGGGTGTCAATCCTCTCTATGAATATAGCTTATATACGGTCTACCGGCAGCTGGGCTCGAACCAACTCCGTCTAGTCACCTCGATTCAAGTACTAACGCCTTAAACCGCGCGACCACTGACCGATAAGAAGACAAAGATTCAATTATTATTATAATAATTTCCGATTCCAACGGCTTTCTGGCGGAAACATATGTAGAACATTCTATAGAAAATAAATTACTGTTTTGCATTGAAATGTTATATTACTTAAAATGTATATTGTTTTTTAATTAATAAAATCATAAACAAGACGAAATTCTAGAACGCAAAAGTATTTCGCAGCTAGATGAAAAAAACTAACTATGCCAACTTAAAATTTTCGAAAATACATATTTTAACAAATTTAAGAATACTCTTGTTGTTTTTTGTTAATAAAGATGGTTTTAAATACCTAGAAAATTATATTGTTAAATTAATTTATATAATTGAACTGAATATTTGTTGAGTTATTTTAAATGTCATACTCTTACAGTATTATTTTGTTCTCTAATCTATGACTAAGTTTCCATACTAGAAAAAATTAGAAATAATGATAGATGACACGTGGTATAACAACTGGTCGATAGTCGATAGAGAGCACAGAAGAGTGTATTCAGTGCAAGTGATTGTTAATCATTTTTGATTGGTCTGTCGTTGGGACACTAGCGTGCTAAATAAAATATTTTGTATTTGATTAGTATTTGACTTTGTTCAAGTCATGTAAGTTGTTAGATTCAACGAAATTAATTTATTGAAAGAACATGATTTTTTTAACTTCACTCTTATTTAATCGCGCTGTGTTAATTGCCAACATGGTTTTCGCTCTAGACATTCTACTACAACAGCCGTGCTCTCATATTATAAGAAGATTTTGGAGGCTATAGAGGCTGGCTGTACCCCGATGGGAATTTTCTGTGATTTCAGTCGCGCTTTTGACTCAGTGCAACATGATTTATTATTAACAAAACTTTACTGCTATGGCAGAGGCAACCCGTATGATTGGTTTTTATCATATCTTAAAGGTAGAAAACAAATGGTTAAAATAGTACATAATGAAAATTATAAACAATCGTCGTATACATATTCTACATTAAATAACAGCATTGGCGTTCCACAAGGTTCAATCCTGGGATCAATTCTATTGATAATATATATTAATGAGTTGCCAAATATAATCCAGAACGCTTTCACTACTTTATATTATGCAGATGATACTATCCTCATTTTACCGATGCAAACCAGCAATGCAGCCAAAACAAGATCACTATAGGAGTTACTAATTTGTGTAACTGGTGTAATGAAAATTCCTTATTTTTAAATAGCTCTAAAACCAAATGCATGATTTTCCATACTTCTCAAAATCATCGCGAATTTTCTACAGATATAAAGTATGGTGATTTAGAGATTCAAAGAACTGACAGTGTTAAGTTTCTGGAAACCGTGTTTGACGAAACGTTAACGTTTAAAAATCATTGTGATATGTTCCAAATTAGAATTTTAAAGAGTGTTTTATATATTTCTGGTCTATTATTATTTTATTATGCAGAGATTCAGTCTAAATTAGCCTACGGAATTGTCCTATGGGGAAAATCCTCCAAAACTCAAAATGTATTTATTATACAGAACGTATAATTAGATGTATTGCTGATGTTTCCCCGGTTCAGTCATGCAGACCTCTTTTCAAAAAATATAATATTCTTACTCTGCCTGGTTTATACATTTTGGTGTATGTTTTTGAAAGCAAACATAAATTCACAAAAAATTATTTTTTTCATACATATGACACCCGCAATAAAAATAAATACTGTATTCCCTATAGTCACCTCAGTATTACCTCGAAAGCTCATGATGTTCTCGGACTGAAACTGTACAATCATTTATCAGACATCTATAAAAGCCTACCATCTCTGCGGAACTTCAAAAGTCAGGTTAAAAAATATCTGATTGGGATTACTGCTTATTCAATTGACGAATTTATTAATTATAAGTGATAGTAAAATAGTGGTCTCCTTTTATTTATTTTTATTTATTTTGTGTTTGCTCATTGTATATGTGGATTGTGTTATTATGATATACTTTGTATATTGTTGAATTTGACAAATTGTTATAGAAATATCGTAACATTATTTTGTATTGTGTTCATGTATATATGTGTGTACCTATATATGTATGTTTATATCTATATTTGTTTCAAATATGTTTTTTATCAATTGTATATACCTGGTTGGCACATGCATAGTTTTAAATTGACAAATCCCATAGCATCTCTGTATTGCTCTAAATGGATAATGAATGATCTAATTTAATATATTGAAAATATTTTTAAAATATGCTATTTTATCCTATTTGGTAACTTTATACCAATTGAGCAAATATACACTAAATGGATACTCTGTATAAAATAATATGACAAAGTATGTAATGGTAACTGTTAATTTGTAAATTAAAGCAATATTTTATTATAAATACGTTTTTACATGATAACTTCTTATCTTACATATAATGTTATTCAAGGATTTGCTTTATTATTTACACATTTCAAATTATTGTTGTTGATAATCGAGTAATACTATGAAAACGAAAATGTGCGGAATCAATTAACTGACAAAAATAAAAATACAAAAGTCAAAAGTTAGTGGGTGAACCAACATACATACATATCTAACTTGTTATTAAACTTAAATCAAGCATATTTGTTTAATTCTCAGAACATAATAAGGACTGATAAAGCAACCTTGGAGAGTCATCGCCATATGAACAATTTCAAATACAAACTATACTGCGAAATAACAAAATTGCATGACATGAGACAAATACACCGATTTTTTTTAATTCTGTTTAAACAATTTATTCTCGGGTAACAAATCTTTTTGGTAGAATGGTAACTTTTTGTCAAAAATAAATTGACTTTGGTAATAAAATTTCATTTCTTTTACGAGCATTTGTTTAAAAGAAACAAATAGTTATTCCATTTGAATAATTTATGAAAACATTAATTTAAAAAAAAGATTTTCAAATATTTTTTTTTATTTCCCTAAACAATTTGTTCAAATTTGTTTAAAAATAACGTTTTGCAATAAAAAAAATATCTTTTTATTGAAATAAATGTGGATTTCGGATCAAATAATGCGTTTATTTAATTAAAAAATGCATATTTTTAATTGAGGGATGTGGAAAAGGAAAATCTGTAGGTAATCTTTTAAGTCTATTTGTAAAGTTTTAAATGAGGTTTTATTAGGTTATATAATCTTTTGAAAAACCGTAAATTAAAAAAGCTCAATTTCCTAATATAGTAGTATGGTCGAAAAAATTATTTGTTTGAAAAAAAAAATTGTTAATAGGTGGCCACTAATTATAGCTGTGCTACTTGTTATGTACTCAGGTATGTCGAGTTCGAAATACATGAACAGCCAGGGTTAGTCGCCAGATAACACCCTATGGCGTACTGATGAGAGCTAATAAGCCTGAAACCGGTATATGTTGACTATTTGCTATAGATTTTTAACGTGTAATTCAATGCTGGTCTGGGTATTAAACCGCAGTTGTTTCCTGAAATTCCAAGCAATAAGTTGCTGACTTAAATCAGCATTTGTTTAATTGGAAAAAAATTTAAAATGTACAAATATTCTTTTCAATATTATGTCATATCATTGACAAGGAAATAATGTTTTTTTATTGAAAACAAATGCTTTCATTAGCAAAATGTATTTTTGCTTTAAAAAAATATATTTGATATACAGGGTGTCCTAAAATAGAAGGCCTACTATTAACCATATATTTTTTGGACAAAAATAATGTGATTTCCTTATGCAATTTTTTATTTGGGCGTCCCTGTTTCAATATACAGGGTGTTAAAGTTACATTTTATAAAATTTAGAATTATCCATTTTGTTTTAATAAGCAAATATTCATTCAGTAAGTATTACGATTTGCTAAGTTGCCAAGATAATGTAATAATAGGCATATCCACAAAATTTCAGTTTCACTTGAAAATGATAGTGAATGATAGATTTATGGGCACTATACATTGCCGTTTTCCTCCAAAACGGAGCATTTAAACAAATATTACAAAACTAAGAAAAATATACGTTTGATATTTCAAAAAAAAGCTGCAGAGGCGTACTTAGAAATAATTGGAAGGAATAAAGGGTACTGCATCCCTCAGTTACCTTCATTCGCGATTTTTTTCACCAAAATTACATACCTAATAAGTATGCCGGAATAGGATAAAAGTACGTGCAAAATTTTAAGTGTGTATTTTACAAAACAATGGGATTATTAACAAAAATAGTTTTTTAAAATGTAACTTTAACACCCTGTATATTGAAACAGAGACGCCCAAATAAAAAATGGCAGAAGCAAAATCGCATTATTTTTGTCCAAAGAATATGTGGTTAATGGTATGGCCTTTTATTTGAGGGCATCCTGCATAGAAATAAATATTTGTTTAGCCCTATACAAACAAATAATGTATTTCCATGAAACAACATTTTTTTACAAGCACCAATATTTTTTTCGGTGTAACTGAAATTATTATAATACAAATGTATTATTTCTGTCTCTAGCCAAGTGAAACATGTATTGCTGAATGTGGTAGAATACTTTTGTATTATTATGGATATACTTCAATTGAACTCGAACTTGAACAATATACAAGGTATTTATTAATTAAAATAACAGCTAGATTAATATATTCCTTCAAGGATAGCTGCCCCAGATGATAATAAACCCATCAAATTAAGAAAATGTATTTTAGCGGCATGCAAATATATCTACTGGCAAGAAAATATAACAAAGCAAAACATTGTGTAAGGGGTTTCGAGCGAGGTATAGAAAAAAATAAACTTACATTCACTATTATTACAAAGTTTAACTAATAAAATATAAAAAGTAATGAAATTATCATAAGAAAAATAAACGGAAAAGCAGCAGACCGGAAGCAGCTTTATTAACGTCTATGTCGTGTTAAAAAAATGCACTTATTTTCATTTGTCTTTTCTTAAATTCTCCTTGTATAGCGAATTTTTGTTTTTTCTATATACTGGCGAAGGCGCAGGGGCAATCAAACATGCAATCTTGACTTTTTTTTAACGTTTAATTGATATGGTAATGGTAAAGATTTGGGCGATTTTTCTCATATCCTATCAATCATTAAGAAACAATTATTAAGAACACGTTTTTGGAAATATACAGTGTCACTACAATGTGTCCAAAATTAAGGGGCAAATTCGCAAATGTAAGCATATCTCGTTTGTGACGTTGCTATTGCAGTTTTTTTCGAAATACAGAGTTTTGAAATTTAATAAAATATATATCTATAATTTTGTGGGCTGAGTATATGAATAAAATGACTTCGACATGAATATATTAAGTCTCAGCTTCAACCAGTAGCGTAGGTTTTAACGGTTTATGTCTCGAAAGCGAAGGCTTCCATTCAACCTTGATATTCGATTAAAATGTTGAGCTTTCTCATGATGAGGCTTAAACTTCGGGCTATATTACACGCTTAGGGTTTTAAACGCAGTTAATTTTAATTAATTTTTGTTGAAGCCAAATTGACAGTTATGACTGATACCTAGCAATAATATCAACAAATGCGGTTTTCATGTACGTCATATCTGGCACGCTAAAAACCTTTAGTGAAGTGATATTTCAAAAAAACTTTACAACTAAACATAATGATTTTGTTAAATGGTGTTTCTTTAAAAACGTGAAACACTACACTGAAAATATGCTCCGAGAATACTTTTTACAAAAATGTGAGAACTGTAAACCGTCCTCCTGGGCTCGTATTATTTCATGTTAAAGGCAATGCTACTTTTACATCATAACATCGACACCAAATATTCAAAATTATTAACATTCTGAAGAAATGATGGTTACGAACCGAAGAAGTCAAGAATATTGACTATAGACGAAATTACACTTTCAGTGAACAAGGTCAATGCCATCTTCAAATGTAAAATAAAAGAAGAGTAACATAACAATAGATTATGTTCAGGATTTAGATAAAACTTTGCTAGTAACTATAAAAGAATTCAAGACTAAAATACAGCGCATATTTAGTATAACTGATAATGACAAGTCGCCAAGATATTTTGATATGATGTACAGAAAATATGCGTTTCTTCGTCAACAGGATACTGAGCATCGATGTTCTTTTGTATTTTATAACAATAATAGAAAAGTGAATGGGGAAAATATAAAAAAATATTGAAAATAATTACAGCTACATAACATCTAAGGAAGTTGTTCAAAATGTCAACCTGCTGCATTAATACACATTGACATCTATAATTTATTCCCGCGATGTGACCTCTGCTTGAGATTGTCACAGGTCTATTATTCTTCTGTGCAACTGATTTCTGTCTCGACCATAGACCTTATAAATCATGGACCGGCCCTGGAAATAGAGGTCCGCTGTCCTGATCTGTACAAGAGGGATGAAGCTAGTCCGGGCAAAAACAGATGTTCTATGCCAGAAAAATATATAAACATAACCTGATAAAACATTTCCTAAATAATTTAAACCTTTCTTAAAAATTGTTATTATCAAAATGTAATTATAAATTAAAATTCTGAATCAATGAGTAAATATCCAATATAATTCGGTCTGTCACACGTCTGTCATACGTCTGTCATTTACGGTTTTTGTTTTTTTTTGAGCCAATGATCTGTGGGTTTTTGCCTGGACTAGCTCTATCTCTGTCGCACACATCTGAGCATCAATGATTTGCGTAGGCAGAAAACGGTATCGGGCGCGTCCATGATTTATAAGGTCTGTGGTCTCGACTTATCAGACTTTTATTGGCACTTGTATTAGAATTATGCAAGTTATGTTTAGGTAAGTAAAACAATAACATAATAAATAATAAATTCACATAGTCATATGTCCACGTGTATTGTATAGTAATAAGTAAATACTTTTTATTTGAGAGTAGTAATAGTTATGAAAAACTGACAAGGATAATTTTTGTATTAAATTATACGGAGAATTAAAAAAATAGTGTTCTTTAAATTTAAAGCTAGTGGCGTACTACCTAATATTTTTTACTAAAACAATAGGGACACCTATGTTCTACGCCACTAGTAAAGTAAAAAATATAAAAATTCTTCACAGATCACACGTGCAGTACCAAATCATTTATAAAAATTTTACGGGTGAAATTTAAAAAAAAATTTTTTTTGGAAAACTTTAATGTGCTGTATCTCAAAAAGAGGGAAAACATTTGTCAGATTTAGTTTAATTAGCAAACTAACATTCTTTTTTTATGATGTATTGGTTTTTGAAGTTTGATAAAAAAGTGTATATTCTCCTCCGTTTGTTTTTCAGGAACGAAAATTACTTCTTTCCTGCAACTTTTCTTGATTTTACATGAAAAAACAGCGAGGCACTTTCATAAACTTTGCGTTAAAATATGAATATGTACTTCCCAGGATTCAAAACCAGTTCCCCGCAAAAGAAATCAATCAAACGCGATACCACGTGCCTTAAAACCTTCTAGGCGGCCTAGAAAGTTTTACATCGTTTCACAAAGGACTCCCCGACCTGAAAGTTATCGACTCGAAAGGTTGACGGTAATCTAAGGTAATTTATCTCAATTCCGCTTCCGTTGGAATGGAAATGGTTTATGGACTGCCGCCCGACACAATTCAGAGCCCGACTGAAATTAATATTTAGCTAATTACCTACTTCAATTAAATTGAGGACGTTAAGGGCGAATTCCAATTTGTCTAATTGGGCTCTGCGAATTAATGCGTGTTTTGCTTTAAGGGGATTAGAAGAAGAGCCTCTTTCAGCGAGACGTCGCTTGCAGGGATCTCTTAAGCCGTGAAAAAGAGTTGCTAATACTTAAAACAGTTTTTTTCTTTAACTGAAACAAATTGGAATAGAATTCAACATCAATTAAATTTTAATTGAATAAAGGTCTGTTTTTTTTCCTCCTCTATTAAAGTACCCTCTAAGTGTTATAATTTAACAAATAACATTTTTCCTTCATTAAATAAAATACACACGGAGATTGAAAATTATTTAGATTTGATGGTTCTTACAAAATCTTATCTTGAGCGTCGTGAGCTGTATGTGTTAGGATATAATGGATACCGTTCATAGCTGCTTCACGGCTACCACAAAGGTCTAACTTGGGGCCACTCCTGTTTATTCTTTACATAAATGACTTATCGTCAACTTTGCAATATAATCACTTTTTATCGCAGATGATCTAAAGCTTTTTCGTAGCATTAACTGTTATGATTGTCAAGCATTGCAAGAACTTTTGAATACAATACAGGTGTGGTGTAAAGAAAACATGGTTTCTATAAATATTGATAAACGTAAAGTTTGCTCTTTCAGTTAAAAAAAACATATAATTTCATTTAATTATAATCTAGATTCAAAGCCATTGACACGTAGTAGTAATATTAAAGACTTAGGGATGATACTAAACTCTCACTTTCCGAACGTATTAACAGTATACCCAGTACCGCTTGTAAAAGTTTGGGCTTTATTGTCCGTAACTCTACATCATTTAATAATATTAGTGCTCTGAAATGTTTATACTTTTCCTTAGTCCAGGGCGAGAGGTCTGCGTTAAGTACCTACTGCAATGTAGGTCCCTTCCTGTAAGTCGAGCCGCTTAGACCGAGCAGGAAGTAAGCAGACCACTGACCACTTATATCTCACCTGCACTCAGTTTATATGTGAACATACATATGAAGGAACAGCCAGTTCAATTGTCGGTCATCTCACCTATGGCATACTGATGAGGGCTAACAAGCCCAAAACCGGTCTATGTCTGGTGGTATGTCCGAGAAGTTTTAGGTTGGTACAGCTGACATGTGACAGCAAAATTATTAAGAAACTTGTCAAAGCCTTGAACACATAAGGTAAATGTCCTGATTATCGACCATGTCCCGTTTATCGACATAGTTTCCATATTTTTATTGAAATTAGAAATTGTTAAGCATATTTTTTTGCGACCGTAATAAACATATTTTTTCAATATTCGCCTTTATTCTAAAAGTAATTTCTCGCGCACAGATATAAAGAGGCACGCCTGACGAATACATGTTCCGTCGTATGTCAGACATCGTGCAGTGCGCAGCTCTCACTAATAAAGAGTAAGTAAGCCATACCAACTTATTTCCAACTTGTTTATTCACTACATCCATATCTAATATCTAGTTCCAGTGATTTTTTGTGCATAATAAAGTTTGTTGAATAAATATTTAAGTAAAAATTTTGATATATAAACATATAATCTAAAATATTTGCTATGTCGATATTCGGGACACAGTAATATGCTCTGCCCTAATTATCGACACCCTCTGTCTGTAAATGGGTCAGACACATCGGATATTAAATAGGAAATTATAATTATTAAATTAATGTTACGTATTTTGTTTTAAGTTTATAAAATGGAAAAAGCCTTGATCATTCACGTGTCGGATTATCGATATTTCATTTTCTTGATAATAAAGCTGGAAACAGGGCTAATACACGTAGGTCGATATTACGACTGTTTCATGTCGATAATAGGGCAATACTTTTGTTTTCAGAAACTCAGCTTTTATACGAAATAAACATGTCTAAAAGGTTGTTGTATTCAGAAAACGACATGTTCAAAGCGATAGCGGCAGTACAAAGTGTTATGTTTATCCGCAAATCAAGTACTACGTATCAAGTTTCACGAACAACTTTAATCGACAAATTAAAGGAAGGGTTTCTGAACGTAAAATCCATCCTTCAATTTTAACCCCAGAGGAAGAGCGTCACCTTGTAACTTGGATTGTTTCCTCAGCTAGGCAGGTTTTCCAATAACAAAAACCAATTGTAGGACATCGTATAGCTTCTAATCAGGAAATTAAAAAGAAATTCCTTTCCCAACAACAAGCCACAAAGACATTGCCATGAGGCGTTTTTAAAGCGTCATCCAGAAATTTCTTCAAGGATCTCATACAATTTCACCATCCAACTGCGATGAGACGGCAATGTTTCTCAGTCCCAAAAGTGGCAAGGCATTGACATGGAAAGGCGAAACAACAGTGTACAGCGTCATTAATAATGATGAGAAAGAATGTCTTTACTACAGTGATCGTTTGTAACGCCGCCGGAATATTAGCACCCCCAATGATCATGTATGCATTAAAAAAATTCTTAAACATATTTGTGACAAAGTCCCCCTATGTAATTATTAAATACGAGAACAGTTTTTCCTGGACTGATAACAAATATTTTAGGCGAAGGAAGTGGTGAAAATTTAAAATATGTGGTGAAGTCTATGGTTCTCAGTGGTGGAAACTGGAGATGGCCTAAAGATGATGATTTTTTGGACTATCACAAAAATGATGTTGTGATGAAAATACCGACTTATTAATAAAAGAGGTATATACTCAGTTCCAGATATGGCTGTACCAACGTCTTCAAAATAATCTGTACTAGTATTACTTAATATGCTGTGGAATATATAATTGTACCTTTTATATGTACCCGTTTTTTTTTAATTAAATATAGTTTATTTGACAAATTCTCCTTTTGTTACTATCTACAGGGTCGACAGCAACCCATGTCGATAACTGGATCCCACCTATGTCGATAACAGGAACATGCCTGTTTTAAGACGGTCGATAATTGGGACAAACGTACATTAATCAATATTTTTCATAAATTGAAAATAACTTAAAAATGAAGAAAAGAAAAATAAAATTTAATTAAAAGAATATTCAGATAGTTTAACTGTGTCAAGTTGTGTGTTTATTATTCAAACATATAATTTTAATAAGCCATCAAAGGTGCAAGTTAGCCTTAAGTGGTCGATAATTGGGACATTTAACTTATAAAACCATAGTGCGACCTTGAAGAAACTGATGAAATAATTCATCAATTTTTTCGTCAATAAATTGTTAGTGTAAAGCCCGCTTAAGAAATATTAAGTCCTGCGAATATTTTTTTATTAAATCCCAAATAATTCTGACTCCACAAATATGATTGCGATGTGATTATAGATAAAACGTTGTATCGCATTCGTGTTTTAATTAACACGTATACAATAAATAACAATTTTTAAAATTTCGTAGGATAACCCAGATTAGAAGTCAAAATATCTGAGAAACAAAATTGACCAGTCGTAAAATAACCACAAATATAGCAAATCACAACATTTTTGCACTTTTAGGTTAGAATATCTAGGAAAACCGACGTAATGGAGCATTCTGAGGTCGAATTCGGATTCAGCGCACCAAAATTCTTTAGAAACATGCTTTCCTGTTATTATTGATATTAAAAACTTAATGCTTAATATGAGTGACGTATAATTTAAAAGGTTTTTAATTCGGGATCTTACAATGCCATGAATGTTTTAGGGAAGTAACTGTTGTGAGTAAAAATCGACGTTCTTTGCAGGATACGACACTCCAGAGAAAGTTATCCTCGCTTACAACGGTCTGGGCCCCTGGGGACAGAAATCTGGATCCGCGAGTTTTCATGGATGCCCTGTCAACAGATGCACATTAACGGACGACAGAAGCAAAGCCGCCGACGCTGATGCTCTCCTTTACAAGGACACCTTCATACATCCGGGGGTACCTAGGCCCATGAAACAGGCAAGTTAACGTATTTATCCACAGTCATCCTATAATTGACGTTTTTCTACGACCTACATGGAAAGTAGACATTTTCCTTCCTCATTTGCGGGTGGAAAGACTCACTTTTCCTCCCTAGGGAGGAAATTCTTCTCTCATTACTAAATATTAGTGCAGACATAACACTGTAGACAATGAAAACTTGTATGAAACCTGTTTTTATTGATCCAAAATTTTGTTACTCTAATATTCGTAACAAAAATATGCATAGTACCCAATTTCACTTTGGTAATAAAAAAAACTCAAACAAAAATATCCTAGCTATGCTAAAACTCACTGACAGATGTGACATTGTGAAGCACAATACTGTGACAGAATAGTTTTATTATTTTGTGACTGTAGACCTATCTAAACAAATGTCGGTGTTGTGTTAAAATTAGTTTTGAATGGAATGGAAAGTAATTCTAATGATTCTAATTTTACAAATACTCCTCCTGAAATTATGGAAGAAGCCAACATAGCGGCATTAAAACTTTTTCCACAGAGATCTAACGTAGATATGAAAAAAGAGGACATCCAATACAAAGAATGAGCCCAAAACAAGAAAGTAGAAATCATTCAGAAAACATCTTAAGTGCTTGCTTAGTTTTCGATAAAAGGAAAATCATTAAAAGCTTCAACACTTTGGTCCAAATATTCTGTGTCATTTTATAAGATAATGTTGATATTAAATATCCAAAATTGATAACATATTTAAAATGTCAAAATGCAGAATACAAACCAAATAAAGCTAACACTTTTACCAGAGAAGATATAAATAAATTTTTTACTTGAAGCACCAGACGTTTTTTTATTAATGAAAGTAAAATATTAAAATATACCTAATAATATAGTGAAGGTACTTAAATCAATGTAATTTTTGAGATATATTTTTCATTCATGATGAGCGCCTTAAAATGAGCGTAGATGACACTAAAAATAGACAATCGCTTATAATAGCGAAAATTCCCCACTCAAAAAAAAAAAATAATAAATAAAGAACAATAGTCCAAATTTTACAGAAATTTACGGAAAGTATACATCGGCCGAAAACTGACCAGAAGCATTTCATTTTATGCATTAAAGCAGAAATATGTGTAAATCAAGTAGATGGCAAGAATACCATATTTCAAGTACCTACCACAAAAAATATCTGAAATTTCCAAAACCCACACATTATACAGGACACAGTTGTAGGAGAACTTCAGCACCTCTATTAATAAACGCTGATGGAGATATTTTAACTCTAAAGCAGTACAGCGAGTGGAAATTAACAAATATTGTTGAAGGTTATAAGAGTCTCTTGGCAAAAAGAGAAAGATTGCCATTAGCTGGGCACACACGGGACGGATTTTTTAAAGATTTACACTAGCGCAGACCAATTCCTTCTGTTTATCCGGGCGTTAATGACCTACGACGGTCGAAGTCGGTGCAAGCATCAGATCAGCAGTTCCCTACCGTCACAGATATTTCCCTTTTAAAAATCGGCAGGTTAGTGGGTAACCACGTGTTCACGTGTTTAGTGGACCATTTTTACCGGGGGTTTTGTATTTGTAAACAAGTGAAAATGGAGTGGACGAAAGAGGTTGTATCTGAGATGATTGAACTATATAAAGAAAGGCCTTGCTTATGGAAAATAAAAGATAAAACTTATTTAAATAAAAATCTAAAGAGGCTAGCTTATGACGATATTTTAAAAATGTTAAATAGTAAAAATCTTGAAACTGTAACTGTCAAAGATATAAAAACAAAAATTCAAAACTTGCGAAATGCCTTCAGAGAAGAAAGGAAAAAGTAGAAAACAAACATGTGCCCGTATTTAGTTCGTTCATCGACCCATTTTTTCACCCACTTGGTTCTATGTCGCCTTTTTTTCTTTTCTCTAACTATTTCTAACGCACAAACCCATTATGCAACCTTTATTTTTTTCTCCTGTTTGAACATTTTCTACACAAAAACTGTGGTAAGGATTTTATACCAGCATAAAAGTTCTCTCCCGCCGTCCAATCCCCACAAACTTTAAGTTATGTTTCCACTAACCAACCGATCTGATCTTTCCCAAAACGGATCTGTTAATAACACCAGGGTCTAGATATTTCCGTTAGTGACAACTGAACGATCTATCCCCTCGCAGACCAGATCGGCAGATGCGATCTGGCAGATCTGGACGCCGGGACAAATCGTTTAAAATTCCCTTGGGTGTATGGGGGGCTAATGAAAATCAACCTAGCACCTCTGTGAGTTATCAGAGTTCTTGTAATAATGTAAGAAGCGGCAATACTTCACATACCTACTGAAGCTGCAATTGATTTACTTTCTACTGTTCATGATGTCCATATATACTTATAACTGTACCTTTAATATTAATATAACAAAAACTGGAAGTTACATTAAAAATAATATATACTTTTAAAGTGTATTTGTTTGATTCAATAAAATTAGTTTTCAATAAAAAAAATATTTTTTTTATTGGAAATAATGTAGGTAACCCCGCGTCAAGAATTCAGACGTCTTACGTCACGGCTGACGTTACACTTTTGTTTTTATTGTCAACGTAATTTTCGATATTTGGTCGCGTTAAAAACAATCATTTTTTGCAATTTAGTGCAACATGTAATGCAAACTTTTAGCGTAGTATATACTTTATTACTATCAGTTGCAGTTGCTTAAATATTTTGATGAAAATATAATGAATTATTCATTTGTTCGTATGACGTAAGTCGTCTGAGTTCTTGTCGCGAGTATAGTAAAAAAAGCAGATACATTCCTTATCTTCCCTTGGATTTTTAATCAAACAATCCACGGGAAGAGAAGTGGCACTTTCCTCCCTTGATGTAAATAGCTGTTTGGAGTCGTAGAAATACTTTATAGGCTAGAGAAATAAAATTGGCCTCATTTCACTGTTACTAAAATCGAACCATAGCAACCAGCGTCGATTCTCACCTGAAGGGACATGATTATCGACATTTAAAAATATCGTCTTTTAATTAAACTTTAATTTACAGTTTACACTTTGAACATCAATTAAACTTAACTAACTTGAGCTTGTGATTGTTGATAAAACGTTGTAGTGAATTCACATTTTAGTTGCGTTTTATCCTCTTAAGATAATTAATCTCTCGAAATACTTTCTTGCTTTTAAACATTCTTACATGAATGCAACACAATAAATAACTATTTCTTGAATAGAACAGAAATAACTTGGGCAAATTAATTTCAAGATTTACGTTTTTGTCATCAAATATATTCAAATTGTTCGCTTTATTGTTGCAGGTCTGGATCATGTATTTTCTAGAATGTCCATACCATACGCAAAGTATTAAGTTTGCCGACGTAATCAACTGGACTGCAACTTACCGACGGGACAGTGACATCGTGGCTCCATACGAAAGATGGACTTACCATGATCCACAGGTAGGAATATAACCTAATCATAAAATATTTCCAGAACTAGCTCTAGTAGCATTAATCAATAATGTTTAGACAAAAACAGGAATGACAATAATAAAGACTTGTTTGCATGAGTTTAATAAATAGACACAGTTATTGGAGCAAGTCGCTAACTGAAAAATACAAGCCAGTAACGTTGTCAGTTACTGTTCACACTTGTAGTAATGTTTGATATTAATAAATCAGTTTCAAAGTAAAATATCATGCGTAAATATGGATCGGATCGAATGCTACTTGGAAATCTACTATAGCCATTTCTATAATTTTGAATACAGCTGCCCGCTGTGCTTGTATTTCTTAACTTGAGCTATTCATGTTCCATAAGCATTCATGTTCTCTGTACAGTTCCACGAAACGTAGAGTTTTGGTTCCATCCTACTTTGACATTTTAAAGATCTAAAACTGAGTACTTAAAACTGTACAAATACACAAATTTATTCAGTCGTCTTAAATAAAATAATTTGCTACTAACCACTCAACTGGAAAATAGGCGTTCACAAGAAGAGAGCTGCAAAATAGGCTATCTTCGACACATTCCATTCGATAATTCCGGAGTGGGGGTAAGCTGGTGGGTAGGTAAGTTGAACTGCCTCTACTTACTTGATTTACTTCATTTACTAGCGCCAGTACTCTTCTAATCATTGGAAACTATGTTCACACGATTCTATTATTCAGTAGCTAGCTACTTGCTCCAGCTACTCGCCTATTTACTAAATCTGTGTAAACATTACTACTGCATTACATTACTACTTGTGCTATTATCTTGCTGCTTTAAAGATGATCGTAGCACGACATACCAAAGTAAAATAGAATTGTCCTTTATATCTCAGAATCGATTTAACTACTAACTAGTATGCCATGTTTTCTCCAAATTAAGTAATTACAGTTTAATCTAACTAACGCTCTCTTCTAATGGTTGCTACATTAATTTTCTCTATAATAAAACATAACTGAAATTTTCAGTTTAATTGATGAACATGGTAATATAAATATTCCAATATTCCAAAAATCAAATAAATACTTTAAATTCTCCCCTTTACTCGACACCTACTATCCGAAGACGACTCCATAACGTATTGGGCTGATTACTGATGGCAACCGACAAGAGAGAACCAGGTCGTCAACACCGACTTCATTTTCCCCTTGAAGTTGCTTCGTATGAATGGGGTGGCGTAATGTTTTGGGGTGGAATAATGTTCAACCGCCGCATCCCATTAATTCGCATATCACAGAATATGACCAGTCAAATTGATATCGAACAAGTTATTACTCCCATTATCTACCCCCTACGTAACACTCGAAACAGGACATATCAATAGATTAGGTTGACCAGCCAACTCTCCTGACATGAATCCTATTGAAAACATGTGGAATTTCGTTGCTACAGCCATTCATAATCATATTTCTCTACCTCAGACTGCAGATGAGGTAGTCGTGGCGACAGAAGAGGAATGGAACAATATTCCGCAAGATATCGTTAAGCGCTTGACGATCTCAATGCACAGACGTGTCAATATGCTATTGGAATGTGGGGGAGGTCATACCGACTATTAGTCAAGTATATAACCTGTTCTGTTACTTCTTTTTGATTTAATAAATTTTGTCAAAAATGTCACACATTTGCTGGTTCTTAATTTTCTAAGTCCTACTCAGTTTATCGAACATATTATTTTCACAAAAAAAGATTCAGAAAACAATATACTTTTATAAATGTATTTGGTTTTTCTGACAAAAATATTTCTTTAACAGGAATGAGAGGGGGTCCAAGACTTTTAACGTTGTGTGTATGAAGGTACACTGTTTTTGTGGTAACTCTATTGCGTTGTCCTGTAAATGGAATTTATTATGTTGGGCAATAGATGCTATTATTATTATTATTTTTCGAGATTTCTGGACCTAAAAAACCACAATTTTGATCATTTTACGGCGAGAAATACGGCGACCTTAAGAATATAAAAACGTTTTAATGAATTCATCCATCAGCGTTACCATCGTCATAACTAAATAAAAGTGTTTACATCACCATCTCGTAACTGTAAATCCATAAGCCACTCATGCCGCTTTTTAAGCGAATCGGGAGCTCCATCAATTAATCCTGAGTTATGTTTACAATCCTTAACATAAAAATGATGTGGCAAGCCGCACTGGCCATGCCATTATTTATGAATTATCAACCGGCTAACAGTGTGGCTGGGATTGATTGATGCCCCTAGATCCGTGAAGGAAAACAAACGCGTAGTTGTAGCAACAGCGTTGGTAATAAATTCCACTAATTTTTCCCCAATAAAAAAACAAACACCAAAATATTATACCTGCTTTGTTTATACCTGAACTACCTGAATTAAAAACGATCTTGTTCCGATCATCATCTGTTAAAATATAAAAATGTTAAAATATCAATATGTTGATACAGTGGTGTTTCTGAAAATGGATTAATTAGATAGGTATTAAGCCGGGTACAGATTAAGTGCAACACAATATGCAACACAACATGCAATGGAACAGCACTGGTCAATTTGGACGTGTTTATTGGTGGGACGCAAGCATAGGTGTGGCAATTAAGTTCCGGGAATTTAATTATAACTCGGAAACTGGCACCACTGCATTGTTCGTAAACGTTTTTCTAGAGAGGGGGGACCTTCCTTTTAGTTTCAGTCCAAGGTTGAAGTCGATATCACGTTTGGTTTGTGTTTTATGTGTATTTTTTGGAAGTAACTTTTTTAGTGGTGTTGTAAAAATGAGTGCCTCAAATTACAACCAACGTGTTGTGATTCAATTTTTAGTGAAATCTGGCGAAAAACCCTCAGAAATCCTTCGAAAATTGAAGGTGGTGTATGGAGACGAGAAGGGGCGTGAATCAGTAGAAGACAATCCACGTGAAGGAGCTCCCGTCACCTCTCGTATTGACGCGAATGTTGACCGTTTGCGTGCACTGATCACGTCTGACCGGCGTCTAAGCATTCGTGCGTTGTCTGACGAGTTAAACGTCAACAAAGATACCATTCACAAGATGTTACACGAAAATTTGAATATGCGAAAGATGGTGCCAAAAGTTCTCACCCGTGAACAGAAAGACATGCGGAAATCGATCTGCAAGGATTTGTTGTCCCGCATTCGGAGCGACGGTGGAGAGTGGCCAACGAAAACAAGGATGTGCAAGTCACGACTGACGGCAACGTTGATCGTTTATTTCGATATCCAAGGCATCGTTCATCGTGAATATGTTCCTGATGGCCAGACAGTGACTGGACAGTTCCATATTGGCGTCCTGGAACGGCTGCCGGCCCGCGTTTTCCGTGTGCGACCCGAACTCACCGAGAACGGCTGGATCTTGCACCACGACAACGCGCCAGCCCATTCCTCGTTCATTGTGCAAGAGTTTTTGCCAGAAAAGGCCCGATATTGCCTCCTGCGATTTTTTTTATTCCCCAAGATGAAGTCGCCTCTCAAGGGAAGTCATCATGGCGGCGTACAGGAGATCAAAGAAGCTGTAACCGTGGTGCTGAACGAGAGGATTACCAAGGGTACTTTCAAGCGTGGGAGCAACGTTGGAATCGTTGTGTAGAATTAGAGGGCGACTATTGTGAAGGTCGATAATAAAATTTTGGCGAAATTTAATTTGCTTGTTTTTTCATTGACAAATTTCCGGAACTTAACTGCCACACCTCGTAGGTATAGCGCGCATTTGCAGTTGTTCGAAGCTACTCAAAAATTTAAACAGGGTACAGATTAGGTTCAACACAACATGCAGTGCAACAGAACTGGTCAATTTGGACGTGTTTGTTGGTGGCTCACAAGCATATAGCGCGCATTCGCAGTGGTACTGCATTATCGGTACTTGCAGGCGAACACAAAGGGATTTTCAGTTTGTATTTGGATGTTGCTCGTGAATGTTAATGCAGTTAGGACGTAATCGCAAATATGATGCAAATTGAAGACAGCTGGACTAAAAGCCGTTTGTCACTATACAATATTATCTGAGAAAAATATTAAAAAATTCATTTGAAAATTATTTTTAAAATATCCTGTAATTGCAAGCGGAAGATTGGGTATGAAATTCATAAAATAATTTACTAAGAAAATATTTTCAACTTGTTCTACTTTTGCGGTGAAATCGACGCAGAAATATGCGCATAACGTATTTACATAATTTGGAATTTTAAATTTTCAACCTAACCTAACTTTAACCTTAGTTCTGTCAAGTGTGAGAATAAGTGTCGTGCTATTTATTTTATTATATAAACTAGTTATTATAGGTAATGAGTTAATCGTATTTCCAGACTACTGCGCTTGCGCATGAATGAAAAATAGAAAATGATTTATGGAAGTTGCATACAGTGATATTGTATCATTTTTTAGATTTAAATATAATTATTTTGTAAATTTATCAAATAATATTTACATAAATTTTACCATAATTATCGCATAGTGACAAACGGCTTTAAAGAGAAAAGACTTTACTTTTATTAGAAATTTATAAAATTGACATATGAAGTATTGTGGAACCCTTCTAATGCAAACTGTGTTTACAAAAATTTAAAGCAAAATGCGTGGACAGAAATTGGCAACGCGATGGAAAAACCTGCATATTCTTGCAAAATAAAACTCGTAGTTTACTTTCGTCATACAGGAGGAAAAAGGCAAAAGAAAATAATTCCTAAAGAACTGGAAAATGTAAATAATATAAGTTGATTCACAGCGATGGACCATTAGAAATGTTCGTGGTTGTAGCGATTTATTTTTTCTGAAAATTTGACTGTATAATCAAGTATGGCCTTTTCAATGAAAACATTTTCAAGAAATTATCACTTCCGGAACTAAAGCAATCACCATCTTCGTTATTTTAAATAGAATGATATATTTTTATTTAATTTTTGAATTCTTCGCGTTACTTCAACGAGACTCATAAGAGCGACTTTTCTATATCTATTCCTTGTCATTTTCGTGATGTTTACAATATTTTGGAAAATAACAATTTTACATCATTTTGTTTGAAATTAGCTATATCGAATAATATGGAGGTTGTAAAAGAATAGTTGAATATTTAAGCTTTCTAGCAGTATTTTACAGGTGCCTTAATTTCGTACAAGGTGTTGAAAAATCAAATTTTGTTAACTTCAAACCGTCAATTTTTTTTATGGAATGTTCTATGTATTTTTACATTTTCTAATGCTAAAATTCTGCATCCTCTGTTAATTCATGTTATACTTTGCTATACCTATATCTTGCTTTCTGTGTAAATGACGATATTTGTTAAAATTAAGTGAATGCGTCATGTAAGCCGATTATATAGAACTAAAATACCCAATCAAATTAATTTGATTATGTTCGTTATCTATAAGTAATTTCGGAACTTCATATCTGTTTTTAATTCTCCAAATTTTGAAAAAATTGAAAATAATTATTTTTTCGGTTACTGGTAGTAAATACCGATTGCCAAAAACAAGTGCCGATGGATATTTTGTTGTTAATTTGTACTACCAATTTCATTTTTATATCTTGTACCGTTTTCGACAAAAATGGCGTAATATTACGCTAGCAGCCAAGTTTTTAGTTACAAAACAAAATAGTCATCAAAATCGCACTACCCACTACAATTTTACAGGAGTATAAAGCTGATAAGTGAAGCATATCTACTATATATTTATAATAAATAAATGTTATTAGAAGTGTGCGTCAGGTTATTATTTTACAAAATGTTTTATTTCAAAAGTAATTTTCATAATTATAATCTAAATGAAAATTCTCCCACCCAAGACGATCCTTCGATCCTGTTCAAATAATGAAAATAGCCGCCACTGCATCCAGTATTCACTGCATTTACAACATTTTACATATCAAACACCTGATTTTTAATTGTTTCACATTAAGAACATCGCTGTCATAAATATTATTGTTGGAAATTATTGAATTGCCGATGGATTTACTTCGAACATTTGCCAGTCAAAAATCTCGTAAATATTAAACATTTATTAACATCTGAAAAAATAGAGTTATCGTAGATCCAAGTAGCTAATTTCCCTATGGAAATTTCTCCACCAGCACGAATTTTCCGCTTTCCTCGGTGCCCAAATGAAATAGTGCTCCGCTATTTATAGAACTTTCTATCGATTAAATAATTTTTCAGAATGCTGCCAACTTTTGTTGTTAGACTTCCCATTAAACAAAAAGATTAATTAATCATCAGCCCAGGTCAGTTGGTAATGTAATGCCGAAGTGATATAAAGAGTCGTTCACCTCGTATAAAAAAATGTGCAGATAAAAGTTTTGCTCTATCAAGTTCCATGACATATTTTTGGGGCATCCAAATCGCACAAATATTTTTATTTCTTCAAATCTTCAAATGTCATAAAAGTGACAACTTATGCGACGCTTAATAATATTAAATGTCATTTATATGGCTGTTAGTGGCTCCTAAGCACTCCTAAGCGTATATAAACACATTATAGTACTATGAATTCAATTTTAATAATGAACATTTATTTTTTTATATTTATTATAAATAGATATAGTAAATGTACAATTGTGAATATTTGCTTAATTTAAGATTCCTCCACTTCTTGCGATCTCGGTACTCATGACAATATTTCTAGGGTCAACTGCTTTTAAAACTCCATTGCTTGTAGTGGGCCCGTTAAATGAATATTATCCGAGATTCTCCGCATAGCAAGGTTGAATTCTCTTAGCAATTTTGGTCTTACTTTTTACAGAATTTTCGTAGTGTCCTTCAGCAACCGTATCCGATTTCCAACCCTTATGTCCTTTTACCGTAGTGTAATATCCTCCGCTATCGACAAACATTGTTGCAGATAATGCTCTGTATAATTTTCCCAATTCAGAAACTTGAAATACAATGCCACATCCTTTGCTACACTACCAATTTTATGGATACCCATAACAGCTTTATAATACTTCCCATTTTTACTTTCTATATTTACTTAAATATTCATCCCCCAAGACGGAGAAAGACACAGATCATTGGACGAAAAAAAAGAAAGATCTATTCTTATTAGTTTTAGTATTAGGAATTTTGATTAGCAGCAAAGATCCCATGTCTTCAATATCATCAATTGTCATCCTCAATATAGTTCGTCGCAATGACATGCCCCAGATACACCAAATATCAAAATTACCTTAAAAAATAAGAGTTGATTGGCACAATATGAAACAAACAAAATGTAATTTTATTACTTTTATCGTCAAATACTTCATCTGGAGCATCAAACAAAAATGTATGGAACTGTTCCCTTAATAAGACTCGATTTTTTTGGTTTATAACCCGCTTTGTTTTTTTCAAAAATGCACGCAAATTTTTTTTTCAATGTTCACATTATGCTTCAAACTTAACACAGACTTTACCAGTTTACCATTGAATAATGAGCCCACAAACTCTTCAGTTTTTGTGCCATTTCCGAAAAGTATGCCAATAAAACGTTCTCAGAATATTGCGCTACGTTTTTTCCAATACACCATTTCTCGAACTTGACAAAGGCACCTTCATATACTCCACCAAATTTTGTCGGCAGAGAATTTTCTAGTCATTCAAGCCGCCTCTACCAATTCTGGAGGTTAATCAGCCACTTCTACACTCATCTTCAGTCTTTAGTCACTGCATGCATGCAAGTACGGCATAATACGAGGGGTAACGACTCATGGAAATGATGTCACAAATCTTGAGAAATCCTTGCAAAATCCTGGGATGTCGTGCGAAATCTAGAAAATTCGTACGAAATTCCGAGAAATCCTGCGAAATCACAAGAAATCTCGCGAATCCCGAGAAATCGCGCAAAATTCCGCGTCATCTGGAGGTAAATTTACCCGCAAAGACTGACAATACTGTCCACCTTGAGTCATTATCAATGTTTTTCATATTCGCGTCTCCATTTCGCGAATGACGCAGGTCCAGCTCACATTATCATGTGCACGACACGTACCACGGTTGTTTGGAACTACTGGAAGGCTGTTTGTCTTGTCGAGCGTTAACTCAAGAGTTAACTTCAGCGCTTCGCACTTTGAAATAATTTAACTATTGTGTAAACTTAGAACAAAATATTCGCTATGTCTAAGAAACTGTCAATTCTACAGTTTTGTCGTAAAGTGCCATCTTTCGAATCCTTGCCACTGGCATCGAATATTTTTTTTTACGGTTTTTTTCTTGTTGTACAGGGTTTGACTAGGATCAAAATCAGTTTTTTGATCAAAAATTTCACAATTCTGAGCAATCTTATTATATTTTTGAAATTTTTTATATATTTCACATGCCTGTAAGGTTGGGAAAACATACTACCACATACTCCAAGGGCCAAAATGTGTTGATCTACATTAAGTTACTTTAGTCCAAATTATATAGTTTCCGAGATACAGGGTGTTGAAAATACAACTTGATTTTAGTTTTTCCTCAATAACTTCATATAAATTGTAGTAAGCTACTAATTTTTCACAAAACTTCCAATACTTGCAAAATGTAAGCTTACATCATTGCTGACTTCTACATAAAATTTGAAGTAAATCCGCAAGGGGGCAACACATACATATATTCATACTGCTAAGCTTTTTGTAATTTAACCCGAACACATTTTAACGTACGTACGCACAAAAAAAGTTGATTCCATATAAAAAAATAATGTGCCATTTAAAAAAGCAAAATACGTGCTATTTTAATGTAAACAGAATTTCAATACAATCTATTTAATTTTTTGACTCTTTGGGTACTGTTTGGACTCTCTGCCCCACTGTTCGATTAAATTTAATATAAACACAATTTTACCTAAAAATTAACATTGGTGAAACTATACTTTGAAGGCGCCGTAACCAATCGTGCCAGTATTTCCCATATCAAAATCGAAACTTTCTTGTGACTGATACGGCTTGGCATGAATTCTTCGATTTACTTAAACGACTGAATTTATTCTTTTTTTTATTTTAAAAGCTTTTTTTTATCATTGCAGGTCCGCCAAAAGGTACAGGCACGAGACTACGCCGCAAACAAGACAAAAAAAGTAGCTTGGTTCGTATCGAACTGTGGTGCTAGAAACGGCCGTCTAGCGTATGCCCGAGAACTTGCCAAATACATTCCAGTAGACATCTACGGCACGTGCGGGCCCCTCAAATGCCCCAGGTCCGACAAGAAGTGCTTCGAGATATTGGACCGCGACTACAAGTTCTATTTGGCGTTCGAGAACTCGAACTGCCGGGACTATATCACGGAGAAGTTCTACGTGAACGGGTTGAGTCAGAACGTGCTTCCCATCGTTATGGGGGCTAGGCCGGAGGATTACCAAAGAAGCGCTCCCGAAGGTAAAAACAAACCCTTCTCTTTGTATATCTGTTCATCAAAATATTACCAAAATAGTTTATACTAATAATAACAAAAATTACTTTGATTACGTCGAAAATGAGATCACATATTTTAAAATCCCAAATTGATCAAATCAGTCATGATGAGTTACTTATTACTAAATTAAGTTTGGTTTGTGTGATTGAAATCCTTCTTAAACAAATTAAGTCATATTTATAACGCAAGTTTTTGTAACAATTAATAGAATGCATTCAAGCAAACTGTCCACTAGAGGTTTGACTACCATAACTTATGTATAATATAATAAACAAGAAAGTTCTATAGTACAAGGGTATAACTCAAGCCTTCCTTAAAATACTCGAGTTATTATATCAAATAATTTTATCACAACGTGGCAACAATGCCAGTATACGAGCTAGTTCGCTACGCCAGTTGAGTGCGTTTGCAGGTTGCCTATCCCGTGCTAGCTTATATTTAATTTATGACAAAAACCAAATAGAAATTTGAAGTAATAAGACTCGCGTCGGAGAAATAATTATAACTAATGTACAAAAAAATAAGTACTTACATGTCATTTTAAATACCTAACTAACAACACATAATACGTTCAAAATGTCCACCGTTATTTTCCACGCATGCATGATACCTTCAGATTCAATTTTCGCACATTTCCTGAAAAACCCGAATTTGTTCTTACTTCATGGTCAGCGTCAAGTTATTTTATTTTCTGTTTCACTTGCGTGGCATAAACTAAGGTCTTCTTGTGTCCGCATAAATAAAAATCCAGTGGATTTAACTTGGTGTACGGTGTACGGACAGGCCAACGACGTGAACCATTTCTGCCTATTAAGCGATTTTAAAAATATGATATATAGATACTGAACTATAACTCGCGACAAGAATTCAGACGACTTACGTCATACGAACAAATGAATAATTCATTATATTTTCAACAAAATATTTAAGAAACTGCAGCTGATAGTAATAAAACTATATACTACACTAAAAGTTTGCATTATATATTACACTAAATTGCAAAAAATTATTGTTTTTAATGCGACCAACTATCGAAAATTACGTTGACAATAAAAACAAATGTGTAACGTCAGCCGTGATGTAAGACGTCTGAATTCTTGACGCGAGTTATATGCATCAACTCGTCGTCATGTACCTCGTCTCTAAGAAATTCAAATATGCCTCTGCTGTTAATTTGGCTGGTAAGACAAAAGGTCCTATTAGATGATCTCCTATGATCCTTTATTAAACATTATTCGAAAATGATGTTGGAAATTTGATCTCTGTATGGTATGTGAATTTTTCTCTAGCCAGTTACGAATATTATGGAAATTGAAAACGCTATTTTTAGTAAAGCATGCTTCATCAGTTGCCAAAATTTTTAAATAAAATGTGGAAGAATGTTGGCTTGGATCAATGTGAGAGAATTGATAGTGGTTGGTGTTTGACCAACCCCTAATTAAGTTTTCCAGGTTACCCTCATTCCTGTACTGAATGTTTGGAATTTAACGGTTGTTAGGACCTACCAGCGTACGTCGCTCCTGGGCACAAATGCGGCCTGCTTAATAATAATATGCCGCCTCTCCTGCACAAAATTCTCTACTTCTTGGCTAATCGTCGTGATTAAAATAAGGGGTAGATATATTATTATATTATAAAATGGAAGTTGACGTTAACTTTAGTTAAAAAATCTACAAAAATTTACCAGAGGCGTGAAATCTCGAGATGACAATGCCTGAACGCGCTATAGGTGATATGGTCCAGTGAACCAACTTCTTGTGTGCTACGTCTCGAATCTCTTTCGACAATGTCCAAAATTTGCTCCTCCAAACGACAAACACTTCGCAATTCAGATACTAGCTGACCTGTATTCCTGGCCAGTCCTTTAGTACATTCTCGCACTATTGCACGTTCAACAATATCAACTTTCCCATCGAATTTTATTGACTAACGAAAAAATTGTTTTATTAAAACTAAACATAAATAAATTGAAAGAAAGGATACACACTACATTTTACGGTTATTTAATGAGCAATAATATGGTGAGATCCCTTAATTAACTGAATTTTTACACATTAAATTGGAGATTTGTTTTTTTTTAAATGGCTGAGCTTAGGACCCATGCCAAGATTCTTTTATTTATTTTGATATACGCAGTCAAACCTCTAACACCCTGTATATGAAAATTCTCAGAGACCCGAGCTATGGTATTTTCTTTCTGAGTTACATTAATGGTGTTAGTGAGTGTCTTCATTTCTGTAAATATATTTTTTATATATGGATAACTTAGAAATATTTACATCAGTCCATTCTTTATCCCACTGCTTTCATTTACAAGAGGATTTACTTTTGCAGGATCTTATATCCACGTAGATGAGTTCGCCGGTCCCGAAGAGTTAGCGGCTTACCTTCATAGATTAGATAAAGACAACACGCTCTACAACTCCTACTTCAAGTGGAAGGGAACCGGAGAATTCATAAATACTTACTTCTGGTGCAGGTTGTGTGCCATGCTGCACGCCCCCATTTTGCCCAGGCACTATGAGGACGTGAACGACTGGTGGAGAGGTCCTGGAGTGTGTACATCAAAATCTTGGCGCAACACTGAGTTTGTGTAGACGCACATCGTACTTATTTAAACTAAGTCATTTTATTGTTAATTTGTTGTTAAGTGTAAATTATTAATGATAATTTATTAAGTTTTTATTATAGATACGTGTTTTATTTGATTTCCCTCATATATACCATAAATGGGTACTCCAAAAATCATTAAATCAGATAATGGTAAAGAATTCCTAGAATTGAAAAAGTTGGTGTGATATTGTATTTAAGCTTTTACTTATACATTGAGGATAATATATCAACATAAAATAGATCCTTCTCTGCATGGTACTCGACTTTGAAAGAAATAGGTTACCAAAGATTATAATGTGTGATTATGGTAGTCAATTTAATTTAATGATAAGTCGAATGAGATGTGAGAAAAGGAAAGTAAAGGGAAGTTTTTATTATACATTCTCGTCGTAGGTAAAAAAAATATGAAGAATAAGATAAATAATTTCTAATAACTGAAAATGCCTTTACTATTTATTGTAATATAAGATTAAGGGAATTAATTCTATCAAATAAAAAATGACATAAATGTAAAATTAAACTTTAATATGAATTTCTTGTAAATCAAAGTCAAAAATGTTAACCTTAGATTGTAACGTGAGATTATGGCAACGAATTCCCTTGTACAAGCCTACTTCAACGCTACAGCCACTTGTGGCCTAAAATATATATTTAAGATAAAGAAATTGTTAAAATAAAAGACAGAAAATATTTGGCTGACTGGTCTTATGGCGTACAGTGTACATGGAAATATTAAAAATAATTTTAGTCAAAATGATGTTTACTTTTAAACATTTTTTACAAGTTTTCAGGTATAGTTGGAAATGAACTAGTCTCCACAAATCGATCATCTCCACAAAAATCATCTCCCATCAGTTCCAGCAAAAATATGTCGTTTAAAATCGGCGGTGTCATTTAACAATGAGCGCTGGGTATATGCACACTTACAACATTCTTGATTTCAATTAGGCATTTTAAAATAAAACTATGTAAATCAGTCTAAAGTCGAGAAGACATCCGTGTCCGCAGCGTTACACAATGAAGTAGTGAAATTGACCAAGATAGTGCATTGTAAACAGTTAAATAAGTGGGGCATCCACATAGCACTTTAGACCACATGTTGCCTAATATCGAACATCCTACACAGGGTGGGCAAATTTTGATGTTTTTATAGTCTATCTCGCTAACTACAGGAGATAGAAAAAAATGACCCCCTCACTCTGGATCTCTTTTATTAAGAGGAAATTAATGGTCAATACCAAAATGGAATAAACGTTTTCCTCAGTAAAATGGTGAATAAACATATTTAACCCCATATATTATACAGAATCGGAAATTGCGGATCTTTACAGAGAAAGTAGAAATTGCCGCTTCATCCCAGGGAAGGTACGAAGTATAAGCGGCGCGGTAGTATAATAGAAAACTAAATTTTATTTGTATATCTGCCCTATTCTTCTCAAAGTCCTTTTATTGCATTTAAAATGCTGACGTGTATTAATTTATTTGGAAAGAGTAACGAATAAAACACGGCGTGAATAAGATCTTTAAATTTTGAATGTCCATTTAGCGCGTCTACAATCTCCGATAACGGCCGATGGTAGGCGAGAGCTAACGAGAGCCGCACAACAAAAATGGTATCCTCACAGATTACAGACCTCAGTCCGGTCACCTGATGCCAGTGTTGCCAGGTCTCATGCTTTTGCATGAGATCTCATGCATTCCGAGGAAATCTCATGCTCTCATATTTTGATTACAAAATCTCATGCTTTTTAATAGACACAAAAAGAAATAATAAAATTATTAAAATTACTCTTTGAAATCTACCAAAACAAAGACCTAACGAGAAATAAAGGCAAAATCGAGGGCAAAATTGAATAGATAGAGGTAGGTATCTACAATATTTGGGTACTTGAAATGTCCTTTATTGTAGACTGTTCTCTTAATAATTAACAATGAATACATAAACGGGTATGACAGTCGACGGATATGCGGTGTGTGTGCTGTATTCACGCTGTATTGCAGTGATTCTTAACTCTATTCCGTAAGGGTACCTACATTTTCTGGAAACAACAAATTTTACGACCCGTGAGTCACCCTGCGTCACGTCAACTGCGCCTCACGTTCGCCCGGCCTAACAATAAAATAAATTAGAAAGGTTACCCACCTGGCAACACTGCCTTATGCGAACAGTGGAAGCACCCTGTGGTGGAAGTATGCGTGTAGCATGACACAAATACACGCAAGCGGCAAAACACAATTCACCATCAAGATCCTCACTTTCCAAATGTGTATATTAATGGAAAGAGAAAAAATAATAATTTCAACTGGCCCATGACCATCTATGGTATGTATTAAATAAAAAGCAACTGTAGGTTATAACTCAAAAGTTAATAGTTACAAAAAAATTAGGCACACCACTGGATTCTACTTTAAAGTGTTCGAAAAACGTATTTTTTCTAACTTTACAAAGTGGAAAAGTTAATATTTTGTTTATTACTCGAAAATAAAACAACGATAGGTCATTTTGGGTTTGACCATTAATTTTTTCTTAAAAAAAGAGATGGAACATGGAGAGTAATTTTTCCTATCTCCTATAGTTAACAAGATAGCCTATAAAAACATCGACCACCCTGTACATCAAAATCTAAATTTGTCTATGGTAATGTGATTATTGTGACAAGTAAAAGAATACATAAAGAAAAACTATTTTTGAAAAGAAAAAAAAATTTCATCCAAGGACAATATCCGTAAACACACTGTATTATAGGACGTAATATATTGCAGAATTAGACACTTCGGGTAAAAAACCTTGTAAATTTTTCAAACAACTTTATTCGTCTTCAACACAATATTTGTACAATGCTGCCAAGCACAACAAACATATCGCCTAATACTTTATGATATGTGAACACCACAGAATTTCAGAGTATAATACTTGTTACATATATCGAGAATATATCGCACCCCTTAAATACCTTTGAGAAATGATATGACACCTTGTACTATTTCATACAGATGCATGATATTCGTGTACAACTACAAAAACTACGGTTAATATCAGCCTTGGAATTCGAATACATTTATGCTCCCTCACAATTACGAATAATAAGCTCCGTTGTGGTTCCCAAAGTTAGTCCTTTCGTTCACTGGGGAGGAACCTAGAGGAGGGTAAGTAAACAGGCAGTTTTTAATTATTTTATTGGTACACGCGTACTGCAATTTAGCAAATCTAACAACATTAACAAAATAAATATTCAGCTTAGCAAACGGACTAAACGTAATAAACACGATGTGTTATAATGATATGGATTAGGTTATATATGATTTGTAACATCACTACTGATTACGGTACCAAGCAGTTGGTTGTAGTCAATGAGTTTGGTGATTATACGAATGTTTTGATTGTTTATTAACTACTTGTGCCTTGCGAGGTGCGCAACTTAGCCCAAAAGGGCTACTAGTAATTTTGGTGAAATTTTAGTGTTAATTTTCACACGCTCTTAAATTACAATTACTCTATAATCTACGATTACTTTTTTATAGACTTTTTTATTAAATAAATAGACAATTTTGCTGTGGGCAGTAACTTTAGAACACTTTGTATAAAGGATGCAAGGAAAATAACTATCTAAAGTTAATAGACAAGTTTTGGAATTACTTTGACCAAATTCTATTATCAAATGTATCCAAAAGCTTGATCGTTTTCAAGAAAAATAAATAAAATAATTGTAAAGTTTCAACTAAAAAGGTAAAATTATGATTTATTTATAAAAAATTTAGAATTTTAAGAAATAATATTTGTTTACACCGTTAGTTTTCTCTGTCAAAATATTTAGTATTACTACTGATCACAGTGTGGAGCTGTAGATACTTAGAATTAATTTTCATTATAGAAAGTCGCTGAATAAGCCGTTAATTTAGTCTAAAAGACAGGAATTTTGCATTGTTGGTTACCCTATAACATTTAATTGAAATCCACTCGGATTAATTGATAGAGAAATTACGGTTTCAGTAAATTTAGGAACCGGTGTTTTCCTAACTCCTAAGTACAATTTGTTCAGTGTAAATGGTTAAGTGATAAGGAATAACATCTATTTTGGAAAACTAGCAAGAGTCAACAATATCAATCCAGGCAAAAACCCGATTTAATAGCAGAATTTCCCTTTGCTATCCTTCTTTTTTTTTTTTTGAAGGCCACCAGTAGCATTGGTAACTCATTTGTTTGTACCTTGCTAGATAAAAGTTTGGATATTTAACCCAAAATAATGCAGTCCACAAAATTCTGACAGTTAATGCCAAACCATCCATTTGGTCCTTCCTTATGTCATTGCCAAAAAATCTAACACTTTTATTATAAAGTATCGAAGATCGAAAATTGGAAAATTCATATATGGGAAACATAGATATAACGTCTCAATGTCACATTAAAATCAATTAAAGAGTCAAACAATGCTTCATAAACAATGCAAGAGGCCATTTGAGCAGTCCATTAGCTCGATGAAATATGCGAAGACAGTTCTTAAATCCTTTGATATTTTAATCAAAAAACTCCTTAAAAAACACTAAAAAGCATCAGGCTTTTACTGGAAAAACTCTAACCAGAATAATAATTCAAAACATTAGTGAAAAATGTTCCAAGAACGACTCAGAACTGCCAGAATGGGCATTTCCTACATTTCAAGAAAATGGGCAGTAGCAATAGCATAAGCAGATGCGAGAGAAATTGCACTTTTTCATTAAACTATGCATTATTTGATCCTTATTATGTACAAAGAGTTAAAGTACTTGTATTCAATGATATGCTTCATAAATGAAACATATGGCAGAGGTTTATTCCAGCCATCTTACCATCAGACAAAGCCTGCTTCATACAAGAGAATTAAGAAAAACTTGAAAAAAACTCTCGTCGATATCACTTTGTGTGAAATGGAATAGTAACATTTGTTTTAACACGAGGAATAAATGGAAAGAAACATTTTAGAAAATAACTTCTAGGTCTCAATTCATTAGACTTCCACTTGAAAAACCACGAGCTCTCTTTTCTACAATAGAAAAGACCAATAAGAACATATTTTTGCAGTCATCAACGAAATAAGGAATACCCATTCACTTTTGTTGCAAATTATACAACAGAACCACATTAGTAGAGTGGAGAAGTGTGACAGTGATAGCTCAGTTAGCACAGCAATCACGAGGAATGTGAGAGATCCCCGGTTCGATCCTCGGCTGCAACAAGTACTCTCATTCTAATACACTTTTTAAAAAAAATTAGAAGAATTGATTAAAACAGTACCAGGCATATTTAAATTTATTTTTAACATTTGATACGCACTATTTTTTAAATTGACGCAGTTGGTAAATTTGTCTCTATTCTCAGTAATAAAACCAAATTTTTACCACAAAGTATATACTGGGTGGTTCAGAACTTATCTAAAAAAAATTGGAAATAGATGCGTCATGAAAAATGGAGTCAATATCATAAAAAAATGTTTTGTAAAATCCTTATAGTTTCTGAGAAAAATATTATTGAAGTTCTACTAGATTCAACCTTTTTATTTCCGAGCTACTTGTAGTTGCTTGTCAAGCAATTTCAAATATCCAAATAGTTATTGTCTTAACTTTTTTGTGATTCAAGTATTTATGGTGAAGTAAAAATGCTTGAACGATTTTCCGGTAAACACGTGCCAAATGCAGCTACTTTTACAACGGTGTGCAATGAGTTCAAATATAGTGTAAACGCTGACAGGACACAGGATATTTGCGACCAAATCGTGGAAGAAATGGAGGTGCAGGGTGTCCACGGCGTATTGCAGCAGTGTGGCATATCATACACGTATCAATTATATCCGTATTGCGTGTCCAACCATTAATACCAAGAGATTGGATGAGGAGGACCAGTACCATGGCCGCCACGATCTCCTGACTTTAAATCATTCGGACTTATTTTTGTGGGGATATTTAATAAATAAAGTATATTGCACTGAAGTGGACACTATTGATGATTTAAGCAAACGTATCATAGTTGCTGCCAACATTTGTGTCAGTTTGTAGAAAATTAGTAAGACAGGCTCAAAATTTTGTTGTAACACCAGGTATGTCAAACTATTTTACTAATTAAAACCACAAATTAATTCTATTAATAATTGATATCAATAGCACCAAAAGCAGATTGCTTTATAAAAATAAGTGTTTTAAAATGTAATTTATTTCTTTCCTTTGAAATTTCTTTCATTTTTAGTCCGGTCGCCGATTATGCGCCTTATCAGGTTTTACAATGGACCAGTTTCTAGTGTCGTGTGGAAGTGTATTTTTCAAACCATTTTGAACTGCTCTCTTTCATTTTATTTTTAAAAAATTGTATTTGTAAGTCCCCTATACGTTCATTTTTTTTTCAGATAAGTTCTGAATCACAAAGAGAAAATCAATCAGAACAAATATACTTCATTCAAAACAAAAAATTTCACAATCAAAATATACGCAATGTTTTGAGTCAGTCGTCCGGCACCAATTTAAAAAATAAATGAATGTTCTTGTCTCGAAAACGTTCAAGTTTTAGATTCATATTGTAATAAAGATTTTTGGTAAAACTAATGCAAAGAATCGACTGTTAAAGTTACCAATGTTATTTCCGTATATTGATCAGTACATAAATTGATAAATTAAGTAAAAAATATACAGATTCGGAAATTGCGGATCTTGACAGAGAAAGTAGAAATTGCCGCTTCATCCCAGGGAAGGTACAAAGTATAAGAGGCGCGGCGACGTGCATTAATCTAGCATTCCGCACTACTACGGTAATCGGTTTCGTATCGCCAACGCCAATTCGCCATTGCAAATCTAGCTGTCCGGTCAACTGATGCCAGTGTTGCCAAGTCTCATGCTTTTGCATGAGATCTCATGCATTCCTAGGAAATCTCATGCTCTCATATTTTGATTACAAAATCTCATGCTTTTTAATAGACACAAAAAGAAATAATAAAATTATTAAAATTACTCTTTGAAATCTACCAAAACAAAGACCTAACGAGAAATAAAGGCAAAATCGAGGCAAAATTGAATAGATAGAGGTAGGTATCTACAATATTTGGGTACTTCAAATGTCCTTTATTGTAGACTGCTCTCTTAATAATTAGCAATGAATACATGAACGAGTATGACAGTCGACAGATATGCGGTGTGTGTGCTGTATTCACGCTGTATTGCAGTGATTCTTAACTCTATTCCGTAAGGGTACCTACATTTTCTGGAAACAACAGATTTTACGACCCGTGAGTCACCCTGCGTCACGTCAACTGCGCCTCAATGTTCGCCCGGCCTAACAATAAAATAAATTAGAAAGGTTACGTGGTTAATAACTTTTAAACAAGTACCTGTAACTATCTACTTACAATGTAATATTATGATAAAATAGTAGAACATAATGTTTTTTAATGAAATAAAAATGGCATTACAAAAGTAATTAAAAATTAAGCTGTGTCAAGAGATGTTTTTTGATAAATTAAGCCATCTCATGCTTTTTTCTTCAAACCTCATGCTTCTTTGAAATTATTCTCATGCTCCGAATTTTTCCCACCTGGCAACACTGCCTGATGGAACACGCTGTGGTGGAAGTATGCGTGTAGCATGACACAAATACACGCAAGCGGCAAAACACAATTCACCATCAACATCCTCACTTTCCAAATCTGTATATATAAAGTTCATATTATTCAACCGAGAATAACTCAAAACAAATCAAAGTGAATAAACGTAAGAATAATTTATCTTAGACATTATCTTGAACTTCAACCGCAACCCTCAACTCACCCTTGCGTTGCAAATAACATCATCCTACAATCATTCGATTATCCTAATACTGCCAATGGAAATATATCGTAATACCTTGACAATTCTTACTTCTTACCACCTTCAAACTACTTAACGACATTCTACATAACCCGAAACTCATTGACTGATATGAGTTGCTCACTAACGATGATCGGCCGGGGGAGGGGGCTGATTAACTCTACCTGGAGTGTCCTGATTCAACTGGGAAGCCGTGACGCTCCTTGTCTGAAGCGTGGACGTAGGCGGTTCGTCCAACAGCTGCCTCAGACGCTGCAACTGCGCCTCCAGCTGGCGATTGTGATCCTCGAGAATCTGCATTCTTGCCTCCAACCTTCCCTTGTGCTGCCTCAGTAGTCTAGCCTCGGCAAGGACGTCGTGTTGGGGCTGCGGAGGGTGGGGAGTCGTTCCCCTCTGCAACTGTTCGTACTCCTGCAAAAGCGCTTGATTCTCAGCCTCTAATTCTCTGATCATTTCCTGCAGTTCTGCCCTTTGTTCTTCGTCGATGACGAGCATGAGCTGACCTGGACTCGCGGGGGCTCCTTCTAGGGACTGGCAGTAGTCCGCTATTAGTCTGTGTTCGTCTTCTGGGGACGCTGCGCGTAGCTCCACTTCCGCCAATCTGCTCGCGTAGATTTCTAACCTAAAATAACACCGGTTAAACAAAAAAGGAGAAAGAATAAAGGTTATCCACACAAATTTTATACCAACGTCGCAAAACAGTTAAACATTCCAAACATGATTGCTATATACAGTATGCGCCAAAAGTATGGAATAAATTCAATAAAAACGAAACAATTATTTTTTGGAAAAAATCCTCGAACAGGTCGATTTTTAATTTAAAAAATACATATTTTAGCGTAAAATGCGATTTTCAAATGTCATTTGTTTTCGAGTAATGACGTCATCGATTTTTTTTTAAATGGCAACACCATATTTTTTTCCTTGATTCTGAAAGATCGTTTAATTCTCTATCAGACAGTACTAAAATTTTGCCCTCTTACATAGGAAAGTTTTGAGTAAATGACGATTGAATGTTAGAAAACGTAAATTTTATCCATAGAAAAGTAACAATTCTGAGGTAAATGTATGTAAAATAAAATACAATTGATTAAATTTTATACTTAAATTAAATATTCGAATTGTCAAAAGTGTACATTAATAAACCACGTAATTTAGAAGAACTTAAAAATCGCATTCGGGACGAAATACGCAGAGTTACCCAAGAAATATTTCATATTGTGAAAGACGATTTTCTTCACAGACTTGATTGTCAAGAAGTTGGTGGATGGCAATTCAACATTTAATTTAAGTATAAAATTTAATCAATTGTATTTTATTTTACATACCTCAGAATTGTTACTTTTTTATGGATAAAATTTACGTTTTCTAGCATTCAATCGTCATTTACTCGAAAACTTTCCTATGTAAGAGGGCAAAATTTTAATACTGTCTGAGAGAGAATTAAACAATCTTTCAGAATCAAGGAAAAAAATATGATGTTGCCATTTAAAAAAAAAATCGATGACGTCATTACTCGAAAACAAATGACATTTGAAAATCGCATTTTACGCTAAAATATGTATTTTTTAAATTAAAAATCAACCTGTTTGAGGATTTTTCCCAAAAAATAATTGTTTCGTTTTTATTGAATTTATTCTATACTTTTGGCGCATACTGTATATTATTATAGAAGCTCAAAACAAACTATATATAATAATTGGTAAATACCCTTCAAAAAATTTCCAAAGCAAAAAAAAATGTTTTTTTGAAACTATATTAAACCCCTATTTATTGAGGACTGTGGCCGCCTGTTCGTCGCAATTTCACACGTTTGTTGATTGAAGAGTACAGCAATCAGCAACACATCTTCAGCAGACCAAAGACAAAACAGTAAAATCCGTTGTCTAATTGAAACCGTGTGTTTACATTGTGATTTTGTTTTACCTTTAATTTTCAGTTACTATTTTTTCAGTTTTAAATATTTTATAGAAATTAAAGGAATTCTGTCGGGTACATTTATTTTCCTATAATATGATTCAAATTATTTTAGATGCAGTTTGTTTTTCTAGAGTCGAGGGCAAATCCTGTGGAGCTACGGTTATCGGACAAGATTTTATAATAAATGACTGCCACGAATGCATTCAAAATGTTCTATTATTATTAGTATACTTATTAGTATTTGTTTCTTTTGATTTTCTTAGAATAAATAGTCATTTTAATTACCTGTATGTAAAGTGTGTGTTTTGTTGTTAGTGGATAATCTTGACGGAACTGTAATTAGTGAAAATGTAGTTTTGACAGTTAGGAATAAATAAAATAAATGAAAAACTAATGCAAATTACTGCAGCTAACTGGATTACTTATCAGGTATTATTAATAATAAAAATGTTCATTATCGTATTTTTTACATTTGGAATTACCACATGGTAGTTGACAGATCTGAACTATTGGACGATGGTTATCATAGGTGCCGATTTTCTGGAGGAAAAGCGTTTTGCCCCATTATTTAGACATTGAGCTAGAATTCCAAAATATATACATATATCAATATTTCAACGTTTGACTGTTTCGCAGAATTAGCTAAAAATGAAATTTCTCACCGTTAAATAATTCAAAATTAAAAAATTGAGAAATTCATACAAATATCCGCCAATGAAGACTGCAAAATTCGCAAAAAAATGAGAATTCCAAAAAATATATATCGATATTTCAACATTTTACTGTTTTGCAAAATTTGCCAAAAAATGTTAATTTTTCAGATAATATAAAATTCAAAAACTGCAAAAGTATGCAAATATCCAGAAAGACTTAAGACCAAAAAATACCTTGAATGCATATCGTTATGCTGAGGTGATGCGACGGGACTCTCCAACTCGTCCCCTTCTAATACTGATCTAACGGGCAAATAACCCATTCGAGGATGCTTCATGAAATACCGTTTGCTCTTAAACTTATTCTTCAGGGCCTTCGTAAAGTCCCTCATATCCTCCACGGAAGTCGTGGCGGCGCAATACTCGTGCATCGGATGACTCAACTTATGCCCCTTGGTCAACCTGCCGGCAAAGAAGCAGTTCTGGCACATGTCGAAATTGAAACACTTCAAACAGCGGTACCGAAGACCGATAATCGGGTACTGCTTGCAAGAGTTGCACTTGGCTTGGTGTTTGGCGGATTCGGCGGCTGCCAAACGGTGCAATACGGGCAACCACACCAACGACTGTGGTTCCTGTTTCAGCCAAGCCAAAAAATGGGTGGCTTCTAGTTCTTCTCGTTCCCCTAAACAGCTGCGAACGCTAGGCTCTATATTGGAACCACCGAAAGCAGCAACTTCGCCGAGCTGCCTCGGAACTTGAAGGATGTCGTGGAGGAGCAGTCCTAACTTTCTTTGATCGGCTTTTTGTTGTGGATCGGCTATGAGGCGGAAGAGGTAGCGGTATTTGTCTTCCAAGTGGCCTTTTGATAATAACGTTAAACCAACCTAAAAAATTTGTTTGTTTGCATGCTTCTGTGACAATTGCCAATGGTTGAACAATTTCTCAGTTGAATGCCACGTGTTTATGTGTAACTAGATATATATTATTTCGATATTATAGAGTGGGACCCAAAACAGATCCTTGTGGTACATCCACGTTTAAACTTTCTAATTGTAAATAATTAGTAATTACTTTTCCAAGTGGCCCAGAAATTGTTCAACCAACCTACAAAATGGTTCATAGGAACATTTCCGCAAGAAAAGTCATTTTACCTTAAAACTAAGTACTCTTATTTGTCCTGTGCGTTGACTATCATAAACATTCAACAACCAGTTCAAAGCCAAATCGACACACAACGGAACATCCACCAAATTCGGCTCCAAAGCTGCTATATTCCCATAAATTGCCCTAAGTACTAATACCATATCGGCTACGTCTAATATCTTGTCGTTTTGTGCGCGCAGACCGTGCAAATCAAATGCCTCAGAAGCAGCGTTGATTGTGACCAAGTCGAGGCAGAGCTTCTTCTGGATAGCACGTAGTTTTAAGGCAGTTCTATAAGCGGAGAAACGCACTTCGTTAAGTTGAAGGAGGCAGACGGCCAACTCTAGCATTTGGGGGTGGTCCCAATGGGTGGTTTCGGTGCTGTGATTTATGTAGTATGGCACTTTGTTGGGTGTAATTGCGCGTTCCCATGGCGGCTGGACACTGGAAGGACCAGGGGATATTTCCCCTAGAATAAAAATTCCACAAAAAATAATATAGACCAATTTAAGTCATATTTTTTATTTGAAAATGTAGTCAAAATTTGTTGTACAGGGTGTTCCAATTTTTTCGATCAAGAGAGCAATTTAAAAAGAATTTTGTTTAATGTAAAAATTAGTTAATAAAGTCCTACAATCTATTATTCTCATTTCCTCAAAATAGCAGATTGACAAATAGTATTTTCTATTTCATGCATGTATTGGAATAAAATAATAAAAACTGGAAAAAAATTTGAGTGTTTTCACAATTTTATTATGTTCACTCACATACAATATATACAGGGTGTCTGGAAATGATGTGTCAGTATTGTGAGGGTGATTGTAAATGAAAAATTAATGCCACAAAGTCCTATAACATTTTTTCGAAAACTCAAAATTGGGGGGTTACAGGGCGTTAAAACTACTTTTTATGGAATTTTTTGTGTCTACCGATTTTTTTCTAATTTTACACATATCACTAGTGTTCCTTTGTATTTACGTTCTCAATTTGCTGCATATTTTCCAACGCCTAAACTGTCCTTGCTCTTCAAATGATTAACTTTTTTATAAATTTAGATAGAACATGATTAAAGAGTATCACAAAAAATCTTTAAAAAAGCTCCACCTCTTACATCACGTTAAAATTAGCCACTAGCGATACGTCTATAAAATTTTAAAAAAAAACAATAGATTCACAAAAAAGTTATTAGAAGAAAATCTTAAAAAAACAATTTTTTTTGACACTGTAATCTCGTTAATTTTGAGTTTTCGAAAAAAATGTTACAGGGTTTTGTGGCATTAATTTGTGTAGAATTGTGTATTTTTTTTTATTATAAAGAATACAAAACCAAAAAAAAAACAAAACTTTAAATCATTGTCTATCTTCTTCTATCTTCTAAGATACCAAAGTTACAGCCGAATTTAAGTTGGCTGTGAGAAATAACAAATAACCTTTTGGTTTAACCCTGTACTCCAAACAGAAAATCAAATTTGCTGTTACATGACCATACAAAAAATATCAAGAAACATGATTGTTCATAATTAAATGGTCTATCAAACATTCTTGTTTTTAATACTTCTATTTTTTTATCAAAACGGTGGTACTGGTTGCTCATATCTAAAATGAAGAACTACTGTGCTTATATTAATTTTTTGCATTAAAATAAGATAAAATGCCAAAGCACTGCTAGCACTAGTACACCCTGTATATACTTTTGAAACTTTAAATACCTAATTTTATATTTGATACGCGAGATATATATTTTTCAAAACATATAATGTAAGTAGCACTGTCTTACAAAATCAATTTAACAACTGCTAGGCTTAATTTATATTAATTTTGTCCAAAATACACTTATATAAAACGTAACATTTCATCTAAAGCAAAACAAACTCACTGATCACTTTATTCTATACTGACAGTCAAGCGAATCTAGTGACCATGAACCCGGTTCCTCGTTATTTTTTTTTATAGCACACAACTATGGTATCAAACAAATGAACACCTTGAGAAAACAATATTAGAATTAACGGATTGCTTGTAACACTTTTAAATTAAAAAAATTTAATTCGAGAAGCATAAAAACTAAATAAATTTGAGGATGTAATTAAATATAATGCCAATGAAAAATAACCTTACTACAAATGAAAAACCATGCTAATACAAATAAATATGGAATTAAATTTGACAGTAGCAAAAAAAATAAACAAACGACAAATTTACAACAAATAATAAATCAAAATTATACCATTTTTATTGAAAGTCCTAAGTGCCATAACATAAGCCCACACAAAAAATCCACAAAACAACTAAATTTAATTGCAGACAATTCCTCATAACATGTGTTTTACAACATAGAAGCCACATGTGTATGTACACACGAGTTTATTTTTAACACCTATATTTTATTTGTTCTTGGAGGCCGAGTTTTCACACACTGAAATAGCAGTGATAGATGGTAGAATTGTTTAATGTATTTATGCTAATTAGAAGACATATTTTGTGGGCTATTAGAGACCAGATTGATGATGTTAGACTAACTGTGGAGATGGAAGTAATTGTGCAATGCAATGTAGAAGTATGTATGTATTTATTTGCCTCATTATTTATGTCTTGTCACTGTAAATTATCATATTTATTAAACATAAACATAACTGTATGTATCAGTGCTTAATGGTGTCACAAATCTATCAATATGTATTACATAATTATAGAGAAATGTTTACTTTATCAAATCAAATTAGAAGTGATTTATTCTATTTCGAGCCCTGTTTTATTTTAAAAAAATGTAAAATATGTTTTACTATTTATACTATTTTTTAAGAATTAGAATTTTCTGGTGGAAGAATTAAATAATAATTATTTATTTTGAATTGAAAAGTAATTATAACTTCATATTTTAACAGTTTAAGAACAAAGTAAATTATAAATAAAAAGTAACAACGAAAAAAATCATGCAGAAATGCTGTCAAGCAATTAAAAAGATATACAGTAAGAACCATATTTAATAAATCATTACAGAAATGGTATAAATTATGAAAGATACACAAAAGTTTAAATGAGCAAAGTATTGTCAGTACTGTATAATCAACATTCTCTTTATAAAACAATTAAATTTAATTAATTTTACTAAGAAAAAAAACTGCTATTGTAAAAAATCACATATAATTCTGTTATTTTATATATAGTCCAATCAAATACATTTTTTAAGCATTATAATGTAATTTTTGTGAAATTGGGACATCATTTAAATAGCTAAAGACATTTTTCAATCTGTCTATAAATACCACTGATTTGAAGAAAAATATAATTTTCATCTTTTTTCTAAATGAAATTCAAAGAATTTTTCTTATTGTGCAGGTCAAATGATCAGTAGCTAAAATCAGAGTTCTAGTTCCAAACTGTCTTAAAAATAATAATTAAATATGTCCCTCTTACAAAAACTAAAAGTATGAAATAACAACAACAAAACTACAAAAATAACAAACACATCAAATAAAAACAAACAATAATTTCATCATTTACAAAACATTGATGGCAATTCTTTGATTTTTTTTTTGTATAGAGGGCGATTTTTAGTTGATGTCAAGACCATTTGATTTCAATTTTAAATGCCTGCTTAAATGCTCTGTCAATTCATTCATGTATGTTTGGCGCATAAAGTATTAAACTAATACCTTCTACAATAATTGTTCAACGAACATATTGACACAGTTCAAGAGGGACTAAAAGAAAGACAAGAACATCTTTTACTTTCTTTCTTTCTGTTGACAGAACTTACATATCCAATTGAATATTATTTTTTAAATAAATCTTACACCAACAGCAAGTAAATAACGACAATTGACTGGATTATATGTATACATAACTATTTTTCGATAAATATTACTTGCTCTTTACCCACATACGGTGTCTTCTGTTTTTTAAGAGTTAGTAAAAGTCCACATTTTAAAAACCAAATTATTTTAAAAACAGTTAGATGTAATGAAATAATAACAAAAAAACTATAAAAGTAACATAAACAACAAACCAAACAAAAAAAAAGAATTGAATCATGTTGCTTAAGAAATTATGCAAAGCTTTTGTGGAGATAATTATTTTTTTTACATTTACAATTAAAACTAGGGTTCTAATCTTAAATTGTGTTAAAATATAATTAGATAGTACAATATTATAGTACATTACTACTAATGGATAATTGCAAATTTCCTTCTTGTAAATATTTTACATAATTGGATATTTCTAATTGAAAAATTGTAGATTTTATTGTTTCTTTCCATACTTTGGTTTCTGATCCCACGAATTAAACAACTGATCTAAATCTATAAAAGTACCTACTGGACTCTGCATAGACACTTAAAAGCCACCTTTCTCATATTCCCTTTAAATCATTTTCAAAATTCCTACCTTGCGTGCTACTGGTAAGCTGATCCCTCCTCTCCCTAATAGCAGCTTGCAACGCCCGACACCTGGCAGTGCAATCCTCCAACTGCGCCGCCAAATTATTAGGCAAAGCATTTCCAATTCCAGCTGCCTGAATTCTGGCTTCTTCGAGAGATCTCTGCAAAGAGGGCAACTGCTGTTCCAAAGTCCTCAAGTTAGACAAGAGTTCCCTAGCTTCGGCCGCACTTCTCGGACCACTCCAACTGAGGGTCGCCCGTTCTAATCTCGATACGGCCGAGGAAGCCTCTTCCAAGTTCATAGTGACTTGTTTCAGCTTCTGACAGAAAGAATTAATATACAGTGTAGTCAGGCAGTAATGGACCATAGTGAAATAAAATTCAACGTCGCTTTAGACTTGATATTTGTTATTACGTGATGTTTTTCAATTAAACGTTTTTTAAATGGACTGTATGACTTTATTTTTAATCTTAACACATTGCATTATACTAAATTTTTAACACTATATATCTTTACAAAATGAAAGCTGTTTCTCTACTGTTTAAATCAGTGTCCAATAGAAAATTTGAATTTTGAGCTTAGCGAGCCGAGCGCCCTCTTTTTCACAGGTCCACCAACCTATCACATTTTGCGAACATAAAATAATCAAAGTCCCTAACATGCTTCAACAAATTATCCAACAAAGGGAAAATAATAAATAGATAATTATTAACGACACTATAAGGTGACAAAATATGTTATGTTGCCAGTAGAGTTATTCCGATAATTATTACTTCACCTCAAACAGTTTGCAACCTAGTAATCCATTGTTTCAAAATCTGTACGAAAATTTATCAAAGTAAACCTTTATAATTTAAATCAACTGAAACTTATCGTAGCTGACCATGAAAAGGAAATATATAACATATTAATTTATTCGCACTGAATACCATTCATAAACTACGTCAATACAACTTTCTGTAGCTACAGAATCAGTAAGACTTTCTTTTAAAACCGTTGCATTTAGGAAAATCCCGTATAACATTTTACACCAGTGTAAAATTTAGTGCTTGTCAATCTTCCTTCAATACATCAGTTTATAACCAATATTCCAAGCAGACAAATTTATAACCCCTCATTCAACTCTCTAAATATAGTTTCAATTTGTGCCAAACGAGGGCATAGTTCTTAGCTTCCTTATCCATCCTGTTAGTTACCTTGTTCTACCTTTAATTATATCGTAATGCAGTTTCTTTAGAAGCTTTATCAATCATTGCCAAAATTTGTCTTGGTATTGACACATAATGCGTTTAAATATTGTAACTGTCGCGTAAAATGATTACATGCATATTTACAATAAAATAGACAACTTTGACATTTTTACGTTAATATATTACGAACAGTACAATTATTAAGAAAAATCGATATTATTTTTGACTCTTTAAGAACCACCTTTACTAAAAATAAAAATTTACTTACGATGGAATTTTGCTCGAACCGAGTCGCCATCTGATCCGACTTGTCAATCAAAGCGTTCCACTTGTCAGACAGCTTAACAAGTTCCCTCCTAAGATTCCTTGCCAACTCTCCGGAAGGGTCTCCGGCTACAAATTGCCTAGCACTTCTCAAACTGGTCTCCACCAGAGGCCGTTTATCTTCCAATTGCTGCCTGAAAGCTCGGTGATCGTCTTGCCGCGCCGCTAGCCCCAATTCTGTGTCTTTTCTGATAACCCACTCTGTGAGTTCACGTAGCGATAGTAAAAGTGCGTTCCAATAGTCAGCATTGTGCTCTAGACGGTTGCGCAGATCTGACGTTCGTGTTCTGAGAGACTATAACATAGAAAATGTACAATTTGAAAAAATCAAGGTTTTTTATATCTAATTTTCTACTCACCTGCCATCTTCGTTCCATCTCGTCCCCCCTTAGCTGTAGCATGAGAGCATCCTCTGGGGCCAACGACCCAAGTAGGGCCAGACTGGACGATCGAAGAGAGGAATGCGTGGGGGCCTGCCTGTCAATATCAGCTTGTAATTCTTTGAGTTGGTGAGCTGCCCTACGAGATTCAACATCTCCTTCCAATGTTTCAACAACGGACTCGGCTTCACTTAACCAAGCAAGGAATTTGTCTAAGGATCGATCTAGGTTTTGGAGAGAGCTTAAAGCGGAATGAAGGAGTTTGCCTCTGTTTATTACGCAGGCGTCAAGTCTCAGGTAGTGTTGGTTGATATATTCTGCCGCCTGGAAATACATACAGAAGAACATATTTTAATCTCACAGGAAGTTAACGTTGAAGCTCTTACCTTTTTATAACGGCTTGTGTCTTCATGTTGATGTGCTGTGATCAGTCTTTGTGTGAGTTGCTGGAACGATTCGATTTGTGCTTTAAATTGGTGCAGTTCGGCGTGCAGGCCCTTCTGTTCTCTTAGTTGAACCTCCAGTACATCCGCTGTATGACCCACAGGTGCCATACCTGCAAGTCTTGACTCCATTCGCTGCAGCCATACTTCCAGATCTAATTTTTTCTGGTCAAAGTTCTCCTCTTTCTTCTGCATTCTTGTATGCATTTAGCAAACTAAACCATATTAGGATTGTCAACGCGGCAGTCACATAGTGAATAGCAATAAAGCTACCGTGTAAAAAGGGCGATTACCTCGATACTTCCATATAGGCATTTGCAGATCAATGTTTATAGCAAAGGGTTGATGACCGCGCACCTGTTTTGTTCCTGTTCCTCATCCCCTCAAGAAAATGACGGGCTACCGCCTCACTTCTCACGGATCAACATTAAGCGTTATAATTTTCGCAGATTAATTAATCAATTAACCTCAATTTAAACTACACAAAATTGTTTGTACACAAAAAAGCTAAACTACATTGTTGCCAAATACAAGACTACAATAAAATATGAAAAAAGTGTGAAAAATAATTACATACGGCAACCTCAAAAATTACTATAAAAATATTGAGAAAGCGATGTTGCTAGATTTTACGATTTTTACTATTATTAGAATACAACATTAGTAGAAATTATGTGGATAAAAAAAGAGGAAGAAAGACAATACACAGGATTTGGCAACGTCCCTGTTAATAATTTCGCTTTGAGTTACACCAACATAATAAACTAAAAATTACTGTATCTGTAAATAAAAATAAATGCAAAACCGCTGCTGCTGTCAGAAATAAATCAACAATGAGCTGTAGTGAAAGTAGTAAAATTGAGGTTACTTTGTGATATTTGGACGTAGTTTATTATTCCTCCAAAGAGGAATGTCTTGGAATTGTGCATTATCGCTAGTACAATATTTATTCATTTAATTTATTGTTTAGTTATGCAAATATGGATAAATCATCGACAAATAATATCTCAAAAGAAGTTGAAAGTAATGGTGTCAAAAAAGAAGTATTTCCAGTTGTAGAGAAAACCAAAAAGGGCTTAACAAATTTCAGAGCAATTATATTTCTTTTGTTATGGTATTTTTTTAGTGGATGCACGTTGTTTTTAAATAAATATATTTTAACATACCAGAATGGCAATCCAACAGTCTTAGGTAAGTTTTTCCACTTTTAACAATGTATTTTTAAACCTGTAACAATTTTAGGGGCTTGTCAAATGTTAATGACTGCAGCATGTGGTTTTGTGCAATTATATTTTCCTTGCGGAATGTATAAACCATCACAAAGGTTAAGTAAACCACCTGGATTTTATAGACACATGGTACTAGTGGGTTGTTTTAGGTAGTAAATATATTATAAATGCTTAAAAACCAGGTAAATGAATTTCTTTTTTAGATTTTTAACGGTTGTGCTAGGTTTAGTAGCTTTGAATTACGTGGCTGTTAGTTTCACAGAAACCATTAAAAGCTCTGCTCCCCTTTTTACAGTATTAATATCAAGGTTTCTATTGGGTGAGTACAGAAAATATATATATGTTCTATTCATACAAATTTAAAATGTTCACTATTTGATAAAATGTACGTTTTTAGGAGAGCAAACTGGACTATACGTCAACTTAAGTCTTCTTCCTGTTATGTCAGGATTGGCTCTATGTTCCATTAACGAAGTTAGTTTTGAACTAATAGGATTTTTGGCTGCTATGGCGACAAATGTAACTGAATGCGTGCAAAATGTTTATTCAAAAATGTTGATTTCTGGAGATAAATTTAAATACACGTAAGTTGCTTTCTTTTACCGCATACAAACAAAACTAAGCAAATATTTGTGTTTTTTATGGTTTGTTTGTCATACGTTTCCTTTTCTTAGAGAATGTGTAGACTTTCCTTTTTCATTTCTCAAGGTTAAGAAGACTTCTTCTATTGCAACAGCTTTTGATTTCAGAATTACAATTTGTTTCACAATATTTTAAGATAGCAGTCTTTCTATTGCGGTAAATATACTTGTAAAGCCTGATACAATATAAATTTGAATATGTTAAAGAAGAATGTAGTAACAGCATTTTCTAGTTTTAAAACCTGTTGATGACATTTAAAATATTATAATTGCCTAGAAGAATGTATAAATACTAATACAGGCAACTAACTGTCTGATTTATATTAATTGCAATTATTCTATTAGTGGATATGTGGATTAATTGGTAGAAAAGAGTTATATAATTATTTTTGTAAAAGTTATACCAATGTTATACAAATATACACAGTGTCCCTAAATGATCATAGAAAAATTTACAGGAGTTTTGTTTCTATCTCGCAAGCTGCCTAAGTTGTAGGAAGTTAAATTATAATAAAAAATAGATACTTTTGATCAGATATGCAGAATTTTAATAGATGCTTAATATTTTTACAATTTAAAGAGGTTTTTCTTATTTGGTGATCATATTTAAACATAAATCGTGCTTTTGTTTTATAGAATTGACCTTTAAAAAAAATTAAAAAGACAAATGCAATACGAGACAAATAGGAATAGCAGTAAACATTTCAAGGATTATTTAATTATTCGAATATACAAACTAGTTTATCTTTAAGCTTACAAAAAAATTAATGGTTGACATTTAATGATTAAAACAATTGCCACATGAAATAGTTTATGGCTGAAAATTATTTTTTATTTACCCCATAACTCAGAAGAAAAATTGTAAGACTTTTAATCATAATTTGGTCACATTTAAATTCGTGTAACTTATTGTACACTATCCTATATATGTGTATAAAAAAAAACAAATATTTTTTCAATTTTCAGTTGGATAAATTATTTTTTCCTTTTAGGCCAGCGGAACTACAATTCTATACTAGCGTGGCAAGTATAGTTGTGCAAATTCCAGCTACTTTACTGTTAGTTGATTTGGTATCAAGTGAGAAAATCGGTTATAAATTAATTTTGTGTTTTGTATTAAATGGGATATTTTTTCACTTTCAAAGCATCACGGCTTACGTTCTTATGGACTATATTAGTCCCGTAACACACAGGTAAGTCACATTATTACTTTTATTTCATAATCCTTAAATTTAATCAGTTTGAAATGTTACAAGTGATTAAAGTGATTTATGATTTTCTCTATATCTAAATCTATCTTCCTACTGTCATTGCAGTACAATATTTTAAACCATTAGTCAAATTAATACCTTATTTCAATAATATTACATAAAATTTATCACATTATTATACTGGATTGAAAAAGTGTGTTTTATCAGAAAATAGCAATAATCAAGGTTCTAATTTACTGATTAGGCCGTTTCAATTTTATTTAAAATTTTCTAGCAACATTATAACAGAGATACCTATTTAAAAAACACATTCTAATATTTCAAAAACATATTAAACTTATAAGTGTTTAATAATTAAACCTACAAAATAAAAATCAAAAATTATATTTAAAAATGGAATAGTAGCAATATTACCTAATGATATAAAAACCATCATCATGAAATTATATTAAGTTTGTTTTTGTAGCAGTTGGAAACGGTTTGAAGCTGTCAGAAATATTCGACCAGTTAAGTTGAGAACACGTTACCATTGAATTTAACGCAATAAAGTTGGACGGACATTTCTGATAGTTTGAAATCGTTCCTAACTGTTGCAAAAACACACCTATTTAATTTATCATGTAATGAATTAGGTCAATTTTAAAATTGAATTGCTGAATAATATAAAAATAAATAATGTTAAAATAAGTTAAGTAAAATCTAAAAAACTTTTACAGTATGAAATGAGTAATGTACAGGGTGTTATTACCATTAGTATATTTATTAGTCATCATAGATTGTAATTATCTGTACCTGACTTTGTTTATAGAATTATTATGACTTTTTACATAGCATCTCATTAAACAATCTTTTCTGATAATTAAGTTCATCATTAAGAATCTTTCAGTTATTAAAATTAAGGTTGTGCTTAAAATTATAGAATAGCAGTACTGTTTGTTCTGTTTTATTTATACCTATGTTTGGGTTACATTTATGAGCAACTAATTTTGTATTTAATATTTTGTTTTGTTTTGTTTGTCCCTTATCTTTACCTGAACGATCAATATATTGAACTCTATAAAATACATCAGTTTATCTTTTATTGAAAAATACAGTTGACCTATTGTTCTGCCTATAACACCTATTTTAGCTAATATATTTTATGTTTAATGCATTACTTATTTCTAATCAGTTTCTAACCATCAGAAGCATGCACACTGCATCTAAATCATTTTCAATGTTATGTGGGCATTATAAATGCAATGCGCGTGCGTCTGTCGTCTACGAACAGGCCTATTATTATTGTTGCTGTTATATAATCCGATTATTGCTATGCCCACTATACACTAGTAGCGCGAAAGGTTGCAAACGTGAATGTGGATGCTTTCGCGTGGCTTTCGCGATATCTACGCGGCTTCGCGCGTCGTTCCCCGTTCTTAGTCGGTAAATGTGTCCCGCGACAAAAGGTTTCACGAAGCGCGAAAGCATCCACACTTACCTGCCCACATAGATGTAGCACCCAATACTATAGCAGCTGCTACTTCACAGTTCATTACCTAGTACCTACTAGAATTTTGCACATGGCTTTCACAATTTTTAACTTTTGATGCAGAATACTTTAAAATATTTATACACATATCAACTTTACTGTGTGCATATTTTGAAATTGCAATAGGTATGTATTTTATAATAAATTAATACAATTCGATTTTTTTAGTGTTGCAAATACTGCTAAAAGGGCATTTCTCATATGGCTCTCTATTCTCATGTTCGGAAATCCAGTAACGATGTTGAGTGGATTGGGAACAATAACTGTGATAGCAGGTGTTTTTTTGTACATAAAGGCACAAGAATACGATAACGATAGGTTAAGTTCTGCAAATCTAATGCATAGAAAAGTTAGGGCAATATAAACACTATTATTTAGTCTATTGTGTTGATCGAGTTAAATTGTTTTTGTATATACTTTATAGATGGTTTGAAGAAATGCTTGGTTTGTTGCCTGTAAGTTTTAAAGGGTTGAATTTAAATTGATGTGCACAGGTTATGTCTAGAGAGGTATTTTAGGTGAAAATCATGCTAGTCATTTATTAATTGTATTTTTTTGTGCTATTACTTTGGCCTTATGTAAACTAATTATGGCATAAAAGCTACATCATTTTGATAATATTGCAAGTTTTGGAATTAGCATTAACATTTGTTACTATCAAAAGTCTTACTTGTGGTAAAAGTTTTTAAATTAAAAATAATCGTTTGGAGGAAATCTAAAGTAATTGCATTCAAATACGTTTTTGGTATTACTGTTGATACAGTAAGTATTATAAATACTCACTAAAACCAGTTATTTTTTTTTAACCAACCAGGTCAATTGATACTGTAAACGTATATAAATTATAAAATTTAATACTATTAGACATTGTATGTGCTCATCGTTGATTTGTAATGAAGCTGATTTAAAATCAGACATATTTACTATCTTTAGTTTTATGTTTATGTGCTTATATATTCACAGAAGTACAATCTATTGCAATAATAATGGCACCCTCAAAACAATCTTTGAACTATTGGAAGTTCTGAATGGAAATTTCATTAGACCTCTATTGGTGAGTGAAACAACTAAGAACTAATATTAAAAGTTTTAAAGGGTACTATTATTACAATATATGTGTTATTTTTATTATATTAATATTTGCTCTTGATAAAATATTTTTTTAATGCTGGTACATATTTCTCTGCTGGTATCAGTATTATATTATTATTACTTAAATATCAATTATTTTTTATCTATAAAATTTGTGTCTGCAAATGTGCGAAAAATTAAATTTGTAAATGTATGTGTCCAACAGAAGTAGATAATTTAATACTCAGAACTGGCTTTTTTTTGTACATTTACAATCGGTTATAATATAAGCTTTGCTATCAGATAAGCCATGGCTACATTTTGACGTTGTAGATCATCCAGATCCAGAGAGCATTTCAAACGACACATTAAACATTTACCATTATTATTTACTACATTTATTCACTTTACCCGAACTGTTATTAATATAATATCAAACAATTTGGGTAACAATTTGCCTTTTGTGACATGATTCCTGAGATGTCTAGTGGTGTCAATCGCTATGCCCCTTTTATCATACCAAGTTTTGAGCAATATCAACGATTAGAGGGACCTTTTTGATTTTATACAGGGTGGTTTATTTTTCACAGCTTACCATAGGCATAGGCGGAAACCATAAAATATATAGAAGGGCCATCTTTTGATGGCTATAAATATAAGCCAAACAGATCCAAGATATCTTCTTCCATTGCTGAAATATAATATTGTAGAATATACAAGAAATTGACAATTGACAAAAAAAATTCTATGGTCGCCATATTGGATCTATGTAAAATTTTAATAACCTGTAACATTTAAAAAACAATAATTTAAATAAAAATCTAGTTATTTTATGTCAATTACAACTAGATTTTTTTTATTCAACTCTTTCTGTTGAGAAATAACGTTCCTAGATGGCATTTTCTAAAATTGCTATTTTCAGTTTTTTTCACAATATTTCAGCAAGGGTAGTAGATACCTTGGATCTGATTGATTTATCTTAATGGCCATAAAAATGCAAGTTTTTTATAATTTGAGCGACCTTGTATATTTTATGATTTCCGAGATGCCAATCGTGAACCATGAAAAACAGACCACCCTGTATATTTAATGCTTTTACCTGGCATAAGCCAGCAAAATGCTTAAAGGGAATTTTTATATTATTTACAAAAATATATATTTTATATGTTAATAATTATTTTTGCTAATATATCTTAATATTTTCAAATGCCATAAACACATCTATAAAGTATTTTTACCAAACTCGAATATCATTATTATGAATTGGTTGTTTTTTTTGTATTCTAAGTACAACCTCACCTCTTCTCACATTTTATAAAAAGAGTTGTTGTGATACATTCTGTGAATTCAGAAATATTAGTATATTTCTTTTGATATGTTTTTTTAATTATTGTTGCTCCTACAACTTAAAAATATGGGGTGGATCAAATGTACTCAACTTCGGATTTTGCGTCTTCCATTTTCAGCATTTTGCTAAAATAATTATATAAATGCAATATTGAGTGAACATACAAAAAAAAATGAATTTCCCGGATATACAAAGTATAATTTTCTGGCATTACTCCAATTGATGATTCATTATCACTAAGTTTAAAATTGCTGTTTTTTTGTTCCACTCTGTAGAAATAGAGTATATCTAGAGTTAAGAATAATTATTTAATTTTTAGCAATTGCTGCGAAGTCTTGATGAAAGTATGAATAACAAAATATATTCACTGTCCTGTGATTCTTTTTTCTTAAGTAATAGGTACCTTGATGTATACATAAAATGTATTGTAAACAATTGAATTTATTTTTGTTGAAAATATGTATTTATTTATTTTCTATTTTATGGTTGTGTAAATGACATTCCAATTATTTATTTTCCAGTATGTGTTAAATAGTCAATTTTATCGTCATGTTGGTGTACTTAAATTTGTAAATAGCCATTTTACATGTAAATTCGTGTACATAAATAGAAAAGAGTTGGTTAAACCATATTATTTATCATGTTTTGAAATTAAATTGTTTATGAAAATGTTTTTTTTTTCTATTAAATTCCTGTAAGATCCTTCATATTGCTAGAAACGGCAAATTAATTGTAAATAGAGTCATTGTCGCCTAAATCGCAGCAGCCGTGCATTTTCAAGACGACGCTATTTAGCAGACGACAAAGTGGACGGCGACCACCAAGACACTACCTTGTATTGCGGGTTGCAGTGCTCCACGTGCAATCTATTGCAAAAGTGACACTCAAAAACGGATTTTGAACTACTGGAAGTTATGAATATAAACTTCATTAGATCTTTATTGGTGAGTGAAAAACAACTTAAAACAAATGTTAAAAGCTGAAATTAGATTTCATTACGAATTCGTTACCAGTTCAAAACAAGTCGCGAAATTCGTTTTAAGTGTGCCATAATAATTACTGCGATAGATCAGTGGCGGTTCGTCGTATGAAGCAACTAAGGCCGGGCCTCCCTTGACTCCCACACTGTATATTTTAAACTCTATAATATTCAATTACCTATTACTTTTATCAAAAATCAATATAACGGAATAAAATAATTATGGCTTCAACTGTAGCCCTCGTAAGTTATAAATAATGGATCTAGGTTACGTTTCAACATCTTGCCGTTTCTAACAGAGCGGGGAGTCATGAGTCATCTGCCAATCCCACCACAGTGAAGCCCAATTTGCCGGGCCTCAAATTTCTTCATACATGCCTAATACGTTATGGCTTCCCTCACCACGCGATACGGTCAAAGTCGATGTTTTCCGTCCTAATTTGAGACCCGAATTCTGGCGCCTCTTATTCTCTTTCATCTGTTTTCCGGCAAATTAGACGACGTAATGTGTGTGTAACGGGATTAACCGACTGTTTGAATGTTAATATTTTTAATTGAATTTTGATTTTCCAATGGTTGATTAGTTGCTACTATTGAATGTGATTCATAGATATTCTCAAAATTAGGTGGTAACGTTTTAAAGATAAAACAAGTATTAATTTAAAGTAAATAAAAATTAACTTCATTACAGACAGGGTAATACTACAGTTAACATACCTAATATAAATACATATATGGTATTATCGATAGGCTGATCGGTAGGTAATAATGAATCTCTCGCGATATTTAGATATTGAATTTGTAATTTGATCAAGATATACATTTTACCGTGCACAGATTTACTTTGCCAAATTTTGCAAATTAAACACTTAAATGTAAACTACTACTACTGCCGTACAATTTTAAAGAAAATTAATAATCTGTTTCCTGTTTTTCACGTAACCCCCCACTTCGCGATAATTGTATTTTTTTAATGTGCTATATTGTGCTAGTTGTTCTGACATTGTGTTGTTTAAAAAAATTTAATATCTGCCTCCGTTCTCCGGAAAAACCGAAATTTTCTAGCCCCCCATTTTATCACAATCCGATTTTTTTCGATGTGCTGAATTGTGCTAGTTGTTCTGAACATTGTGCCGTTTATAAAAATTTGATATCTGCCTCCGTTCTCCGGAAAATCCGGAAAAACCGGAAATTTAAGCGTGAACTTAGCCTCCCATTTTTCTCGAAAATTAAAAAGCGGGATTGTGCTGAATTGTGCTAGTTGTCCTGAACATTGTGCCGTTTAAAGAAATTCGATATCTATCTCCGTTCTCCGGAAAAACCGGAAATTTTGACACAAACTTACTGCACCTCCCATTTTGCCTGAAAATTAAAAAGCGCGATTGTGCTGAATTGTGCTAGTTGTCCTGAACATTGTGCCGTTTAAAAAAAATCGATATCTGCCTCCGTTCTCCGGAAATACCGGAAATTTACGCTTGAACTTAGCCTCCCATTTTTCTCGAAAATTAAAAAACGGGATTGTGCTGAATTGTGCTAGTTGTCCTGAATATTGTGCCGTTTAAAGAAATTCGATATCTATATCCGTTCTCCGAAAAATCCAGAAAAACCGGAAATTTGGACGTGAACTTAGCCCCCCATTTTTCTCTAACATTAAAAAACGGGATTCTGCTGAATTGTGCTAGTTGTCCTGAACATTGTACCGTTTAAAGAAATTCGATATCTACCTCTGGAAAATCCGGAGAAACCGGAAATTTTGGCACGACGTTGCTGCATCTCCCATTTTACCTGAAAATTAAAAAGCGTGATTGTGCGGAATTGTGGTAGCGGTGTCGAACGCTGTGCCGTTTAAAGAAATTTGATATCTGCCTCCGTTCTCCGGAGATGCAGTAAGTTTGTGTCCAAATTTCCGGTTTTTTCGAATTTTCCAGAGAACGGAGATAGTAATTGAATTTTTTTAACGGCACAATGTTCAAGAAAACTAGCACAATTCAGTACAATCGCGCTTTTTAATTTTCAGGCAAAATGGGAGGTGCAGTAAGTTTGTGTCAAAATTTCCGGATTTTCCGGATTTGACGGAGGTAGATATCGAATTTCTTTAAACGGTACAATGTTCAGGACAACTAGCACAATTCAGCACAATCCCGTTTTTTAATTTTCGAGAAAAATGGGAGGCTAAGTTCACGCTTAAATTTCCGGTTTCCGGATTTTCCGGAGGACGGAGATAGATATCGAATTTCTTTAAACGGCACACAATTCAGAACAACTAGCACAATATAGCACATTAAAAAATATACGATTTTTGCGAAGTGAGGGGCTACGTGAAAAACACGAATTTTTTATTTCCTAGGAAAATGGATATATTATTTTTCTTTAAAATTTTACGGCACAATTTAGCACACATTGGGCACAATTCAGCACAACTTTTATTTTTTAGTTTATGAAAAAATGCGGGGCTGAGTTCACGCACATGATTTAATGGAGGAAAAAGCTTCAACTTTTAGCGAATTGTGTCAACTTCAATATCTTCTATCATTTTCATCATTAAAATCGTCATTGAGTGTTGATCTGGTAGATGTCAGAAGCTCCAATTAAACTTATTAATCCCACATGATAATGAAAATAACGATAGTATTTGTTTTGCAAAATTCACGAGACAATTTCCCGTCATTAACAATTTAAAACAAAATCTGAGAAATCCGCGACAATTTTCGCGAATTTTGCGTCCATCAGGACGAGTCTTTTGACTTATGACGATTTCGATTTGCATGCACTTTTGCACTGAGTGCGCACTGAATCTACCTTCTGTGTTCGATTTACATTTTGAGTGCACACTCTGTTGGTTGAAAGTGTTCGATTTAGAAGTCAGTTCGCACCGAATTCTGCGAAAATGCAAATATTGTTGCATTGAGAAAATAGTCAGTTCAACCGTGGAGTGCAAATTAAAAATGGCGGTAAGTAGTAGAAGACTTTTTGAATGTAATTCTTCTAGATAACTTATATTCTTCGTCAGATAGTTCATCTGAGGAGGAATATGTTATTAATAACAATTATAAAGAACAAATAAAAGTAATTACATTTACGGAATTAGCAGTGCATCGGAAGATGTATAGTAAATCAATAATTAGACTTATTTAATTACAGCTTGTACCAGTTGTTTTGTTTTCATATAGTTAAAAAATATATATTAAGCAGATAAATGGTGAGTTTATAAAAAAGTCTTAACCCTAACTTAGTCCTAACTTAGCGTTAATCTTTACCTTAAGAAGTTAAATGTACATATTTCCATGTGTACGTTTATAAAAGTCGTAACTTAGTGTTAGTCCTAAGGAGGTCTTAAGACCTGACCTTTAAAGTTCCTATCTTTTAACTTCTTAGGACTAAGACTAAGAGACCAAATAAGTACCTACGCATGCGCGAAAGTGCTCCATTTCCTTCTACATGCCTTCTACGGCGTCAGCGATTGGCCGGGGCTTGTAGAGACAAAATAAAGATTAAGTTACGACTAAATATTCATAAACAGTGTCAAAATCTTAGGATTAAGACTAAGGTTAAGGCTAAGTTAAGATTAAGATTTTTTTATAAACTCACCAAAACTGGCGTATATTTTAATTGACGGTTTTGAAAAAACAGTGTTCTACTCAAAAAACGAATTTGGAAGAAAACTGTAACAGCAGAGAAGCATACTTCTTGCATTTTTATGGTAGCTTATAATCAATTGATACATTATTGACAAATAATAATAATAATAATAATATTATCTCTACCCCTCATTCTAATCACAGGGATTAGCCCAGAAGTCGGAGACTTGTGCGGGAGAGGGGGCGGCATATTATAGTATTAAGCAGGCCGCATTTGCGCCCAGGAACGACTTGCGTTGGTAGGCCCTAACCACTATTCAGTGCAGGAATGAGGAAAACCTGGAAAACCTCATTAATTAGGGGGGTGGTCAAATATCAACCGGCATCAATCTCTCACATTGACCCAAGCTAACATTATTCCACCCTACCATACCCACAGAGAGGGTGCCAATCCTCTCCACGAATATAGCTTATATACGGTCTACCGGCAGCTGGGCTCGAACCAACTCCGTCTAGTCACCTCGATTCAAGTACTAACGCCTTAAACCGCGCGACCACTGACCGATCTATAATAAATCCATACACTGTTTAATTTTGGTTACGACTTATCAAATAATGAGGTTATGCAAGTGTGCACTAAAATCTAATACTTATTCAGTTTAGTTGCACGCTCGGATTATTCCAGGCAAAATTTGATAGCATCGCATCGACTTTGCATTATATCAGTGCGCACCACACGTTCTCAGTGCATATAAATCAAAATCGTCATTAGACTTTTTATTTTGTCATAAATTTATAATTTAACGAATTTTGTTTGTCGAATGTTATTTCCAAAGGCTTTAGATCCCATATTGATAAAAAAAAGTCAGTCTTAAAATATGTATTTTATTTATTTATTTATGTACAAAAGATTGAAATTTCAATTACTTTTAATAAATTACAAAAATGTTTATTAAGTAGTATTGGCACGTGGCAGGCCTGCATTTGCTTAATCCTAAAAACACTTATAAAAGAGTATAAAAAATACAATATGTGAATTTTCTCCTAAGAATAAGGACTAATTTCCTAACCAAGCAATTATTTCAGTAGGAAAACATAAAACAAAGATATTTACAGGTAATAACAGATAATTGAAACGTAACTAATAACCTAAAATTAAATGAAAACTAGGTAACGTCGGGAACCGGTTAAGAATAATAAATAGGCTTAATCTTAACAAGTGTGGACAAATTGTTGATATACTTAATTAACCTACTGAGAACTGCTAAGAATCCATCTTCCTTACGAAATAACAGTTGAGGACGTAATGATCGAGACAATGATATTTTATTTCTAATAAAATAGCAATTTTGACAGGATCCTACTGGATTTCACAGCACTGGGTAATAGGGATCAATGGAGGCTTCTGAAAAAGCCCTATAGACGGCAAAAATATATCTATTTATTTTTAATTGTTAATTTTGCTGCTAAGTTTGATGACACATGTTTAATTTTTCTGCCGTCACGTTTCAAGCCGAACATACGATCACATATACTACATACACACAATCACTTAGTGAAAGAATTCAGTCCTTCAGCCTTAGGTACGATGGGATAAGGTTCCGGGGGTTCTAACGCCTGGCCTCCTCCTTCCGGCTAGTAGCTTATTCAATCCCTTTGGTTCTTCGGTGGTGCTGGAACTCGGAGCTGCTTCCGTGCCTTCTTCGTCTTCTTCTTCAGGTTCTTCGGGGGCCGCAGACTCTTGAGGCGCCTCCGTCGAAGGAGCTTCGGTGGTTTGTCCCGGGCGTCTCCTAGCTATGAGAGGGTTTACCCTGCGGACCTGGACAGGAGCGCTTGCCGCTGCCTTTGGACGCTGTTGGACATTGATGCGGTTCTTGTTACGGAGACGACCTAGTGGGCTGTTGTCTACAGGAGCGGCAGGAGTTTCTTCCTACACGACAAAATTTCGTTTAAAATATGTCGTTTTTACGGACCTAAAAATTATTGAGAGTCGAGTGATCTAGTAAAGAAAGTTGTCACATATCTAATTCTGAAATTTTTCAATAATTGGGAAATGTGGTCATTTTTATCGTTTATTTTACGTTTACTCTAAACAGTGTAATATAAAAGGTTTCATATTTAGTTAGTTTTTTAATTTAGTTTTGTTGTCTTATTGAATAAGCTAGGCACAATAAATAATTAAAACGTTTTTACTATTTGAAGAAGAGTGGGAGAACTTAGCAGATGCGATCCATCTATTTTTGTTTTACAAATACATAAGTTTATTTTTCTTGCACTCCTTTCTGACGAGGTACATTTGACATTTAAGTACAGGATGATGACGCGTTAGATTCGATTATGACTTTGTTATTCTAAGAAATATCAGAAAATTGATGTTCTTATAAAAAAAATCGAATATCCCACTACAGAGATATTGATATTAACTTAACCCTGTATATTATTATATTTTTGGATGCTCCACTTGTTCCTTATTGCATTGATATAAACATATATTGGTATATATTTTACTATTCGCTAGATATTGATGATTAAGTACTACCTAAACTATATTCGATTCCAATTTATAAAGCAATTAAGAATAGTTTATAAAAATTGTTCAAATATAGTTCTTTAAATGGCTAATGTTATTTAAATCTTTTGGGTCACGAAATAAATGATTTTATCTCAATCACTCAATTTGATAGGTCGACAGGATGATATGGCAGCAAGATGGAGCTCCACCACATAATATAAAATAAGTTGTGGAATATTTGAATAATATATAGTTATATAGAATGGTTAAAAATATATGGTACTATACGATGGCCGGTCAATAGTCCAGACTTGACACCACCTGCTACATTTTTGTGGGGCTATTTAAGGAATAGTGTTTATACAAATATACCAACCACTATTTTAGAAATTTAAGGTAGAATACAAGAAGCTATAGATTACATAAATCAACGCCCAAAAATGAAGCATAATTGTTTAAATAATTTGGAGAAAACGATATAAGTTTTGCATAGAAAATCAGGGTGTGTCAGAAGAAAAAAACAAGTTAATATCAATATCTATATATAAGCTATATTCGTGAAAAGGATTGACACCCTCTCTGCGAGTATGGTAGGGTGGAAGAATGTTGGCTTGGATCAATGTGAGAGATTGATACCGGTTGACATTTGACTACCCCCCTAACTAATGAGGTTTTCCAGGTTTCTCTCATTTCTGCACTGAATGGTGGTTAGGACCTACCAACGTAAGTCGTTCCTGGGCGCAAATGCGGCCTGCTTAATAATAATGTGCCGCCCCCTCTCCTGCACAAGTCTTCGACTTCTGGGATTAGAATGGGGGGTAGAGATATTATTATTATTATCTCAGTAGTGCCAGTTTGTACAATAAACATCGGTAGAGGTTTTTCGGCAAGAACATATTGAGAAAAATTTTACATAGTATAAACTTTCAATATGGGAAGGTGACTAAAAGGAGTGTTTTCATTGACAAATATGAATGCCATGCTTAAAAATAAAAACAAATATGATGTGCATAAATCTTGCGGTTTACCATGCATATTGATTCTAATAGTGTTGATTGTTGTGTTTGTTGATTGACATATCTACCTAATTTTTAAAGGCCATTCAACTCTCAATAATTTTTAGATGGATTTCATTTGACGTAAATTTTCCATGACTTACCTTTTCACTTGCTTCTTGATCGGGCGTTTCATGCTCTTCTTCAGCTTCTGCTACTTGATCCTCTGCTGGAGCTTCAGTAGTAGTAGTTGATGTAGTAGTAGCTGCTCCAGGTCTTCCTCTAGCAGACAAGTTTATTCTTGGTCCAGGTCTGAGCGGCCTGACACCACCAGGTGCAGCTATCCTTCTGCCCTTGGCAGTTGTACTGCTAGTGGCTTCTGTGGTAGAGGTAGAAGATTCTTCACCGGGTTGATCATCTTCAGTAGCAGCAGGTGCGGCAGTGGTGCGTCCTCTGGTTCTTAAATTAAAAGATGGTCGGGCCCTTGGAAGCGACGGACGCTGCGAAGGCGCGGTAGTGCTGCTGCCAGAGGACTCCTCCTTAGGTTCTTCAGTGGCGGCGGTTGTCCGTCCGCGTGGTCTTGAAGCGCCGCCAAAGCGACCTCTGTTCAAAGATGGCTGAAAACAAATAAATAGAGAAATGTTCAGTTTGTGTAATGTACGTAATAACTTACTCTTGAATGGCTGGCTGGTTTGGCTTCTTCTTTCTGAGCCTCTTCTTCAACAGCTGGTGCAGCGGTGGTCTTGCTTCCAGGTCTGGCTCTGCCTCCGAAACTAGGCCTTCCGAATTTACCCTTTGGTTTGGATTCTACTGGAGCTGCTTCAGTGGTAGCAGCAGACTGGGCAGTTGTCTTCCTTCCACCAAGACCACCACGTCTTCCACCACCGAATTTGCCGCGTCCGAAGGGAGCTGCTTCTGTGGTTGTGGTTGTCGTGGTAGTAGTTGTAGTAGGAGCTGGAGTTGTTGTGGTAGTAGTGGTGGTAGTAGTTGTTGTCACTGTGGTAGTTTCTGGCTCTATAGTTTCTGAAAGAAAATTTAACATATCAATTATTTTGATTCATTAAAACAAATAGGAAATTAATACACATTCAGTTACTAACAAATTTATTTTGTACCTGTTACGGGCTCGGTAGTAACTTCGCTTTCTTCAGTTGAGGCTATCTTTTCGCCTTCAGTGCTGCTTTCGGCATCTTCACCTTCGCCGAAGAGTTTTTGGGTTCCCTGAGAGATGGCGTATAGGTCCAAAGCTACTTTATCCATTGGTGACATAACTGTTGTACCTTCTTCAGCGGGTGGGCTTGTATCATCTTCTTCTTCCTCTTCTTCCTCTTTAGGTTCGCTCTTTTCTTCATCTTCTTCAGGTTCTTCTTCCTATCAGCGGTCAAATAGTTTTTTAATTGGTGAGAGTTAATGTTCAAGAAGTGAATAGGAAGATAGTAAATAGCAAGAGAACTCGAAAGTCGAACGATGTGGTTTAACGTTAATTTCGTAATTTTTAGCTTTAGCGTTAACTTACAACTGTTAATCTTTCTGTTAATAATGGCACTGGCATGTTATTATATGGAAAAGATAGTCTCTTGATTTATTAACACTATTTTGTCTCTACAGTCTGAAATGTATGTAGGATGTATTTACAAAATGTTTTATTTGAATAGTACAGCAGTTAACAGTACTCATACAAGAAATAATAGCAGTAACTGATATTCAGTTGTTTCTTTTTGTAAATCAAGTCGTGATGTATCTTTACTTCATTTACACCAAAAACTACCTATGCAGCAGACTGATGGAATGGTTCAATGAAAGACGTAGATTTAAAAATACCTATTGTAATGATGGAAGAATTGTTTGGAAGATTTTAGCTACATGTTTTTATTTCTCTCATGGTATTACTTTCCATACAACCTTAAACAACTGCACTTTTAATGAACAATATTAGAAGAGCCATTGATAATATTTTACCTGTTTTTTACAGATTTAAGTACCAAGAACTGCACGTTTGAACTTCGTGCTATTAGTTGAAACTATTTTCCCAACTTCCTTTTTCATATATAATGGAATCGATCAAAAAAGAAATATACCAGTGTTATTTACATTGTTTTATATCAATTAAAACAGTACACTCCTTTTAAAGAAGTTTTTCTGTTGGATATCAATTAACCTTGAATCTACTAAAACAAATATACAAAACTAATGCAAAGGATGTGTGAGATGTGCTTAGATGAAGTTCAGAGCAAAAATATATGAGATTCAATTATATACGAGAGACATAACATTTGAATACTGAATGAAAAACTCTTTTCTGTTGGATATCAATTAACCTTGAATCTACTAAAACAAATATACAAAACTAATGCAAAGGATGTGTGAGATGTGCTTAGGTGAAGTTCAGAGCAAAAATATATGAGATTCAAATATATACGAGAGACATAACATTTGAATACTGAGTGAAAAACTCTTGGTGAAATCAATTTGACACAAGAATTGATGTAACAGTAACATTACAAGTAAATGTTTTTTAACATAAATTGTTGAGTTACTGTTACTATTAGTTCGCACTTACATTTTTAAATGTAAAGAAAAATAATTCCCGTATATTTCTGCTGACTACTTCAATTGTGCAATAGTTTACAACCAAGACACCAGAAGATTTTTTTTAAAGCCGCCAAGAGTTTGATATGTTTATTTTACATACAATATCGTTTAGAATGTGCATTAGTGCCATTAGTGCGTTCATATTCAATTCAATTTTAATTACTGTGTCGAGTTCGATGCGCTCGTTGGGTGTCGCTCCCAAGAAACGTACCGGTCCTTCAGGGAGTTCTTGTGGAAAAGAGGGCTTTCCAGAGTTGGCACTGTGCGTATTGAAGCTGTCACTGTCGACCAGGGAGGGCCTGCGGACGTTGGCGCGGGTTCTGCCTCTAGTACCCTGAAAAAATATTGAGCAAAAACTTATATAGACAGACTAATTCGAACATCGTGCAAGGATCTAATTCAGAGACGTATGGATGAGTGCAAATAGAAGATAAGTTTATGTGCAACTTTTAATAATATAAATAGCAATGGTACTTAAAATAGCAGTACGAAGATATTTATTATGATATTGATATTCCCATGAATTTTCACTGAATACGAATCTAATGCTAGATTTTATCCAGAGTCCTTGAATTTTTAGTAAATCGATAAAAATAGTAAAAAATTTTTAAAAAAACGTGATTTCCTATAAAAGTTAAAGGAAATGAATCAATTTGCAACCACAATCTGTTGCTACAAACGTCAATAAATTTGCCTATATCTCGAAAAATTTTAAGTGATCCTACCTGAGGCATCTAGATTTACGGAATTTTATATGAATCGCGTCAAACTTTTCACATACATTACGAGGAAATACGACCAAAGGGTTAGTTCAGCCTAATCACACATCATTTGCGATTAAATCGCCTTTAACCACTGTAAAATGTTCTAAATCGCGAAAAATTACTGAATTTCCTGTCCCTGACTGAACCATATAGGAATTAAAAGTTTCAGATAAGTCTCAATGCTTAACTACCACTGAGTACATACATTTTAAACTCATGCTCAGAGATGTCTAAAAGATAATAAACCAAATACTTCATATTCTAACTTGGCATTTAAAAAATGGGGTAAAACCCTCTTTTCCTCTGGAAAATCGACGACTGTGATAAGCAGAAACGACAAAAATTAACATTTTTGTTAATAAAAATACCTGATAGATAGCAGTTAATCTGTTAAACTGCAGTATTTTGCTTTTGTTTTTTGTTCTTTCGCTTCAAGTGTTTCAAACTGTCAAAACTACATTTTCACTGATTACAAGTGCGTTATATTACCCACTAGCAAAAACACACTTCGCGCACAGTTAAGTAAAATGCCCATAGATATCTATATATCTATAATAGTAGATAATAGAAAAGAATGTATCCGCGACAGTCTTGTCCGATAACCTAGAAAAACAAACCGGCTAACAAAGGAAAATATATAAAACGTTTAAAGTTGAAAAAAAGCACTAAAAATGAAGGACAACACAAAGTACAACAGACAGGATTTAAATGTTGACATCATCGAATTTTTCCGTTTAGTGTTGCTGATTTCCCCCCATCAAAAAAAATTGAGGGGTGTTAGATCTGGTGACTTTCCGGGTCACTGAATAGGTCCATTAATCCCAATCTATTTTTCTGGGAAAGTGTTATCTAAATATTACTGCATAATCCTGGCCTTGTGAGATGGAGCTCCGTCGTGCTAACACCATAGGTTTCTCTTTAGCTGCAAAGGCACATATTCCAAGTGCAGGAAGTTCTTCTTGTAGGAAATTTAGATAACTCACGCTGTCATAATATTAATGCTCAACTAAATGCCTACCGATGATGCCGCACCATACATTTACTCCAAAATGGTATTGGTTTTGGAACAGTTTCTACATTTACTACAATTTGAGCTATGAAAGTCTAAATATGTAGTCTAGCTGCATTAAGATTGTTTCTTACCCTTCGGTCAATTATTAGATTCTTCTGAACAGAAATTCCATCTTTATTTCGTGCAAGGTCGCCTCCATTCTTGTAAAGGTTCTATAATCAAGAATAAGGCGCTCTGGATATCTTTCGCGATATAGCTCTACAGCAGTAAATTAGCAACATATCACCTTTTTCTGAATGAGAAAACACAACAAAATGAGTAAGCACAAAAGTTATACGTTTGACGTTCGTATTAAGTAATGACAAACATTTTGTGTCATTTATGCACTTTTAACAACGAACATTCAATTGTTTTCCAAGGACTACTTGATCCTTCCACCGCTAATGTGATTTTTAGGTGGTAATTCTGTTGAAACTTTTTAGAACGATATTGCTTATAACTGAAAAAATATGTGATGACGTTATTTGTCGTTTCTGTCACATCTCAAAGATAATACTTTCGTTTGAAAATGAAACCTACCTCATCCCATTTAACACCACCCAAATTTTATTTAAAATTTTTGTATATTATCGCGTTTGAGACACCTTGTACTTATTTATGAAGTGCTTTTTAAAATCTATATTCTAAATAATGCAGCCACCGCCTTAAAGTGACAGTAAGAAACGAGTCAAGGGCAATGCGATTATAATCGCTAAAATGCACCAACCTGAGATTCGTCTGAAATATTATCAGCCTCACTGCTTGAGCTGGCAGTTGCCTCAGTGGTTGGCCTTCCCCTTCCACGGCCTCTGGTGACTGCTTTGGTTGTTTCCTCTTCCGGAATGGGAGTGGTGTTAAGGTTTCGACTCCTTAAAAGAAAAGAAAAATCTATAGTAAAGGTCGGAAACATACCGATACCGAAGTATTATGAATTGGAAAAATGTTCTGCAAGATGTTCATTTACCGCAAACTATAGCAACTTTTGTTAACATCTGAGTTTTTAATTTACAAAGAACATGTACAGGGTGGAAAATTTCGGTGTTTTATAGGCTCTCGTTAACTATAGGAGATAAACATAAAATGACCTCCCCCCCACTCTTGATATCTATTTTTAAGACAAAATTAATATTCAATCCACTCTTTAATACATGTCTGTAACTTAATTGTTGGTAAAGTTAGAAAAAAATAATTAATATGTTCTGGACTTCAACAAGGTATACCTTTTTCAAATAAAACAGGTAGGAGAATCGATTGTTTGGTCAGATGGATACATTAAGATACAAAAATGTAGTGCCATTTAAAAGAAACATGGTGTGCCATAAGTGACGCCCTCTACTAGTGACGTCAAAATTAGAAACATATTTGAATTTCTCGTCTGCAAAAACCTTCGATTTACAAATTTTATGTAAATATTTTTTTGAAGTCATTTACAAATATCGAAAATAAAATTTTAACTTTAACACCCTGGAACTCCGTTAATAATCAGTTTTGGAAAATATGTTATAGAAAGAGGTAGCATCATCATTTCCGGACACCCTGTATATTAATGGAAAGAGAAAAAAATAACGATTAAAAATTAAACGCGAAAAATTAACGCTGGCCCAAGACCACCTATGGTTTGTATTTAAAAAAACACAACTATATATATATCTCAAAAATTAATAAAATTAGAAAAAAGTTAGGCATGCCATTAGACTTTACTCAGAAAAGTGTCTGAAGAACGTACAGTGCCTTCATAAATGATTAAAAGCCACGTGACCAGGACTGTAATTCTCGAAGAACAACTCGTATGCAAATAGATTTCTTGTCTCTCTCAATTGCCGTAGTGAGGAAAAGGATATTCGCATATGAAGTGCTCTGCTATTGATTTGAGGATCTCGACCCTGATCACGTGGCTTTTAATCATTTATGAAGGCACTGTATTATTACTTTAAAAAGGAAATCGAGAGTGAGTCCTATAGTTAACGAGATCTGTAAAAACATTGAGGATTGAGGAGGAAACATTTGCGCACCCTGAACATAAATATCAAGCATTTATCTTTGTTGTGATAGAAGGTGTTAAAAGTTTTACTGCCATAATTTTAACAAGCGATAGTATACATTTAAATAAACAAAAAAGTTCTATGTCATAATCCCAAACGTTTTTGAGAAAAAAAAATGGCTTGGTGTGCAAAAGTTCAATAATCATAAAATGCAATGATATTATAGGGAGATTTCCAAATTAACCGATCTTTTGCACATCAAACTGTACATTTCGCTAATTTTGTTCTCGAAAACGGTCGAGATTAGGACCTATGTTTTATAGGCTTACTTTGATATCGCCTTGTAGAATTATGGCAGTCAAACTTCTAACACCCTGTGTATATTTCTTGTATACCAAACGTTATTTACGACTATCCAAATTTTATTAAAAAACTATAAAAATAAATTAGCGAATATCAAAACTGATATATTTAGCCAGCATTTCTTCCAGTGTAAACTGTTTTTATAAGCAATGACGCCATTACTAGTATGTCAAGTGCCAAAGAACTTTTTTGATTGCAGATAAATATAGAAAATCGACACGCCTATATATTGCCTAAGGCTTTACTAACAAAAAAGCCTTGGTTGCCTATTAAAAATCTCGATATAAAGAATGCTATTCGGTTCCAAAAAAACTGTTTATTTCGCCAAGTGCAAATTGGGTAACCAAACATGTTCCTGTTATAGAAAGGATAGAAAGTGAGCGGGCATAATTTGTATCGATAAAAAAACTAGACCGGCATGGTTTCACAGTTTCTTTCGTTTCAGTGGGTTCAAAATGATCTACAAAATGAGTTAGTTGCTAGGCGGTATCCCAACACTGCACATGTATCCCAGTAGCATTTAAATCTAGTTTAGTATGTAGTTTAGCGAATTATTTTAAAGGATGTATATTATGTAGTTGCGCTTTCTGTGTTGTTCACTTAACAAAAGAATATGATCTTAACTGCTCAGATGATGAAAAGAAATCTGTTCATGTGAAAGTGATCTTAAAACATTTTTTAGTTGAGACTGTGTTAGTAAGTTTGAAGAAGGGGTACTGATTGATTATACAGGGAGTCCGGAAAAATGTGGGAAATCTATCGGGTGCAGATAGAACATGAAAAAATGAGATCATAAGTTCCTATAAAAAAAATTTCTACAGGTTCTCCCTACGGAGATATGTGTGCCTAAAGGAAGTCGCTGGATATATGTTTTTCTTGAATAACGTTTAAAGTACTCAATATAATTTACTAAAAATTTAATGTGATGTACACTAGTAAGGACCTCTTCAAATAGTGCCCTTGAAACATATTTAGCCTTGTTAGTTTACCAAGAGCGGGCTAAGCTTGACAACTTAATGCTAAAATTTTTAACACCCTGGATGATAAAGACTTTAAAATAACAAATCTGGGTAGCTTCGACCTTAGTCTAAAAAAGAAATAGCAAACGAATTCATGTTGTATTTTTAATCAAAAGATCCATGATATCTATTTTTCTTCTCGACAAGTGCAATACTATCATTCTAACAGGAAAGTTTTTTTTCAAGATGTTTAATCTGAAAAAAAATACAAAATTAAAAAAACGCAACGAAATTATTGAAAAACTTCATAAGAGTGTTCAACATGCGATCATAGGTCGAATTTTTTCTCGTAAACGGTTTATTTTATCGACAATAAACAACAGTACCTTTTTTTTAGTCTAAGGTTGAAGCTACTCAGATGTATGTCCATCACATTAAGTTTTTATTAAATTATATTAAGTACTTTAAAAATTATTCAAGAAAAATCGATTTCCAGCGGCGTCCTTCAAGGACACATATCTCCGTAGGGAGGACCTGTAGGAAAAAAAATATAGAAACTTTTCATATTATTTTTTCATGTTCTATCTGCACCTGAGGGATTTCGCACATTTTCCCGGACACCCTGTATAAATATAAAAGCTGTCAGTAAGCATATTACAGCTGTTTTTAATCAAGCGAAGTGTAATGAGTTAGACTTCCATATGAAACTGCCAAATAAAGTTATGATTAAGAAACTAAGAATAATCAAATATATGTACTTGTACCATTTTTCAAAATTCTCATTTAATTTTTCATTAAAAATATGTATTTCTATGAAACAGATGTTTTCAACTAATTTCTGCGCCCAAAAACACTGAAATATTGTGTATTATTTTAGTTTTAGATATGATTTTCCTGAAAAAACTGGAAGTCAGGGGACATTTCAATCGTTTATTAGATCAAAAGTTGACAAACTTGGGTGGAAACAAGTTTCCTAGAGGATAAAGAACATCATGCATGTTTCTATTTTATTTTTCGTATTTTGTAAACTTTTTTTAACCTTGGTGGGAACCTGGTGTTGGCCGGAAGCCGTTCTTCGTTGACTGTCTCCTCTTCGCCGAGTTGACGACCCCTGGTCTTGCTTCCGCGCGATGGAACTACCTCGTTGGCCTCGGGGGTGGGTTTCTCCCGACTTTTGTCGCCTCTGGAAATCTGGTTGCGCGCTGGACCATCGTGTGAGTTGGTAACCTGAAAATGAAGAGAAAAATTCGTCATACTTTCGATCCCATTGAAAATGTAATCTTTTCAGTACCTTTTTCTCGTCTTTGGGATCTTCTTCGTCATCGTAGTAATAATACACGTATTCATACTCGTACTCTTGGCCATTTGGTCCTTTCTTTACTTGAATTCTGGACCTTTGTTTCTCACTGGCAGATCCAAACAGAGGAACATCGTCATCATCGACTTTCTTGGGCGTTGCTTTCGCTGTAGTCAAAACAGGACTGGGACTCGTCACTTGAACCCCCTTCTCTCTTCTGGCTTCTCTTTTTGCTCGTTTGTTGGCGCCGCGACGCCTGCCGGATTTGGTAGTTGAGGCAACTTTTGGTTTCGGTGTGGTGCTAGTTTTCAGCTCTGTTTCGTATCTGGAATCAATGAACAATACGTTAGAAACATTTAGAATACATAATATGATCATCAAAAACGTTAAAACATATAAGGAAAAAAATTTGTCCATTTTCACTTAAATGGAAGTGAAATATTCACAAATAACAATATTAACAACTTGTAGCATTACACCAACTAAAGGAAGTAGTAAAAATCACCTAATTTTTCTACCAGGAGGAAAAGTAGGTTTTGGTTTTGCCCCATTTTTTAAACATCATGCTAAAATTCCGAAATATTTTGTTTATTGTATTTTAAGCCTCGTGGTTAAAATTTTTGTATTTAGTGGTATAATAGCCCTGTACAATTAACTGAACTTTTCTATATATTTTAAAGACATATAATATTGACAGTATTATGTTACAAAAATGCTGATAAAGTTTCGTAGTATTTTTGTCAAAAAATGCTCTAAAACTATTTAAAAAATTCAGTAATATAACATTGTTATCGCAATAAAATAGTGTGTGCGGGTTATTACTACAATATTGTAAACATTACATCATGCGAAAAAATACAATTAATGGGAAAATGGCGGCATGATTTTCCAAAATACGTGCAGAAAAAAGAATGTATTGTTTAAATCAAAACAGCATTTGTCAACAAAAATTACCTTAAAAACATTATTTGTAATGGGATCAAGTTGAGTTTGGTGGCATACCAACCATTTATAAAGATACAAATTATTATAATAATGGCACTCATTAAAATAAATTTGGTGATTTATTTCGAACTGCTGACGTTTTCGTAATGAAATTCACTTTCAGCTTACATTAATCCTTAATTGTTCGACTCATCAACAGAGATCTAACTTCTACTCAAAGCTTCCAGTAAGACAAAAACTAATTTCAGGTAGTGCCATTATTATTGCAATAGATTGTACATCTAGCAAGTATACTCTTGCAAAAAGATCAATTAATTCTAACAGGATATGGAACTATTTGAAATTGTCGAAAATATATAAAGTATTGGTTTTTCAAACCAATTCCAAACTGTAGGGACAGGTTTCATATTGAACTAAGTTAACAATTACAATCCTTTTGTACTTACTTCTTGAGAAGAGCTTTGATGTCCAATTTAATGGCGCCCGCTGGAGCTGGTGCCGCCCCCTGTGGGTTAGCTTCTCTTTTCTGGATCTGCTTTACTGGTTTTGTAGGTTTGATAGGTTTTTTAGCGTCTCCGTCCTTCAGAGAATACGTCAGAGAAGCAGGAACTTTGTGAGACGTCTCGAAAGGCCTATCTTGCTGGGTGACTTTGTCCTTTCTGGAGATAGGCCTAGCGTCGGCGTCGCTGGACTGGACAAAGACAAACTCATCCCCCGGTTTGGGTTCCGTTACAAGTTCCGCTTCCTTGGCGGTGGGAAAAGCGGAGGAAGCGGCTATCGTTAGGCAGAGGAGTCTGGAAACAAGAGAAACGATAATAAACAACTACTGTGTTAGACAAAAGTTACATCATCAAACTATAGTGCAATTTTCCCAGAAAATCAGTTATGGCTAAGTATTTATAATGTATCGATTGGTTACGGAAGAAACAAGAGAAAATCTGTACAAAAAATGGAAACGTGCTCTCAAAGGAATCTTAACGAAACCCGTTCCATATTGCATTGGCTTTGGTTCAACTGGTTAGTTATAACTCGCATGTTTTACAGTCTACCAATAGTAAGTCTATTAAGTTGACCAACAATAATTATTACTATTTTGCGTTAATCTACTGACATACATTCCCATTTCACCATTTAACTTCTAAATAAATGAAAGAGAAAATCACTTCGACGAAAAGATAATAGAGAATCATGACAGTAATAATTGTTTGTTGAATTTGTTATCCGTTTTAGCAATATGTATGTCTTGGACGATCTTTGGCAAAGATGTTGACAAAATATTACAGTTAACATTAACATTACATGCACAGTGTTCGCAAATTTCAGGAACAACGTTTGGCTGTATATTATTAAAATTTTAATGAAATCAATATACTGCGTGGTAGTTTTTCCCGGTTACCACCACCATTTTTTTTAAACGGGCAGCAACATTTAAGTCACGTTACATTAAAAACATTGTCTCTTGTGGAAATCACCTACAGAACCATTTTTGAGAAAAATAGCAGTATTTGTAAATCTGTATGTTTCGGTTTGCATAGCGAGTATCGCAGAATTAAAAAGTTGAGTTCAGTAGGCTATGAAAAGGTTAGGGTCGTTTGCTGTTGCTATCAACTATAATACCTTGGACATTGATTTTAAACACCTAAAACTATTTAGCGAATCACAACATGGTTTTAGGGAAAATAGGTCGACTACAACAGCAGTCCACCATTTTCTCTGTAGTATCCTAAACTCTCTGGATAAAGGTCTTCTCACCGTGGGCATTTTCTTTGACTTTTCGAAGGCCTTTGATCTGCTGGACCACTCAATCCTACTTGAAAAACTGGAATCGTATGGTATAACTGGCCTGGCAAGATCTTGGATAAGATCTTTTTTGTCCGACAGGTCACAGGTCGTTGAAATAAAAGGTATTAATGGACATATTGAAAACTTCTCTTATTTATCAGACAGTAAAGCAATAACCAGGGCGCCCCAGGGGCAATATTAGCTCCACTGCTTTTTGATATACTGTAGCGATTTAAAAGAATCTTTTAACTTCTCTCCGAAGATCGATCTTTGTCAATACGCAGACGACGTGTCGATAAATATACGTGGACAGAACATAGAACAGACAGTTCTGCTAGCAAATACTGCCGTACAAACTATGTCTAATTGGTGCAGCGATAATGGTCAAATACTAAACACCACCAAAACAAATCTAATTAATTTTAAAAATGGGCCTAATATTAATAATTATAGCCTACTCATTAAACTTAATGGTATTTCCATAAAACAAGCGTCGAATGTATAATTGTTAGGTGTTCAGCTCAGCGACTGTTGTAAATGGAAACACACATTGACTCAATCGTATCAAAACTCTCCAGTGCTAGATTTGCCCTAGTAAATGTCAGAAATTTAGTAAGCTTCTCCTCATGTAGAACCTTATATTTTGCATACGTTCAGAGCCATCTCTCTTATGGAATATTGTTTTGGGGCACCTTCAGCGTAGCTGATAGATTATTGATAATTCAGAAAAAATAATTCGCATAATGAATCATGCTGATTACAATGATCACTGTGTACCCCTTTTTAAAAAATCAGGTATTATGACGGTTTTTTCTCTATATATCTATAACACAATATTATATGTCTATGACAATCTAAACAAATTTTCCACAAATGGCTCACTAAATACCTCACACGTACACACCCGTCATGCAAACCTCCTAAGCATACCTCAACATTCATCTACACTGTATGAGAAAGGTCCGTACTACATGGGTATCAAGCTCTATAACCAGCTACCACTCGAATATAAAAAAATAAATATTAGGGGCATTTTCAAAAATCGCATAAAGAAATACTTTCTCAGTCGGCCCTTGTATAGCATAGGTGAATATTTAAATGAAACATGATTTCATTAACAAAATTATTTGTATGTGATTTTGTATATCTTGACGCATGTTTGTATCTATGTTTGTATCTATTTTGTATTTTATCATTTATGTTATACGTACATATTTATGTTACATATCTATATATTTTACTTATTTATAGGTGACATGTTCTCTTTTTTTTTGACGTACCAATATTTCTTTTTAAAATCGCCTGGTAAATAAAGATTATTATTATTATTATTATTATTATTATTATTATTGATAATAATGTTATAGCAATCGAAAGCCTTCGGCGTTGAGCAGTTACCAAGCAACATGCTCGAGAATTTTGACATAAGATTTAAGCATTTGTCGATGTCAGACAAATATATGGTCAGAATTTTTTTTTGACAAAATATCAAACAAGTCGCAACCCATCAATACAATTATTTATTTATTAAAAGTACGGCAGGTGACGGTACAGTTATTAAAATTTAACGCTACATTAGATTGTCTATTTTCATCTACTATAGATCTATTACCACGCATAGTATTTATGATCTTATTGTTGTGTTCTTGGTCGATGTTTAAATATGGTTTTATAGAATTTGGATTATTATACCTAATTTTCAGTAATTGTTGTTATTGCACACCATTTTAAGACCAGACGATTTAGTCCATACATTAATATTAGATTTTCCAACAGTGTACCAATTATCGGTTCGGTTTTCCATTGTCGATTAAGTTTTAAAAACAGCCGTGGTGGGGAAATATATTCGCCTCGTTTTGATATCTGTTTACGAAAAAAACGTACAGGGTAGCGAATTCTATTCAATGCGATTTGTTGGAGAGCCGTCATTATTTTTCTCGTTTTGAAAAACATCCTAATTCTACAGCAGCAATATGGTAGGAATTACGCGACTTCCAGGGGTATTTTCATCCCAGAACACGATTTATTTCTGACAAATTTAACGAAACTGAACAGATCTTACGTTTACATGACTCTGTTTCTTAATGGGTTAAATACTATGCTGTTAAACGAGCCAATCATAATCTTATAGCTATTATCGTACTTCACATGTAAAAGTGTGCACGAAATGTTCCACAGTCTTTACTGTTGCTTCGAGGCGAAGCTTTTGCAGAGTCACCACTGAAGATGCGGACAGAGAAGAGCGGCGAAACGTTTGGAAGCATGGGATGCAACCAGTTACAGCGGAGGCTATGGAACGCCTCGGAGGACCATCATTATCCGAGGAACGGTTTCAACCGAAAGGAGTCGTAATACCAACAATAGGAACCGAAATCAATATATGGACGGGCCCAGAGACACCGATAGCGGTCTGTCCCCACAGAGCCTAGCCAGAGAACAAGCAGGGCAGGTAAAAGAATCCCGGCTAATGCTAGGGATGTGCATTTTAACTCTGTTTCTGATAGTTACCAGTCACCGAAGTCACGGCACAACAACCCGGAAAATCACTATGTATCAAATTGGTTTTTGATAGTTTCCAAATCCAGTTCTATTAGTTTATCTAAAAATGAGTATTTTACTAAAATAATTTAACTAAACGAGAAGCAAATGACAAAAATGACAATAGCCTGATAGAACAGCAAAGCAGATTTTGATTTCATCGTCCATTGAACTCTAAGTTTTAAATCCGTCACACTCGCTATGCTACCCAAAACATATATACCTACAAATAATGCCATTTTTCTCAAGAATAGTTATCTGCAAGCGATCTTCTAGAGGCAATTTTTGTTTAGAATAATACGACTTTTTCGATGTTGCTGACCAATGAAATGGTTTTGATCACCAAAATGGAATTGTAACCGGAGAAAACTACCATCCAGTATGGCGATTTCACTAAAGTTTTAAGATATAGTACGCTTTAATTATTTAAATAAATGTTCCAAATTTCAACGCAATCGATAAAGGGATTATGAAGTTGTTAATTAAATGTGTTTTATTTTTGACAACTTTGATTTTTTACTTTTATAAAAGTTGTCGATAAAATTTGTGCACATCCTGTATATCATTTGCAAAAGATTGAACCAAAATACTTTTAATTTAAATGCAATAACGATAAAGTTTCCTATAATATGCCTCTAATTTAGAAGCCAACAAGCGTTCCAATCAGTTTCGACGTCATCATCTAGATTTGCAAATCTAGAAGGCACTGGTCCAGCAAATTTAGGCATGTATGCAAAGAGAAGTTAACAGAGCAATTCGTGTTACTAATTGCCGGAGAAATTAGCCTCTAGTTAATTAAGCAACAGTTTATGTTCTGATTTATAACGTTACAGTTAACTAGAATTCAATAATTAATAGACTGACTACTAGAACAAAACGAGGTCGACAGTAATAATTATTTTGGTATGGTAATCAGCAAACAGGAGATTTAAAGGTTGCAGCTCGAGATTGTCTATGTGAGATCCGTTTTTATTTGGTTCATGTATAGTCAAAAGAACTATGTCTTTAGATATATTAGGTTGCAGGTAGTAAGGTATATTTTCCTGTTAATATCTTAAGATGCTTGGAGAGAGAAATATTTATGTCAGTCTTGTAAAATGTTGGTAGATAGTGACAATAAAAGTTATTATTGTTGTATCTAGGACACGAAATAGTGCTTTTGCGTTCAAGAATGGAAGTTAAATATCCATTTGAGACCGCAAAAGAATTTTGTTTGAGATACAAACAATATTTTTTCGAAAACGTGTTATGTACTCGTACAACAATTTAATTCTTGTTTAAACCGTTTTTTAATCAAGACGGTTTAGGAGCGGTGACTATCATAGCGATACCAACCAATAAACAATAAAAATAGTTGTTTGAAAGAGTAGTGTCAGAATTATATACTATAATACTTATTCTAAGAGTGTTTAATTCAACATGAGCTCAGAAAGTGAAGACGTGCATTTACCAGGGAAAATATTGGAAGCGGCAGAAAGTGGAAATTGAGAGATTTTTATAAGCACCTGATAATAGATATCTGTTGGAAAATGTTAACTCATATTAATAGAAATCGATCGATTTAACGAATTTTGGACAACTTCTCAGATTATTTTAATAATTTCTAGTACGGCAGCAGTACATATATAAAATAAATAAATAAATTGTTACTATCTTTAGCAGAGCCTACGGAACTTGCCACTAATACAACGTGCGCAGTAAACTTAAACAATTACAACAGCAGCCTCATTGAATACCCAGAACTAAAAGCTACGATAAATGACAGCACTGGATACACGTAGTGCAAAATAAATTGTAATCGTCCTATTTATAATAGTTGCTGTTTTGCATTGAAATATCATATTACTTAAAATATATACCTACTGCTTATTAAAATCGTATATGTTTCATAAAGATTATAAATTATTTTGTCATTTTTTGTGTTCCAGAACGCAAAAGTATTTCGTAGCTAGATGACAAAAAAGACTCATTTTGTCAACTGAAAATTTAACGAAAATGTTGAAGAAATGTAAGTATTAAATGACATGCGTTATAAATCATAAATCTACGTAACGAATTAATTTAAATATATTTTCATCACTTTACACTTTGGATTCCAAGTTAATAGAACATAACTTCGAATAACAAAGTTTTAATCAACAAAATTTTGTCATACATTATGGTTGATGATTTTTCAAAGTGTAAAATAATTATTATTGTGATGATGATATGAAGATATTTGAATATGCCTGAGAAATCATTAGTAATGTTAAAGAATGTTCTAAAATTACGAAAATTTTGATTTCATAACATTAACCAGTTTGACAAAAAATGGTAACTGTTATAAGGAAGGAATATATCTGGAAAACTCGCTGGGCACATACTCCATAGTTTTCCAGGCGGAGGTTTTTGCTATTTTAATGGCAGCAGGCAAGGAAGAAGTAATGAGTTTTGTGGAGGGGAAAATCTTCATCTGCTCTGATAGTCAGGCTGCACTCAGGGCCCTTGGCTCTCCGGTGACGAGATCTCGTCTTGTTCAAGAGTATGGAGATGCCCTGGAGTCCCTGGCCAGACAAAGGGAGGTGGAGTTGGTCGGGGTTCCTGGCCATAAAAGAATCCCCGATAATGAGACGGCTGACTTGTTAGCTTGTGTCGGATCTGGGGCACCTTGCCAGGGACCCGAACCTATTCTTGGAATTACGCGAGGTAGTATGAATAGTGCCCTTAATAAATAGACCTATCAAACACTAGGAGGGAATTGGAGAAGGAATGGAGGATGTAGACAGGCCCACGACTTCTTCAATGAACCTAGTAAATCTAGTACGATGTGGCAACTGACGGGCAACTTCAGACTCAGAAGACACATGATAGGCATAGAGAAGAGTCGCTTATATCCGGAATGTGGAGAGGGGAGGAGACCCCTATCCATTTTCTAGGATATTGTGCGGCCCTTGGAAGACTAAGATATAGGATCTTTGGCGCCGAGGAGCTGCAAGGGAAAGAGATAAGGGGCCTACCATGGACCAAGATCCTGCCGTTCATCAGGGCGTCGGGTAGATTCGAGGAAGACCGAGGGCAGATAGTGGAGAGGTGATGGGATGCTAAAGGTAAGCAAAAAGGGCCCACGTGTGGCCTAATTGCCAAGCTGATGGCGCCCAATACACTACTACTACTAACTGTTACAAAAGTTAATAACAGTATTTTTGTTTTTTTTTACGGGAAAAGTTGTATACACATATATATTAAAATTTGTTAGTATAATAGGAATTTTAAATAAATAAATAAATATTTATAATAATTACATACATATTTATGAGTTATATAATAAAATGTATCTTCCTTATCTTCCAAACAGAAACCGTAGCCAGTTTACATTCAGCAAAAATATTCTTAACTCGTATTAGTCATTTAATTTTTCAATTTTATTCCATTAATGATCGTATTGTAATATATAAAAATAGAGACAATAAATAACAATTATTCAAGGTTGTTAGTTGTCGTATCAAAGAACGTAATAAATGATCAAAATAGACTTATCTGGTATGTTTATAAATAAAATTTGTTATTAAATGTATTAAAATATACTATACGAGTATGCTAAGAGGAAATTTAATAAAACTACTTTGTAGCTATGCACATTATTCTTCGATTTGTTTCAGCTATAGCACTGAAAGAACGTACCTGTTTCATGAATGCTTTTTTTTTCACTGGCATCTTAGGTGTCGCAACTGATCTCAGTTACAGCAACTAGAGTAGCATAGATTTATCTAGGTTTATTGTTCCAGATTCTATTTCACAGACAAGTTTCGCTTTTTTTACGATATCGTAAGGTACACAGTATTACTTGAAACGTATATGTTTGATACATAAGGAAAACTGGAAAAAGAAACAGAAAATTTTATCATGTAGGATTATCTAATTACAATATAATTCAAACTCGAATCTGCCTACGCAAAAACATAAAAAAAATAAAGATATAAATTACTAGTAGATTTTATTATAGATTAGGGTAGGACAGGTCCATTGAACTTTAAAAATAGGTAGGTAGCCACATAATTTCATACTAATGATTTATTCATACTTATTTGTATTTTCTATACAGGATTTGTATAGCAAACAAATTTAAAATAGTTTTTACATGGGAAATAATACTTGCACCAAGAGGGAATAAATTAGTAGTTAGTATAATAAACTAAAGAAGTAGTCAATAAAAACTGGTCAGACGTTTGAAATAATATAAAGCGACACATATTTTAATTTAAATTGATCCTAAAGAAATATTTTGAAGTTGGACCATCTGTTCTTGGTAATACATTTATAAGCGGTTAAACATAATATAAATAAGATTATATATGGATAAATTAAGCGCAAATATTTCAAAAACAGCTTAAAATTGATAAAAAACGAATTATGACCAAAACTATAGTAGTTATTTCCATAAATGATGTCGTTTATAACCGAGCTTTCATCATATAAAAAGCGCCTTATACTGGTTTTTAATTGTTTTGCATTTTTGTTATTTATAAGGCTGAAATAATTTAAAACTTGCGGTGAAACATGTCTACCTTGATGACCGACTCTGGGTGGAGTCTAAATAAAACGAATCCTGTATCCTGTATTTCTATGAAGTCCTACGGGTTTCGAGTGAAGTGGTTTTTTCATTTTTTTATATGGGTTTTAGGAGCTTTTAGTTCTTGTAGCTATATAGATACGTCTGTATACCTGTTACCAAGAATAAGTAAAACTAATTGAAAGTAATGACTAGCTCAGAAGTGAGTATCGTTACATTAATATCCTTTATTCAGAGAAGTATAAGATCTTCCAATAGTTATGATATGCTATATGACATGATATAATAGTTATGATAAATAGTAATAATAAATATAGCGCCGCATATTTTGACATATTTGGATTCTTCACATTTTCTTGATTGCATTCATAATAAATATGTCATGGGTTATTTTTTACTGCTTGCGAGATATTAAATTTATTAAATAATTCCATAATTAAATCTGTATTTTTTTATTACAAAGAATACAAAACATGCAATGCTCAATTGTTTTTCTGATAAAAAAAATAAATTAAAATTCTTGTGAAATATTAGTCAAGGAACATACGTTTCACTTTATCGATATATTCTAGAGTAGCAAAGTTAAGTACAGTCGAATCTAATATTTTTTTAGTGATCACCCTGTAATTATAAGTTTGTTTTTCAATAAATAAATTGTCTTATATAGGTTTCCTAAATCTATGAAATAGAAACACATTTGTTGGGAGGAGGCGAGAATTTATTTTTATATTCAACGAGTGCCGATCTTTAAAAAGGTTAAGAATCATTGGTCTGTACCAATGTACGTCAAATAACTGCATATTAATGTACACTTTTGAAAAAGTTATTATTTATAAAATTTCACTGAACAACTAAAATTCGAGTATGTCACGAACGCCAACGGCAGTATAATAAGTTTCCATTAACATCTAAAATAGTTTATAAATAATGGTACTGCAATAATAGTATGTTATGTACATTTGTTTTATAGCCTTTGAAGTTGTACAGATATTATAGCATTTCCTCGGCGAAAATGCGGTCTGCTTAATAATAATATACCGCCTCCTCTCCCGCACAAGTCTTCAACTTCTGGGCTAATCCTCGTGATTATAATGAGGGGTAGAGATATTATTATTATTTATTTACTTAAAATTTAAAGTGCTAACGCATATGATTTGAGAGCTTTAGTAGAAGTGGACTGGTCCATCTTGAAGGTGGATAGGTTAAATATCAAATTTATTTTAAAATTAAAAGCTACAATAATGGTATATTATTGTTTATAGACAGGAATTATAGATACATATACTTCAAGCAATATATTCTAACCGGTTTCAGAGATAATTATGATTAATTTTAATACAGTAAAACCATTATTCATTGTTGGTAGAGCTAGGTAGACATTTATGAAATGTTTTTAAAGCTGAAATTTAGAAACCTGTTACTGCTTATGAATTGTGTATTTCCAAAACCAAGCTACAATTTGATTCTACAACTTATTCCGAATTTTAGCTTCTATAGGATAATGTTGTTTTGTTGCAAGTTTGATTTGTGTAAAAATTAGTAAAACATATAGTATTTTCATGGTCAGTTTGGTAACTAACGTTGAAACCCCGCTTTTTAGAAAAAATATTTATTTGGTATTAAAAAACTTATTACTAAATCTGAGGTTTATTAAAGATAGTTAGATGTGATAGAGCTGTTTAAATTTGAATTTGCCGGGGCATTGGATTGGCAGAAGAGGTCCCGTCGAATGGCCACCAAGATCTCCGGATCTGTCCCCTTTGGACTTTTTTCTGTGGGGTCATTTAAAATCACGAGTGTACGCCACTCAGCCGGAAACATTGCAAGTGCTACGTCAGAGAATTGTAGAAGAATGCCGATTAATAACTGCGGATGTCTTTAATAATGTTCGAACGGAATTTGAAAACAGACTGTTAACGGGGGTCATTTTGAGCAATTCATCAAATAAATCTGATTTATTATTTGCTTCAGCTTTTTTATTTCATTTCTGACTTTTTTGTAAACTGATAGACACATCAATAACAATTAGGTAATGCGGTCATGTGTAGTAGATGAAAAACTTATTAGTGGTGGGCATTTGTGTAGAAATTACTACGCGTAAGTTGGTTTGTCATCTTTTCGTTTGTAACCAATAATTCTGTCAAATCTCAACCGATTTCTAAAACGGTACGTCACTGTATTCGCAATAAAAGGGCTTTAAAATGATGTGCCACAAGTGGGGTAGTTGCATTTGAAATTTTTAAGTTGGGGTTGCTAGGCATTAGGGGGATGAACATATCGAGTTGGCTTGACTGTCAAAAAAGCTCCCCCCAAGAACAAAAATCGACGGGTCTCGGCGAATTTTGAAATATTATTCGGTTTTCCAATTATAGGGGGGGTCAAATTTTCGTTGGGATACCTTGTATATATGATGAGAAGATTGTAATGTTTCATAAACATCTGTTTTACCTATCTGCAATCGCCTAGTATCATAAGCATTTACTATTTTTCATATATAAATAGTTAACGTAGCGTATAACGCTATATGGCCTCAGAATAAATCAATATTAACTAGTAAGCATATAAAGAAACATTGATTTTATTTTAAAAATTAAAGTTATATGTCCTATGATTTTTGTAAACAATATACATATGACTTTCTGCATAGTCTTTATTTAAACAAGTTCGTACTTCAGAAATGTTACAAAAAAAATTCTTAAGCTTCTGCAAATTTTGCAAATTTTTGTATATGTTCCATATTTCTATATGATATTTTTTTCATGTACTTTCTCCGAAAATGCATTTCTCTTGCCTTGGAAAATATTAGTTTCCATTTTGCATTTATCACAAATACTGCCACACAGAGCAATATTTAAGGGCGCCGTATTCTTAAAATAGTGTTTTCTACAAATACAAGTAATTTTAGACATTTAAGAACTTTATAATATAGAGTTTAGTAAATAACAGGAATGTTGTCTCATGCCACCTGCGAATATTCAAAGGTACTGAAGTAAAACGAATATATAATGACAGAAACAACAAATTTTTAGGTATAGAAATCTTTCAAAATACGTATTTCTTTAAATTCAACTTTAGATGTAAATATTGTTATAACATAAACGTACATACTTCTGCATATAAGATTGTTTACTTTTGTTTATAAATGTGTGAAAATAATTGTTATAATGTGGGGTTAGAATATCAAAATAATGTGCGTCATACAAATGCATTTTAAAAGTTATTATATTATTTGAGGAGAATTTAAATAGTAGTGTATAAACAAAACATCAATAATTTTATTTCTTACTTTTGCTCTACGTGTTATATTTTTCGACATTTCAGTACCTAAAGAACACCACAAATTTGGTCATTTTACGGCGAGAAATACGGCGACCTTAAGTGAAACACATTACAATGAGTCCGCCAGAATAGCAAGTGTCTCCCCAATTTGATCATTCGTTTGGTTAGCGCGATTGCATTCAATGGGTCTGTTTTTAAATTGAGCAGTTTGGTGTGGTGGATTCCACCTAACCAATCAGAAATCAGAATTCATCAATAAGAAAGATTGCATCGGTGGTTTCCACCACACCAAACTGCTGAATTTTAAAACAGGCTCTTACTTAAATTTTATGTTTCGCAAAAACAGTATATTTCCGAGACTTGTAATAGTAATAGTAATTTATTATTCCAACAGGAAATATCCCAATTACAGGAATAAACTGATACAATATTCTAAATAATACATCGAGTAAGTAAGAACATTATATAAAATACAATAACAAAAGCAAAATATATTCTAGAACAAAGGGAAAATTTTAAACTAGTTGCAAAACACTTGGCTACAAATTGCACTTATATTATCGTTAAAGATATCACAATCCGATGCAAGTCTGTTATAAATACTACACATTAAAAATAACGGAGATTTGGCTAGGATGTTGGTTCGAGGTACACTGCAATAAAACAGTGTCTGAAGTTTCCAGGTGATACCCGAAAGCATATTTTACTTAAAATATCCGAACAGTCAATCCTATGATCAGGATATTAAAAAGATATCGAATCAAGGCAATATTGCGTCGTACTTCAAGAGTTTGGAATCCAAAGCGATTTAAGAGATCAGCATGATTAAAACCTATTGGCGGATAAACACCATCTTTCAAAAAAGCCAAAAATTTTAGAAATTGTCTCTGTACCGATTCTAGTCTTCGATTGTGTACATTGTAAATTGGATTCCATATTATGGAACCATACTCCAACCTAAAGCTAACGAAGGAACAAAATAACATCTTTATTTGTACATCCCTAAAGTTCCTACAATTACGACAAATAAAACCGTAAGTCTGAACGGCACTCGATATTACATTATTGATATGAACAAAAGTGAGCTTCCTGTCAAAGATAATTCCTAAATCTTTCAGTGATTCAACACGGCTAATGACGTACTCATTAATGGAATAATCATAAGTTATAAAATTGGTCTTACGAGATAAAGACATAGCTTTGCATTTAGATGAGTTAAGGGATAGTTGGTTGCATTTACACCATAGGAACACCTGATCAATATTAAGTTGAAGCAAGTAACAATCTGACAAAGAATTAATTACTGTATACAGCTTTGCATTGAATGCGGCTAAACTAAATAAGGGACACATGGTGTTTGTTCATAATATGACGCGATTTTCTATGTAGACTCATTTTCAGCAATGACCCGATTTTAAGCAAAAATTAACAATTGTCATTTTTGCTTATACAAAGTCAAATGTTTTGATCCGATAAATGATAATTTATTCATCTAAATCGCCAGTAATTTATGTAAAAATACGTTTCGAGGTTTTTTTTCTGTATGAAGCAACCACCTATTAAAAATTCAAATGCCATTCGCCGTTTCTCCAGCGGTAATTATTTTTTTCTGCGGAGTTCAAACGTGTTGCGTTCTATGCAGTAATTTCATTGTAGCAACACTGCAGGTCAAACAACATATTCATTGCTTGTTGCTTTCGAGATGGTGTTGGGTAACTTGTCTTTGTGTTGAGTTATTTTACACCAGTCGGTTTTAAGAGGGAAATAAGTAGAGGATGTGCAATATCCATGCCTTTAAAAAGTCGAATTCAATTTTGAGTGAAATTATTCTGAAGTTGCTTAAATAAGAATAACTGACGTTTGGGTTCTAATCCAAAGATGTAATAAGTACCGTTTGAACCGAAAAATATATAATGCTGGCTTTGGTTAAATTGTTAAGTAGGGCCACAGATAAATTTTATTTATGTCACATGTTGCACCAACCGTATTTTGTTAAGGCTTTGTTAAGCGGGGCAAACTGAATTACTATACAAAGATTAGTAGGTTTGATGAAACCATTTTTCAACAAAGTAAGTACAAAGATTTTATCAAAGCAGGCCGAGCTTTTTGAAATTTTGCACGTATCTATAATTTACCATTCTGAACATCTTTTTCAAGTAACATTTTGCTATATTTTCAGCAGAAAATCCATTTTACCTAAAACCAAAACAGTTTTTACTCGGTGCACTGAGCACTTCAAATAGGATTATTTGAAAAATGGTTACTCCTACCGACTTCAGCAAAATATACCTTTTTCAAATAAAACAGGTAGGAGAATCGATTGTTTCGATAGTCAGATGGATATATTAAGCTGCAAAAAAGTTACGCACGCAACATACCAAGGGGAATTACTCATTTCATACCACTGCCACTGTCCAGAAAACCCAAACTCAAGATGGTGGCAAAGCATAGCTTTAAAACGTTAAGCCTGCAATTGTGGCAGCTTAAGAAAAGCTTCACTTAGATAAGTTTAAGCGTGGTGTAACAAGCGGTACAATTATTTTCAATTTAAGCGAGACTTATTGCAAAACTAGGCTTATATTTTATTGGTGCAAACGGCCCTAAGTTGTATATTCATTCAATATACCTTGAACAGTTCTTCAAAAGAATCAATTTTAATTTTCAATAAAAATAGTTCTACAGTTATTGTAGTATCAGTTACTTCAATCTTAAAGCACTAGTGCAGATGATCTGATAGTTTTAGCAGAATTGGACTGTTCCATTTCGAAAGTGGGAAAGTTGAGTCTATTATTGTTTATGGGCAGGAATTTTATATACATATACTTCAAGCAATTGAAGTCTTCAATAAAAATGGGCTTTTGCCTTAACTTAACTAGTGTTTTATAGGTTTTAAAACGTTTTCTGTACCACATAATTTTAGATAGCGTAAGTAATATTGAAATTCTTACTATATCTTTAGCAATACTGACATCGATCAGCTCAGGCAATCACAATATGATTAATTTATTTTTCATAATGATGTTTTCAGATATTAACAACGTAATTTTTAAAATTTTCATAATCATTTTAGGTAAGACGGTTACTTAAACAATGTTTTAATGTTGTGGCTAAATTACTGTAAATTTACAAAAATTGTGAAAATATGACAGCAACTTATTAAAGCCATCATAATAATTATTAAATTTGTGAAATGTTTACTTCTAAAACTAACAGTATATAGTAAAATTTTACCCATAAATATTAAAAATCAAACGCGCAGCAACAAAACGCTTTAGAAATTGGCAGTACTTAGGTAATACAAAAAGCAATTAAATTGTAATAGCAATGTTTTGGAAAAGATTTACTTCCTAATAAATAAGATTTTGGCTATTATATACTAACTAGTATGGCATCTAGGGCATCTAGAACGTATGGAGGATGAAAGGGCAGTTAAGAAAATAGTAGGGAGTAAACCTAACTACAAGAAAAAAAGAGGTAGACCGAGGAAGCGATGGAGAGAGGCAGTGGCAATAGATCTAAGGGAGAAAAATGTAACGGATTGGAAGAGAAAGGCGAAGAACAGAATGGAGTAACACAGCTCTGGGCCTAAAAGACCTGTAAACAGCTTTATATATATATATATATAGTATGTAAATTGAGATACACATTTTAAAACAATTTAATTATAATAAATATTTATCTAAAACAAATAGTTATTATTGTTGTGAACATTTTTACGATAAAGCTTTGAACTTCAAGCTTGACTGCTTACTTTTTACTGCATTTCATTAGTAATTATTTCCTTATTAATTCATATTTATGCCAATATGAACTTTCTAAAACGTACACTGAAATTTGCTATAAAACTAATAAGACAAATCGGATTTTTGCATTTGATTTTGCTATCTTACTGATTCACTAATTTTTCAATAAATAATATTTGAATTTATTTGTTTCACTACATTGTCTTTATAAGCGTATTTGGTATACTTAGGTATTAGTTGTCAAATGGTCAAGTTTAGTGGTTTGAAAATACGACGTATCTATTAGTAAGCGTTTTCCGCAGTATATCTCTTTTCTCTTTTTTATTATACTCACATTATGCCTGCTACAGACCATGCGTGAATTTGCGATGCGCGATGCGTGGTTTGTAAGGAATTCGTGCATCGTGTGTAGGGTTTTTATGAATGGATTTTTAACGAACAAGACCCTACACACTATTCGCAAATTCCTCGCATATCACGAATCGCGCATAACGAATCGCGAATTCACGCATAGTCTGTAGTGAGCCTACAATGTAGATATTTTTATATTACTTATTTTGTGACGGAATTTAAATGACTGAAAATATACAGAGCGTCTCAAAAACTATGACAGATTCACAGATTATGCCCGCTACAGAGTGCTCTCCAGGTAATAGGCCATGGATAGATTCGTAAGGTAAAAATATTACGATTTAGCTGAACTTAGTTTAATCCAAATGTTGATAGTTAAAGAGGTACAGGGTGTTAAATGTAAAATATTATTTTAGGTTTTTTATTTATTTCTTAATAAATGCTAATATTCATACAACATTTTGGAGTGTGGGCCGAAGAATCTGTTCACAGTTTGGTTATAGTTCACAGAGGGCGCCAGCTGCGATAGATTGAATGTGTTAAAAGTGACGGAACTTTTTATATTTTAAAGTGTCTCATCTTTGGCATCAAATTCTTATGTTTCAACTTTTTTTACATATTAAACCAGCTTAGTAAATTTAGCTACATTAATTTTTATTTTGTCTATGAAATTGTTCATTAGCATACCTAGATGTTTGGTATCAGAGAGCATACATATGACTTCATTAATAAGAATTGTAGGAGAATTGATTTATATTAGCTTAAAATACTTTTCTAATACAGTAAAGAATGCCACAGAAACTAATAATAAAGAATATATGGGTAGATATTGTGGGTGTAATTCAACGCTGATCGGGGCTATAGTCCGCAGAGTAGTTAGTTTCACACAATATTGTTAATACATAAAGATATAGGTATATAAAAAGGAAGGAATTTGCAATTAAATTTTGGCCCATTACCTAGTTACCACCCTGTATATTTTCATTAAATATTTAAAATAAATATCAAATTATGCAATGTAACTAAAATTGATTAAATATATTCTAAATATCACCAAAATAGGCAAATAGATTCGAATGAGGCTTATGGACTTTAATTTCTTGTCCATTTTCCTGATCCTGATCAATGTTTTGATCATACATTGGTTCAAATGCTAGTAATCAGAGTAACACTAAAATGTAAAAAAATCTTTCTACTAAATGCTCAGCCTGTCTTCATGTTATATTATTTATTTGTTTATTTACGTTAAAACGAAATCGTGTTCAGCTGTTTTCAAAACTTTCATCGCTTGCTACACACTGATCTCTGGTGGCCCTGTCTGCTCACACATTTCATAATTTCCTTTCGCAATCGAGAACTGCCTCGTAGAAAGTATTTTTTCTAATAACACAAAAATCATATTTAGGTCTTGCTTAACGCATCCAAAGGTTATCTTCTCGATGCAAAATGCCATCTTCACATTTATGAAATCTGCTTAAATGCCACTAGTGCAGAATCCAAAACTGTGTCAAAATATGTGAAAATAATTAATGTGTGGCACCAAACAGTCGTAGAAACAATTAAAGATGTTAACATTAACAATTAAAGATGTTAACATTAATAGAATTGAAAGTGGTAGATGTGTCTCATTTGCTTAACGACAAGTTGTAAGTATTTGGAAGATCTAATTTTTCTATAGGCATTTGATGGGATCTGTTTACGAATGCCTTTCATAAGGTGACTCGTATGTCATTAAAAAATTAATTAACTAAGCTCGGTTTCATGCCAGTTAATGAGATATGCCTTTAGGGAAACGGTAGCCAAGGGCAAGCGAACACGCTTCACAAAATCACTTTCTTCGGCGTAAGGTCACAACATGACCTTGGAAGACCAATTTCTCCGTCTTTCACTCTCCTTGGCCTCGCCCAACAAATTTAAGATACGCTGACACCTGGTGGGCTCGCTGAAATTGATTCGGGCCGAAAGAGAGCGACTTCTCTTAGAAATTGTCAACCAATATTTGTTAACTGCTTGAATCGAAATAATAAAAAACTTTCAAACCTTTGAAACCGTAATGTTTTAGTGTTTAAAAATGGAACATTTTGTATTTCTAATGAGCACATTTTGACGAATTTTTTGTCAAGATCAAACGGGGTAAAAGTCAGATATTTGGGTAAAAATGAAACAGATCCCTAATTATCCAAAATATCCTGAATATTCAAAAGCACCAGTGTATTGTTTCATGTTTATACAGCATAGTTACAAATTTCTAAGGAGTTTATGCAATAAGATGTTGCCAATTTTTGCCTTATGGTTTTGGATTTTTTTACATTTATGTACTTTCCTATTATTTTGACTACTAGCAACTAGGTAACTGACGCTGAAGTATTCCCCCAAGTTTTAAAGAGATCTGCATTATGAATTTATACAATCATATCGATAAAGACCCGAAGCAATAATGAAACAGCCGTAAGGCATATCTGAAACATATTTTAAAAGTAACTTCTCTAAAATAAGTATTTTGGAACGTAATTATTAGTCGAATTCCACGAAATTGCATAAAAAAAAGTTACCATCTAGTGAGCAGGATGAAACTCGATCTGCCGAGACATTAAAAAAGAATGATTTTAATAGGTGGATTTATGCAATTCTAAGAAAATCGAAATAAAGGGTTTAAAATGCATTAACTCCGATAAAAATCAATGCATACAAGATATATTGCCCTTATTACAAAAAACGAGAACGAAATTTACATTCTTTCTGCCCCTGTTGACATATACAATCAAAAGTAACTGCTCATGTCATTTCCCTTTACTTATATAAACTGCATATTAATATTATTAGAATTTTTAATTCATTTACTTTGAAAAATGTGTTTCCATTAAAAACTTTACAGCAAACATGCCAATTTTAGTTATATTACTAAGTGTGATATAAGGGCTGACGGTAGCCGAGCGGCCAAGGCGGTGACGAGTAGTCGCTGCCAGGGCAAGCACGAGCGGCCGGAAGTTGGTTCGAATCCAACACGGGGCAAGAAATTTTTCTGTCCTACCCATGGATGTTTGTGATTGTAAGGGTGGACGGTAGTATAAGTTAGTAGGTAAAAGGGGCCAAATATGACCTAATTACCAGCAAGCTTAATTACCTTTACTTTTTTACCTTTAAGTGTGATATAAAAAGAAAAGAAATGTTTGTCTTCTGTTATTTTTTCCTGCAGACTTGATTTTTACCTGTATCACTTTGTGCTTCATATTTTGTTTTACGCATTTCACATTTTCCTATCAACAGGTTAAAAGTGAAACATAATTTTCAATTTTTTACAGTAAACTACTTACAATTTAAAATATTTTAGGTACCAATAAACAGTGTTTGCAATGTTGCATCTATTCTTTGGGATAAGTCTTTCTTTTTACACTTTTTCGATAATGAAACTCGAAAAGTTCCAGAAACTGTTTTATTTTGACCACAACCAACCCTATATTAAAAGCACAAGTGGTAAATTTAAAAAGATAATAATAATAATAATAATATTTATTTAATCCTCACAGACATATTTTTACAATGTATAGGATAAGTCAAATGTAGGGCACAAACAAACATATGTATCACACACAAATTATAGGTAACAATAACAAATAATTAAAAATGGACAACAGTGCAACAGTTACACAGTTAATAAATCTTTATCTAAAAAATATTCATCTATGCTATAATAACATTTAGTTAATAACAGTTCCTTAACTCTGCATTTAAAGTGTATTGTATTTAAATCTTTTATGTACTTTGGAAGATGATTATATAGCCTAATACCTGCATATGCAATTGATTTCTCAAATTTATGAGTTCTGTGTCTAGGTAATACCAATAAATTTTGATCTCTTGTTGCATAATGATGCAAAGATGAACTAAGGAGGTATTTGTTAAAATTTTCTTTGATGTATAATAAAGAACGATATATGTAGATGCAAGGAAAACTCATAATTTTATTACTAACAAAAATTGGCCTACAAGAATCTCTACGAGAGGCATTGAAAATAATTCTGACAATTCTTTTTGCGACCTGAATATTCTTCCAGAGTCAGGGCACTTCCCCATAGAACTACGTTATAAGTAAGTAAATTATAAACCAAGCTGTAGTAAATAGTAAGCAGAGAACTTTCTGGCAGTGATTGTTTAATTTTCAATATCGCGTAGTATGAATTGTTAAGCTTTTTAATTAAAAAGGTTATATGTTCAGACCAACTTAAATTGCCATCTATGTATACTCCTAAAAATCTGGTGCATTTCTTTGAAGTTATAAGACTATTACAGACAGTAAAACTTAATAGAGAGGATAAATCAGTGCCATGTCAATGATTTGTACATGTACTGTAAAATTAATTATTAGTACTACAGGACGTCCGGAATCTAAGTGCCAATATTGAAACGGCTTGTATATTTGACTACAAGCAACAACAAAAAATCATACGAAAAAAAAACCGAATACGAATATGTTTTTGACAAATACATTTCAAAAATACAACTACATTAAAATGCGAAACTGGTATGCATGTTAAGAAATTACTGACTATTATACAATTAAGTTTAAGTATAAGCACCTTTAACGTTATTTGTTTATAATTTTTTATATATCACTATTAATGAAGTAAATAATATACTCGCGTCAAGAATTCAGTCGTCTTACGTCACGGCTGACGTTACACATTTGTTTTTATTGTCAACGTAATTTTCCATATTTGGTCGCGTTAAAAACAATTATTTTTTACAATTTAGGGCAATATATAATGCAAACTTTTAGTGTAGTATATAGTTTTATTACTATCAGTTGCAGTTTCTTAAATATTTTGATGAAAATATAATGAATTATTCATTTGTTCGTATGACGTAAGTCGTCTGAATTCTTGTCGCGAGTATATAAGGATTCTTAAAAATCCTTCAAATATAACGTACTGCAACGTACGGCAACATTGCTATTCATTACCTGATCTACTCTAAGCTCAAACCTAGATATAAATAGTGACTAGTGCGTTTCGTTTATTTATACCTGGTGTTCACTTGAGGTTTGTAAACGTACATAAACAAATATGGAATATTTTGTATTCATGAGCTGCATGGCATGTTGTTAATTTACGACTATATGCTTTTTTGATAGTTATTATATAAATTAATATTTTTAATTTATTTCTTCATATGCGCTATATATTTTAACATTTCTTGTCACTGTATATCTGTATAATGATTAAGACTGTCAGAAGTAATATAATTTAAACTATAGAAAGTCTCTATAGTAATCAAGTACCTTAACCAATTGGTGTTTGTCTCAAATGGCAGTTTGACAGATGCGATTTTGCATTCATTTCCACAAAATAGTAAAAACTGGAACACTTTTCGTAGATAGATTTATTATTTGCAATTATATAAGTAGGTATATATATGTTTTACACTTTAAATAAATAAGTACATTGATTTATGTTGGTAATAGGAATTTTTCCAAAAATTGCAGTTGATGGCTGTTATAACTAGTATAGTGTCTTAAAAATATTACATGTACATTACAATTTTCCTTTGAATAAATATCTTCGGCGTACCACCATGTAGATTTATAATCAGGAAGGTAAGTTCTTGTCTGGATAGATTTTTACCCAGTCAAGTCCATTAATTTACGTGTTACGCAGTGAACATATTAATATTATACGAGTAATATATAAGATATTTGCTCTAATTTCCCATAAACAGATAACAACTGAGGTATTGTTTATACAGGAAGTATTATCTAACTGTAAGTTCATACGACTAGCCTAAATAAGAGTGCACCTGACTAGAATCATTTTGAAAACAATAACGCGACTTCGATTGGCAATACTTTATATAAAAATAGACAGAGATTGCCTTGGACTTAATCATTGGTTTAGTTCAGTTACTAAGCAAAAAAGGGGGTCAATGTAGATCAGTTTCGTTTTCATCTGTTTGAAATAGAATATGAATATGTTTCAAAATCAAAGATTTGTGCCAGTATGTGACGGATGTATTGTTTTAGAGAAAAACCTCATTTATGTAGGTGAGATGTTTAAAATTAATGGCGGGAAATGTCTCAACTTTTAGCAATTTTGCCAACTGCGATATTTTGACTGCCATGGTAGATTGTCAGACGTTCAAGTTAAACTTACTAATCCCACGTAACGATGAAGATAGCGATAATATTCCTGTTTTGCAAAATTCACCATTAATAATTTAAATCAAAATCTGCTAAATTCGCGAAAATTTTCGCAAATTTCGCGTACATGAGGACAAGGCTTTACACTGAAAATAGTTTTTTGTAATTTTATTTGTAAGAAAATGGGTAATAATATACCCGATATGTTACAACTAGTTTTACAATTTTACTGTAAAAACCGCTTTAATAAATTTACTAAATTTCTTATATAATTTGCAAATTTTGGTGCGATTTTTTTGTAGTTACAATATCTTGTTTATTTTGCATGATAAAATTTCTATATTTTTAAAAGACTCCTAAAAGTACAAAATAAAGTTTATAATTTTTTGTAATACCTACTTACTTAAATTAGCTACATAAATTTTACATTATTCTAACATTTGCATATTTATAATGATATAATATTGGATCAACTTATTTCGGAATTACTTCAAGTTTTAAATAAAATATTACACATTTATATTTGAAAATATCTATAAAATGTAATTAATTAATTAACTAATTTTCTTTAACTGATTCATAACATAAATTGCATCTTGCAAATAAACGAACGAATTGTGTTTAAATAGACAGTATAATTATTGCATATAAGATTTTCATCCAAAATATTCAGTATTTTTCCATCGATATTGTAATAATACAATAGTTATTTACAAAAAGAATGTATTTATTTACAGCAAATTTTACAGAGTTGTAAAAATACAAAACATGTATTTGTTCTAATTTTCAAGTAACTTTCGTATTTGTACAGCAGTGTTATTGCGACAATGCATCATTTTTTAGCAAAATTACAATATATATTCCCATACCATTGTTCAGTTAAGGTCTTAGGTATTAACACTATTAGAAATTAGATTTTAAATTTTAAAATTTACCAAAAAAACAAAAGAAAAGTGACATAAAACGGAGTCAAAGTTTCTTCAACTACAAGCGTATTTTCTTCCTTATATCTTTTATCCTGCAAAGTGCTTATTTGTTTTGTAAGTAGCAGTAGCTGTATATTTAATTGCGACATTTAAAATTTACATAATCGCACGGGAAACCAATCTTCTGTATAACAGAGCTAGATAAATGTTTGAACGTAACGCAACCTAACTGTCTGCTATGAGATCAAGGATTTTACTTTTACTTTATATTTGACTTGGATTTTTGCTGGCACGTCTAAACAAAAGGATATGGGTTTGCCGCTTACGTTGTAAATTATAAGAAGTATCTTGTACAAAAAAAAAACAAATGTAAGTAGTTAGAACACAATTATTGTGGGAAGAAATAAAATTTAAATTAATAATATATTTAGCAACAATTATTGCTTGGGAGGAATAATATGTAAAAAACACAGTTAAGTTAATAATAATTGGGATATCGAATTTAAAATTTTGAATATGTATATTATTGAATGCATAATATACAAGGTATTACAAATTAGTACCTCACGCCACTAACCACATATTCTTTGGAGTCGACATACTTTGTAATTTTGGACTAAAAAGAAAAGGGTCATTTGCAACTCTTTTGCATGGGCTAGGTTTGGCACAAATTTCAATTTCAATAAATTGAAATAAAACAGCAAACAGTAAAAATGACAAAAAATCAATTAAACTAAATGTTCAGTATGGGTATCACCTTCATCTGGGGCTCTTTTCATCAGAGAGTAGCAAATATTTTGGAAAATACATGGTTTCAGCTTAAAGGGTTTTCCACTTTGTATGAATCGTTTCCTAACGCAGTTAGTATTGGAACCATATAAATGAAATCTTTCATAAAACCTCAGAAACTAAAGTACAACGGGTTGAGGTCGGGAGAACAGAATGGCCAGTAAATGGATCTAAATATTTTGACGGTAATGCGGAGGAGCACCGTCAAATTGCAACCACTTTTTCTAACTAGACTAAAATAAGTGTGGCTAGATCACATTATTCTGATGTGACAATTCACCTGCTACTCTTTATATAAATCGTTATAGAACACCCTGTATAATATATGATAATAGTATAATAATGAATCTCAAAAAAAGCCACATTGTGTTAAAAGTAGATGTGGGGTTTGAAGTCAAAATCAATTAATTTGCTGCAATAATTATTCTAAACTTTAAAAGATTATTGCTTCACCGTTATCTATAGAATAAACTTTCTCAAATTTTTGTTCCACAAAACAAATAGTTTGTAACAATTCAGGAATGTCTACTGTTGCAAAGCATTGCATTTTGTAAATGGCTTTTGTATTTTGTTAGTTTTTCATGTTCACATTATTTATAGGTACATAAATCCATATGTATCAATGTTAATATTTTATCACAAATTATATCTTTATTCAATATCTTTACATAACACCAAAACATTTTGTAAAACAATGCAGCAACTTTTCAAAATATTATTCAATCGGTGATATGTTGCTATATTTGCATACAGTTTTTTCGACAACTAGATATTTGTCGAAACGTATTTTGTTGTATTAGACTTGTGCAATGCAGTTCAGCAAAACCGTTGTGAAATGAAACAATTTTTGTTCCGTTCGATCGAAATTGAAACTTTTTTGTTCAATTAGAAATTTGCCTCAAAGCGATCGCTATAATTGAATCCTTTAATACATGCAGTTATTTATGAAGCTCTTACTTGTTTAATTATACTCATTTAGAAAATGATAGTAACTAATAACTAAGATGTAATATCAAATAATAACATATGCAGTATATACTTGCTAAAATTTATATATAATAATATACCAAAGTTTTCTTTAATAGTGTTTTGAAAAGTTATACATTTAGTAACTTATTTAAATTAGGAAAAGTTCGAATTTTCCTAACTAATGTGAGAACAATTTTCCCGCACGCAAAATATACATCATAATCCTTGAACTAACTATTCATTTGTTGTCAACTGAAATCATTTTCAATGATTGTTTTAAATTTCAGCTGTTACTCATTTACAATTAGTTATGGAAAGCTCTGTGCATGTATTAAAACTAGAGGTCGAATTTGCATTTATATTGATCTCTTTTTGACCCAAGATTTTTGAAGCTACTTCAAGTTTTTGTTATCCTTCTGCCACGTTCGTTGCTTTCCATCCACCATATCTTAAGAGTGGTGATGTCTATTCTTGCACCAGCCAGTACCTATCGCAGCAGCAGACAGGATTCGAAAATTTAAAAAATACCGCAATTTTTTAAAGAAAAAAACCCCCTATATTTTAAACATTTTCCATTTGTATATCTTAGGAAGAATCTAGAATGCTCAATTGGTGAGGAACGAAGAGAGCAAGATTGACTCATTCGATGTTCCTGTTAGAAATAATAAATTCTCTTCTCACGTTCGCCTTTGTGTTGGGAATCTCTCTCAATATACACGGTTGGAAAGCGGTGATGGTTCATCTGTCGTTACATGAGAGCAACAAAGTAAGGTATAGAAATCCGTGCTATAGACAAGGATGACTATATTGACGACGTTTTAAAATCTAAATAGTCACCGTCCGTTTCGCCATTCAAAACAAATAAAAGGGGGAGTGACTACTTATTCTAATTTATAAAACGTCTTCCTATTGCCATCCTTGTCTATCGCACGGATTGCTATACTTTACTTTGTCGCTCTCATGTAACGGTAGATGGACCATCACCGTTTTCGAACCGTGTATATTTTCCCATATCTATTATATGTAAGCTGAAGAAATGTTAGTTCTTCACGTCGGCATGCTTCACGGATACCAATAATCAACACTCTCTAAAATAAGATTTCAATATTTAGTGAGAAGTGTGAAAATTACACTTCATCTCCATCATCAAGTGGGTTTTATCATCTGCTTCTTTAAGAAATTTCTCAACTTCTGATTTTTTTAAACACTAAACTTCCTGGATCTATGTCCTACCGCTGTATTTTTAAGATAATCTGTTGAACTCGTAAATTTCTTTATGTCGATATTATTTTTCATTGACAACGTTCATCTTATCATTGAGTAAAGACTCCGCAACGTAGAACTCTGGTATACTCAGGATTTTTGTTCAAAATAGGCTCGTAGAACTGCTTCAGTGATAACAGTGCACTTTTGCCCTTTGATAACTCCAATCTTCAAATAAGCGATAGGCTTTTTCATATTTATGTTTGGATTTTGTCAGCAATAATGATTGAATCACGATTTTTGACGATTCTTCTATATTATCTTCCACAGGTGTTGTAAAGAAGATTCTGACATATTTCAGAATTCACTGACACAATAATATTAACAAAAACCTAATAAACAAACTCGTTTCTCTACCCATAACATTTCCTTAGATTTCACATTTTCTAAATTCACAATTTTCAATAAAAAATTATGATAAATATAGTTATTTGTGCTTTCAAAACACTATTTTGTGATCTAGGCTGGCGTCTCGATCAAAAAACCTACGCCTGATGCAGAAAAAGTCACTTCTCCTAACTTCCACATATAGCTATTTTTTGTTTATTGCATATTTCAATATAATTTAAACAAAATTAAAATACCTTTATAAAATAATAAGTAAATGCTATCGATTTCAGTTAAATTGAACTTCTTGGTGCCTGTGCATTATTTGTGAAGGTGGAAATGCAAACACTCAATTTTTTAAAGGAAATGTGTAATTTTACTTTATTATATTCTAAACTTAAATATTTTTTGCGTATTTAATATGGGAAAAGGAAGTAACTAAAGTATTAAAATGTATTAAACTACTAGAACAATTTTACCTTCATCGAAGGATATTGAGTAGAAGTGTTAAAATATAATAAATTGTCAAGGATATCACATGATTAAATATTGTAGGTCACAGGTCCTATACTAATAGTTCTACAAAATGATTAGTAAGGAATTCACACACCAAACCATTGTTATATTTCTAAGTAGATTGAATTTTTTTATATAATTTATCTAATATATAAGGTGTACACCAAATAATTTTAAAATTTGATCACAGTGTTTCTTATACCTATACCTAATAAATTATTTTATAAATTTGCAGAACCCCTGTGATTTTTTATTTACATTGCGTTGAAGACATCAAGGATTATCGATATGTAAAGGATAATACTTTTCCATTTTATTGATTACGTTTCCTTCACAGCGTTAAAAGGTTAAGGTGACGATGACAACATCGCGAAACATGCAAGCGGTCTTCATTGAGCACCTTATATTGTTCACGGAATCCTACTTCTGCTATGTTACAAAATATTGCGGCATTCTAATTATCTTTAGATGCCGCATCTGAAACTTCAATGCCACTTTTTCGTACGAATGACCACAGGACTGATGATACCAGCATCAGCATCTGACAGTCATTTGAATTTCGAAGTTAAAAATATAGTAGTAGGTATTAGTAGTAAAGTTTTTTCTTCATTTTTTCTCGTGCCCTTAAGTGGAATAATAAGTTGTTAGTAGGCATATAGGTAATTAAAAGCACACGTAATTATTTATGTAATAATTAGACAAATGCTGAAGTATATTTAGATATTAAATTAAATGCTCAATACCAGACGACCTTTATGACTACACAAATTGAGTTTATAGTGAAAATATAAGGTCAGTAATACATCTCATAAACCTGTATAAACAATATAATTTGTAATATAACATAACAACATTTAATATTCTATGAAAATTGAGCAATATATACCTAATGTCTGCATTACTGCAGTTGTTTTCTGGTTTCATAAAAAGGTTGTAGACCTTTGTAACCAATTTAGAGTCACAGATAAGTTTCGTTTATTTAAAAAATTTCAACGTAACACGTAAGCAATATTGTGAAAGCGCAGGTAATAAATGTAAATACATTTTTCTATTTGCTCAACCACCTTTGACATTTTCGTTGGATTTCTACTTTCGTGCATTGGATAATTTGTTTAGAGTTGGCTGACGTGTGTGCAATATTGATACTGACATAATAGAATTTGCAAAAAAGAGAAATGTTAAGTATGCATGGGTTCGTTGTCTATGCTACTGTTGGGGTCTCCAGCGCAAGAAATTTTAATCTACCAAATAACATTATGTTTTTTGTTTTTTAAATACTAAATGCATAAAATACAATAAAAATGTAATTACTATTTCTAGTTTTGAGCATATATTTATCAAATACACCTATATGTTCCTCCTGTTTCTTTCCGGCGAAATTATTTGTATTATGATATAAGTACTGGTACTTATTTAAGCCATTAAACGAACAAATGTCCTTAAATAGGTACTTGAATATATCATGTTCACAGAAATGAAACTTATTATTCAAAATTTTTTTAAATAATGTCTTTTCAATGTAACAAAATGTCCAAGTTTCTTGTTATTAATTATCTTCTTTAATTCAAAACATTTAAATTTATGCATTTAATTTCTCCTATCAATAAAGATTCTATGTATCACTTAATCTTTTTGTTTCATATCAGTTAATAATGAATTTCTTAGGTAATATAATGAGCCGCATATAACCTATGTAACAGTAAGTTTACATAAGCAGGTTCACCTTTGATATTATAATTATGAATATATTTTAAGTATATTATTAATTAGAAACCCATTACTTGCTTGTTAGTTCACATTTATTACACAACAATGTTATTTATTGTTAAATATTTAATTCCACATATTAGAAACGTATTGGTTAAAATTTATTTGAAAGTTTAGCTAAGCGAATTATTCCGGAACAATTTGTCTGTATAAAATTTGAATTTAAATTTCAATCACTGGGTATTAATAATATAAATTATGCAATCAGTTAATGTATGCATATAGTGACATAATTCATACGAACTTTAACCTTATATGAAACTATTTTCACATGGAATATATTCACTGGCATCGAATTTTGCGCGTTCAACCAGTATTTCTATAAAACAAATTGTATTTGCTTAATAGATATAAAGTAAACTGTGCTTCGTACTTAAATATATTCTGTGACAATGTGTCCACCATTATTAAAATTAAGGCAAGCCTAATAATCACCAAAACTAACTTTCAAGGATAAAAACGAAAAAAATCAATCAAAAGCACTAACACTAAGTCGACAAAACAGGTTATTACTTTCAAATTACACGCAAGCTTTTACTTTTAGTAACCGACAAGGTTTACATGTTGTAGTTCTAACGATATTTAGCCTGAAAATCAAATATTAAAGAAATTAATAAACAAAAAAAAAATAAATCTTCTTAATTATGGAGAGAGAATTATACTTTACAAAAAAAAATCGGAAACACTTTTACCTAATAATTGCTTCCGAATATTTAAATTATAGAAAGTTATTCGATTTGCCAATTCGATATAAAAACAATCTGAGCGTGTGAGTATTAGATTCGGTAAGTCCAGTTCGTACCTTGCAATATGGAAGCTGGGAAAAAAACAGAACCATATTGCAGTGAAAAATAGCTACATAGTGATAGAGAAATCAGTGAAGTTTGGAATATGGTTTATACTGAGAAATGGTTAATGTTATTTTTCAGTTTAAATTCACTTGACTTTCGAATTAGCGATAGGAGTGTCAGTTTAAAAATTATTGGAAACTTTCATTATTTTTTATTGTTATTTAGTGAAATGCTTCTTTTTCTACCCTTGGTTTTTTTTTGTTAAAGTCATCATCATATGGAAGCACATTTTGTTTGAGGATCGTATCCAAGGTTTCCATCTTACTTATTGGCAACTTTTTATTTTTTTCGAAACGCGCAAGGACAAAGGCGCTTTCCTTTCTCTATTCGGAACGCGAACAGTTCAATATGGAAGGCAAAATGAGAAAAATCTGGTCCACTTACATGATGAATCCGTTCGCCATGATAGAGCTTTGCTAGGAAATCGTCTGGAAATTATATAACTGCGAGCCTGGCAGCAGAAGAAGAAAGAAGTGAGCGAGGGCGGCAGTATCGCCGCTAAGAGCCGCACTGGGAACAACACTGTGTCACTGTGGAAGTCTCACCTTACACTCAATCACAACGCCACATGTCCGAGACTGCACAATCGGTAACTTCGCGGGGCAACTTTCGCTGTCTTGCGGCCGAGAGTAGTCGGCCTACCACCGTCCGCCCGCCTTTTATATGTCAACTCTTACCCCGTGTCCTGGCCGCAGCGTTTTGCAAAACCGCGTGTTTTTTTTGTGATTCCGACAGTGGATGCTTTTGCTGTTTCGGGAAATATTCGATGAATGCGAGACTTGGAGTACCAACTAGTACCCTGAGCTTTCCGATTTGTTATAGGGATCCTGGTTGAAGCGATAGCATTTACTCAGTAATCTCCCTCCTTTTTCAGCTATGAAAGGGATTAGGTGGAATGATTTGAATTGCTTCAGATGGCAATTAATAACTTGTTTTTTTTTCTGACAGTTACTATCACCATTATGTAGCTACTTCTGACGAGAATTCCCTGTAGATATTTATTTTCCCAACAGACATAAGTACAGGTAAACGCTTCATACACTGAATTGTTCAATATGCGACCTAAGGCAAGCACATTAACTAATAAAAATTAATAACCAAAATATGTTATTTATAAGAAAAAATCCTTAATTTCATTTAGAAATATTCTATGGGATGAAAAGAGACCGGTGGAGTTACACGACGAAACTTGATTCATGAACTTGAACGTAACTGCAAGATTAGACTTTTGACGAGTGTTTCTGGAAAGAACATTCGTAAGTATGCGGGAGAACAAATTTGGTGCATTTATAAAATAATTTAGAATTTTATAACCAAACAGCAAGGTAGGCAATGCAACGGTGATGGAATCTGTTAATAATATTCACTACAAAATTAGTTAGTTCTTGTGGTCACATAAACAGGCGGTCTATTATGGTTTTTAAAATATAGATATCTTCACAATTTATTTTTTCAATTCTCTTTGTATATTTTTTGAGTACCATCCATTTTAACTAATACGTAACTAATAACATTCTTCTTACAGGCACTTTTCTTTATTTCAACGCAACACAGAGTCAATGTCCAGCTGGAGAAGAACACAGTCATTTATAACAAACATTCAGAGTGACGAAAACATTGGCGTAGATCATTAATAATATACAAGAATAGGAGACGGCCCAAATTGGGACCCTGCGGAATCTCCGAATTAGCTATATAAATAACCCTTTAAAAAGTACATTGGTACCCCGCCCGCACCTACAGCTGTTTAGATTTCAATTTTTTAATTGACGTATCATAGTCAAGATTAGTTATACACTTGAGGCAATTTCCGGGTAAGATAAAATAAACTAGTAGAAGTATTTGGCAAACGTTTCTGGAACTTCATTTTCTCATTGTCCATACTCTGAGGTTAAACCTTGGCAACCAAAATGATAGAAATAGAGATCAATATTTCGCTCTGACTGAATATATTTTCTTGGTATTCGTATTTGTTTTAACCTTTCCAGAAACGACCAAAGGTTTACTTTACTGAATGGTTCGATCTTTAAATTTGAAAATATATTTTTTCAAATTGAAATCAATTTTCCTAGTATTATTAGTCTTTTTGACACTAAATATGTTCAAGAAATAGCTCAAGGTTGAAATAAATGAATATCTAAAATTAATTGTAACCAAATTAATTATAAATAATAAAAATTAAAATTTAATTTGTAAACCGCATGAGATATGAATATCAAAATTACCAGCTTTAGAAACTTTCCTGATAGGCAGGTGTGGGTATCATCGATCATTATTTGCCAAAAAAATATATCACCCTGTATTGAAATTATTAATAGATAATCATATGCGCCATTAGGTTATATTTTTGTTTCTTTCCACTTTTTTTATATTGCAAACGGATTAACGACAAAATTGATTTATTTAATCAACTCATTAAAGACATGGCCTTTTTGGAGAATTTTTATATTTATTTCTAGGTCTACTCTGATTTTCAAAACTGCAGCATTGTACTGCAAGAATCTATACCTACTTATAATGAAAATAAAAACTTACTCAATAAACTTCCAAACAAATGATAGTAAATGCACATAAAACTTTACAACTCTAAATATATTTCAACCTTCATATCGCACAGGGCTAATATTTTTATTTAAAATTTCAATGAATACCGATCCAAGGTCTTGACTCTTTCTGTGTCAACGTAGGTAAGCGTATATTAATTTGAATTATCATCAAGGTGTTATAACTTACCTACCTGTGAATACTGAAAAGTATTGAGTAATATCCTTCAGGAAGAAAATCTGTTTAATAAATTTTGACTACTCGACCGGTCCTGTGAAGATACAAACCCCTAACGAGGGTGTCAAATAATAATAATAATATTTTTTTTTTAGTAAATATTAAAAACCCAATGAAATACACGGGATATTGTTTTCGCAGATCTTCTGCGAGACTTTTTCATATTTACTCACACACTGTATGTTGTTTATTAAAATGTAGTTACAGTTTTGAAAGTTGAGAATTTGGTTCTAAAATAAAAACTTGGGAAATGCCACATATAAGTCTTTTGATGGTTGTAACTATGTTCAAAATATCGTTTCCTCGCTTTATCTAACATATAAATTCCTACTCTTTAATTCTTTTACTAAAAAACTAATAGGCACTTTTATATTTAAAATAAAGGTGAACTAAACATATTTATATTTTTTGCCAACTGAATCTGATCCTAACAACTTTTTATCGATCCTGTTCTCTGAGAAGATTGATTTGTAAAAGTGAACGTATTTAATCGTTAAATTGCCGACTCTATTTAGATAATTATTAACTTGTTATTAATTCGCACTAGCTATTAATTTTCCACGACTTGTTATCGAAAGGTAAACGTTTTGCTTTCTTCGGGAAAAGTACACAAATATGTAGATTGTTGATGCCATTGAAGTAATAATTAACCAAAGGATTGCATTTTATATGTACAAAATATATTATGAAATCTTTAACTAACTCAGTCAATCAGTTCAACGTAATATCTTAAGAGCCCTTTCTAAGGAAGATAAACGTTACGCTCTAAACATAAAAGACTTGAAAAGTGACGGATAAGATGTTAAAAGTTGACACTATAAATTATAAAATTGTAATTACTGGAAGAAATATATATAGGGTGGCCAGATGAAAACGAAACAGAGCCATTTTCAGGAACTGCATCAAGATTGTAGAAACACGCTCAGACCCGTCGATTTTAGATTAAAGGGGGGACATTCTTTACTGGTATTTTTGACTACGCCATTTTCATCCCCAAAGAAGGGAAAGCATCACCCCAAAATATTTAAATGACATTGAGAGTTGAGTAATATTTATTTTGAAAGCTTTCACAATTCTCTTTACAACAGACTTTAAATTTTATAATTCCGCCCAATACTTTAAAAAAGAAATTACAGTTTAAAATTTAAATTATGTTTAGTTGCTCACTTACTACTTAGTTGATTAAATGTTCAAACTGATGACCGCCCGCTTCCATACAATAAATATTTATAGACCAGGCAAATCTAATTTTTTCAATGAAGTGTAAGGGGACATTTTTTTCCAATAGGAATCGATAGGTTTTATGTTCAGGAACGAATATATAAAAATCCTAAAAAATCCGTTGTGAGCTAAAAACGCCATCTTGAAAAAACGTGGCCGCCCATTCAAATTTTTAAAAATGAAATATCTGCTTATCTCTTGGAGCAATTTAAAATGTTTGTTTTTATTTTTACGGAATTTTAACCTTAACATTACAAAAAATGATCTTTAAATTTAGATATAACCAAGAATACAAATTTCCTAACAAAAAAAGAGGAAACAAATTTTTGACTTTCTACATTTAACTTTTAATACCATTAACTAATTTTATATTCAACCTTGCTACAAAAACTCAGTCATTCAAAAGATCCTCGTCCAGAACACAAGCATATTTGCAGTCTATCCCATGGCAGTGAAGGCACATAGAACTGCAGCGTCCGACTTGTGAACATACACATTTTTTTTGGCAGCCGTTTCTACATTTACAGTAGATCAGACTTAACAGTTCTTCTGGTGCAGGAGATTGCTGCATTGTGATTGGAAACATTTCGTTTCTTGATACCTTCCATCCAAATTTATCCGGGTCTAAGACATTTCCCAACCATTGCTGTACTTGAAGATAGGTCCTGAAAATATAAAAACGAAATAATTTGCTATTAATGTGATCGCCATTTAAAACACTACCTTAAAATATGTTGTGTCAGTGCATCTTTGGTTGGGGGAAGAACGGCCAAATCAAAAGATTTGTCGAGCGTCTGCTTAGCTATACAAATATTGTAAAGCCTATATCGTTCTTCATTAATGTCTTGGGACCCATCTAATCCGTGCATAAAGGATACAAATTCATAACCAACGTTTAGTAGTTCATCTTATCACTGAAGACTGACAATTTGTCATGCATGAATGCATGCTTCTTAAACACCTTAAGCGCTGCCGATTTGCCTTTCTTATAAAGATAAGAAGTAGTATCATAACCACTAATGGCATGAATAAAAAGAAGGCTGTTAACAAGAGGCTGTCCCAAATCCTCACACACTTTTTTTTAATTGAAAATTTTATCTTTATTGTCGCCTACTTTTTTAAAATAAAGATTTGACCTGTCGCCGCACAAAGCAATCAACAAAACGATTAAATCTGTGTCTTCTCCCAATACTACTACCGCCTTATTTACTTGTTCTTTTGCCAAGCTAATGGCTGTATCAACAATTAAGGTGTCCGCATCTGCATTAGCTTCAAACGTTGAAATACTGTTCTCTCTAAAGTGCTTTCGAAGTAGTTGTATTAATTGAAATTTATTTTTTTTATGGCCTAGAAAACCTGCTTGACTTGTAGGTATGACTGTTGATTCGCTAATAATAATTTCAACTGGTATTTTCTTACTCTTTCTTCGTCGATGTTCTTCATCTTTTGTAGAAGGAACGTTAGTATATCCATCGAACACAATGATCGCATTTTCACCAAAATGTTTTAATACGTAAGATATATATAGCATTGCCACTTGTGCAAAAGTATACAGTTTTGGCCATATAACTCGATGTAGCAGCCACCCTCCATCAATAACATATGTGGTTTCGCTCATAGGATTGCTGCAACTTTCAATTTTTAACAGTGGTATTAAACTGGCTTTATTTCCTTTTCTCATTAAGTCATTACAAAACAAAGATGGTGGAGAAGGTGCTAACTCAAAGGAAAAATAGATTTTAAAAAATAACGCTAGTGGCCATATTTTTTTATATGGTGACTTTAGCTCACTTCCGATTTTTTGGGATTTTTAGATTTGCATTCTATAATAGGAGAGCTATCGTTTTCAACAAAAAAATAAATGTCCGCAAAAACTTCACACTTAACGTAAATTTTTTTAAAGTTTGCCTGGTCTATTAAATCTAAAATTGTGTTTCTTTTATTAATTTTTCTCTACGGTAGTTTACAATGAAACTGGTTTTGACGTAAATTTTCCAGCATCGTATATACTGCTGTAGCATTATGCCAAATCAGTATAGTAAGTCAGAATAGAATGTCAGAATCATAGCTTACTATCTTATTGTAATTTGTAAAACTAGCCTCGTGTAGACCGGGCATTAGTTTGTAGATGTAAATATTGTTATAACATAAACTTACATCATTCTACAGATAATATTGTTCACTTTTGATTATAAGTATGTGAAAATAATTATTGGTAATTTAATTTTTCTAGATTTCTGTACCTAAAGAACACCATAAATTTGAAAATTATATTGTTTTTCAGTCCGCATTAAAATTACACGATCATTCAGAAAGTGTAATAATAAATGCTAACGATTCATTGATTTGTTTTGATATCTTGATTATTTTACATTTTTTGTATAACTATGAAATATTCTTAAGATCAGTAAAACATTATGGCAATAAAACATATTAAGTTTGCAAGATTTAATTATCAATAAGAAATTATTAATTTGAAATTGATCGTTGCCTATATCTAACTAATATGCATACAATTATGTAACACCTATTATAACTAACTGACAAACAGTATCTTCTTCATGTTTGTTTAAAATTAATTCTGACATTTGAATATTAAGGCATGAAATATCAAGGATGCGCTGTTACGAAAGTTATAATTTATTTACGGAGAAGAGTTCTAACGCTTTAAAATAACGTTGCCGCTGTAAAATTTAATAAAATCCGAAATTGCTCAACTTGTTCTTGAACGGCGGTGTGAAGGTGCGTTTAATTTGGAATGATTCGCCTCTGACATTGAAATTTTTGTATTAATATCTACATCTAAGGCAACTTTCTAACGAGTTTAAAACCAGTATCTTCATCGATGACTGTTTTTTGCTAGGAGCTGGTATTTGTAGGAAACCGCAAACTCGGTTATATTTCATTGGCCGTTCAATAAAAATGAGACTCATCGTCTATAGAATACACAAAGCAGAAGTGGTTTTTTGACTTTTTAAAAACTGGCGATTATTGGAATGTAACAGACTTCTAAAATGAGTTCAGTTCAGTTAATGAAGCATGCTACGAGTTGGCATCGTTATACCGAAAAAGGATAAGTATATTGAAATAATTTCGCATTTTTCTGTCACGTAAAGATTCAAGGAATGATGTAAAAGGCCTTGCGCTCTTTTACCAAATAAAGTTTGTTTGAGTTCTTCTTTAGAAGTTGTTTAAGAAAATTACGTTTGCCCCCAAAAGATAACCGTGTGTTATTTTATGATTTGATACGCATGGTACTTGTCTAACTATCAGTAATTGTATACAGGGTGGTTGGTAAGTAATTGCCCATGGATACATACTACATTTTTGACTTGAAAATTTGGGGATTAGTTTTTGGATATGAGAAATCATATACAGGGTATCCCAACGAAATATTGACCCCCCTATAATTGGATAACCGAAGAATATTTCAAAATTCGCCGAGACCCGTCGATTTTTGTTCTTGGGGGAAGCTTTTTTGACAGTCAAGCCGAGTTTGGAACCTGATTTATTATTTGCTTCAGTTTCATTTCTGAGTTTTTTGTAAACTGATAGACACATCAATAACAATTAGGTAGTGCGGTCATGTGTAGTAGATGAAAAACTTATTAGTGGTGGGCATTTGTGTAGAAATTACTACGCGTAAGTTGGTTTGTCATCTTTTCGTTTGTAACCAATAATTCTGTCAAATCTCAACCGATTTCTAAAAACGGTACGTCACTGTATTCGCAATGAAAAGGGCTTTAAAATGATGTGCCACAAGTGGTGTAGTTGCATTTGAAATTTTTAAGTTGGGGTTGCTAGGCATTAGGGGGATGAACATATCGAGTTGGCTTGACTGTCAAAAAAGCTCCCCCCAAGAATAAAAATCGACGGGTCTTGGCGAATTTTGAAATATTACTCGGTTTTCCAATTATAGGGGGGGTCAAATTTTCGTTGGGATACCCTGTATAATATTTTACTATGGGGTTTGGCTGTCAATACGAATAGAATATTTATAGCGTAAAAACGAATCATACGACTGCTGTTTAGTCTTAAGCCAAGAGAATCATGTAAACCTTTTTTTTTAATATGAATTATTAACAGTGCCCTGTGTATTTATTTTGAAATGTTTACTTTATGTTAAAAATAATTTGAAAAACGTCTCTCTTTGAAAAGTCACCTGATTATATTGGAGTAAAATTATTTAATAAATTCCCGAACGATCTTTGTCAAATGAACCTCAAAATGTTTAAAAATAAAATAAAATAATGTCTAGCTAGAAAAGTGCTACTACAGTGTAAATGAATTTTTAAATGATATTGTTATATGACTGTTTTTTATAAATGTTATTGTTCGTGTCATTGTTGTTAATACCGTTACTTTATTGATTAGCTTATATTTTGTATTGTTTTATATATGACTTGTTCTATCCATGATGTCATGGTCTAAGGAATTAAATAAATTATTATTATTGTTATTATTATTATTATTATTATCATTATCATTATCATTATCATTATCATTATCATTATCATTATCATTATCATTATCATTATCATTATCATTATCATTATCATTATCATTATCATTATCATTATCATTATCATTATCATTATCATTACCATTACCATTACTATTATCATTATCATTATCATTATTATTATTAATGTTGTTTATTTTGACGTATTTTCTAGAGGGCTCCGCATCCACCGTATTTGTGAAGTACATATAGCGTAACTTTTCTTATCCTAACGTTATCACGTTTTTTATTAAAGAATCTTAACCCTAGATTGATTTGAGGAAGTAAAGTATACTTGTCATTAGTCTTAGAAAATGGTCATTTTCGAGAAAATTGCTTTTCAAAAATCAACTGCATAGTTCATTGAACAATATTTTAACGTAGTAGGTGCCAAAATTAAATTTTTCGTCTATTAGTCTTTAAATTCCTAAATAGATTTTTTAAATTGTTGATTTTCAAGTTGTAATCTATTTCGAAATTCTTCCAATATTCTCGTTGCACATCACATTATCTCTCATATCTGAATATGAAAATTTATTGTGTCTCAGAATTTTTCGATTTTGTAATTGATTTTAACCAAAACTGGATAAATACCTTACATTTAGAAAAACTTAATAACTTTAACATACATTTTGTCTAATAATTGTTAAAATTTAACTTACCAACTACATTATAATGTTGTACAAGAAACTATGCAGTTGATTGTCGAAGAACAATTATCTCGATAATGGTCAATTTCTAAGACTAAAGATAAGTATATCTTTTTCCTCAAAAATAATGTAAGATTAGTAAGTTTAATTTTTTTTAATAAAAAACGTGTTAACTTTAGATCCAAAAAAGTTACGCTCACATTTAAAAATTTTAAAATCCAACAACATTTTTACAGAAACGGAGGAAGCTATGAATAAAAATATGTTGTCTACCCGATTTCCCGAAGGTTTAATAATACTGTTAGCATTTCTCATCGTTACGAAATAAATTCACGAGTCTTCTCACGTCGTATCTCCTTCCTCAAACCGGAACACAACACGATTACTCGTACTCCATCCCCGGATACTGCATTGTTATGCTCGAAACGTATATGTAGGTAGCGGATAACAATAAAGTCATTTAAGTGCATTTTAAGAGAACGATATAAAATCTCATGTTTGCTTGACGTTAAATTAAAATTGCGTGGATATTGATGTTTGAAAATTACCAAGACAGTAATTCCTTATAGAAAAATGTTGTGATACCTATACAGGGTGCGTCAGAGAGAATGGGTCAACACTAAGCTGGAGACACCAAAATATTATGTTTTTACCTCATTATGCCTTATATGAATGTCGCTAGTTCAAGGTTTAAATTTGATTCTAAATTCTCTGAATAACTGAGCGAATAATAAATCACACGCTGATATTTATTGACATGAAATTTTGACATAAACCTACTGGGAAAAGAAATAGCAATATCAGAGTCTGAAAGAAAATCACCACAAAATAAGTTGAAACATTTAAATGCAAATAACTCAGAAACCGATAAAGTTAGGCGACCTAAACAAGAGGTAATATTTCTGTAGAATTTGACGTTCTTTTAGGTTTTTAAACATATCTCAACAGATAAAAAGAATATGTTTTGATTTACCTAAATAATAGATACTGCGAAACTAGCTCATAAGGCTTACGGTGAGCGCTCTATCAAACGATATATAACATCTGTTCCAAAACCGTCGTGAACTGTTCAGTACCGTGAGAAATGTTTGACCAACACCGTCTTACGTCGCATTCGCCGAGAGTACATTAACAACTAAACTGACTGACTAATTCTGGACGGTTCGGAATCGATTATTGCTGTGTTGGAACAAACCCATAGATTTCGCTCAGTAACTCCTTAACGGATAATGATAAAAATATGCGGTTTTTTTTAATAGACCTCAAATATTATTTTACGTCGGCGCTGTGTTTTGAAATCTTGAAAAAGTGTAAAATAATTTTTTTTAAAATAAATTTTGCATATTTCAAAATTTCAAAACACAGCGCCGACGTAAAATAGTATTTGTAGTCTATTAAAAAACCGCATATTTTTATCATTTTTCGTTGAGGAGTTACTGAGCGAAAACTATATCCCTTTGGATCGAGCGCTCACCGTAAGCCTTAAAATAAGCTTCAAATTCATAATTCTCACACCAAAAATCCCAATACTACCAATTTTCAGTCATGTTATCAAAGCTTTCTCAATTATTGAAACATTTCAGAATAAAATTTAAACCTTGAACTTCCTGTATTTCTTAAACCAACAGCATTCGTATAAGGCATGATGAGCTAAAACATAATATTTTGGTGTCTAGTGTCTCCAGCTTAGTGTTGACCCATTCTTTCTGACTTAGCCTGTATATTGCTATTTCGGCATTAAAAGACATAAGGAAGACAGGACCTTTACATTTAAATTAACGTCCCATTAATTTTAGCTCCAATGTAGTATTGAACAACATTAACAGGTGATGGGGACCAACTAAAACAAAATAATTCATAACTGTGATTACGTGTAAACGTTAAATTTGACTGTAACTTTGTTATTTTAAGAGATATCGGTAAAATTGAACGTGCATTCATTTACTAATTTTTGACAATGATTTTTCTTTTCCAAAAAAACAATCGAGCATCGCACTACTGAGATACTGATATCAACTTGGTTTCTTCTTGTGAAACACCTTGTATATTACTATATTTTTGGATTTTATAATTTTTCCTGATTACATTGATAAAAACATGTAATAGGGTATCTTTTATTGTTCACGAGATATTGATAATTACGGAACTACTTAATTCCTAGATTAATTCCGTAATTAATTTTTATTTTTTTATTATAAATAATGCAAAACTATATTTGAATTCATTTTACAGAGCAATTTAAAGAATAAAATTTATAAAAATTTTTATTTTCCTTCCTTTTCTATACAAAACCTATATTGTTTTTCCAAATTATTTAAACAATTATGCATCATTTTTGGGTGTTGGTTTATGTAAGCCTCTCGAATTTCTAAAATATCGGTTGGTCTATTTTTATTAACACTATTCTTTTAATAACCCCACAAAAATCTATCAAGTAGTGTCAAGTTTGGACTATTCGCCGGCCATATGAAACGATGGCCCCAATAAAAAAGACAAAATGGTATAACAAACATTTCTTTAAAAGTACATTAAACAATACATCTACGAATAAATGTGTTTGATTTATTAGAACAAACAAATATATCAAGCGAATCTTTGATATCATGGTAATGTTCTTAATGATTAGTGAAAAAGGCTGTTCAGATGTAATGTATGTATGACATTGAACAGAGAGAGTATTGAACAAACGCGATGATCTACGCGATGAAATACTGCACAGATTATAACGCTGCAACAAAATCTCATTAGCTATTCTTCTAGGGGCATATTCTCCATCAATTATTAAAATTGCAGACTTCATGAATCTGCGTTGCATATTTTCAACTACAGTTTTTAGGATACATGCTTTAAACAATATTTAAAATTTGCTATAACTTTAATTTTTACACCTTTTTTCATATCAAGAATAAATTCATAAAATATAAATTTCTATATTCCATTAATATAAGAAGACCATCTTACTCTATTACATTGTTTAAAATATTTCATTTCACATTTTAATGGTATTTTTATGAAAAACTTCCTAGTAATGTTTATGTATTTTCCTGCCGTTTAGTTTTATTTGTCTGTAGTCCAAGTAAATAAACTCTAGCTTAAGAGTTAATGTTTCTCGTCTAATTTAAGTTTTGTATCATCGAATTTTGTTTGTTTTGATAAAATTTATGATTATCAACAAGAAAAATTAATCCAATTATTTAACTTGGCAGAGCTGTTAATTATTTCTTAAAATGCCAGTCGATTGAGTGAATTGTTGTAGAGAAAGCGCTTTAGTGTACCCTCCAGACGTCGGGAGGGGTGAAGAAGAGTAGCGTGCAAGTGACTGTACCTCATTTTGGTAAATAATTAATTACTATGCGAACGTTACTTATTCCGATCACGCGAAGCAAACTCAATTCAGGAAGCGCTTGATTCGTGTAAAAAGATGTTTTGCAATTCACGAGGGTAACATTAACGACAATTTACAGAAACGTGGAAGCAATTTTGGTCGTTAGCGTTCAAAGTTTTTATAATAGCGTCATCTAGTTGGTACGCATCATGCAACTAAATTAACTTTCGTCCAATTGTAATTGACACTATTTCAGAGGTTGTCATTACGTTTAATTCAGATATTTGTTCATCGAACTCATGCTCATTATCAGTCAATTAAACTAAGACGTAAGCAATTTTCTGTACAGGGTGGCCCGATTTTTATGGCTCATCGTTGGCATCTCGGAAACCGTAATATATACAGGATGACTCAAAAAGTTGCACCTTTTAATAGTCATTAAGATAAACCCAACAGATCCAAAATATATGCTGCTGTTGCTGAAGTATTATAATCAGAATTGAAAATAGCGATTTTAGAAAATGTCATCTAACGTCATTATTTACTAATATAGAAAGAGCTGAAATTTGGTACAGATGGATAACAAAATACTACAAATTGATTTCCGTCTAAAGAAAATTCCTACAGTCACTATAGTTTCAACTATGCAATTTTCAACTGTTTTTTTTTTCTTATGGGCGCCATATTGGATTTTGTCAGTGTCAGCTGTCAGATATAGAATAAAATTACGAATACGTTAATAACAATACTATTTTATTTTAAGAATAACCCAAAAAATTTATGAAATACAATAATTTAAATAAACAATCTAGTATGTTCTTGAGGTAAACAAAAATCAACAAATATTTTGACAGATTTGGCAAGTATTTAAATATTTTAACGATAGAAATGGAAAATGCACTGCCAATCATTTGTTAAATTAGAAATTTAGAAAAAATATAAAAAAAATGAGCAGGGCCACATAATTATCCATGGTCTCCACGGTTTTATTCTACATTCGTTACTGTAAAGATCCAATATGGCGCTCATAAGAAAACAATTGAATGTCGCATAGCCGAAACTAGTGCTCAGATATTTTCTTTTGACAAAAATCGATTTCTCGTATGTAGGTACCAAATTTCAGCTCCTTTTGTTGAGAAATAATGACGCTAGATGTCATTTTCCAAAACCTGTTTGGTTTATTATTATGGTCTTGAAAATGTGCAACTTTTTTCTAATTTGAGTCATGTGTGTTATGGTTTCCAAGATGCTAACGGTGAGCCATGAAAAATAGACCACTCTGTATATAAATATTATGCTATTCGCTGAGTTAATTGCCTTTTTTATCTTTTTATCTAAAAAAAAAGGTATATACCAAATAAAATTTGTTCTGTCTCAATCTCTATCTACATTTTCATTAAAAAGTTATAGTGGAAATATAAACTTATAGTGTTTCTTTCATTGAGTCACCCTATATAGGTATTTTTTTTAATTATCTCCTTTCTGCTGTATCTATATATTTGCATTATATTTTGGTTTATTTAACTACCTCTTTTGACACACTGTATATTTATTCGTCGTTTGTTACTTTTGAAAACAGTTTAGTGTGATAATAGATATATATTTATTTACTAGTTATTAAATATGTCATTTTTCCATGTTTCATTTTTGTAGAAAACATAATTCTGTGAAAATGACAGGCGTTTATGTATAATTCTCCATTCTACACTATACAAATGAAGTCATTCAATTTTCTCTTATTTCTCACCTCTTTGAGAACACCAACTTTGTTTCTCTTCTTTATGATTTAAATTATGCCACCCTATTTCCTATACTTAATTTTTCAGAAACTCTCATAAGAGAAACTCCATGGGGACCAAATTGGGAATAGAGGATGGAATAATCATAGAACATCATTTATCGAAGATTACGTATTAACAGAAAATATAAAGTTTGTTGGGAAATCTCGGAGTTGGAGTTACTGATGACTAAAAAAAGTCGATTGAGCCAAATATGCCTTATCCGAATGTTGCTGGTTTCAAAAATACAGGGCTAGAATTTTATTTTGAAATGTCTCAATAACTTTGAAACCTGTCGGAGTATTAAAAAAAATTGGCATAATTATGTTTTTGGCGCTAAGAATCCTAACGACTTCAATAGGGTATACCTTTTTCAGATACAACAGATAGGAGAATCGATTGTTTATTTTTAAATATCAGAACTTTTTTGCAGCTTAGTGTAGCCATCTGACTATCGAAACAATCGATTCTCCTACCTGTTTTATTTATAAAAAGGAATACCTTGCTGAAGTCGGTAGGATTAACCATTTTTGAAATAATCCTATTTGAAATGCTAAATGAGGAAAAACTGTTTTGGTTTCCGGTATAAAGTGCCTTTTCTGTTGGAAATACAGCAAAATGTTACTTGAAAAGTTGTTCAGAACAGTAAATTATGGAGCAAAATGTGAAGAAGATCGACGAGGTTTGACGAATCCATTTTTCAACAAAGCACAAAGATTTTATCAAAGCAGGCCGATATTTTTGAAATTTTGCACGTCTTCATAATTTACCGTTCTGAACAACTTTTTCAAGTAATATTTTACTGTATTTTCAGTAGAAAAGGCACTTTACCTGAAACGATAACAGTTTTCAATCGGTGCACTGAATATTTCAAATAAAAACTGTTACACCTAACCACTTCCACAAGGTATGCCTTTTTCAAATATAACAGATAGAAGAATCGATTGTTTCTATAGTCAGATGGATACACTAAGCTGCAAAAAAGTTCTGTCATTTAAAAGAAATGTGGTGTGCCATAAGTGGCACACTCTACTAGTGACGTCAAAATTAGTTAAAAATTCTTATTTGCCGTGCCAAAAAACATAATTATGCCATTTTTTTAATACTGCGACAGGTTTCAAAGGTATTGAGATATTTCAATATAAAATTCTAGCATTGAACGCCCTGTATTTTTGAAACCAGCAACATTCGGATAAGGCATATTTGGTTTAATCGACTTTTTTGGTCACCAGTATCTTCAGCTCCAAGATTTCCCAACCTTTCACAAATAACCTGTATTTTGATAATTCACGACAAATAGAAAAAACCATTTTAGAGGCAAATAAATACGAAAATCGTTTGGTTTAAATAATCTTCAATATGTATAAATGACATTAATTTATACAAAAACCCCGCGTCATAGAATCCGAAGACAAAAAGAAGAGAAAGTTTGATTTTCGACAAACGGTGACAGCAGCGTTGGTCTCCGTATAAAAGAATTATCGTCGCATATGCAAATCAATCTATTACAAGGTGGTATTATACATTCCTGCTTATTACAACATGTGAATTGCGGAACTCTATACCATTTTTTCGGAACTTTGCTGCTGGTTTACATAAATTAATTGCGCTGTTTAACTAATTTGATATTTGCTGCGCTCAATTAATTTGATATTTACTAAACTGTGTATAATTAATGCGAATTAGGAAAATGCATGAACAAAAATAATTATATGCCTTCTTGAATTTTAGTAATAGCACACTGCAGAAGAAAAAAATGATAAATTTAAAGTTTTATTAATCAGTGGAAAACTTAACTTTCTTTAGTACCTACTCAGAAACAATACCTAATAGCTATATCAAGTAGGCGTTTAAGACAAGTAGCGTGAAGATAATAGCCTAAGGCTTAAGCCAAGGACTATTACTAATTATCTTCTTTGTTTCGATAACTAAACTCAAGTAATTTTTATTGGAGCCGTATTGATAGTTATGACGGATGCCTAGCAATAATATCAACAAACGCGGTTTTTATGGACGTACGCGAAAAACGTCTAGCAAAGTGACTTCTTTATAAAGAATTGATAAAATATGGATTTGAATAGTGATGGTAGTACAGAAGACATTCTCAGCCTCCTAAAATTTTTAAAGCGGCGGAGGAAGCAAAATGAAGCCTGTTGCCGGGAATATCAACAAAAAAAACTTTACAAGAAAATTCATGATGATTTTGTTAAGTGGTGTTTTTTTTAAAATGCGAAATACTACACTGAAAATGTGCTAATACCTACCATATTTTTTGGAAAAATGTGAGAACTGTAAGCTGTCCTCTTTGTGGTCTTATTATTCCATTTTAAAGGCAAGGCAACCTCAGGGATCCGTGCTGGGCGCTGTGTTGTTTATAATTTATGTGAACGAATTGAACTCTGTTGTGTCTGACTGCTATCTTACGGTACATGCAGATGATATCTCATTGATTGTGTCTAATACAGCAAAGTTTTGGAAAGGAAATGTAGTACCGTTCTAAATGACATTGTTGATTATCTTGGTTCCCATGACTTTCTTTGTAATGCTGATAAGACAAATGCATGTGCGTAATTACCAGAGAGAGGTGGAGCATCTATCGGTTCGAGTTGGGAATGTCTCTATTCCCAATATACACACAAATGTAAGATTCTTGGGAATGTCTTTGAACAAAAACTTGAATTGGAAGTGTCACTGTGAATCGTTGGTATCAAGGTTTAATAAACTGAAATTTGTTTTTATCAACCCTCGATCTGTACTTACAGAGGATCAACTGGTTTACACTTATTATACCAGAGGGAATCTATTCTGAGATATAGCGTATGTTTTTGGGCGAATTCTACTATGAGTAATGATGTGTTCATCGCGCAAACGAAAATTATTAGAACTTTAGCGAGAATATCAAATACGCAAACCTGTAAACCTCATTTTCGGAAGTTAGATATATTAACTTATTTATACATTTTTGAAAATTAAAGCAAGGGGTGATATCTATACATATGGTACACGAAGGAAGGTACTTTTTTATGTACCTCTTGTCAGGTTGGACATCTCCAGGAATTCATCCAATGTAATGGGTTTATAGATTTTTAGTAGACTTCCTAGCAATATAAAGTGTGCTCAGAATGTTTGTGTTGAAGACCTTAAAGAGGGGTCCTTCTACTATCTCTCGGAGTATTTGTAAATTTTGCTGTTTTAGTTTAGATTTGGTTCTGTGTACTTGTTTTATTTGATTATTTTGTTCACTCATCTGTTGTTTACAGTTTACAATATTTAGTGTGAGTGTTCTTTTTTTCTGACTATTCCTATACAATTTATTATTGTCAAAAAAAGGGAAAATAAATTATTATTATAACAATAGATGATGTTCAGGATCTAGATGAAACTTTGCTAGTAACTATAAACGAATCCAAAATTAAAGTATAGCGCATATTTAGTATAATTGATAATGAAAACAAGTCACCAAGATATTTGAATATGTACAGAAGATATGTATCGTCAACCGGATACTGAGCATTGACTTTTTTTGTATTATAACAATAAATACTTCAAGTGAGTGGTTGGGAAAAATACGTTTTGTCAAATTCCGTACAAAACATCAAACTATCTTAAATTACTAAATTTAAAGGAATATACCGGACATTGTTTAACTTGGATTGGGTAACTAATATCTTTGGTTGTAAATGTTTTGAGTTTATTTATGCTATTTTTCATTTTGTTTAGTTTAGAATTATATTAAACACTTCTTTGTTTTCTGAAACATATAACTGAAATGCTTACTTTTTTATATAATTTTCTTAAAACAATGTAAACAATAAATATGTAAAATGTGTTTCTATGCAGCAGCAAAAATTATAATTTTAAATTATGTTCTAATTTATTGGTCTTTAACACAATGTATGTGATTAGAGCTTGGCAATCATTGTAGAAATGAATTACAGATGCTTAAATCACAAATTTTCGCATTGAAAAAGTGCAAGTATGAGTCTGCAAACGTGGCAAATTTATTTAACATTTCATTTGCTTATACATTTTTAGGTATTAATAATATTGTGTGAAACTAACTACTCTGTGAACTAAAGCTTATGTTTAACTTGTTTTCGGAGTTTCAATATTGAAACAAAATAAAAATATTAATTTTAAATTAACTTCATTTTCGAAATTAGATTAAGTGAAGAGGATTGTTTAACTAAAACTCGTACAATATGGTTGTTTCAAATTGCATCAATTTATTTTAAAAATTCCAACTCATAAGCTTATTGCAAACATACAATTTTAAATTCTATTCATCAAAATTTTACAATTGAAAAGTTAATGAAATAAACTCCTGACTTAAAAAGTAGCTTTAAAATATAAAAGATGTGATGAGTCACATTCTAATGTTTTTTGTCACAATTACAATAGAAATGTGTGCGTAGAAACCTTTGCTTCAATACCTATGGAAACAAAGGAGCAAACATTGTCTACATAATATATTAACTGAAACAATTCATCGATATTTGTTGTTTCGTGCAACGATTTTCAATTAACTGAAAATCAATTCGCCGCCGTTTATTGATACTACAAGAAATCTGTATTATACACATAACTTGTTTGTCGTTCCTTTTTATCCGTCTTGTGATATAAAACATGGCCAAGAATGTGGTTGTCACACCCAGTAATTCCATTGTAATTGCAAATACGAGGCAGAGTAGTATTGTTTTATTCACTTACAGTATTTCTTTGCTAGTGTGTACGTTTTTCTTTTGTGGAATCTGTGAGGATTACAGAAACTTAGTTTGATCGAAAGTAATGCGGCCTCTTGTCAAGGACTACCCCTTTCCATCAAGATATAATTCATATTTCCTTTATACGTTAATTTAATTGGATATTTTTTAATACGTGGTGATGTTTTAAACATCCGTAAACGCTCCTGATTTGTAGATAAGAAAACGAATGCATGCTTCTACGTACACAATTCATGTGGATGTAGATCAAAGGATTTCGTGGCCGCAGTTTCACAATTTCAGCTTTTCCATGCCACTGGTCATGTTTATTTGTTAGTTTCTCTAACAATTACAAAAAAAAAATAAACATTAGGTAACGCGATTATCAAAACCAATCGCATAAGAGGCTTAGTTTCTTATGTAAATTCAAAAATGTGTTTAAATAAATAATTTCATAGAAACTTCCAGGTTTCTTTTTTATTTAATAGGGTCAAAGTTTAATGGTGTTAAGTTTTACAACTTTGTCCCAGTAAATATGTGAATAGTAATATTGTTTACAATATAAGGTCGAAAGTGGGAAAATGGATTCATATTTGTTTCTTACTGTTGCAGATTCATTTAGGAATATTTTTAAAATGATTTATTCTAACTGCATATGCATTTAATATCTTTCTAAAGTTCTGATGCAACAACAAATAGTACAATGATTTTATATAATATGTACGGTAACATCATCAGACATGTTACGAGTCATGTCATGTTAATACTTCAGGAGGCACGTCGTTTGACTTTAATCCCACGTATCACTGTAAAAGGCAATATTTTACAACAAATCCTTTAAAACATACCACCAGAATTATAATAACTGTAAACAGTTATACCATTATCGAAATATGTTAATTTTGTCAGTTAAACTTTTTACAGTTTTTTTTGCAAACCGTTGGTTCGAACTTGACTTATCATCAGCATGGATTGACGCATACGAGGTGTGGCAATTAAGTTTCGAAAATTTAGTTATAATTCGGATACCAGCAACACTGCATCGTTTATCAACGTTTTTCTAGAGAGGGGGGAGCCTCCTTTTAGTTTCAGTCCAAAGTTGAAGTCGACAGCTCGTTTGGTTTGTGTTTTATGTATATTTTTTGGAAGTAACTTTTTTAGTGGCGTCGTGAAAATGAGTGACTCAAATTAGAAGCAACGACAATTGCGATAATTGCAGGTGGTGTATGGGCACGAGTGGATGTGGAAAACACGCGTGTTTGAATGGGCAAAACGGTTCAAGGAGGGGCGTGAATCGGTAGAAGACGATTCACGTGAAGGAGCTCCCGTCACCTCTCGTACTGACGCGAATGTTGACCGTTTGCCTGCACTGATCACGTCTGACCGGCTCCTAAGCATTCGTACGTTGTCTGACGAGTTAAACGTCAACCATGAAACCGTTTGCAAGAGAGTGAAGAAAATTTGAATATGCGAAAGATTTGCGCAAAGATGGTGGACCTGGATATTTAAGAATGACCCCGAGACCCGCAAACAAAGTCAGCAGTGGGTGGAAAAGTGCAATATTGATCGTTTTTTTCGATGTCCACGGCATCATTCATTGTGAATATGTTTCTGCCGGTCAGCAGTGACTATATAGTACTATGTTGTCGTCCTGGAACGGCTGCGAGCCCGCGTTTTCCGTGTGCGACCCGAACTCGCCGAGAACGGCTGGAACTTACACCACGACAATGCGCCAGCTCATTCCTCGTTCATTGTGCAAGAGGCATTCCAACGTTGACGCACCCACCCTATAGCCCCGATATTGCTCCCTACGATTTTTTTATTCCCCAAGATGAAGTCGCACCTCAAGGGAACTCATCATGGCGGCGTACAGGAGGTCAAAGAAGCTGTAACCGTGGTGCTTCCAATCGTGGGAGCAACGCAAATAAAATTTTGGCGAAGTTGCTTGTTTTTTCATTGACAAATCCCCGGAACTTAATTGTCACACCTCGTATGTGTCTTCGATTCTGATCAGTGTTTTATGTTTGATTCTTTTATCTACAATCTATAATTATTATAGATTTCGTTTCGTTACATTTTTCCGCATTTTCTTCAATCCGTAAAAGAGACTGTGCTGATATTTACGCAATGGTCACTAAGAAACTTGGAATTCATTCTTCCAAGGCGTTATGAAAGATATTTATTATAGTTAAAGGCCAACAACTTTTGTAATTAATGTAAAATGATAGACATTGCAATCGTTCGACTGAGTTGTCTCTAAGTGGAAAATATTGATGAGGAGTATGGTCAGTTCTCCATATCACTCATTAATTCAAAGAATGTAGTCAGCACAAAATATTTTACCATTTTTGTATAATATTTTAGTTATAAAAAGATGTTCGCTGACATTTAAACAAGCTATTCGTAGTAGGTATGCGTTGAACTGTAAACATATTTGAACACCACTTCGAAGTCAGACAGCCTTAATAATTTTGGTCTGAGACATGATAAAGTAGGAGAAGAAAAATTATATCATTTTCTAAATTGTAGGCTAAGGGTAAAGGTATTTTAAGTACTTGAAAGACACCCAAAATACATTGATGTGTTTGTTATATAATAAAATTGGAAATACTTAGATAATATATTTCTATAAATTCTACTTTATTTTTTAAAAGATTGTCGTTTCTTCTACGTAACCGGTATATTGAAAAAAATCAGTATTGTAGTCAATCTCCTTATACAGTGGTGCTGACTTATTTTTATTTTCTTTGTATTATTATTATTTTTCTATATGCCTTCGTTTTATTTTTTGCCTTTGTTTAACTATACCTTTACTCTATTCTTTTCAAATTATTGTTACGGAAGCTCACCTACCTTTTTACTTTGTTAATAATGTTCCTGTTAACGATAGAATTTATAGCTGAAACTCGCCTACCTCTTTGGTTTGCTAATAATGTTTCTGTTGACGTTAGAATTTATAATTTTTATAATGCCTTTATTTTGACGTTTTCTGAAACATTCTCGGCCAGATTCTATTTGATTCTCGACACCGCGGAAAACTGCTAGAAACCTAAAGACCTATATAAGCGGATCGGTTTCGCTGACACAAGTCAGTTTATATTGAGCAGCCAAATTCGAGTGACAGAAACGTCAAAGTAAAGCGTTGACAGCTGTGAATATTTGTTTGAAGAATTATTTCTTCAATCTTTCATCAAGAGTTGGTTGTCTACGTGACGTGTTTCCACACTAACCCAACATAGAAGTTACGTTGGTATCAGAAGTGGGACGTTCCGCAGAGAAGATATTAGGAAAAGACAAGTAAATGCCAGTGACGAGATAAAGAGCTACGGAAATGGAGAAAACATTGAAACAGTTAATGGGAATGATGAAAGATATGAACGACTGAAAATTCAAATATAACTAACATTGAGTCATTCCATCTGAAAACTACTGCAATGCTATTGGACGAAAGTTTGTAGGCAACCTTCTGGTTTAGGGATTCTGGTTCGAATCAATATTTTATGGTGTAACATGATATTTACTATTGCATTTTATTTAACGCTTCAAGTTGTATATTCGTTTCTTGCCCTAGAAACACTTTCGTAGCTTCGCCATTAAGACAACTCAACAATTAGAATTCCTTAATGACTGACTGCAACAATGGTTTCGAGGTACACGGGTATTTGCCAATAATAGCATGTGAATAATTTTAAACTTGATTGCCGTTTTTGTAATAAAAATATAAACGAAGAAAGTGAACAAGACGGCCTTGGACGGCAGACTACACATCGCTTCCAGCGAATGAAATACATAGCATGACCTGGGGCCTTAAGGTCTCCACACACGGTGGGTTATGCTTGATTCGATGAGCGCTTGTGGGTGGATAAAGTGCACACAATTGTTGCGTTGCTTAATAAAATTCTTTTAAGGTCTAATACCATTCGTGTTCAAAATATAAGATATTAGTGTTTAAACAAACAATATATTTGCTTGTTTTCAAAGTAAGGTAGCCATGGATAATTTTAAGTTGACATCTAAAAGGTGTTAAAAAGAAATTGTAAACCTGCAACCTAGTAAGAGTAAATTGTATTTTTTAATGATATAGAAGATTGACCAATTTGTTATAGTTTCACATTTTGCTAAAAAGATCAAAGCTGAATATAAAAAAGTACCTACCAGAATTTTCTCAAACGCTGTTTCTGTGATGAACTCATTGGCATCGCATCTTAGTTCAAAAGATATAAAAGAATCGGACATTTACCTACAGGGTGTTTTTAAATGAAGTAGCAAAAACGAGACCACGGTTTATTTAGGTGGAAATAAATCGATTTAATCAAAACATATCCCAAGTCGCATAATAAAAAAATACAGGGTGTCAAAGTTAAAATTTCATTTTCCATATTTGTTGATAACTTTTTAAAAAATTCAAATAGTTACATAATATTTGTAAATCAGGGGTTTTTAAGGGCGAGAAATTCAAATTTGTTTCTAATTTTGACGTCACTTGTAGAGGGCGCCACTTGTGGCACACCATGTTTCTTTTAAATGGCAGAACTTTTTTGTAGCTTAGTGTATCCATCTGACTATTGAAACAATCGATTCTCCTATCTGTTATATTTGAAAAAGGCATACCTTGTGGAAGTGGTTAGGTGTAACAGTTTTTATTTGAAATATTCAGTGCACCGATTGAAAACTGTTCTCGGTTCAGGTAAAGTGTCCTTTCTACTGAAAATACAGTAAAATGCTACTTGAAAAAGTTGTTCAGAACAGTAAATTATGGAGACGTGCAAAATTTAGATCGGCCTACTTTGATAAAATCTTTGTGCTTTGTTGAAAAATGGTTTCATCAAACCTTGACAATCTTCTTCAAATTTTGCTCCATAATTTACCATTCTGAACAACTTTCCAAGTAACATTTTGTTCTATTTTCAGCAGAAAAGGCACTTTACCTAAAACCAAAACAGTTTTCAATCGGTGCAATGAATATTTCAAATAGGATTATTTAAAAAATTGTTACTCCTACCGACTTCAGCAAGATATACCTTTTTATAAATAAAACAGGCAGGAGAATCGATTGTTTCGATAGTTAGATGGATACACTAAGCTGCAAAAAAGTTCTTATATTTAAAAAAAAACATGTTGTGCCACAAGTGAAGCCTCTACTAGTGACGTCAAAATTAGAAACAAATTTGAATTTCTCGCCCGCAAAAACCCCCGATTTACAAATTTTATGTAAATATTTGGATTTCTTAAGAAGTTCTTTGCAAATATCGAAAACAAAATTTTAACTTTGACACTCTGTATCTTTTTTATTATGCGCCTTAAATCGATTTATTTTCACCTAAAGAATCTGTGGTTTCATTTTTGCTACTTCATTTAAAAACACCCTGTATATGTATACCTTGAATCCATAACTAATTATAATTTGGCTTAAAAATATCCCAACATCAGATACATTGAATACTGATTTTCTTATCCAATCCCGTTGATGAATAATTGTACGAATAAATCAAGTACATTTTAGTTTAATGAAAGATAACGTTATTTGTGAATCATCATCCTGATCCTGGTACAAACTTGACAAATTTACTATTAAATCCGGATAGTTATCCATTAATAAAATGATCGGTTCGAGGTCATACCAGGGGCAACGTATATCTAATATTAGTACAGAAACATACGCAAATGATTACTTAAATGTGGATAGAGGTTAGGCTTATTGGAAATTATTTCTCCTACACCTAAAAGTGTCTATTCCAAGAAAATCGATGCAAGTAGAAAATACCGTTAGTCACGATAATAATCATAGATAATAGCAGATCAGGATAGATGAATGACATTGAAGCATTTTTTGTTTTGATATAATGAAATTCGAAGTGACAGATATTTCTCATTAGACAATTTTTTTTTTAAATCAAAATGACTTCACCTTTACCCAAGACTTGAACAACTTACTTTGTGTTTGCATTCATCTTAAATCTATAATACCAAAAATATAATAAGTAAGAAAGAAAGGTAAACACCCATTAAATATATATTTTGTGGCATGTTTATTTCTCTCGATGTAAGTAAAAAATGATTACGTTTTCAGGTTTATCTGTTAAGGGCCAGTTGTATAGGTTCAGTTTAAACTTCAAGTGTCAGTTAAACTTTCATTTAAGTCCTTTTTGTGTTTGCATAAGACATACTTTGATAACGTAGCATTCTGTTTTAAAAATTTCTGTTCACATTTGTGTTGCAAGTGGGTTTTTTCGGCCTCTACTGTCATATATGCTACAAGGAATTATTTGTGTATGGGTAGGTATCGGTGAGTAAAATGATTTGTCCTAATTTGACAATTCGGCCTCGCTACTGCATAGCTACTTGGTAAATTTCAGTGTAATTGTTTGACTCAACAAATTTCGACACGTTTGTCCTTGTTTGCTCTTTAGTGAAGATATAAGCTGTAGGTACACTTGTGGGTGAGTCCAGAATGAAGTTTTTTCATATGAAATATTTCCTGATTGGTAAGAAATCTCAAACAATTTATTTTGACTTTGCAGATAGTAGAAGTACTTCTTTATCATATCAAAACAACTAATTCTTTCTCTATTAAATAAAATAAAGTGACAGTTTCGAATAAACACATTCATATTTAAGAAAAATATTTAATAAGGAATAATAGGAAATCTTTACTTATTGGAGATCCTGTATAAATTAAATTCAGTCAAATAAAAGCAAACGTTCCCAAGTCTTTAAAAATAGCCGTGCCATTAAACTTTCAAGGCACTCTACCTTAATTAGCAAATTCTGAGGAGCCAATGGCCCTTGCTTGTCTCCAGCTCTAAATCAATTTATAGCCTTTTTGGTATTTTCCAGCATCTGCAATTTATATCTTGTTAATTTAATGGCTTGTACCGGGTATAATGGCAAAAAAAGAGAATAAAACGGGCATTATACTTTTTAAATTTAAGGCTTGTAGTTAGGATGCCATGTAGCTATTAATTATTGATAAAAATGGTATATGAAAAAAACAAAACATTGGTTTTACATTTGTTAAATATACAGGGTGTCTCTGAAACATGAGTGTCAAACTGAGATCCCAGAACGTTACAGGCTGATAAAGCGGCATTTCCAAAGAATCCTTTTTTTAGTAACTCCAAAATGAGTTTCAAACAAAACTGGGTATAAATCTATGCATTATAGAATCACAATAATCTTATGGATGAATCTTCTTTTTCTTATTTGCAGTGACCGAGACGCAGAGGGTAATTAGGATATTTAAATTATACCTCTCTTCTATCTATCCTTCAGTTGTGCTGTAAGGCTCTAATCTAGGACTGGTTTTGTTTTCACTTTTTATTAATGATCTTCTTAATGTGGTCTTATATTAAAAAAATGGTATTTTCGGATGATTTCAAACCATATTCTACATATAAAACAAAACTAATGTTGAAAACAATCAGGCAGTTTAGATTTATAAACTCTGTTTGATTGTTTTCAGCATTAGCTTAGTGTGATTGTATCATTTGTCAATAGGAATACTTCCAAGTGTAAGACAATATCCTTCTATCATAAAACTAATTTTATTACTTATGACAACTTTATTAATGAATACACTATCAGCCAATCATTTTATTTAAGGATCTAGGTCTAGGTCAATATACACTTTTCTACTGTGGTATTCCTAGCATATCCAATATATATGATATATAAAATTGCCATCGATTGGTGGTCCAGCGCTTTAACGCGTCAGTACTTCGTGTCGCTAATGAGCACGGGTTCGAATGCCGCGTCTATATATAGTTCCTTTATAACTTAATGTTTTATAACTATTCCTTCAGCTCCAATATATATTTTTTGTTTTCTAGATTTTCTTATCTTCACAAATTCTCATATTTTCGCTTGTAGATCAAACAAGCAAATACAGATAACTATCTAGATTAATCAGTTACCGTTATAGTTGTAGTTATCATTAACGTTGTCAGTTTCATTGTCATTCTCTTATTTGACGGAACTTTTAACGCCCTATAAATATCAAAATATATGTTCTATGACAAGATTCAGAGTTTGGTAATTCTAAACAATTTAAATTCATCGTTGCCCAGCTAACTGGAGATGAAGAGAATAACTAAATAAGTGACGTCAAGCTAGAGACTAAGTTTGCCTCCACTCCCGCTGAATGGAAAGCAGATAAGTAAAAAATAACAAAAATCACATCACTATCGCGTACTTCCGTATTTTTGACGTTTCGAAAAACTCTCTGTTTTCGTTTTTAAAGTAGTATTAAAAATATTAAACGTATGTCAAGCTTCAGACAAAATAACATCTTATTACATATGTAATAGATTTTATCATTACTTGCTTTTTCTATTACCAAATATAGTTCCTTTATAACTTAATGTTTTATAACTATTCCTTCAGCTCCAATATATATTTTTTGTTTAGATTCGATTTGTAGATTGTTATACCCGAGGTTATTTCGTACGAAATTCAAACAAGCAAATGTACAGATATATGTCTAGATTAATCATGTTATTGTAATTTTACCATACATACCTATTAAGGTGGTCTGAAAAACACTAGCATAAATTCAGGATCTGATAGATTTTCAAAAATTATTACAATTTGTTCCTATTGTGCTACCGCGGAGTACTGCAGTGAACACCCTGTATGATATAACCAAAAATTAATAACTAAAGAGCATTTAGCATCCACAGACATCCCACAGAACAAAATTTCAGTTCATTCGGTCAAATTTTGTGAAAGATAGGACCGAAACTAGATTCTATAAAATTATTTTCAACGCCATGTATCTTGAAATCGGAATAAGATACGCCTATAGTTCATAGAAACAAATTGAAGTAATTTTTAAAAATCTATCAGGCCCTGCATTTATGCTAGTGTTATTCAGAACATCCTGTATACAAAGTTGTACACAGGCAGAGTTAGGCTTTCAAAGTGGGGCCAAATATTTCGAAAAAAAAATATCTGAACTACTTTAACTTGAAATAACCCAATTTGATACATGATTGACTATGAGTTCAAGTAAATTGAAACAATACAAAGTATTCCTAAAATTATACCAATGTTTTTCCATTGACCGAATTTGAAAAGAATGATAATATCCCACGCAGAATAATAATTAATATAATAAGAATTAGAAATAATAGAATAAATAATAATTTCACTGAAAATTTGGTTGTACACTAAAATAGTAATTTTATAAAATTCTCCTTTTTTTACAAATTTTCGTACGTAATATTAGAATATGATACTTCTGATAGTTTCGCTTCGATACACGAAAATTAACGTTTTACAAGAACATTTACAAGAATACATTAAAAAGTCAAGAGAGACGAAATTTAGACAATGATTCAAGGGAGTAACAAAACCTTTCAAACTTTACCCGGGTCGTACAAGAAAACATTTCTGAAGGGTTTCATGATAGCAAATCCTTGAAAAAATATCACCCTGTATAACGATTTTAAAAAATGAACTTGTATAATATTCGAGACTAGTTGAGCAGTACATGTATCAAATTTGGAAGCGCTGTGTGCAATATGAACTTGGTAATAAAAAAAATAACAGTTTTTTTTAACTTTAACCCCAGTGCCAGTTTTCTTCTTAAAATTGCTTATTCTATCTACCGTTTCAATTTGTTCCAAACAAACCGGAACACCCTGTATTTTATACGAAAATATGAAGATCTGTTATTATCTTTCAAACATAAAAGTTGAAATTTTTGCCGCAAGTAACAATAAAATGGAGTATAGGGTTATTGTGGTTACCCAGTATATCTCTGTATTCTTGACCATACGATGACTGTGCAAAATCATGGTTTGTGGGGAATACATATCACTGAATTGGCATAAATTATGGTCTGAATAAGTGAAGGAAAGGGAAACGTTAGTTGAAATGAATTATATTAAAATTAGGAACTTTTAAAAGGCATGTTTTTGCAGTTTATTATATACTCAAAGAGAATATAAAAATTGTTTGTAGATATTGACGTTATTTTAGACGAAATTAGTATTTGTGCATATAGTTAAGGCAAGAATTCAGACGACTTACGTCACGGCTGACATTACGCAATTGTTTTTTATTGTCAACACAATATTCCATAGTGTGTCAGTTAAAAGCAATAATTTTTGGTAATTTAGTGTAATATATGGTTCAAACATTTAGTGTAGTACATAGTTTTATTATTCTCAGTTGTAGTTTCTTAAATATATGTATTTATGTAAATATAATAAATTATTCATTTGTTCGTATGATGTATCTGAATTCTTGTCGCAACTATAAACATAACTACATTTTTCACTAGTATTTAGTTTACTTATATTAAGTCAGAAAACCTGGAAGCACAGCTTAAAGCTATGCTGGAAGTCTGGGCACATGACTCATCCGTGACGTCAGAAAGCATAGACGAGGAAAGACATTTTTGTAATGTTTTTGTACCTATATAGATAATATTTTTCACTTCAATGGCGGAGCAATAAGGATTTAGCTGATTGTGAATTGAAATGAAATTGAATTCTGGATATGAAGAATTATTTGGTGCTATATGCTGATTAATTTTACAGTCCCTTATAAAACATGACATGTTGCAACAATAACACCCACAAAAATACACAAAGAATAACACTAACGAGATACAAGATAAAAGAATGTACTGGTTAACCACACTGTACGCCAATGACGTGTTTACAAACAAAATAATGGGAAATTAAGAACACAATTCATATGGTACGTGCAGATGATTGTCTCTCGCACCCACATACATAACCAATGAAGTATTTCTTTGCTGAGTTTCATAAGGGTTTCATGTATCTCCTTGCGTCTGCTCCTAGGTTTGTCCCTTTATGGGTGCGCAGTGGAACTAAGAGCATTCCACATCGTAGATTTCGATGGAAATACGGCGATCTTAAGGGAACCAGATTACAGAAGCAAAACTTACTAATTTACGATGTTTTTGATGACTTTCGTGATGTAAAAGATCTTGATAATGAAATCTAGCATGTGTTAAATAACCTTTTACTATCAAAAATTATACCTAAATTTTCAGTTATAGAAGCTTCTTTCAGTGTAATCTAATTAAAGCTCAAAATAAATTTCAATCCCACATATAAATCCTCCCAGTACCCTTCTTGCGGTGATTGTTTATTTCGCATATTTTGTTACTGATGTTTTTCAAGAGGTGCCCCCAGAGCCAGTTTCTTAGCAGGTCAAGGTGTGGCGTTGTTCGTTTTGTCATCGTTATCTCTATACAGGCGCCAAAAGTCACTCGTTTTCTACGTACGTACGGAGAAAGTAAAAATTACAGTGACAAAACATGAACTCTAAAGAATTTCTTATATAACATTTCATGATTTTCTAATACCTACGTCTACACAATGCGGGATTTTTTAACACATTTGGAAGAGATTCGTCAAGCCAAAACAGTTTGATGGCATATACAGGGTGTTCAGCAAAGAATGGGACAAAAAAAATGTATTTTAAATTACTGCTTCTTACTACTTTCTTTATTTCATTTTTTTTGCGATAGTGTAATTATTTGTTATTCAAGTGAACTCAAATTTTGGAAAAGGAGTTTTTTTGTGAAATAAACATGAACATTTGATTGATTTTTGCGTTAAATACAGGGCGTTTTGAGTGCCTGTGCTATATTACTCCTTTCGGTTTTTTTTTAGAGATTTTTGGAAACAAATTTTTTTGGAACAACTTTTGATTCGCTTTAAAAAGTTTATACTTGTTGCATGCCACTAAAATGCATCGTTTTAGAGAAAACGTTTTTGTTGAGCTTAGAAATCGACACACAAATTCTAACAAGTTGTTAATTCAAATATTTATTACAGTTAGTAATGTTGTTCTTAAAAAACAGCATGAAACACAGCACATGACCATAGCCCTTTTTATTAAAAATAAAACATGAATTCGTTTATTGTTCTTTTTCTCGTGAACGGTTCATTTTATCGACAATAAACAAAAGTACCATTTTTAGTGTAAGGTTGAAACTACCCAGATTTATTATTTTAAAGTCTTTATCGTACAGGGTGTTAAAAATTCAGGCATTAAGTTGTAAAGCTTAGGGCACTATTTGAAAAGGTCCTTACTAGTGTTCATCACATTTAATTTTTATTAAAATGACCATATCCGTGGCTCAAAATAGTGGAATGTCGATGTAATCTTAAAGTTAGAAATTTTAAATCCTGTTAAAGTTATCTAAAAGAATTATTATTGGATACTAGAAAGTTCGACTTAGGTAGTATTTATATTGCCAAAATGTAACGATTTTATACTTGTGAGATATAAGTGGTCTGCTTACGTCCTGCTTAAATCTGTAAATTATACTGCAGGCAACAACTACTCCACGGACTAATGCCACAACCGGTATTGAATTACTTCTGCAGTATCTGTAATTTTTAAAAAGAACCTTTGTTTTAGAAATACAGAACATTGAAGTTTAAAAAAATAATAATAAATAAACGTTTCTTGGCACATCTCGGCTATCCATGAATAGATTTGATTTAAACTTGGTACATATTACGCGTATTAGGGCGCCTCATAATTGACATAATATTAGTCCTATCGCATTAGCCAGTGGCGTGCAAAGGGGTATGCGTGACCCTTTTTTCTAAAAAAAGTAGGTACACTACTGAAAAAGTAAAGTAAATTTAAATACTACTACATAAAAGCAATCTAAAAGTTCCTCTTGGTACTCCTCTATAATAGTCCTATTTTTTTTTTGCTAGCTGTCCATGACTAATTCAGATTATTTGCACAATGTACATTTTTCTGCATAAATTGAAATTAAATGAAAGCATTTGTTATTGTTTATTTCATATTCTATTAGATATATAGGAATGACTTTTAATCAATGCATAGGCATTGGTAGGTATACAACTTTTGCATCCACCATTTTTCTATAAAGATATAAATACATTCCATTGCTTAACCATATTTTAATAAATTTTATTTACAAGATGAAATTGTAATATTAATTATACGTATAATGCCTTCAACTAACATTTTCATAAGCTTTGTTTTCTAAAAACCGATTGGTTTCAAATTACAACAGTTGCTCATACTTAGACCCAACTCGCAGTGTCTTTGTGAATTTCTATAAAGTGAAGAAGATGTAACTAACGTAATGCTGCCAGCAGCGTATAACTTTGACCTATTCAACGAACGCGTTCATATATTGTACAACAATTTCAAAACTTGGTCGTGCAAAGATGCCAACCACTCTGATGGCCTTGTCTGGATCTGTACCGGGTACATATAATATAAAACTAATTTTCTTCGCCTTACCCAGAAAATCCAAATGGCAAAACCTATTACTCACTCATAAATAAATTGAAATCGATGCAACCCAAGATTTAACTTTCTGTATGTGGTAAAAAAGATGTTCATTTCAATCAAATTCTAAATGTTATAGCAATTAAAAATCGGATTAATTTTTAAGACATCTATAATTAAGGTGTTCAATAAAATTCAGGTAATGCATTCTCAATTTCTACACATAATTTGCAACGTAAACGCTAGATTATGTAATCATTAATAATAATAAATGTGAAAGGTCGACGAGTTAGTGAAATCGTTGATATAGTCAATAGAAAAATATAGTAAATATTGACTGTAATTACGAGGTAGTCCTGTAATTTGAAAATACAACCAGATCCAAATATATTAATTCTGCAAAATACTTTAATTATGTTGTACTGTAGTTCTAGTTTTTATTATTTTTATTTTGATAACACAATTGTTAAAAAAAAATAATGATGTCACATAGTTTCATATACTTAGTAATGTGTGAAATAACCTGCTTGTTTTTAGGAAACTTTTGAAATTCCACTTAAATTTCTAATAGTTGCAAAACTGTTGGGATTCTTGAATTTATCATTTTATCAAGACGTTACTTTTCGCAGGAATGATATTTTGATTGTTATGCAAAATAAATTAATGTAATTACGTAATATATAAGCAAAAAGTCAGAAGTCAAATGAAGATAAATTCACTACATTTCGATCAAAAAAGTCGTTACGAAAAATACTCTGTTGACATTAATGATGAATTAATTAACATTTAGTTTAATTACACAATAGCTAAACAACGGTGGTTGACGAATAGATTTATTATATAAATATTCATAACTGAGTTATTCCTTTTTTCATTTTAAAGCAAATTAGTTTTTTATGGAGTATTTAACAAAACCTCTATACAGGGTGATTCAATTACAGTCTCATTTTAAGAGAAATTAGATAAAAATGAGTATAATACGAACACTCGATAAAAAAATTTGAAATGCATCTTTGCACCGAAAAAAAATATTTTCAAACCATTATTTAAATCCCCTTTTCAGACTGCCGCTGACCTCTGACGGCAGACCAACTCCGTGTCGACCTGACGCGACGTTGCCAAATTTAAATATTTTCCTAGTACTTATAGTAATGTTGAAATATGTAACAAATGCTATAAATTATTTTTTGAAAGTATGTGATTAACATAGGTAAGTTTTAATTTAATAAATATTTGATATTGAATAATATTCCAACGCATCAAAAGATAAACCATTTATATTTAATTACATAAATCGTGAGGTAAAAACCAGTACCCACTAGGTAAATTATTAGAGACTAAAAAGTTTTTCGTGTTTAAATACTGACAGTAATACAAAAAACCGTCGTGCTGTCAACAAAAAACAGTCCGAGACATATACATGATAATAATTTGACAGCAGTGATCTTGACCTATCATATTTAGGTCAATAACCTTATTTTCAATGTCTACTCAATGACAAATGCTACAGAGCTGGAGAACCGTCAAATGATAACAGAAACAAATAATTTATAAACACCCGGTGTAATAAATATGAAATAATGAATATTTAACAGGCTAGTCCCACGATCAATGCTCAACCGCAGTGATCGATCAAACGCCAACTTTGGCGGAATGACTGTAATCGAATCAGCACAACTAAAAAGTTGGCAGTTTAAACGATGGAATAAGCTGAAACTCATTCGAGTCCGTTTTCTTATGCCGCTGGAAACCCACAGGCGAACTGCATGTCGACACAGATGTGATCTCGAGTTGTTTACTAAGAGCCTTTTCGGTGTTGGTTGTATCATTAGTGTAGTTTATAATAATTAAAATCACTATTTACCTAAATAAAAAATTAATGTCATTCAAGTTGGGTGAAACTAAATTCCACTAACTCTTCTCCCAGGAACAGAGCTGTGGAAAAATTTCTGGCTGTTCCGAGAAAAAAATGTTTTTTTTATGTTTTCCGTGTGCGTGTGTGTTATTCAATACTTATCAGGATGAGAAAGCCTGGAGAAAAACGGGAGTTTTTCATTCTGATTCATATTCATAGTCAAACGCGATTTGCATTATTTCAGAATATCAACGTACAAGCTCAACTTGGTTCCTCTTTCAAGAACACCACGAAAAGATGACAAAAAACAGATACGTTTCATCTAAAATCATTATTGCATACTAGAAGTATGTCATTCGAAAAAAGAAATATCACTTCAGTACTAAATTTTAATGAACATGCTATTATGTGACCCCGAAAGGCAACTCCGTTTCGCTTCAGTATAGCATCAATACTCGAACGCGTTAAATTTTGGAGCAGACCAGAAACACCGTGTTACTGATTGTTATGGGTTGATTTTCTTATTTTTTAAAAGACCGAGTAAACATTTTTTTTCGATTTTCTGCCATTGCTAGGCTTTCCGAATACATGGTTAAAAGCAATGAGAACGTTTATCTAATATTTCTGATCATATCGGTTAGTGATCGCGCGGTTTAAGGCGTCAGTACTTGAATCGAGATGACTAGATCGCTGTGGGTTCGACCCCCGCAGCCGGTAGACCGTATATAAGCTATATTCGTGGAGAGATTGGCACTTTCTCTGCGGGTATGGTAGGGTGGAAGAATGTTGGCTTGGGTCAATGTGAGAGACTAATACCGGTTGACATTTGACTACCCCCCTAATTAATAAGGTTTTCCAGATTTCCCTCATTCCTGCAGTGATTGGTGGTTAGGGCGTACCAACGTAAGTCGTTCCTGGGCGCATATGCGGTCTGCTTAATAGTAATATGCCGCCCCCTCTCCCGCACAAGTCTTCGACTTCTGGTCTAATCCTCGTGATTAGAATGAGGGGTAGAGATATTATTTTATTATTATATATAATATAGTTAGACAACCAGTTAAACTTAAATATGAAAACACTAGATGGCGACTCTTCCATAAAACCCTGGCCACTCCTGATGAGAGCGTATATAATAGCCTTGTTCGCGGTAGCGATTCCGAACTAGTTCAGGATTAATTTACGGATGAGCGCAAGCGCAGTTTGCATTTCGGACGATCAAATTGGAACTGCGCTTGAGCACATCCGTAAATTAATCCTGAACTAGTTCGGAATCGCTACCGCGAACAAGACTAATGAACACGGATTTAGATTTTATGAGAGAGAGTCGCCATCTAACACTTTCAATTTTAACTGGTATATACACATAACAGTTTTATTAAGGGTAAAAATAGAACATTATTAAAATATAGATGGTGATCTTATATAAGAGTATTTATCTTTTCTTCACAATGATTTTTGCTAAATAAGGTGAGAATTATTATGAAAATATCAATATTTTTTACAACGTTTTCAAATAAAGAAAATTATGTTTAAAGAATTAAAATATCAAAATGGTAATATTTGTTTTAAATCATTTGCTTTTGTAACTACACTATTTAAAGAATATATAAAATAACTATTGAACTTTTTCTTTAAGAATTGCAACTCTGTATTGGCCATCTGTCACGAAAATGAATCAAATATAGTTCAAGAATTAACACCTTAATTTAAAAATATATATTTATATAAAAATGTTGTTTACACTAATACTAACTAGTCCACTTTATTTACAAATCTATAAAATGTACAAATAACAATAAATTTCAATAAGTATCAAGAAATAAAAACATAAACGAATGAATACTTTTATACATGGTCTAAAATCTATGAATTACATCAACGTTACACTGTAGTACACTGTAGTTTTAATAGAAAGTAATAATACATCCTTAGGCTAATTTGGCTAAATTTACTTCATAAAAATTAGGAAAACATTTGTAAAATTGTGTAATAGTTTCATTCTGGGTCATGACTAGATAATCCTAATTTAGCTTTATTGTTTTAAAACGTGTCTATTGTTTGTGTAAATATGGACATACTATTAAACTATATGAACTATAGTTTTAGTAAAATACTTAATATGTCTTAAGAAAATGAAAAAGAAAACAAAAAATAAGTGGGAATCATTATTTATGTACAATTTCAAATATAATATGTATGCATGCTTAGTATATACATATATTCTAATAAATTGTTAAGCTGTGTAAGAAAAAACATGGTTAAATGACCAAAGTGGTAGTTCAATGCATGGATGGGCCTTGTACTGCCATCTCCAATACGACAGACCACCATAAAGTTGTCTTAATTGCATCCTATATATTAGCAATCCTCATTACATCAGTGCACTGAACAAAAATACTTCGGCAATTTAAAATGCCTAACAATGTACAATTAAAACACTAGTCAAGTCCCAGGTCCAACAACCAGGGCTATTTTACAGCTGATTCCTATGCAATTTATTATTTTTACAGTGGTATATCTAGGTACTCCTAACTAATTGGTTAACTTCTACCATGGAACCTTCTTCCCGTTCTTGAAGGTGCGGCGCTAGAAGCTTCGTCTGCGGTTTCAGGTTCGGCAGATTTCTCCTTGCCGTTAAATCTATTCTTCCTACCTCCTGAAGCTGCAGAGGACGCGCGTGGTTTCGATACTTCTTTCTCGACGGGGGCGGATTCCTCAGCTTCCGTGTTTTGGACGGGTTTGGATTTGTCTAGAAGCACAAAATGTATATGAGAAATCTTGCAGGATCTATTAAAACAATATATTTTCTACTGAACGCCAAAACAGAATTCGTGGCAATATACAGAGGAGGTTTTCCAAAACTATACTTACTGCTGACTACTTGTTCTCTTCTTCTCTTCAGTGTAGCTAAAAGATCATCATTACTTCTGAAAGGTCTTACGATGCCAGATTTCAAAAATTTCTTTGGGGCTTCTGTGGTCGAGCTTGTTTCTTGTGGTGCTTCTTCTTCATAGTCTGCCTCTTCTGGTACCTCTTCCTCCTAAAAATTGATCACGTTAGTTTTGAATGTCACGGAAATTGTACAAAATTTCTTTGGATATAGGTTTGATGCTATTATATTATCAGGGTCTACCAACTTCTCTTAGCTAATAAGGTGTCAAGTTTTGATATACATATTTTAAAAATCCTTTATAAATATAAATAGGTCTGTTCACAATAAAAATAATATATATTAAAATTATCCCTTAAACATTATAAAAAATATATGAGATTTATTTGGGAACAAAGTCAATGGGGAAATTGCATGCGGAGCTGTGACGTCAGACACCGTTCGCATGTGGATATCTAAATACAGCAGTATGCCTTAGTTCATATTTCTGTATACGATTTCCATGCTTTTGGATAACACATTACCTACATACGTTTAGAAGAGTTAATTTGTCATTTGTGATATTATTAGATGTTATTGAGTTAAACAGACATTGGTATTAAATAATAATAATAATAATAATAATAATAATAATAATAATAATAATAATAATAATAATAATAATAATAATAATAATACAACGAATAAGAAAAATTATTTCACCGTGCCAAAAAATAAAAAAAAATGTGGTGTAGGGCCATGAAGTGCGACGAAAGGAAGCTTTGCAACATTGTTTGTTTGTAGAAGACTATTTAAATGTTATTTTAATTGGAAATATAGCTTTAAATTAAAAAAAAATAAAATGTAAAGTTGTAACGAATAATCAATTAAACATTTCTATAAATCTACCAGAATTTATCCAAGGCGTTTAGAAAATAAATGGTAAAACAAACTTACATTTTTTCTCATTTACTGTATTCAGCGCCTCATTCCGATTTAAAATAATGTGTTATTTGAGGCATTTATAAAATTTTGCTATCTGACTTCAATACATTAAATTACCTGTTTAATTCTGAAATATAATAAAGTGATAAGCAAGATTTTTTTAAATGTTTAAGGAGAAATAAAATCAGTAGTAAATATCAATAAAAATTTATTAAATTAATTAATAAAAAAAATGTTAAAAGAAATAGGTGGATTTAGATGGCTAGAGAATCCAGAGAGATCTAGCCATCTAAATCCACCTGTTTCTTGTAAGATTTGATCCACTAATCTCCCTTCTTTCTTGTATTTGTCCTGGCTAAGACCCTGACAGTAGTTGCTGAACTCTCTTCCGCGGCGACTGTTGCTCTTTGCCTCTAAACAGAGGCTGTGTGACACGAAGCCGCAAATAGAGATAGGCTTTCTACTTGTCATTCTCTTGTGTTCGTGTCTTTTGCCCTTCCTTCTTGTTCCATCTTGTTTTTAAGCTGCACTGCGCTGATGAAGGGCAAAAACCCAGAAACAACGTTGGCCGCAGTTGCTACGTTGTTCTTTCCATCTGTTTTCTCTGGATCCTCTAGCCATCTAAATCCACCTGTTTCTTGTAAGATTTGATCCACTAAGCTCCTTTCATTCTTGTAATAATGTTAAATATCATATTCACTACTTTTACTTATTATTTTTCAAATTAAAACAAATAGTTTAATGCGAAATCAGATGGTATAATTAATATATTATATATTACAAATATCTCAAGTAAAACCATCTATCTGATACTTACCCAACAGCATTGTGGCCGTAATTGTCACGAGCGGATCTATATTAAAAACAAAGGAATAAGTTACGTTAAAAAATACCACACGTTCACCGCATCATCACTAATAATTATGGCATTACCTACATAGTATTTACACTATGTATCTATGACCCATAAATGCCACAAAATGCAAAAAACAAGAAACAAACGCCTGTTTACATCACCAACACCGTAACCTGCTCCTATATCCACGGAAACAAACTGCGTTGAACGGCATGTAACGTCACACCAATGATATCACGTTTTCGGTCAAGTGGTTTTTTTACATTCTACGGCCATTTATTAATGTTAATATTTTAACTGTTATGTGATTATTGCCGCCAGACACATGTTGTGACCTTTCAAAATGTTTGAAAGATTACCCTGTAACATATCAAACCAATAAGAAATTCATGCAACTTCCCCATTTTGCATACTAAAAAGTAGCATCCGCAATTACCTCAGCGAGCATGTGACGTCACACAGCTCGTCTCTAACTGAGGGACTCGTTTTCTAGTCTCGCTCCTTTAAGGGTACCTGTTTCTAATAGTAATAAGAAAGAATACTATATGTTTTTACTTCACAGTTGTTTATAGCACTTGATGCCTACCTTTTTCAATTAATATCAAAATTTTGTGAACAGACCTATTTTATATTCATCCTTACCACATTTTGTAAAAACTATAATATACTTAATTGTGTCTGGAAATAAAATAGATTAGATTGAAATGTTTATTCTGTATGTTTTTCCAATTCCAAATTATTATTTTTCTTTTAGATCCATTTTACAATAATTGATTGTATTGCGTGATTTTACATTAATTACAGTCTATAAAGAAATCGTGAGTAGGGAGTAGGATTTTAATTTTTAAGTAGATACCTACAAGCTAGCTGCACAGAGTTTCTCTGACATTTACCATTGTATAATTTTCTTGTCATTGCATTATCTCTCACTATAAGCCACACGAAGTTAAAATAATAGCTAATTGAGCAACAAATATCAATTCAATATTCTGCAGTAAATTTAGCTGAACAATGGGTATTTCTTGTTATTTTTATTTTTATTATACTCTTCAGCATGTTACAAGTAATATTTTCAGAACAAATTTTTGCTTTAAAATCGTCTGAGAAGTGAAATTCTGTTTTCATACAAAATAGAAGCATATTTCAAATTTTACTTTTATTTCTCTATCAGCAAAGATTTTTTATTAATCTTAATATGAACTCCAAGTAGTCGAAGCTATTTTTCAGTGTCTTTAGTTTCTCTATTTAAAATACAATACGAGTGCATAGCAAAATACTAAGTAGCAGAGAAGATTTAAATTCTACACCAACATTATTGTCGAAAGTGTAATTTCTATAATAACTCTCGCTTAGAAGCGTCACAATGTTTATAACTATTTACAGATTCTATTTTACACTAACTGGACTCGCACACCTCAACCAAATTGAATTAAAAAGAAAGTATTTCTTTGGCAAACGATTAAATTAAAGTAAGCGCTGATAGAAGAGACAGTATGAGGTAGGTAAACTGAATAACAGGAAAAATTGGAGACATGGAATTTTTCGTTTCAAAGATCATAGCTATTTTAAGCTAGCAAGTTATAATATTCGGATCCAGTATCAGGTAAGATATTAAAAAAAATTATTTTATGCTATAGTCAATATTTCAAGGTTTACTTCCTTTGTACAGGTATTTTTGTAACAAATATAAATATGGTTATAGCTTCAGGTACTATGAAAGCAAGACATGTGTCCTACTATACGAGGCATTTGAGTAGCAACAATAAATATTTCTGCTATAATAATATCTTACATTTTGTAACCTTATTCAGTCAAATGGTGACTAAACAAACATCGTCGGTCATGTTTCCATACAGTTTTATTTTATGGCAATATCTGAAAAGGTGGCAAACATGACATTTGTACGACACAGTTCTTGCTTTCATATTTCCTGCACAAATGGCATGTCGCTCTCTGCCATCTTAGTAAATAGCAACAGAGAACGTACACTTTTCTGTTATACAGGGTGTTTCTTAAGTAGAGGTCAAAAATAAGGATTTTTTGTTATTTAAATGTGACATCTTAGGACAATTATAGCATGTCACAAATTAAAAAAAAAAACAATTTTTAATTTCTAAACCGCTTGAGATAATTCAACCAAATTCGGTGTGCGTGCTTAGTATGAGAGCAGGTATGAAACAAAAAATTAACAGCTTTATAAACTTACCGGTGGCAAAGGGGTGGGTATCAACAATAACTATTGTGGATCGGTCAGTGGTCGCGCGGTTTAAGGCGTCAGTACTTGAATCGAGGTGACTGGATCGCTGTGGGTTCGACCCCCGCAGCCGGTAGACCGTATATAAGCTATATTCGTGGAGAGATTGGCACCCTATCTGCGGGTATGGTAGGGTGGAAGAATGTTGGCTTGGGTCAATGTGAGAGATTGATACCGGTTGACATTTGACTACCCCCCTAATTAATGAGGTTTTCCAGGTTTTCCTCATTCCTGCACTGAATGGTGGTTAAGGCCTACCAACGTAAGTCGTTCCTGGGCGCATATGCGGTCTGCTTAATAATAATATGCCGCCCCCTCTCCCGCACAAGTCTTCGATTTCTGGGCTAATCCTCGTGATTAGAATGAGGGGTAGAGATATTATTATTATTATTATTTGCCAAAAAAAATATCACCCTGTATAATAAAATAGGTCATCATATGAGCCATTGTACTATCTTCACTTTTTGTTTCTTCAGTTTTTTCTATTCCAAACCCGATTAACAACAAAATTATTTTATTTGATCAAGTGCATTTTTATACAGTTACTTGGGAAGGTCGTGCAAATCAATAATAATAAGAAGCCGTCTTATTTTTTAAAAAGATTTTAAAAAATTTAAAAGGATTTAAAAACATGGCTTTTATGGTTTACATTTACGACCTTGCAGGTAGAAATGTCACTGAGGCTAGGCGAATTTATATGGAAAGATTTCCAAATCATTCACCTTCAAATCCAAGAATGTTCAGAAATGTTTTTCAACGTCTTTCAGAGTCAGGCTCATTTCAGAAGTGAATCATAAATTAGTTCGGTCCGTTCTGAAGCATCTACAGTTATACCTACCGGTATCACAAAGGATTCAAGCCTTACTGCCGCAAAACTATTCTGCTTGTCTACAATTTTGCCACTGGATTTTGCAAAAAATTTAACAAAATGTTGACTACTGGCATATTGTTTATCGACGAAGCTAATTTTTTCAAAGATGCTATAATAAATTTTCATAATAAACACGTTTGGTATGATGAAAACCCTAATGCCATAATGGAATCTAAATTTCAACATCAGTTTTCTTTGAATGTATGGTTGGGTATTATTGGAAATTTGTTGTGATTTACTTTTTTACCAAGATCTTTAACCGGTGCCTCCTACAGAAATCATTTTACTTGAACTACTTGACGATGTTCCCCATGCGAAAACAAAATATATGTGGTTTAGGCACGACGGGGGTCCACCACATTTTAGTTTCACTGCTTGTGAATGTTTAACTGAAAGATTCGGTGTGATTAGACGAAGCACTCAAGAACCAGCTCAACCTTGGCCATCCAAATCACCAGATATGAACCTTATTGACTTTTTTTGTTTTAGGAACCAAATTTGGTTAAATTATCTCAAGCGGTTTCCGAAAAAGTCCAGAAAAATGGAATTTTGAGACTATATTTTAATTTTCAAAATTCATTTTAAGGAGCATGTACTGATAAACTTATTTTATCACAAGGTATTTTTAAATTAAATTTGCCAAAGTAAGAAGTGAGGTGGGTAATATGATTTAGCAAAAAAATTAATCTAAAATGTGTGGAGAAGGGTCCATGTATTATTATAGGCTGACAAAATTGAAAAAAGCTTCGGACACTGACAGCAGCCTATACTTTACCAAAGGTTTTTGATGAGCTGAATCTGAATCCGTTTTCAGAATTGCTCAATCACGTCAGGTTTTCTAAAGTTACTGACAAATCATAACTCGAAGAAGTTAAATAGACTGCAAATTCAAATTCAGTGATTAAAATATTGGAATACATCACTGTGTTCAACCTAATTGACCAAAAAAGACAAATTCGAAAATTTTAAACCTTTTTTGAGGTTAGGGCCAAACCATAATCTGAGAGAGCGCTAAATCCCGCATTCAGCCTCACAAAAACCATATAATTAATCTACTCTAGCTTGCTGGATCAACTTTTGGTTGTTAAGATTGTAAAGTTACAAATTTCTAATGGGCGAAGTATTCTGATCTTTGAGTGTGAAAATTTTCGGCTTGTGATTATTAGTTTTTCTTACATTTGGTGCAGCTGTCGTCGAGGTGGTGGACGCAGCTTTGTTGTTCCTGCCGGCTAGAGGATTACGTCTTCCGATAACTGGCCTCGCAGCTGCTGCCTTCTTTGGCGGAGGCGCCGCTGCCTCTTGTTCATCTTCGTATTCGGCGTATTCCTCGTCTGCTGGTCGGGCTGAGCAGATGGCTACCAATGTGACTAGACCAAATACCAATCTGAAAATCATTCAGAATTTAATTATATATCAAGAACTGAAAGAGGGGAGAGTTAACACGCAAATAAAACCGCACTTTCAAGTTTTTGAATTTTTAAGTGCGAAAAACATTTTTGCGTAAATTATCCAACAAATGACATAGTTAACTAAAAGTGAGGTACAGTAATACGCAAATAATATCAAATTTTTCCAAGTTTCTGGATTTGCAAGCGTGAACAACTATTTTTCAGTAGCTTTTCTTCCCAAATTACTTAGTTAATTTTTATTTTATACCAAATACTAACCCAAAAATCGTGCTGTCAAAAGCTGAAATGGAGGATAACGAAACGTTTTAAAGTTTTTGGTTTTCAAGTGTCACGAAACATTATTAAACCGTAGCATACTTTGGACATAAATATTTAGATATATTTAGATATTGTGTTATTTTTCCCCTAAAGATATTAAACAGTATTCAGAATGTCTCCTAAATTGGTTTGTATTTTTAGTTAATATAAACACAAACATATTTAAGGTCTAATAAACTAAGGGTTAATTCGGACTACTTACAAAGATATAGGGGCTTCTAAACGAGATTATATGATTGAGTCGATGATGATAATTATAGGACAGTATTCATATTAAAATTATAATTCCATAGTTTTAAATGTTTTACATAAAGTATTTATTGTTAATGTATGGGACAACTAACTTGATATTTATATGCAAAGTAGCCATAAATGATATATAAAATGTGGCTCTAAGTAAAGCTTAAATATCGCAATTACCAGCTCTTGCGTGCATAATTTTCGTAGAATTTTATGACATTAATCAGACTAATAACCCAGTTGCTCAATGTCTGAAAGTAATATCTCTGACCTAGATACCTTTATCTAAAAACTAAAAAATGATGTAATTAAACTTCATCGAGTTCTAAAGAGTAGAGTGGAGTAAAGTAGAGTATATTCATAGGTCACATATGTACATACGGTATTATGGTGGTACGTCAAATTGAAGAAGGTAAATACCAAAAAATGTATAGAACATATTAAACAAGAAATAAACAATTAAATTCGTGAATAAAACATATTAAAAATTAATTGTGGAAACAACCATATATTCATGAATAGAATAAAAACAACGATAGAGCATAATTCGCTTTTAAATTGCTTAGCATCATATCAGAACAAGAAGCTTATTATAAAGATTTATATTTAGTGACTTGCGGTTGCAATTTTTCGAACCTAAATTTAGAAGTTCTGAATAGATTGGCATGTCTTGTTGAATAATAGTGAAAATCCGAATTAGTTAAATGTTATACTTTTTATCTATTTCAATCAAAGAAGAAAAACGATGGTATAGGGACATAATTTTAAACTTTTTAAATAGAGGCTTACAATTCTCAAAATGTCCGATTCTACAGATTATGTGTATAGTTTTCTTCTGAAGTTTAAAAACACGATTAGCCACTGGAGAATTACATTACTCCATAGAAGTACTCTACAACTTAAAAATGAGTGCAACTCCACTAGAGAACTGTCAATAATAAACCCCAATATTTTTACAAACATATCATCATAAGAATTACTATTAGAAAATACAATGTGTTGCGTGTTTGACCAGCCTCAAGACAATTTACTATGGTTATGAGAACATCCGATACATTTGATGATCATAAATATAAATAACAAATAATAGTGGCCCCAGTGCAAATCCCTGAGTGATTCTATTCTAATAGGAAATACGTTGTATATGCATTCTATTGATCACGTATGAAGTAATCAATTCTATAGGAAGAGGTACCACGTGTGCCATAAAAATATAGTTAAGAATAGAGAAGGCTTATATTTAAAAAATCAGAAACAAATTATAAAATAGCAACTTATCACTTATTATTCTATATTTCAGAAAATGATGATAAAATCATCCCATTTGATCCCAAGCAATAATAATACAGCTGACTAGTCCTATGTTCAGAAAAACTCTGTATAAAATAAGTTAGAACACTTTAGAGCAAGTTAGAACATTACAAATTGTTCCTTTGCAATTTGAAATTTAAAAATGTTGAGTGCAACTCATTTTTCTGCGACTGTATCTAACGTTGCATGCCCAAAAATCGAATTTATTTCGAAAATTAAGTTTTACGAAAAATTATCAACAGTAATAAGTTATTCTAAAAAAATTCTACGTTATTATCGTCCATAGGGGTACCTCAGAAAAAAAGTGGGGGGATGTAATAATTCCTCCAGTTCCCCTGTTTCTACGTTTATTTTTTTAGGCGTTGTTTACAGTAATACTCTTGAAAATTTGGTTAATAACCAGAAGTATCTCTATAAAATTTCAGTAATATGTGAAAATTATTGCGAAAAACAATTTTAAAAGTTTAACTGCAACTCCTTGTATCTTTTAAGGGAGGCATCCTTATATATAGATAAGTAGGGTTAAATCATCATATTTTGTCGCCAAAAATAAGTAGTTAACAAGATGACCAGTTTCTTTGTTACACCCTCTATATTATCTACAACTGTATCAACATTAATAACTACAACAATTTGTTTTACTTCAAAATAAAATTTTAAAAACATGTTCTAATCTAGGAATTCCTGTGAAGAAATGTTTGTTCTTGCAAAAAAGTCTATTTTTTTAAACTATCAACAGTTCTTGCTGGCAGGAAACTAAAACAGAAGGAACAAGCTCATTATTAGAAATGTCACAATTTCTTACAGATTTAACCTTGTAATCTAATTTTCTCATTAAAATACTTATTAGACTTCGCCGTTGCAGCGTGTCCTTAATATCGCGCGTATATAGGTCACAGGTAACATCATTTAGATAAAATCGCGACCAAATGTCAACACGAAACGGTTATTGTTGTTGCGAAAAGCAGGGATCGGCCGGCAGAACAACAGGTTTACCATGATGGCGCGGGTAAACCCAGCTAACCAAGAATTCAGTCGCTAGAATTCGATTCAATGGCATCGAGGCCGAGGAATGGTATAGAAACTGGGTGGTGGAGCATATATATATATCTATATATATCTTTGATTGAATTAGGCGAAACTCTTAGGCGGCTGTGTTTATTTGTACATCGCTGCGAAACTCGACAAATGCCTGAGATGGTTTCTCATGTACTCTAAATGGATTAGCAAAATGCCATTTACTAGAAACTTCTATAAAATAATGACCATCTAATGGAATCACAAAAATGCCTGAAAATTGAAATAACTTAAGTCTCTCAATCCTTAAAATGTGAAGAGATTTCAATGCAAGTCAAGCCGACGAAAACCTTAGTAGGTACAGTTTTTTTCTCAAATACCTGGAATAACTTTTTCTATTTTACACTTTTGAATTTTTTAATAAGAAACTATTGAACTACCTTCAGTTGTAAATAGAAAAGGCAGACCTGTTACAAATCGATAAACCCAAGCGTTTTCGAGAAACAGACGATTTAAATTTTTGAGATTCGGGGGGGAAAATTAGGCAGTCTTAAGATATCAAAACTGAATAAACAATAAGATGAACACTACAACAACTGAAAATTTTAATTATGCATATCTCAACAAATTATTAATCACAAAAGATTCTCGAAGTGGCACCAGCGACAATGCACTTTCTTAACCTCTTATTTAAATTTTGTCTGACGTTGAATACTGTTCTACGTTGCTTGATAATATTAACCGATTCTTGAATCTTTTCCCACAGTTGTTCTTGACTATTAATAATGTATTTGCAAACTAAAGACTCCAAAAGTAAAAATTCAGGGGATTTAAATCAGGACTACGTGCAGGCCAAAAAACTTCGCTGCCGCGTCCAATCCAACGATGCGGAAAATTTCTATTAAGATATTCTCATACTCGTCGGGAGTAATATGCAGGTGCACCATCATGCAAAAACCAGAAGTAAATTTAAGCGAATGTCTTCAAGAAGCAGTGGCAAGTCATTAATTAGAAAATTTAAATAATTCTCTCCGGCGTTAAGTGGACGTGGTAGTACAAACGGCCCTACAATATTATTGGAGAGAATTCCACACCGAATATTGATAGAGAACTCTTGCTGAAAATGTATTTCTCTTGGTAGATGAGATTTTCTAGTTCCCAAGAATGACTATTTCTCCAATTAAAAATACATCGTCGGGAAAATGTGGTTTCGTCCTTAAATAATATAACACAGGTCAATATCAACAAACGTGGTTTTCATGTATAGCATGCGAAAAAGGATAAAATATGAAATTTCAATACTGATAGCAGTACAGAAGTACGCCTCCTGAATTTTTTAATGCGGCGGAGGAAGCCTGTTGCTGGGAGAATAATAAAAAACTTTACAACAAAACTTATGAAGATTTTGTTAAAAACTTGAAACACTACACTGAAAATGTGCTCCTAGCAATTTTTTTTGGAAAAAATTGAGAACTCTAAGCTGCCCCCTTTGTGGTCCTATCATTCCATGTTAAAGGCAACTGTACTTATTATAGTTTATATAACATCGACATTAGCAAATATTCGAGATTAACAATATTCTTAAATAAATAATATAATATATAGAATGTGGTACACACAATGATATTTTTCTTCAGTATAAACGTACGTACTGTAACATTCGACAACATTGCAATGTGTCAGGCTACCGCTGATAAGCTAAAAGTAATATTAGTCGTAGTAGTATTGTAGTGCGGTTCATTATCGTCTAGTTTTTATTGGATATTTGTGAGCGTATATAAACAAAAATGGAACAATTTATAGCAACCATGACCAACTGCATGACATGTTAATTTATAGCGAAACGTTCCTCGCAAGCAACATAAGTAATTTTGAACACTTGTAACTATTTTAAATTTTGTTTTCTGTTGTGAAAAAAGTTCTAAAAAACTATTCACAGTAAGTACCTATGTTTAGGTGTACCTATTTGTAATTATTATTACAAATACTTAAAATGATATGTGAGCAACGTTGTCACATATTCAAACCAAAAAAAATTATTAAGTTAAGTTAAGTGATACAATTTATCACACAGTAAAATTAAGGCACTTATATTTCGGACACCCTGTATGTATAGAAGCATTTGCATTCACACTTAACCGTAACAAGTGTAAAGAACTACACGTTCACGATTTTCGAACTGCATCTGGGAAGATGTAAAATAGAAATACCGTAATTCAACGAACCAAGTTTGAATTTCAATACTGACGTTTTCCACAATTTTACTGTATTCTATATACGAACCTAAAATAACTTAAAATATATTCTATTTAGTACTTGAACATGAATGTTACATTGGGTTACTATGCTGCAAGGCATAAACCTTGTACAGCAACCAGCTTTTTAATAAACAATTATAAATAGATTTAATTACGTTTAGTTCTTGTAAACGAGTCAGACTAGTATCTAATTTATTGAACTACAGATTCTGCGACTAAATTTATTACAAAAAGTCTAGAAATTATCTAAATTTATTTCTCGAAATGACGTAGATGGTCAGACAATAAGAAAAGTTTTCCTACGTATATGGATTTATTTGTGTATATATTATACTGCGTTTGCTGTAAAATATGCATAGTACTTTGACTCCTTCAAAAATGAAAAAACAATTGAAGGTCGCATATGCGACTTCTAGATGTAAACAAGTAATGTTTTTAAATGAAAAAAGCATTTCTTTTTGTCGAAACTTCTAAGCTTTTCTGTATTAAAAAATATAAATATGTCAATATTGTATCGATAGTCATATTTTCATTCATTATAGTATTAGTATAGTATTTAGTTAATGAGCAATACAGTTAACTTTCTTTTCATTTTTTTTTATGTACTCAACATTTTTATATTGTATGGAAATGTTTTATTTATGAATTATTATTATTATCATTATCATTATGATTATTATTATTATAGTCATTCCATTTTCAAACTGCATTCGTCTCTATCAAATATAAATAAAACTGTAATAAAAAAAAATTGTAAAATTTAAAAAAAAATTGTTCTCTGTACAGTATTCTACTGCGGAGACCTTTTTACAATTATTTTTTTAGTTTTTGCTTAATTCATTTTTATTTTTCAAAAGGTAGTTGATTAGGTTTCATTTTTGAAAATCGAATTACTTATCACTGCCAAATACTCTGCCGTCTGAGAAAAAAATTATGAAAGTGTCACAGTCTTAAAAACTTTCTGTATACAAAATATTTTTAAAAATATGTTGTAATTTCACTGTTACTAGCTTCCTTGTATTAATGTTTAATTTAAATGTATTAGTAAAATCACAGGAGAAGGTTACATAATATATAAATTGAATCATCATTTTCACACAATAATTTGTATACGACTATTTTCCTGTAGTCAAAAAATGCATAAAAAAGTGATGACAATAATGAGAAAAGATGATTTGTAGATACAGAGACTAGGTATATAGGTACTTCCTTTAAAACAAATATACAGGGTGCACCTTAAATAAGTACAAATATTTTAACTGCTGGTGTAGTTCGTCATATAGATCAGTCTAGTGAAAGCCATTTTTAAAAATTTCTAATATTTACGGAGATATTATTTTTTTTTAAATACCCACATTTTGAGGACCGCTGCTTAACCAAGCTAATGAACCATATGATTTGTTGCGAGGTTGCCATATCTTCTCTAATATAAATATTACGTTTCCCTTAACGTAATAGTAAAGTAATACGGTTAATTCTATTTTAAAAATACTTGTTTGAAGTATACGTACAGTAAAGTTAGGTATGTAGTATGATACGCAGCAATATTAACATACATTTTAACTGCTTAACTGACCTTACTATAAACGATTAAAAATGAATTTCCGCAAGTTAAATACTACCGTAAAGTATTTAGGAAGATATTACGTGATATTACTATGTCCAATGTTCAAAAATTATACATAAACGTGCACACAAACTTACCTGTTTGTTAAAAAATTGACTATTTAATCAGTAACCCACATTTCACAAGTTAAATGCCATTGTACACTGTTAGAAAGAGACACAAGACACAATTTCCTTAAGTTATTTTATGAATAATAACGAAAAACTATGATTTTCACACAACATATTAAATTTAAAAGTTTCTTCAAGCAAAGACATTTGTGTAACACTGGCAACACTGTGAACTACACGTTCAATCTGAAGCGCTATGACTCATAAATGTATGAAAGTCAGCGGTCCTCAACAAGTTTTTTACAGAAAAATTATAAAATTTACTTAAAATTTCACTTTTTTATCTCTGATTTTTTTGTAAAAAAACTATTAATTATGTGTTCTACACAGTGAACTATACTGCTGGTTGAGTCAGTTAATAAATATTTGGATACCTATTGACAATTTTTGGAAATATCGCTCAGCCAGGTCAATTTTGTTTTTGTTTTTTTGGTGAAGAACATTTCTTAAAAATGTATACAGTGGCGGCGAGAGGGGGATAATTTGTGTTTTTAAACGACAACAACCTCCTTTATTGAACCACATGAAAGCTTAAGTCTTTCTGATTTGATGTGCAACAGGGGATTTAGTAAGGAACATTTTGGAGAAAAAGCGTAATCTTTTCTGTCTCTGTTAATGTCTCCATTCGGAAAGTTTGTCTGAAAAAAGACAAGCTGTATATAAAAAACAGTGAAATTAAGAAAAAACTGAAAGCCTAACAAGATTTACGGATGTTTAAAGAGGAATTGAGCTGATCAATCAAGTTAATAATAAGCTAGAAAGATACAACAAGATCGCTGCGCGATGATAATGTTGAATGATTCATCAAATATTTTTTTTAATTTCAAGAATTTTGAGAATTTTTAGAAATTGCTCCGGTTTTTTAAACACTCTGTACTTTTTTCTTTAACTAGCGTTTTAATAGACCCTTGTTAAAAGTATCATCAAAAACGATTCAAAATTTTTCGGCATTTGTATACTGAACGGTCTTTCGCATGTCCAATAACCGTTTCCAAAAAAACTACAAAAATTTCCCTACTAACCCTCTACATATTGCAAAGCAAATCAATCAGAAACTCCTAAGCTTCCATATGGTGCATAAAGGGAATTAAAAAAACAACTTTATTTTCCTCCTGCCCCACTACTTAGATACATTTTGTGAGAAAAGAACTTGAAACAAATTTGACCTGTCCACGCGATTTTTTCCAAAAATTGCCAGTTTTCAAAATGCCCATGACTTATGAGACACAATATATACCTAACCTTTAAATCAATGTCAGACGGAGATGATATATTGTAAAACAAAAAAATCCAATTAGGAATTAAAAACAGTTTTTTATTTTATAATTTGATATATCCAATAAAGTAGGAAAATTGATTATGTTGATGACGATTCAAGAACTTGAATTTGAATAACAACTTATTCTAAAACCAAAGTCATACGACCACCTGACTAAAATACCTCCAAGTTAAATACAAAGTAGCTATGTAACATCACGGGATTTACCTACTAGTGAAAGTGAGATGTCATAGGTCAAGCTTTAGGATGTACCGTACACTTATACCAAGTGGTACGTCCTCTAACACTTAGATAACATTCAGATAGGTACAATAGTCTACCAGGTGTTGGCTCGATATAATGAGTTGTTGTTTGGTGGGTATTATTTCATTCGACTGTGATTAAATTTTATTGTGAAATTGGTCAAGGGCGAGATTTAATATTCAAATTTCCAAATTAGTGACATAGCTATACTTATAGATATTTTCTGGGTATATTACGCAATTTTTAAATTAAAATGTTTAATCTGAAGCCTATAAAACAAAACAAATAGCATCCAATTCACTGGTGTAGTTAAACACATCAAGAAATAGAAAGAATGATTATACACACTTCTATCAACAAAAAACCCTTCATTGTGACAGAATCTGGAATTAACTAACAAATTAAAAATTTTCCGGTGTTAGCAATTAATTTCGAATCTGTGAAAGCCTAAGACTATCCACTATACCAATCAAGGCGATATTAAAATTTTTTCGAATGATGGTAGAAGTAAAGTTTTATTATTATTTTTAATTTATCAAGTGAACGACAAATATAAAACCTGAAATTAAGCTTACTTTACCAGTTGAAACAGCTGTTTTGACAGTTTTGAATTATTTGTTATGTCTTGTTTATGTTATGAATTAACATAAGTAACATTGACTCTCGTGAATTGTGCCACCATTATATGTTCGTTGATTAATATATTAGTATAGAGGGTGTTAAAAAAAGAGTGTAAAATATTTGAGGAGGTAATAGTATGAACCAAAATAAGCAGAAAAGTCTCAATAAACATGGGTCCGCAAAGTAACGGTTGCGGAGATATAGAATGTTTTATGTTTTTTAGTCCCTTTTTACGTATTTGACAGTTTGTTGTTCTCAGTGCACAAGTTTTCCTTCGCTATGGCTGGTTACTCTAACGCAGAATTAACAGACATGCATTTCATGTATGGTCGTGCTAATGGGAACGCCACCGAAGCGCGACGTCTCTAGCACTGGTAGAGCAGAATCCAGGTACGAGTGTGCGGAGAATATCAGACGAGGTAGGAATTAGTGGTCCTCTTGTTTGGAGAATCCTTCACGAGCAACTGCTTTATCCATACCATGTGCAACAAGTACAGGCCTTAAATCCAATAAATGATCATCAAGCACGTTTGGTTTTTTGCCTCTGGTTTCTACGTCATGATGCTGAAGACCCTCGTTTTCTTGCAAACATTCTTTTTACTGATGAGGCCGGGTTTTCAAGAAATGGAGTGTTTAATTTTCACAATACGCATATTCGGGCCAACAAAAATCCTAATGCTCTAATAGAATCTGGACATCAGGCACGTTTTTCATTAAACATTTGGATGGGTATTGTAGATGACAGGTTTCTAGGTCCTGTTGTTTTACCAAACCGATTAACAGGCGCTGCTTACCTCAACTTTCTGCAGAACACACTGTATGAGTTTTTGGAAGACTCTGCTCATTTTTCCATGGCCGTTAGAGAGCATTTACACCAAACTTTTCCACATAGATGGGTAGGAAGGGCCGGACCTGTTTTATGGCCTCCAAGATCGCCTGATCTGAACGCTCTAGATTTCTTTGTTTGGGGATATTTGAAGACATTAGTGTATGGTACTCCTGTAAATAGCCTGGAAGAGCTGCAGCTACGGATTAATCAAAAGTGTCAAGAAATCCAAACCAAGGAGGGTGTTTTCGAAAGAGTTCGAATATCGTTGAGACGAAGATGTCGTGCCTGCTTGGAAATGGACGGAGGGCACTTTGACCATCTTCTGTAACTTTGTTTTTTGTTTGTTAAAAGCTTCCTTTGTCGGTTTATTCCTAATAAAATGTTTGAAAAACGAATAGTGGTCCATATCTCCGCAACCGTTACTTTGCGGACCCATGTTTATTAAAACTTTTCTGCTTATTTTGGTTCATATTATTACCTCCTGAGATATTTTACACTCTTTTTTAACACCCTGTATACATAGTAGGCATGGTGACAGTTTCATTGTAATGATATCACATTCGCGTACCATCACTTAAGTTCATACCTTTCTTTATTTTCTTATTTGTGATCTTTGTGGTTAACTTTGCACCATGAATCATCATGCTTTTACTAACCGTCAATATGCCGATATAATTTGGGTTTGTTTTAAAAGATCGAGCAATAACAACTCATTTTGCTGAATAACATTAAAATTTGTTTTCTATTTTCAAGGTCTGGTCCTAAAGAATTTTTTTCACTGCCAAATTTTACAAAAACTAAAAAAGTGATAAATTAATCTCATTAAATGTAAAAATAATTAGGTATTTAAATAAATAATCATAAATAGCATTTATTTACTAAATTAGGTATATAACTGTTTTAGGGCATGCTGAATCCAGTGCCGTATTTAGATGTGAAGGAAAAAAATCACTAAACAATGTTTGTAAAATTTTGCAGTGAAATGAATTCGAAGTAAGTTTTGATAGAAAGGATACTGTACTGTCCGCCTATTTGAATTGAAATGGGCCATAATGTATATAAAACCAGTTATTTGAGGTTACAAAAGATTAAGCAAATTTTAGAAAATAAAATTTGTTGGTCTTATAATAGTACAGGGTTCTCAGCAATTTTTCAGAACCAAATTCCCTGACATTTCCAGGTTTTCCCTGACATACTTTTTTAAAATTCCCTGACAAAAAGCATACAAAATATCATGTTTTTTAAAACTTAAACTAAAGTAAAAACAAGTGAAATGATAAGGCATAAATGAGCCCATTTAATGACAAATAAGGGACATAGAAATTTAATTTTATTAGAAATATTTATTTCAGTCATTGCAACAAATATAAATATTTAAGAAATATATATAAACAAACACAACAAAAACCAATAAAAATATATTTTACTACTGAGCAAACATATCTATCATTAAATGTATTCAAATCGGTTCAAAACACTATATTTTTGCATTGAAACAGTAACGTCTCACAGGTCGCTTTTTAAACCGTGTTTAAAACGTCCACTGAGCCCTGTTTGAACTCTTTAGATGCTTTGCTAAGGTCTACGTAGCAGTCGCTAAATAGAGATTTCAAAATCGGTGTGATTTAAATTTTCAGATTTTATGTTTAAAATGGTTGATACTTTCATATTTCTTATCTTGTTTATTTAAAAAGTAATTGATTGTGGATTATTTTATGTACCTCTACAAATTTACGTATTCTTAGACATCTTGAATTACATTACAAACGCATAATCCAATTACTTTTCTCTTCAAATTTCATTAAGGTCGCCGTATTTCTCTCCGGAAAATGATCAAATTTGTGATGTTTTTTAGGTACTGAAATCTCGAAAAATAAAACACGTAGAGCAAAAGTAATATCAAAAATAAAATTATTGACGTTTTGTTTATACACTTTTACTATTTAAACTTTCCTGAAACAATATAATAACTTTTAAAATGCATTTGTATGACACACATTATTTCGCTATTCTAACCCCACATTTTAACAATTATTTTCACATACTTATAAACAAAAGTGAACAATCTTATATGCAGAACTATGTAAGTATATGTTATAACAATGTTTACATCTATAGTTGAATTTAAAAATATACGTATTTTGAAAGATTTCAGTACCTAAAAACTTGCTGGACAGATTGCTTTCTGACGTTATATATTGATTTTACGTCGTTACCTTTGAATATTTGCAGGTGGCATGAAATAACATTCTTGTTATTTGCTAAACTCTATATTATTCAGTTCTTAAATGTCTAAAATTACTTGTATTTGTAGAAAACACTATTTCAAGAATACGGCGCCCTTAAACCTGTCACTCACATGAACATGTAGGTAATTATTTGTTTTTGGTTTACAGTTGCTAAAATCAATTCCATGTTTTTGTTGCAGATCTCACACATTTTCCAAATATTATATTGTTGTTATAAATAAATTGTATAAACAATAATCAAAAAGTGAGTGTGATGTTACAGATAAACAAATATTTAATGACGTTACGTTTTGAAACTATTAATTTTCATGGTGCATTACATAAGTAACGCCACCATTGAATATGTCTTGAAACAGGCGATGAATATGTATAAAAAAACAGCTATACACTCCAGATATATCTGTTTCTTTATATCAATCGGCGGGTACGTGTAATTAAAACAAACAGAAATAGGCAACTGGGTGCGTTCATTAAATACAGAATTTAGACACGGCATGAGTAGCATTCAGAAATTTTCCCTGACGACAATAAAAATTCCCTGACTTTTGACAATTATTGGCACTTTCCCTGACGTTTCCCTGACAAAGTTCAAATTCCCTGACATTTCCAGGTTTTTCAGGTTTTCCCTGACGCTGAGAACCCTGTAGTATAGGTGTCTTGCAAGTCGTTACAATAATTTTAGGAAGTGATAGAACACTTCCAAATCCAAAGTGGCTTCATTACTTATCTAGAAGTTCATAAATATGGTTTTTCTACTTTGTTAAAGCGTAGAGTCAAATTTAAACATGGATTTCATTCAAACCTTTGTGTGTAAGTTTACTCAGATATTATTAAAAACTTACCTAAGCAATGCTCTTTCAGTTCTTAGGAAACATTTATTGATAAACATTCTAAAAATTAGGGAAATTAACCTTAGTCTACAATATTGTCACACTTGGTATATTTGTTTCAATCGACTCAAAATCAGGTATTCTACCACCTCCTAAAATTATTGTAACGACTTGCAAGACATCCGTATAAAAGAAAAACAAAGTTCTGAATATTTATATTAGGGAGTGAATTAAAAGTTTTGTTGGGTTTCGATGTTGTTTTTGATATAAGGTTTAGTGTTTCGAGACACTATTTTGAAACTAGATTTAATCTTTATAACAAATAAAACTTTGATTAGAAAATATTTGCATTTATCGCGGAATAATTAGAAAGTCTCTGCCTTTCATATCGCTAACCAGTTACCATCAGCTGAAAAAACGCGAAATGCCAATACATTAACAAAACATTAATTATACAATTTTTATTATTTATAATAATTTATAGTGCCTGGACTAAACACAAGGAAGTTAATATTCAGTCAAGTCAATCAAAAGAAGATGGTACCTACAAGGTAAACCTGTCTCGAAGTGGTTATTGTTGTAAGCTAATGGTTATGTAAGACATTTTCTATTATTATTACTATAACAAATTGTAACTCTTACCCGCATAACACAGCAGTTATCGTTTGATATAGATGAGAATTGAAATAGGTAAAATATGAGCTAATTATTTAAATGCATAACGTTTTCTTTAGCTTACGGAAGAAGGTAGGAAATTATACCTAAATAAAGAAAAGTGTATCAAATTTATCATTATCAGCATATTATTATTGCAATATATAGAGTGATTTATAACTTATCTAAAAAAATTAGGAGTAAATGCGTCATGAAGAACGGAGTCAATATTGTAAAAAAATGTTTTCTAAAATCCTTATAGTTTGTTTGAAAAATTTTATTGAAGTTGAAGTGTTTTCAACCTTTACATCGCTGGGACTGTAGTCTCTAGCATCACCAGAATGCAAACGATTCCAAATACTGAAATCTAATTGTAGTATTAACGTTTTTACTACAGTGTTTAAATTAGCTTGTCAAGCGACAAAATTGGCTTACGTGTATTGCAAAATGCTTTAACAGCTTCTCATCTGTATGCACGACGATTTCCCGGTAGACATATTCCAAATGCAGCTACTTCTACCGCGGTAGTGCAACGCAGGCGTGACACGGGAAATTTGCAACGGAATCGTGTAAGAGATGGAGGTCTAGGGCGTCCATGGCTATTGCAGCAGCTGAGGGACATATTTTAGAGATTGTTGAAGAGAATCCCGAAATCGCTCAACAAGTACAAGGAATCTCCCAATCAACAGTGTGGCATATCATACACGAGGCTCAATTATGTCAATAACTTACGAGTTCAAAACGGACAAGAACCAGAAACATCGGTGTTCGTTTGTAGAAACTGGGTCCAAATGTGTTTACACGTCGACAAAATTTTGAACAGTTGTTGTAATGGTAATATATATATAATAAACATCAGGTATGTCAAATTATGTTATATTTTATTATTTTTTATTTAATAACAATAGCAGCAAAAGCAGTTGAATTTGTTGATATGAAGTAGGTCTAATAAAATTTTATTTATTTCTTTAAATTTTTTGTCCGTTCAATTTGTATTACACTTTGCCGCCGTGTCGGTTACTGACTGATTGCTTTGCCTTGCGCAAACTCAGGTTTTACAGTGAACCAGTGCCGTGCAAAAATGTATTTTTAAATAATTTTCGAACTGCCCTTTTTGACTTATACAAAATTGTATTTGTAAGAATTTTTTTTGTTTTTTCTTTCATAAGGTCTGAATCGCCCTTTATAAATTGTTTAGGAATATTTTAGAAATTAATCGTTAATAAATAATAAAGGGTTTGGCACTGCTAATAAATTCTATATTTTGGCGGATGCGCCAATGTTATCGAGCTAACTGCTGTCACATTTTAATACAAAAGAATTCACGACTACTTTTTACTAAAGGTATACAGCGTGGTCCGTTTTTCATTGCGCGTCAATGGCAAATTTTTCTCACATATTATGTATGTATAAATAGTTTGCAAAAATACATATAATTTTTACATGTATTATCTGTTTAAGGGCGCCGTATTCTTTAAACAGTAATACAAGTAATTTTAGATATTTGAGAACTGAGAGTTTAGCAAATAACAAGAATGTTATCTCATGCCACCGGCGAATATTCAAAGATACCGAAGTAAAATCAGTATATAACGTCAGAAAGCGATCTATCTAGCAAATATTTAAGTACTGAAATCTTTCAAAATACGTATTTTTTAAAATTCAACTATACATGTAAACATTGTTATAACATAAATTTACATGGTTCTGCATATAAGATTGTTCACTTTTTTTGTAAGTACCTATGTGAATATAATTGTTAAAATGTAGGGTTAGAAGAGCGAAATAATGTGTGTCATACAAATGCATTTTAAAAGTTATTATATTATTTGAGGAGAGTTTATAGTAAAAGTGGATAAACAAAACATCAGTAATTTTATTTTTTATATTAGATACTTTTGCTCTACGTGTTTTAATTTACAAGATAAACACCACAAGTTTGATCATTTTACAGCGAGAAATACGGCGACCTTAATTGAAATTTTACAGAGCATTAGTAACTATGCACATAAAATAACCAATGATAATATTTACATACCTAATCATTTTTTCAGTAAACTGTTATTTAATATAAAAAGTGTAACACGTATATCCAAACTTAAATACCTAAATGTAACACAACAAATTTTACCTAGAAATTCTTACAGACCTTATAAAATGTCATTTATTTTTTAAATATCATATAACTGGCTGGATTTAAGTAGAGCAGACTAAATGTACTCAAATATATTCAAAATGCATCCCTTTCCAAAAATGCAGTTGTAATTTGATGTTCTATTTGAAATAATAAACTTGTCTACTACCTCCTGTATTTCCGGTAGTAACCAAAAGTTAAAAATATTTTATTAAATACACCATTATCTGAAATACCCTGTATGGAAATTTTATCACTTAGTTCTATATACGTATACCTTAAGGGCGCCGTATTCTTGAAATAGTGTTTTTTACAAATAAAGTAATTTTCGACATTTAAGAACTGAATAATGTAGAGTTTAGTAAATAACAGGAATGAATCTCATGCCACCTGTGAATATGCAAAGGTACCGAAATAAAACGAATATATAAAGATAGAAAGCGCTCTAACCAACAAATTTTTAGGAACAGAAATCTTTCATGCAAATGCATTTGTAAAAATGTGTGGTTAGAATAGTATTATAATGTGTGTCATACAAAATCATGTTAAAAGTTATTATTTGAGGATAATTTAAATATATTTGCAGCAAGAATGCAGATGATTTACGTCATACGAACAAATGAATAATTCATTATATTTTCATCAAAATAATTAAGACACTGCAATCGAGGATAATAAAACTATATACCTACTACACTAAATGTTTGCACTGTATATTGCAAAAAATTGTTTTAACGTGAAATATCGAAAATTACGTTGACAATAAAAACAATTCCGTAACATCAGTCTGAATTCTTACCGCGACTATAGTAAAAGTGGATAAACAAAACATCAATAATTTTATTTTTGATATTTTTCCTCTACGTGTTTTATTTTTCTAGATTTTTGTACCTAAAAAACACCCCAAATTTGATCATATTACGGCGAGAAATACAGTGACCTTAAGTTCTCAAAAATGACCCTGTATGTTAAAAATAACTAAAATTCGATATTTCCGTAAAATCCTTTTGAACTCTAAGAAATGAAGCAGAAAAAGTAGCAACCTTATACCAATCCGATTTTTTTAACGATTTCACTTTTCTTTTGTTATGTTGCTCAGGATATGATGAATAAAAACAACTTTCGCCAGTTTTTGGCTTGATACAACCGCTCTTGGAAATTATCGAGAAGAAAACAGCTTTAAAATATTTACGTATGTAAAAATGCTTACAGTAGTTGCAAACCTATGACTAGAAATGCGCTAACAAATTTTTTATTTTGTTGACAGTTTCCTATTGTAAATTGTTTACTTGTTATGTAGTATATATGCAGATGGGAAAATTATTTTAACTTTAATTTTCAAATTGTTAACTAGATTTATATTTTCTAATAATTACTAATATTGTCTGTTATTAATAATACCTTTTTAAGAGAAACTATTAGATGGTCCGTTTTCTATGGCTCACCATTAACATCTAGGAAATCGTAAAATATACAGGGTGTCTTGCAAGTTGTTACAATAACTTGATAGAATTCTTGATTTTGAGTCCATTGAAACAAACATACCCACGATTATATACCAAATGTTACAATATTTGTGATAATTAATTTTTTAATATTTTTTAATTTAACCGTGCTTTTCTACAATTATTGAAGTGTAGAAGAAAAACACCTTCTTATAACAAATATTTCTATACTTATTTATTAGGAATAAATGGATTATTTAAATGATTTAACCAATAAAATCCAAAGTGGCTTCGTTACTTACCTAGAACTTCATAAACATGGTTTCTCTACTTTTTAAAAGTGAAGAGTCAAAGTTAAGCGTGGATTTTATTTAAACCTTTGTGTGTAGGTTTATTCAAATATTATTAAAAACTTACCTAAGCAATGCTCTTTCAGTTCTTAGGAAAAGTTTATTCACATAAATCAACATTCTAAAAATTAGGAAGTGTAGTAGTGTAATCCATGCATAAAATTAATGAAATTCAATAATTTAAATAAAAGGTTTAAATGTTTTGAAAATCAACAAATATTTGCTAGCTGCTGAAACATTTCTATTAGTACTTATAATGTAATGAAAGATTATCAGTGCATTCTCCAATTCCATCTTACCTATATTTAAACACCTACTTCTGAGAAGTAAGGTTAGCAATAAGAACAAAGCTGGTAAATGTAGAATCTGTTAATGTTTGTTGATTTTTGTTTTACGAAGAACAACTAGATTTTTTATTTAAATTATTGAATTTCCTTAATTGTATGGATTATTCTTCAAATACAAGAGTACGTAATGTTAACTATATATTGACGTGTTCATAATTTTATTATCCAACTATTACTGTCAAGATGTCATTTCCAGTTCTTTCATAAAATTGCAGCAACAGCTGTAGACATCTTGGGTTTGTTTGGTTTATTTTAATAGTCACAAATAGTTGCAACTTTTTTTCCAATTTGAGCTACTAGCGATAATTTACACTGGAAAAAGTAATGAAATAAAACATGCGCACATTTTTTAATTCTAAAAGAGAAGTTATTCCTATTCACTTTTCATTTGAATATAATAAAAATGCATTGAATTTTTAAGCATTATATGATTTTTTAATACTATTCTCGAACCTATTTTACACAGAACATCCATAAATAAAATTAAAATCGAAACCTTTATCCAGAAAAAGGAAACGGATAATACCTGCTAGTAGGATTCAAATAATATCAAAACTGTCATGTACCATTTGAAAGGGATTCAAGTTTGTGTGAAGATAAAAGCAATTGGCGTTGGAACAAGCTACAGCCAGTATGGAAGGAATGCAACAGTTTATTATTATAAGGAAATCCGCAAGGTCACCGTCTATCAATATTGAATGGCGAGCTAACAAATAAAGTGGCCTCCAGCTCGACTGAGTTTCCGACCTAACCCAGTTTTACGGTAAAAAGTAATAGTAATAGTAATTAAATTATCCTGGCGGTACATTTTGTGATTGGGCGCACTTTACTGAAAAGAATTTTTTGGTTCATCGGTTGTGGTACCGAAAAATCAAGACGTTCTTTATTCAAGGTCAAGGTCAACCGGACGGCTTTAGGGCCAAATTTGGGACACGAAGAGGTCAGGCGGTAGTTGTTAATGACATATTTTTTTTGTAACATACAGGGTGTTTTATGAAAGAATATTGCAAATTATTCAACTGTACAGGGTGTCCGGAATGTGAATGCCTTAATTTTTGCCATATGATATGAACAATTGTTTTTCTCTGACTAACGGTAACAGAATTATGACAGCAAATAGGTCTTGAATATGTGACAACGTCGCACACATATTGTCTTAGGATTGTTATGTATTTATAGTAATAATTACAAATAGGGACACCTAAACATAGGTAGTTACTGTGAATGGTTTTCTTAGAGCTCTTTTCACAACAGTGTTTAAAATGACTTCTATTTCTTGCAAGAAGCGTTTACCCTGCAAACGTCTCATAGCCACATAGTTTTGCCTAGATTCATCGTAAATTAACATGCGATGCAGCTGGTTATGGTTACTATAAATTGTTTCTTTTTGGTTTATCTATACTCACAAACATGAAAGAAAAACTAGATAAAAATGAACCGCACTAGCTGTACGCACCATTATGACTAATGTTACTTTCAGGTTATCAACAGCAGCCTGACACTGCAAGTTGTCGAACGTTACAGTACGTTACAGATTTAACGAGTTTCTCGGAAACTTCAATTGTTTACTTCATTATTGCTGATCTAAAAATCAAATTATGAACAAATTACGTAACAGGCGCTTTTACTTAACCTTAATTGTACCTTAGTTTGTAATTTCGTAACATAGTTTTGCATATTATTGCAGTTGTATTTTTATTTTTGAAATGTATTTGTAGACAAACTATTCGTTTTAGAAATTTTTTTTTCATAACAGTATTTTATTGCTTTATGCCATATATATATCAATATAAAATTGCAGCACTCATATTCTGAACACCTTGTATATGTCTAATATACACCTGCTTATATAATGTATAAGTATAGGTACCTACATTTAAAAAGCAAAGAATCTAGACTGGTTCTAAACCATCAAAAACGTGCGTCTAACTACTTCTTGCACTATGTTTACTGCAAACAAATTCATAACTTTATTGGCCGAATATTTCTGACAGTTTGAAACCATCGCTCGATATTATCCACCATAATGTCATTTGGTTCGTTATGTGTTTGGTGCATTGCATGTATTTGGTAGTGTGAATAGTAATTTCGTCATACTGAACTATGATTTTTGTAACTGTCTAGCGCTTGTTTGATGTTGTGTGAGTAAACAAAATTAGAACATTTTAATAATCGTAAGCATTTTGCGGGTAGCTTATGAAGTTATGATTTCGTCTTATTGCACTAAGCCACAAGAAGTCCCGAATCACGGAAGCAAAATTAGGTTAGTTGAGCAGTTTCCATTAACGCTTGACATAACCTAGTTTTGTGAGATAAGTGATAATCTTTCAACAATTTCAACTTTATTATTTTAAAATTTGCGTTTCGTATAAGCTATGACTTATAACATTACTAACGTGGAGTACGTAGATAAGCTGCTAAATTATGTAAAAGTCTATAAAAAATCAGCTTTTGCAGCTTGTATGAACACAGCTTTTTCCGGCCAGGTTTCACGCTTGCAGAGAATCTTTCGTTCGCTTTGAACAAAGAGCTTGTGATATGAGATAATTGTAACAAAGACTTTGATGGGAGACGAGCTCATGCTCATGCACACTATACATAAAGTGAAAAACTGTAGAGGATATTAGTCCAACAGCAAACCAAGGAAATATTTCCTTTTATGTCGTATGATGTACTCTCTGAGAAAAAAAATTGTACTCTTATAATACACAAAATATCAAAGACCACAACACTAGAATTTTCCAGGAACATTACAAGGGTGAACGAAAATTACTTGTCATATGGGAATAATGAACCATTCCATGGCCTTACACAGCCTCGGATTTAAATCCTTTGCAATCTATTTGTAGGACCATATAAAACCGTTAATGTACTTATACCCAGTGAATACGAGAGAAACTTTTATAGTGAACTGATAATGCTAGTGCAGAAATTATAAACAGTAACGTTTTATTAACTTGTTCTGCTGTACCATGGCCACGTATGCCTTCACTCTAAAAAATGTCAAATTATACATAATTTCTTTGGTGCTTTGTTGAAAAATTGTTTCTTCTTGAAATTGCACGTCTCTATAATTTACCATTCTGAACAATTTTTGCCAGAAAAGGCACTTTACCTGAAACTCAAACAGTTTTTACTCGGTGCACTAAGCATTTCAAATAGGATTATTTAAAAAATGGTTACTGCCTTGTTTCGATAGTCAGATAGATACACTAAGATGCAAAAAAGTTCTGCAATTTAAAAGAAACATGGTGTGCCACAAGTGGGGCCCTCTACTGGTGATGTCAAAATTAGAAACAAATTTGAATTTCTCTCCCGCAAAAACCCCTTTACAAATTTTATGTAAATATTTGAATTTCTTAAGAAGTTATTTACAAATATCGAAAATAAAATTTTAACTTTGACACCCTGTATCTTTTTTATTGTGCGATTTGGGGTAGAGGTGTGTTAAGTTAAACCGATTTATTTTCACCTAAAGAATCTGTAGTCTCATTTTTACGACTTTAAAAACACCCTGTAGATATTGTAGTGCAGTTGAAATTAAAGTGGTACGAGACATTTCTAGTGTATGTACGGTTAGTTGTGTTGTATAATAGTGTATGAGAAGCTCTGAGTGACTTAAAAAAGAATGATATGTTAAAATGTACATTTTGTGGTGCTGCATTTATAGCTGCCCGAAAATAAATCACGGAAATCACAAAAATTCTCAAAAAATATGTAAATGTGTTTCATGCTTTATGCAGCTTTCTACATATTAGCTATAAATATGTTTCTTATGTTGAATAAATATTTAAATCTACTTGAAAATGTTGTTTATATAACTATTCAATTTTGTATTTCATTAAATTTTCTCAAATATTGCCTACTCTAATAATGTCTGTATTAATAGTGCAGTAACACTTCTAACTCCTGCAGTAGTAGTAGGTAAGAAGACGAAGTCGACAGTAAATGAACCACAAAATGAAATTACTTTTCTTCTTGTTCCTACTGGTAAAATGCTTCGCCCATAACTAATTTGCGTATGCATCTAATGAACTGATATTGTGGTTTTTGTATATTTGGTTGGAAGCATGGGATGCGACCAGTTACAGCGGCGGCTATGGAACGCCTCGGAGGACCACCATTATCCGAGGAACGGTTCCGACAGTAGCAGTCGTAATACCAACAATAGAACAGAAGAACCGATAGCGGGTCTGTCCCTCACAGAGCCTAGCCGGAGAACAACCAGGGCAGGTAAAAGAATCCCGACTAATGCTAGGGATGTGCATTTTAACTCTGTTTCTGGCAGCTAACAGTTACCGAGGTCACGGCACAACAACCCGGAGAATCACTATGTATCAAATTCGAACTGATATTAATACCATAATACTTAAAAAAAATCTTCTAGATTTATTTTTCGTAATTTCTTAAAGTGCTTTGGTCTTGGTAACGAACATTTGTTGACTCGAGTTTATACAAATTTCTCATCAACATAATGCCGTTTAATTTTGGAATACTCTGTATAATTTTTACATTTTTTAAAATATACTAAGTACCTATACTAAGTCGTAGCAAAATTACCATGATATTTATAGGCATAAATAATCAGATGTGAAAAATTTCGGACTTAAGAAAGTGTAAATTATATTTTTCACATAGTCAATAGGCATGTTGAAGCACAATTAGGAAGTTTTAAATAAATTTAGGCATAATAATATATATACTAAATCTAACAAATGTGTAAATACATCCACTCTCATTTTTGTTAGTGTATCCAACATTGTTTTAATAGAAAAATATTGCCAGTTGACTACATTTATAAAAATAACAAACGTTATTGGTTGTATTTGATAAAAAAATAAAAATTAATATACCAAAATCGCAAATAAAATAAGTAAGTCTTTCTTTGTATGCTTAATAGTTAGAAACTCCTATATTAACTCTTCCAACTATTAATTATTGAAATCATTATTAATAATCTTAATATATGGAGACCGTGTGTCAGATGCCGTAGTTCTTCCGCTTCTCTAACTTTATAGCTGTAATTACATTTACACATAAAAGCAGCAGGAAATATAAGCAGGTTTATGTCACATTTGCATAACAGATTTGTCATTATTATTTCATTGAAAATCGGCTTTGAAATAATATGCGATTTAAATTATTTCACAAAAATACCTGTGACAATAATAATGAAAATGAAAACTTTTCAAAACGGAAGTAAAATTTAATAAGTAACTTCCTTAATGCAAGAACAACAGTATCACAACACGACACCTACTGATAATATGCCTAATTTTAAATTAAATAAAACCAATCAACGATGTTTTTTTAAGAATTTGTTTAAATGCACAAAACAAAAGAAAGCGGTCGTATTTAAATAAAGCATAACTATACGGCGTGTTAAAATTTCACGGTTATTGTTAATATCTGCACATAACTTTCAAGGTTGGAAGTGTGGTAAGTACATGTTTTATTTTGATCAGGAAATAGCTTTTACGTTGCTTTAAAGTGCAAAAATAGAGAATAGAATATATATATGTTGTTTAAATTAACGGCATGTTCTGCAATGCATTTTAATAACCTTCCTGAAATTTTTAGTGGACTTTTTTAAGTGTTGTTTCCAATCTCGTATCAGATAAATCACGGAAGAAATACTAACAAGCATTTTAGGCGCTTTGAAAAATAGTGTACAGAAAAAATATATTTTGTTTAATATATTTTTTTTCCTAAACCATAACTAACGAGAAACGATTATTAGTTCATTTCAATGAACTAAGCAAAATACAGAAGCCTTCATCTTTTTGGTGTTATTACTCAATGGTATAAACGAAAATTTCACTCACGAAGTATATCGATATAAAAATATATTAAAATTTGATTGGATTCCTAAAGCGAAAATCAGAAGGGTATAAACCTAAAAAATCAAAGGTATTGACAAAGAAACAAATATCCAAATTTTTGATAAATGCGGACGATGATGATTTTCTACTCATGACACAAATATGTTTTTTAGTAAAAAGTTTTGTAATCAATATTTATTTTAAGAACTCGCAAATATGCTTGTAGACCATGTGAAACTATGCTCAGTCATGATACACAAAAGTGTCCAGAGAGTTTGTTGTAGCATCTGGAAATATTGATGGCTTGACTTTAGTAGAACTTGTAAGAAAATACGTCAATTTAAGAACGTCAATTATACGTTAATGACCTACCAATTTTTATTAATGTATCCAATCTGACATTGTTCGCTGACGATACATCTCTTGTGGTGTCAGCTCAGACCCCTGGGGAACTTCTAGAAGAATGCCAGAACTTTATTAGTTCTTTTGCCAACTGGTGTAAGGCCAAACCCTAATGGTCAATATTCATAAGACCGAGATAATTTATTTTCGATCTAGGAATGAACCTGACAAGAAATTACTTCTTACATTTAACAATATCGTTTTGGAATCTTCAGAGAACATACAATTTTTAGGTATCTATCTCGACTGCCAACTGAAGTGGTCAAAGCACATAGATATGCTTTGCAAAACTCTTAGCAAGTCATCGTACGCGATATCTCGAATTTGCAAGACCATGCCCTTGAGCGCACTCTTAAATGTATATTACAGTTTAGTTTATAGCCATCTGTCGTATAATATTATTTTATGGGGTAATGCTGTAAATAGTAATAGAATCTTCTTTATTCAAAAAACGCATTATTAGAATTATATTTAAACTTAATCCCCGTCAAACATGCAAAAACTCTTTTAAAGACAACAAAATACTAACTCTACCTTGTATTTATATTTATAAATCATTAATGTACATTAAAGATAACCTACATATTTTGTCCAAAAATTCTGATTTTCACGACTATCCAACGCGTAATTGTGACTTGTTGAGTGTTCCCATGCACAAATCAAAGAAATTCGAGATGTCTGTAAATTATTGTGGTCTGAAACTCTTTAACAAATTGCCTCATAGTTATAAACACTTGAGTAATGTTTCTTTCAAAAAGTTGGTAAAAAAACTACTGATTGCTAAATGTTACTATAGTATTGAAGAATATATCCTAGACAATAATATTTGATTCTCTTCGTCTTTTGCTGTTATATGACTTGTCCTATACATTGTAAGTAAATGTCTTAAAGGATTAATAAATATTATAAAAAAAAGAACCGAAAACTGTGATCATGTTTTCGCTTGTTTCTTTGATATAAACCTGGTAAATATACCAAATAACCTATTGGTATATATACTATTTGCAATGTGTCAAAATTGGTTGCACGATATCTTAAACTGCCTAATCTAAATGCGTATAATAAATGTTTAATTTGGGTCTAATTTAATTTACAATGTCACCATTGCATTTAATGCGTTAATAAATTAAAAAAAAACACATGCGGGAAAACGTAAGTCATTATCACATTCGAAGCAATGTCAAATCAAAGTCAATTTGTGACAGTTGTAGATAAAATAATTAATATAACTTCTTTAGGTTAATGGTTATTTAGTAACACGTTTACTTAACAAATAACTTTCGTCATTTACCATTTAAAGCAAAATGTTCTATAGTTAACTATAAGGTATTCACATTTAAAATGCCAAAGAGAAGAATAACTTCAACAAAGTTCATTGTGCATGTATTACTGATGCAAGAAATTGGTATTCTGATTTTATATTTTACTGAAATGCGCATGATAAACATATAAATGCACCTACTATTTCAAACAAGCGATAACCAAGATAGAAAATTTGAAAACTTTGTTAACAATGTATTTAACGAAACTATAGTTATATGTATTATTTAATATCCGCCTACTATAGTAATTACATATCTATCAAAAATATTAACTAACTTTACACTACAACAGGAAAAGGTTGAAATCGATGTAAATCTTCCGCATAATTAATAATTCAGTTTTCTAATAGAATGATGAATGTATCAACCAATTTTATATTTGTAACTTCCTCGTTTTTTTCTTAGGCAACCCAGGAATTCCTTTCAATAATTAATATAGTATGGGGCAAATATCCTTCACGTGAAGGCAAAATTCCATAATATTGTCTTCAGAATTTTAACATTTGTACCGGAAAAGAAATTACTTAACTCATTATATTGTTACAGTGGTTTTCTGTGATATACTTTTTGAAATCATATTTGTCAATATGTAAATGCAGTTGAATTTATTACAAAAAATATGTTTACTACAATGTTAGACCGCTTTACCTTTGTACCTTTGAATATTCGCAGGTCCCATGAGATAACATTGCTGTTATTTGCTAAGCTCTACAGGGTGTTTTTATATGATGTAGCAAAAATAAGACCACAGAATCATAGGTGAAAATAAATCGATTTAACCTATATCCCAAGTCGCATAATAAAAAATATACAGGGTGTCAAAGTTAAAATTTTATATTCGATATTTGTAAATAACCTCTTAAGAAATTCAAATAATTACATAAAATGTGTAAATCGGGGGTTTTTGCGAGCGAGAAATTCAAATTTGTTTCTAATTTTGACGTCACTAGTAGAGGGCGTCACTTATGGCACATCATGTTTCTTTTAAATGACAGAACTTTTTTGCTGCTTAGTGTATCCATTTGACTATTGAAACAATCGAGTATGTTACTTAAATCTCTAAATTCAGTGCATCTATTTATGACAGTGTCATTTATTTGGTAATTAACAACAGGATGAATTGATTTGAAGAGTTGAATTTGTTTGTAAACTATTTAGCTTGTCTGTTAAAAGAATGAATCAGGAGTGAAAACATTGTAAATGCATCATTAGTGTAACAATGATGGATCTCGACGTAACGAAACCGGAACAAATACCAAGGCCGCGAAATTTCTTCAAGAATGCAGCATTTTAACGGTTCATAAGTTCACACCCGATACCTTTAAATCGCCACAAAAAGCTCGCTTCGCTCAAACAGGTTGGTTCTAAATGAATTAAAATGTCCCCCAAGGTTTAAAGCTTATATATACAGGCATTTCATACGAGTCTGTGCAGAATTTTGCTGTACCAAGGTTGCGTGAGTTACAAGACAGTTACTGAATGCATTTATTTATAAGCGTGAAGTAAAAAAGCAAGAGGCCAGTGTTTCGGGTGCCATTGTCTATTAAAATGGCCAGAATTTAAAAGGATTTCCATCAAAATGTATCATTTTGACTTGAGATGAATGAAAAAAAGTAGTTATTTGTTTAACTAGGCAGTAAAGTATAATGCCACGGCTAGTATTCTATAAACGAGGCGTGGTCGAGTCTATTCAGCAGCCAAGACATTAAATCTACTTTACTGCCAAGTTACACACTATCGTTTTCGCCGATCAATTTTAATTTTATCATAATAGGAAACAAAGCTAATTATTTTATATTATTAAAATTGTATGATACTCCTTTCATGAATAATAATTTTATCAGGTTGTCTGTGTTGCTATAAGAAGCGTAAATAACTTAGGTACACATATTTCTGTACACACTGTATAAGTTAAAATATTTCTTTCTTTATATAAATTCACTTTATCTGTTCGTTAGTTTTGTGTTAAGATTTAAAACGTCTGTTTTTAAGTGCTAAATGTAGATATCATGTTTTGTAAATATTATGTAAGTACGTAGATGACCGGCGTTCCCATAAATCTTATTTCAGGGTTCTGCATGGCAAAAACTAAGAAACACACTTGTTTTAACAGACCCTTCGAGGAACTACCTCCATTAAGGGAACGACGAGCAGACACAAATTTGTAACCAGTCAGTCAATAACATCGACTCATCGTATAACATTGTGGGTGCTAAACAACCGCAAGCGATAATAAATATTAGTACACAATACACTGTCCTTATTGAATTCACACTACCCCACAATTTCAAAACAAACAGGACAAGGGATATCCCAGGCTATTCTAATTTCATTATAGATGTTTACAGCTTATAACTGCCAACGGTAGTGTAATGAATTGAAAATACATATATTTTTTTGACTAAAATTTTAAATATAACTAATAGAGAATATTGGCTGTTACAAAAATACAATTTCACTTCCAGAGAATTTCTCTTAGCAGTATTTATGCACGTAGAAAGTTAACAATTTTTCTTTAAGAGTGAATTGCTTTTCTACTTTTTAAAATTTGGTCGCATTTGAACTAATCTGGTACACTTTTAAATTATTAAAGTATGTACATGAATTTGTGCATGGTGGTACTGATGATAATACGATAGCATTTCTAATGTATAGTTTAACACTACTTTCGAAATTTACACGTATAAGTGCATGCACCAGTGCCGTACTACAATTGTTAATAAAGAAATTCTTTCCAGAAAAAACAATACCTTATGTTTATATTAAACATAATAAATTAACACACGCAGGACGATACAGTGCAAAAACTCTTTATTAAGATAAATAAAAGTATAATAGCTTTTGTTAACTGGAGTAATTATTTCAATATTTGATTTCTTTGAAACTGCTTTTGTTATTTTATTCTTTCTCAAAAACATTAACGATATTGTGTCTTCTACAGATGTATTTGACGTTAATATGCAAAAATATTAACAATTTATTCAATATTCGAGTATTACTTATACAGGGTGTCTTGCAAGTCGTTACAATAATTTTAGGATTTGACAAAATACGTGATTTTGAGTTGATTGGAACAAACATACTTAATTACCAAGTATTACAATTACACGTTCGAGTCTCAGTTAAAGTGTACTATTGTTAGACGTTTATTAAAAATCTTTGATAATGGGCATCATTAATAATTAATAATGGCATACTTAAAAGTGTTAAGGTAAATTTCTTTAATTTTTAGAATGTTTATCAAGAAATTTTTCCTAAAAACTGAGAGCGTTGCTTAGGTAAGTTTTTAATAATATCTGAATAAACCTACACACAAAGGTTTATATAAAATCCACGTTTAAATTAGACTCTTCGCTTTTACATAGTAGAAAAACCATGTTTATGAAGTTCTAGGTAAGTAGCGAAGCCACTTTGGAGTTTCTTGGTTAAATAATGCAATCGTTTCTAATAAAAAATCTATAGAAACATTTGTAAATAGGTTTGTTTTTCTTCTACACTTCAATAATTATAGAAAAGCACGGTCAAATTAAAAGATATTAAAAAATTAATTATCACAAATATTGTAACACTTGGTATATAAATATGTTTATTTCAATCGACTCAAAATCAAGTATTCTATCACTTCTAAAATTATTGTAACGACTTGCAAGACACCCATTGATATATCCCTAGTAGTTACGACCCTATTCATTTACCTCATTCTCTTGGTAAAAATATACTTAAAAACTGTTGCCACCTTTGCCACTTTATTGTTATCTACAATGGAACTGGAATGCTCTTTGTGTTCATATTAACGTTCATAATGCTGGCTTAACAGCTGCCTTTTGTTCTTATCCTTCGTTTTCTGGGAAGACCTCGTTGATTTTATGTAAATCGCATAATATTTCTGTGGCTACTGCTTTCCCGCAGCATGATCTGACGTTGAGACATCTGAGATATGGATGGCTAAACTTTTTCTCAGATCTGTTGCAATTGTTATGTAATGCACCGCTTTAATATTTTTTGTTTATACAAACCACATCTATTTTCTAACATGCTCTTGTTTCGTTTCGATTATATTAGAATTCAACAAGGTCTCCACATTATCTCGATGAGATTCCATTAGCGAATATTATTTTTATTGACCTATGAAAGCCTCGTTAGCATTGCACAATATAAAACAGATTTTATTTATACAATTTGACAGAGCCAAGTCGGGTTTTAAGGTAGGTAAATTTTTGTAGCAGTTTGAAAGGTTAATAAATGACTACATAATGTTTATAGTTCATTAAAGAAGCAGGATCTATTTTAAAATACTGTTCGTTTACTTTAACGTACACTGCAGTAAAATATTATAAATTGTTCTTTTATGACTTCGAATAAAATATTTATGTTTTACATATGAAATATATCTATATTTTTTTAAATATCTGAACTATCAAAAAGATTTAAATCAAATTTTCAAACATGCAGTTTTTAATTTGAAACAAACATTTATTTGCTATACAGGATGATTCCTAATTTCTTTCAGAAAAAATTAAATTTAACATTCAAATTTCAACATTAGATAAAAGTACCAGTGACGTACCCCTTGTTATGAAAATTAAATTTGTCTCTAAACAGCTAGAGATACAAAAAAATGTGTATGGAGAAAAAATGATGAGAATATAATGGAGCGTATGAAAACCAATTTTGTTTGTATGATTATACTGGGGCATATACTTTTACTTTTTTTTAAAGTCATGATAGAACCCATAACCCCGCCACTGGTACCTTACGTAAACTGCAAATGTTATATTTTTTTATACCCACCAACTTACTAAAATATTATACTAAACTTACCAAAAATATCTCAATTATTAGAAAATATAAATTGATTTTCTGATCAATTTTGGATTAGGATTTTTTGAATCCTATATCTCGAAATGGCGCTTTTGGAACCCCATTGCTTATTCGACAAAATAACCTTAATTTTAACATAGAATACGTCCCTAGATTTTCTGCATGCCGTATATCAAAATGTCATGGCTAATTTGATTTTTTTACATAATGCACACTTTTCTACGAACATCAGATTAAACTATTCCCGACAAAAAAAAAGTTAAAAGGTGAAAATAAATTTCATTACGAATACATCAGCAGTTCAAAAGAAATCACAAAATTAATTTTATAGAGCGCCATTGTTATTGCAAACAATTGTACACATATTAAAATTAAGTAATAAATCAGGTTTAACTTTTATTACATTTTTCCATAAAAAATATGACTTAATTTTGTACAAAAATGTGCAGAAAAAAGCTAAAAAAACTTCTTTAAATAATATGGTCAATTTTCTTATTGCGTACTGTTGTACTTTTTTCTAATACATTAATATCAGATTACCTGTATCTCCGCCACTGGTAACTTACGAATTTAATATTCTGACGTTTGTAGATCTCTCTTTATGTTTCACAGAAACTGGTGCTCATTTTGAACAATTTCCTTAGTTTTAATTTTTAATTTGTATTTTATTTCATTTTATTTTATTTTATAGTTTTATTACTAACTGTCAAAAAAACAAAGCCTACTACTGACTGATTTCTTCTAATAAACTCTTAAAATCTTGTTTTAATTAATTTAACAAGAGCAAAAAAGTGTTTTAAATTAAAATCTGCGGGGGATATTTTTGTTTAAATCGATCAATAGAAAAAAAAGTCTGGTAAAATTTTAGGGGTTGTCATCTTCAATGAACTCCTTGTAGTGTTTACTTGTTCTCATAGTCAAAGAACACCAATAATAAACCTAAATGATGTACCAAATTTGGTTATTCTAAGTTAAAGTAATTTAGAGATATTATTTTTTTTTCGAAATATTTGGCCTGTGTGCAACATTAAATATATAGTAGGTATGCTTGGTTAAATTGCATTTTAGGACCCCCTACATGCACCTGGTTCGGTTCTTATACCGAACACTGTATATTACAGAAATGAAGACATTTTTGAATATTTAGATCGCGTTCCGTTGGATATTTTGGGCACGGCAATTTCGAACGCTTCGTACAACTTTTACGACAAAAATTTTATATGTCTGGCGCCACAGTCTGACTCGCAATCGCTTATAGAAAGTTTAAAACACCAATACATATCTCGATGCATACCAAAACAAATCCTACCTACGTAGATGCATATCTCCACCAGAAAAATAAGGAAGAGTTATGCGATATTCAAATTGCTAGGTTGACAAATTGCTGCGAGGAAAGTTTTGCTTGAAATTGTTGTTTTAGAAACGAGTATAGCCAAGTGCAGGACATTATACTTATTGCAAAAGGACTGTTTATGACTGCTGTTAAAAATATATAAAAATTTCATGTTTGTCGTCATAATATTCACTTTGTTACGTTTACTTGACTTGTCTTGAACATTATAATAGGTAAAATGGAGCTATTTTGTGACTTTTGTTGTTAATTTCATTTCTATGTTTCATCACGCTTTAAAGCTGTAGCTCTGTGACAGACAGGTCATTGGCGTCGACAAAGCGGAGCCACAATTCACGGTCGATGCAAAGTAAGCAACAATGATATACTGTGCAGTTCAAAGCTGTATACGATTACTAATAACAAGATAATTGTGTTTATTATTTCTTTCCTATCAATGGTGGTATGTGTTTCTCTGGGTACACTTGCATCAATAATAAATCTTCACCGACAGAAACAGTGAATTAACTAAAAAAAGTCAAATTTACTATGTAACCGTAGCAGATACGAAAAAATATTAGGGTTTTTGTTATAAATTAAAATACAGATTTAAAAATGTCATAAACTTTAACATTATACAGGCAGATACAACTTTTTTTCCTAAATTAAATATGCGAACTGCCCATATATCCGCCACTGGTTATTCAAAGTGCTTGATATTTTCACATTTTATGACACCTTAACTAACTACACTGTGTACCAAGTATGGCTTAAATATCTCCATTACTTTACTAATTATACCACAACAATCAAATTTTTTCTTCAAACTTTAACACCCTGTAAAGCCCCAAAATTATAACCATTATATAATAAACTGACATTATTTTTCAAAGTTCTACTTACCCTCGAAGTTTATTCATTAAAAACTTAATCACCCTGTATATACTGAATATATAGGGTGTTTAATAAAGGCATGGAAGTTTACTAGGGCTACTAATATATTTTCTGATTTAAATAGCAATTTATTCTATTAGTGAATATTGTAAATTCGTTAAAATTTTATTCTGTTCTGCTTGTTACGCGCAACTACATAATAATAATGGAAACTGATATCAGGAGTGCAGAAGTTTTCATATATACAAGACTTAGATTGGAAAAAAGACAACTTTAAAAAAGTTAAAACTACTTATTTATTTTAGTTACTTTTTCAAGAAATATTGAGATTTTAACAATTTTAGAAACATATATCTACCCATTGTATTATTGTTGATATTTAAATTTGATAGACTGCAAATTTGTCTACATTCAAATAGCAGCTATAAAAATCGCAGTTGCCATAAATTTACATAATTAATTTCGAGGCAAATTATGCAATTATTTATTTAAAATATCACACGATCTAAAAGCTGGGTCCCGCAAGGACTCATTGGCGAATTTAGAAAGTTTTTCTTATATTGTAAGTCGACTCGAGAACCGTCTATACAAAATCTTGTGGTTTAAGGTTGGCTCGCAAGTGACGTTAATAGAAACCTTCGGTCTCATGTTTGCCGTTATTTGTAACACAGCTAAATCGAAAAATAGCCGAAAATTAGTTACATAGATTTTATCTACTTATTCATTATTCAATTGTTATTAAAAGCCTTATCTGTAAATAATTATTCCCAAATTATTAAACGGTAGAACTGTAATCAAATTAATGGCATTAGTTTTCAATTTTGACATGAATGTAAAAGTATTTTGTTAATAAATTTGTATATGCAAGGTCCATACTCAAGAAAACAAGGTTAAGGGCACCTGAAATGATATAATAAAAAGGTTTTCGTTATTCAAAAAAATATATAAGCTGGAGATAATAGACACCAAAATATGTTTGAGCTCACCATGCCTTATGCGAATTTCGCTGGTTTAAGAAATACAGGGTTCAAGGTTAAAATTTTATTCTGAAATTTCTCAATAATTGAGAAAGTTTTGATGACTGAAAATTAGTAGTGTTGGGTTTTTGGATGTGAGAATTACCCATTTGAAGCTTATTCTGACGCTGCTCCTAGAGGGCGCATTATTTAGGTAAATCAAAATATATTTTTTTATCTGTTGAAATATGCTTAAAAAAGATAAAAATTTAAAAGTACATTCTATTCTACATAAAAAATGTAGTTTTGTTTAGGTCGCCTAACTTTATCGGAGTTATTTGCATTTAAAAGTTTCAATGTATTTTGCGGTGATTTTCTTTCAGGCGTTGACATTTCTTTTCTTAGTAGGCTTGTCTGAATTTATCATGTCCATAAATATTGGCGTATTTTGCGTGCGTGTTTATTATTGAAAATTATCAGAATAAAATTTAAACCTAACTTTCTGTATTTCTTAAACCAGCGACATTCGTATAAGGCACAGGGGCGTATCCATGGGGGAGGAATGGGGGTAATTACCCCCCCCCCAAGAAGCTTACTAAAATGAAATACATTACTATATAATTTTCCATGTAATAAAACAGGGGTGAAGTATTTGTAATGTGAATTACTTGAATCGCATGCAAACAATATTAAATTGTATAATAAGTAATATTTAGCGCTTGCTGCATATATGAATGCTGAAAATACCTCTGATCTAAAAAAATACAATATTTTTAAATATGCTTTCGTCCGCGGCGAAAACTTTCTCTTTCCCTATTCTGTTCATAAAAATCCTTGCTCTTCTACATATACATAGACATATTAAGTTAGACATTTCAATTATTGATATGCAAGTAAAAAAAAAATAGAAAAATTAATTTGATTCCCATTATTTTTTTAATTTTTATAATACTGCTGCAATGCATAAATTTTTAATTTATATTTTATTATTGATATTGGATGTTAACTTCTTTTATTTAACAAAAGTCTTTATTTATGTTTAGTTCTTTAGTCTGTTGATGTTATAAGTCTTTACAACTTTATCCTTTCGAAGATAAAATCATAGATACGTCCATGATAAGGCATGATGAGCTCAACATAATATTTTGGTGTCTAGTATCTCCATCTTAGTGTTGACCCATCCTTTCTAACACCCTATATATAAAAAGTTTCTAATACAATCTTGTAGAATTGGAATCAAACTGGATTATATTCCAAAGATAAATATGACTAAAATTGCCAGTAAAAGATATAGAAATACTTGCCAATATTACAGTAAAAAAAGTTTTGGTTGAAATAAACAAACAAATTTTTTGACTTTATAAAATTCAATGTCTCAAATAGCCTCATATGAGAAATCAAACAGCTTTCTTAAAAGTGATTGAAAAGTTCAATGGTAAATTAAATATGGTTATATATAACTCACAAATGCAGTTAGTAAATCATAATTAAATAACAAAAAACCAAACCTGCATATTATCATATTAAAACATAACTCATATCAACAAATGGATTATTTCATATGTGTTCAAAATTATAATTTTGTTTAAAGACAACAAAGTTTGCAAAGCTTAAGTAACAATTTTATTTTTAAAAATGTTCAAACAACAAATCAAATGTAGCCTATGGAAAACTGAAAATTTAAAATAAGAACTACCATGTGATCTAGTTATAGTTTTATAAACACATTGAAACATATTTTTCTAAATACTAGTGTAATAATAAATTAATACTGCAAAACAAAGAAAGAGCTTGTAACATTTTATATCATTTTATCTCACTTGGTAATCGATTAAGAAACCTATGTCGCATAATAATGCAGAATGCAAGCACAGTTATGCGATAATTAAAATATTTAAATTGTTAATATTAATTTTCTATACGTGGACGAATAGAATCCGATTTCACATTTCTTACGTAACGCCGATATTCATCTTCGCGGCTATAATAATTAATTATGTAAAAAACATCTCTAAGACGTTGCTATGGGGTCGCCGTATCCTAGAAACAAAAATTTTTTCAAAATTCCACGCGACAGCCACATTCCCTCACAAACGAAAGTGAAAACAATCGAATAGCCCACGGCGAAACTGCTCAAAGGTCTTTTAGATCCGCGAAGCGCGTATTAAGGTTAGATCTAATAGAAAAAAGAGGACTTACACTAAGTTAAATTTCATTTTTTCAGCAAGGATGATGATCCGTGTGCACTGAGTTCTTTCAATTCACTAGAATCTGCAATCAAGTCAAACCTATATTTATAAATTCTGAGGTGTATTTTCCCTTCACTTACAGTCGGTCGTGTAAGTAGAAAGTCTTCGACATATGAGTCTTGTCCGTATCACTGTCGCGATATGTCTGGGTTACTGTTGCTTGTGTATATGTGTGTGTACTAGCTCGCGATGGATTTTTGAAATTTTTGTATTCTTGTCCCAACACTGAGATCTCTACCACTCAACAAAACAATAACCACCTGTTAAATTATTATAGAAGGCAAATTATAACTCTTCATTTTTATTTTAGTTCGGCTATTTGATCGGATATTTCCTGCGTACAGATCCTGTTACAAATAAATATATGTTTTTAGATAAATAACTATAAGTTTATAAGTATGATCTGCCACTTTCGTTTTTATTTTAAGCTTTTTATTCAGTATTCTTATAGATTGTTACAACATACACATCACTAATTAGCTTTCGTAAACGTCTCCTCGTCTTTGAATAGTAAATAATAATGTGGTTTATTTAACGTACAGGGTGTTCCAAAAAACGCAACAAATCAGGTTCTGATTTGTAAGATGTATGTTGATTGTATCTATGTATCTATTAAAAAATAAAGAAAACTGGAACTGCGTTAGTTATAAGAACTTGTTGAATTATAACAATGAAATTATTGATGTAAAACTCGTATAGAAGAAGCAACAAACTTATTCATTATTTTTTATTCGACTGTCTCTTACTAATACATCAGATTTATATCATGCTACCTGCTTTATATAAATTTATTTATTTTTTATTAGAAGAGAGAATTAAATAATTAATCGTATCATATACAAGCTGATTCACACTTATCTAAAATGAAATTGGATGTTTCATGAAAAATGAAGGCAAAATATCCCAAAAAAAATTTGTAAAATCCTTATAGTTTCCAAGAAAAACATTGAAGTTGTAGTATTTTCAACCTCGAACACTGAAATCCGATTGCAGTATTAACGTTTTTACGGTAGTGTTTACATTAGTTTTTCAAGTGTCAAAAATGGCTTACGTTTATAGCAACTCGGAGTTGTTGTATATCGTTTTAATTTAAGATGAAGTAAGATAAAATGCTTAACCAGATTCTAGTCTGTACGCAAAACGTTTTCCCGGTAAATATGTACCAAATGCAGCTGCTTTTACTGCAACGCGGGCGTGACAGGGGAGATTTGAAACCGAATTGTGGAGTCCAGGGCGTCCACGGTGTATTGCAGCAGTTGAACACACTTTAGAAATTTGAAGACAATCGATGTATAAGTACCTGGCAAATAGCTCAACAAGTACAAGGAAGGTCCCAATCAAGAGTCTACATGAGGCTCAGTTGTATCCATACCAAGCAGCGTGTTCAATTAATACCAAGGGATTATCCCTTGCGAATTAGATTTAGTGAATGATTGCTGCAATAAAATGTTAAAAATCGCAGATTTACAGCTGGCGTTACTCTTAATGGGATGTATAACATTCATAATACTCATGTTTGGGATTCTGAAAATGCGCACGCCATTTAACGGGATCATTTCCAATAACGCTTTTCCTAAAATATTTGGGATGGGATTGTCGATGATCACTTGATTAGACCCCAGTGGCGGCTCGTCGTATGAAGCAACTGAGGCCGGGCCTCACTATAAAATTTGGCATTCACTGTATATATTTTAATACCCCATAATTTCCAATCCGATTGCCTACTACATTTATCAAAAATCAATGTAACAAAATAAAATAATTGCTTCAATCTTAGCCCTCGTATGTTATAACGTACCTCTGGTTTACATTTCAATATCCCGCCGTTTCTGTTTCTACCCGCGTGGGGAGTCCGGGTCACCCACCAATCCCACCACAGTGAGGTTGAATTTAGCGAGCCTCAAATTGCGTCGCACGGTTAAAATCCATATTTTTCGCTCCATGTCCGCTCGAGACTGAGGCCAGATTTCAGGCGCCTCAAGTTTTTAGTTCAGCGGCAAATGGACGATGTGATAGTGGCTAGTGACCGTACGTAATTTGTGAACTGTAGATTATTTATGTGTGTGACGCGATTAATGGATTGTTCACGTGTTAATACTTTTATTTATGTGTTTTGAATTTCCAGTTAGTGTTAGTGGTTGATTAGTTGAATGTGACTTCTTAAATATTCTGAAGATTAGTTGGTAAGCGCGGTGGTAAAGTTTTAAGGACAAGGCAGGTAGGATTAATTTAAATAAATAAAAAACAACTTCCTTACAAGGTAAAATTAAATTTAACATAGAATAGGAACCTAATTTAAATATATATTATCAATGGATCGGTCAGTGGTCGCGCGGTTTAAGGCGTCAGTACTTGATTCGAGGTGACTGGATCGCTGTGGGTTCGACCCCCGCAGCCGGTAGACCGTATATAAGCTATATTCGTGGAGAGGATTGGCACCCTCTCTGCGGGTATGGTAGGGTGGAAGAATGTTGGCTTGGGTCAATGTGAGAGATTGATACCGGTTGACATTTGACTACCCCCCTAATTAATGAGGTTTTCCCTCATTCCTGCACTGAATGGTGGTTAGGGCATACCAACGTAAGTCGTTCCTGGGCGAAAATGCGGCCTGCTTAATAATAATTTGCCGCCTCCTCTCCCGCACAAGTCTTTGACTTCTGGGCTAATCCTCGTGATTAGAATGAGGGGTAGAGATATTATTATTATTATAATAGGCTCGTCGATAGTTATTTATAATAATGAATACCTCTCACGATATTGTTTTAATCTCTATTTGAAAGGCCTTTTTCAATACGTAATGAAGTAGAGAAACGACAAATTTTGAATAGTCGGCCAACGCTTTAAAATATTCCGAATATATATGCAAACAAATTTCGGGAAATATCGTTTGATTGTTTACTACAAATGTCTCCAAACATATTTGACATAAATAAGTTGAACAACGAACTTCATGTTTTGTACAGAGACAAACAATTTTATAATTTAGAAGTTCAGGAAACGGTAGAAATATTATACAAGGAATTTAAAATGATATTTTCGGAAACATACAAATTATTTTGCTTAGTTTTAACGAAACTTTTCGGGCTTTAAGAGCATTAAGACTTACTTAAAAAATACGATGACACAAGAGCGCTTAAACAACTTATCGATGATGGCTATAGAAATAGAACTGATGCAAGCCGATTCCCAATTTTATGAAGACATTATAAATAAATTTGCGAATTTAAAAGCGACGAATGGACTTGTTTTATAAGAAGTGAAAGTATTAGAACATTTTTGGTAAAATTGGCTTTGTTTTGTATGTAAATAGATAAGTAGTTGAAAATTGATTATATTTTTTCATATTTTTTAGTGTTTTAAACACGTAAGAACAATTTTTTAAATTATTAGATGCTGAAACATATATTTTTTCTAATATTTATATTGTAAATAAAAATCGGAGTTCTGATGTTATTTAGTTTTTCAATTTATGGTTATAGTAGGGTTATTGGCGAAGACCTCCATAATAAAAAATGGTCAACGCGTCAAGGAATATTACCTCAGGGGAGACGTGTAAATTTATTCCTATTTAGGTATTGTTTGGGCCTCACCTCTGGCAGCTACCACGAGTCTCCACTGTTGGACCCCTCATATTACCAAATCGAATAGACGTGGTTGAGTATCTCGAGTTCCTTCGAAATGATCTACCTGAACTTCCGGAAGATGTGCCCTTAGCTCTCCGACTTCGAATGTGGTTCTTGCACGATGGTGCATTTCTGACAAAATGTTCGGGAGTAGCTTAGTGAAGTTCAAGGGGTATAATGGATTGGACGAAGTGCATCGTACCGAAGTGGATACTATTGATGATTTACTCAAACGTGTCTTAGCTGCTGCCAATAGAAAAATTAAAAGAGATAGATATGGAGAAGTGTCATATGGATAGAGAGAGGGTAAAGTTCTACAACCGTGTTTAATTAAACATACAGGGTACTCTATTTAGAATAACTTAGGTGGTTGGAAGTTAAGTAAACTCGACAATAAATTTTCGCCACCCTGTGAAAAACTAAACAGTTTTTAAAATATCTGTAACAAATGATAATACCAATATATTCAGCTTGCACGATGTAAAAGAGACAATTTTGAATTGAGCTATCGAAAAGCGACTTTTTTTATAGAATTGAAATATGTCAAAGATCATTAGAGATATATATAAAAATCCCCCTACAATCGAGCGTAAAATCCTAATAACCGTTGTAAACTAAATATATGTTACTACGTACATTTTTTCCACTATTCGTCATTATTTGTTCTCAGCTTGGTAGCTGAAATGATTTTCACAAATGTACCTATGCATAAAGGTTAAAGATCCAAATCGCCCTGTATATTTTTTTCATTTTCGCAAATCAAACACAGTTTTTTTGCAAATAGTTTTAAACACAGAGTAATGAAAAAAGTATAAACATATCAGTGGCATAGAAATTTGCTTGTTGCAGTTTTTCACTAGGTAATTTAAACGCTAATGATTTTTTGGATTTCAGACGATTACATTTTATTTCTATTTGTATTTACAGCAGGAATATGGTTCTATGTTTATTTATTATTATTAAGGAAGGAATACACTGATTTTATTTCTACAGTACTCAGCAGCGTAGAAGTTCTAGCGTTCTAAGTACATCTCCCATTATCTCCGCCGCTGGTTGATATAACTGAACTGTATACAAATTCTGTGAATTTTTAATGTTACTTAATTAAATTACCAGCCAGCTTCATTAATTACTCTGTGGAAAGGTTGTTAATGTGATATCTTCTAAGATTTATAACATCCTGTATATCGGAAATACTATGTATAGGAACAATACCTAATTACAATTTAATAAAATATATAGGGTACCTTAGTTTATCAAATTGCATTAGTCATTTTGAATTCCTTGATTCTGTATTCAAATGTTTGTCTATGCACATCAAAATATCGAAGGTAGTATTATTTTTACAAAAAGATAACTATTTACCTACCTACAAAACTAAAGTTTTAATTACTGGAAATTGCACATATGGGTATACGCTGCAACTTCCTCCCCATGTAGTTAATTAAGCCTATAATTTTATTTAAAAATTAAAACTTTGCTTTGTTGTATTTGTTGTAAATTTTCAATTCGATTTCGATTCGACACTATTGCCATCGCGTAAGGAGTTGCAGTTTTATGCGTTTTACTAAATAGGACTCTGTCAACGTCGACTAGTACTTAATAGAAATTCCGTTAGATGGCGCTGTTAACTCTAATAAAATTTTTCTGAGAATAAGTGAATATTACATAATATAATCTAAGAATTTTTCATGATTGAAACAATAATTATTATAAAAAACGATTTGTCCTTCATTCCACTTTAGTAATTTGATATCTATTCGGTTTTTCCTGTGTCATATTTAGAACATTCATCTTCGAAACAGATAGGTTTTTTCGGCCAATGATCTGTGCAGATAGGTACGTATTAATTTGGAAATGTTAACATTCATTTTGAAATTATATAGTATCACAGAATACACCTTTTCTGTGATAGTATCTACAGACAGTGGCGTACCTATTCCTTATCCATAAATATGGAAGTAGCAATCGTTTGCAATAATAATAATGACACTCTTTAAAATAAATTTTGCAATTTTTTTTTAACTGCTGACCTAGATATTTGTAATGAAATCTATTTTCAACTTTTAATATTAGTCCTTAGTTGTTCACTTCACCAATAGAGATTTATTAAACTTTCTACTCAGAACTTCCAGAAACTCAAAAACTGTTTTGGGAGTGTCATATTAGTTATTATTGCAAAAGCATAGGTATGTACACATATCATATAGGTATGTATGTACCTATTCATTCTTCATTCATTACCCCTGCTTATGCAAAATTTCCGTGGGCATTCGAGAATAACGGAGATGCCATCTATTATCTCAGTTTAAATTTGCTGTTATTATTCAAACATTTTAATTTATAGGTACCTATTTCATTATTATACTACCTATATTGCTACAATGTAAATAGGTATATATTGTCATTATGTAAATGCAATTATGCAATGTTGTACGTCACTGTTATACCCTAAGTTCTGTTCGGTTCGAACTTATGGGTCAAAATTAAAAATTAATTATGTAGGTGTGTACACCTACTTATAGTTTAGAAGATCTAAAATATGTAGACAAAATTCAAGTTTAATGCAGCACGTGTCTCGAAAACTACGCCTACAGCAAAGTCGCCCAAACCCGACAAAGAAATATTCAAATTCAAATATCCACCTACACTTGGCAGCCCTAATTTATTCCTTTTGTCTGCATGTCAGACAGTAAAGTTTCAGGGCGTTGGGTTGGTCACACTCCTATATTTGCATAAAACATTAAACAGGTTGTCGTAAAGTTAACCTTTCTTGTAGATCTGGTTCTGTTGTTACATTTGGCCATAAAAAATGTGTTTACTGTTTTAAACAATAGAACATACTTTCAGTTCAGTGTCCGGTTCTGCGCTAGTGCGCTACGAACAGGATAATCAGTTGCTTTGAAAATGTGCAGCAGTAATGTTCAAGATAAGGACTAATGTTTTGTTGAATATTTGTATTATAATAGGACTGTGTCTTCTGTTTTATTACGCATTTTTAACGCACAACAGTATTAATCAAAGGCTGAAGAAAAATGCAAGAAAGGAAATCAAGCACGTTAAATTTATATCGACCGCCTTGAGAAAACAAAAGGAATACAATGTTTGGTTGATATTTACAAAAGTGACCAATATTTCTACTCTCCGCTTTAAATTCCGTGATTTAATACGCAATTTGTTAAATGTAAGTTCAGTGCCTTTGAAATTTAACATTATTGTGGATAAAGTGTCTCAGCGGATAGCAGAGAATCAGATATCCGATGTTGTGTTCTACATGAACAAGTCATTGGTTTATTCATTTTACGATATAGAAGAGTGTGCTAAGAAAATACAGGATATTGTACAAGTTATGACACCGTATTTTAGCTCCAAACCTGGTAAAACTTTCGTTACGATTCCAAACTTTGTATTATTAATTGTCCGATTTGTTCTAGGTACTTATTACAGTGATGCCTTGTTTTACATCTCTTTAGGCTTATATAGAATTGCTCCGCATAATCAGGACATAGCGATACTTCTAGATTGTGATTTATATTTTAAGAAAGATGTGGCACTATTATTTAATGAGTTTCATAAGTAAGTATGCCTTTGAAAGTTTGTAAAGTAGATCGTGGGTACATTATACAGATTTCACAGAATAACCCTTAAGTAGGTGGTAGATATAATTATATAATTGACAAAACCTACATGAAGTGGGTTGTTAGAATTAACCAATTGTACTAATTTGAAAAAGTATTTACATGGTGGTTAAAGTACACAAAACTGTTTTTAGGTTCAAACCGACTGCTTTATTTGGCTTAGCCCCCGAATTAACCCCCGTGTACCGTCACATACTACACATGTACAAAGCAAAGCACAACACCACCTTCGGCGAGTACTACCATCAACAAAATATATCCAATATGGCTCATCCAAGAGGTTTCCAAGGCTACAACTCTGGAGTGGTCTTGCTCAACCTCAAAGCTCAAAGAAACTCTACAGAGTTTCCCAAAGTTATAACTAACGCAACAGTACATCAGATGACCGCTAAATATAGATTTAGGGGCCATTTGGGTGACCAAGACTTTTACACTTTGCTCGGGTACGAGTACCCTCACTTAATCCAAACTTTAAATTGTGGGTTCAACAGACAACTATGTACTTGGTGGCGGGATCACGGGTACAGCGATATTTTCGACTATTACGCTAAATGTGATCATGACACTGTAGTCTTGCATGGTAACTGCAATACTAGAATACCTAAGTAGATGGAAACCAATGTACTTTTATGGCTTTAGCCGCAAATGTGATATGATATTTTGATTTAATTCAAAAGTTGTTAATTCTTAAAAATTAATATCTACAAATTTTTGAGGTAAGAGATGTGAATGTATATATTTTGAATATAGCTTTTTTGCTGCGCAGTCTGGTATAAGATTGCAGTTAATGTTGATCTGTGTGTTTGCAACTGCATGTGAAAAAAATTCTTAGATTTGAATAAAAAAAAATGTATCGTCAAAGATGCAAAATGACATACTTAGTTCGAAGAAATTTTACTTAGTTTAGATTATAAGCTTATATAAATATATAATATAATTTATTGGCTTATATACATAGATAAAGGACTTTTCTGGAAAATATTCTTTATAAAAATGTCTGCTTATCTTGAGATACCATAAACAATGGTCAAAATTTATCTTTTATATTTTATTTTCAATTTTAATTAATCCAGCTGTAAAATACACTATTATGGAATGACTAAATACGAAGAAAGTAACAATTTAAAATTACGGAATGAACAAATAAGAAAGTAGAACAAAAACGTACAAAACATATTTCACTTTTTTTTTTCTCTGACCAACGGTAATAGAACAGATCTTTTATATGCCAACGTTATCAACCTCATGTTAAATGTTTGTACATAATGATAAGTACACCTAAAGATACTGTTTTCACAGCACAGAGTGAAATGTGAAACAAGTGTTCAAAATGAATGATGTTGCTTGCAATAAGCCTCTCGCATACGAACGGCTTGTAGCCGAAGTTTTCTCCAGATTCATCATAGATTAAATTGTTCTATTTTTGTTTATGTACACTCACTAGATACAGAATGATAATTTGAAGTTAACGGCAGCAGATGCATAATACTGAAAAAAAAAAATACAAACAAATTGCGTTACAGAAGCTTTTACTTACCGTAGTTGTATCTTAGTTTGTAATTTCGTAACGCAGTTTCGCATTTTATTGCATTTGTATTTTTATTTTTGAAATGTATTCATAGAACTATTTGTTTTAGATATTCTTGTCATAAGTTTGTTTTGTTTTTGGTTAGATATACAACCCCTTTAGTATTGGTATTTATATTCTAGACAGCCTATATAGGCGAGTAAAAAATATATTTATATATTAGTGAACAAAAAAATGTCACATAACATGTAAAAAAAAATCGAACAAAATCTCTGTTATGAGAAATGAAAAATTGTTTTATATTTGTCCAGCAAGGGTTGAAATATGTCCAGTCTGATCTCAATGTTACTATTAACAAATACAATGCATGCGTATTCTTAAAATAGTGTTTTCTACAAACACAAATAATTTGAGACATTTAAGAACTGAATAATATAGAGCTTGGCAGATAATAGGAATGTAAACTCGTGGCACCTGTGAATATTCAAAAGTACCAAAGTAAAACGAATATATAACAACAGAAAGCGGTCTAACCAACAAATTTTTAGGGACGAGATACTTCAAAATACATATTTTTTTAATATTGTTATAACATGAACTTACGTACATACTTTGTTTTTAAGTACGTGAAAATAATTGTTTAAATGTGGGATTAGAATAACAAAATAATGTGTGACTTACAAGTGCTTTTAAGAAGTTATTTTATTTGAGGAGAATTTAAATAGTAAAAGTGAATACTTCAACGTCAAGAACATTCACTCACTTTTGTTTTATTTTTTTGAGATTTCTGTACCTAAAAACACTACAAATTAGATCATTTTCCGGCGAGAAATACATAATTGCTTAGGGCAGTGTAGTGTATCCCTTATTATTTTTAATTTTATCAAAAATTTTTTGGTTGAAAACTAAAACAAAAAAGCATGAATTCAGTTTAATAATAAAGTAACAAACATCACTTGTAATTAAAATAAAATAATGGATAAATCAAATTTGATTAAATATCCCATATTTCATTTTAAATTAAAATATTTAAGTAGTCTGGTTTTTGAACAACTTTGTTGAATAAAATTTTTGATAAAAGTAAAAGGCAAATGTATTTACAATCCTAAAATTCTAATTTGTTTTGTCAAAAATGACAACTTGTTAAAAAATCCACAATAAAATGTTTACAAGAATCATATTATAAGTATGAAAATGATGAAGTCGAGCCGCTTAGGCCAAGCAGGAAGTAAGCAGACCACTTATATCTCACCTGCACTCAATTTATATGTGAACATACATATGAAGGAACAGCCAGTTCAATTGTCGGTCATCTCACCTATGGCATACTGATGAAGGCTAACAAGCCCGAAACCGGTCTATGTCTGGTGGTGTGTCCGACAAGGGTTCTTGGCTGTTCACACAGATACTGCAGGAGTAATTCAATGCCGGTCGGGGCATTAGTCCGCGGAGTAGTTGTTTCCTGCAGTATCATTAACAGATTTAACGGCTCGTCGCCCAGGGCGAGAGGTCTGCGTTAAGTACCTGCTGCAATGTAGGTCGCTTCCTGTAAGTCCGCTTAGGCCGAGCAGGAAGTAAGCAGACCACTATCTCACCCATATTATAAGTACCTATTCTTAAACTAAGTAAAATTTCTTAAACAAATCGTGTTAAAAAAATATATTTGACTCAAGATTATAGTACAGAGTAATTTTTGTTGCTGTAGTTGACAACATTGGCATTTATTGTAATTTTGAGATGAAAATTAATTTTGATTATTTTATGCAGAAATCAACTTCAGTTATTCTGGATCCCTTGTATTGTAGCATCTCTGTGTATTGTTAAAATATACACACATAAATGTAAGTTCTTGATTCAAGAATTTTTTCCCTGTAACTTTGTTGCATTGTCTAAGACAATTTTTTTATATTAATTTATCTTGGTATTGTTCGAGTATTATTTGTACATATACAATTGATCCCAAAGAATTTATAAATCTGGAGTCTCATTTAATTTTTAAAATTGAAAGTTTAAAGAGGACCAATTAGTCATAATGTTATATAAAATGAAAAACAAAACAACAAATTTTTGTTTTATTACTGAACATTTCATATATTCTCAGAGATTTTGAGTAAAGAAATTGAAAGTTTTTTTTTTAAATCTACTCGAGACTGAACATTGTATAATATATAAATTTAATTAGAAATTATATATCAATTTAATTTCAAGTCAGAAATGGGTAAAGTATTACTGCACATGAAACCGGTATTTTTTGCTATTTTAAATACTTGTAGGTATGTATATTTTAGAGTTTCTTGCCGTCTATTTAGCCGCAAGGTTGGGTATTAGCTGCATAGTTCTGTTACCTATGTAAAAAATGTTAGCAAGATAATAAGTCTTATGTTGTTTTGCTTTGCCTAATTTATAGTATTTTTAAAGATATTTATACATTAAATTGTGATACGCATACAAAATTAATCTCACTCCAGCTATTTTCTAAAGTGCAATTTTATATTTTATGCATAAAAATATTTTTATATTGTTTTTAATTTGTACAATAAATTTGTTATAGTATATATTGTGTTTTATTTAGGAAGATCATTAAATGTGTGAAGGGAAACGCCAAATAAACACAGTAAATTCACAACAAAAAATCTTAGTATTAAAAAATATAAGGATAAAGCTTACAAAATTAACATTTACAAATCACACTTCTAAACAAAATAAAAAATAAGTAACAAATGCTATAAATGGTTATATAAGTCTTTATAAGTGCAATTTTTTGAAAGCTCGATTATTTCATGCATATTCTTGAACGAAAGCAAACATTTCAGTGTTTCAGCAAGTTACAACTTGTAAGCCTGTCTCATGATCAAGTTAAAGTAGCAGTCATTATCGATGGACGCACTTATAGCGGCATAGTAATTTAAAAATTCTTCTTGTGTTACCTGGAATCCAAATGAATAAGTTAAGTTTGTTTAATATGTAAGAATATGTAATTTTACTTACTACTCCATCCTTAGTTGCATCTTTTTGAAAATGTCCCAAAAATGTCTGGAAAATAGATTCCTCTGAATCTTCTCCAGATATGTATCTTGGATCAGAATTCACATTATATGTATTTCTCAAGACTTCGGTTGTTATTACTCCATTTCTAGGTTTATCCATTTTTAGAAAAGCCTCTTCTATCACGTTCTTTCGTGAATCAGATAATGGTGACTGAAATACATAATTATGTTAACATTTAAACTACATACAGACATGTTAAAATACTGTATATACAGGGTGGTTTCATGAAGTTCTCTCGGCACTGATACAGGATGTTCCTTGGGTTATTTCTAGAAAAAAAGTTCATATAAACGTGTCCGATTTGCTTTACTTATTGAGCTACACGAATTTGAAAATAAAATTATGGAAATTAATTTATATTTTTAGAACATCGGTAATAGTGACATACATTCTTAATTTAAAAGGTTTTCGAAAATTGCACCTTTTACTTCAATACATTTGTCAGCGCATGTGAATTGCTCGCGTTGCATTTCTAATATTTGCGTGCTTTTCTTTTTATTGCGTTGCAGCATTAACAATTCTTTGGATTAGAGCTTTGCGTGTTTCCACTTTCTCTTGATAAACGAAATCCTTCATCCAACCCCACATGTTGTAATCGAACGCATTGAGGTCTGGAGACCTAGCTGGCCAAATGGCCCACCTCGACCGATCCAGCGACCAGGGTAATGCTCATTTAGGTGAGCAGTGACAATTCGGGAAATATGAGGTGGAGCTCCATCATGTTGCAAGTACATCCTTAATAGTCTTGCCAGATGTATATCTTCAAGCAATAGCGGGATTTCTTTCTCTAAAAATTTTACCTTGCAAATGTTGTCAGAATACACTTGACCAATGCATAGCGCGCCAAGACGTAACGCAACAAATTTGATTATTACTTTTTACATTTAAATTTCAAATTCATGTAGCTCACAAAGTCAAGCAAATCCGACACATGTTTATATAAACTTTTTTTCTAGAAATAACCCAAGGAACATTCTGTATTCGTGCCGGGAGAACCATATTTGGTAATGACCAACTTAAGCAAAAAATACTGCTTTTGTTAAGGCTGTCAAATTAGGAAGAAAATAGTATTCTGCAATTTATGTTAGTTACGTATTAGTTATTTATTTATTATTCCAACAGGATATAATCCCAATTACAGGAATAAATAAAAGTACAATAAGAAAGAAAATTAAATTAAATATAACATCAATCAATAAAATAAATTATAGTTAATAAGTAAAATACACACATAATCAAGCAAGCGAGGTCCTAAGTGTGAAATATAATTATAAACAATGTTTAAACTATCATAAATATCACATTTGGATGCAATTCTATTAAATAAATTACACATTAAAAACAGTGGTGAGTTTGCTAATGCATTAGTTCTAGAAATGCCGCAGTAAAAAAGTGTCTGTTGTCTGGAATTGCCATGTGAAACCCGAAAATGAATCTAACTTAAAGTTCAAAGCAGTTCAATAAGTTGTTAAGAAAACGAACTAATAAAATTAATTTTACACAAAAAGTTGGATATTCAGAGACAAAAGATTATGATCACAGTTCGACATACGGTCTAAACAAAGCTGTAGATGAAAATAATTAGACAGAGCTTATTACAGAGTATAACTTGAAATCATCAGCAAACATCAGTCGATTACATGAGACAGCATCAGGAAAATCATTAATGATAATTAAACATAAGAGTGGCCCTAGATTAGAGCCTTGTGGCACACCAGAAGGAGAGAAAGAACGGTAACTGAAATTTGAATATCTGACAATGAATTGACTCTTTGAAAGATACGATCAAATAGTTTGATTAGTGAATGAGAAATGCCAAACCCAGGTAGTTTTGCTAGAAGTATATGAAGGTCTACCTGATCAAGTGCTTTTTGGAAATTGGTAAATATTAGTTTCAACTCAACTTGCCCTCCATTTTCCAAAACGGCAAGGTTAGAAACAATGTTTTAGAATACAGTTAAATAAAATACTTAAAGGTTTAGCTAATACAAAAGCACAATCTTTTACCATAAAACTGGGATGTCATCTACCCCCATGACAAAAGACTTTGGCTCGCTAGTGCAGTATTATCTTATTTTCTTCTTTATGTAGTTTTTGATTCCCTGTATCTCGGAAACTAAAAGCATTTCCCAACCCATATTTATTTTAAATTATTTTCTTATTTTAAAAAATTCTGGCACCTCTGATAAAGTTTGGTCTCTGCAATTCGGGATACACAGGGTGTATATGAAACAAGATTAACAAGAAATTTGCAGATAAAAATCTAAAAGTTATTTTGTTATTGGAATAGTTCTACTTGGTATATTTATATGTGCTTCTGTGGGCCATTTAATTTTATTTTCTCCTTGGGGCCTAATATAATTAATCAATGGAATATAAAGAAAAATAAAAATTGTCCCAAATTCACATGCAATAGTTTTAAAAACTGCTTTTATCTGTATTTGGGTAGGTAGGTACCTATTTCTAAATGAAACATTTTATTTTTTTGCATAAAATCATTGAAAATCAAAAAAACCAAACAAACGAAAAACTAAATTTGAACCTACCCATTTCTTAAGAAATTAAAAAAAAAATGAAAACGGCTATATCAATGTTTGCGCATATAATAACCATTTTCTAGTAATTATCAATAAATCTTATATTAATCATCAATTAGCATTTGAATAATATGCAGTTCATTAAACATTGAATAGCTTATTATGTTATTATGTGTATAATGTTATACTTAGATGTTTGTATTGTCCTCATAGTTGTTTCCTACCATCATTCTTTCACAATACCCAGGTCAATCAGTAAATATACATATAGAGGTAAATTTTGTAGAGTGAAACACATAAAATGATAATGTCTGTTGATAAAGATAAAATAGAGGAGCAAATATGCAGGTTGTTAATTTATATTATTTACATTTGTAGAGGGTTTATGAAACAGAAAAATTAATTTTGGTACAAAAGTTTTAAGTCTCTCTAATTATCTTTTGAATACATTGAAATGATTGTCAAAGAAAGTCAAATTGTATACAAATTTTAAGTATTCGGAAAAACCATTTAATAATATACATATATCTGTCTCTAACAATGTTTAATAACTACTATAGTTTTTGTCTTACTTTTGTAATACTTATATAACACAATTTTTAAATTAATTTTATTTGAAAACAGTACAGTGTGTCAAAGTGAAACTATATCTTTATTTTGTAGAATTGTCCAACGGCGAAAAACCCGGCTTTGTACGCCTATCATTAATTATATGAAATTCGCAATCTAATGGTAATGCTCAGTTTAAAATTTTATTGATTTATCTGGAACTGGTTTTGGAAACATTTGGAAACAACACGTTCAGGGGACTTTTTCCTGGCCTATATTTATACGCAGTGATCCGTTTTTTTATGGCTCAAATTAGAAACAACAATGCACCTTTTCATCAGTGTTTATAAAAGTACTTTTATAAACACTGCTATAATTTCGGTTGTGAAACATTTCTTTTAAATCTTAGGGTGCCATATTGCTAATTTCGCGACAGTTTGTTCACTCACCCTAACTTGCTCTAAAAACTCCTCCATATTAAGGGTCCCAGTCCCTTCAGTATCAAATTTTTCGAACATGTCCTTAGCCTCGTAGTCGGTGATTTCCAAGCCAGATTTTTCAAGACCTGATATAAATTCCTCCAGGTTCAGCTTTCTTTTACCGTCTTTGTCCATTCTTCTGAAGAGCCTTCCAAGGTCGAGGAAACCAGAAGCTCCGCGTGAAAGGCAGAGCAGACGGAGACGCTGCACCGGGTCTTCAGTGTTATGAGTGGCATGGAGCGCGCGGAGGCTGTTATCTGCCATCTCGGTTTCTTGACGAAACGTCGTACTCTGGGGTCCAAACATACTGCAAAAAAAAAAACAAAGATAAAATTTTCAAAATGTGCGCACAAATATCAATCGCATGCAGAAACCGTTTTATAATAAGTATTTTATCTATAATTATTTTGTGCCGAAAAAAGTAAAATCAGTATTGTAAAAAACTATAAAAAATATAATAATTATTAAGAAATAAAAAATACACACCTAAAATATTTTGGATACAAGGGTGATTCAGAACTTATCTATAAGAATTTGAGAATAGATGCATCATGACAAATGAAGTCGATATCACAGTTTATAATATTGTAAAAATAAATAATAATAATAAATATTAAATCCTTATAGCTTCCGAGTAAAAACTATTGAAATTGTAGTATTTTCAACCATTACATCGCTGGGCCACTGTAGTCTCTAGACAGGCGATTCCTAATATTGAAATCCGATTACTTTTTGTAGGTACTAAAATTTTTGTGACGCGTGTTTACATTAGTCTTTCAAGTTTCATAAATGGCTTACGTGTATAGTAGTAACTGTATATCGTTTTATTACGCTGTGAAAATGCTTTAGCTTTCCGGTAAACATGTGCCAAATGCAGCTACTTTTACCGCAGTGTGCAGTGAGTGCAAATGTAGTGCAGCGTGCAGGAAATGTGAAACCGAATCGTGCAGGAGATAGAGGGTCCAGCACTTCCACGGCTTATAGCAGTGTGACGTATCATACTCGAGGCTCGATTATATCCGTACCATGTACAGCATGTCCAAGCATTAACACAAAGGGATTGGACGAGGACGGCCGGTACCATGGCCGCCACTATCTTCTGACTAAATAATAACATAATAATAATAAAAGGTTTATTGTAAAAAAAGTACAAAACAGTTTTCACAAAAGGAAGGTGTGTCAACAAGTTGATTTACAACACCTCCATCAAGGATACAAACAAAATAATAAAAGAATAAATGTCAAATTCAGTTTAAAACAATTGAATATTGAAATGTTCAATGGCAGAAGAAAGTATGTTCAATTTTAACTTATTTCAGTCATTACCGAGAGATTGTGATAGTGAGTCGGCAGATTATTAAGAATGTATGAAGCCATATAAGAAAAAGAACATTTAAATCTTTCACTCTTGTGAGAAGGAATACAAATTTTATTTTCAACCCGCCTCAAATCTCTTGAGTGAATTTCTGATCTCCAGTTAATTTTACTATATAGATATGCAGGCCTATTGCTATTCAATACATTCAAAATGAAGCCAACAATATGAATGAATCTCCTTTCAGACATGTTCAACAAATTATAATTGCGCAGATAAGGAGAAATATGACTATATTGTGGAACAGTAGTAAAATATCTTACGCAAGAGTTCTGAACTCTTTGTAAACGATGTTTGTCAGCTTGACTTATACATGGACCATAAACAACGTCTGCATAATGTAAGTGAGAAAGAACCATAGTTTCAATAAGCAAGATCTTGGTATGGGAATCTAAATCTTTTTTAAAGGAATGCAGCAGTTTTAGGCAAGAATGCTTTCCGGCAAATATTTGTTACATGATTAGAAAAGCTTAAAGTGGAGTCAAAAAACACACCAAGATTCTTTACTACATTACAAAAAGGGATGTTATCATTATTAATTTTAATACTTATTTCCTCTATATCAACATGTCTTAATTGATAAGATGTCCCAAAAAGAATATTCTGGCTTTTAACGGGATTCACTAACAGAGTGTTCTGTTAAGTCCAATCATAAATGTGTTTTAAGTCATTATTTATAGCTTCTACTGCAATATATAATTCAGATGGTCGAAAACTATAGAGAAGCTGTATATCGTCAGCATACATACTAAGTTTAGAATTAAGGCAAATTTTAGACAAATCAGCAGTGAATAAATTAAATAAAAGAGGTCCCAAAATAGAGCCTTGTGGAACACCTGAGCACACTGCTCGACATTGAGACGTCAATATTGAAGAGGATGTATTTATCATGGTAAATTGTTCTCTACCCTGCAAATAATTACAAAACCAACAAAGAATATTTCCATTAATACCATAATAATGCAACTTAGCAATTAGACAATTAATGTCAATAGAATCAAAAACCTTAGTCATGTCCAATGAGGTAAGACAGGAAACTTGAGAGTTGTCAATGGCTCTCAAAATTTCATCAGTTGCATTAGCCAACAGTGTTGACGTACTAAGTCCTTTCTGAAATCCCGACTGATTTGAAGGAATAATAGAATTTTCTGCACAGTAACAGGAAAGTTGTTCATATAAAACAGATTCAGCGATTTTTAATGGAACAGAAAGCATGCTAATGGGACGAAGATCTTTGTACTGTTCAGGGTTTTTCTTTTTCGGAATTGGTCTAACAGCAGAAATTTTCCATTGAGGTGGCAACTGGCCTATTTCTAAAGATGAATTAATAATATGTGTTAACGGTGCTGATACCCATCTTAAAGCTAATTGAAGCAAATTATTTGGAGTTCTCTTTGTGGGGATATTTAAAAAATGAAGTTATCGCACTGAAGTGGATACATACTATTGATGATTTACAGAACGTATCATAATTGCTGCCAATAACTTACGAGTTCAAAACAGGCAAGAAGCAGAAACATTTGTGTTAGTTTGTAGAAACTGGGTAAGATGGCCTCAAAATGTTGTAACATCAGGTATGTCAAACTATTTTAGTAATTAAAACCACAAATTAAATCTATTAGTAATTAATAACAATAGCGTCAAAAGCAGTTAAATTTGCTGTATAAATTCGGTGTTATAAAATGTTATTTATTTCTTTCCTTGAGCATTTCTTTCCATTTTTTGTCTAGTCGCAGATTGCCGCCTTATCATTTTCGAACTGTCCTTTTTGATTTTTTCTTTAAAAAATTGTATTTGTAAGTCCCCTGTACACTCAGAATTTTTTTTTAGATAAGTTCTGAATCACCTTGTATTTTCAAGTTCGCTGGCAATAACAGTATGTATTGTATAAAAAAAAAATAAAGTTTTATCGTTTATCTTTGTATTTACTTTGATATATGATGTACAATATTGGTAAATATGTTTTCTTTATTGTTTTTGTTTGCTTATGATTCCTAACGAGATAACATGGGAAGTTACTAAAAAATATGTATTATCAAGTACGAATTGCAAATTATCTTTTAAAATTAAATTTATGATAAATGAAGAGAATTCTATCTCTAGAAAGTCTAATAAAGAGAATAGTTCTTGTATAAACGGCGACTCAGCCTAAAATTTATTTCTTGCGTATTTTGTCAAAAGGGAACTGTACATGCTTTTACAATAATAATGACACTCCCTCAAAACAGTTTTTGAACTTGTGGAAGTTCTGAAGAAATTTCATTAAATCTATATTGTTGAGTAAAACAACTAAGAACTAATGTTAAAAGTTCGACGTTTTTCTTCCCAATACCCCAAATAAAAAGGGTATTGGCCGAAACTACAATTATTAATAGTGAAACAGTTATTCTTTAAATAAATTATATAGATATAGATATTTATAGATGAGTTAGTAAAATGAAATCGATCAACCAGTCAGAAAATACTGCCTGAATAGGGAAACATATTTGACTTATCAAAAGCATTTGTGGCTTAAGGCTTACGGTGCTCTATCAAACGATATATAACATGTTCCAACACCAACAACCGTCTAGAACTGTTCAGTACCGTGAGAAATGTTTGACCAACACCGTCTTACGTCGCATTCGCCGAGAGTACATTAACAACTAAACTGACTGACTAATTCTGGACGGTTCGGAATCGATTCTTGCTGTGTTGGAACAAACCCAGTTTTCGCTCAGTAACTCCTTAACGGATAATGATAAAAATATGCGGTTTTTTTTAATAGACTTCAAATATTATTTTACGTCGGCGCTGTGTTTTGAAATTTTGAAAAAGTGTAAAATAATTTTTTTTAAAATGAATTTTGCATATTTTCAAAATTTCAAAACACAGCGCCGACGTAAAATAGTATTTGTAGTCTATTAAAAAAACCGCATATTTTTATCATTTTTCGTTGAGGAGTTACTGAGCGAAAACTATATCCCTTTGGATCGAGCGCTCACCGTAAGCCTTAAAATACATCTTTAGCAGGTTATCTGACCTTAAAAGGGAACAAACGAAACTGGTGTATGTTATTGACGAAACGATCGAAAATAAACAGATAAAATTTATGGAATGTGCATAACTTTTTACAACGTATAACATGGGCTAGTTCATTTTTTTTTTGTTATTCCAATCATAGGTGTTCCGTTAAGCAACATGAAAAGGATGTTAGACCCGTAATTTTTTCTATAAATTAATAATTTTTTAACACTTTTGTGTAAAAAAGTCTGTTCGAGTAAATTGAGTTTGAAAACTACCATTATTCACCTCTCAATTAACTCGAAAACCGTTGCCAATATCGATTTAAACAAAGACGGCTTTTTTACGTAAAAATGTTCAAAAACCATTACTTCATCGAAAACATAAAATAGTTGAATGAAAAAATTGATGGATCTAAAACCCTTTTCACCCCTCTAAATGGGACGCTATGATTTGAATAACGAAAAATAGGCTAGCTCAAGTAATTCAACATAAAAAGATTTGTATCTTATTCTCTATTTATTATTTATTTTCGACTGACAAGTAAAAAACAGTCTCATTTGTATCCTTTTAAGGGTATGTATAACATACTAAGGGTGCGTTTTAATGGAAATAGCAACTTTTTGGCAGTAAAGTACGAAATATTTCGTTATAATTACGTTTTTATATACCTAATACAATATTATTTAGAATATGTTTAAAAGTATACTCACATATATTATTATATATTGTTACTGTAGAACAAAAACCTATAAATCTAATGGCAATGGAATCTATAATATTTTCTACACACTCATAAAACTTGTGAAAAGGTAATAAACAGAATAAATGACATTGACATTTGTTTCTGGATGGATCCCATTGCAAAGAACAGGCCACTAGATGTTTCGGCAAAATACACTCGCGTTAAACAGTAATATGTACATACATATGTATGTTCAGGGCCGCGCCAACCCGGGGGTGCAAGGGGTGCGTGGCACCCGGGCGCCATGATCCAGGGGGCGGCAAATGACCGTTGGTTAGTAGCAGACGTCAGTCAAGCTAAACTGCACACTCCCTGTTAAAATATATGTCTTCCCATTTTTACTAGATAGATCAGATCCCGTTGCTATAAATAAGTACTTTCTGAGATCTTAGTTGACTTGTTAAAGTGCGAGGTATGTGCTTTGCTTTGAACCCTTTTCAAGAGACACGCCTATAGAATCTTGTTCTCTGCAACCATCACCTACACCAAATGTTTATTGTGTGTACTCTGAATTAGTCAAATTTCAAAAAACCTAATATCTGACTTGATGAGGAATTTGCAAAAAGGCCAGAAAAATTATTTTTTTGAATGACAAGGTATCTACTATTTAAAAAAGTCAGTAATACTGATATCTGAGCATCATTTTATGTGTTCTAGTTATTTTTATACATGCATTTTATAATATAAATATATTTAGTTTTGTGTTACTTATGAAGACAATTTAAGTTCCTATTCTTAGCTTGTTTTTTTAATATTGTTTATTTTCTATTAATTATTGAAAAAAATACATTTATTTTTATTATTATTAATGTATATTTCCATATTTATTTTATTGCTCCATTATTTGGTAATCAACCTAGAATGCTGCTAGGGTGGCAGCAAAGATTCCGCACCCCGGCGGCAGCTACCCTTGGCGCCCTGCATTATGTTCTCAAGCACATTTTCCCCTCAAAGTGAAAGAAAATGATTGAATTTCAGCATTATATTTTAACGCTACGCTTCTTTTTGTGCTTTTTTATGTACAATTCTTTGTCCCTAAAATACCAACCTTAAGGTGCCCGTATCCCTCGCCGTAAAATGATCAAATTTGTGGTGTTTTTAGGTACTGAAATCTCGAAAAATAAAACACGTAGAGCAAAAGTAATATCAAAATGGAATTATTGATGTTTTGTTTATCCACTTTACTATTTAAACTTTCCTCAAATAATGTAATAACTTTTAAAATGCATTTATATGACACACATAATTTCGCTATTCTAACCCCACATTTTAACAATTATTTTCACATACTTATAAACAAAAGTGAACAATCTTATATGCAGAACTATGTAAGTTTATGTTATAACAATGTTTACATCTATAGTTGAATTTAAAAAAATACGTATTTTGAAAGATTTCAGTACCTAAAAATTCATTGGATAGATCGCTTTCTGATGTTATATGTTGATTTTACTTCGGTACCTTTGAATATTTGCAGGTGGCATGAAATAACATTATTGTTATTTGCTAAACTCTATATTATTCAGTTCTTAAATGTCTAAAATTATTTATATTTGTAGAAAACACTATTTCAATAATACGGCGCCCTTAAGGGATGTTTCAAATGTCTTGGTACTAAATGGCACTAATATATCGACTGAATTGAATATTTTATGGATGAAGGGCCAACAGATATTTCCTTGTTGGTATTTAGTTCCGTTACATACAAACGTTGATTGATAAGTTTATACACTCAACGATACAAATTAATGAAACGATTCATAATGTTCTGTGAGACCTACCTAAGGAAAAGGACATAATTTTGCATAATTTAAATATTAAATACTTACTCCTATTGATTTGTAAGAAAGCAGCAGGAGAAATGTTACCAACTGTTTTCAAACAACGTAAGCAGTGCAGGTAAACCATAAGAAGGTTAAAGGATAAGTAAACCATAAATAATAATAGTTTACATTATTTACCAAAAATTTGTTCATCGCATATATCAGGAACATGTATAGTGACCATCCGTATCCGTCCCGATTTAAGCGTGACAGTCCCGATTTTGAGAAGCCGGTCCCGTTTCAGCACGTGTCCCGCTTTTATAATCCGTATCCCGCTAAATTATTGTATAATCCGCGTAATAAAATTCTAATTCTAGTATAACCCTTGGTATAACGCATAACGCGTACAAAGGAATCCGGAGTTATTGAATGTACAGCAAATTTCAGCAGAGAATACGCCGGTTTTATCTGACCTTGGCAAAATATTTCGTAAATAATAAAATTTAGATCCTATTTGAGGCTTATCTAGATTAATTTCATCGAAGATTTTTATTTAGAATAATTAGATAGAACAATACAATTTTTATGTATGTATGTTTACAAACATATAAAAGGTAGGTACACCATCACCATATACAAACAAATATAAAACCATATAAAAGTTTATGTATACTCTTTAAAAGAAGAAATAAAAACTATCGCAGGTACCTAAATAAAAGTTTTTCGAGAACATGATTTAACACAAAAAAATGCAATATGCAATTACAGGTAAGTATTAATTTAAAAAATTTATACTTGTACCCTTGTTTATGTATCTACTTACTGTACTTATATCTACAATATAATTAATAATAATAATAAACCTAAATCATATAGGTACCTCTACCTTTCTAATAATTAAGTAAATTCGTTATAATCATATATTATTATAGTCACCACTGAAAATACAATTTGTACGTTGTAGTTACTGAAATATATTGTTTACACCGGCAAATTTTTTTCAAAATTGCATCGCAGTTAGGTATTGCGTGTTTACTGTTTACGTGTTATTGTACACATTTGGTAAACTCGCTTCAAATGAATCATGAGCTGGGAACATTCCACTCGTTGCAAAAAATACCTATGGTCTGGTAAACAACTAGGCTGAAAATTAAAATGAGATTGAAATTGTTATTATTAAATCAACTACAATTTCTTAAGGATGGGCTGATTAAATAACTAGTAATTGTCGAAGAGGAGGAGATAGATTTGGTCGATTAATGTGAGGAAGTATTGGAAATAATGATTCACTAACAGATCAGATGGGATGATTTCAACAGTATAAATACACTTCATACGGATATTTTACTTAGTTTAAAAAAATAAACCTAATAAAAATATCTAAAAATAATGCATTTTAAGGTCGCCGTATTTCTCGCCGGAAAATGATCAAATTTGTGGTTTTTTAGGTACTGAAATCTTGAAAAATAAAACACGTAGAGCAAAAGTAATATCAAAAATAAAATTACTGATGTTTGTACTATTTAAACTCTCCTCAAATAGGTATAACTTTTAAAATGCATTTGTATGACACATTATTTCGCTATTCTAACCACACATTTTAACAATTATTTTCACATACATACTTATAAACAAAAGTGAACAATCTTACTATGTAAGTTTATGTTATAACAATGTTTACATCTATAGTTGAATTTAAAAAAATACGTATTTTGAAAGATTTCAGTACCTAACAACTTGCTGGATAGATCGCTTTCTGACGTTATACCTACCTATATTGATTTTACTTCGGTACCTTTGAATATTCGCCGGTGGCACGAGATAACGTTGTTATTTGCTAAACGCTATACCTACCTATTATTCAGTTTTTAAATGTCTAAAATTACTTATACCTATTTGCAGAAAACACTATTTCGAGAATACGGCGCCCTTAATTTAGAAAGTGGAACTAATATCGCTGACCAAAATATATCTACTGCAGACAATACCTATACATTTTTTACAACTGAGCGAAATTGAAGAACGATATATTTGAGAATAAACAAATCATTGATATCACAAGTTATTATTCGTTCTCTGTTTTTCCACAAATGTGGTATATGACTAGGTATACGTTTCATAAAGCATGTAACAGCTAGAGTTGCCACCTGCCCTTACATTGGAAGAACAGTTCTTACTTCAACCCATATGACCTATACTCATATGATTCACCCTATGTGCCCTTCAGATCTTTGCAATATACAACCTAATGTAATGTATATATAGAGGTTACAATTTTGAATTTTTTTTTCGAAAGCTACATGCGAGTGCCAAAATCTGACTTCAGATTCGTGATCAGCACCCTTGAAAATAGGGAGGTAGGAATTTTTTTGTTAAGGATAGTTTAACGCTGCTGTAAATAATTACCAAAAATTATAAAAAATTCGAAATCTTTGATATGCTGTGTTTTGGAAACGGTGAAATTTCAGTTTTATATAGGTACCTATATTTGGGTAAATCTCATTTATTTTGCCTGTACAATCACCCCTTCCAAGAATGAGAGCAATATCTGAGACACCTTGTATATTTTAAACAAAGCGTTTACTACATGTTTCTAGTTCTGTTACAATTATAAAACAACGAAAACATTTCTATTTAGGTACCAGAATTATGTGTATTAAATATTTATAACTTTGTTTGTGCGAAAGAAATCAAATCAGTAAAAGAAAATACCACCACTTCAAAACAAAATTTAATTTAATCTACCAGGAATTTACTTCAGTTAAAGCGGTTGTTATGTCGCGGAACTATTATTGTTAACGTACTTAAAGCCGCTTTTAATAAATTAGTAGGTAATCAGTACACTCCCTTAGGCATATCCCACACACACACAATATAACAAAACAAACTCTACGCACCTGCGTCGCAGATTCATTATTTGATGGGTTATTGTAAACTCTTTTTTCGTCCAATAATCTGTGATAAACTCGACGAATACTCTCGGAAGACTTGTAACACTAGAGTGACAAAATGGTCTGTGGAGAAAATGCCGGTTGCCGGTCATGTATGGATTTCTTTGCTGTTGCTGTATAAGGGCACGGTCTATTCAGCAGGTAACCAATGAAAACTGAGGAATTTTGTGACGTATGACACTGTCTATTTCAGTCCATCTTTCGAGAAGGATAATATTTTGTCTTTATTTGCGGGAATTTTGTGACCTCACCGTAGCCCTGATCGTACAGTTTTAATAGACAGAGCGCGGTAAAAGGGTGTGAGGTATGAACCACAACCACACCACACGGGAATAGGAAGGAATTATATTGAACCAATACGTACCAGACAAAAAAGTAATTAATAATGCAAAAACTTAAGTGTTTTAATTTCATTTAATTCATGGAGGGTGCATATATAACACCCTTCAGGCGATGAAAGGGAGGTGGAGCGGTGTTAGTGAACCTCATGATTTACAGCAGGAAATAGATCCAATTAACTCATTATATTCATCCGACGATTAAAATTCATGAGGGAAAACACAAAAAGTTTCATTATCGAGATCTCAAAACTGTCACAATTTTTGTATATATTTTAGTTAGCTTTTTTTCGAAACTATGTTAAACCTGTATTTATCGCCGACTCTGGTTTTTTGTCGGTCGCGAGGTTAGGTATATTCCACAAGTGAAAGGTTTCAGAGGTAGTGATAAAGCACCGCGTTGCGTTGTTGCTTTACGTCCCTTGTAAAGACGCATTTAGCCGCGGACATTCGCGCGCGTGATTTAGCCACAATGTTTTGTGGTTTAAACACTTCGTCGAGTGAAGGTTCCGTTTAAACTGTGGCCTAGATAAACACAACACCGTGGCGAATGTCAGGGCAATGAAATTGCGTTTTGTGAATTTATTTGCGAATTTTTCGTTGTTTTTGACCCCGCCTATTTGTTTTAAAAGTATTTTTTGCAACAAAGATATACATAGGTATATACACAAATTATGCATAAAAATATTATTGTATATAATCAGAGCAATGATTAATTTGTCCGTTTCGTGAATTTACATAAGTCAACAGTTTGTTGTTTCTGAACGCTGCCTTGGTTTGCTTAAATATGGGTGCCGGTCTCGCCCATGGTCTATAAACTAAACAGGCTCAGCAGGTAGCCAATGAAAACTGAGGACTTTTGTGACGTATGACACTGTCTATTTCAATCCATCTTTCGGGAATGACTATATTTTGTCTTTATTTACTGGAATTTTGTGACGTCAACTGTCCCGATGGCCAAGACACCTTGTAAAATGTTGTATTGTCTTTGTCCACTGTCCAACAGTCCAGCTATTATTTGATTATGCCATTTCATTTGACTTGTCACTGTCTAATATAAATAATATTATTATCGATTTCACAGTTATATTAATTATCTTGCAAATATGCATATTTCGGGTTGCCTATATTTGCTAATTATTTTCTTATTACTTTTCATGTTGAGGGTAGGCCACCCACAATTGCTATTCGTTTTATATACAGGGTGTCCGGATAGTAATGGGACCCAGCCTAAACATAGCTTCCTGCGATTAAATAGAATTGATTTAAACAAACTTAGCTTAGTCAAAAAGTGCCTCGTTTAGAAGTTACAGGGCTTCAAAGAAAAAAAATTGTTTTCTTGTTATGAGCATAATTAAGAAACGAAACGTCCAATCATGTTCAAATTTGGTACAGTTATGTTTTAGATAAGTACAAACATTGTGAAGTACTAAGTAGTGCCGCATATTGTAGAGGGCGCTCTTGGCAGTTTTTTCAATTAATTATTATTGTATCTTTTTTGTTGGTCCTATATTCTGATACGCTTGACTGAAAATTATGATGGACAAATAAATTTTGAATTTGAAGACGACAGAAAAAAACATTACTGATATGCGAATGTCTTTTTTTGGTGAAACTTTTTATTGAAGACAGTTCTGGTTGAATGTCGATTTAGATTTATATGCACTTTGTAATGTCAAAATCATCTTAAATCCAACTTGTGGTTGTTGTTTAAATAAGTATTATTTGTATCTCGCCTGTGGTGTATTTTTAGGTAAGTGTAAATAATTAAGCCGACATCTGTTTGAAAGGGTCAAACTTCTTTATTTTGAACAAATTTGTAGGTAACACATTTCATGTATTTTTAGAGGAGTGATGACATTTTCAAACAATATTAAACTTGTGCAACCCGAAATTCCACTGTTTATTTCAACGTCTCTTCTGCGAATTTCGTTGCTACCTTACTGATATTTATTTCCAGGATTGATATTCGCAGAGATTTCAAGAATCAACAGTCTCTGTTTTCTTACTAGTTTACATTAACCTGTCATTGCAAAGATTTTTGTACTTGCTGGGAATCTCTCCCTCCCTCAAAATAAACGGCACAATTAACAACGAACAGAAAAAAAAAACAAAAGAATAACCGTGTAGCTAAATATTCAATATAGGTACTACCTTCACCCACCTGAGGCTATTTTAATTAGAGAATAACAAATATTCTGAAAAATATGTGGTTTCAGCCGAAAGTGCTCACCTCTACCTTTTATAATTCGTCCCCTTGGCTGTTGTTTAATTAGTATGAGAACCATATAAATGAAATCTTTGATAAAACCCCAGAAACTAAAGTCCAACGAGTTGAGGTTGGGGGAACGGGAACTTAACATATGCAAGCTGTCCTGTGGGAGATTTGCTTAAGAGAAGGTTCTCCTTCGACCAGAGCTTTGCAATTTATAGAGGAATCACAGATCAATTTGATTTTGGTCCTATGGGATGTGCTTTCAAAGCCAACTTGAAGATGTGGTGCAGACCCCGTCAAATTATGTTTCAGACAACATATGTCTAACGAGATGGCCCATATTACGCTTGCGATTGTTGGGACGCTGAGTGTCTAACTAGTTACGTATGTATTATTTTAAATTTGTATCGATATCCATAATTAAGTCATATTTTAAGGATGGATTGAGTGTGTGGGATGTGTGAGAAGAAGTTAGCTAAGCCGAGAGTGATAGATGTTGGAAAATGTGCAGCAGTATCGTAAATGTTCAAGATAAGGACTAATGTTTTGTTGAATATTTGTATCATAATAGGACTGTGTCTTCTGTTTTATTACACACTTTTAACGCACAACAGTATTAACCAAAGGCTGAAGAAAAATGCAAGAAGGCACGTTAAATTTATATCGACCACCTTCAGAAAGCACAAGGAATACAATGTTTGGTTTATATTTACAAAAGTGACCAATATATGTACTCTCCGCTTTAAATTCTGTAATTTAATACGCAATTTGTTAAATGTACTTTGAAATTTAAAATTATTGTGGATAGTGTCTCAGCGGATAGCAGAGAATCAGATATCCCATGTTGTGTTCTACATGAACAAGTCTTGGTTTATTCGTTGTACGACTTAGAAGAGTATGCTAAGAAAATACAGGATATCGTACAAGCTATGACACCGTATTTTAGCTCCAAACCTGGTAAGACTTTCGCTACGATGCCAAACTTCATTGTTCGATTTGTTGTAGGTACTTATTACAGTGATGTCAATTTTTTTATAAAAACCTTTATGATAAATTGTACATGGCGTTCAAAAATTAAAAATATCGATTACTTAGAGCAAACGTATGTATAGGTATCCTTATTTTTAATTATGGTCAAAAGTTGTATGAAAACTGAAACAAAAAGCATGAGTCCAGAGTTTAATAATAAAATATCAAGAATCATTTGTAACTAAAAAAATTAATAAGTCAAATTTGATTAAATTATATCCCATATTTCTTTTTAAATTTAATGTTGTATTTAAGTAGTCTTTGTTTTTCAGCAACTTTGTTAAATAAAATTTTTGACAAAAGTAAAAGACAATGATACTTATACTGCATCAAGAATTCAGACGGCTGACGTTACACATTTGTTTTTATTGTCAACGTAATTTTCGATATTTGGTCGCGTTAAAAACAATCACTTTTTGCAATTTAGTGCAATATATAATGCAAACTTTTAGTGTAGTATATAGTTTTATTACTATCAGTTGCAGTTTCATAAATATTTTGATGAAAATATAATGAATTATGCATTTGTTCGTATGACGTAAGTCGCCTGAATTCTTGTCGCGAAAGACAATTCTGAAATTTTAATGACGTTTTGTTAAAAACCTACAATAAAATGTTTATAGAAATCATATTATTACATTCTAAAACAAAGTAAAATTTCTTAAGTAAATACATCATGTAAAAAGAAATATTATTTAACTCAAGATTATAAATACAGAGGTCCAGAATAAAGTAATTTTTTTGCTGAAGTCCCCAACGTTGGCACTGACTTATTATTGTAACTGGTTGAGGGTGAAATATATATTTTTCACCAATATAAAGCAATGTTGAGTAGATGAAAATTAATTTTGATTATTTTTATAAATTAATTTCAGTTGTTACATAAATGTTTTCTTTTTTTCATGTAATTTTGTTGCAAGACAATTCTTTATATTAATTTATCGTGCTATTGTTTGTTATGAGTATTATGTTTGTACATATACAATTGATCACAAAGAATTTATAAATTTGGAAAAAGTCTCATTTAACTTTTAAAATTGAAAATTTAAAGAAGACCAGTTATTAGTCTTAATTTTATATAAAATGACAAACAAAATCGCTCCTCGATGAGACTATTTGAACATGATACAAGAAAATTTAATTAGAAATTATATCTCAATCTGATTTCAAAAGTCTGGAATGGGCAAAGTATTACTGCACTTCAAAACAGTATTTTTTGATATTTTAAATACTTGTAGGTATGTATATTTTCGAGTTTCTTGCCGTCTATTTATCCGCAAGGTTGGGTATTAGCTGCATAGTTTTGTTATCTATGCGTAAAATTTTAGTAAGATAATAAGGCTTATATGTTGTTTAGCTTTGCCTATTTTATACTATTTTTTAAGATATTTGTACGTTAAATTGTGATACACATACGAAATTAATTTTTACTCCAGCTATTTTCTAAAGTGCAATTTTATTTTTTATGCATAAAAATATTTTTTAAAATTGTTTTTAATTTGTACAATAAATTTGTTATAGTAAATATTGTATGTTTTATTTAGGATAATCATTAAATTCTAAAGAGAAACACCAAATAAACACTCGGTAAATGTTTATTTTCACAACAACAAAATCTTAAGTCTTTGGATAAAACTTATACAAAGTTAACATTTACAAATCACACTTTTAAACAAAATAAAAAAATATGTAACAAATGCTATAAATAGTTATATAACTTTTTCTTAGTGATATGTTATTAAAAGCTTGATATTATTTCGTGTATATTCTTGAACAAAAACAAACATTTCTGTGTAAGTTACAACTTGTATGCCTGTCTCATCATCAAGTCAAAGTAGCAATCATTATCTATGGAGGCACTTATAGCGGCATAGTAATTGAAAAATTCTTCTTTTGTTACCTGAAATCCAAATGAATAAGTTAAGTTTGCTTAATATGTAAGAATATGTAGTTTTACTTACTATTCCATCCCTAGTTGCATCTTGTTCAAAATTTCCCAAAAATCTCTTCAAAATAGTTTCCTCTGAGTCTTCTCCAGATATGTATCTTGGATGAGACTTCACGTTATATACATTCTTCAAGTCTTCGGTTGTTATTTCTCCATCTCCAGATTTGTCCATTTTTTGAAAAGCCTCTTCTATCACTTTATTTCGTGATTCAGATAATGGTGGCTGAAATATATAAGATATGTTAAAATTTAAACTACATAGACATGTTAAAGACTGTGTATATATCTCTGGAGATGAACAAATCCAATATCAAGCAGTAGGTAGCTGATGACTCATAGTTTAATAAGGAAAGAGAAAGAATTTATACAGAATGTTTTATAAAGGTAGTAGATAGAGCAATTGGGACAAGCTGTGTTAAAGAAATATTGCTTTTGTTAATGGTATTAGTATTCAATTTATGCTCATCGGTAGAAGATGCTAGTGCAATATTATCCTATTTTGTTCTTTACATAGTTTTTGATACCCTACGAGTTTTTGATAACCTGTATCTCGGAAAGTAAGCATTTCCCGATCCATGTCGTTTATCGACAAGTCTCAATAACACCATTGTGCATACGTAAATTGCATTAAATACATTATTTAGCGTTATTTATGTCCAATAAAATACTTCATGCCATTAATATATGACAATTCTTATAGTTATGACGTTCACCGATGTTAGTTCTGTGTAAGTCTGACTCAAGGCTATTTTACATGACAAAACAATGAAATTTGGGTACTTTTTGGAGGCGTTTTTTTATGTTAAATTTTTAAATTTTTGAATGTTTATTTTTCAGAATGTGTTAATAATTAAGTATATTTCAATTTAAACATAAGTTTTAGCAGGGTTGACTACCAAAAAATCAAAATTAAATCGATTTCCTGAAAAATTGAACACCTTGTATAACAATTGATGTTGTTATCAGATTCTACGCGCCATCTAGTGTCTGTACACCAAATTTCGTCACACTGGCTATGATGGTTTCTGAGATATTCGCACTGAAAGTCTTAGAGGGAACACCCGGTTTAAAATTATTTTGTTATTTAAAAAATTCTTTGCATCTTTGCAATTCGGAATATACAGGATGTATACGAAACAAATTTCTTTTATCTTTATATAGGTACCTATCTCTAAATGAAACAGATCGTATTTTTTTGCATAAAATCCTTGAAAATCAAAAAAATTACACTTTAGACTTTGTTCCTCTAGGTACCTATTACCTATACCTAAGGGTACCTATTTCTGAAAAAAAGTAAACAAAAATTGAAGATGGCTTTATGCAATGTTAGTAATAACCATTTTCTAGTAATTATCGATAAATCTGTTATATTATTCATCAATTATCATTTGAATATACAATTAATTAAGACTGAATAGGCAATTAATTTCATGAAAAATACTTAGTTGTTTGTATTGTTCTCATACTTGTTTTCTACCATCACTCTTTTAATAATACCCAGGTCAATCAATACATAGAGGTAAATGTAGTAGAGTGGAACGCAAAAAACGGTAATGTCTGCTGATAAAAATAAAATAGAGAGGTAAATATACCGGTTGTTTATTTATATTTTGACATCCAGGAAAGAATGAAAAAATAATTTTTGTATAAAAGTTTTAAGGCTCTACTCTTGAATATATTGAAATGATTGTCAACAAATGTAAAATAACTAATATATCCAAGATATCTGCTGTCGTTGCTGAAATAGTGCGAAAAAAGTCGTCTAGCGTCATTATTTCATATATGAAGAATTGAAATTGGGCGCAGAGGGATAAGAATTTTCGAAAAATCGACTAGTTTCGGTTATGCAACATTCAATTGTTTTTTTTTCTTTTGGGTATCATATTGAATCTTGATCTTACCAGTAACAGATGGATAAAAAACTTACGAACACGTCAATATGTCACACTACTGTTTGAATTGATAAATAATTTAAATAAAAAATATAGTTGATATCTGGGCTTGACTTGCAGGAAGCGACCTACATTACAGCAGGTACATAAACACAGACCTCTCGCCCTGGGCGACACGTCATTAAATCTATTAATTATACTGCAGGTAACAAGTACTCCGTGGACTTAATACCCCGACTGGCAATGAATTACACATGCAATATCTGTGTGAACAGCCAAGAACCCTTGTCGGCCACACCACCAAGACACAGAACGGTTTCGGGCTTGTTAGCCCTCATTAGTATGCCATAGGTGAAATTCGCGAGTAGTTGTTATCTGCAGTATTATTTATAGAAAAAATATAGTAGCTTTTGATAAATACAACACACATTTTAATAAAATCGACATTTACTAGGTTTGTTTTTATTCTTGGAAGCCTTCTCAAAAGTATTTAAATATTTTACGGATGCGGAAATATAGGATGTACTGATAAGTATTTTACAAATGTTTCAGTATGGTGTTCCAATACTTAAATCGACACTTTTCATATAATTGGATTCACACTTATAGGCTGCTGCTTGGCCTCCACGGTCTCCATGTCTTAAGCCATTATATATTTTTTGTGGGATTGTCTGAAAGACAAAACTTATTACAGTCCCAGTGAGAATATAGAAGACCTACACGACAGAGTTTTTGCTGCTTTTAGCTCTATTTCACAAACATTCAAAACGCTGTGTACAAAATTAGATTAAGAATCAAGCTTTGTGTGCACGAAAATGAACGATACTTTGAAGTAATTATGTAGGATTTGCAGAGTACCTACCTATTTGTGTATTTTGTTTGGTTGTGTATTCATATTTGTTTTACGTCAAGAACAACTAGATTTTTTAATTAAATTACTAAATTTCTTTAATTTTACGGGTTATTCTTCAAATAAAATATTAAATTTACGTATATTGACGTGTTCGTAATTTTATTCTCCATATGTCACGGTCAAGATCCAATATGACGCTTTAAGATAAAAATACAAAAATAAATAGATTGTTTCATAACCTAAATTAATAGCTGTAGAAATTTTTTTCAACGAAAATAGATTCCTCATAAATTCATATATCCCTCTAGCAAATTCAGCCTTCTCTGTTTTGAAATAATGACGCTGCGATGGCATTTTCTAAAACTGCTATTTTCATATCTTGAATCTGTCTCGTTTATTTTTATTTTTTTACAATTTGAACGACTGTATATTTTACGATTTCCTACATATCAATAGTGAGCCATGAAAAACGGACTACTGTATAAACATAGCTAGCCTTAAGGGTATAATGTTCGGCCAAACAGTGTAGCTTTTATCAGGCTCCACCCATCAGCACCTTCAACGGCAAATTTAACTTTGTGCCCCTGTAAGTTAGGCAATTGTATGCAGAAATTTAGCAAAACATGTCTTCTTGGCGGACAGATTTCATGAATATAAACGCAAAAAATTGAAATCTGAGGCAATTGTCTGTTATATGAAGACTGGATTTACTAGCCTACAGCTTTCTTTTTTTATAATAGTGCCTAACAACGTCTCACCGCAGTCCTAAATGTGGGCAATATTGCGAGCGAAATATTGTTCAGGTCTAATTTTTTTTTGAAAATATGGCTCTGCTGTCTAGTAAAATAGACTTTTATTAGTTGATTAAAACTTGCTCCATCTTGGAGCGTGGACGTCTAAAAACGGCTTTGTAAAATTGCGAACATTACAGCCTTAAATGAACTCTTCTGAATGTGTTGTTTTCACATATTTCCAAAAACAGTTCAAGATAAATCAATAACATTTTAAACTGAGCATTACCATTAGATTGCAAATTTCACATAATTAATCATAGGCGTACCATACCAGAAAAGCCGGTATTTTCGTGGTTTGATAAAAAAATTAAAAATTTTGGGCAATTCTACAAAATAAAGATACAGTTTTACTTCGACAAACTGTACTGTTTTTGAATAAAATTAATTTAAAAATTGTGTTACATGCCACAAAAATGTAAGACAAAAACTATAATAGGTTAAACATTAGAGTCAGATCTGCATATTATCAAACGCTTTTTCCGAATAGGTAAAGTTTGTATATGAAAATCATACCATCCTGTTACAAACGTATTCCGTAGTTTTAGTCATAGAATGCGTTGGTAAATTAGTGTACGCTAATTTCGCGACACTTTATACACTCACCCTAATGTGTACTAAAAACTCCTCCATATTAACGCTCCCGCTACCATCGGTATCAAATTTGGCGAACATGTCCTTCGCCTCGTCCTCGGTGATTTCCAAACCGATTTCTCTAAGACCTAATATAAATTCCTCCAGGTTCAACTTTTTGTTACCGTCTTCATCCATTCTCCTGAAGAGCCTTCCAAGGCCGAGGATGCCAGAAGCTCCGCGGGAAAGGCAGAGCAGACGGAGACGCTGCACTGGGTCTGCAGAGTTACCAGCGGCTTGGAGCTCGCGGAGGCTCTTAGCCGCCATCTCGGTTTCTTGACGAGACGTTGCGCTCTGGGGTCTAAACATACTGCAAAAAAGAACAATTAGGTAAAAAGAAGGCATAAAACCGTGAAAATCAGTGTTGAACTATACAGGATGATTCAGTCATAATGTCATTAATTTTAATCATGTACAATGTGTGGCAATTAAGTTCCGGGAATTTGTCAATGAAAAAACAATCGGTAACACGCGCTCCTGGTACGCTAAAAATTTTCTGAAGACGCTTACGAGTATTGAAGCTATATAGAAATCCAGCAGCGTTGCCACTCAGGATCACATACAGGGTGTTCGGTAGTGAAGTAATAGACTTTTTTCTAATGACAAACTTCTCTTTTGCAATCTAAAATGTATGCATTTTGTATATTTTTTGACGTACCTTAAAAAATTGTTACATTTTTAAGGTATTTATTAAGCGTTTTATCAAATTCTGACGTAAAATTCATTCATCATGCCTTCGTAAAACATGTTTAAAAGCTCCGCAAATTTTTATACAGTAAGTAACATTAAAAACAAGCTTATTTTCATTATGTTCCTGACAGCATGAATATGAATCAGAAGTCCATTACTCATGCAAGACCCAGACGCAAATATTAAAATGTCTTTTATAAATTTCTCCACGGCTCTGTTCAGTAGAAGACAACCGCGGTCTTTCACTACATCATCATATTTTGACGTTACAATTCACCTGTTACTCTATGTACAATTCATTGGAGGGCACCCTGTATATAAAGAAAGACCTGTTTTATAAGTCATATATTTTTCTTAAATTATACACATATGCTGGGAAAATAATATGCAGTAATTCCTACTAATTATGCTTCAGCCTATAGATTAGGCAACCCCTCACACAATTCCCGTGCGATACTGAAGAACTGTATATATTTTTTTAAGTTATGGTTTTATACTATTTCATCGCGTTTTCAGTTGTGTCTTAGTATGTTATGAATTTTTTTTCAAAATTTTGATAGTAGGATTACTAGACCACCCAAAATTAATATTTACAGGTCCTGATTACATTTAAAAAAACTGGGGTGTGACTTGGCCTCCAAAGGGGGCAGTTTATGTAACATTTTTACTTCTAAAAAGGCGTGATTCCGAGATACAGTTATTACATTTAAGAGGGTTTGTTTTAATTATCTTTGAATCGGTTATAAGGATAAAAATTTCAAAATGTGCGCACAAATTTCAACCGTACGTAAAAACCGTTTTATTGCGAACATTTTGAAGGGCGTACGGGGGAGTTTGAGGGCTATAATTTGGAAAAAAAAATATGTTAAACGTTAATCGAACTATCCCCACTATTATTTCAAGACCAACCTACACACCAGTAGTATAGTATACTCCAGATACCCTGTATACATTTCAGTTTATTATTTATTATCTATCTACTTTTTAAACATGGATAAAATGCATATAGATATAATAGGTATTTTATCTATAATAATTTTGTGCAGAGAAAAGTAAAATAAAAAAATAAAATAATTATTAAAAAATACGCACCTAAAATACTTATATTTTCAAGTTGTCAACTTTATTGCTGGTAATACCATTTTGTACTGTAATAAATAAAAAAAATCGATACAGTTTTTATCGTTTATCTCTGTATTAACTTTGATATATGATGTATGTACCTATATGATGTGCAATATTGGTAAATATAGTATCTTCCTTGTTTTTCTTTGCTTATGAGTCAGAACGAGATAACATAACCACCTAACATAACATGGGAGTTACAAAAAAAATATGTTATTACCAAGTACGAATTGCTAAGCTAATAATAATTTTTTTGAAATTAAATTTATAATAAATGAAAAGACAATTTTATCTCTAGAAAGTTTAATAAAGGGAATAGTTCTCTGTAACCGGCGACTTCGCCTAAAATTTAAATTTCTTGCGTTTTTGTCAAATCAGAACTGTACATATTTATAAAAAATTTCTTATAGTGACTAAAAATACAAACTACTTGTCCACGCCTTAATTATATCGACATTTTTCTGCACAAGCCAATAAAAAGGGCATTGGGGCCTACAATTAATAGTGAAATAATTATTGTTTTTATTTAGACGAGTTATTCAGTAAAATGAAATCGATTCCTGAATAGGGAAACATATTTGACTTAGTAATGGGAGGTTAAATAGCCTAAAAAGGGAACAAATGAAACTTTTTTTTGAAATTGAGTTTGAAAATTATCATTATTCACTTTACACTTAATTTACTCGAAAACTATGACTTTTTCGAAAAAATTGTAAGATAGTTGAATGAGAAAATTGACGAATCTAAGACTTTTTTCACTTTTCTAAACGGGACGCTATGATTTGAATAACGAAAAATAGACTAGCTCCAGTAATTCAACATAAAAAATATTTGTACCTTATTCTCTACTTATTTATTATTTATTCTCGACTGATTTGTCAATAACAGAAAAACACACAGTTTCATTTGTATCCTCTTAAGGGCATGTATAACCTCCAAAGGGTACGTTTTAATGCTAATAGGAACTTTTTGGTTTATTTAAATGGGTTTTATACGCAGTAAAGTACAAAATATTCCATTATAATTACTTTTTTATATTCCTAATACAATATTATTTAGAATGCCTTTAAAAATATATTCACATGTTACAGTAGCACAAAAAAATAATATTCTGACAAAAGTAGGTAGTATCACGCAAGTTAGTCCCATGAGTACTAAATAATTTTCATACTATTACAAATTCCTCAGTCAAAAATAATGTAATATTTTCATTTAATTCATAACAGCGAAAAAAAATTATTTTTAATTGTGAAAAATCATACAGGTGTACTAAAAAATAACAAACAAATTTTATGTCTTAAGTCTCTTAATTACACATCAATAGAAAATTACATCTATTATCTCTAGAAAAACTAGGTATTAGATATCTATGTATAGTTTTCGATTTTGCTATTCTTTTGCAAGTATAGTTTTATTTTTTATGAGAATTAGTGGCGAATTCACAGTTATTTGTTGAGACAGTTTATAAGAAATCTGAGTAAGTTAGAAGAAAATATATCTTCATTGTGTCAGTTATACAAGTTTTCTTCAGTGTATAATAGTTTCCAGGCTGACAAGTCATTTACTATAAGAAAAAAGTGCACACGTCATCTATCTGTGTATCTAAATAACACCGAAAATATGTAAGAGGCGATTCTCTGATGAAAATTAATTGGCGTTTTTGGTATAAAATTTTTTGAAAAACCCTTCCTTGAAAAGATTCGCCTCCAAAAATTCCGAGAAAAAATGGTTTTTCTTTTTTATCTTCCATGCATAATATGAAGCTAAAGAAACCAAACTGAGTGAACGTTATCTGTCAATAAAACTACACTTTTTGAAATTTTTTCAACCCTGAAATATTTTTGTAAGAGGTTCAAATAAACAACCTCTGACATTTTTTCTTATACTGTTTTTTTCGATAAAAAAAACTTAAAAAATACTTATGTCTAAAAAGGCTGATTTATCTGCTAACTCTGATCTCTTCAAGTTTTTTCGAAAAGTTAAAGATTTATGAGAAAAAAAATATTTTGCAATGTATTTTTAACAGTCTGTTCCAGTGCAAAGGACAGGCCACTAGATGTTTCGGTAAAATATACTCGCGTTAAACAGTTTTTTTTAAAAATGCATTGCGGTACAGTTTTTATCTCTTATAAATCCTTAACTTATTCATTAAAATGTCATAGGGGTTGAAATAATCAACCCCTTACAAAAATACTTGAGGATTGAAAAAATGTCAAAAAGTGTAGTTTTATTGACAGGGATAACGTTCAGTTTAGTTTCTTTAGCTTGATATACATAGAAGATAAGAAATAAAAACAATTTAAAGAAACTTATTGGGATAGACATTTTCAAAATTTTTTTTACCAAAAACACCTATTAATTCTTATCAGAGAATCGCCCCTTACATTTTTTCGTTGTTATTTAGATACACCCTGTATACGGCATTAATCACACTCCGCATAATTCTTAAAAAAAATATAGTAACACTTAAGTTAATGTCAATTATGAAGGATTTTTCAGGGGTATGATACACGCAGTCATATACATAGTGTAGTGCATACAAGTCACGGCCTTTTATGTTCTCAAGCGCATTGTCTCCCCAAAAGTTAAGGAAAATGATTGCATTTCAGCATTATATTTTAGCACTACGCTTTTTCTTGTGCTTCTTTAGATACGATTCTTTGATTCTTTGTCCTTGAAATGCCAGCCTTAAGGGATATTTCAGATGTCTTGACATAAGACATTAAATATATCGATTGAATTAAATATTTAATGGATGAATGACCAACAGATATTTCCATGTTGGTATTTAGTTCCGTTACATACAAATTAGTGAAGCAATTCAGTGTTCTTTGAGACCTACCCAAGGAAAGAGACACAGTTTTGCATAATTTAAATACTCTTATTGATTTGTAAGAAAGCAACAGGAGAAATGTTACCAAATGTTCTTAAACAACGTAAGCAGTGCAGGTAAATCATAAGAAGGTTAAAGGATAATTAAACCATAAATAATAATAGTTTACATTATTTATCAAAAATTTATTTGGTTTGACAGTCCCGATTTTGAGCCGCCGGTCCCGTTTCAGCACCTGTCCCGCTTTTATAATCCGTATCCCGCTAAATTATTGTATATTCCGGGTAATAAAATTATAACGCGTACAAAGAAAAAATCCGGGCTCCGGAGTTACTGAATGTCCAGCAAATTTCAGCAGAGAATACGCCGGTTTTACGTGACCTGTGCGAAATATTTCGTAAATAATGAAATTTAGATCCTATTTGAGGCTTACCTAGATTAATTTCATCTAAGATTTTTTTTAGAATTATTAGAACAATAATATTTTTATTTATCCTACTTCTGTTTACAAACAAATATAGAATCATATAAAAGTTTATGTAGGTATACTCTTAAAAGAAGAAATAAAAACTATCGCAGGTACCTAACTAAAAGTCATTCGAGAACATGATTTACATTTAACACAATAAAATGCAATATATAATTACAGATATTAATTTAAAAAATGTATACTTGTATATCTCCAAATAATTATTAATAATAATAAACCTATCATAAACCATAAAGGTACATCTACTCTACGTTATTATAATCATACAATATTATCAGTCACCACTGAAAACACAATGGGTTTGTTCCTACACAGCATCAAACTAACAGCAAACAGCAAACTGTCAGGAGTTTGCGCAGTACGAATTTAACCGTTCCAACACAACCAATCCGGGAACTAGTTGTAAATTTTTTTGTTCCAACACAAAAGGGGATGGTTTGGAAACTGTTTACTGACACTACTGACAGTCAAATCGGTTTGACGAATATTAGATGTCAACTTTTGGTAGGCTATAGGTAATGAACGTATATAACTAAGGTTTTATGTAATAATGCTATTTGAGAAAGTTATTATAGTTGCACAATTAATTTGCAGACTTTTAAGTACGTAATTCTGTAGTTTTTCAAAATGAGTGACTAGTGAAGAGGAACAAGTTAGCAATTACAGCAGTACCTCGGATTCTAGTGATGATGAGATTTATCGCCTCCTTATGCATGAGTAACCAAAAAATGAAAATTACTTCAAACAAACTATAACCCTAATGGTTACTGCTTGACCTAAACGTGTCGTTCCAACAAAGGAATTAGAAACTGATTTCAAACTAGTACATGAATTGCCCTTGCGCATTAAAACAGTGCTGTAAACTATCAGTCATTGCTATGCAGCATTTTTCTATGGTAGGAACAAACCTAATGTGTACGTTGTAGTTAGTACCTTCCTCCCTGACAAAACACCAAACCCCCTCTCCCCCCGCTAATCTTTTCTGTTTCAGGACAAGAAGAAACCAAGACCAAGAAAACCACCAAGAAGAAGACGAGAACATAGACAACCCAAACCCAAACCCTATCCTTACCTAGCGCTCGCATCTCCCGAACCGCAACAGGCTCGGGAAGAAGAGCATCCTATGGCTACAAGCCACTCACAAAAACCCACTCCCAACAAAGACCACCCCCGGGGGTTTAGGACGGCCGGCGAAGAAAGAACCTAGAAGACACGAAGAGCGCCAGAAGAGGCCCCCCTGCCGGCGGGGATCAGCCAGGGCAGGAGGAGGTTCCTCGAGCCGACAGCATCGGCCGCAACAGCGGTCGAGGCTGACCGGAGAAGGGAACCCACCTCTACGAGGCCGCCCAGGTCTACAGAGATGGTGAAGGATAAAGAGCGATAATACCGCTCGATCCTAATCCATACAAGGCCACCGTTCGCCAATAAAATAACGGCGTTGTAGTTAGTAAAATATATTGTTTACACCGGCAAATTTTATTCGAAATTGCATCGCAGTTATTGCGTGTTATTATGCACATTTGGTAAACTTGTTTCAATTGAATCATGAGACTGGGGACATTCCACTCCTTGCAAAATATTTGTCATAATATTTATGTACTTAGTCTGTTGTCTGGTAAACAACTAGGCTGAAAATTAAGATGAGATTGTTATTATTAAATCAACTATAATTTCTTAAGGATGGGCTGATTAAATAACTAGTAATTGTCGAAGAGGAGGAGATAGATTTGGTCGATTAATGTGAGGAAGTATTGGAAATAATGATGCACTAACAGATCAGATGGGATGATTTCAACAGTATAAATACACTTCATACGGATATTTTAGTTTAAAAAAAATTAAACCTAATAAAAATATCTAAAAATAATGCGGTCGCCGTATTTCTCGCCGTAAAATGATCAAATTTGTGGTTTTTTAGGTACTGAAATCTTGAAAAATAAAACACGTAGAGCAAAAGTAATATCAAAAATAAAATTACTGATGTTTTGTTTATCCACTATTACCCTTTCATATATTTGCAAGACTTTTTGCCGTAGCAATATTTCTTCACTTGTTTCATATCATGTCGTATCTTGCAATTGGAGCTGTCAAATTTTGCCTTGGTCTTGTATTTTCTTGTCTTGCGACGCCAATACAAGATCAAGGAAAAGCAGCACATGATGCCAGCACTAATAATTGCAATTATAGAGGTTTACATAATTTTACTGCACGAGCACTAAATCATGTTTCTAAAGGATTTTCGTGTGCTGAATCCGAATCCAGTCTCAGAATTGCACCACCACGTCAGTTTTTCGAGATATTCTAACCTAAATGTGCAAATAACGCTGTATTAGAAGTTATTTTACGACAAAAAGTAGAATTTTGTCTGGAAAGTAAGGATTGCGTCTTAAAGTTACTAGTGATCTTCAAAATCAAATAGAGTGCTTGAATATTTTTTTTCTCATTGAAATTTATTAGTTTTCCATGTTATCGATATATCGGAAAATAACCAAATTGGCTGTTCTCCATGGATAAGGCAACACTCCTTTTCAGTGTACTATCCTTTGGAAACATAAAAGTCTAAACTTTGTAAACCTGTGTTATGTTTAGTGCAATTTATCATACAGCAAAATAAAGGCATTTATATTCCGTACACCCTGTATATATTTTCTAAGGCGAGACAATCTTGAAAGAAAAATGAAAATTATTTTCTCTTACACGTCGTAATTAGAATAGTTATGAGTATTCTAAATCTAAAGGAAGGTCAGTTAGCAGTTATGGTTTGTGGTGCAATCTAAGAAAAAGTTGTAAAACTAAATAAAAACTTCAATACTCCTGTAATTGGAAAAATTTCATGTGATATTGAAACTAAATAACAACTACAAATTATGTTTATTCAAAAATTAAAATTTGAATTTCTACTACTTCAACCTTTCTAATAATTAAATAAATTATTATAATCATACAATATTATTATAGCCACTTACCACTAAAAACACTGTTAATTTGTACGTTGTAGCTACTAAAATATACTGTTACCGGCAAATTTTCTTCGAAACTGGAACGCGGTTAGTTATTACACATTTGGTAAACTCGTTTCAAATGAATCATGAGACTGGGAACATTCCACTCAAGGCTGCGAGAGATTCGTCAGAAATAAGGTCTGGTAAACAACTAGGTCGAAATTGAAGATGCTATTATTATTAAATCAACTGCAATTTCTTAAGGATGGGCTGATTAAATGATTTTAGTAATTGAGGGGTCCATGGCAAGAACCGGCTAAGTCCAGTTTTTAGGCAAGTTGAGTTAAAGCCAGGTTCTTGCACAGTTTAAAACGCTGAATCAAATGCTGTAATAACTGGACTTGTAAGTAGGTAAATAAGAATGTTATTTATGTTTATTTGGATGCCTATCCTACCATACCGTGCAAGAATAGGTCAAGTCCAGGACTTGGCCGTTTCTTGCTCAGTTCGACATCGAATGTTTTGATGATTGACACGTTAAATACCTGATGAAAATAGTTATATTTTGGTCCAAGACTACTTAAAAAAATAAGTTTGACCATGTTATGACACTAATTTGATAGATTAACAATATTGTGTCAAACTAACTACTCTGTGGGCTAAAGCCCTAACCATGTTGAATTACACCCACAATATCTACCCATATTATTCTTTATTATGTTTGGTATCAGAGAACATGCATATGACTTCATTGATAGAAATTGTAGTAGATTTGATATATATTAGCTTAAAATACCTTTCTAAAACAGTAAAAAAAACTAGTTAGATACATAGTTATTTTCCGGGTTGTTGTGCCGTGGCCTCGTTGCCAGAAACAGAGCTAAAATGCACCTCCTTAACATTAGCCGAGATTCTTTTACTTGCCCTGGTTGTTCTCGGGCTAGGCTCTGTGGGAACAGACCCGCTATCGGTGTCTCTGGGCCCCTCCATATATTGATTTCGGTTCTTATTGTTGGACTGAGGCCTCAGTCGTGGCGAAGCTTTTGCAGAGTCACCACTGAAGATGCCGACCGTGAAGAGCGGCGAAACGATTAGATGCATGGGATGCGACCAGTTACAGCGGCAGCTACGGAACGCCTCGGAGGACAACCATTATCCGAGGAACGGTTCCGACCGTAACAGTCGTAATACCAGCAATAGGAACCGAAATCAATATATGGGCGGGCCCAGAGACACCGATAGCGGGTCTGTCCCCCACAGAGCCTAGCCCGAGAACAACTAGGACAGGTAAAAGAATCCCGGCTAACGCTAGGGATGTGCATTTTAACTCTGTTTCTAGCAGCTACTAGTTACCAAGGCCACGGCACAACAACCCGGAAAATCACTGTATCAAAACTATGTAGGTACTTTCGTGCGATCAATGGTTATACGACAACATTAAAGAATACCATACCGCTCATGTGGAACCTGATGCTGACACTTCAGTTTCCGAACTTAGTTCCGATGAATAGGTAAAATTGAGGTAAAATATGTCGTACGTACTCATATTTAACATGTACTGGTTTATTATGTATTCGATAAATACATATGTTTGCTTATTTACTGTTTTATTTTAATTTTAAATAATATTAATGCAATGCATTTTAATTTAGAAAGTAGAACTAACATCTCTGGTACCAAAATATAATAAATATATTGTCACGGTTTTCCCAATCCGTCTTTTCTCTTACTTCCAGAAAAACAATCCGTTAATTAATTACTTCTTTATTAACTACTGAACACTACTAATTACAGGTCAACTAAACACTTATTTAATTAATCGCTATCTAAATCGCTTTGATCTCTCTAACTAAACACTTCACTTCAGACAAGACTTATACAAGACTTATACAAGACTAACTAACTCGGCCGTTTATTCTTCTTTTATAGACCCAACGAATATTCCAGGTATATTCCAGTATCTCTAGATCCCTTTTCTCGTACGACTGGAACGCTTCTCGTCGATTCCCGATTTTTCCAGGCCGATCTCGATCACGGCATGTTGTTTGTTTACCAGAATGGCGTAGGGGCGATCGGGGCAATTTTAGGCAATTCGCGGTGCCACAGTCGTCGGTTTGGGAGTGAGTGGGGCAAATTCCGTGACAATATATATACTGCATATACAATTATTGTTAAAGCAGGCTTAATATACAACTATTACAATTGAGTTAAATAGAAGTAACAGAAGACATATTTGAGAATAAACAAATCATTGAAATCACAAGTTTTATTATCCGTTCTATCTGCTTTTCCACAAATGTGGTATATGATTAAGTACGTTTCATAAACATGTAACAGCTAGGGTTGCCACCTGGCCTTTCCTTGGAAAGACAGTCCTTACTTCAGCCTCTGTGTCCTTCCGACCTTGCTTTTACTAGAAATAACCGTACTTAGCTAAAATAGTACTGTACACAATAAAATATTATAAAATAGAAACAAAAAGTGACGATATGTAAAAATAATTTTTAAATGTAATACCATAACAGTTTAAAACATCCCATTCCGTTCTCCGCTGTTCAACAACAACACGAATGTTCTTACTTGTGCCTGCTTGAGAATAGGAAAAAATAAGTGTCCTTACTTGAAAATATGAAAAGGTAACAGCTGAAATGAAGCAATTACGAAATTTGATTTCTTAAAAACTAAAAGTCAATTTCAGGTCATGACATGCTGCTGATGCTGAATATTTTATATCTGTTAGCTATTACTAGATTGAGTGAACATAAAATATTTAGTACATAATGGACATTGATTTCTTTTATTGAAGCAACCAAAGCAACCGTGAACCTAAAACTGAATAATAAATAATACCTACAGAGGAAATAACAGAACAGTTAATACAAAAGAAATATACCTAGTAGATAATTTAATGATTTAAAACCTTGTCTGAAATCGTGATTGCAAAAACACAAAAGCAAAATCAAAAGTTAAGAGTTGATAATAATTATATTGTCAAAATGACCATCTTATACAGGGTATCCGGAATATGAGTGTATTTATTTTGAGATATGATAAATTGTACCAAACAAAACATATTTGACTTTACAATTTTTTTTCTTTGACCAACGGTAACAGAATTATGACAGCAGGCAGGTCTTTAATATGTGACAACATCGCTCACATACCATACTGTGAATGGTTTTCTTAACTCCTTTCACAACACAGAATAGAATGTAAAGTAGTTACAAGTATATTTAAATTGATTCATGCTGCTTGCGAAAAGCGCTTACAGTACAAATACCTTGTAGCCACGAAGTGTTGCTCAGATTTACCAGATATTATGTCATACAGCTGGTTATGGTTACTATAAATTATTCCATTTTTTTATGTACTCACAAATATCAAGCACTATGTACAGAAAAACGAAACGCACTAGCCACAATACTATTATGACTAATAATACTTTTAGGTTAACAGCAGCAAGTGATAGATTACAAATAATATTTTACATTACAGTTTTAAGAATTTTCTGGGAATCTTTAGTTGTTTACTTTATTAATACTGATAAAAAAACGATTAACAGACGCTTTTACTTAACCTTAGTTACGCCTTAGTTTGTACTTTCATAACACAGTCTTGTATTTTATTGCAGTATTTGTAGAAACACTATTCGTTTTAGACATTCCTTTAAAGTTTTTTATTGCTTTTGGTTCCTTAACCTACTACCAATATATATTATACACGACTTCTAGCATACATTCCAACAATTAATTTGACACATTTGAAACCAAAAATTAGAAAAATTAACACAATCCTCACCTAAAACAGAATCAGTTATTTTTATTTATCATGGTACTGGAAACGCTTAATAGTTTTTGTAGCAAACACCCTTTTATTCACCACTGCTGTACACTTCGATGGATATTTCATAAACCGCAACCGTTGAGATTATAACTAAATATAGAGTCTAAATCCGGAAGTACCTTTGCGGCAATCGTTAAACTAAACAGGAAGGCAATATAAACGAAGGAACTTTCTTTCACTAAAAATTAGACGATGATAACAAATTTTTCAATGTATAATCAAATCACTTCCCATGTATTATTTTATTCATTTCTAAAACCGTTTTTGATAAAATCAAAATTTTTTGAGGAATTTTGAAAAGAAATATTGAAGAAAATAATATGTACACGGTGTTTCAAACAAAAAATTTAAATAAAATTTGGGATACGTGGTATTAAATGGGATGAAGTAAGGTCTATTTTCAATCGAAAGTGTTATCTTTGGGATGTAACAGAAACGACTAATAACGTCCATATTTTTTCCAGAAACATACCTAATTTTTTTTTCTTGTTAAAAAGCTCTCTGTTTTCTAATAAACTTTTATTAGAGACATTTTTCTGTATTACTTACTGTTTAAAAGTTATAAGCAACATCGTCTTAAAGATTCTCAAAAGAAATGCCACCTAAAAATCACATTAGCGGTGGAAGGATCAAGTAGACGTTGGAAAATAATTGAATGTTCAATTAAAGAGTGCTGGTGATGGGAATATACATAGAAACATTATAGTCGCGTCAAATTAGCATGAAAAATGTGAAAATGGACAACTTTTTGCGGAGAAGTCCGATTGAGATGCGGTTTTCTGCAAAATGTTCAGGGAATTGTTTATAACAAAAGGTACATCTAACCTCTGTACGCTCGCAAATTTTTAATTGTTTATTTAACAAATGACCCATTTTTGTTGAACATAATATGGCAAATGTCACACACGATTCAACGAAAATGTCTGGAAAATGTTCTCTCGGGGGTTTTCGAGGTCCCTCTTTATCACTTTGGTGTTAGCTTTATTATTTATTGCTAAATTGTTGTAACTGGGCTAATTAACAAATTAAAACCTGCACCCCCGAAATCACTAGAGAACCGGAATTTTTTCCAGGATTTCTGGCTTATTAAGGCATACCGTCGGCAGATTTTTGCAAATATAATTGTTTATTGTTCGATTGTTGCAACCTCGCTAATTAACAAATTAATAACTCTACTCCCGCAATCGTTGGACACCCAGTTTTTTTTGCAATAACTCTGGGATCATGGGGAGAACCATCGGCACAAGGTTGTTGCACGTAATTGTTTATTTTCCAATTGTTGCGACCTGGCTAATTAACAAATTAATAAGTTAACGCCCGAAATCACTAGAAAAACAGAAATTCTTGTGGCGATGGTTCGCCTTAAAAAGACAGAAATCCCGGAAAAAATTTCGGGTCTCTAGTGATTCCGGGAGTAGAGTTATTAATTTATTAATTAGCCAGGTTGAAAAAACAGAAAAATAAACAATTTCGTGCAACAACCTTGTGCCGATGGTTCTCCCCATGATCCCAGAATTATTGCAAAAAATCCGATTTTCTAACGATTCCGGGAGAAGAGTTATTAATTTGTTAATTAGCGAGGTTGCAACAATCGAACAATAAACAATTATATTTGCAAAAATCTTGTGCCGATGGTTTGCCTTAATAAGCCAGAAATCCTGGAAAAAATTCCGGTTCTCTAGTGATTTCGGGGGCGGTGTTTTTAATTTGTTAATTAGCCCAGTTACAACAATTTAGCAATAAATAATAAAGCTAACACCAAAGTGATAAAGAGGGACCTCTAAAACCCCCGACAGAATATTTTCCAGACATTTTCGTTGAATCGTGCCATATGTTCAACAAAAATGGGTCATTTGTTAAATTAAAATTAAAAATTTGCGAGCGTACAGAGGTTAGATGTACCTTTTGTTATAAACAATTCCCTGAAAATTTTGCAGAAAACTGCATCTTAATCGGACCTCTCCGCAAAAAGTTGCAAGTGAAATGCTAATTTGACGCGACTAATACTGAATAATTAGACTAAAGATATCCCAATACTACCTATAAATATTGTTGTTTTATCACGCAGTTATCAAGTAAATAAAAAAAATAGAAAAATTTGACTCTTTGACACTCTGCATCTCGGAAACGGTGATATAGATATAGTTGAGTACATCTCATTTATTTTGACTGTACAATCACTACTTCTAAGGATGCCACCAATACCTAAGACACCTTCCATATTTAAAACATAGCGTTTACATATTTCAGTTCCATTGCAATTATAAAACAACGAAAACTTTTCTTTTTACCAGAATTATGTATTTTAAATCTTTACAACTGTGCGGAATAAATCGAAGAAGTAAAAGAAAATACCACCACAAAACAAAATTTTATCTAACAGGAATTTACTTCAGTCGAAGCAATGTTAGGAACTATTATTGTTAGCGCAAAGCCTTTAAATCCGCTTTTAATAAATTAGTAATCAGGACACTCCCTTAGGCATATCCCACACACACACAATATAACAAAACAAACTCCACGCACCTTCGTCGCATGGTCCTTTGATGGGTTATTTCTTAGTAAAACTCGACGAATACTATCGGAAGGCTTTTAACACTGGAGTGTGAAAATTCCGGCCATACATAGGTATGGATTTTCATTTGCTGTATAAGGGTGTGTGAACCACATCACATGGGAATACAAAGAAATTATATCGAACCAACACGCACCAGACAAAAAAGTAATTAATAATGCGAAAACTAAGTGTTTTAATTTCATTTCATTTGTGGAGGGTGCACGTGGAACGGTGTTAATGAACCTCATGATTTATAGCAGGAAATAGATCCAATTAACTAATTATGTTCAAGCGGCGATCAAAATTCATGAGGGAAAACTATCTAATGTAGCTCAAAAAAGTTGCATTATCCTCTCATCTCAAAATTGCCTTAATTTTTGTATATATATACAGGGTGTCCGGGAAAATATGGGAAATCTTTGGGATCCAGATAGAATATGAAAAAATAAGATGACACTACTACTACTAATTTGTAACACCCTGTATAATTAACTGAAAGAAGTTAATTAAATTTAAATACTGAGCACAGGTAATAATCAATAAATTTTGGAAAGAAAATTTTTACAAATACTACAAAAGAAACGTGTGTACGGAAAGATCTTCGGGAAATTTTAATGAAAAAAATGGTACGCCAATGTTTTTTTAGAAAGTTTTAGAATCCTTGTTCAATTTACAACAGAAAAAGGCTTCTTACTTATTTTTGTTTGACACACCGCTTGCGAGTAAAAAATTAAAAGTCAAATTTTAATCTACTGTCAGTGTTTTTGCATTTTATAATGACAGTTAATTGAATTGTGTCAGGTAATTTAATTTCGAGTTATTGTTTATTACAGTGTTGTGTAAGTATTAATCTGAAAAATGCTTTTTTCTAACAATGAATACGCAGATATTCATTTTATGTAGTTTTGATCCCAACCCGTGGCTGAGCTCTCGGAAGGCAGCTCAGCACCTTTACCTTCCTAAGTCTAAAATATTACGAACACTACACGATGACCACAGACATGCATATCATCTACAGCCTCTTCAGGATTTGCACCCTGGTGATGATGAAAAATGAATAAGATTTTTCCAGTGGCTTTTAAACTCGACGGAAGAAAATCCTGACTTTCCTCTGTTATCAGACGTGGGGTAACAAATTACCATAATATCCATATTTGCGCACATCAGAATCCTCGAGAAATTCGGCTAAAATCATTTCAAAATGAATTTTCCGTAAATGTTTGGTTGGGCGTTATTGATGGTAATGTTTGTGGTCTAAATTTCCTACCCCCAAGGTTAAACTCGGATCTGTTTATGGAGTTTCTTAACAATAATCTGCAGGACTACCTATAGGATTTACCCATTATTTAAGGTATGAGAGTTAAATACAACTGGATGGAGCTCCCCCGCATTTTGGAATACGTGTAAGAGAATGGCTCCATACCAATTATCCTCAACGATGGATTGGCCGGCTAGGGAGGAATGACATGAATATTGACGTGGTTAATGGTACTAGACCAGTGGCCTGGCCACCCAGGTCACCGGATCTTAATCCACTAGACTTTTACGTTTGGGGCACTATTAAAGATAAAGTCTTCGCTAATCCCGTATTAACAAGGGAAGATTTAATTTTAAGAATTCAGCAAGCCTGCAATGATAGCGGTGAAATCCGCATGAAGTATCTGCTGCAATAAATGCGTTAGTGAGAAGATGACGTGGTCAAGCAATTTTTGTGATTTTACCCCTAATTTTCTTTCTTTTGCTTATTGTTGTTGAAAGCCACTAATTAAATTTCTCATTTTCTTTTTTATTTACTTAATTGTTTTTCAGAAATCATTAAGTAATTTAATTTTTTACTGGCAAACGGTGTATCAAACGAAAAAAAGGAGCCTTTTCCTGTCGTAAACTGAATAAGGATTCTAGAAATAGTTTAACATTGGCGGTACCATTTTTTCAATGAAATTTCCCGAAGATCTGTTGGTACGCACGCCACTGGTGGAAGATAAATAATATTTTTTACGTAAAAATATGTATCTAGATTACCTATTCAATGGTTCCAAATTTTATTTAAATATCAAGTAGTTTTAAAAATATTAATAAATTTGTAACGAAGCATTTTTCGAATATAGTTTATAACACAAACTGATATTATTTTGTGGTTCTCTGTCTGCCTCTAAAGTTTCCGCTTTCGAGAGTGGACCACCTTGTATATTAAATTAAATTATATATTTTACTCTTTATATGCATATGGTGTTGTTTAAGAATTAATCAATACTATTAAGTTATATTAAATAAAAACTACTGATGTAACCATATTGGAAATTTTAAAAAACATATTTAAACTAAATACTAATTTACCTTTTAGTTTTGGAGGACTACTGAGAACAGGACACAGTATAACCGGTGAATTGATTATATTAATAATAAGCACAGTCACTATTTTCAAGGCATCGGACTCTAACTAGTAACTAGTGGAAAAGTTTATAAAAACAGTTAAAACTATTATTTATTGATGTGAGAATTGAATTGTTGCTAGGGGATGGGTTTCACTGACAACAAAACGGATGTGTCCCGTTAAATTGTCGGCTGATAAAGTTTTTATAACCGTTCAACATAAAATCAATCATTGATGAGATCTGAAACTACTTTTTTCTTTTTTTTTTGAGACAGACAAAGAAAATAATCGATAGTTAACATCGATACGGAATATTTTTCAAAAAAATTTTAAAATATTCTCTAATTATCATTTTCGTACCAAATAAAAACTGTTCTATAATACAAAGATTTTTGAAAAAAAAAGAAAAACAAGTCATAATAGCTTTAGCAGGAGCAATTATGACTAGAAAAAATTATATACCTCTATAATTATTTTATTATATAAGCTTTAACAAATATTTGTAATTATTCACTAAAATGAGAAAAAATGACAAACTTTATACGTTGATTGAGGTATTCTATAAGATTGCTAACCGTATTATATCTACCCCGCGACACGTCTCCGACCCCTCACCCTTAAACGTGGTATCTGTAATATGGCGCCATATAATATTTCAGTCAACGTACAGGACAATTTTTTTTTATTGCAGATTTTTGTTTCAGCACTACTTGGACTACTCTAACTTAGGTGGCAGCACAAATATGTATTTTAACTTTAGAAACATGCGAATCACAAAAACTTACTTAACCTTAAATTTCTGACAAATTGACAAAAGTCAAGAAAAGAGTAATTTTAATGTTTTTATTTTGTTAATAATATATTAAGCACTGTTGCGAAAATGTCTGCTTTAATTTTGTCAACTGTGTTAAGCATATTAAGTGTCCATTCACTAGTAATAGGGAAACAGGTGAGAAAAATCAATATATTTATACTTGTGTATTGTAACAAACATATGTATTAGAAAACAGTAACAAAAGTAAACATACATTTTTTTTAGGTGTTGAAATGGATGAATAAACCTTCCTTAAAAGAAAAAAATCTCATTACCCAGAAGAACAACCTTAAATTAGAACAGAGCAAAATTAATATGACAGACAGTTTTGCAAGGTATTCTAAAATCCAGCGAAGAATTAATTTAATTGACCAAGATCTGACCAAGTTTCGAACAGAAAAAAGTTCTATAATATTACATATTGGATTAACTCACGGATTAAAGATTGCTTTAGGGTTGCTCTTATTTATTTTATCTATTTATTATCGATATACACCCGTATTTCAGTTAAGTCGTAGCATAGACCTAGTGCCTTTCAATCATATAATTTCTTACCCGAATGGAAGTAATCAGGTGTCGTTTCATTTTTGGGTTTTATGTTGTTCTAGTATTTCTCGTTTAATAAAAATTTAGCTTTGCAGTGTGTTTATTACTATTTTTGTTCATACATTCACCTCAGGGATTACAAATTACTTGTGTAATTTATTTCAAATATAATTAAACTGATCTGACATTCTAAAGATATGTTTTCTGTTAAATAAATGAATATATTTTTGTATTGCATGAAAGTATGTAGAAAATAAAGTCGTTTTTGTTTATTTTTATGTATTATTTCTCATAATTTATAAGAAAATTCAATTTTGGCTAAACGTGGTAAAGTAAAATAATAATACACATTTGAATAATTTTAAATTTATAATTTAGCAATGTCAGTCTACAACCAGTAATACAGCACTTCTGAATGTAGGATAGTATAACGTAAAGAGAGTACTAGTACAGCCAACATAAAAAATGTTAAAGAACTGAGTGCAATGCATGTGGTGGTTGTGGATTTTTTTCTCAATTCCTTTCACTTTGCGGCGAATTGCTATTCCAGATTCCAGATATCTGCATCGTGGCAAATAATTACTCATTGAAACCATATGAGACTGTATCCAACATTGCGCCAACTCAGTAGATTTCATCATCTAATAAACGAAAATTTGAAAACCAAGTGCCTCCTAAATTTCGCGAGTGCAAGGAAACTTTACATCAGCCCCTCTGTTGACCAAAAGTGGGGAAAAAATAAGAAACATAGAAATATAAAACTAAATATTTATTTTGACACAATGTCTAATCCAGATGATGAAAAGATTTTGGCCCCTTTGAGGGCAAATGTTAAGGAACAGGTACTTTCAATCATTTACAAGTTTAAGATTCCATATCAATATGTTTTAAAATTTTTAGGGAGAAATAGTTCGTAAGCTAAAATCAGAAGGAGCGCCAGATCTAGATGTTAAAAAGGCCGTGGCGGAGCTAAAACTTAGGAAAAAGATTTTAGAGGATAAGGAACTAAGCCTAGCGCCTGCAACAACATTCGATAGAGCAAAAATGGAAGATTTACTCAAAAGAAGGTTCTTCTTTGACCAGAGCTTTGCAATTTATGGAGGAATTACAGGTCAATTTGATTTTGGTCCTATGGGATGTGCTTTCAAAGCCAACTTGTTACATACTTGGCGACAGTTTTTTGTTTTAGAGGAGCAGATGCTGGAAGTTGACTGTTCTATTCTTACCCCAGAACCAGTTTTAAAGTATGTTGATTTATAAAGGGAAAAATGTATTAGGAAAAATAATATTTTAATTTTAGGGCTTCAGGACACGTAGACAGATTTGCCGATCTTATGGTGAAGGATACACAGACCGGTGAATGTTTTAGATTAGACCACTTGATTAAGGCACATTTAGAAAAAATTGCATCAGACAAAAAAACATCACAACAGACAAAAGATGAATGCCAGGATATTGTTATCAAGGTTTGTAATTGTTAATACTTGTAATTTGTAGTATATCCTTATTTTAACTTCAGTTAGATGGAATGACCAAAGATGAAATGGCCGCTATAATGCAGAAATTTAATATGAAGAGTCCATTAACTGGTAATGAGCTTACCGAGCCTATCGAGTTTAATTTAATGTTTGCTACGCAAATTGGACCTTCTGGATTAATTAAGGGGTAAAATTTTTCATTATTAGTAACAAACGACATTAACCTAACTTTTTTCAGATTTTTAAGGCCTGAAACGGCTCAAGGCATTTTTGTAAACTTTAAGCGCCTTCTCGAGTTCAACCAGGGCAGGCTTCCTTTCGCAGCTGCTCAAATAGGTGCGTAAGTTAAACTGTGGTTATAATAATTTATCGTTTTACTTTCCTTGCATTTGTTTTAGGTAATGCCTTCAGAAATGAAATCTCGCCAAGATCTGGTCTCATCCGAGTTCGGGAGTTCACGATGGCAGAAATTGAACATTTCTGTGATCCCAACGACAAAAGTCATCCCAAATTTGCGAACGTTCGGGATACCGAACTGTTGCTTTATTCCGCTTGCAACCAGATGGATGGAAATCCCGCACAAAAAACTAAAATTGGGGATGCCGTTGATAAGGTAACCAATTACTTGCTTTAACCTAACCTGTTGGTTACGGAGCTTTCTTCAATTATTTCTCACAAAACGACACTGTTAACATTTTTAATGTTTTATTAACCACCCTGTACATTCACAAATTATAGGAATTTTAATACAAACAATTAATCACTGTCCAAATCACCGAAATCTCTGAATTCGTCTCCGATGTCTTAGCTAAACTAAAAAATTGTTTTCTCATAAGGAAAATATGTCAAAGGTGGTTTAAAATAGTTTCAAAGTGATGTCATTGCAGGAAAACAGGCACTTCAAACCATTTCGAACTGTCAAGACAAGTGACAGTAGTGACAGTCTATCCCAACCTCACTTTTTATGTTATTGTCAAATTTCCGCGCCAAATTTCCTTGTTCCTTATACTGTTTCGTTATCTGTTGCGTAGATTACCAAAATATCTGTTGAACTCACGTTGAACTGTATTATTGGTAGCATATTTTTTTTTAAATATATTGTAGTGTAACTTTTGAATAAAATTTATATAAAAAAATTGTTTATTTTTGTATCAGACAGGGTGGAAAGGTGGTCATTTTGATACAGTCAAAAAAGCTTTTTTTTAAAAAACACGTAAATGTTTTATATAATAATACATAACTTTGCACTGTGTGAACTTTAATTCTAATGCTACTTGTCAAAAATAGGATCATTGTGACAAGTATGGAGCTCAAAATTAGTAATTTACTAATTTCAATATGACGGGCTAACTATAGAATGAATTAAGCAAACTAATAGAAATTATTAATAAACCATCGATAATACGAAAAAAATATCAATATAAACGACAACCCAGAATTTTTGAATTTTGCGAATAAAAGAACCGAAAAAACTTGAATTAATTTCAAAAACGCAATAGGATATTTCAAAACGGTTTGACCAATCAGGGTTTCATCATAGAATGCAGTGTTCTAAAATTATTTCAAACTATATTCTGTAATACTACTTGAATAATCGTAACTAAAACATCAGGAACGTCTCAAATTGTCTAACCAATTCTATCACAATGACGCGATTCATCCCATTGCATCTCAAAGGCACGTTACAGTTTACTGTCCTGGCAGTGATGCCAATCAAGGAGAATCTCCTGATGGTATTATTTTTTAGAGTCTTGTTGCCAACGAAACTTTGGGATATTTTATGGCCCGCATCCAGCAGTTCCTAATAAGATGTGGTGTAGACCCTGTCAAGTTACGTTTCAGACAACACATGTCTAACGAGATGGCCCATTATGCTTGCGATTGTTGGGACGCTGAGTGTCTAACTAGTTACGTACGTATTATTTTTAATTTTTATCGATATCCATAATTAAGGCATATTTTAGGGATGGATTGAGTGTGTGGGATGTGCGGATAGATCCGCTTACGATTTGACCCAACACACTCAAGCCACCGGTGTCAGGTTAGCAGCTGAGAAGAAGTTGGCTGAGCCGAAAGTGGTGGATGTCGTTGAAGCTGCTCCAAATAAGGGACCACTCGGAAAGACGTTTAAAAAGGACGCTAAAGTTATTACTGACACTTTGACTAACTTACAAGTTAGTGATGTGGAAGAGTTGGAGAGGAAATTAAATTCTGATGGGTAATTTCTTAATGATATGTTTCTATTTAATTTAATAGAAATTTTTTTTTAGATCATATGACTTAATTGTCGGAGACCGAAAATTCGCTTTGAGCAAGGATATGGTGGCAGTTAAGCGTTATCAGAAAACCCTACATGTCGAAGAAATTATACCAAGTGTTATTGAACCATCATTTGGTGAGTGAATTATTTAGTTTCAGTATTATGAATTTTGTTTTTATATACATACTTATTTGTTTACTTCTATTTTTTTTTTGCTATTAGCGTTTGTTGTTTATTTCAAGGGCATAAATAAATTTCAAATTTTGTTAAATTGATCGTCAAATAAAGTCATACGTGCTATTTAATATTAACTATATTATACAGGGTGAAACTGAAAGCTTGGTCAAACCGTCGTCTGCTAAATCTTGTCGCCTTTGTAATACTTTTCTGTCAAATCAGCTGTCAGTGTGGAATTTTGTAAATACCTATTAGGGTGTGTCAAGTTTCAACTAAGTAACTTTTACTACTCAGAAAATAGATCCAAAAATTTGATTTTTTTTAAACTTTAACACCCTGTATCTGGAAAACAAAGCTGTTGCAGACTCATGTTTATCTGAACTTTTTGTCTAAAATCAATCATAGATTAACTCCTTAGAGTTTGTGCACATACTTAATTTACACCCTGTATGTTAAAATGCCAAAACATTTGTGACTACTTTTGATTTGAATTTTTAACTAAAAAAGTAATACATCACTATTTTTATTCTATTTTTTTTTTTTTGTAAATTGAAGGTGTTGGTAGAGTAATGTACGCCATATTCGAGCACAACTTCAAGCAACGCGAGAGCGACGAGCAGAGGACTTACCTTTCTCTACCCGCTATTGTAGCGCCTTTAAAATGCAGCGTCCTACCATTGAGTTCTAATGTGGAATTTGCACCTTTCATAAAACAAATATGTAAGTGCAAGTTATATAATGAAACATAAGTTTTTGGGGTCTTAACGTTTGTTTTTTAGCATCAGAATTAACTAAGGTAGACGTTTCGCATAAGGTTGACGATAGTTCTGGATCGATAGGAAGGAGATACGCCAGAACTGATGAAATTGCGATACCGTATGGTATCACGATTGATTTTGACACTTTGAAGGAACCTCACAGTGTTACACTGAGAGAAAGAGATTCTATGGGACAAGTTAGAATTCCGGTAGGTCAAAAAAATTGTTTAAAATTATTTATTTAGAGCAACATTTTGTATGGTATCGTTTTAAATTTTTTAGCTCTCCGAAATTGCTAGCGTGGTCCATAATCTTGCATATAGCAAATTAAGTTGGGCTGAAGTGGAAGGTCGGTATCCAAAATTTGAACAACAGGAAGCTAAGGGAGTTTAAATTAGACAAAGAATCTATCAGTGCATTTATAAAATTATATTACTGGATTATATTTTGAAAGCAATGTTTCCTATTTATTTTATATTTGTTAATTAAATGAATTGCATAAATAAAAAGTACCGTACTTAATGAGATAAGTTTTATTTCGCACACACAGTTACTGATATTTTTGATATAATTATCAAAAATAACTGATTTTTTAAATAACTTAACAGTAAAAGTCATTCATCAGTGATGCCACCTATGGCATATTGATGAGGCTAATAAGCTCGAAACCAGGGACCCGGACCGTACCGTTTTTAGACAGAAAACCGGACCAGAACCGTAATTTTTTTGTGGACCGGAACCGAAACTGAACACATGTCATGTTTTAGTTTATTCCCAGTGTTGAACCCGAACCGGAAAAAATTAAAACGGTTTTTTGGGTTAATTTCAGTATTTCTTAAGCTTCCGTTGTTGTTGTGTTTCTATGGATTTATCTACTGACAAGTGCTTAGAGTCTTTATTTTTTATAAATCCGTGGGTTTGAAGTGGTTGGTGGTGGTTGGTAAGTGGTAAGGCCGTGTTCTGTATTCAAGCATGCAAATGGCGCAAATGCAAATGCTATTTAACTGTTGGTAGCTGTCGGCAAATTCTACTTTGTCACAAGCAGGTATTGAAAATGAAATAAATGTATACATATCGTCTCACCAATGATATTGCCCACTTTGCCTTCCCAAAATGATTTTATGTATGTATACAGGACATCTAAAATATGTCATTGCCATACTCGTTGAGTAACTTAATAAATTATTGTACTTAAGTTTCTAGTAGAATTTCACATACGCATATTTAAATGGAAAAAAAATCAAAAGCGATCAGAGGAATTTCACTATAATTGTAATTATATTACGTCACAAGGGAAAACCGATAAGAACCCTTTGGACCGAAAAAGCTGGTCAGAACCGGACCGGAAATAAATGATACTTTTTCTACTGAACCGTAACCGGACCGGTACCGTTATTACATTTAGGTCCGGGTCCCTGCTCGAAACCATTATGTCTAGTGGCACCGCTTACCAATGACTTTAGCTGTATGCTATAGGTTTTTCAGGTGTGTTTGAGTGCTAGTCAAACAGGTTAGTTGGTTCCTGAAATTCTGCCTTTGCCACTTTCATTTTGTCAATTCACATGAATATAAATAACAAATTTTAATGCTGTTGTGAAGTAAGAGATGAACCATGACTGAAGTTTCATCGTGGCTATACTGTGCTTAATTCCTAGATATATTTGATACAATAAAAAAATTCTAACAAACTCTATGGCTTTTTGTAGTGCAGGGTTTTATTAAATTTGTCCTTCTAAATGTTTTGGATTGGAAACTATTAAAATGACCAAATAGAGATGAGCATACAAACTTTCTATGTTTAGAAATTTGTCTCACTGAACAGATAAGTAAAATATCAAAATCACATCGCCAAGACTTCCGCTGAAATCTTCTAGCTGTTTCAAATCGATATAAAAATGTTAAATGATAACAGTTTGGATAGTTTAGGCTTATCTGTGCCTATAGAGATAGCAATGATTTATTTTTTTATTATTTCTTACTTGACAACCGTGTATGCGAACATCGATCCTGTTGGCTGCTGGTTGTATCAAGAAGAAGTAAGTAACAATAAAATAAAATCATTCTAAACCATTATGTCTATGGCAATCGCTTACCAAATGATCTTTAATGTATGCTAATTTTAAAGCTTGAGTTAAATAAACAGGTTAGTTGGTTCCTGGACATTCTGCCTTTGCCACTTTCATTTTGTCAATTCACGAGCTTTGAGAATATAAATAGCAGAGAGGTTTTAAACTGCTAGAAGTAAGAGATGAACCATGACCGAAGTTTCATCGTGCGATAGTGATGTGATTAATTCCTAGATATATTTGAAACAATAAAAAAATTTAAATAAACTCTATGGCTGTTTGTAGTGGTGGTTTTCAGTGTGATTTGTCCTTCTAAATGTTTTGGATTAGGCAAACTATAGCTTCCAAATAGAGATGAGCATACAAACTTTCTATGTTTAGACTGTTCGCTGCATGCAAGCTTTGTGAAAACTTATTTCTTCAAATGTTTCAATCTCATTAGGAACATTTTTCAGAAGGAAGTGTGGCCAAAAACCCAAGTTTCAAACTAAATTTGCCAGTCGAATACACTCTCAATGAGAATGTTAGAGGGCATTATGCATTTTGCCACATTTATTATAGTTTTTCAAAGAATTTTAACATCTATTGCAATAATAATGGCACTTAGCTCTCTTTATAGCGAATTTGGCGATTTGTTTTGAAATGCTAAAGTATTTTTAATGAAATCTACGTTCAATATTAGTTTTTAATTGTGCCACACAAACCAATAGAGATAATGAAATTTCTACTGAGAACTTCCATTAGTTCAAAAACAGTCCTGAGGAAGTGCCATTATTATTACAATAGATTGTACCTATTGCTGTACATCTCTACAAAAGCAGTTCAAGTTGCAAAAGCTTTGTCTGATAGTTGGAAGTCGTTTCCAACTGTTGTGCGAACAGGACTAATATATAGGTAATATGTCAGTTTCAAATTCTTTCTGAAAATTGGTTTTGATCATATCGGCAGCAGTACGAATATATGAGTGAATCCAGGGACTGCAGAGTCTAGCCAGTGAACAACAAGGACAGGTCAAAGATTTTCAGCTAAAGTTAGAAAAACAAAAAACCATAGCAGATGAATAATAATTCGGCTGTGCGTATTTATGAGATCTTGGTATATTAAACAAAAAATATCGAATATAAAGTACATATGCAGAGTGATTCAATTAAATCTCCCTAGGCAGAAGTATAAGGAAACTAAAAAGGTAGTGATGGTCTGTAAAAGCCGACTTTTAGGGATTGTTAATGGCTTCATTTTTCTATGCCATGTGTATGCAATAACAATTTCTAAAAGCTGGCCTTTACAGAGCATCACTATATTTTTCAGTTTTCCGTTTGTAATTTGCATAGAGTTTTTTAATAATCAAAATGGAAGTAAAAATTGCAAAAATTAAATTTTAGCTTAATATCACTTAAATATTTTAAAAGTAACCTTGTAAAAACAAGCTTTAAAATTGGTTCGATAAATAAGAGAAAAATTGAATAATGTTTAGAACTTGAAGTGGTAGGTAATTATACACAAATGGATATTTAAATTTTTAATAGTATTGTCTTTTGTTTATGTACTTACATAAACAAGGGTATTGTTTATCACTTAATTATTCTAATACAATTAGACACCATGAGGTGCATGTTTTTACGTTTTTTGTATTTTTTATCAAATTAACAATTTTTTTTGCAGCAATCTGCAAACTTTTTGGAGCTAGTTACAGATTTTTCAATGTTGTTTCACAACTTGCATTGAAGGTTCTTAAGAAATAAGCTGGTGATTTAATAATTTTTCCAGGTTTTGCTGTCATTTCAATATTTCGTATGCTTCTTTTTGTAGTTGCTGCAAGAGTTCAGACAGCTTACGTCATACGAATAAATGAATAATTCATTATGTTTTCATCAAAATATTTAAGAAACTGCAGCTGAGAATAATAAAACTATATACTACAATAATATTTTTTTGCAATTTAGTGTAGTATATAGTTTTACTATTCTCGGTTGCACTTTTTCAAATATTTTGATGAAAATATGAATTATTAATTTGTATGATGTAAGTCTTCTGAATTCTTGCCGCAAGTAATATACTTACTTTTTGTGCTAAGGCTGTCTAGATAACCAAATAAAAATTTTGCTCTATTTCAGCAAATTCATAATTTTATAGCGACATTATTGATAAATAAAATTTTATGAAATTTGAGATTTAGTTTTTAAAAAACGTCGAATGCTCTGTTGCCAAATTTTCCACAAAACAATGCTGGTTTGATTTCTCGAAGAATCATAGTAGTCCATGGATTTCTCATTTGGTCTGTCTATTGCAATAATAATGACACTTCCTCAAAATAGCTTCTGAGCTACTGGAAGTTCCAAGTAGAAATTTTCTTAGATATTGGCAAGTAGTAAGAATTAATGTAAATTTCATTACAAATACTTCAGCAGTTCCAAATAATTTGCTAAATTTATTTGTGCCATTATTATTGCAATAGATTGTACAGTGTTATTCAATATAGTTAGGCCATCCTTTATTGTCGTTATTATTAGATACAAAATAAAGTTGTAAGGCTGTAACTGGAAATTTAATGGAAGTACAGTGACGTGAAGAAATTGACATGTACAAGCACGAATATATTTTTTATTACTGCAGATTTTTGAATTATTTTTTTTCCTGCTAAGTATCTTTTTAAGATGTTACGTTCTAACTGTCCTTTTATTTTTGAACATTTTGTTTCCACGACAAAATAATAATTGCTTTATTAAAGCAGAGTAAAAGAATATAAACCAATTAAATGAGAATATTTATATTTAAAAAAACTCTGAATACAAAATAAGAACGTCTCGGCAGTTTTTGCACATTTAATTAGAAATATCTTACATTTAACATATTCCACAAACCTACCAAGTTATTTCAACTAAAACAATTATACTGACAGACATATTTGGTAAAACGTCATTAATAGCGAAAGGAAGGTAGCTAATATTACCACTAAAACTTTATTTATTAATAACTTAACAATAATCGTAAACAAAAAAATTACAAAAAAAACTGTATAAGTATTCCTTTAGAAAAAGAACTATTCTAGGTCAGGAATGGGCTCATCATCTGAATCGCCACCTTCATCGGCATCTAAGTCATCAAAACTTGGTTTGCCACCGCCAGCTCCTAAAAGAATTATGATATTGTCAAGCAGCTAATACACGGTGATTCAGATTTAAATGCACAATTTTGAAAGCCAATAAAAATAATGCCAATTATACATTTTTTTTAATTTTAGTTATTTATAAGAGATATAGTGCGTTGAAGTTTTAAAAAAAAATAATAATAAAATAAATAAAATGGACAGTGAAATTACCAAAGTAGATATTTATACCATATTTGATATCTAGTTTAAGGTGCTATAAAACTTAATAACATTAATTTAGAAAAAAAGTTGTGCCATAATATTAAAATTAATGAGATTTCTAGATGTAGAATTTAATTTCAAACAAAAACTATATTTTGACTTATTTTGGCAAATTAGACTTTTTCGAAAGAGAAAAGTTAAAGCATTCCAACTTTTCTATGCGCCAGTAACGACTCATCAGCTCGTGCAAAGAAAGTTTGCAAATGTAAACCTATGTATGCACGCCAGTATTTACGCACTAGTTTACCAGATCAGGTTTTGTTTAGTATTTAATTTTACGTTTATAATATGGTGTGAAATGAGTAAGAAGTGGAATTCGGAAAATAGTGTTGAATGTCCTTGTTTGTGGGACCCAATTTGTTTAAAAATAGAAATGTAAGAGAATATGCTTATGAAAAGATAACAAAAAACGTAAATAGTGATTACTTTAATTCTTCTGAGGTCAAAGTTAAAAATATATTATATAAGAAATGCATATACAGTAAAGCTCGGTTACAACATACACGCTTATTACGTACTTATGGTTATAACATACTGAATAAACAAGTCCCGGCATTATTATAGGGCCTTCTTCTGTTGCTGCTTTTTGTTAAACATGTACATACATATGTTTATATTTTTGTTATGAATTAATAGAAATTTTAAAAATTTAATATTTTTTAAAACGTACTTCTGATATAATGTACCGATTTTTTAAGTCCCCGCCAGTACGTTATAACCAATCTTTACTGTATACAGGGTGTTTCAAAACAAAGGCGAAAAATTTCAGGGGGTGATTCCTTGTTGAAAATAAAAGGTAGTTTATATAAACGTTGGGTCACAAGTCAACCATTAGGGAGATATTGCGTTGCAAAGATGAAAAATTGTCATCTTATTTGTTCATGTTCTCTCTGCTGCATCCAAGAGATTTCCCACCCTTGACACTGTAGTTTCAAAATAAAAAAAATTATATAACTAGCTTTATTTTTCAGTTTGTGCATTTAAATCTGAATTACTCTTATAAATGTGTACCTACAAGTGAAATTTGTATACTCATAGATTAAAATCCTCATCATGTTACAGTATACACTTAGACACCAAAATATTTATTAAATCTTTAAATGTTGATCGTTGACTTACCTAATCCTCCCATCTGACGCATCATTTCCTCAAAATCTCCTCCACCCATTCCTCCAAGACCCTCATCGCCAGAATCATCCTCATCATGCCATTTATTGAAGTCGCATTTTAACCAGTGATGTTTTTTCTTGTCCGAGGTGAGATACGGCCAATAAGGTTCCTCTGGGTTGGCTTTAGCTAGAAGTATTTCGATACACCTTTCCCTATTAAAGCTTTTACTTTTGTCGGGGTCTATTTCTTTGTACAAAGATATTGTGACTTCGTAATCTTTTTTTTCTACACCACCCGTTCCTTTGAAATATACCGAGTCTTTGCTAAATCTGAAAAAACATGTGTTTATTTTTAGTTGCTACGAGTATATGCCGTATACTCACTTAATTTGTGGGTCTTTAACGTCTTCTAAATTTATCGTTAAAAAAACTACTGCAGATCTCTGGGCCCACATAACGGGTGGAGGTAATCTGAAAAAGTGAGGTTAAAGAACTCATGTTAGCAAAATCAATAATCATTCTCTCTTTTGAACGGAAATAATAAAAATATCAGATAATCTTTACAAATACCGACAGGCAAATATGGGAAGCATGTACAAAAGAAGTATTCTAAAACAGAAACTTCTAGAATCGATTCTAACAATTTTATAACATGGCCGCGTTTTAAACAAAAGTACGCAAGTAAATTCAATTTGTGAAACACCTAATTATTATACGAAGGTGTAACTAGAATCATTTGCAAACAAAATAATAAATGTTGACTACTTACGTTTGTTCAGTCATTTTGAAACTATTTTATAAATTTCAAATAAATAAGAAGTCCACCTATCTACGTCTTTACCGGGACAACTAACCAATTGACTGAAGTTAGCGTCGCCTTTCCGCAATGCTTGCAGGGTTGGTTGTTTGATCGATGGCCAACAAACACCAAAGAATTTATGAAATGTGGCGCGAAGAATTCGCGAAGAAATTCACGTACCTACTGCAAAACAAATTGATTGACAGGTAAATAAACTTCAGAATTACAACGAATGTCAAACACAAAATTGTTTTCTTTTGATTATGCAAGGATTGCTAAATCAACAAGAAAAAATATTTCTGATATAAACATGCTGAATAGCTACCAACACCTTATCTGTTGTGTTTCCTACCCCCAGTATAAAATAGGTGCACTTGGTACACTGACCAGAGGCGCGCGTTATTCATTGGGTAAAACGGGTCGGCAGAATACTCATCAAGACCAGGCTTCTGCCGAAGTTAATTTAATTATGGAATAAAAAATGAAAAGTGAAAGAAACGAAATTTTAAGTTAAATTAATGTGTGAAACTATTTGAATTTGGTATACAGTGGCGTAGTTAGGCGTGGGCGAAGCGGCCCCTCGCCCACGGTCTAGCACTTAAAGGGGCCTCGCGCAAGACCCCCTTAGGATTAGTGATTTAAAACCAAACGCCATGAACTCTAAATAGTACGAATAGCACCCTAAAAGACCTTACTAAAAATAAGCTTTACCGAGGCTTTACCTCACTTACTATAATTAATTTGCACACCCTGCTGAGTGTGCTCTATTATCGACATATTTTTGAGTACTGAAGAGATTACAAAAAATTATTATTTTTAGCATTTAAACACCTCATAATTATGAAATTTTCAGATCATCCAGACTTACTTTAACTAGTTTCATCATAAATGAATAGTTTTGTAAACAAATAACTTTCTGATTTTTCACCATTCTTTTCTTGAAAATATACAGGGTGGCATTGAAAAAACTACAGTGCATAGTATTACGCGATAGAGGACCAAAAAATAATAAATAAAGTTATATACACTAATGTCCGATCGCCTTTTGTTTTCAAGATACAGCGTTAAATTTTTTTTGTAAAATTAAATTTTTTTTAATTTCTCCCGATTGTATGAAAATATTTGAACCAAAATTGATGCACACTGTGACGTTGCATGTAGCTATTAGGTCTATTCCTTTGCACAGAAAGTGTAGTACCAGCACCAGCTGCATTGAATAGCCAGAAAACGTTCCTTTGCAAGAGAGTATTGTATTTTACATCACACTTTTTTATTCCATTGCCCCAGTGTTAGTTACACTAGTGTAATTTATCTATACCCAGGCCAAGCAGGCGTGAAATGCACTGGACATGCGCAGTCAGCAACCTGCATTATCTTTAACAAATTTTTGAAATTTTTTTGAATATTTCACAATTCTTTAAGAACCAAATAATCGATTAAAGTTTATTTATTTATCCTAAAGTATTTTAAAAACTTTATCAGAATATTTAGGTACAATTTCTTCTACATATTGTTTAATTGAATTTCGTTTTTATCTTTTAAATAAAAACTGATTAATGTTTCTACTTCATCACCACTATTACTCGAGCTGAGCTTGAATGAAGATCTATTAATCTATTATCTAAAAAGTCATCACAAAAAACATCTTTGACGTCCATAATTAATAATTAGGAAAAATTTTTCAAATTTAGAATATATCCTAATCTTATTACTGCACACTCATGGTTGTTCTCTGGCTACACCATCTCATACTTTGTTATTCCTTTGGTTCTAGCAGCACTTCTGCACTGCGCTGAACAGCTGATTCTACATTTTTCTCTAAAAATATGTTCCCCATGGATATTTAACTATACCCTATTTTTCTATTAATTACATCCATTAAAATCGGAATTTCAAGAAACAGACTAATACCCCGACCTGGAAAACCTATAGACCGCTTTACATTTAAGCAATTCTTATTGCATGCAAAGAAATACTGCATGCGCATTAAATTTAAAATTAATTACCGACGCAATTTTCAGTTCATTGCACGAATATAGAGTCTGCTCTAATTTGATTGCATTGTACGTGAAATTCTGGTTCTTTTTCTGGTAATATTCAGTTTTGCCATCCTAGACAAAATGAACTAACAGCGAGGAATTAAGTAAACAGTGAATTAACCTCAATTAACCATAATAATTTTCTTTTTTATTTCATCCATTGAAACTCTAGGTTGATTGAAACTTCACACCACAGTACACAACACCGGTATGTTTTGATGGTTTTGCAGAAGACCAGCAGATCGAAATCATTTTCATTTTACTAATTTGGCAATGGGCAATATATTGCATAAATGTAAAACAAATGACACCTTGCAATATTGCATGAAAGATTTTGCTGCAAAATAGTTTTCATTGCATTGCATGCTCCATTGCCTAAATGTAAAGCGGCCTTATAACAAACAACCATAGTCATTTTTCAGTGGTGCCATCAGACATGTAGCGGTTTCCAGCTTGACTTTATAGCATGCCATAGGTGAGGCAACCAACGACTAACCCTGGCTGTTCGTGTCTGTCGAAACCGTCGGTAAAATATATAGGTTTTTCAGGTGTAATTCAATGCTGGTTGAAGCATCGAGCTATTTTGGCGCTCTGGCCGCTCTGGGCAAAGCAATAGCTTGCTGCCCCATACGGTTCTCCAGTGCCGGTTTTAGATATAAATTGCCCCTAGGCCCATGTCAATTTTGCTATAAATCAAATATTCTGTTTTAAATAAACATTTTTGTATTGTATACACGAGATCACTTCAAGCCAAGCATATTAAAATTATTTTCTTTAGTTTTAATTTTATTTATCTACGACCACTATACGTCTAATTTCTGTGGTAAAGGCCTTTTGCCACACTAGTGGATTAGAATTCACAATATTACGCTTCCATTTCATAGCACTTTATTTAGAATTATTATTATTAACATTTATCTCAAGAACAATCTTGTCATTTTGACCGAGATTATTTAAATTCAGTCGATGAAGAGTTATTGAAGGACTAGAGGGACCCAGAACTTCGCCAGGTAGGATCTGGATTTTTTCAGCAATTGCCATCTTGATGGACTGTGAATCTTCAATGTAACTTTCCGCTACCGTAGTCGATTTCCAATCACCATGACGCTTCACAGTGGTAGTCACAAAATATAAAGGTGGTAGTATAACGCATAGATAAAGATACAATAGTATAACCCCCAGCATTGGCTAGTAATGTTGACGAAGAACGCCTCATTCCATATTCGGAAAAACTTTCTAAATCAGGGAGCTCAAGAAATGCGGCCACTTTTGAAAACATTTTCGAAATTGTATTGATGCCTACATGTTGTGCAGTACATTTTCCAACCACATATTGCAAGAAAAATCACCCACCGGCCACCGGCATTTTTAGGTCACAGATTGATGTATTTTCGACAGATTTCTACAGCATTGACTGATAATGCTTCTTCCATGATCGTGAAACGTCTTGAAATATTTGTTTTCGTATCCGCAATGAGTACGTATAGGTAACTGCCTTTGTCTTGGACATGGATGATATCCAAAAAGGTTAATTCATTGCATCGATAAGCACTTGCGACTCCTATGATCGTTGCAACCTGTAAAGAGCTCAAACGCTCAATGTATAAATTGAGATGTTAAAATCGTGTATTTTCCACCTTCACTTGTAAATATTTCTTATCCTATGCTTTTTCAAAAATTCTTCGATTTGGTTTCTTTCCAGTATCTTTGCCTTCTTTAGTTTATAATATATTGATTCTACTTTCAAATATAAAGTAAGTTTACCATACTTTGAAATATCAATACCTTTGTGCACTTCAATATTGATTTTAACAGGGAATATTTTGTCCGCATCAAAGAGACAGCAAACCGATTCTCCACATTGAAAAAGTAGCACCTCTTCTGTAATTGCTCCTTCTTCTATGCCTCTTTTTTCGTCAGTTATCGAATTCCTTCTCGTACACACTTTTTCTGTTCGCTGGTAACAGACGTAATGTTGCTTCTTGGACCAGAATGAAGAAATTCTCAGCATTGTCATTCATTTTTTGTGTCGATTTTGCAAATTTGTTGGCTCTTGACGTTTTTCAAAACCATGATTTTTTACCTGCTCTTACACGTCGTGGATAAATATTGAATTACATTCAAGAAATTAACCAGCCTTTAATCCTCTGGAAAAAATGCATCTCTCGACTGTGCCTTGAGTGTCCGTTTCTTCTCGTGGATTAAAGGCATGTTAAAGACGTTTCCCGAGTATACAAAATATTATGCTGAATACCTTTTGAACCATATCGAACAGCTGTTTTATACCGTGGCGGTAAACGTGTGGCAGTGTTTTTATGTATTTGTGTACATTTACGTGTATTTTGTTGTTATCCTTTGTGCTTTTCCCGACGTAAGTAATCGACCTGAGCAAGACCGCCAAACCAAGTAGGTACCTCGCTTTACACGAAAAGAACGATCGAGGGAAGGCGAAGTCAACAGCAAGTACAAAAATCTTTTTCATTTAAACAAGTAAGAAAACAGAAGATGATTCAACATTCTTAAAATCTCTCCAATTATCAATCCTGGAAATAAATCTTAGTAAGGTAGGTGCTGCCTCTCTGTGCTACCATACCGTATTTCTCATTAAATTATTAAATAAAAATCTGCATTTTGTAAAGATTTTGTGTTTTTTGAAAGCGGTTTAAACTGATACAGGTGTCAATGCGGTAACCTGTCACTATGTTTGGCACCTTTGCCTTTGGCAGAATATACCTAACCTCGCGGCTGACATAAGGTCAGTGACAGTGACGGCGATAAATAAGGATTTAATATAGTTTTGAAAAAAAAAATTTTTGGCTTTATAAATAAGTTTGGAATTTTTTTTGAAAGGTTCGTTAATTCTTATTTTTCCCTATCCCGTCTTCAATTATTTGTACTAAGTCATAGTTAACTCTGTATAATTAATAACTATTATTTTTTCTAGAATACCTTAGTTTTTTTAAAAAAAATAACGATGAGAGTAAAAGTGTTTTAAATTAAATTCTGCGCGGGATATTATCATTCATTTTAAAATGGATCAATGGAAAAAGTGATGGTTAATGAAAACCTTGTAGTATTTCAATTTACTTGAACTCATACGCAAATAAATCATGTACTAAATTTGGTTATTCCAAATTAGTTATTCAGATATTAATTTTTTTCGAAATATTTGGCCCCATATTGAAGGCCTGTAATTCCGCCTGTCTGCAACTTTGTATATAGGCATGTTTATTAAACTGCAATATTTTGTATTCACCTGCTCTGTGTCGGTTCTTATGCGGAACACTCTGTATTTAAAAAGTATATCGGTATTACAACTGTCAGTGTCGTAGAAATGAGGGTTTTGTAACCCATTTATTAACATTCACTTTACACTACTCGTTTTCGTCTAACTAGGGGTTGAATAACCCTAAACATTCGCTGTGGATCAAGTACTGTATCTTTCCCGGTAGGGGTACCACGTGCGGTCGCGGAGTACCAATTAGAAAGTATACAATTCGCGGCAGGTAGTTATGAATCGAGAATTCTGTCATGCCGCAGTAGTTTTTCACGATTCACGCGGTTTAATGTTACTCGCGGGGCTTTTATCCAAACTCGCAACGGTCCCCAAAACAGTTCGCGATCCAAAGGTTAGTAACTGACGGGACGCTTTTGTTTATTGACTTTAATTGGCCCATCTAGGCACAGCTTCGCGAATAATCACATATTACTTTTTTTCGTTAGCACGCTCTGATTGTTGTTCTTCGCGTTATTTCTTTTTATTTTTGCGTACAGACGCGTTGGCCTTGCTTGTAAACAATTGAGCCAGTTCTGTGTTTTTCAGTTGTTTTTTTAAATCTGTGCGCGTCTCGTAAACTTTGTAGTAATTAAATATGGGATGTCTTTGTGATTTGTGAATACTAAGGGAAGGAATACCGAAAAGAACATGTCAATATTTAAGGATAATAGTTGGGTGAGTGTCATGTTTTCAGTTTACACTTCATGGATGAATAATTTAAAACTAATGGCTTGCTCTGCCGGCAGTTTCTGATGTAGCGTTAATTAGTGATTTGATTAGATTCGAAACTAAAGTGTAACAGAAACGTTTTAAATTACCATGAAAGTACTGTTAATTTCTGTACAAATCAACTTTTTTCGTCTGAGATTTGTTACTGACAATTATATTTCAAAAATTATCACCTATACTTAACATTTTACTGAAATAAATAATGAATTGAACGATTTATAGAATGCCTTTTTTCATTATGTTTGTGTTCTATTTTTAGTATATGCACTTAGTATATTTTTATTGCTTTAATTTGCAATAAAACTTACTAATACAAAAGGTTATGGAAAACCCATCCTTATTCACATGTTAAAGTGTTAATTATTAATTATGCCTTATTAATTGCCATCCCACACACTTAAAGGGCTATGGTCGCTGCAACTTCTGGAATAGAAAATTACAGTCATGACCAATCAATAATTTCCGAATTTATTGTTTACGACTGTACAGTGTCTCTAATTTTGTTGTAATTCCAAAAGTACAAAAGATAGGAGGATGTAGTGTTCTCAACACTGGACTACTTTTTTGAGAAACTTGACATGCCGTTGTTAGATCTTTCATAGACCTCTTCGTTTTTGAAAAACAACTTTCACAATATGACCAAAATATAGATTTTTTTTAATGTAACACCGTGTATACTTTTATAGCTTTCAATTGTATTATTTTTTTCCTAATGATATATAATAATTGTTATTTTATATATTGGAAATGGTCAAAAAACCTTAAATTGATAAAACTGATGTTGCGTGGTGCATAAGTTGCCCATGCATTTTTGTGTAACTATTCAAAATTTGTTCATGAATTCTACCTTAGTTGCTTAAAGAAAAATGCATCTAAATAAATAGTTGTTGGCAATTAAGGTGTATAATTAATATTTTTATACACTACATATATAGCGGATATTTTGCACCATAATTAATAAATATAAAACGATTTGTGTTAAGAATAATATCTATATACAGGGTGTCCCTAAAAGGTTGGGACAGCGTTTCGGCGCATAAAGTATAGCTGAAAATAAGTCGATATAACAAAACTTGCCTTAGTCCAAAAGTTGATAATCACGGAACTACAGGGTGTCAAAAGTTAAAAAATAAATCGGGTTTTCTTCAAACTTTCGACTGTTTCACGTTAATTTCACGAAATTTTGTATCCAGGGGTGTCTTGGGATGGCAAATTCAATTTTATTGTCCATTTTGGTATATGAGGGCGTCACCGGCGACGATTTCGAACCATTTAAACCGTTACAACTTTTTTGTTCCACCTTGTATATTATTTTGGACTAGCAAAAATCTCTTCCCCAGTCTTTTATAGTTAAGAAAGGTTATCTTATTGAAGTCGCTTGGAGCAACGGTTTCCGAGAACACATCTACACATCTAAATCTATTGTTTGCAGTGATCTTAATACTAAAAAAATAATAATAAGTAAACGCAAACATAAATAATTAAAATAAAATGCTCGAAATGGCCACCATTTTCTTGTATGCACAGATTTATTCTTCGTACAAAGTTTATTTGTACTCTGAGTAACATGTCTTCATTCGTAGCGATATCTTGAGCAGCGGCACGAATTCGTCCTCTTAACTCATTTTCGTTATTAATAACGACAGAATAGTCCTTGTTCTTAAGTGGTCCCCACAAAAATGTATAATAGAATCAAATCTAATAGGTCCTATTTTTAAATTACAGAGAGCTACTTGCACTTTCTTCAAGAAAAATTACCAGTGTTGCTTAATTATAAATGAATAATTTTGAAATTTGTACATAAATAATAAGTCATCAGCTTTAGATGTGTAATATATATACAGGGTGTATAGCGGATATTTTGCACCATAATTAAAAATAAAATACAACAATTGTGTTAAGAATAATATCCATTAATATTGAAAAAAAAAAAAATGGAAACCCAAAATGTAATAATTTTAACAGTTTTTTAAATGACACTGACCATTAATTTTCTTTTCATTCATTATTTTTTAATATTTGCTTTTATTTATTTTCAAATGTTATTTAATTAAAGATTATTACAATTATCTGGTTAAAATTATTTTTTGTGTTATTAAAGAGAAACTTATTTTTAGAATCCTTAAAGTGAATTCATTCATGAATCAATTTTGTATAATTATACAAAAAACGCATGGCGAACTGCAGTAGTTTTATCAATTTAACGTTTTCTTTACAATTTCCAAAATATAAAGTAGCAACTATAATATGTCATTATGAAGGAAAAAATAATGCAGTTGAATGACATAAAACTATAGTGTTTCGTTTAAAAAATTGTATATTTATGTCATATTTTAAAAGGGACACACTGTAGAAAAACTACAAGTACGCCACTGAACTCTATATAAAAAATTCTATCAGACGCGCAACTTTCACCATTACGATATTTCAGCTAATCTTAGAGATACGACGAATCTCTTAAAAATAGTTATTTTAAATTACACCCAGTATCTCAAAAACGAAGAGATCTAAGAAAATTTTATTGCGATATCTCACAAAAATAGTCCAGCGTTGCGAAAATCGCATCTTTTCTATCCCTTTTACTTTCCGAGATACCATGCAATTACAGCGAGGTTAGAACACCCTGTACAGTTATTGTTCATTATGGTAGCGATAATGTTATCCAGTACATAGACTTTTTATTATAAGTATATTGTTCGAACTTCTTTATTATGTATATTATTGTGTTTTCCAAATATTGATTTCCCGCAAGTTTGGTTTTGTATTATAATACTTACGCGTTCCAACTTAAATGTTTGGCACTTGAATTGATAACAAATGCTTTAAAACAAATAAAATTTGTCAACTTATTTTCATCGAGTGTGTTTATCATATTTGTTTCGAAGAATATACTCGTATGTGCATAACTTGTAAACTGAGGAAGACTGTAAAAAGCAAAAGTTATTTAGAAATAAATAAATATGCAATTTTGAAAACATTTAGGTGGTATTCGTCACAAAACAAACCATGATATCTTAATTGTTATTTCTGGAATTCTGAAAATTCTGTTATATTTAGAAATTTGAGACCACAAGTTCAATTTTTGTGCTCTCATTTTTTGTTATGTCAGAATAAAGCCTAGAAGTAAAGTGAAACACTCTGTATAACATTACGTTACAGTATATATTTTTTTGTAAATTATAATATGATTTTTATGTTATTGGTACTTGTAGTGGAAAGTAAGTAAGTATAGTTTGTTTACTTTTTCTGTTACTGTACCATTATTTGGGACATGAAATGTGTTAATTTGTTTATATATGTCAGATCAAACGCTATTAGCATTACTCTGTCTGCAACACACTAATTGCTCGAGTTTTATCTTGGCAGTTTGGCGTTATATTGACGCTAATCATTTGGCATTTACTTAGTGATAGTGTCAGCTCTGAATTAAATTGCATGATTTTTTCAAATACATGGAAATGAAAGAATGTATTATTTTAATCGAAATGCCGTTTGTCCTAGACAATTTGATGAAAAAATAAACTCACAAACGGCTTTTAAAGTTTTGGTCTGACCACGCCTCCACAAAACGGAGGCCACCATATTAAATATCTGTGACGTCACCAGCCGCAGTGACGTCACCTGTAAAGCAAAACAACGCAGTCGCAGTACAGTACATACGTGTAGGTTAGGTAGAAGAGTTAGTTTGACGTTTGTAATATTTATCACATAACATGTGATATTTATTAAGTGTTATTGTGTTAAACATACACTGGTGTTGAAAAAATTTGCAAAATAGACTCGTAGAATGAGCACAGAAAGTGTATTATCACCGGGAAAATGGAAGAAATATTGCATTGTGCAATTACAAATACTTTCCGTACAGCGGCTAATAAAAAAATATTTCTCCGTGCCAAAAATTGAAAAAAAAACTAGATAAATGTGGTGAATCACGACGAAGGAAGAAGCGTAAAACTCTATCATTTCAACGTTGTATGTTTCTGAAGACCATTTTAATGTAAGGTTAATTGAAAATAAGTACGAATAAATAATGGAAGCGGTCGATCAAAAATTGTTTAGGTACAGAAATCTTTAGAAATATGTATTTTCTTAAATTTAACTGTATTTGTAAATATTGTTAAAATATAAACCTAATACTACATACAAAATTGTTTCCGTTTATTTACAAATATGTGAAAATAATTGTTAACAGCAAAATAATGTGTCTTACAAAGGCTTTTTAAAATTTATTGTTTTATGTTACGAAAATTTGAATAGTAACAATGAATAAACAGATCTAACATAAAGAATTTTATTTTTGATATCTATTACTTTTGCTTTACATGTTTACATCCTCCTTACAAAATAAATTATAGGGCTGTTTGCCTTATTTATTTTATAGTTTTTCAAAGAGCCTCAGTCATGTCACTACCTTACACAGTATTGACATTTCTATGACTTGTTCAAAAGAAATGTCAGTAATGTCACAAAAAACTAAGAAACCAATGCCTATTTACGTCACGATCACCGTGAGTATCTACGGAAACATAAGCAAGATGGCCGCGTTACTCCGGCCGTTGACGTCACACCAATAATAACAGTGTTTTCGATCACGTGGTTTTGTTTACATTCTATGGCAATTTATTAATGTTAATATTTTAATTATTATGTGATTATTGCCGCCAGACATATGTTCTGACCTTTCAATATGTTTGAAAGTTTACCTTGTAATACATTTCAAACCAATATAAAATTCATGCAACTTCCCCATTATTATACCTATACCAGAATATAGTTCGATATTAGTTGCGGCGTTTTTGTAATTTCTTTCTAACACATTTGTTGAAATTAAACAGTAATTATTTACGTGTTTGTAGACAACCACTCTATCCTTCTGAAAATAATTTTGATGTTGCATGACAAATCCTGAAAACCAATTGAAGCATCTTGACAGACTGCATCTGCAATTCTTTCTGCAAGTTGCAAGTCCCTTGCACGTAGACATGCGCATTGACGATATTTTGATCGGTTGCAGAGAATACATCTGGAGCTTGCAGCTTTTCTGCAATTCACCACCATACGTTCCTAGGCTGAACTGTCAAATTCAAACTATTTTTTTTCTCTTCTACTTGATCATTGTTTGGTTGTTGAGCTTGTAAAATATATTAACTGAACCGAGGGGATGACCACTCATGGAAATCTTGTCATAAATTTTGCGAAATCCTTGAGAAATCTCGAGAAATCACGCAAAATTTCGCGTCATCTAGGCTAGGGTAAATTGATTAGTAAAAACTGACAATACTGTCCACCTTGCATTATCGACGTTATTATACTGTTACAGAATTTGCCCCGCTCGCACCCAATTCGACGACTGTGGTAGCGCAAAACGCTAGATTGCCCCGATCGCCCCTACGCGGTGCTGGTAAACAAATAAAATAATGCCGTGTATCGAGGCGCGACTGGAATATTGAGAATCGACGAGAATCTTTCGAGAAATGGATCTAGAGATACTAGAAAATACCTGGAATATTCGTTTGGTCTATAAAAGAAGAATAAACGGCCGAGTCAGTCAGTTTTGAATTGGAGTGTTTAGTTGGAAATTTCCTGTAGTTTCAAAGTGAAATAGTGCTTAGTTATTGAGTTGTAATTAGTATTCAGTAGTGTGAGTTTAATAAATATCAGGAACAATTAACAATTTGTTTTTCTGGTAGAAGAAAAAGTCGGATTGGGAAACCAGTGACAAAACTTATTCGCGTGTCCATTTCGCGAATAACGCAAGTCCCAGCTCATATTATTATGTGCGCGACACGTATAACGGTTGTTTGGAACTACTGAAATGTTGCTTGTCTTCAAATTTTAATTTTTTTATTTTATTGACTTTGCACTTCGACGTTAATTTTTGAATTAATGCCCCTATCCACTAGTTTATCTAGTTTGTAAACATTAAAACCGGACACCCTGTACCTGAGGGGTGGGGCAAGTCGAAGGTTAACTCAAGAGTTAACTTCGGCACTTCGCACTTTGTGAAACAATTTAATTATTGTGCAAAAAAATCGCAATTTCTAAAGCCCGCTTTACATTAACAATTTCTGTGTCAATTAATTGATCAAGTGGCTTCGTCAAGTCAATTGTCAAATATAATACTAAAATTTGGACGTCAAATACATTGATGAAGATCCTTGTCAAGTTATTGACGACTTAAAGTTTGTTTTAATTTTTCGTCAATTTTTACTTCAATTCAGGAATACTAACCTAAAATAAAAGTAAATATTTAACCAGTAACCGAGCAGCAGCAATAATAAATGCAATGGGAGCTTTTTTTTGCCCTAAAATATAATTATTAAAATTACTTTTCATTTTTAACAGTTTTTGCTTCGTATACAAATGGGAATGATATAATATCAAAAGTTAAAATTACTTTTAGGTTGGTACGGGTGACAGCTGACAGCAAAATTGTTAAGAAACTTGCCAAGCTCTGAACATAATGTAAAACCAAAGTGCGACCTTGAAGATGAATTAGTTCATCAATTTCGACAATAAATTGTTAGTGTAATGCCCTCTTAAGAAACTGTCAATTTCACATTTTTAGTCAATTTCGTAAAGCGCCATCTTTCGCATGTTCTCGCCAGTGGAATTGAATTATTTTTTTTTCTTGTTGTGTGTTGTGAATAGGATCAAAATCAGTTTTTTGATCAAGAATGTCACAATTCTAGACTAATTACAACTTACAAAGAATCTTCTTTGTCCAGTTAATACATCAGAACGTTTTTGAAATTTTGTATACATGGTGTCTGTAAGGTTGGAAAAACATACTACCACATACTCCGAGTGGCAAAATGTGTTGATATAAATTAAGTTACTTTTATATAAAATTTTATAGTTTGCGAGATACAGGGTGTAGAAAATACAATTTTATTTTAGTTTTTTCTCAATAACTTCATATGCATTTAAATCGTCATAACTTTTTGGTGCCTGTACATCCACTACAAAAAGATTTGTACAAAATGCTACCACATATTCCTAGAGCCAAGATATGATGATGTAACCCAATTGACCTTATTCCAAAATTTTATAGTACTTGATTGAATAAAGTATAAAAGAAGGCAATAGGTTTATGTTTATGAAATAAAACCTTAAAATCCTATCTACAAAAACGGTTGTTCAAGACGTGTCTTTAAGAAAAAAACGGCAAAGAATAAGAATTATTGATTAAACAATCAATACATCAGTGCACACAAAATTTTTAACGATTTAAATGCATGTGAAGTACTGTAAGTGGCGCTCTCTACGACTGACAGCAAATTCGACGCCATATTTTAATTTCTTGTGTTAGAAAACTCACCACTACCGAGTTTTATGTACTTACCACAATTTATAATAAAGTTATTGAGAAAAAACTAAAAAACTTCAACACCCTGTATCTCGGAAATTATACAATTTTGGACTAGTTAATATGATTTAGGCCATCATATTTTAAACCCCGGAAAATGTGTTTTTTTCTCAAACTGTATAAGTATAGTAATTTTCGAGGTAGTTTTTATCAAATGGTTACCCCCACGATTGAAACCTTTAATTTATATGTTATGTTGTTTGTTATTGTTACTTGTTAAATTCTTATAAATAGTTCAGTTTTTTAGTGTGTAGGTATTCGATTTGAAGTGTTGGTATTACTTCTATTGCAATAATTGCAAACTGACGATTGTAAAACAAACTGCAAGTCAGAATGCTGGTAAAAGTGTTGCAATTGCAAGGGCTTGCTGGAAGCCATTGCAGATTGTAAAGTGTGAAGCGGCCTTTAGGTACCTGTTCTATCTTTTCATCGACCTGTTTTACATTTTTACCATAATTGCTACTGTTAACATGTCAAGCAGCAGTTAATATTGTGTTGTTTTTATTTTTAATAGTTATTCAAGGCTAAAGATATTTCATATTTGTATTGAGAAGTGTGTAGACAGATCTAAATCATTTATGTATTTTATATGAATATGAGTCCTCATAATTAGAACTGTTTGGTAATAATTATTAATAGTGTATTGCATATATCAATCAGTAATAAAATAGGAACAATCTGAAACATTGCAACAACACTTTTATCAATTAATTTTTGACGTAGGCTGAATTTTATAGACCAACCGGAAATACCTATGGAATTAACCCAACAATACGCGACAAGTAATTTTACGCACAGTTTCTTGAAAAACGTTTTAATTCCCAGAATAATATAAAAAATAGATTAATCTGATACTAATTCACTGTACTGTAACCTTGTCATTCTCCGTTCTCTACTGATGAGGATTAGTTACCCCGAAATATTGATGACAGTCGCAACCTTTCGATTTTAAACTTTTTTGAGTTTATTATATAGCCGTGATCTTATCGTTAAAAAGTTGTATCCACTTTGATATCCACAGCAAATGATAAAACGGTTTAAATAATAGCCTATATCAAGGCCTAGGTACACGGACGATATGGTATTTTGTCGACATGTCTTCGTTAGTATTTAAATAAATAAGATGAATTTGGTTAACATTAACTCATACCTATTGTACCTATACTGATAGTATGATGTATGATGTATTATCGTTAAATGAATATGGATTGAAATGTTACCAGTTTTTTTATACAGGAGAGTGAACATCAAGGTAAAGAAAACAATTGTTGATATTTAATAAGTATATACGTTCAAGGTATGATTTTAAAGAAAAGTTGAACACATGCATATTTTTATTATTTTCGGACATATTATTTCTTACAAAAATATATCGAAATTTCGAATTAAATTCAATGTTGGTCATATCGATTTTGCCCAAAATTGACGTGTGACTGATGACAATCTACGAAGTATTATGGTATTTTCTTTTTAGTTTATTGTAAAGGTATATTTAGCTAATCCAAATCAATTTTTCTACTTTGATAGGAACAATGAAGTATGTATGCCCTTTAATACCGAATATCTAGGGATATACAGGGTGTTTTTTAAAGAAAGGGCCATACTTTAAGGTTATCTTTCTTGGACGAAAATAAGGTGATTTAAATCAACTTACCTTTAAGAAGCGGTAAGAAGTTAACAGTTTTTTATATATTTCTTTTATTCGGTATTAGCATTTGCTCGTTTTAAAAAGTTATTTACAAATATCGAACATGAAATTTTGACTTTGACACCCTGTATCTTTTTAACCATCAACTTTTGACTGAGGTAAATTTGGCAACATCGCATTATTTTATCGTCAGAGATCTACTCCTATTCTATGTTGCATTTATTTCCGGACACCTTGTATTACAGTGGCTTTATACGATACGAATAAAGCCACTGTATACGCCATATGGTAATTGCGCCATCTATTAATAGGAAGTACTACCACAACTAAAATTTTATATCACCGTACATATCTACATATTATACTTACTTTTATAAACACTGATATTATATAAATTAGTACGAATTTTGCATTTTTTCCTTGCGTTAATTTGGGGCATGATTTAACAACGGTCCTACCCGGCACCCAGCGAAAATTTAAAACGTCAGCGCTTATGGTATACTGTTCCATTGGCGTGGGTAGAAGCCAGCGAGGTAAAATGTATTGTACGATGCTAACTCATTGTTAAGTTCGGCTTCCGTTCAGCGTCCTACTAATTGCGGATGTGTCAAATGATAACTGTAGGCCGTCGCGAACGTATTTAAATGCAGTGAATGAGACGGCTGAATCATTTAATAATACGTGTAAAACAAATACCACGATAAAGTCAAAATATTGACAAATTCCAAGAAGGAAAGTTCTGTTTAACAATTCTTTATTAGTCGCAAAAATTGAAAAAACTGTATATGATTCTAAATTTAAAAAACTCTAAATATTATGATAAGTGGTTATCCGGTTTCGGGACCTGGAACAAATTACAGAGGCGGACTTAGGGAAACCGGCTGCATATACTAAAAAATAAAAATAAGACGATTGAGCTAAATTTGCATTATAATGACAATCTAAAATATATTTGATGTTGAAAGTTTCTTCAATAATTTTTTAATGTTTTTGTAACACTAACTTGAAAATTAACAGGGGATGCTTTTTCCATCACAAAATAGTTATTTGTGCAACTAGTGCAAAAAGTGTGTATTTGTTGCACGATACAATCATTCTGAGTGCAACAAATATGCTTTTTGCACATGTTGCAGACAACATTTTTTCTACGATCGAAGTAAATTTGTTTTTATTTCAAATTTTATTGAAGAGTATTTTACAATACAATAAATATTGCTAATTCTTAGAATAGTTATAAGAATAAAATGAAAAGTTTAAACTAACGTTATTTTTATAAAACTTGTTATTTACTTTTGAGCTAATTTCAATTTTAATATCGCAATTAGAGCAATTTTCTATAGAAGTTGATGGACAAACTGGATTTCTAGTAATTTATTGAATTTTATTTTCGTTTTTGCTTGCGGAGGTCTCAAGTTTTTCACTTAAAACTCTATTTCCGATTGCTGTGAAGTTTCCGGTACTAGTACTTGGTTCACTTTCCAGAATTTGACCGCTATTTCAATTTTTTTTTAGAAATAAACTTCTCAATGTAGACCTCAGCTACAGTTGAAGATTTCCATCCTCCATGGCGTTTTAATGTTAACATGTCTGCTCCCGATTCCACGGAAATCTGGGAAAACAGTGTCCTGTGTATTGCACTGGGTTTTAATATTTAAGTATTTTGCTTAGAATTTTACTAACAGTATTTACTGAACTGAACATTTTCCGTTATAAAAAATCTAATGTGACTGGTAGACTGGGGACGAAAGAATGCATATTTGCGATACATTTCAACAAAATTAAAACATCTAATTTCACGGCTTATTACAAGTGATTGAGGTTTGTTTGTCTTGTTATCGAGAATTTTCATAGCTATGATATAATCCATGTCATTAATATCATTTAATGTCAGTTTCTGTAACTCGTCCCTGCGGTATGCTCCTGCAATGCCAAATATTGCAATTATATATAACAGAGCACAAGTATAAAAATAAAATTTAACATCATTTGTGAACCTTTAATAAGTAGGTACAAATAGTTTAACCAGCAGTATAGTTCTGTATCTAGAACACCTAATTAATATTTTTTTTTTACAAAAAAATCAGAAATAAAAAAGTGAAATTTTAAATAAATTTCGTAATTTTTCTGTAGAAAACTTGTTGAGAACCGCTGGCCAGATTGCCACTTCCATACTTTTATATGACTCATAGTGCTGCAGACTGAAGGTGTGGTTCACAGTGTTGCCAGTGTTACACTAATATCTTTGCTTCAAGGAAGTTTTAAAACCTTGTCCTTATGGACGCAAAATTTGCGAATATATTTGCTCGAATTGTTTGATGGTGGGAAAAAATCTCAACTTTTAGCGAATTTGGTCAACTGTAACATTTTATATTATTTTTATTATCAAACTGTCATTGACTGCCATGACAGATTATCGGAAGCCCAAGTCAAACTTGCTAATCCCACATAATGATGAAAATAGCAATAGTATTGTTTTGCCAAATTTGCTAAAAGTTCACACTTTTCATCTTCATGAAATCTGTCTCGAGCTGCGTCTTTTGGAAAGCCATAATAAATCGACCTCTTAATAATCCCTCCAGCATATTTCCCTTTCGCATTTGTACCGGCAACCCACAACACATTTCACATTAAAGGTTAAAAAAATATTTTACTTCGCTGGATCTGCCTCTCTAAATGTATGCATTTTATAGACATTTTTTCTTGATATTAAACGCATACGTCAAGCTGGTTATTTTGTTATTTAATATTGTGTGTACCTTTATTTTTAAAATTTGTTTCACTGATTAAAATGCGAAGTCATTTCATGGTTCTGGATTCGAAATGGTTAATACTGACTCATTTGGTTATGTGATAAAAATTAAATTTAATATGTTGTGTGAAAATCATAGTTTTTCGTTGTTCTTCATAAAATAACTTAAGGAAATTGTGTCTTGTCTCTCTCTCTCTCTCTCTAATAGTGTACAATGACATTTAACTTGTTAAATGTGGATTACTGATTAAATAGTTAATTCTGTAACAAACAGGTAAGCTTGTGTCCACGTTTATGTACAATTTTTGAACATTGGACATAGTAATATAACGTAATATCTTCCTAAGTACTTTATGGTAGTATTGAACATGCGGAAATTTATTTTTAATTGTATATAGTAAGGTCAGTTAAGAAGTTAAAATGTATGTTAATATTGCTGCGTTTCATACTACTTACCCAATTTTACTGTACTTATGCTTAAAACAAGTATTTTTAAAATAGAATTAACCGTATTACTTTACTATTACTTTAAAGGAAACGTAATATTTATATTAGAGGAGATATGGCAACCTCGTAACAAATCATATGATTCGTTAGGTTGGTTATGACAGATATGTGAGCGGTCCTCAAAATGTGGGTATTTTAAAAAAAATTAATATCTCCGTAAATATTAGAAATTTTTAAAAATGGCTTTCACTAGACTGATCTATATGACGAACTACACCAGCAGTTAAAATATTTGTACCTATTTAAGGTTCAGCCTGTATGTTACTTTTATCATTAGATATTTATTTTCTGGAGTTTCAATTAAAAATTTGTGAAATTCTTGTCGGGTAAAAATTATTTATTTCTTGGAACGGTATCCTACCGACTTCTTTTTCAAAAATGGAATTAATTTTGTAAAATGTCGAATTTCCATAATTTTATTGATTAAAAGTATAGCCTTTAATATTGAATACTCTGATCATAAGGTTGATGGTTTTTGAGAATCGGATTATTTGAGCAAGGACATTTTTAGACCATCTCGGATTGCTCATAAGTTAGTGTCATGAAATATTGTTTGTATCGTAGTAATAATTACAAAATTAGAGCTTGAAACGGATGACAGAACTAAATTAAACATAACTACTTAAAGAAAACCTATAATTTTGTAGTATCATTGGAAACGTAACGCAGAAAATTGAATTACACTTTTTGGATTATTCTGGATTTTAGTTCCAGTTTACCAGACCCCTCACCCCAGTCCGATCCTGTCATGTCTTGAAGTGGGTCGAAGTGGGTAAAAGTTATCTGAATGCTTGGGACATTCAAACTGATAAAGTCGTTGTAAACAGGATTTATAAGTATCCTATTCCTAATAATAGCTTTATAAAGGATCTGATCATAAAATAATTTTAATTGTAAATGTAAAGAAGGATTTCCCGCATTTTTTTAAATTACTTTTTGATACGTAACTTCTGAGGAAGCCTTCCTAGAATCACCATATTGATAATAAAGGTAATGTAAATAAATAGAAATTTTATCTATTAGTGAAATAATTGCATTGTGCAATAACGCAAGATACGGTGGCTATGGATTGCAACATGAAAAAAATAAATTTATCTCTTATGATTTTAATCAAACCCTAATAAAGCAAATACTCTTGAGATTGCCCAATAACTACAACTTATTGTCATGGAAATGAAGTGTTACGTATACAGCAGGATATGATTGATTTCATATTTTTTTTTACCGACTCATAGACCCAACATAAATATATGTAATGAACTTTATTGTATTACGTGATATGTTGCATTAACCATTTTAATTAAAACTTTTTTCAAACCAACGTTGCAATGCTGCAAAATATATTTGTTTTCTCATTTCTGTAATTAAATTCAAATTCAATATTCTTCATGAAATCATTTTTACATGATAATTATTAACAAGTATAACAGCTAAAAATGTCAAATTCTTAATGGTCTGAAATAACCTTTATCATTGAACATGTTAGTTTTGTGACAAAATAGCATAATAGTTGAAAAAAGCACCTAATCAATTTCAAGATAAAAGTGATTTTTCACATTATCGTACGTTAAAAATTACACTAATTTGAATTTCGTGGTTTATTTAGAACAATTTTATATACTCATTTCTATGCTAAGTATTTAGGTAGTTACTACAATAATTCTAACTGATATTGCTCGGCCAATAATAAACATCAAACATCATCTCATACTGATTGTGCTTATTAGTATGACCTAAAAAATGCACCTATTGTTTCAACCAGTGTTTTCAGCAATCTATTTAGTACGTAGCCTACAAAATTACACCTACGTTGTACACGTGTATGTATTTATGCTTGGATATACAGAGGGGTGTTTTGGTTTTATTGTTGGAATTTTATAGAGAATCTTATTTTACTGTGAAAAGTTTATGTAGACATATTATGTAACCTCTACGTTGAATCACGTCACTTAAAATAAACTATTGTCACTACTTGATTACGCAACGAATATACTTCAAACAAATTCGAAACTGTCAAATTTTTACTTTGACGTTTCTGTCACGCGTTCAGCTGCTCAATATAAACTAAACTTAGAACCGAATTTTTTAGGGTTCTTGAAGTTTTCGCGGTCTCGAAAACGTGTAGAGAATCAAATCGAATATAGCCTGGAATATTCTAGAAAACTTCAAAATAAAGGTATTACAAAAAATTATAAATTCTAATGCAAACAGGAACATAATTAACAAACTAAAAAGATGGGTGAGCTTCAGTAACAATATAAAATACATACATTTTTATATGAAAACAGTCAGACTAAAATATATCGTGAAACAATATTCACATTTAAAAAATATTTTCTGTTTTTATTATAACCAGGGCCGTATTACTTTTTCAATCGATTACCCTCATTGTCACAGACACTGATACTGTTTGTTCATAATATGACCCTTTAATCACATATTTTCTCTATCAAATTTGGTTTGGATAGACTTAACAGTTCAGAAAATTAAAAACAGAAACGTTTCCTTTTAGAAGATATTAATGCCCTCTTCGTCAAAGTAGAAAAACCTTAGGACCTATGTTTATATGAACATTTCGCGATTTAATGAAACGTTCTCATAAGAGTCATCGTTTTGAATAAAGAGCTGTATTTGTAAATGTGGGAAGCGGTTTACCCATTTATGTAGATCCAACTCATTAGAATGAATTTCATCTACAGATAAGACGGATTTGGATTTACTGAAGTTTAATGTAGACTGTTTATTCGTGATATAAATGGTCAACGGAATTGTAAAGCATTTTTTAATGCCATAGGTGGGCAGGTCTAGGCAGTAATATAATCTTAACTACTGATGTAGTTAATAGGAGCTAGATTCTACAGAGTTAACTATGACAGTAGAAATATTTTAAGAGTTGATAGAGAAAAATAAGAATTAACGGAATCGCTCTTCAAAACATATTTATAAAATAGAAAAATATATATTATCCTATTCTATTTATGAACAACTATGGCTGCTTGTCAGTTGCGATGTAATATTTCGCGTGTCAAACGTAGTAACAGGGCATCGTGTTATCACGTGTATCGATTTTTGGCGCTAATTTCGATTTTCTTAGAATACATGGGTATTTTATTTAACTGTACGCGGACTGTGTAGTCTGTTGTTAGTGGGTAATTCTGACAGATCTGTAATGAGTAAACATGTAGTTTTGACAGTTTGCAAAGAAGTAACGAAAAACGAATGCATGTAACTATTATCTAAAAAAGAGGGTTCTGCCTCATTTTTTTAAACATCGATCTACAATTCCGAAATAAACTATTTATTGTCTTTTAGGTCTTGAACACGTAGTTTAATTTTTTGTACTTGGTGACTTAACCCCATATAATGAAGTGGTTTAGAATGCCTAAAAGAGAACTTTACAACCTTATATCCTTCACAGAAAATGCCATCTATATTTCGTTTGAAAAAGTTCTAAAGAAATAAGATATTAAAACAGTTTTTGCTAAGACTACGTCCTTTCGTTTTAGTAAGATTTAGATCTCCTCTTACACTGCGTTCTAATAGGATACAATTAACGAATCTAAATAAAAAAATGGCAAACAATTAATTAATGTAAGCTCGTGTCAATTTTTTGCAGTGCTTAAATGAAGAACATATTCGGTACAGGTGGGTTGTGACCCTGAAGGACGGCATGGATATATAACTTGTTGTAGTCGACCTTAAACTTCAAGATTTGCATTTTTCTAGTAGCAGAGAGTCCTTTTTTGTATGGGTTCGGTTGTCGACACAGTTGTAAGTGGTACATGTTATACGTTGTCGACAAAGTTTACATAAAGTGACTATCATTGTCAGTAAAAACGAAGTATTATTTTAGATCCTTAATTCTAAATGTATAATTGGTGGTGATGTCCAAAGTTTCATTATTTATGAATAGTTCAAGCAAAAGAGGCCCCAAAGTGAATCCTTGGGGCGTGTTATTTTCCCATTATTGATTTTATTTATGTACGGACCATACTTAATGATTTTGTTATACAGGATGTAATAAAAAAGTAAGTCATTTCGTATTTTCGGGCGACAAAATATGACAATATAACCCTTCATATCTAACATACAAAAAAGCAGGGTGTTAAAGGTGAACTTTTAAAACTATTTTTCGCAATAACTTTGGTACTCTTTCACTCATCAGTACGAAATTTAGTAGAGATACTTCTTATGATTAATTAAATATTCAAAGCTGTTACTGTAAACTACATCCCAAAATAAACGTTAACACTGAGAGGAAGGGATTACTTTAAGCTCCCCAATTTTTATGACCCATGCCCATGAACAATTTGTCCCCTTACTTACAATATATAATTTTATTTACAATATACTTTTAATAATTTTTCGAACACCTCAAACATAGAAATCCAGTCCAGATTAATATCGTGGTGGCTACTGGATAGTTGGGTTTTTTCCATATCCAACAGATCGATTGCCAATAATAAAATTTAAATGCTACCGCCTTAGCGTAGACCTGTGACGTCAGACGCCGTTCCCACGTATATACCTAAATAGAACAGTGTGCTTTAAGTCACAACTGTATACGATTTCCATGCTGTTGGACAACGCAGTACATACGTTTAGAAGAGTTAATTTGTCATTTGTGATGTTATGAGGTGATATTGTGTTAAATAGACATTGGTATTGGATAAAGTTGCAAAATAGACTCGTAAAATGGGCACAGAACGTACTCTCCTAAGTTGTTCCTACCATTTTGAAAATATTTGTGACCTCGAAAAAATTTCCGGTAATAATCCATCAAGCACTAGGGAAATTACAAGTGAAAATTGCATAAATTTTTAAAATCGAAATGATCCCGGAAAAGAAGAGTAAAATTTTCAAGACTAATAAAATATTCTAAATTAAATTGTACGTTAGATATAAAGATAAACCGTGCATGGGCGCAAATTAGCAAAAATTGGGTTTCTACGTATGTAGGTACTTGTGTAGTTGTTTTTTTAGACTAGTCGCAAGAAGTATCTTTACCACTCGACCAAATTTTTGCATCTTTTTAAAGTATATATTTCTGTATATAGGTAAGGATGACCTGCCGTTTTGTTACGTCCTGTAGACATATCTAATGTTTTTAAACGAATGATTATAATCAGCACCTGCACATATTATAATTTAAAGAAGTAAAAGGAGTTAAAAGCAGTGTCAATGTTTTATTAATCTTTGCCTTTCAAGTTCAAGTAAAAACCATAATATAAATGGAAATTTGAATCTCATCATGTGCTATTGATATTCATTTTATGTGTGAAAGCTAAGAAGGTTTGGTTAATAAGTATATAAAAACAATACCTAACCTATCTCTTCAATGAATAACAAATCTCAGTGTATTAATATTTAATGTGCTTTCAGTAATATTTTATTTTAGAAACTAATTGCATTATAATTACGTTATTAAGTTTTTTAAATGAATTTTCTCTGCAATGATATCTACTGACACATAAATTCTTTATCGAATAGATAATGAAATTTTATGCTTTTGTTCTGAAAATAAACAGAAACATTTTTCTTCAATGGACCTTAGAAAATTGTCGTAATGGTAACATTTCCTGATCGATATTTCACGTTGCATTACCTTGTTATTTTCAAGGAAGTGTTTGTACTACCATTCAATTAAGGGAAAAATTATGATGTAAATGTCAATTAGAAATTGTAAAGTACTGTAATAATATTCGTAGTACTATAAATACTAGTTTGCGTAACAGCGATCAATTCATTTTATCAAGGACTTAGTTATATCATATCTTGAACTTATAGAGGGTGTCAGGTTTAAGTCTATGAATGTCTTATAAAAATTTTGAAACTGGTTGCAAAATATTTTGGTTTCCCAGTGAATATCCTTACTTGAGCATTCAATTAGTTTTGGTATAGAACAAGCGACTAAAAGACGGATATGTAACCTGTATTTTTACTATAAGTAAACCAATTAATCGATTTATTTAATTTCTAAAGTTTATAGTTATCTTTAGAATATGTATTTGAAATTTAGAACATTGCAATATTGTTACCTGAAATAATAGCAACGAGCGTTCAAATAAAAACAAAGTCAAGTAGGCTCTGAAAATTTGGACGTTGAACTTTCATATTCTATCAATTTTGCATCCATTTCTAAAGTAGGACTTTAAGATAAGCCAATTTAACTTCGTTTTTATTTGCGTTATATTATTCAACGAGTATATAATGATGGCTGTAATTCTATGTGAAATTTTGGTGAAATGTTGCCTTCTAATACCGACTAACTTATAACAAATTTCTAAAAAAATAAACAGAGTATTACATATATTAAACTATACTAACTAATTAACTACTAACTTTTCAGTACTTGAATCGAGGTGACTGGATCGCTGTGGGTTCGACCCCCGCAGCCGATAGACCGTATATAAGCTATATTCGTGGAGAGGATTGGCACCCTCTCTGCGGGTATGGTAGGGTAAAAGAATGTTGGCTTGGGTCAATGTGAGAGATTGATACCGGTTGATGTTTGACTACCCCCCTAATTAATGAGATTTTCCAGGTTTCACTCATTCCTGCACTGAATGGTGATTAGAGCCTACCAACGTAAGTAGTTCCGGGGCTCAAATGCGGCCTGCTTAATAATAATATGCCCTTCCTCGCACAAGTCTTTGACTTCTGGGCTAATCCTCGTGATTAGAATGAGGGGTTGAGATATTATTATTACATATATTGGGCAACAAACTGCAACTGAAATATAAACAAATAAATTATAAATAATACAAATATTGTTACATTTTTAATAACGAACTATAAAATTAAATATAATATGCATGAACACGATTTTTCCTCTATAAAGACAACACTCCTGAAAAAATGACATGTTAACCTGGAGCCCAAAGATGTACCATCAAAACTCAAAAACTTCGGGTCAAACCCGGAGATTTGGCAACCCTACACATAACATAACAATTCAAAACACTTTGCACTTTGACATTCGTCGTTTACTTGATAAATTAAAAAAAGCAAATAAAAATTTAATTAGTAAACTTCTATCATCATTCGGAAAAATGTTAATACTGGCGTAACTAGTAGACAGAGTGTTTGGCTTTCGCACAGGAGGTTACGGTTTAATTGCTAACACCGGAGAATTTTTGTTTTGTTAGTCCATTCTCGATACTGTCACACTGAAAAAGTTAAATTATGGATAATCATTAATCACAAGTGAATAATTATTATACACTGCTATAGTGCATTATGTACATCATTATATCTGACGAAACAGATGAATAATGTATATATTACATATAATAGAGTCGTGAACAAAATTCGTTGTTGCGCTATTACTATTACATATTACATAGCATATTATGTATGTAATGTTTGTGATTGCTGTAAAATTTGCTGCAAACAATTTGTGACCAATTATTTTAGACAAAAGTCTAGCTAAATCTTCTAAATTTATTTCTCTAACAGTTTGAAATAAATAAAGTAGTAAATATTCTAAAGATACAACTTCTCTGCAAATGCACTGAAGCCATTATGGTTGAGAGATACTATTCTATGTTCCTCTTTTCTCAGTTATAACAAACCTCTTCAAAAAGTTGCAAATTAATATCATTTTCATCATACATTAATTTTACAAAAAATTTTATGTCTGAAATGTAGGTACATATAATAAATACATGTTTCATTAGCAATTAATAATAAAAATTAAGATATAGTATGTTCCTAATTAAGTGGACACTATTAATTGTTCCAAAACTTCTTTCACTTTTGTTCTTGAACTTTAAATTGAAATATATCTCTGTAATTTTTAATTTTCTAAAAAGTTGAAAGGTGAAATTTTATTCAGGAGTTAATACTTAATTCAATGATATAAAAGTATACTAGATGTTCCATTTCACAAGGCACCCTTTGTATTTGCAATGTAAAACACATTTTTGCCGAATTCGTTCTTTCAGCAGCAATAAATCATCATAATTGTTACGCCTACGATACACATACTTCACTTTAATGAAGTCAATAGATTTTCAAGGTAATATTTAAAATAATACTAATGAATACGATGTTACTGACGCAGAAAGAATCTGACACACTGCCTGAGTAGCTAATATAATTACTGGAACTTCCTGTAAGTGAAGATGATACACGGCTGTAACACGGAATCGTATGACACAAAGACACAGATTCAGAGTCATTAATTTAAAGATGAAACTAACATCAGTAAAAGCGAGAAACAGAACCGTAACGAGTTTTTTCATAATATCCATAAAACGTGATCCATCAAATTCGCCATCAGATCAGATGGCGAAATGTCAAAATACATATAGTATACAAGTCTTGCAAGTGGTTACAATAATTTTAGAAGGTGATAGAATACGGCATTATGGATTATGAATCGATTGAAACAAACCTACCTATATACCAAGTGTACAATATTTTTTGTGATAATTAATGTTTTAATATTTTTTTATTTAACCGTGCCTTTCTGCAATTATTGAAGTGTAGAAGAAAAACAAACCTTTTTATAACAAATATTTCTATACTTTTTTTTATTAGGGATGAATGGATTATTTAAATTATTTAATTCATAAAATCCAAAGTGGCTTCTTAACTTACCTAGAACTTCATAAACATGGTTTTTCTACTTTGTAAAACGAAGAGTCAAATTTAAAAGTGGATTTTATTTAAACCTTTGTGTGTAGGTTTATTCAGATATTATTAAAAAATTACCTAAGCAATGCTCTTTCCGTTCTTAGGAAAAGTTTCTTGATACATATTCTAAAAATTAGGGAAATTAATCTTAACACGTTTAAATATGCGGGGAGCGCATTCGCCAAAACAGGACAGTCGTTCAGTATGTAATAAAAATGGTTTAAGAAATGAAGATATTTGCACTTTACACTTTAACTGAGATTCGAACGTATAGTTTGACAGTTGATCTACATTTACGGTTGCTATGGAAACAAAGAGCAATTATTGTTTTCTCATGGCATACCAAGTTATTTAATAGAAACATTGCTTTTCTTTTTTACGCCGTAACTTTAAATTAGCTTTTAAAATTTGAACAATTGAAATAAATATTTAGTTTTTTTAATCCTCCGGTATTTTAATAACTTCAATATTTTATAAAGATTGCGTTCTTGTTAGCAAATGTCTTCGTTTCCTAAAAGCATTTTTATTACATACTCAACGGCTGTCCTCTGTTTTGGCGAATGCGCTCCCTAAACGTGTTAATATTAATTACCCTAATTTTTAGAATCTTTATCAAGAAACTGTTTCTAAGAACTGAAAGAGCATTGCTTAGGTAAGTTTTTAATAATATCTTAATAAACCTACAAAGGTTTAAATACAATCCACGTTTAACTCTTCTCTTTTACAAAGTAGAAAACCCATGTTGGTAAAGTTTTAGGTAAGTATTGGTTAAATAATCCATTCATTCCTAATAAAAAAAAGTATAGAAATATTTGCTATAAAAAGGTTTGTTATTTTTCTACACTGTTAATGTGCTAGATTCACTCGACGTCAACTTATTTTTGATAATTTTGTATGCTTTGAACCCTTCTCAAGTGGCACGCTTAGGTAATCCTTCCACCCTTACATTCCGTACTCATCTCTGTGCTTTGAATATGTCACTCTCTATTATTTTAGAAATTAGGTAATTGTTAATACATCAAGATAGAAACTTTAAATTTGGAAATAACACCATCATTTTTATTATCTAACGCCTCGAAATTGACAAAAACTGTTATATCACTGTTTCTACCAAAAGTAATGGATGCTATATAATGCAATTATTTTTGTCATTTTACATATTATTTACATTTGATCGCCTTCAAATTCAGTACGCCTATGAAATGTTGCTCCTCGCACACTTCGCCCTTGTCTACAAGCTAGCAATTAGTCACTCTCTAGATTTTGAGCCCTTGGGTGTAGTTCAAATTATTCGATGTAAAGAGTTATCCAGGTTCCACAAGTTTTGTTATTTTCAACCGTTTTGTCCATAACAGAGAAACAGTTTCATTTGCATCCTTTTAAAGGCGTGTAGGGTGCGTTTTAAGCAACTTTTTGGCTTATTTTAATGAGTTATATAAACAGTAGACGTTTGGGACGCTATTGTAGAAACACCCTATATAGTACTATGCATATAGTTAAAAACTGCTGTTAGGGAGTTATGTAATATTTTTTTTATTAGAAAAGTAATTATGTCCATATTTCTTTTCTCTGCTGCATTAAACAATCTCCCGCTTACATACCTAGGTTTTAATGTTTGGCAACACAAACAATAAATTTATGAATGCATTCAAAATTAGCATCTTCATGTTAATCCAGCATGTACTTGTGTCACGACCGAATCTTAATAATAGAATACAGCTCGAAGATTATCTGTAAATTATTACGTTCAAATCGAAGTAACGATTACAAAATTGTGTCAAATGGTCATACTAATACAGGTGTCACAAAGGAAATACAAATCAAATTTATATTCAGGTATAGAAAATGTATATTGTAACCTCTATGTTAGAAATACGTCACGTAGACAAACAAACTTTATTGTCACTCATCTTGATTACACAAGAAATATCCTTCAACAAATTCACAACTGTCAAACTCTTTACTTTGACGTTTCAGTCATTCGCATCTGACTGCTCAATACAAACTGAACTGTGTCAGCGAAACCGATCCGCTTATATAGGTTTTTAGGGTTCTAGAAGTTTTCGGCGGTCTCGAGAATCAAATAGAATGTGGCCGAGAATATTCCAGAAAACGTCAAAATAAAGGCATTACAAAAATTATAAATTCTAACATAAACAGAAACGTAATTAACAAACTAAAGAGGTAGGTGAGCTTCAATTATAAATTCTAACGTAAACACGAACATAATAAAGAAACTAAAAAGGTAGGTGAGCTTTCGTAACAATATAATAAAAAAATATTCTCATTATTAAAGTAATAATAATATTCAACGATACCGACAAACTAATAAATGATCAGAGAGAACAACTGCGAATTTTATGAAGCATATCCGAATTTCTTTCCTCTGTAAGCGAATAATTCAATTATGGTGACCGTAAATTTCTTTTCAACCACAGACCTAGGTGGTTTATTTGAATAAATTGTAGTAGTGCAATTGGTACTCAATCGGACCTAAACAAATGTTTAACAATTTTGCAATGTTCCGTGGTAGCAATAAATTCATTAGTAACGATAGATTTAACTATATCACATATTTCGTAATGTTAAAGCTATACAGTTTGACTTTTGATATAACAAAAACTATAAGTACGCAAATTATGGCCAATGACAAATATAGAGAAATAATGAAAAAATGTAGTAAAATATGTTTCTTAAATTCCTGTTTCTCCTTAATAAACAAATTTGTGTTCAGAAACACTCTGTATTAAATAAGTTAAAACATTACAAATTGTTCGTTTGTAATTTGAAATTTAAAAATGTTAAGTTCAACTCATTTTGCTGCGACTATCTAACGAATGCCCAAAATTCCGATTTATCTCGAAAATTAAGAGTTTAAGAAAAATTATTAAGAGTAATAAAATATTTCAAACAATATTCTACATTATGACGTATAAAAAATCATTTATAAGCACACGTCAAAAAAAGTGAGAGAATAAAACAACCCTTTTCTCCCGTTTCTACGTTAATTTTTTAGGCGTTGTTTACAATAATACCCTTGGGATTTGGTTAATAACAAGAAGCATCTCTATAAAATTTCGAAGTGATACGTGAAAGTTCAACATTAACACTTTTTCTAAGGGAGACATTTTTGTATACAATATGTAAGTAGGATCATATTTTGCCGCTAAATATGCGCAGTTAACGGCTTTAACATGCTGTCCTTTTTTATAAACTTTTCGTCTTCTTTTGGGGTTTAGAAAATAAAATAAAATTTATGCTACTACTTTTAGAATCACCTTGTATATGAAATAAATTGCACCTGATTCACACTATATTGACTTAAACATGTTAAGTATCACTTGCGTATTGAAAAAATTGCATAACCAACTGGTTGCAGCAGCCTTGCTTGTGAAAATCCGTAAAAGTAGAAAAACTTCCATCCCGACTGACCTTAACATTTTGCTGGGATGTTTGGTAATTTATTAAGCCGGTTTAATAGTGTTATGCAATTAACATGTTACTGAACCACAGTGAACGATCTTTCAGGCGAGACCTACTGTCACTACACAACCATTAGAATATTTTCTTCAAAAATTATAATTATGGATTCGCTTTTACTTATTGTTTCTCCCAATTAAACGAATTGATTAGTATTCTTTACTTGGCCGGTCAGTCATTATTCTCTCCACTTTCTTTTCGTCAGGTTTTCTTTCAATAGATGTATATTGTTGTTTAAAGAAATGCCGAGTGTGTTCCGAATTTTAAAATATTTTCTATTTTTTATGTAACTTAAAGGTAATTTCTTTTAGCCAGGCAAAATTACAGGGTAACATGTGTCAAGCAAGAATGAAAGTGGACATTTGTGAATATAATGGCAATATACTATTCTTAATGGATTTATTGTAATGTGAGTGTCGATTTCTTTTAGATATTTTAGTAATTTGGAGAATAAGGAATCGATTTAAATATTTTTACTTTGTTTACGTACATATTTATTATAATTAGTGATAGAACATGTGGAATGCTATTTTCTTTATTAAAATAAACGTAAGAAAATAGTTTATTAGATTTGGGTTCAGTAGTTCTTTCTATTCCTAACCTACAGCGATATTTTGTAGAAAACCTGATGCGCACTCGGCGGATATCACAATTTAACATATAATATATTGCACTATTTACATACACACTATTATACACTACCGGTAACTAGCACTGTCAGTATAACGGTTACAGGTTTACACTTATCGTCGGTTTTAGGCCTGTTCATAGAACAGTTGAAAACAGTTTCCAACCGTCAGACGCAGGCGCATTGCGTTTATAATGCCTATATTAGGTTCAAAATGCTTTGTTTTAGATACACGATAAATATATGGGCTGTACGTATTTATCTTTGTGTTGACTGCTTCAAATGGTGAGCGGGGTTATGACATGAATCACTCTCTATTATTTTGGACCTCAGTTATGTAGTATGTAGTACAAATTAAAACGTTTAGCAAATTTTTTAGGCATACCATGTTTTACCTTTCTCTGTTCTTTACTATTAGAAATAAATGACGTGAAAATGCAATTTAAAAGATTGTAAATGTTTTAGTGACATTGCAAAGTATGTGGTTGCTTTTGAAATGACAAAACTGTTGACTATTAAGCAAAGACGTGATGAAAACTTGATCGCTATTGTCAATTCTGCAGGAAAGTGGTTATATAGCATTAGTTTGAAGTAATATATTTTTTATAAATGTTCTTTCGGCTTCTTGAATATGTCATGCGTCTGCATATTTTTATTTACAGATTGAACCACTTAACTTATCAATTTTACAATCGCGAGTTTCGTTACATAATTAAACGAAAACAAAAACGGAAACAGTTTTTTTGCCAAACATTACCAATACTTGAAGTCGCTTTGGAAACATATTAGCTGTGTATTTTTGTTTACTGAAATTTAACAAAAAAAAAAAAATTATTGCTTAAAAAGAAAATTTAGTAAAGTTCAAAATAGTCTCTTCTTATAGATTACTGATTTTAATACATTAAAATTACAATATTTGGTACTTGAAGCTATTGCCGACACCTTGGAAGATTTTTTGTTAGTTACAGAGGTCATAAATGTATGAAACTTCCTGTTGGTATAAATACTTTTAGTGTAATGCCAAAGAAGATTGCTTATTTTTCTCAATTTATCACAGCCTCAACAATATACAGGGCACTGTTTTCGACGATCATCTACTTCACTTCTAGTCAACACAGGAGCAGATCCTCAAACTATAAAACGGAATGGTGGTTGGAAGTCCAACACCGTGTGTGGGTATAGGTTATAGTAAGGCTATATCAGTGGCGTAGCCACGGGGGGGGGGAGGGGGTTGGGGGTCAGAACCACCCCATGGGTTGGGTTGGTTGGGTCATATAGGTAATGTCTCACTACAAACCTGCAATCAGTCAATCACTCTATTTAGTTACTCGTATATGTATAGGTAATACTAATTGTGTTGCTGCATATGTACTCGGTAAACAATGGATTTTTTTAGAAGTATTGCTTGTCGTTAAATAAAAAGTGATTTCAAATTCTTATCATAATTTTGTTTGAATTCACATTTTTTCGTTGTTGCATTCGAAAGTCTAGTGAAAATTAGTGAAAAGTATAGAAGTCGATTATTAAATTATGCTTACCCTCGTAGATTTAGCATTTTATTCCAGACAACGTGAAAACTGTACGCACTACTTTCTTAAGACAACAGAATCATTGCTGTGCATTCTCGGATAAATATGAGTGGCATCATTTAGAAGGATGTGAGGCAACGCAGCCTTTTCGAATTTCGCGCATTTCAACCGGACAACCTGTCGGCGTTTCGTATTTCACCACTTCCTCAATTAAGCGAATCAACTTTTTGTCTGCCGGCACGAGCCTGTCTATAACCGATTAAAAATTAGTAGCACACGCCCATTGATTTTCGTGATCTGAGAAATAAGGCTAATGTAATAACACATAACATGTTTCAGTGAATTATTTTCATGCATTTTAGTGCACCTATTTGAAAAATCACCGAGGTAAATGTACGTGTTGGAATATTAATTAGCAGTGCTGGTAATTGTTGCCTTTCCGTGTTTGATCACCGGTTGCTAGATAATTCGTTATTCTTCTCTAATTGGCAGGGAATTTGAATATTTATATAGTGATATTGCCGTGTAAATGGTAACGATATACGTTTAACAAGCTGGATAGTTGCCAGCAAATCACTGTGGCAAATTACTCGTGTTTTAAAGGGAAAGAGACGTAAAGGTGTTATCTACGAGTACTTTTCAGTAATACCAATTTTACTAGTGCTGTAATAGATGCCCTTACAGCACTAATGTTGTAATAAAAAAAATAACTGTTTTTATTAACATTTTCCTGTTAAATAAATCCTCCCCTTTTAGAAGATTGATTTATTTATTACTAAAAAGTCCCACCTTCACAGATAATAGAGCAAAAACACAAAAGTCTGTGCATTGTGAAACTTTTTTATTATGCATTCATATTTTAAAAGAGAACAAATTAATCACCCTTTCAGTAATAAAAAAATTATAGAAAACATAAATAAACTGTGTATTATTCATTGTTTAAGAAATCGCGGGTGCAACGCCAAATTATCGCTGGTGCAACACGTCTAAATTACGTGGACTCAATAGACGTTGAAGCAAGCATGTCGACGTCGACTAGCTCTTCTATGAATGTGTGCAAAAGATGCAATAAAAATGTGGTGAATGCGTTGAAATGTGACAACTGTTTTAGTGTATTTCATCTGAGTTGTGCTAAACTCAGTAATGGTGTAAAAATTCTTAATGACAGTAAAGTTATTTGTTGTGAAATGGTTCAGGACACAGATGCTGTGTTTTTTGACGCTGATGAAGTTAGCACCTATTGTGACAGGGTAGATAGTAAAATTTTTAATTATATTATAAAACAAAAAGACATAATTATCCAAGAACTGAGAGATAAAATTAATTTACTCAATGGCCATATAGAACTCTTAAATAAATATGTGCTACATACTACGAATATTCCAGACCAGCAAAAACTTAAAGAGATAAATTCTGAGGAAGTAAAAAGGGGTTCTCATAAAAAGGCAATTAAAAAACTGCCGGTGATTAAGGGTGGTGATTCCACAACCTTTTTATAAATTACAGAAGAAAAGACATCACCACCTGGTTGAACAAACTAAACGGGTTTATTATCAAAATAAAATTATTCTCTCAGACAATCCATCACATTCTACTTGGAAGGTTGTATCTGAACTTAGTAACAAAAATAAAACTCACCCTAAGATAGAGGTAACTATTGACGATATTTCCTATACAGAGCCTAGGACTGTGGCATCATTATTCAATGATTTTTATAAGTGCACCACAAAAAATTATCAGAGACGTACCCAATACGGGAAATAATACCAGCTTGACCTCTTTGCGGAAAAACAACAATTCTATGTATTTAAACCTCCATTCTGTTGACGAAATTCTTAAATTATTGAATAAAAAATTAAAAAATAAAAGATCATCTGGTGCTGATGATATACCAATGTTTTTAATAAAACGTGTTATTGGTTGCATAATACAACCAATTACCTACCTTATTAATTTGTCATTTGAATGTGGTACCTTTCCAGATGTCTTAAAATCTGGGAAAATTGTTCCTATTTTCAAGGGAGGTAATCCCTCTTGTATAGAGAATTATAGACCTGTTACTCAGCCTGTTGTTTTTTCTAAAATATTTGAATATTGTTTTTTGGACCGTTTATTAGACTTTTTGGAAAAATTTAACATTCTCTCAGTTAATCAACACGGTTTTCGTAGAGGGAGGTCAACTAGTACCGCAATACATTCATTCTTAGAACACGTCTACCATTTTCTTGACATTGGTGAGTATCCGGTGGGTATTTTCTGTGATCTTAGTAAAGCATTCGATTGTGTTGATCACAGAAAATTATTGTCTAAATTATACGCATATGGTATTCGAGGCTTAGCTTTGACGTGGGTAAAAACTTTCCTTGAGAATAGGACTCAATATGTTTCGATTAATAATTATAATTCTCACAAGTCTCACCAAGTGAAACAAGGTGTCCCACAGGGTTCTGTTCTAGGTCCAGTGCTCTATCTGTTGTACGTGAATGAAATAGATACTCTTTCCAGTAGTACGCATTTTACAATATATGCTGATGACACATCTCTGATTACATCTAATATCAATGAGAATGCATTAGAGGCTAATTGTGATACTTTATTAAGTAATCTAACAGAATTTTCTGTATATCAATATAAACAAAACTAAAATTTTGAGATTTCATTGTGTCCAGAAAAATTGTAGCACTTTTAATTTTACATTAAACAATGTTTGTTTGAGTACTAATGACGAAACAGTAAAATTTTTAGGGCTTCATATCGATAAGAATTTAAATTGGAAAAATCATTGTGATGTGTTGATAAGTAAACTTTCTTCTCTTACATACCTATTTCGGAATTTGAGGACAGTACTTGATCTGGAACAACTTGTGTGCGTATACTACGCTCAAGTTCATTCTCGTCTCAGATATGGTCTTTGTTTCTGGGGAAGTTCTACACTCTCCTCACAAGTTTTTATTGCCCAGAAACGAATAATGAGATGTATGATTGGGGTTTCAAGTACTTACTCATGTAGAGATATTTTTAAGAGTCTCAATATTTTAACTTTACCATGTTTGTTTGTCTTCGAGTTGTGTTTATATGTTTTTCAAAATAGAAATAAATTTGCATTGAATAGTTCAGTTCATCAGTGCAATACAAGACAAAGTAAACATTTTCACGTTCCATTCACTAAGAAACAGATCATTTCAAATTCTCCTAATTATTTAGGATTAAAAATGTTTAACAAACTACCTGACGAAATAAAAACAATTAAAAATGAATTTTTATATAAAGGTGCATTAAAAACGTATTTATTAGATAAATGTTATTATTCTATGTCAGAAATTTTAACATGTGTGTCTTAGTCTGTAAGTGTTTGTGACAATTCCTATACATGTAATATGTCCAACGGAAATAAATTATATTATTATTATTATTATTATTATTATTATTATTATTATTATTATTATTATTATTATTATTATTATTAAACGCCATTATACTCACATAAATAAAAGAAACAAGAGATCAAATAATGTGTGTTACTAATTGGTACATCTCTTTGTTACTTAAGTTAATTATTTATTTTCAAATACGTCAATTTTCGCCGAAAATTCTATTAACATATTGCCATCAATTTTCTTCCTTGGTGCTTTCAATTTTGCAATAATATCTTCAAAATAAACGTCTGCTATGTCATTCACAATTTGAATGAAGTGAAGTGAAGTGAATTGTCGTCAGAACCTGTATCCTTTCTCTTAATCTGATTTTGGCCACCATTTTTAAATTGTCATCTCCATTAATTTTCCTTTTCATTAAATCTCTCCGTTTCGAATCAGGAGCCCGTTATCGACAGGTATGCTAATAATAATAATATCTCTACCCCTCATTCATTATGAAGCAGGCCGCATTTGCGTCAAGGAACGATTTACGTTGGTAGGCCCTAACCACCATTCAGTGCAGGAATGAGGGAAACCTGGAAACTTCATTCATTAGGGGGGTAGTCAAACGTCAACCGGTATCAATCTCTCACATTGATCCAAGCCAACATTCTTCCACCCTACCATACCCGCAGAGGGGATGCCAATCCTATCTACGAATATTACGGTCTACCGGCCGCGAGAGTTGAACCCACAGCGATCTAGTCACTTCGATTCAAGTACTGACGCCTTAAACCGCGCGACCACTGACCGATCTGCATAGAGTTCAGCATTTTCATTCAGGTTTTTCATATATTTCTGTAATGCAGTGTCTTTCTCTCTTCTGTCATTTTTAACCTATCTATAAAAATATTAACATAAACACTTACTAAATATAAACCACTAATAACACATAGCATAATATTACTATTCAAGGCTTGATAAATCAATAAATTATGATAAATGACACTTTAATGTTAAGAATCAAACCTATTGCACCCTCGACGCGAATATTGCGATCGCGGGGGCAACCACTTTGGGTCAACGTTTATTTTAACTGAAATTACAATATGCCCTTAATTGTGGTTGATTTACGTTTTCTTTTTGTTTCTTCTTACTTTTATAAAGTTTCAAAACATTAACACTTTATTTCTGTGACCGAAACCGAACTTTCATATCTTTTATATCACGGGTGCAAGAAACTAACAATGGTTTCTTGTAGTTAATTATGCTTGAAAATTAATAATAAGTACTTATATATTTTTGCATAAATAAATAAACAATGCTATCACTTTAAGATTGACCAGCACAATGTAAGCTCAAATTATCCGTAACAGCGGTTTTGCACAAGTGCTGTAAAGAAACCGATGTTCAGTTTGCACCGAACATTCAAATGTTATCGTTTCTAAGCGCACTAAAAATTCAAATATGAATTTAGGTCCGAAAAAGTAGTTTTATTACTAAATTCATATATTTTTCTCTATATTGGCACCAAAAAAAGTAACAAACACTATAATTCAGAAATTGATGTAGACAATCGTCTCCAGCGGAATCGCCCTACACTTTTTACAATTAGAAAATTGTATAGGTACCAGAAGTAGATGTGTTGATGTGTTATATCCGTACGATTTTGACTAGCTGATAATGTGTACCAAAATTGAAATCTCTAAGTATAACCGTTTTTAAGGAAAAATAAAAAAACAATTTTTTTCCGCCATTTTGAGACTCGAATATCTCAACAGGAAGGACCCAAATTGAAAAATTTCATATGAAGATCTTCCTTGAAATGGCTTGTGGAATACACTGGTAAAATATTTGACCATCATTCTGGAACACCCTGTATATTGTTTTTCGTGTTATTAAATGAAAGTAGATACAATTTTGTACAATATTCTTGTTGTAAATTCATATTACTACACTCACACACACATTACTACACAGAAAATTAAAAATTATGAAAATGTCATATAAGACAAAATTAACTTTATTTTTACTCTGTTAGACAAGTTACGAAAGAAGTGATAAACTCAACAAGCCACCATATTGTTAAACTAAAGATTTCCTGATCTCAGCGTTCTTCATAATAGATTTTGAAAAGCACGATACACCCTAGAATACTAACACTGACTATAATAGGCGCCCATCATCCCTTCCTACACATCGAGAAGTGATTCAACTGTTGCAAAACTCGGTGCAAAACTAAATTGCAATTTCCAGGTGGCGGAATAGAATAGTAGACTGCATAAAAAAATAACGCAGCTTCCTTATTTTTAAAATGCGCCTCCTACTAAAGAATTAATTTAAAAATATATTGTGAACAAAATAAGCGAAATTTCGTGAAATTTGCTTCTAGTGATCGAAATATAAGAAAGAAAATGTGATTTATTTCTTCAATTTTGACACCTTATATCTTTGTTATTATTGATTTTGGTGGATTTTTGGATATTTTTAGGATAAGCTAAAGCAAATCGACTTATTTTGGTCGCAGTATTATGTTGTTACAGTATGGCCCATTACTTGCGCAACAATTTGACTTTACTTTTAGATAAATTGCATGCATCATAAGATTTAGATGCGTTTTTCTCAGAAACCATTGGTTCTAGCGACATCAACAAGGCGTACCTTTCTTAACTAGAAAAGATAGGGAAGAAATTTTTTCCAGTACAAAATGAGATACACTGTAGTACAAAAAAGTCGTAGCGATTTAAAGGGGTTCAAACCATCGTTGGTGGCGCCCTTTAGCAGATACATCAAAATCGTCGACATATTCGAATTTCTGGTACCAAGAAACCCCCCTATACCAAATACCAAATTTCATAAAACACGGTCGATGCGATCGAAAAATAATAAAGAAAATGTGATTTATTTGTTCAACTTTCTGTAGATCTAAAAGGAGCAACATTCGGATAAGACATATTTGACTTAATCCCTCTATTTTGAGGTCAGCAACATGCCCTTAAGCTCTGTCCCATTTTTAATGAATCACCGTGTATACATATAAAACATTTCTCTATTCCCTATAATAGTTTTATTTGAGTTTTCAAAATTCGTTTTCTTTGCTAAATTCAAAAGTCCAGCAAAATTCGCTATACTTAACGTGCGTGACACAAGGTGAACATTAGTTTTCACACTTAGTTCACTTACGACACATAACTAAAATGGGATTCACCATTTTTTTGTAGCTTGGCTTTAGACAAATTAAGAATTCTTGTTGTAGACATCTGGTTAGACGATTCGGATCTTATATCTGTCTACTTTCTATCGACAGTTCATTAACTTATCTTAATTATAAAACACATGCCATTATATTTATCTAAGTATGTATCTCTTGTACACCGCGTATTTTTTCACGCGTTCTGTTTATGTGTTTAACATAACTATCAATCGTCAGCTAAAGCAAAAACTGGCGATATTATCGTTGAATGGACGGAAATAGGTTAAATTAATTTACCTCTGCTGGTTAGTTTTACGCTTTCTTATTGTACTGCACTCTCTATCGATGAAATGGTAACAAATCATCACGATCGTGGCACCGCTTGTAAATAAAGCAAAACGTTGGTTTTTATACAGGGCGCTCCATTTACCGGATAAAAAACGTCGTAAGTTTAAATCATGCTCGGTTAGATGACTTTGGGATTTTTATTATGTACGGTTGTTGGAGCCACACCTTAAAGGTGTAGGTAAGTGTAAACAATGTACGGATGAATAAGATTCAGATATTAAACAAAAACTAAGGTAATAAGTTGCATACCTTGTTTCAATTACAGTTTTTAGTAAATAATTTTTATTGTATATGACCATGACTGATTAGGTATTTTAACTTGATATAAAATATCCGTACTAAGCAATGAGCAATTTGCATAACCAATAAAAACTACTATTTGGGCACGGATAATAATAGTGGAGTAAAATCGGTTCTTAATTATGCTGTTTTTTTTTAAAGAAGATACTGAATTAAACCCTCGATTAAACCTTTACTATCTTGTAGAGGGTCAATTTGGGCATCTGACATGGACTTTTACAACTTTTTTCAGTAGGGACTAAATACTATAATACTATTACTATTGACTAAGAAAATGTAAAATATCTATAAAATTAAGCTTTAAATAAAAAAATGTCAAGACCATAAAAGTTTGAAAACCAAATTTGCTATCAAATGAACGTAGTTTCAATACCATAAGCGTACATTGAAAGATATTTGCAGGGGAGAAATTGAGCGAACCCCCCAATTATACTATAGGAGTTATAAGATATAAAATCAGAAAGTAAAAAACATTTGTGTCAATTTTCAAATTTTTATCTTTACAATTAAGGTCATTAATTCACTATTGAATGTACATTCACATTTCTTGAAAAACTAGAGAAAAAAATTTTCTTTGAGAAACTTTTTTATATAACTATAGATCAAATTTCAATAATTAATGTAGCTCTCTGCATAGTAAAGATTTTCATGCACACATTAACGTTAACGTTGGTTAACGGTATTAACGTTGGAACTAATTTTCTCAAAAATGCTTTAAGTTATTAAAAATTAGTGTGTATTATTAGAAACGCTATAGTTTTTTTATAGGTATAAGTTGTCAAAAAATTATGAACTTACTCTTATATTTTCTTGCTTTTTCTTGATCTTGTCTTGATCTTGCAAGACACGACAAGACAAGGCCAAGACTGGACTAGATTTAAAAAAGACAAGGAATATTGCTACGACAAGAGGTCTTGCAAATATAAATAGGGGTAATATTTAAGAGATAATACAAGACATGATCTTGCAAAATCAAGCAGGAACAAGACTTTAAAAACCTCTTCTCTTGTTTTGGAAGAATTTGTAAGCAGTAGTCTCACAAGAGTTATACTACAGTCCTGTGAAATTATGAGACAAGAAATTTGCGGGACTCTCACAAGATAATACAAAACATGATCTTGCAAGATCAAGCAAGAACAAGACTTTAAAAATCTCTTGTCTTGTTTTGGAAGAATTTGTATGCAATAGTCTCACGAGAATTATACTACAGTCCTGTGAAATTACAAGACAAGAAATTTGCGAGACTCTCACAAGATAATATACGACATGATCTTGCAAGATCAAGCAAGAACAAGACTTTAAAAACTCTTGTCTTGTTCTGCAAGAATATGTATGCAATAGTCTTACAAGAATTATACTACAGTCTTGTAAAATTGCGAAACAAGAAATTTGCGAGGCTCTCTCACAAGATAATACAAGACATGATCTTGCAGGAGCAAGCAAGAACAAGACCTTAAAAAACTCTTGTCTTGTTTTGCAAGAATTTATATACAATAGTCTCACAAGAATTATACTACAGGCCTGTAAAATTACGAGACAAGAAATTTTCAAGGCCCTCACACAAGATAATACAAAACATGATCTTGCAGGAGCAAGCAAGAATAAGACCTTAAAAAACTCTTGTCTTGTTTTGCATGAATTTATATGCAATAGTCTCACAAGAATTATACTATAGGCCTGTAAAATTACGAGACAAGAAATTTTCAAGGCTCTCACAAGATAATACAAGACATGATCTTGCAGAATCAAACAAGAACAAGACTTTAAATAAACTCTTGTCTTGTTTTGCAAGACAAGGCAAGACGTTTTCAAATTTTGCAAGATTTTTTTCTAATGTTCCTGTTTTCTTTTCAGTAATTATTATCAGAAGTCCGATATACTATTTTATTATACATAAGTTTCCCGTAATGATTATTTAGTAATCGCAACTCACCATTGCTTAAGATTGCCTCGAACTTGTGCATCACTCTGTGCAACTCGATGAGGAATGTTCATTGTTTGAATAAACTAGGTACTGTAAGATTTCTATAGTATATCAAATTTCTCTCTGTAATACAATTAACAATTACATCGACATTACGTTAATAGCTCCGCGAATTTCTAGAAAAGCTTTGCTTTTATCTTACTGCAATTTAGAAAAAGCAATTACACGGTCTCTGGAAAAGAAATTAAGTTTATCTTAAATTGTTTGCGGTTTCAGTAATTGATCGACCATTTTTTCCCATTCCAAATCGTTGTGATGAACTTACTACCTTTTTGCAAGAGTTTGAAATGAGAAAAATGGATTAAAAGCGGAAATAAGCTATTCCTGTTTCTTTTTGACATGAATAGCTCAAATTTTTCGTTTTGCTGTTGAAGCAATTAAATTAACAAGCATTAATCTAGCTAATATTTCATTGCATAAATTTTTTTTCTCTGCTTATAATTGGTCCGTTCTACTTTTCCTAGCCAACATGGAGGTTATTTCATTTTTGTATGGTATATATCGCAGGTTCATCTAATTGTGTATTCTAAACTTATGTTTTACTTCCTGCATGTACGATAATAATTTTATTACTAGAACCATATAGATTGCTGTGTATGAAGCAAACAAGCGATAAAAATGTTAATGGCATTGAGTTTTTACTTTGTTGTAACTCCCTTAGACAATATTGTTCTAGGCATTATTTCTGTGGATTTAGAAATATAATAATCGTTTACCTAATAAGTGGGATATAGACATTATTACCGTACGCATCATAATTTATATTCTAGTGTCATAATGGAAAAATCGCCTATTAAGAAGTTACCGTGGCAACGGGCATAAACATAGCTGCTATTATCTTATTTTTCGTAATTATTCGTGAAAGTGTAAATACTATAAGTTCAAGCAATGATTTACCATCAGATATTGAGAATGAAGCTTCCAATGTTGTTTCCAATCTCGTGCATTTGATAGATATGAAAAATGGTGTAGAGAAAAAAAGATATTTAACATAACTAACGAGAAATGATTATTAGTATATTTGTTTGTTTTCTGCGATGGTCAATCTCTCTTTTGGCCAATTGTGGGGTAGATCTTTTTTTGAGTAAAAAAGACATGGTGGTTGGATGTCTAATAATTCTGTTGTTGAAGGCTACATCGAAACTTCTACTAAAAACAAGAAACGAACGACTATAAACATTCTAGGCGAAAGCGAGAATATTCCCTTGGAAACCGAAAATTTTCCCACAAAGTTAGTTAATCAAATAAAAATATTGCCACAAACTGGACATATCTTTTTTCTGAAGATAAAATATTCAAATAGATGGACATGGTTGTAAAGCCAAGCTGGAAATTCATACAGATAGAGGATTTCTAGCCATCAAAAATATTTTAATTGATACTTGAAAATGCAACTTCCTAATATTCTACATATCCCGGAATACACAGAAGCCCCAATTATCCTTTGACTAATTTTTCTGAAAAATTAATATCTGAGAAATTGATTCAAAGTGTATATACAAACGAGGAACTTTAGTTTTATGAATGAATAATGTACTGACAAAAGAAATAGTTAAAAAGTTAATTCGGTAAACAATATATTACTCTCCAAGATAAATTATAAATTAAGTTGTTTAGAATTTTTCAATTTTATTCAAGACAAAATGGGACTCTTAGGGTCCGTTCCAAAAAGTATGGAAATTGTATCTGGAAAACATTTTATTTTTTTTAATGGGTCAGTAGAATCACAATAGAAAATGTCAAATAGAATGGGTCAATTCTTTTTTTTTTCTTTTGTGTACATCATTCTTTATTTATATCAAATGAAAACTTACTATATGGTAGCATTATATAACATACTGATGGCCTGGAGATAAACCAAGGCGTTTCCTCTAACATTTTCACTATAGAAAGAATGTTGCGTATCCAATTGATGGTGTACCACAGCTCGATCTCTTTAATGAGATTTAATTTATACAATTTTAAATAAATGATATACTATCTTTGTGTTCTGTATTATACATACAATATTCGATGGGACAGGCATTTTTTAGCTAATCATAAAAAAATTTAAAATTTACCTAAAAAGGCATTAATTGCATGAACATAACACTTTCTTGCTACTTCCTGCTGGAAAACAAATGACTAATGGGACAGAAAATAAATGTATTTCCTCCGATATCTTCCTGTCTGTAATGAATAAAAATTCCATGCAACTTCTACCAGAGAATAGAACGTGACTATTTTTAATTATAACATAGTTATGAGTAGAAAGTAGACGCGTTATCCGTTGCACACAAGAGTAAATATAAATGCAGTTATTGAAGCTATTTTCGATATAAATGTTTATTGCGATTTATGATACCACGACATTCTCAGATAATCGATTTATGAAGAGAAATCTCAGATTTCTTCAAGATATTTCTCCTCTAAAATAAAGTTCTTCATATGTAACGTACTGAAAGCTTCTGAAAACATACATGGAAAAAATCTAATCTGTATGTATAATAATATACTTAAAATAAAGCGTATTTGATATAAATATTTACATTCAAGCATTTTTATCTTAAAGAATAATATTTTGTTAAAATATGAATAAAATATTATTAATTATAGAACAGGTTATTCTTCCTTACTTATATGTTTATACATATGCAATTGTATTGAAGTTGTGCGTGCAGATAAACCACCAGATTCAACATGTAGCCACAAGATGTAGTTACATGTTGTATCACGTCTACGCAGGTCCCCTTCTGTCGGATAAGTTGTCGGTTGCCTCACTTCCTATGTCATATTGAGGAGAGCTAACAAGCTCAAGGCGGTATATGTCTGATGTGGCGCTAATGAATGACATGACAGTTTGCTATACGTCCTTTCATTACATAAATAATTAAATGCTACCGGGAGTTATTTGTACTTGAGGAATACGACTAAATTAGCGTTGGAATACGTGTATTAATCTTGATATTAGTATAGTTTTCTTTCCCTGTACCAAGATTATAAAAGTTAATAAAATTTTCAACATTTATTTCAACGGAGAAGGTATAAGGTATCTACCAACATATAGTATGAAGTATCTGTAACCCTATTTCTATATCTCACCTGCCAAAAACTAAAGTTAATAAATCACAATATGGGAAATAAATCTGTTGTTATTTGTACATACCTAAGTAAATTTATCTGTAAGTTGAAAATGAGAAACGGTGATATGCAAATTATTCCATACAAATATGTTATACAAATAAAGAAAAACACCATTTATCAGCATGTAGTATAATTTTCAACTTCATACATAATGTATAAATCTTGGACACACCTGGATCTTAGAACAATGATGTGGTGCAAGGTATTTTCCAGCGATACAACTATATAAGTGTTCATTTATATGCATGCACCATTATTTAGTTTGTACTGCTCTTATCTATAATAATGTTACTGAATTAAGAAATGCCAAACATGGAAAATTATGAAAGTTTTAGATGACTGAACACTTTCAGCGGTTGTTGCCACTTTGTTGATTTAAACTTCTTGCATTTAGACAGATAAACTTTCTGTCAAATCTGGACCAACAGAAACGTTGGACAAAACCTCTACATTTTTAAAACATAAATATTAATTTGAAAGTACACAAATTGTAGATAGTAGTCATCATCATACCTAAGTCTAAATCTAAGCCATGGTCTAAAAGAATATTAAAAAGTAGGGCATACCCAAATGGTTCTTCACAAATTACATAAACACAGGCATTCGATTATATAGAACCTGTATGGCTACCTATAAATATAAAACAAACAATCTGTAACAGGAAATTAATCAGCTGTTTCCATTTTACCCAGTTAAAAAATTGAATTAGCATTCAATCATCAAAGATAATAGAGAATGATGACTGAAGGAGTTCGAAGTATTGCAAAACAGCTTCTGTAGTAACTAAACAATATTAATATAATTGCGATTAAAACGCTACTGAGGTAAATACAAATATTTTTTAGGTTGTTGCTTGCTCATTTTCCTGATAATCAAATATTTTAATCTGTGTTTATTAACAACGCCATATACTGATAAAAAATGTATAGATATTATTATGCCTTAAACTATTAATATACGATTTTTATTTTATTCACATCTACTGTTGTACTTATAAGTAACATGATATTATTTCCGACAACTTTACAATTATTGAGCACAATAGCCTGACAATTCTTTGCTGTTTTGTCAACAATTGGTTTGGGTTGTTTTGTCACAAAAATAGTTCAGTTTAATTTGCATATGCTGTAAATCTGCCGACAAATAAATGATAAAATGTTAATTGATAACAGACCTACTAAGTGTTGATAAAACTGAAGATAACGTTGGTGTTGTTATTTACCTTCGATATGATCTTGATATCAACAAATATAGGGACAATGAAGAAGTGAGACGAATTCTAGGCTATGTTCAATCTTATCTGACTAAGAGTAAATCTAGAGACAATTTTATATCTTTTGTTGTCTAGACTTACAGAAAAAATGATACTTCTGGATACTCGAGAAACTAGAATAGATCCATTTTATAAAAAATGCTTATTAAAATCAAAAATGAACGAAGCAGATAATACATTATTTTTTGCTTTTAATGTTTGCAATAGGGGTTGCTACTGTCACTGTCGAAAGGGGTTGAATTTAGGGATGAAGTTTTTACGTAGCAGAATGTCATTTCATAATCCAAAATTGATGTGTTTCGTTTTTTTTGCAATAATTGAGATACTGAATTTATTTCACTTGGCTTTTCGACATAGTATATCAACAGAAACAGTTAAGATTCAGTTATAATAATATAATAACAGACCAACACGGTCCGTTTTATTTTTTATACACGGATTGTTTACACGATACCATTAGCAATTATATATAGTTTCACATTTCCATATCTATTTCCTACTGACCTACGTATCTGTGAACTGCAAGTTCCTTTTATTGTGTATTGTGATAAATAAATACTCCTCACTCACATTATCCTTGACAATTTTTTTATATTACGTTTCAATGACTGGCCAATGAAATTGATGTTTTAGTTATGTTTATAAGATTATTTCCAACCTTGCATCATCAGAAACAATAGTTGTAATAAAAGATTTATGGACAATAAACTAAGATTGATTGACTTGATTCCGCGGGTTTTTAAATGTAAATAAAAAAAAATCAAAATATCACATTTTTAAATAGCAGTATGTTCAACTAATCTCAAGCTAATATCTTGTTTCTTTTTTATTTTTCAGGTGAGTACTTGCAGTGAGAACAGAAACTAACAGGCATAATAATTATTTAAGGTACAGCATAGCACATTCTTTATATTTTTGTAGTTACGATCTTCGTGTTTGTTAATGGTTGATAAAGATGACAAGCTGATACTCCAGTGTATTTGCACAATCATAAATTTGCATAACTATACAGAGTGTCCGGAACATATTTGACTTAACAATTTTTTTTCTTTGACTAACGGTAACAGAATTATGACAGCAAACATATGACAACGTCACTCATGTTGGGATTTTCAGATGTTTGTACAATAATACTTAAAAAACATCTAAACATATATTTACTGTGAATGGTTTTCTTAGAGATCTTTTCACAACACAATAAATAGTTACAAGTGTTCAAACTAACTTATGTTGCTTGCGAAAAGTGTTTACCGTACAAACGTCTCATAGGCAGAGAGTTTTTCCCAGATTCGCCATAAATTAACACGGCATGCAACTGTAATTGTTACTATAAATTGTTTTTGTTTATATACCCTCATAAATGTCAAGCAAGCACTATGTACAGAAGAACACAACGCACTAGCCACAATACTAGTACGGCTAATAATACTTTTAGGTTAACAGCAGCAGATGATAGATTTCAATGTTGTCGTATGTTACAGTTTTCTGAGAATCTTCAATTGTTTGCTTCATTAATATCTACTAATAACAAAAACAAATTACGTTACAGGAGCTTTTACTTGATTTTAGTTGTACCTTAGCTTGTAATTTCGTAAAACAGGGTTACATTTTATTGCAGTGCAATTAAGTATTAACAGCAGTCTGATATGACAGGTGACAGGTATACAGGGTGTCGGCGTATTAGTGCCAATACTGAAAAACTTTTTAACAAATATGTTTTTAACTATGTTGCAAAATATAATAGTAAGTAAAAGCCTGTTTAACGTAATTTGTTTTTTGCATCAATAATAATTAAATAAACAATAAATGGTTTTCCCAAAATTCTTCAGGCTGTAACGTACGACAACAAAAATGGTTACTCCTACCGACTTCAACAAGGTATACTTTTTCAAATAAAACAGGTAGGAGAATCGATTGTTTCGATAATCAGATGGATACACTAAACTGCAAAAAATTGTGCCCTTTAAAAGAAACATGATGTACCCTCTACTAGTGACGCCAAAATTAGAAACAAATTTGTATTTCTCACCCGCAAAACCTCTGATTCACAAATTTTATGTAAATATTTGGATTTTGTAAGAAGTTATCCACAAATATCGAAAATAAAATTTTAACTTTGACACCCTGTATCTTTTTTACTATGCAACTTGGGATATGTTATGATAGGTTAAATTGATTGATTATTTTCACCTAAGGAATCTGTGGTTTCATTTTTGCTACTTCATTTAAAAACACCCTGTATAATACTTTCACATGAATTCTTAAAAATGGACAGGTTTAGAAATGCAATATTCCAAAATGACTTGATGTCTTAACCACCACTACTTGTATTAAATTTTTACAGGAAGAATTTATTCATCCTCAATAGTGAATTAAAATGTCTCAACTTCTCCGCAACGCATTCTTAAGAAAACATGCTTCAATATTGTTTTATGACGTTTTTAGATAAAAAAAAACAAATTAATTTATCAATGCAATCTAGTTTCATATTCATTTAGTAGGTCACTTTTTTCCTGCTGTAGACAGCCAATTCGTACACCGAAATCCTTGACGAAAGATATACCGTACTAATTATTAAATTAATTAAAGCCTTTTCGAACATTCGAATCTAAATTATTGCAACGCTTAAGTGAACTGGGTTTCATTAATTAATGAATATTAATATTGTAATAGCCTGTCCTTTTACTTTTACTCAAACTATGTTAATTTTGACAACAAAACACCGGTTCGTGTTTTTAACAATTAAGTACTTAGATTTCTGCATAATGAATGCCAGTTTGTAAGTGAAACTAAGGCCCGTTCGTGGAATTTTTCTAGTACGGCCAGTACAGGTAATTGTCGGCTAAAACCTGGCCGATCTTACTACTAATTGCTCAATAAATTGCCATATACAGGTATGCCATAATCTCATATACATGTTGCATAGAATTACGTTAGTTATTTTATTTCGTTTGGTGATAATACCAGTTTTGCTGTTGGATTAGACTTGCTAGTTTGCGTGAAAATGGCACTAATACGAAAGGCAGTTAACGAAGCACCATTTTATAATTAAGTCATTTTGAAATTCCACAGAAAGGCGTTCACAGGTTAATGATAATTATAGTTTTGATTTGTTTTACACTGAAAATGTGATTTATGTAAAGTTACCATGATTATCATTGGCTGTTTTATGCGGTGCGGTTGGTGACAACGGAGAGTGGGAACACGCTGTAACTTTTTTATGACTGCTGATAAAAATTTAAAATTGGGTGGGTTTATACTAGATGGTGCCATGAATTATTTGAGGTCATTTCGGATTTCATGACATTTCCGGTTTGACCGGAAATGACAGTAAATTTATATTTTTATATGGGACACCCTGTATTTTTTGACATTTTTGGAATCAGCGGATCATTTTACGTATGGTAGGACCAATTTTCTGACACATTTTCTAGTTGTTTTTTTTTTTAATTTTTAAAAATAAAATTAGAAGGCCGCGACTGGCAGGAATTGTTTTCTTTTTTGTTTGTAATTATGTAAAAAATTCTAAATTTGAATATTTTTGTACATTTTTTTAGTTATTACCACTAAAAATTTCGATTTATTGTATTTCCTTAAAAACTAATTTTTTTTTCAAATGTAAAGAGGGTGGGCCTTATTGATTTTTTAATAAAGGATTTTTTTCTGAATTTTGTGGTACAACAATTTTTAAAATCCGTAAAAAATCCGAAATGACTTCAAAGAATTCATGGCACCATCTAGTACAAACCCACCCAATTTCAAATTTTTATCAGGAGTCATAAAAAAGTTACAGCGTGTTCCCACTTTCCGTTATCACCCAGTATTTAGGTAACATGGAAATTATGTATTTATATGATAATATCTAACTTTACTAATTCTTTGTAAAATTATTTATTTAATGTATTTATATATACCTATATTTACCATCGAAAAGAAGTACCTATCTATATACAGTGTAAATTAAATAATTATCTGTAAAAGTAATTATACAAAATATAAACATAAACATAATAAATGTTTCGTTACCAATATGAGAAAATTTCCAAATTTTCGAATTTCGTAAATACTTGGAAGAAAATGTTAGAAAATTCTTTGATATATTGCAAAGCAAAGTGGTTGGCAATAAGACGAGGTTATGGTATTAAAGGCGCCGTATTCTTAAAATACTGTTTTCTATAAGTAATTTTATACATTTAAGAACTGAATAGAGTTTAGGTACAGAAATTTTTCAAAATACGTATTTTTTTAAATTAATCTGTAGATGTAAATATTGTTATAACATAAACTTACATAGTTCTGCATATAAGGTTATTCACTTTTGTTTATAAGTATGTGAAAATAATTGTTTAAATGTAGGCATTTTAAAAGTTATGTAGGTAATATTTGAGGCGAATTTAAATAGTAAAAGTGGATAAACAAAACATCAATAATTTTATTTTTGATATTACTTTTGCTCTACGTGGTTTATTTTTCGACATTTCTGTACCTAAAAAACACCACAAATCCAATCATTTTAAGGCGAGAAATAGTGATCTTAATATCAATTCATTAGATGTTTATGACAGCATTATACCAGTAGGAACAGAAAGAAAAATATAATTTCATATTACGGTTGATTTATTGTAGAGTTCGTCTTCTTACATACTATACTATATGAGTTATTACACTGTTGAAACAGAAATTACTAAAGCATGAATATAGGAGAGGTTAGTGAAAAAGTAACATTCTTTATAATTTCTAACATTTAATAAATGTGTTTTGTTATTATTTTTTAAAAATAAACTAACTCCTATAACTCCGCCACTGGATGCTGAATGAGCTGAATATTGTGACACATAATAGCCACATACATGGTTTAAATGTGCACCAATTTTGGTTCAAATATTTCCGTACTAATTACATATATTCTAATTTACTTTTAAAAAAGCTTTTTCAAAGGATTTTTATTAATAAAATCACGGCTATTGGGTCCCGAGTGGCCTAAGTATTTCACCAACAAGAGTTTCAACATATATATTTGAGATTTTCGTTCATTTGTCCTTAGTTTCTCTTTGTTCCAGTACCATCTTGATTGATTTATGACAATGAGCATTTCGCGCTGAAAAACTGTAAAAACTAATATGAAAATGTTCTTAATTAACTAACAATACTGTAAAAACAGTACTAATATATTCTCAAACCAATTACAAAATATCAGATAAGAAATATTAATACATTTTAACACCGTGTAATTCTACTGCTTAAAGCATCGGTTTAGCAGCTTAGTTGGTTCAAAAAAAGTAAGATTGCTGAAAGAGATTGTGTCTCTTGCTTAAACAAATTAGCTATAGAGATATAACTGTTAGCGACATGTCAAAATATAATTGATGGTGGAACCGATGTTATAAATCAGGTATGTTATTTACTCTGCATACGTCTGTAAGGAGGACAAACTAGTCCAGATTCCTACCACATTGTCCATCGAACGTTTTCGGGCCAAGTATTATACAGTGTTTGGTTTTGATTGTAGTATGGCAATTTATTTGCTTTAATCTAAAATAAGGTGATGCAATTTTTGCATTGTCTTTTTATCAGCATACATATACATATTGTTTTAATCTTACTTACTATCGATTTCAGATCTAATTATTGCAAAAAAAATAGGACAAGGTTTTTTGTTTAAATTAAAACGCAAAAGTGAATGACTTCAACCTGGTTTGTCATAAAAAAGGTATTTGTTATATGTTTTTAGTAATCTAGTTTGATAAATTGCGAAATGTAATCCAATATTGCAGATGATATTTTCCATTAGTCAATATTGGCTTGGCTTTTTTTCAATTTATTTCGTTTCCTATTTCCAAAAACGTTCTACTCTAAATCAGTTTCATTATACAAAATGTGTTTTCTTTAGGAATATATGTCTATCATAAAACTGCAACACATAGATGCTGGTACATATTCTATTAGGTAACAGTTTCCATTTCCAATATAAATGCTACTACCCAATACCAATATGTTATCAATTTTTTCCTTTATACTTCAAATCCATATTTGGTTTCAATTGCTTTCTCTCGTTGTTTCAAATTTTGTTGCTTTGGTTTTATTATTGTTTTTGTCTTACAGGATTATGATTACAAAGCAACCAAAAGTATATATGTTGTTCTGCGTAAGAACTGACACATGCAGGTGGAAATATTGTAATTTAACCACGCATACCTATATGTATAAGGTGAGTCCAGTTTAAACAACCAAACTTCGGAAATAGATCCTCTACGAATTTTCAAAGCAAAAATATAAATAACAACATACCTTTTACATCACTTTCCTACAAAGATACAGGGTGATCAAGTTCAAGGGCATTACTTATTCTTTCCACCATTCATTTCAAGATGATCATGACAGTAAAAAAAGTTTTTAAGTAACTTTTCTTTTGTGTCTACGCTTAATGTACTATAAGAAACTCTTCTCATCCTTCTTGTTTCACTAAGGACATTAAAGATATTAAACATAAATAGCGCTATTGATGAATCTATAAAGCCAGTGGGTGCCTTCGAAATAGATATAGCCTTTGAATATTTCTAAATATTTCATTATGATTTATATAAGGAAAATTAATTGTATTACTTACATGTACAACATTGGTCTGCAACTGAGACTGTTGCCTGTTGCACCGAATTTAAAGATTTGGGAGTTACTCACCTTTGTTCCGCATATTAACATATCTTGAGAATAAAAATCTTGGTTTCATTATAAGAAATGATAAATACTTCACAGAGGTTTCTACAATGTCTATCTTGTACAATACGTTTGTCAGGTCAAAACTTGAGTTTGCAACTATTATCTCGAGGCCTGTGTAATATGTTACTCATTCTCACTTTGGAAACAGGTCAGAGGAGATTTCTCAAATACCTATATTTCATGCTAGATAATGTTTACCCTCCCAGAGGCATTCCTCAATCTGACTTATTGAGTAGATTCAACCTGAATGATCTGACTGACTTTTCACTGTTATTTTTGTTTAAGCTGCTTTTATATAGTAATGTTATACAATATTCGTCAATTTATTCCATGTCTCCAATTCATAGGCAGTTTCAAGCATTTATTGATTTGTTGGATGATGGTAATGTATCTAAATTAGATGTTTTAGGTCGTTCAATGTATATGTAATTTTTTTGTATGTTTAACAATGTATTTTTGATAAATAAGTACAATCATGACTTTCCCTGATTTATGCTAACCCTAACATCAGTCCAGTACAACATATATGAACTAGAACAACGCATTAATATTTGTTTACCATACATTTTCATGACACAAGTTAGTTAGTTAATGATTAATTAGTGTCCAATTTCTGTTATGCACATAATTATTACATATTATGCAACTTGAATTAATTTTCAAGCCTTTTGTTCGATTACTGCCATTTTTCCGAGACGTAAACAACATTCTACCGTTACGCAACGGCAAAAATTATATTTCTCTCGATTAATCGACGGTAATTAGTCCATTTTTCACCACACGCGCTCACCCGCTCCGCCCAATTACCATTAGATAACCGAAGCTATTTGTTTTGTTTTGTAACCGACCCGGGCTGCGATTTTTTCCATTGTAATCGGCGCGCCTACTTTCTCTCACCTGCATCGAGGCGGCGGCGGCACGGTCTCGGTTTCGGGCCGTATGAAAGATCGAGCCCTGGGGTCCAAAACCGACATGATTTGCTTTCATGTAAGGCGCTTTAACTTCATTACGTAATGGCGATCAGTGCATCAAGTGGTCGGTATGGGAATCCGCCTCGGGTGTACTTTATTGCGGTTAGATACCATTAGGAGAGCCAAGCTTATAAAACCAATGGTGGACACGCACTAGGAACGTAATAACGAGGTCGGGAAACGCGGCTTCTAACAGAGGCGTATTTGGTACTCCGCGATTTCCGTGTTTTCCGACACAGAGTAGGTGCATGTCGAGGGTTCGAAAATATTGCAATTTAACCAAACACCTATACAGGGTGTTAAAAAAAGAGTGTAAAATGTTTAAGGAGGTAGTAGTATGAACCAAAATAAGCAGAAAAGTCTCAATAAACATGGGTCCGCAAAGTAACGGTTGCGGAGATATGGAATGTTTTATGTTTTTTAGCCCCTTTTTCATTTTGCAAAAACGCTGTGTATTTTCTTATAATAGTTGGTTGATTTTAGTGAAATAAACAGTACGTATTTGACAGTTGTTCTCAGTGCACAAGTTTTCTTTTGCTATGGCTGGTTACTCTAACGCAGAATTAACAGACATGCATGTATGGTCGTACTAATGGGAACGCCACCGAAGCGCGATGTCTTTATGTTGACGCTTATCTAAATCGCCAGATTCCTTCACAACGCATGTTTGGAAGAATTCACCAAAGATTGCGTGATACCGGTTCCTTGGGCAAACAGTGCCATTTATCCGGAAGACCAAGGTCGGTATCCACTCCTAGAGTAGAAGAAGAAATTCTAGCACTGGTAAAGCAGAATCCAGGTACGAGTGTGTGGAGAATATCAGACGCGTGGTCCTCTTGTTTGGAGAATCCTTCACTAGTAACTGCTTTATCCATACCATGTGCAACGAGTACAGGCCTTAAATCCAATAAATGATCATCAAGCACGTTTGGTTTTTTGCCGCTGGTTTCTACGTCATGATGCTGAAGACCCTCGTTTTCTTGCAAACGTTCTTTTTACTGGCGAGGCCTGGTTCACAAGAAATGGAGTGTTTAATTTTCACAATACGCATATTTGGGCCGACGAAAATCCTCATGCTCTAATAGAATCTGGATATCAGGCACGTTTTTCATTAAACATTTGGATGGGTATTGTAGGTGACAGGTTTCTAGGTCCTGTTGTTTTACCAAACCGATTAACAGGCGCTGCTTACCTCAACTTTCTGCAGAACACAATGTATGTTTGGAAGACATTCCTTTGATGCAGAGGCAACAAATGTGGTTCCAGCACGATGGTGCTCCAGCTCATTTTTCCATGGCCGTTAGAGAGCATTTACACCAAACTTTTCCACATAGATGGGTAGGAAGAACCGGACCTGTTTTATTGCCTCTAAGATCTGAACCCTCTAGATTTCTTTGTTTAGGGATATTTGAAGACATTAGTGTATGGTACTCCTGTAAATAGCCTGGAAGAGCTGCAGCTACAGATTAATCAAAAGTTTCAAGAAGTCCAAACCAAGGAGGGTGTTTTCGAAAGAGTTCGAATATCGTTGAGACGAAGATGTCATGCCTGCTTGGAAATGGACGGAGGGCACTTTGAACATCTTCTGTAACTTTGTTTTTCGTTTGTTAAAAATTTCCTTTGTCGGTTTATTCCTAATAAAATAAAATGTTTGAAAAACGAATAGTGGTCCATATCTCCGCAACCGTTACTTTGCGGACCCATGTTTATTAAGACTTTTCTGCTTATTTTGGTTCATACTATTACGTCCTGAAATATTTTACACAGGAGGTGTTTCAGGTCTTGAGAGTAGAGCCAAATATTTCGAAAAATATCGATATCTCTGAATTACTTTAACTTGAAATAACCAAATTTGGTACATGGTTTAGGTTTATTATTGGTCTGTGCTGACTATGAGTTCAGGTAAATTGAAACAGTACAAGGTGTTTATTGAGTTCAGTGAGTCACCCCTAAAATTACACTTTTTTTTCCATTGATCGACATTAAAAACAATGATAATATCCTGCGCAGAATTGAATTTGAAACACTGTTAAATTTTAAAAAAGGTTTTCTTTAAGATTTTCAAGAAAAAAGCTTTAATTAAAACACGATTTTAATAGTGATTATTAGAAGATTGAAATTTTATTAGTTATTATTAGTTTATTTATGTCTTTGTATATTTACGTATGTGTATCATTATTGTTATTATTGTTGTATGTATTTACTCGCCTTATTTATTATTGTTTCTTTCTATGATATTTATTATAATTTTTGTCCTGTAAATGGAATTTTCCTGTTGGGCAATAAAGTTTGAATTTGACAGTGAAATACTACAGAAATAAAATAAAAATGAAAGCAATTAAATTAAATCTAAATAAATTGTTCAAAATGGGCACCATTTTCTCTGAAACATTAGAAAGTGTTTCTCTATGGAAAATCACTCGATCTGGAAATCTCCTTCAATATTCTTCTACAGTTTCTTTCACAGAAATCTAGCACAATTAACATATCAACTTGTTCGCTGAATGAACATTTTCCAGTCATGCATTTTTTCTTGAAGACCTAAAAGTTTTTTTTAAATTTAACAAGAGTAAAAAAGTGTTTTAAATTAAACTCTGCGCGGGATATTCTCATTTTTTTTAAATTCGATCGATGGAAAAAAGAATTTGATATAATTTTTGGGGTGGCACAGTTACAGTGTACTTCAAGATTTTAAATTTGACTTCAGCTTTAAGTAGGTACCTATTTTTTAAGTTTCTCTTTTATAATAATAAATTCTACTTTACAAAATGTTGATTAAAATTCAATCTAATAAATTATATTTTATAAATCACCCACTGAAACCATATTAATAAATTTTAAATTCAAATTTGTGGATTGCATTTTAGAGATAGTAATTTATGATGAATAATATATTAATATTATTTGGCAATTGAGGTTATAGCGTCGTAGCGCCTGTTTTAGCTTATGAAAGATGTCATACAGAATTTATAGAAGATACATGGTGATACAAAACGAGCCTCAAACAATGCAGAGAAAGAAGAACGTTAGTACGTATTCCTATAATTATAAAATAAACTTGTAACAGTTTTCATGTACTAAAAGCAGGACAGAAAATCTTTCATTTTAAATCAAAATAACTTTTATAACTTTTTTGAAGGGTAACATACTGCCACACGCTGTCACGAACTGACGTAACTGGACATGCATATTTAAATAACGAATGAAAATTAGATAACATCTTAAGTAAACTAACCTAGTTGTGTACTGATTAAGTATTTTTACAATTCATCCTAAAAATGTCAAGTAACCAGCGTTTTAGATTTAGATTCATTGCATAAGCTTCACTTAAGCAAATATCCTGAACTTTATAACAGCATCGTCATTACTGCCACCATATATTACGCCGAGGCATGTGTACCAACACAATTAATTTTATTTCGACACAAGATTCGTCGTTAATATGGTTTACAAATAGCAACGGTTATCTCAGTTGCATGTGCTTACTAAAATTTATGTTCTGAAAAAATCGGGAGGTAAGGCGCTGTAAGGATTTTCAGGCGGATGACGTAGTATTTGCTGGGCAATCTGATGCTGGGTATATCATTATATCTAGGAAGGTAACTTTGGCTGACATTTTAATGGGTATGAATCTGTTACTTGGCTGAGTCGTGACTTTTCCTTCACTTATAGACTACGCTGTACCTCTTACACTTGTAGAATCGAGGCTGAACAAATATAGGCGTAATAATAATTGGGACTTCCTAAACCAGTCTACAAACATTAAATATAGGGTGTTTCTTAGGTAGTGGTCAAAAGTCCAGGGGGTATTCTGTGGCCTAAAATAAGTTTTTTTTATATATATTACTCGTAAAAGCGTGTCAAAAATACAACAGTTCTTAATTTTCCACTTCTAAACCGCTTGAAATAATTTAACCAAATTCGTTGTGCATATTTAATATGACAGTAGGTATGAAACAAAGAATAACCAGTTTTAGAAACTTATCAGTGACGGAGGTGTGGGTATCATCGATCATTATTTGCAAAAAAATATATAACCCTGTGTATTACAAATAAAGTAGGTTATAATATGCGCCATTGTATTATCTTTACTTTTTGTTTCTTTACACTTTTTTTTATTCCAATCCGATTCTTATTTAATATTGTGTATTGTCAAATTAAGTGTATTTTTTAAAGTTTTAATAATGGCTTATGCCATATGGTTTACATTTATAACCTTGCAGATGGAAATGGTACACTCGCGACAAGAATTCAGACGACTTACGTCATACGAACAAATGAATGAATTCATTATATTTTCATCAAAATATTTAAGAAATATATTGCACTGAATTGCAAAAAATGATTGTTTTTAACGCAACCAAATATCGAAAATTACGTTGACAATAAAAACAAATGTGTAACGTCAGCCGTGACGTAAGACGTCTGAATTCTTGACGCGAGTATACTGGGGCTAGGCGCACTTATAGCGAAAGAAGCTTCAACTGATAGTAATAACACTATATACTGCGACCAAATATCGAAAATTACATTGACAATAAAAACAAATGTGTAACGTCAGCCATAACGTAAGACGTCTGAATTCTTGACGCGAGTTATACCATATCTGCCATTTCGTCATTAGAAAGTAAATTATGACGAGGCATATTTCACGCAATGTTATTGTAAACAAAAACTTAAAGGAATACACTAGATTTAACATAATTACTTGTCAATCAGCTAATTGTCAATAGTACAATTTGTTTTCAAATAACCAAAGCTTACTATGACAGTTTTACGTTAGTAACTACAAACTTTTATTTTATTTTACTTTATTCTATTTTACTTTATATTATTTTATTGCATCCAATAGAAAAACAACAAATAAATCGAAAACGGTTAAATTTATCGATATAAAACAAGTATACCTTATTTGTGAAAAATAGATAGGAGAACAATATTTTTCTATTAAAACTTTCGTACACATACTGATAAAAAAGTTATAATCAATTTTTATCAACCAAGAGTACATTTCGTAGCGCCTTCTAGCGTCTACAGCAAAATTTTCATAAGAATCCTTTGAAAATATTGTCTGAAAACTTTTTAAGAATTTTAAGAATTTCGAATTCAAAATTTCAACTTTAACGTTCTGTAACTTTTTTATTAACCACAAATGGACCAAGGTAAGTTTGGCATTATTTTGATGTAAGAAACATACTCTTGCTCTGTGTCCCATTTATTTCGGGACACCCTGTCTAGACCGATATTCAGTTACTCAAAGTTTAAACTTTTATATCACGCTGCTGAAATCTGAGTTCATTGACTGAACAAAATAGAGAATATTTTATTTATAATCTATCTTTTAATGAAATTATTTTTTGAAACATCTTTATTTCCTCATCTAATAAAATGATTATTTCTCTTTAATAACAGTTTTAGTTGATATTATTCTATCGTAGTAGTAATATGGAGTCAGTGTTTCCCAATATAAAATTGAAATCTAGGTACACGTTGATTGTGGAAAAAAATTGAAAAGTACAAAGCGTAACTGATCGTGCTTACCACATTGTCTTAATTTAATTTCTGTAGTAACGTAATGAATCTGTTTATTTAATAATATATTTTGTTTCTGGTAAAGGCTAGTACACACCTACGCATTTCGATTAATAGTAGAAAATTTCCGTTAGCTATTGTCTTGTGAAAACCTTTGATATTGTAGGTAACAAGCATCTAAATATTTCTACATCTGAACTGTATGGTGTTTTAGCCGTTTTAAATTAAAAAAAGATAGAATGATTTATTTTTCTCAGCTATGCTCCTCCCCTGCAGTTATTATTTGATGTTTTGCACAGTATTTAAATTTTGGTGTTATATTAGATGTTATCTTTTATATTCACTATTCACTTATTTGTTGCTCTGTTTTGTGTACGATATAAAGCATGTAATTACGCTGCAGCCTGTTTGCTTCAGTACTATTTTAAAATAAACAAATAAATAAATACATTCTTGAAAATTGACCAACTAATTTGAGTTTTTATTACATTATTTGCGCTAGTTATTTTATTTTTTGTTATATTACCCTCAGATATACTCGCGTCAAGAATTCAGACGTCTTACGTCACGGCTGACGTTACACATTTGTTTTTAGTGTCAACGTAATTTTCGATATTTGGTCGCGCTAAAAACAATCATTTTTTGCAATTTAGTGCAATATATAATGCAAACTTTTAGTGTAGTATATAGTTTTATTACTATCAGTTGCAGTTTCTTAAATATTTTGATGAAAATATAATAATTATTCATTTGTTCGTATGACGTAAGTCGTCTGAATTCTTGTCGCGAGTATATATCAGTGTTGCTAATGCAAAATAGATATTATTGTTGCTATGTGTTTAATTAATTTTATTTTTCTGCGTTCATGCAAAAAACAAAACTTTATTGAACTAGGTATATTTAGTGGAAAACAGTGGTTCTTTATTGCACTAGTGCAATACAATGTTTATTGCATTCATCTGTCTTTCTACTACAGCGTTTTGTCATCATGACAAATATAAACGTTCAAGTCGACGTCATATTTTCCTAGATATTTTGGTTTTTGCATGAACGTAGAAAAAATATTGTATGCAATTGTATGAATTTGTAATAAATAATGTGTACAAATAGTTATTTATATACCTGCCATGCAAATGCATACATATTTACAATTAAATTTATTTACTTTGCAAACATGTGCCCAAAACACGCGTAGTATAAGCATTTGATGACAGGTGTTCCCGTAAACATAAGAACTCAAGTAGTTTTAAAAATATTTACTTTTATTTAATTGGTAGAAACAAAATGGAGTGAAAGTCAGTAGATATAAATAAACGTATAAAGCGCAATCTAATGACACTTTCATGGCATCTGTATTGGTTAATACCATGCCATTCAACTTCTCATGAATAGGACCTTCCTTTCCGTTCGTAAACAAGAGTTCGCCGAGACAAACAAAAACGCATAAAACACACATCAAGATGTTTTATGAGCCGTAGCACTGCAACAATTATCAATAACGGACCATTGTCAATGCCGTAAAAGTATTTAACTTTCTATTAGGATATTGCAGTGGTCGTTAATGGTTTAAGATCCTGAGTTCCTGGGCATTTGACATTTCTACAGGAAACGAGTGGAAATTTAACGGCAGTTTTGTTATTGGTAATTAAAAAAGCGCTTATTTTATTATTTTTATTTAAAAAAATATTGAACGTGAGGGATGTTTCTCGACAAAGGCTGTTAAAAATTGAAGAAGAAACCCAGTTGAACATGTTGAAAGTTGAAGAAAATTCTGCTACTCCAGCCAGGCAAGTAGCTCTCGTTTAGGGTGTCAGTCACACAAGCGTTTTAAGAATTCTGGAAGAAGCCAAAAATCACCCATATAAGAAGCAAAACCTACACGAGCTTAACGAGGATGATCCTGTCCATAGACTCGACTTTTGCGAACGAATTATGGCTTCTATTGATGGTGGGCAAATTGGAATGGGTACTGTTTTCTGAAGCTACATTCACATTACATGGGCACATCAATTGGCACAACTGTCGTCATTGGGCTGAGCTAAATCCCCACTAGATGGGCGAATGTCATACTCAAAGGCTTCAAAAATCAAACGTCTGGGCTGGAATTATTGGAGATCGCATAGTAGGTCTTGAATTTTTCAATGAAAATGTAACCAGTCAAACATGCCTGCTTATGCTTCAAGATGAACTGGTTTTTGCATTAGAGGTTTTATGCCCTAATTATTTGGATCCCGATTTATTTGACCAACAGCGGTTGACTGGTTTCAACAAGACGAGGCACCATCATATTTTGCTGAAAATGTACGGATTTATCTCAAGGAAATGTTTTCGAATAGGTGGATTGGAAGAAGGAAACCAACTGAGTGGCCAGCAAGATCGCCCGATCTTACTCCATTAGTTTATGCTACTAAAGCTAACGATATCGCCGAGCTTCAACAAAGAATTAGGGATGAAATTAGGCTAGGAAGTGTTACAAAACGTGAGGAATGCTTTTTATTATCGATTAGGGTACTATCAGCAACAAGGTGAAGGGCATTTTCAACATTTCTTGGATTAAAGAAGTTTCAGTAAACATTTCCTTAATTTATATTTTTTCGACACATTGTTTATAAAATGTAACAAGAATACGTGTGTATTTGCATTGAGAAAGCTTTATAATAAGAAAATCAACTCTCCATTTAAAAAAAAAATTGGGGATTGCCCCTACATAATTAAAAAAATAAACAAACCTCTTTGTAATTTGAAAATAAAAATTGACTTGTTTCAGGAACTTTGCGACAAACTAGTTCCATAATTTGTTCTAGATAAACTTTTTAATTTCTATAAGCAAACGGCCCTTACTTTTCGAATACCGTTCTCGTTAGAAACTGCCAATTTGAAGAAAAATATCAAAGATTATTTTCGTTTACGGTGTCATGCGTTGAGTGATAATGGTGAACCTCTGTTTTAGCTATTTTGATAAACCTGGATGTTTAAGTGCGCTATAAATAAACTTGCTGTAAAAATTTAATCATTTAGGGCGTATTGTTGATATTTATTTATTTATTTATTTATTTAAATACAGTGCCCAACGGGACGAATCCCAGTTACAGGACAAGGAAAAAAAACATTTCAAAATACAAAATAAACAATGACAGAAATAACTCGAATATGAACAAAATATCAAATAACAAACAAACAGTAATTAGCAATAATATAACATAAACAATAAAAAAAAACAAGCAATAAAATCACAAACATGTCTTACAAAAAAAAAAAACAGCTAAACAAATAGAGATTTAATAAAATTAATTGAGTGGAAAAATATATCAAGTCGATCTTCATACAATTGGTAGTTAGTAATCATTTGATGAAGAGGGGATGCCGTAAGTATATTAGTACGAGCAGTTGGCAACTGCAAAATAGAACTAGATCTAGAATTTAATCTAGGAACTCGGTAAAAAATTCTAGATACCAGAGAAGGGGCATTTAGAAAATTATTAACAATTTTGTGTAGAAACATTAGAGAGTACATAATGCGCCTACGCTGCAAGCTAATTAAATCAAATGTTGATAACAAAATATCTTCTGGAATGCCACGAACCGGATAAACACCAAAGTTGATGAAATGTAGTGTCTTTAAATATCTACGCTGTACTTTTCTAATATGGTTATATGCATGTTATAAATCGGACACCAAACAATAGAGGCATATTCAAGTTTGCAGCGAACAAAACAATTAAACAGTGTATTCAATGTCACCGTGTTGCGAAAAGCCTTAGAATTACGTAAAAATAAAACCCAGGCTTTTAAATGCAGATTCAGTTATTAAATGAATATGCACGTCAAAAGACAGATTATCGCAAAATGTTACACCAAGGTCTTTGAACTGCGACACTCTATTTAAAATAGTATCATCCAAAAGATAATCAAAATGTTGAATCAGTCTCCGTCGGCTATACGACATAATATTACATTTACTGACATTTAAAGGTAAATAGTTATCTTCACACCAACGGTGTACTTTTGTTAAGTTATCTTGTAATCTATAACAATCAGATAGTGACTTTATCTCAACAAATAATTTAAGGTCATCCGCATACAATAAAAAATTAATATTCAATAATTGAGTTAAGTCATTGATAAATACAATAAAGAATAAGGGCCCCAAAATAGATCCCTGAGGAACACCTGAAAATTGAGTAAGGTGGTAAATTATGGGGACGTGCAAAATTTCAAGAGCCATATTTTGGTGTGTAGTATCTCCAGTTCAGAGATTGCCCATTCTTAATGAATCACCCTGTATACGCGTGTACAGTTATGGAAAGATAAACGATTTTTTAAGAACAGGAAATGACATTCATCAGTCATCAGTTAAAATACATATTTAGCTTGTATTTTATTAAAATGTACAGGAACAAAAACGTCTGATGTAGGGGCATACCTACCAACTTATTTTGTTTCTATTGTTTGTTTTTTATTGTTAGTCGATAATTAATATATTCTAGGGGCGAATATCTTGATAATGGGTAGATCGAATTCACTAGTACTACGCATTCCATGTGCTCAATTCTTTCGGTTTCGGCCTCATATTTGACCTTGAGGTGAGCAATGCGGCTGTGCCTTCAGATTCTTCGGCTGCTTCAGGAAATGGATCCTCTACTTCATAACCAATTCGTCTGACCCACTTCATTAGGTTGCACATACCGACATGATATACAGCTTTTGAGAGGCGACCTTGAGAACCAGCGGCAATTTGCAAATGTGGGTTGCTCTGTTGTTAATTTGCATCTAATGCGTATTAACGATTTGGTTTATGTGTTTTCTTTTTCAAAATCGAATTTTTAATTTGTTTAAATTGCAACATATGTAATCGACATCAAAATCGTTGTTTTGAACGTACTGGTACAGCAGTATTTTATAAAAATGAATATAAATCTTGCTTTAAATAAGATAACAGAAATCTGTCTTCCCAAAATGGGTTCAAATTAATTTACAATAAGAAGAAGGTGAACTACAAAATGTGTGACATTTAACGGTTCTCTAGAGGTTACAAGTCGGTGTGGTCGATCCTGCGGCCTGTAGACTGTAGATTAGATATTCCTAAGAGTGGATTGGGTCAAAGTGAGATATTGATACCGGTCGACGTTTGACCATACCCCTAATTAATGAGATTTTCCAGGTTTTCCTCATTCCTGCACTGAATGGTGGTGAGAACATACCAATGTAGTTTATTCCTGGGAGCAAAATCCGGCTTGCTTAATATGAATATGCCGTCCCCTCTTCGTAACAGGTCTTCGACTTCTCCTCCTCCTCATAATTAGAATGACGATAGGTATATTATTGTTATTGCATCACAATTTAGATGTTTTAAACCGGTGAATATCTCAAAAATAAAACACCTTAAACGCAAGACATGTTAGAAAAAATCACATTCACTATTTACATTGCAGCATGTATTGCCGTCAAATCTCAAAATTTAAAGGAAAGGTAGGGAATTTTATTTTTGAGAGCAAATTTTCACATCACCAGTTGTTCAGTAGAAAGTAAATTATACTATAAATTAAACTAAATAAAACATGACAGCGTATCTACTATACTAATTATATTTTGATTCCAGTAAAGACAAGTACTTTAAGCAAAAAGTCGCAAAATTACCTACCGGATATAAACATCTTGTCGTAAATCAATAAACTGAAAAGTAAAATACATGTAATAAAATTAAACTTATATGGCCATTCTCGTTTCATCGTTGCTCGGATGTATTGTCGTAGATAATCAAATAACATTATTTTCCATTGCAGTTACGTTCTTTGACAGGTTAGTTCCATATAATATACTTAATCTATCTAAAGTTGGTTTAAAATAGTAACAATAGGCAACAGTGAAATTCAAATGCAGCAAGGCATCTCTATGAAGATGCATTCTTATTTCATAAAACAAGTCTTTTTGCCTAGACATTCTTTTTCTGAGTTGATTGATACAGTTGTGGATATATGAAACATCCTGTATACTTAGAAATTATAAATAACCTACAAATTAAGGAAAAAAGACACCGAATAATTTTTGTTACTTTAATATATTGTATTGTGATGCCTTGTTTACATTTAAACAACTTGGTTAAGGTATTTTCTTTGAACTAACCAGTCGGAAACTTTTTATGGTCTGCAACTGTACTCTTACAGGTAAATAGACGTTCTTATGTTGAACAATACATATAATACTTATGTCTTACATATAATTCAGACAGCTCTATTATATGTATAGAACATGATATTTTATCTAAGATCTGATCTAAGTTCCATGCTAGCGGCACCTTAGCCAAGATCATACCCAAACCGGGACAGTACGAGTACATCACGCAGCAAGAACTAATTATCGTCGAGCGATTCCAGGCAGCGCGACGTTTTGTTCCGCTATAATTCCGCGCTGGATACGCGTCTTGTCTTTGTAATATGTGGAACAGTTAAGTCCAGTGTCCCGCTGCACTTGAACTCTTGTTTCGGCGGCCATGAAGACAACGGGGGTCATTGTTCACCTAATACGGTTTTCAGCAGTGGGCAACAATGGTACCACTGCCCACACGTAATGGTGTGGTACCATTTTCGCTCGAGTTCGTGCACTTAGTTTTTATGGCTTTGCTTTAGTTTCAGCACTAAAATTTTAATATAATAATAATAATAATAATAATAATATCTCTACCCCTCATTCTAATCACAGGGATTAGCCCAGAAGTCGGAGACTTGTGCGGGAGAGGGGGCGGCATATTATTATTAAGCAGGCCGCATTTGCGCCCAGGAACGACTTACGTTGGTAGGCCCTAACCACTATTCAGTGCAGGAATGAGGAAAACCTGGAAAACCTCATTAATTAGGGGCGTAGTCAAATATCAACCGGTATCAATCTCACATTGACCCAAGCTAACATTATTCCACCCTACCATACCCGCAGAGAGGGTGCCAATCCTCCCCACGAATATAGCTTATATACGGTCTACCGGCAGCTGGGCTCGAACCAACTCCGTCTAGTCACCTCGATTCAAGTACTAACGCCTTAAACCGCGCGACCACTGACCGATGATATAACTCTTATTTGATGCGATATAGCAAATTAAAACAAGCATATTCGTCATAAAATATCACAACTGAAAGCATATTATCATGTATGGTCAACCCAGAAAATTCTCGATTCTCGTCCGCTTGAACTCGGGCAAGAGTTTTTCTGTGTGAAATGAGCATATTACCAAAAGCTACCCTGACAGTAGGGACCATGAGTATCACAAAGTAGCTACATCTAGCCGCCATTCGCTACTTCATGCCGGACTGATCAGCCACAGACACGAATCGTTCTACATCGAATTAAAAACCATTCTAGCTAGCGACCTCTATCGTGAGTCGGCGATAATAATATGTTGCAAATACGGAATTCCAGGAAACATCTACTCTGCGTACGAATGCCCCGACCAGCATAGGATTACACGTTTTACATAGTATTTGAAACACTCTTTCAGGTGCAATATTGGGTGTGCGGCGGTTAGGAATTTCCTCGACAAGATGAAAAATATTTTGTTCCCTATTTGAGACACGTTGCAGTTTTTCTTGTCCACTTGAGTTTAGTCTATTGATTCTCACAGCAACGGTTTACATTCGACGACTTGCAAGTTTAGCAGAGTTATATTTTAATTATATTCACACTCCTTGCACGTTAATTCCTTGCTAATTTTTGATTTGGATAAGGCATTTAAGTTCTGACATCTCAGTGAATGTTTCCAAATTTCTCATTTGGTAGGTTTTTTGTCAGTTCCCTGGTAAAAATTGGTAAGTTGAGTTAAAATTAATTACTTTTGCTGTAATAAAATTCCAATTACTCTTATATTAACAAAATTAATTAAGTTTCAAATAAGACTAATTCGCCAATAATAGATTTTTTTTCAACCATAAATAGTAACTACAAATGTTGATTTCTAACGCTTCATATTAAGTCATGTAAGTGATGAATCTCGTACGAGTAGAAAATAGGAAATCAAGTCATTTCCTATAAAACCGATTTGGAAGCTCTTTATTATTTATAAGGAATCGGAACATTTCTTCTTTTTTTATAACGCCCGCTTTCCAATTATTTAATTACAAGTAGATCATATTTACTTTTTTGTGAAAGATAGACATTTTGATATTGATTAGAATTTCGAAATTACACTCTTTTAGGCACTAGTGCCTAAAAGTAAAAGAAATATTAAACACAATGAAAATATATATTTATGCAAGTACTAGTAGTCAGAACCAATAAATTGCTAGTAGTGGCAATACTGCTAGCTTCTGCTTCTGCGTGAACTTCTTTTATTTTCTTATTTAGTGTATTGTATTGTGTATTTGGTTTCTGACCTATGATTCTTTTTACTATTGCGTTTTTCTGTTCAATGGAATTTTCGATATAATATTCGGCAACTGAACTTGATCGCCATCCTCGCTTTAAAAGTGTCATGTCCGCTCCAGAATCTGCCAACATTGTTGCAGAGCTGCGCAGGAAGAAATGGCCAGTATATTCATTGGCGTTGGAGAGTTCAAGGAATTCCACTATATTGTTTGTATTGTATTGATTCCAACTCGCAGGGTACAGCATTTATTACATTTATTATATGTTCGGTGATGTGTCGTATTGAGTGGTTGAAGTTTTGCATACTTACGAAATATATCTAAAAAATTGATACTATCAATTGATCCCTCAGTAATCGTAAACAGTCTTGGAACATGAGTTTTTGTGTTCGGATTTTCGCACTAATAAATGACTAACAATGTTTTATGGCATCTACTGTCAACAATGTAATTTCTTCCCTCCTATATGCTCCAAATACTCCAACGATTAAAACAACTTTAGCTAACAGGAATTCTTTATCCTCGCCTTGTTTCATAAAGCATTCTATTTCCAGCTTCGTAAATGTTTTTGATTTCTTTGGCCGAAAGTTTTACAATTTAATAATGCAATTATAGGTTTGTAAATTTGCTAATATCTACATTTTTGTTCAAGTAAATCATGATGCGAAGCATCGATTATTTACTCCACAAAGTTGGTAATGTATAGCTTCAGGAAATAGGCTAGTAATACATTTTCTGTAAAATTCTCAATATGTTTTTCTTTGGCCCAGGTTTTACTGTTGTTCTAGGAGTTTTCGTACAAATTTTTCGATTTTTTGGGCACTAACGTGGATAGCGCAGCTTTAGCAGCTCATTAAATGTCCAAAGACTCATCATTATCACTTATTTTAGGCGATTTTTCCGCAAAACTTTGTAGGAAATACGGCGACGCGCGACATCAAAACCTTGACATAAAAGAATGCCTTAGAAGAAGATTGCCTGCCCACTTTTCAAAATGTTTAAAAATCAAATTAAAGCATAAAAATGTATTTTAAGCACGAGATGCAGAATTGGACAATGCAACTTGTAACCTAAATGGCTATTTTCGATCTAGATTGTAACAACTGCACGAAAAACATTTTCATGAGAATTCACACAACTGTAGCTAATAATATAGTTCCAAGTCCAAATACACATTATGACAAACCCTGCTTGGATATTACTAGAAAAACATCACAAGTTGGATTTTAGCAACATATAAGAAACATAAAATATTGTTAAAAACAGTTTCATCTGATATTCGAAAGGTTAGCAAAAAAATGAGTTAATGGTATAACATACTAAAATCAATTTAGCTTAGATACCTCTAGTTTGAAGTTGACATTTCTAATGTAGGACAATGTACTCGTAGATATATTTTTACATTTTGGACAAAATATATTCGACCAAAACACATACAAAACATTCTCCGAATCATCATTGATTGCATAATGCACAGACATGTTGAAATTCAAATCAATAGAATTACGTAATACTCTAAATTTTACCGTACAAAGCGCAACCAGTTTGTTTATTCAGTTCCCAACCTACCGCTGAAAAATTTCAGTCACGAACTGGTGATTCGAACTGATTAAACATACGTTTCAGTACCTTGTTACCATTCAAATAAGTGCAATTCCTCTATCTTCTCTGTGGTACCTTAGAATAATGTGTTACTGGTACTACCTAGTTACATTAGTAGACATATAACGGTTGCCATCTATTCCTAGAAATGTCAATGAGAACGCAGAAGAAAAGGTCATCAAATAAATAAACAATTTGATATTTCGGTACTATAGAATTAGAAGAAGAAATAGAATGCTTCTTAAGTATTAATAATAAACTTTTACAGTTACATCATTTTTTATATCACAAATGTTTGAATTCTTATTATTATAAAAATAATTATACATGTTTTATATTATGCAAGGTTTTTTGATGTCTTAATTTTTAGCAATTTCTTCCTATGTTGCAATCAATATGTTACGGCAAGAAGACCTACAAATGGTCTAGGATAACCTTATTTGATGTGGTTAAAGTTATTTATGATATAACTGTTATAAACGTCAGTTTGTTTTGAAAGCAAAGACCGAGGCAAAGACGTAATAATAAAATAATGTGACAGTTATTGTCGATAATTCGAAAATGCATAAATTCTGTAATAGCAATTTGACTCTTATTAGCTACTTTCTATAAGTCTTGTGAAATGATAAAAAGTAGATAATTGTACAGGGTGATTGTAGGTAATAGTTCGTGGAGACATTCTATACCTACATTAAAAATTATAATTTCAATTTTTAAACTCCGACTTTAACACTTTTTACTTTCTTTATCAACATTTTATTAAAGCATGTCAAATCAAGATATTTTGAAGTAAGTAAAAAAATAGTACATGTAAATTGAAAGTGCTGTCAGTTATCGTAGCTTTTAGTTCTGCGTGTCCAATGAGGCTGCTGCTGTAATTGTTTACTGCGCACGTTGTATGTTCACAAGTTCCGTAGGCTCTGCTGAAGATGGTAACAATTTGAAATTATTTTGAATCTTCTATATGTCTCCGCTACCGTAGAACGCCACCCCCTTGTTTAATGGTGGTAATATCGCCCCCCGCGTCGGCTAACAGTGTGGCGGAAGAACGTCTAAAACAGTGCCCTGTATAAGTTTCCGGATAAGGCAAATTGAGATTCTTTTTTGTTGACGCCAACCACTTGGTTAACATATTTTTCTCTAACATACTTCAAAAATAATATTTGACTTGTAGTAACCGAACGTAAAGCACATTATTTGGGACATATCTTCATTTGGTCTGGACTTGAAATCACAAAACATCTCTCAATAGTTTTGGAATAGAAAATTCTTATAATAATAATTGAATCTTTGTCTTCTATATCTTTAGTAGCTGATCTCTTCTCAAAGCTCCACAAAACAATTATTAAAATGACCTGAAAAGTTCTCCAAAATTAGTTAAATTGATCAATTTATTTGAATTACCTTTTCTAGGATTTTCTTGTAAAAATATTTCCTCTTTTAGAATTCTGAACTTTGGACGGTTCCAACTAATTTCCTTTTCAAATATAGTATTAGTTTTGGAAATTTTCTAATATCTACATTTTTTGGCATTCAGTGTACTTTTTAACATGGTTCAAATGATTTAAAATATAAATTCAATTATTTCCAGGTATTAACAATATTGTGTGAAACTAACTACTCAGTGGACAAAAGCCCCAACCTGCGTTGAATTACACCCACAATATCTACCCATATATTCCTTATTATTAGCTTTTGTAACATTTTTTTACTGTTTAAGAAAGGTATTTTAAGCTAATATGTATCAAATCTCCTACAATTCCTACCAATGAAGTCATATGCATGCTCTCTGATACCAAACATCTAGGTATGCTACTCTATTCAATAATTATCTAAAAAATGTATTCTATTTACTAACCTGATATACTCTATAATTATATGGAGTGGGAACTCGAAATTCAACCACAATAGATGAGATCTGATCTTTTTATTCATTTTTTTTTGATTGGTTCATCAGGTGGCCTCCTTTAACTTAAGTCAAATATCTAACTATAAAAATTATTATACCAATAAATTAAAATTATTTGAAATTAAATGTCAAAATGAAATTAAATAATGTCGACAGCGTCAAACTGATTAACTGTCAAGTATCATAACAACCTACTAAAATAAATAAAAATGTACCTTTTATGTATAGTTTTTTCATATATTTCCAGGTATTAACAATATTGGGTGAAACTAACTACTCAGTGGACAAAAGCCCCAACCTGCGTTGAATTACACCCACAATATCTACCCATATATTCCTTATTATTAGCTTTTGTAACAGTATATCAGGTTAGTAAATAGAATACATTTTTTAGATAATTATTGAATAGAGTTTTGTCTGTGGGTGTTCATTAGCATACCTAGATGTTTGGTATCAGAGAGCATGCATATGACTTCATTGGTAGGAATTGTAGGAGATTTGATACATATTAGCTTAAAATATCTTTCTTAAACAGTAAATAAATTCAATTGTTGTACATAACACAATAATTGTTTTACTTTATTGTAGTTTTCGAAAAAATATTGAAAATATAACTATTTTCAATTAAATAATGTTTCACATATTATCAACCCATTTCTAGGCTTAATTTTAACTTCAACGTCAATAAATTTATAAAAAATTAAAAGGTAACATTAAATAGAAAACCTTGTGTATCGATAGTATTCAGTGATTCTCTTACCTTGTACTTATTTCCCATAACATTCGCCTAAAAACAATATGCATTGTTTTATAAGATGCCAATTAAAGTAGTAGTATTTAATTCCATCTTCATTTCACTTTCGAATTATAATTTTATACAATAGAGGATGCGTGTGTTAGGTTATTGACACTGCTACCCTTTTACCAGTTATAAATAATTACTCATACAATTATTGCAACTCATACAATTTTGAATGATACTAGAATGTTCAAAGGAATACGAATTACTTAATTAAATTATTACAATAATTGTTGTTACTATTATTATATTTAAAAGTCAAAATATACATGCGATCTAATGTGGTCCATTTAAATGTTTTATTTAGCCAAAACGACTTTCGTTGCTCTTTTCAACTTAATAGTATAGGGTGAGTCAGTCATAATGTCATTAATTTTAACAGGAGATAGGGAATAATGAGTATAATGCGAATACGCGATTTAAAAAAAATCTGCATATTTACGCCGAAAACAATATTTTCAAATCATTATTTAAACCCTCTTTTCAGACTGTCACTGACCGTTCATAGCCTTGGTCGGTTACAGCTCACAGTTCAACTCGATGTCGCCCTGATGCAATGTTGCCAAATCGAAATATTTTTCTAGTACCTACCTACCTAGGCATTAGACATCATAAATAAACGACTGACTATTTTAGAATCTCATATTATTTCTTGCTCAGTTCAGCCAATAATAATTTAAAATGTTAATGTTCAATGTTTAAAAAATATTTAATATTGAAATTACAAAACTCAAACGTATCTAATAATAAACTGAGTAATAAACCATTTAGGTACATTACATAAAAAACGTATACCCAATGGGTAGGTAAATTATTATTATAAGAGAAGCTGAAAAGTGTCCCGTGTTTATATACAAAGTAATAAAAAACCCTTGTGTTGTCGGCAAAACACTGTCCAAGATCGAAAGAGAACGCCTCTGATCTGATGCTCATAAAAAATTATCGAGAGTAAATCTGATCTACCGTATTATTAGGTCAATAACCTAGTTACCTAATTTTTGTACTGTTATTTAACGACAAGGAGTACAACTAACTTTTTTTTATCTAGATACATGAATGAATTTTCCTTAAATATTGATTTATTTGTTAATAAAAACAAATGTAGATAATAAATAAATGTTTTCGAAAGTTAGGTTATTTAGTTTTAATAATTTTGATATTACGTTTTAACTACGTTTTACAATTGAATATGAATTTGTAGTATTAGTCGTAAGTATAATAATTAATTATTCAGTTTGTAGTTACATACATCTAGCCTAGAAATGTATTGCTTTTTAAGTAATATGGTACTAACCTATTTAAAATTCCACTTCGAGTAAAGCTACACTCATCCGTCCATAGCACTTTATTAATAAAATTTGGGTCAGCAGCAATTCGATTTTATAACCAATTGCAAAATTCATCCGACTGGAGAAATCAGCAGGTTCTAAAGATTGAACTTTCTGAAAATAATACGGGTGCAGAAGTTTTGTCGTAATATTCTGTAGACCTTGCTTTGGGATATCTCCAATCGCCTTGAAATGATTCTTGAAGAAATTGTAGGTTGCTCCTCAACTAAATTTAAAACAGCTTCTATTAGTCATTTTGAGGATTCCCAGCAAGTTCTCGGCGCGGTTTCACTCATCCCGTATCGCGAACACGTTGAAACACTTGGGCAAAAGTTCGCGCACTTAGATGAAGCCGATTCTCCGGTATTCGGCAGCAGCGGCATTCGCATTTCGTAAACATTCCCCGTATAAAACTAGCATTTCCGCATATTCTAAATTAGTAAAATTAGGCATTGTGATGTGAATTTACGACCAATACACTACCGAAATAAACAAACTACTGCTCGTATTCTCTCCATCCCCCCTCCAAATGTGTGTGTGATCTCTAAATTTGGGGGGAAAGAAATGCGGGAAATGCGGAAAGTGCGACTAAATGGTGGAAAATTTGAATAACATGCACGCTGAAGTGTTAGACGACATTATGTATGTAAACATGATGTGGCAACGATGTTTTTCCATCGACATTAGATTATCATATGGCTGCGACATCAGAAAGTTTGTAGCGTACCAGGAGCGTCGTGTTACCGATTTTTATAGGGTGATTTGTTTATTTTTTTAAAGGTCGAGTAAATTTTTTTTTCGATTTTCTGCCTTTATTAGGCCTTCCGAATACGTGGTTAAAATTAATGAAATTATGACTGACTCACCCTGTATAGTCAGCACTTTCGATACTTTCAAATACTTCAATAATTCTAATTTTGGAGTCACCTGAACTTATTTATTTATATTGTGTAAAGTAAGTATAAGCTAGTAAAAGAATATGGTAAAATCAGAGAAAACCAATACACGTCATGCCAGGAAAATATATTTCAGGTTTTATACTTAAAACCACCAACAGTGTGAGTTAACTTCCGTATGGAGTGCAGTCTAAAAGTTATTTGAGTCACCTTATCATGCCAGTAACAAGGCGACGTTAGAATATGGACGCGAATTCAAGTAACAGCGATATTAACATCTGTAAAAAATGTAATAAAATCGTTAAATGTGACAATTGTAACAGTTTATACCAAGTAACTTGTGCTAAATTGAGTAATATAGTTAAACTTGTTAGTGACAGTGCAATTAGCTTTTCTGAAAATTTATACCAACCTGACAAAGATGATAGTGCTGATTCTAGTGTTTTGGAAGATAAAGCTAACCAGGATAAAAAGGTAGTTTTTTGTATACTGTACGATCTGCACTGTACCATATGAAATATATTATACAGGGTGTTACAGAATGGCGTTAAAAATAAGAAAAAAAGATTATATAAATATGGGTCCGGAAATGCTTCATTTTCGATATACAGGTTGTTTAAAATTTTCTGTCTTAAATACTATAGTTTTCATTTCTCGAAAACCGATCGACATATTGAGATGAGGTTTGGTACACAATAGTTTATAGGGCTACTAGTTGCTCATTTCTAGCAAAAAAAAAATTGTACGTCACTGATTTTTGAACAAATTGGTATCGCTCTCTTAAAGCCAAGTTAATTCTGCTTAAAAAATGTCTCTTGGACTTTTTCCTCCTGACGCATCGTTTTCGAGATAAAAATTAATTTATTAATTATTAATCTAGGTGGCATGTGTCAGTCTGTCATAAATTCCATGTCAGCATTAAACAAAAAAGATAGCACAAGTGTCGACACATTTTAAGTTAGTTTTTAATACATTTTCTACAAAATAAGTAAATATGGTAAATTATTCCTTTGAAGAATTGGATGACATATATTTTATTGTATGAAAAAACAAACGGAAATTCTAATGAAACAAGGACTCTCTATTAAGATGCATTTCCTGACCGCCAATTGCCTTGTGCAAACACCTTTTCGAATGTTCATAGACTTATATATACTACAAGTGTCATTCAATTAATTCTCAATTATTTAAAGATAGAACTGTAGTAACTACATCAGTTACCAACCAAATACTGCATTAATACTTTATTAATTCTTAGAAATTCAGGCAACAAATTTGAAGGAAATAGTTACGGAAATACTGAAAGTAATTAAACCTGAATGAACATACTAGTCTATACAATGAACCCGAAAATTATCTGCTTGTCAGTTTCGTCAGCACAACAAATTTCTTAATTAACCACACACAGTTTTTACGGTGCCATTTTGAAACTCATTATTGGAGATAATTTACGATTTGAAATGTTTTTGCAGTACAACTATCTACTATTGTTATTATCTTTTTTCACGAGGTCGAGTAATAAATTTCTTCCTTGTAGATATGAAACCGGATATTAATAATTTTACGAGGAATTGAATGAATCAGTTGCAAAAAACTGTTATTATGATTATGATCATTTAAAATATATGATTCATTTTCGCGCTGACACCTAATGGTAGTTATAATTTCTCTCCTCATCGTTTGAAAGTTTAGATCGGCGTACCATGCAGAAAAACTTTTATTTGTTTAACTACCCCTTCACTATTTCTTTAAATGATTAGAAAAAAATATACATTGTAACTTCTCTAAAGAGTGAAAGTTGAGCACCTATTTAATGTCACATTTAAAAGGATGCTTATTCATAAGTGATTTATAAATACTTTTGACTATTTAAATATTTAGTTTGCATTTGTTTATTGGTTAATGGAGAAAATCTACATAATCTAGAAGTACCTTTAGCCATATGCTTTAAAAGATAGGTACATATTTGACTTGATTTTTAAGTACTTGTCTGTTCTTCAATTTAATTGACTCTTCAGTTAATTAACATATGGAGATTATTAGTGAGTAATTTTGATAAATTAAATATTCTGCTGCCTCTAGGTAAATAAATTATTGTTCTACGAGTAGGTTCGATCCAATTTTGTCGAACAGAGAGTAACGTGAATGTGGTTTCATTTAAAGTTTTCGTTAAATGATATTCTGGTACATTATTTCTTAACATTGGTTAAAATATACAGGGTATTTGGAAAGGGTTTTTGATAGACTGGATCACGGTATTCCCCTTCGTAAGCTGTCTAATTTCAGTTTGTCTATAAACTTCTCAAAATGCTTTGAATCTTATCTTTATAATAGATTTCTAAGCGTACAATATCGTGGTTTTACTTCATTTGAAATCACTGCTACATCTGGGGTACCTCAGGGTTCAATTCTTCGCCCTCAACTGTTTAATATGTTCAGTAATGATGTCTGTGACAGTCTTCGAGCTAATGTTCTTTTATATGCGGATGATTTCAAACTGTTTCATCCACAGATGATTGTATTATACGTAAAGGGCGGAATATATGCAAAGTGCATATATTTGCATATTTTAACAAATTTCATAAAAATTGCATATTTCGGCAAAAATAAAATTTATGTGCATATTTTTATGTTTTCGTTTTACCAAAAGATTAAGTGCGACCCTTGCAGATAATTTAAATAATTTAAAAGGTGGATAGGTTTTGTCCGCTCACTCGTTTTATTATTACATGGTTTATTGCCGGCATTTATTGGGTGTTTAGGAATTTCCAAGTAATCAGCTTGCCTAATGGAGAGCAGATGTGGTCTATTCTTTTGTATTTATATTGTATAGTTTAGTTTGTCGATAGATTCCAGTGTGAAAAGAGTGATTTCGAAAATATTTTATTTCAAACGCCTAAAATGCCGAAAGCCGCTTCGTGGATTAAAAATTTTCCTGAGTTGGAGTTTAGTGGGGATAAAGTGTTTTGCAAAGTTTGTGCCAAAATCATTGTTTGTGAAAAGAAGTTCCAAATTGATCAACACTTGAAAACAGCTATGCATAAAGCTAAGTTGCAGAAAAATAAATCTGTGCCTGTTCAGCAGTGTGTGCAAACCGCATTTCAAAATGTCAAACCAAAGAGTGAAAAGGAGGTGTTTCATCAAGACTTATGCAAAGCTTTAGTCGCAGCAAATATGAACATTTTTATATTATTGTTGATGAAAGCACAGACTCTTGTGGTCGATATATCGCACATCTTATGATTGGAGGGCTTCAAGAAAATGAGCCAGGGAAACCATATTTAATATCTTCTAAACAGTTAGACAAAACAAATAATGTGACAGTAACTCGATTTATTCAGCAGTCTCTATCAAATTTTATTTTACCAAATCCAGTTCCAGTAGAGAAGTTTTTAGTGTTTTTGTCTGACGCAGCGCCGTATATGGTTAAAGTAGGCCAAAACTTAAAAATATTTTATCCATAGAAAATATATTAACTATATTTTCTATGATTTTATCCCAAAATCCAATATGGTACATGTCACTTGTCTTTTACACGGGATAAACAGAGTTGCAGAAACTATTAGCATATCCCTTGGTGAACAAATTAATTTCAAATGTAAAGAAAGTGTTTTTGAAAGCACCTCTAAGAGTGCGGATCTATAGAGAGAAATTGCCAGGAGTAAACCATCCAACGAAGTAATACCTTGGCCTTATAACTTACTACCCAAATTAAAATATTGCCAGATCACATCGGTAGATGTTGAAAACTTTTCTTTGTACAAACATATTTTTACAGACAGAAGGCAAACATTTTTATTGGAAAATTTTGAAAAATATATCGTTATAAATGCATTTTATACTATTTCAGGTTGAAATTTTTACCTATTATGTTTTTCTTTTAATTTTACTTAAAATAAATAATTTTTGTAAGAGTCGGCGTTTCTTTATTTCCATTTTTCATGTTATATTCAAGGCATATAATTGCATATTTTGACAAATAAATGCATATTGTTGCATATTTCAGAGAAAAAACGATGCATATATATGCGCATATTTTAACTGAATTGACGTGCATATATTCCGCCCTTTGATTATACGTCAAAATGATTCCACTGTAGTTTATGAATGGTGCCTTCAACAACAACTTACTTAGGAAAATTAATTCTATTACTTACATGGTTCTGAGACTGTTGCTCGTTACACTGAATTTAAAGATTTAATAGTATTGTATCTCTTGCGAAAAATATTGGTTAAATTATAAGAAACGCTAAACACCTCAGAGGTTTCTACAATTGCACATTGTGTTTGTCAGGTCAAAAGTTGAGTATGCAACTATTACTTGGAATCCTACATACGTTGCTCATTCTCAACACTTGGAAACAGTTCTGAGGAATTTTCTTAATTATCTATATTTCACTCTAGACAATGTTTACCTTGTTAGAGGTATTCCTTAATTTGACTTATTGAGTAGATTCAATTTAAATGATTTGACATCTCAACTTACTTAACTTTTCACTGTTTTTTTTTGTTTAAGCTGTTTAGTAATTGGAACATTCTGTTAGGGTAGTGCATTTTAATTAAATAAACAAATACTTAAATAAAGGAAGGTTAAAATCTATGATCCCAAAATTCGAACTTATTTCTGAAACACCTTGTATTGCGTTTTAAATAAGATAAGGCAGCAGTTACTTTTGAAAATTTTGATTTCAGTTACATGCTTTAATACATAATAAATTTGATGTAACCGAAAGCAAGAGTTATTAAAACAAAGTCAAAGTTGCAACACACTCCCACAAATTACCATATTTTCACACGTTCATGGGCATGTTAGAGAAAGCTCCATTACATTCTTAACTAAAAGAAACCTTGTCGAATCAGGAAGAAAGACAGAAGAGGAACATAATGTCATTACCGAAAACGTGCGTTCGGTTGATAATACCACGGTGAAAGAAATCTGTTGTGTCTTTAACATTAACTTCACGAAACTAGCCATTGTTTTCGCGTGGTCTTAATTAGTGCGGCCTGCTAATTATAACTGTGGTAATGCGGTCTTGTTCGGCGCTACTTTTACTAATATGCATTCGAAGATTTCTCAGAAGTTTATGACATAAGGTGGTATGACACACTCGTTGTAAATGCATGAGACATTAGCAGCAGCTATCGGTGTGGGTTCTGTTATTTATGAAGAAGAGTAGATAGATAAAAAAATATAAAAGAGTCGGTTGTATGTGTAGGTGGTTTTATTAATTTAAAGGTTCTAAACAAATTGAGAATTCATATAATAATGAGACAAACCACTTTTGCGGTAAGACATTACCAATTATGAAAACAAAATTAGTGGTATAGGTACGTAGTAACAGAAAACATTACGAGTACAAGAATGTTTGAAGAAAAATACAAATGATATTTGAGAAAGAAGAGCAAAATAATCCTATATTCATGCAAAGATTACAGAATGTATTAACCTGCGTATCCATTTAAGAAGAAAGCAAGAAATTATTTGCATATTGTCTAATTAAAGTTAAGGAATAAATAAAACGAATTAAATGCGTGTGTATACAGGGTGTTAAAAAAAGAGTGTAAAATATTTTAGGAGGTAATAGTATGAACTAACATAAGCAAAAAAGTCTTAATAAACATGGGTCCGCAAAGTAACGGTTGCGGAGATATGAACTACTATTCGTTTTTTAAACATTTTATTTTATTAGTAATAAACCGACAAAGGAAACTTTTAACACACAAAAAACAAAGTTACAGAAGATGTTCAAAGTGCCCTCCGTTCATTTCCAAGCAGGCACGACATCTTCGTTTCAACGATATTCGAACTCTTTCGAAAACACCCTCCTTGGTTTGGATTTCTTGACACTTTTGATTAATCCGTAGTTGCAGCTCTTCCAGGCTATTTACCATACACTAATGTTTTCAGTGGCTGGTAAAAAGAATGTTTGCAAGAAAACGAGGGTCTTCAGCATCATGACGTAGAAACCAGCGGCAAAAAACCAAACGTGCTTGATGATCATTTATTGGATTTAAGGCCTCGTTGCACATGGTATGGATACAGCAGTTGCTCGTGAAGGATTCTCCAAACAAGAGGACCACTAATTCCTACCTCGGCTGATATTCTCCGCGCACTCGTACCTGGATTCTGCTCTACCAGTGCTAGAATTTCTTCTTCTGCTCTAGGAGTGGATATCGACCTTGGTCTTCCCGATAAATGACACTGTTTGCTCAAGGAACTGGTATCACGCAATCTTTGGTAAATTCTTCCAAACATGCGTTGTGAAAAAATCTGGCGATTTGGATAACCGTCAACATAAAGACGTCGCGCTTCGGTGGCGTTCCCATTAGCACGACCATATATGAAATGCATGTCTGTTAATTCTGCGTTAGAGTAACCAGCCATAGCGAAAGAAAACTTGTGCACTGAGAACAATTGTCAAATACGTACTGTTTATGTCACTAAATATCAACCAACTATTATTAAAAAATACACAACGTTTTTGCAAAATAAAAAAAAGTGGCTAAAACATAAAACATTCCATATCTCCGTAACCGTTACTTTGCGGACCCATGTTTATTGAGACTTCTCTGTTTATTTTGGTTCATACTATTACCTCCTTAAATACTCTTTTTTAACACCCTGTGTATGGCTATTACGCTTCGGTAAATGCCGACAATTATGAAGGAAATTCCCACATACTATTGATTCGAAACTAAAACCGATATAGAGTCGTTCCAAAGATCAAGGACTAGTAGATATTTTAGTCTACGATTCAACACGACAGTTTTTCACGACATACATCAGTCTTCACGTTTTTGAAACAATGATTCGAATCGTGATACAAACGTATGAAAAGGGACGAAGTCTGTGGCAAGGTCAACAATCGATGAACAATCGTCTCAAAAATCAAGAGCTGGTAGACATTTTAACTGCCGATGTGACGCGATGATTTTTCACCGCACACATCGGGTTTTAGCATATTTGGTACGACAATTCGAATCACGGCTATATGAACTCATGAAAAAGAACGAAATCTGTGACTTGCTATGAATTCTCCCTTTTGCTCTTCAATATTCATAGGATGGTCGGATAATTTCGGTGTCTAAAAAAAAACTGTGGCGATTTTTTACGATCTACCTCACGAATTCCACTTAAAACCGTCTGGGACCCCTGGACACGACGGTTTTTTCCACATACATTGGTTAATGGCCTATTTAGCACGACAATTTGATTGACGGCGATAAGAACTGATGAAAAAACGTCTGTGGCTGGCTTTATGGATGATGGAAGACGACCAATAGTTTGCGGCACCTCGGGCAACTATGTCTGTGAGTTCTAGACGGTTTGTGATGTAGACAGTTAACAAAGACTTAAAAATGGAAAGCGATGCCACTGCTATATTCATTTTAACTCACATCATTTTTTTAAAAAAAGAAAAAAGAGAATCAAATCATGGGTTGTGGGTAAAAGAAATCTATCGAATGCGTCTACAGTGCAATTCTTAAATTTCGAAATTCGAAGTAATGAAATACATCATAAGAAATTTTATGTGACTGATCCGAAAGTGATTTCGATGATTCGTCGATTAGACCAAGAATTAAGAAATGTCAACACAGTTTCGAGAAGAAAATGGCCGTGCAAGAAAAACTGGCTATAACAATAAGATAAACTTTTGACTATAGAAGATTCAATATATAGGTATACTGTTGAGGTTTATGTATATTATAGACATTATGGTATAATTCAGTAATCGTAATTAATAAAGAGTACAAACTAACGAAAACTGATGATGAGAATACCTAGTATACATAAAGGTAATCGGATCTGACATCACTAGTTAACACTTCGCGAGGCAGTCGAACTCGCGTGGCAGTCTCGCGAAATATAGATATGCAGATTTAGAGTAGAATAACAGATGATGAAGAAACAGCAGAAGAAGGAGAGAACTACATGAAATATTTATGTGTTAAATGATTTTATAAGATAAACGAAGAGATAGGAGTAAACCAATATATGAAGCCATACAAAACTGGCTTTTATGGACAGACAAGTGCATCGAAAGATGCACAGAGGAAATCCACTTAGGAGATGGTAGTCCTTGTTAGAGTAAATCTAAACTACAATATTGAAATTGTATCGGTTCCATTATCTTTTTAAGTAAAAAAACTTTGTGCCTCACACCGTGAAAAATAATAATTTACATAAATTCGTGTTACCAGTTTTTTTTAAGAATTTTGCAGGGTGTGATAATATTTATGATGCCGTATACAATTTTCTCAATATCCAATTGACGCATAAAATTGAGAAAACTTACGATAACAGATGAAAAACATACATAATTAACACAACAGCGTAGAGATATTTCTTATAACTTACTTAGATCTTTTTTAGACTGCCTTTAAAATAGCTATAAACTCGTTGAAAATTTCGTAAAAACGAGGAATTTACTAGATACGTACTAATTAGATAATATTTCATCATCTGGCATATCAATTTTGTTCTTCCACCGTCAACATTTGTGTCGTAACATTTTTAAGAAATATGTTGCACATTAAGCATATTAAATATTATACAATTTTATGTTTCATATTATTTCTCTAAAATAATAATTTTATTAAATTTATGTTAACTTTCAAATCTTCTTGTGATTGTAAACGATAATTCATATCCCCTTTCTGTGGTTTATAATATACGAATGTTTAGTAATATTCTGTAACATGAAGACAAATGTGACCAAGATATTTCATTTGTACCAATTATATAACTGAACTTTGAAACTTATACCTGTCAGTATATTGCAACATAAATTAAAAATTATATTATATTACTAGACATATTTTAAGCTCTATCTGTACCTACTGTCCATGTATTATTATATTTTAGTATTTTTATGATTTTGATTATGCCTGTCATAATAGGTTCAATCATTTGCAATAATAATGACACCATTTCTTTTGAACTGCTGACGTATTTGTAATGAAATCTACTCTCAACTTTGAACATTAGGTCTTCACTCACTAATAAAGCTTTAATGAAATTTCTACTCAGAACTTCCAGAAGTTTGAGGGAGTGTCATTGTTATTGCAAAAGTATCTATCTGCAATTTTGAAAACGTTTCAAATGAAATTTAAGATCCTTTTACTATAAAACAAAACTATTTGTAATAAAAACTATCGTAGGTGTTTAATATATTAGAAATAGCAAAGAGGAAACGATTTGTGCAACTAATTCGTAACAGTTAAGTCTTTAAGTGTAATAAATTATAGACCGCATAGGGGTTTCCGCTAACATTCTAAAAGAAGCTAACAGCAGGACCCCAGGATAATGTAACTCATTAATCAAATTGTAGATTTCCACGTTCTGAGATTAAACCGTTTGTCACGTTTTTCATTGATCCTGTGAGAGTAAATAATGCACATATATTATTATGAAAACCAGAAATCACGCACATTGTTACCAAGTCAAAGGTCAAGTAAAATTACTAAATTGCGTACTAAGGTAAAGATAATCTAATGTGTAGAATACTCGTATACCTAAGGTTTTGCTTAACATTTTTCTCGAAAAAAAAAGGACAGGAATTTTTATTGATATGACAGATTATTTGCTTAATAAAATACTTTTAAGTATAATTAATTAATTTATTAAGTATATTTTTATAACATGGATCGGTCAGTGGTCGCGCGGTTTAAGGCGTTAGTACTTGAATCGAGGTGACTAGACGGAGTTGGTTCGAGCCCAGCTGCCGGTAGACCGTATATAAGCTATATTCGTGGAGGGATTGGCACCCTCTCTGCGGGTATGGTAGGGTGGAATAATGTTAGCTTGGGTCAATGTGAGAGATTGATGCCGGTTGATATTTGACCACCCCCCTAATTAATGAGGTTTTCCAGGTTTTCCTCATTCCTGCACTGAATAGTGGTTAGGGCCTACCAACGTAAGTCGTTCCTGGGCGCAAATGGGGCCTGCTTAATAATAATATGCCGCCCCCTCTCCCGCACAAGTCTCCGACTTCTGGGCTAATCCCTGTGATTAGAATGAGGGGTAGAGATATTATTATTATTATTATTATAACAATCAGATGGACTAGTTCTAGTTCTATGACGATTATTTTATTTATTTGTTCATCATATTTTCTACGTGCGTACTAATGTGCATCCCTTGAGGAATTCTCATACCAAGTGACAAGTTGGCACGGCGTGTGTTTTCCGAGATATTACAAATTATTTTTTTTTGGGTGCTATCATATTTCACCCCCTGAGCCCCATTTCTAGTCGGTCATATCTTTTCTACATAATGTGCATCCCTTGAGGAATTCTCATACCAAGTCACAAGTTGGCACGGCGTGTGTTTTCCGAGATATTACAAATTATTTTTTTTTGGGTGCTATCATGTTTTACCCTCTGGGACCCATTTCTAGTTGATCATATTTTTTCTGAGTGATAAGCATCCTTTGAGGAACTCTCCTACTAAGTAACATCAGGCGATGACGTCCTGGAACTCACAATATAATTTTTATATCTGTACCTTAGTCAACGAACGTCCATGGTCATTCGGCTATCTAAGGAAATTTCGGGTGCTATCTTTGGGTGCTGCTTTCACACCGGTTTCTCGTTAGTTATGTTAAATATCTTTTTTCCATGTCAAAACGACCAAATGATTGTTCGTATTTATTCCGTGATTTCTCTGGCACGATATTGGAAACAACACTGGAAGCTTCATTCTCAATATCTGATGGCATATCATAGCTTGAACCCATATTTACAAAATACAAAAAATAATTAAATGACAACTATGTTTATGCCCGTTGCTACGGTAACTTTTTCTTAACAAACGATTTTTACATAATGTCATACTAGAATATAAATTGGTGTATAATAATTATTATAAATAATAAACTCGACACTATACTACATTATTATCGCACTTATGTGATTATACAAACTTTACATGCATATGGTAATAATGTCTATATCCGATTAATGGTGTAAATAAGAAAATAGATTTTACAAGTTGAAAGAAATATCATACACACCACTGAGGAAAATCCTTCTGTAAATTCGATGACAGACAAATAAAATGTTTCACATTAAATCGCACGGCTTACTTTCAGGGAAAACTTGTAAATATAATATTGTAAAAGAACTTAAGCGACTTGACGAATAGCTTTTTATATTTGACTATAATATACATATTACTAGAATAATAATAATAGGATTTCTCGTCCCTTCACCGAACCCGTAACAGTTTAATGCGTACTGCTTCATGTGTTTGCAGCCTTAATCCTGACACAGTACATCTATAATAACCATATTTTGCTAGGAATCTTATAAGGAATAGAACAAATACTTCTCTCGACTAATACCTTGTTTGACAACTTGTTATTTGCATACCTTTATTTATAGACAACTCATAACAGTATTATTAGTTGAATAATGAATTTATTTAGCTTGCAGGCGTAAAAAGTGCGCTTACAGTTCGCTGCAGGACTCTTTAACTTAATCAACCACTGGGCGGGGTCCGTACTATTTAGATAACAAGATACAATCCGCCATATGATTAGCATCTACAACGAAGTAACAAATCGGGTTCATGTCTCTTTTAAGAGGTTGATGTTTAATTCGATAGTGATAGTTTCTTCACATGAAAACCTAAACACATATGTCATTCATTTTGCTGTGTTGATTAATTGTCTAGTGCTACTAGTGTAAAACTTGTTTTAATTTCACAATTTATTGATCCAATAAATTGGTTAAAAAATTGGCACATATTACTAGTACTTTTTCACACTTTTATGCTTATTTGGGTTATCATGCAGGCAGCTGATCGCGTGTGTCGTAAATTACTATGCGCTTCTATAATCTTAGCTAGAACTGTTTTATCTCCACTAGTTGTTCTCGGGCTAGGCTCTATAAATTGATTTATTTTCTGGACTATATGACACGTAAGCCCACTGATTGTTTTTTTTACTTCAAGGAAGTTATTGACTCCTTAAACCAACCCTGAAACTTATTGTGTATTGATGTTGGTTCTGAGGCTGTCAAGATCGGACCTGCTCCTCATATAACGTTAGTTATTTAATACCAAGAACGATAAACTAGGCAGGATTGCTCGATGATTCAACATTGACCTATGCGTATGTGACCTCACAACTTATCCTTAGTAGAATGTTTACATTTGCTATGGTACAATTTTCGTAAATATTATGGTTTTCGTAAAGAAGTGATTTTTTGTAATAATTACACTATCTTAGAATGTATCAACTTAATTATTTGAAAATAATTGCTTTTGGGCATGAGAAATCATAATCTGTTTTTTATTTTAACGTATTTCCTAGAGGGCGCCACTGCCACCATATTTATGACGTAAATGTGAACGTAACTTTGTTTTAGCGTTATCACGTTTTTTATTAAAAAATCTTAAACTTATACTGTTTTTGAGGAAGCTATAGGTACTTGTTATTAGTCTCAGAAATTGGCCATAAATTGCTTTTCAGTTGCAGTTCATTGTTCAACATTTTAACGTAGTAGGCGCCAATATTCTCTTGCAAATTGGATATGTTGAAGGTATAGTCTAAGAGCCAGTGGCCGGCAACCTATAAGTAAATGATTATACCTGAAATTTTGCACAGTGAGTCTCTTATATCTACGTGTTTAAAATAGAAGTCATACTGATTCTTGCAGCTCCAGATAGTCCCTAAATTACCTTTGTGAATAATCCGTAATGTGAACAAATTTTTCGTATTTTTTTTCTCTAAATTCCTGTACAGATTTTTTAAATTGTTGATTGTCAGGTTGTAAGCTATTTCGAAATCCTCCCAAATATTCTGGATGCCCAGCATGTCCATTTAAATTTAGTTGTCAACAAATAACAGTCATCTCTCGTATCTGAATATGAAAAATTATTTTTGGATTTTGTAAAGTAATTGATTTTAACCAAAACTGGATAATACCTTAAATTTAGAAATATTTATTAACTTTAACATAAATTTTATCTAATAATTTTTAAAATTTAACTTACTTGGTACCTACTACGTTAAAATGTTGTACAAGAAACTATACAGCTGATTGTTGAAAAGCTATTATCTCGAAAATGGTCAACTTCTAAGAGTAGTAGTAAGTATACCTTTTCTCCTAAAAAACAATGTAGGTTTAAGATTTTTTAATAAAAAACCTGATAACGTTAGGGCCAAAAAAGTTACGCTCAAATTTTTTATGAAAGAAATATGGCAGTGACAACCGATTATGACTTCATATATCCAAAAACATCTATTCCCAAATTTTTAATTTCATAAGTCAAACACAGTGTTACAAATTACAACAATTATTATTACAAAAAACACTTTATAAATTCCAGCTTTGACACCCCGTATATTTCTTTGAAGTGAAAAATCTAGTGTGTATCCATAGTCCATTACTTAAAGATCACCCTGTATTGGGCCCCTGTTTACATATTTTGCCAATATTGGTCCATTTCATGTGTGCTGATGTGGGTATGACCACATATTTATATGAAATTGTCTTCCTAATTTGTCCTATTAAGGTTATTCTGACAAATTTTGTTATATTTTAATTACACCCTTTTACTATTCGTGTGGTTTCAGGTAACTCGTCTACGTCACCTCACAAGAAAAGAACGTCGTGCGGAAAGATTTGTCTGTGTAGTTGACCACTCTTGGGTTTAGGCTAATATTCCGAAGAACATAATAGCTATAGACAAATTATTTTTGGCATTCTGATAGGGACACGCTTTGCAACAATTTTATTCGGTGTAACTTTAATCAACACGTCATATAAATTAAGTTTGTACATTATTTGCAGTTACATAATTTTCGAGTATAGGCGTGAAGTAGGACCAGTTATGGAAATCTTGATAAAATATTCAAATGGGGCAGTAAGTAATTGCAAAACTCGAATATTCATTTACTTGGTTACGCAAATTTCATTTAAATATCCAACAGACAATAATTAATTATTATAAAACAATAAACGCCCGTCTAGTTGCGCAACGCTTCGACGGGCTCGCATTCGATTTACAGCTCGACTGTGGAACGTTCAGGAACCCTAACATTTCGAATAACCACATGTGAATGTTTTTACCCAGTTGTGCCTCAATTATTGTTAAATGTCAGCCGTGTAATGCGAGATAAACGGAAAGTACCTACGGTTACGGTGTAAGCAGTCATGGGACATGGGAAAGGATCAGGTGCTGAAATAAATTTATAATTAATCATGCATTTTTGTGTTACTTAGATTGTTATAGAGGGTGTCTAACAATTTCATAAGTGATGCTAAATAGTCCTTAAAAAGTATAGAGAGTGGATTAATCTAGCAAACCTGTAAACTGAGTTGCCACATCTTGTCCTGCTTTTTCTTAATCTGAGGCATTGCAAGACAAGGCAAGATTTAAAAAAGATTATCTTGTGAGACAAAGTAAGAAATATTGCTACGACAAGAAGTCTTGCAATATAGAAAGGAGTAATAGTGTGTTTCGGAATCTACTGAAAGCACTGTCAGCACTAATTTTGCGTTCCGAAAACAAATTTTCCATGTTTACAACTGCTGTACAAATGTCAATATACTAATCTTTATGCATAATATTGGTTTGTTATATTAGGTTAAAATTGCTATTTTACAAAAGGTAGTGTGAATGCAGCAGCAGTAATGGGGAATAACTGAATTTAAATAGAAACTGACAAGTGATAAATGGAATTTAGTTAACTGGCTCTTTTTTCCGTTACTAATTTAACTTTTTTGGTATTTGAGAAAAATTAAGGTTTTGTGAATAATTTCAGCATAGCACGGATAGCTGTTTTAACCTATTTCGGAATATAATCTTTATATTGTGTAATTCTCGACCAGCATTGAATGACATCTGAAAAACCTACAGCAAACAGCCAAAGTCAACTGTTTAATTTTAAATTTCAGTCATTTGATGTTGGGACTGTCAGGTCCGGCATGGAGTAGTCAGTGGCCACTAGATGTAGCTATGTGTTACATCACGTGTATTTAGGTTCATTTCTGTCGTGTTTGACAGACACGAACAACCAGGGTTAGTCATTCGTTGATCAGCTGTGGCGAACTGATGAGAGCTAACAAGTTTGAAATCGGTATATGCCTGGTGGTCCAGCTGACGAACGACTTTGGTTGTTTGCTATAGGTGTTTCAGGTGTAATTCAATGTTGGGCGCGGCATCTACTCGCAAAGTAAGTAGTTATTGTTTTCTTAAATTGCGTTTTTCCTTTAACCTTTTATTTGTCATATGACCACATTGTTTGTATTTTCCAGGGAAATTCATACACAGTGTTGAAAATATATAATAATTAGTCGGTCAGTGATCGAGCGGTTTAGGGCCTCAATACTTGATTCGATATGGCCAGAGCGCTGTGGGATCTAATCCCGTGGCCATTAGACCGTATATCAGCTATATTCGTGGAGAGGATTGGCACCCTCTCTGTGGGTATGGTAGGGTGAAAGAATGTTCGCTTGGGTCAATGTGAGAGATTGATACCGGTCTGCGTTTGACCACTCCCCTAATTAATAAGGTTTTATGGGTTTCCCTAACCTGCACTGAATGGAGCCTGCTTAATATTAATATGCCTCCCCCTCTCCCAAACAAGTCTCCAACTTCTGGGCTAATGCTCGTGATTAGAATGAGTGGTAGAGATATTACATTATTAATTCTATAAAGAACAATATCTAAAAATATTAAAAAGAAAACAATTTCTAAATTGCCATTTGACTAATATACTTTTAAGAAATTCTCTCTATTTAATAAAAAGTAATGTCTTTGATATACAGGAATTCTTTTTACTGATTGATGACCACATATGGTGAAACAATATATATGCGTTATTAAAGAAGAGAGGGTATCATTAAAAATAATTTATAGACTTGCTCAAGATTCATTTAAATAAATATCTAAAACGAAAACATCTATTCAGTAAAACATTTGGTTGAAATATGGCTGTTTGGCAAGACGGCTTATGTAACCTGTAAAATTTGATACGGTTTCTGATCGATTAATCAAATTTGCTCAATGGCCGAGTTTGGATTTTAAATTAGTCTGTTTCTGGATCGTTACTACAATTAATATCACCTTGAAATGTAGTATCACAGTTCGGGGACATCAACAAATTGGAGCTAGATGGGATATTTCGATGTCGATGCGTTTGGGAGATCGAACGCAATATATTTCTGATCTGATACAATCTATTATACTACTTGAAATTAAAATATTTTTAAAATCGTAGTTCAGAACGGAAAACAGATAACAGTAGACCTGCACAAAAACATTGTCCTTCTGATTTGTTTTTATCTTTTTTAATTTATCAGTCAAGACACAATCAGTTGTAAACAAATTATTAATACAATTTGGGTCAGTTCTCTTTTACGATATAAACAATCCAAATAATTCTTTGTCACACTAGTTAGTCTTATTATAACAGAATCATAAAATCATTTAATTAAACAGTTATTTTGTGACATACAAGTTTTTGAATAAATATTATATGTCAAATAGTGACTGGACTGGAAAAGAAGAAATTCACAGGAAACTTATTGCAGTGATTCAAATACACTCCTCTGATTTTTTGTCAAAACTTTGTTCCCTTGGAGCAATAGCTACAAACTTAAAGACTGCAGGAAAACAAATTAATAGAAATTACTTCCTTCTATCCTCTAAACTGGATTACTGAAATGAAAATAATACAACTACTAATAACTAAAAATATAATTGTGAAAAATTTAATTGGTGAAACACTGGAACATAATCGATATGCATCAAACAATTTTTTTCAAGACCGGTTAAAATTCACTAATTATCCCTTTCCTTTCCGGACGTTTTGGAAAACAAGCAATAAAGCAAAATCTAAATTTAGACCACTACTTTCTGTTCGCGTCAGACGAGGAACTCAAGCGACCTTCAGCTTCCTGATATACATACCAATTCGGTAAAACATGTTACTAATTACTTTTTTTTCTTTGATTGACACCAATCAATATAAGTTTAATCTCCCTTAATGTATTTTCCGATAATACCTAAGTGATTTAATTATGTCATCAAGGTTATCTCTGCAATCTGCGACAAACAGACGTCGTTGGGCAGCGTTTATAAGGCTGCGAAGGTTTTTTGCTGATTTTTTTCTATTTTATTCTCAATTAAATCACATTTAAACTTCACAAAAGGTCAGGATTAAGCAATTTTGTTATTGATAGACGCTTAATCAGTCGTGATTGACTAATTATTACATTTATTAACAAGACAATAATAATAAAGCTGGAGTAAGAGGTTGTTAATTGGATTAAAAAATTAGGCATTCATTTTTTTTTGTATTGTAGGACAAAAGCTAAGTATCTACTGACATGTGTATCTTTAGCGAAATTAGCAAACTCCATTTGTCCAAGAAGTATAAAGACAAACAGACAGTCTTTATTACTTTATTTTAGCTAGTTAATTTTCCTGACCTATGTAACTGCAGTGAAGTTAGAAACTCCTTTGTCTCACAATCACAACTATAGAAACAAGAAGTACCTATAAAGTCTTTTGTTTTATTTTAACAAGCGAAAGGCATATTTACTACGCTGCTTGGGCGCTGTTTAGTTCAACCGTGCCCGTAATCAAAGAGTAGATTGTTGTATATACAGGTGACTCAGCACTTATTTAAAAAAAAATTGGATATTAGATCATAAAATTTTTCTTGTGAAATTCTTAGTTTCTGAGTAAAAAGTTATTGTATTTTCAATCTTTACATCACTGAGCTATTGTAGTCTCTAGACAAGCGATTCCGAATATTGAAATCTGATTGCTTTTTGTATGTAGGTACTAAAGTTTTTGTGATGCCAGTCTTTACATTAGTTGTTGAAGCGCCAAAAATAGCTTACGTGTATAGTAGCAAAGCATTTTCAGGTTTTAGCAGAACGATTTTCTAATAAACATGTGCCAAATGCAGCTACATTTGGCGCGATGTGCAGTGAGTGCAAGTGCAGTACAACGCAAGAGTGTCATTATTATTGCAAACGATTGTACCCAAAAATAGTAGTACCTGGACATCCGGCAGAGCTTTTCGCTGGGCACACACTCCACGGTTTTCCAGGCGGAGGTTTTTGCTATTTTGATGGTAGCAGGCAAGGAAGAAGTAAGGAATTGTGTGGAGGAGAAAATCTTCATCTTCTCGGACAGCCAGGCTGCACTCAGGGCTCTTAGCTCTCCGGTGACTAGATCTAGTCTTGTCCAGGAGTGTGGAGATGCCCTGGAGTCCCTGGCCAGACAAAGGGAGGTGGAGTTGGTCTGGGTTCCTGGCCATAAGGGAATCCCCGGTAATGAGACGGCTGACTTGCTAGCTCGTCTTGGATCTGGGGCACCGAACCCTTTTTGGGAATTACGCGAGGTAGTATGAATAGTGCCCTTAATAAATGGGCCTATCAAACACTAGGAGGGAATTGGAGAAGGAACGGGGGATGTAGACAGGCCCATGACTTCTTCAATGAACCTAATAAATCTAGGACGAAGTGGCTGCTGAGCCTTAGTCGAAGGTCCCTGAACCAAATGGTGGGGGTCCTGACAGTCTACTGCAGACTCAGAAGGCATTTGAATTTGATAGGCATAGAGGACAGTCCCTTATGTCCGGAATGCGGAGAGGGGGAGGAGACCCATATCCATTTCCTAAGATATTCTGCGGCTCTTGGAAGGCTAAGATATAGGATCTTTGGTACCGAGGAGCTGCAAAGGGAAGAGATGAGGGGCCTACCATGGACCAGGATCCTGGCGTTCATTAGGGCGTCGGGTAGGTTCGAGGAAGGCCGAGGGCGAATAGTGGAGGGGTGATGGGATGCCAGGGTAGGCAAAAAGGGCCCACGTGTGGCCTACTTGCCAGGCTAAGGCCGCCCGCACTTTACTACTACTACTACCCAAAAATAGTAAGCAGTACATACAAATGTATAGTTTATAAGTCCTGCTGAGTGCAGAATATTAGATATGTATTTGATAAATGGAACATCACTTCGATTTTCAACTATTGTCTTTCATACATTTATTCAGCAACATTAAAACTGAACATCTAATTACAGGAAAAGTAATCAATTTTTTGGCCCTGACCTTGATTTGTTCCGTCTTTTAACATTAGCGATTTTTTTGTGCTAAGTCAGGTGCGTGTGACGAATTACTAAAGGTTTCCATAGACGACGAGGTTTTTTATAAAGCGCCATGAAATAGAAGTACAATTTAAAAATTGGAATTGTGGAGAAATCACATTTAAAGTAGTACTTTCCTACATTATTACTAAAACAACATATGCTCCGATATTTTTTTTAGCTTATGGTGGACAAACTTTTGAGATATTACCATTTCTCGTGGAAAATTTAAAAATTGTTCCCAATAATTATCTTTATCTTAGATTCATACTCGAGATGCAAAAGAATCGAGGAAAGAAAAGAAAAAAACTATTAATTACGTTACTATAGCAATAGGTACAATAAATATTTTTTTAAAACATTTGTCACTTTAAATTTAATTGTTTTTTTCTTTTTCCGCTAATGTAAATTATGTCACTTTCTCAAAATTTTTGTTTGATTTTAAAACATATCAAAATAAGTAATAGATAACAAATAATCAAGTAATTGGGAAACTAAGGAAACAAATACCTACCACGTCCACGTCGTTGTTTCTGGGTAACGCTAAGAGTAGTTTCAATAAAATCAGCGGGGGAGGGGAGGGGTACTGTTTGGGGTGGGCAGGGTATGAGTGAATTAATATGTAAAAGGGCTCAAGGGTAGTAGTCTGGCAAATAGTTAGTCACTTACAAGGCGTTTATGCTACCCTATTATTTTATCATAGGGACTGTGGAGGTAATAGGACTGTGGAGTGAATAGGAGGGGGGGGGGGGCGAGGTATTTGAGGTTCCGTTTAGGGTCAAATCGACTGTTTATGACTTATACTTACTGGGGAAAAAATACTCATTTTTTTTAAACAAAAGGGGCCGAAAACCGGCCTTAGAGGCCCTCCTACTTTGTATTAATTTTTATACAACATCGAAAATATTATTAAAAATGTCAGTGAAATTAGAGAAATGACAATACACTATGATTGCAGCATCCAAAAACAAGATTCATTCATCTTTACACTTTACACAAAACAATTATATTAGTTAAGAACGTCGTAAATATCACAAATATTTATAATATTCCTTTTCTACTAGGCATTCTGTTAAATATAGTCTTAAAAATCAGTCAGCGGACATGTTTTATGACGCATAGTATAAAAGTCACAGTCTCCTAAACCTGGCAGAAAGATAATAGATTCAAAAACAATAGTCAAAGAAGAGAATGAAAATACAAAGATTAAAATGTTTCCAATCGAATATTTTTTTTATAGATTTATAAGAGCAAGCAAAAAAATATCCCATTTTTGTGGTACAAAAGCCAACTAGTGTTAACTCTACATTTTACATACAAATTAATCTGCTTTGTTAATTCAGTACTATCGTTAATTGCATACATTTTCAGTTGTATTCCACGACATTACATCAGTTTAATTAAAATTTGTGTTTTTTTATTCAAATTTGATATTCAATATTATATGGATTAGGTTAGCCAAATTATTTTTTTTTACTTTTGGCCGTGCTCTTGATTAAAAGTGTAAAATTATAAAAACAACTAAGTAGAAATGCATCCTTGAAATAATCACCTTGATGAAAAGATGATTGTAGATATTGCATTGAATAATAAAATCAGCGTTAAATTACTTATAATTATTTCCATTTTTTCGATATTAAATATTTTTTTATTCTAAAAGAATCATTGATGACTGAAGTTGATGGAATGAATACAGCTGGCAACCCACACAGTTCATCAAAATTATTGACTGTTTCAGACCGAACATATACAGGCTGCTTTTATGTAAAACGATATAAAATTAAAAATTGACAGGAAAAAAAAGCATCTCCAAATTCACACATAAAACTTGTAGTGTATGACTTTCTTTGACCCACTGTCCTGATAATATCGTATGGTGTTACTTTCTTAATATTTTGTTATGGTTACTTAACAACGTGAATATGTAATTATCACAGTCGTATGTGGCATGATGGACCGTGTGAAAATATGTGAGTGTACTAGTACCTGACAAAAACCTACAAATTTCTATGTACTAAACGTTATAATACTTGTTACTTGGAACTCCGACATGTGGTGAATACATTTTTAACTATACGTGAAGAGAAAACTGCAAAAATAGTCATTTCTGTGAAATTTATAGACAAATATCGATATAGATAGTTATACAAGGTGTGTAGTTCCCAAAATAAGACGAAAAATCTATATAAACATTTATCCTAAAACGTTTCTTGTTTCTCACATAAAGACAGAAAGGTTAGTTTAGGTTACGAAGTTAAAGGTTAATACAATCCACTGTGTTAATATAACATATACAGGGTGAACCTTAAATAAGTACAAATATTTTAATTGCAGGTGTAGTTCGTCATATCTCTAGATAAGTCTAGTGAGTCATTTTTAAAAATTTCAAATATTTACGGAGATATTATTTTTTTTAAATACCCACATTTTGAGGACCGCTGACCAGATAGACCCCTGACGTAACACGTAACCTAATAAAATAAACCATATGATTTATTGAACGCGAGGTTGACATATCGTCTGTAAGATTCTGTAAATTGTTTAACACAAATTCAATTTTTGCGGTTGTTTCTAATTTAAAAACACTTGTTTTTAAAAATAAGTAAAATTATCATAAACGATTAAAATATGAATTTCTACACGTCCGATACTATCAATTAAAGTGTTTATGAAGTTACTTTGTTCAATGACTCCAAAATTTATCCATAAACGTGCATAAAAGCTCATCTACTTACTGAAAACCAACAGTTATCCACATTTCAGAAGTTAATACAATACCATTGTACACTGTTAGAAAGATTATGACAAATTCGTAGTGGGTGAAACATATATTAAGAATAAACACAAAACATGGAATAACAACATAACTAGTTTGATGTATGTTGAATGTCAAGAGAAGGCAAAATAAAATATTTAAAAGCAATGTCAATCGCATGCAAAAAATAAACTAGTGCCGTAGCCACAGGTAACAGGTAGATTTCACGAGCAGTAGATGAAGTACGGTCCAACGCAAAGAAATAAACTGTGTAAGTTACAAGTGGAAACAAAACATGTAATATTTGTAGAAAGGGATTTGATAATTTCAATAGACTTTGCATCTTCTGAAACCAAACTAAACTATTGGTTTCTTTAAGTAATACACTGCTTGACGCATCAGTTTTAAGAGTTGCGGTACTAACGTATAACACGTATTTAAATCGTCTAATTATATTTAACAAAATTATTCGTAGTAGTAGTAAATATTTTAACAAAGAACTTCAAAACAAATAACCTCGCATTCTAGTACCTAAATCATCAACAACGAAACGACAAATATTAAACAAAGATATAAACATATTTTCGTAAAGCTCTAATATTTTTAAGATTCTGATTAACTTTAGCTTTATTACAATTATCAGCAATATTTGATAGGTAGGTACTTACCATTTTCTTTGATTAAATCTCCATCCATTTATATCTATTTGAATACCGCGAACGATAATTAACTGAACACAACCTGCGCAGTTGTGCACGACGAATCAGGAATAAGGATATAGAACACAGAAGGGTGTTAAGTTAACATGAAATGGTGTACTTTTAACACATTCTTGGTAAATATTACCAGTGGCGGCCCGTGGGTTTTTCAAAGGGTGGGCACAAAAAATAAATTTAGATTCATTTAAATGTATTGCAAGAACAGAATGTAATTCTGCAGAAAAGTTAATTAAACCTATATAAATGCCTGGATTTTTGGACGAAGTCTTCTCATCATGACCTCGCAAGGCTAATTCGAAGGCTCCACAAAAAACTTTATACACATTATTAAACGACGCAAAATGTGACGATTTTTTCCACCTGTTTATTATATTCTAACCGAGGTCCTAACTTATAGCGCAAATACGCACTATACTCGCGACAAGAATTCAGTCGACTTACGTCATATGAACAAATGAATAATTCATTTTATTTTCATCAAAATATTTAAGAAACTGCAACTGATAGTTATAAAACTACATACTCGACTAAAAGTTTGCATTATATATTGCACTAAATTGCAAAAAATGACTGTTTATAAGGCGACCAAATATCGAAAATTACGTTGACAATAAAAACAAATGTGTAACGTCAGCCGTGACGTAGACGTCTGAATTCTTGACGCGAGTATATCTAATTGTTCACGTATGTCAGTTTTTCAAGTCCGTATTTGGTCCACGCTGTAACATATGAAACAAACAAAACATAACAATTTATTTGTCACAGAACAACCATATTTCTCGTATATGTTTCTATTAAAAACTCTATTATATGTTCTAGCTTTACTTGTAGATTCGTAATTAATATATAAATCAGTAGGCCTACCTTTCTTTTTAATTAAATATTTTTGATCAAATGGCACTGGATTGTTTTTAACAGATACTGAACAGAATTTATTTCTGGTTCCGGATCCATTTCTTTTAATAAGTATGTACAAATACACAGAATCACTTTAAAATTATATCTAAGCAAAGCTAAAAGCAAAGTTAAAACACAAATTTGTTTACACAACTATTCTGCAAGCGAAATATATTTGTATATACAAGTACGTACTAAACAAAGCAAGCGACTACTGAGAAGTGAGAACTGAAAACTGAATGCCGGAGGAGACGGAGTGATGGAGATTGGAGACAGTGGAGACTAGTGGAGAAGGGACAGAGACACGTATTTCAGTGCCCTTTGTCGGCTTTAAATCGGCGAATTTCATTTACTCCGAGGAGTCCCGAACGTCGGAAAATGAGCCACGTTTGGAGACAATTCTTGGGTTCCCAGGAAATAAAGTTTGATATAGTTCGGCGCGTGGATGGCTGACGGGAAATAAGTTTTGAGTAGTTTTTCGCAACCGATAATAGAATTACAAAAAAATATATAAATCTATAATAGCATCATATATTTCTTCGTGACATGTACAGGGAAGGGTGGGCACGTGCCCTTGTGCCCCTTAGCACCAGCCGCCACTGAATATTACACAGATTTAGTATATAATACTAGTAATTTTAACACATTTTGTGGACACACTGGAACACACTGGAAAATCTTATTTTGCGTCATATTGTATTCAATGTTCGAGTTAAATGCTCTCATCGTATTTTCGAAATTGATGGTAATTTTCTTCATTAATTTGAGCTTTTTCATATAAAACGTTTTCTTTGCAAATTTTAGGTAACTGCTCTTAATTTTTTTAGAAACGCTACTCCCTGTTTATCACTAGTTTCTTGAAATATCTATCAATAAATTACATTGTATATTTTTGTGTAACGCTAGTCAATAGGGAAAGATTTAATGGAGTTTAAAATGTACGAGTATGTGCAATTTGCCCTATTACTTTAATGACATTGAGAAAACAGTATTTTGTAACTCCCATAAAGCTTTATTCACTATTACATATTTTTCAAAACAACTTTTGTTATTCGATTTTTCTATATATAAACTTAAAAGATGCTTGCTTTTAGTGCTGGTTATTTTTAGCACAACGCCTATTATTATACAACGTTATACAAGTTTCGTAATAATAATAAACCACGTTAACAGCATTTTTCCCGGTTGATTTATTTGTTGATGATCACCTGCGGAGTATGGACTATCAAAGAAGTGAAAGTGCGCGCCATTTGACCATGGCATTCACTCTACGGTGGTACTATTTGAATAATTAATGTCAAGTAAGTCAAAAGTGCCTATTGCCGAGTAATATACAGGCATATTAAGTTAAGTGTTAGTTATTCGCTAATCTGCGTGAAATCTTAATAAATATGATTAATACGAATTATACATAATTCGGTATGGTATTGAGGAATATAGCACCGGCTGAATTATGACTTCCTTCCAGATTATTTGAGATATCATATCATGAATGTCCTGCAAACTAATCTAATAATTGCGAGTTGGATCACAGTTTAAATATACAGTGCTTTCGAAAAGTAACGAATGAATTAATTATTTTTGAAATTGAGAAGTTTTCAAAAAAATTCCCTGGCACGTCGATTTTGTTTTAAAAAAAGGCACTATTTGACTTACGACCCATATTTGTGACGTCATCGTTGTTCGAGATATGACGTCATTGGCAACTTTTTTAAATAACAACCCCCAATTTTGACCATGCCATTTGAAAGAGCGTGTTATTCTACATACATACATCACGAAAAAATATGGTATTACATAACAAAAATTTCAAGAAAATAATGTTTGAAGATTTTAAAATTTAATTTTCACAATACTGTGCACCTCCCCATTATGCAACACCTGTCCGTGCTTATTTAGATGAGCTGTTTCCGAATCGTTGGATAGGGAGAAGGTAGCCGATTGAGTGGCCAGCCAGATCGCCTGATTTGACACCCCTAAATTATTTTTTGTGGGGATACTTAAAAAGCAAAGTATACGTTACTAGACCGGTTAATTTAGAAGATTTAAAAGCAAGAATTCGTCACGAGATACATCGTATACCTCCTGAAGTTATTGATAATGTCCAAAAAGAATTTATTAATCGTCTTGGCTACTGTCAGGCAGCCAAAAGTGCACAATTTGAACATTTAATTTAGTCGATTTTTTACATAATCATTATCATTTTCAGTATTGTGAAAATTAAATTTTAAAATCTTCAAACATTATTTTCTTGAATTTTTTGTTATGTAACACCATAATTTTTCATGATGTATGTATGTAGAATGACACGCTCTTTCAAATGGTATGGTCAAAATTGGGGGTTGCTATTTAACAAATTGTCGATAACGCCATATCTCGAACAACGATGACGTCACAAATGTGGGTCGTATGTCAAAAAGTGCCCTTTTTAAAAACAAAATCGACGTGCCAGGGGATTTTATATTCGAAAGCCCTGTAAGTTTAAAATATGGTTGAACGATCTAATAAACCACTTAACGGAGACATTTGGTTACAAAAGTTCTCGTTAATTAGGAAATGTGTTAATTGTATGGTTTATTTAATTAATATGTACCTAATTCGAAATATTTATACTTATATATTATTAAACATATAATTCTTCTCATATATATTCTAGAAATAAAAAGTCTTTTAAAAAATCAGGTCGTCAGTAAAACAGTTACAATGCAACTTATTTGCTTCATCTCATCTATAACATATTTCTGTAATAATGTATTACTTTTAGTAATTTATAAAAGTTGTGATTTGGTAACATTTGTCTGGAATTCTAAATTATTTCACATTAAACTTTAAAAATAGGTACCTTCCTTAGAATATTTTATATTAATCAATAAAGTATATATTTTTTAAATAATATTTACATGATGTTTAGAAGTGTGCCCACGTAATGGTATCTAATGGATGGATGCCATCGATGTCTCGTCGTGATTTCAAAGATATTTTATAGGTTAACTGCACCATTATGACAAAACTTGATAAATCTGCTTGTGTTACATCGCCTCTGTAACAACCTGTTTGTCAGAATTATCCTTTTTCGAAATACCTATCGATTATAAACAATATTTACATTACATCATGGTTCACGTCGCGAAGATATGCCTACATATAAATGTGTGAACGCCTCTTACTGGGAAATTGCGATTTACGTTTTTTGTTTTGTCTTGGAAATATTTTGTAGTACTTTTTTACTGCATTAGAAAGGTATTTTCAGCTAATATAAATCAAATATCTTACAATTCCTATCAATGAAGTCATATGTATGTTCTCTAATACCAAACATCTAGGTATGCTAATAAATAATTCCACAGACAAAGCTCTATTCAATAATTATCTAAAGAAAATCTATATAAATTTACTAACCTGCTTTAATGAAACACTCTATAAATATCTAACTTCACTTTTTGCAGTGGGAATACGACAATTCAACCACAATAGATGAGATCTGACCTATTTCTGCATTTTTAGGATTGCTTCTTCAGGTGGCCTCCTTTGAATTGAATCAAATATCTAACTATAAAAATTATTATAAAAATTAAAATTATTTGAAGTTAAATATCGACAATGACAAAAAGTGACAGACTGCCAATGAATTAAATATGACAATACCTACTTCCTACTTGAATAATGTTCACCTTTTTTGTAAAAGTTTTTATATATTTTTAGGTATTAATAATATTGTGTGAAACTAACTACTCAGTGGAAAAAAGCCCCAACCTGAGTTGAATTACACCCGCAATATCTACCCATATATTCCTTATTATTAGCTTTTATAACATTTTTTACTGTATTGTCATTGTCGATATTTAACTTCAAATAATTTTAATTTTTATAATAATTTTTATAGTTAGATATTTGATTCAGTTCAAAGGAGGCCACCTGAAGAAGCAATCCTAAATATGCAGAAATAGGTCAGATCTCATCTATTGTGGTTGAATTGTCGTATTCCCACTGCCAAAAAGTGAAGTTAGATATTTATAGAGTGTTTTCATTAAAGCAGGTTAGTAAATTTATATAGATTATTTTCTTTAGATAATTATTGAATAGAGCTTTGTCTGTGGAATTGTTCATTAGCATACCTAGATGTTTGGTATCAGAGAACATACATATGACTTCATTGATAGGAATTGTAGCAGATTTGGTTTATATTAGCTTAAAATACCTTTCTAATACAGTAAAAAACGTTACAAAAGCTAATAATAAGGAATATATGGGTAGATATTGTGGGTGTAATTCAACGCAGGTTGGGGCTTTTGTCCACTGAGTAGTTAGTTTCACACAATATTATTAATACCTAAAAATATATAAAAAATTTTGTAGTACATTGTGGAGACATGTTAAGTACTATAGTCATTGAATCCTTTTTAGTATACCATACACTTATCAGTAATGCCCAACATTAACTTTATGTTTTAGTGATACTATTGATTTTTTATTTACTTTAAAATATGATTTCTTTGCCGTTTATTTTAAACAAAATTAAAAAAACGTTTATAATTTGAAAGTTATGGCGAAGGCGCCGATATCAGTAGTAAATCTTTTATATAATGATCTTAATAATTCATTAATAAAAAGAAGTCCAAAAGTATAAAGATATGAAATATTTGGCTCTCATCATTTTCTACTGATTATTTTTTATATCGGTCCTAAAAAAGTATCATTGTAAAAACTTTAATTTTTTAAATGTTGAATTTTGCTTTGACAGTTATTATTAAGTTTATTTACAACAAGCGTTTGCTTATGTTTATTGGTTTTGCCTGTCTACTCAGTTCATGTATTAAAAATAAAAGAATACTTTTTCCCATACTTGGTTGGCAGATGTTCTTCATATTATGCATTTATTTTAAACACTTGTTAAAAAATGTGTAAAAAATGCTGCAGGGACATCATATAAATAACACTGCTAGTATATGTTTCACTTGCATTGCTGGCATATCACTTATTGAATCGGATAGTCATTAGATGCATTCATACAAGTGTCAGATTCAAAACCGATCGTCAAAAGATAATTTAAGTTTAATTTTGAATTTGCTATTAAACGTAACATGATCTACATATACAGGTTAACTATACCACTAAGTACAACAATTTTAACTACGCGCTCAGGAAGGCCTAAAACACAATAAAAAATATATTTCAGAATTCTAGCCCGATGTTTAAAAAATAGGGCAAAACTTTGGTTTTCCCCGGGGAATCGGCGCCTATGAATCCTGTGATAACCATTGTCCGAGATTAGATCTGTCAACTACCATGAAGTCGTTATTTACAGCATTTTTAATTATTGTAGAAACTACGAAAATAAACATTAATAATAATACTTAACAGGTAATCCCAAGTAGCACACCAGTCTTAGACCAGAAATGTATACAGGTTGTCCCAAAATAGAAGGCCATACCATTAACCACATATTCTTTGGACAAAAATAATGCGACTTTCCTTATGCCATTTTTTATTTGGACGTCTCTGTTTCAATATACAGAGTGTTAAAGTTACATTTTAAAAAATTATTTTTGTTAATAATCCCATTGTTTTCTAAGATACACACTTGAAATTTTGCACGTACTTTTATCTTATTGCGGCATACTTATCATGTAATTTTGGTGAAAAAAATTGAAGGGCGAATGGAGGTAACTGAGGGATGCAGTACCCTTTATCCCCTCCAATTATTTATAAGTAATTGTATATACCTACCTATATACCTGTGAGAATAATGTAATCCCAACAAGAACAACATTTTATATAAATTATTTAAAATTTTCAGAACGTTCTTGTGTCTGCATCATACAGTATTTTTGCTTCAGGAGGGTCAATTTACTGTATAATGTCTATATTAGTAATCTACACGACTGACTATAAAGCGTTATAAATCATTTTTGCAGTGCAAGAGAAATATTTGAGAATATTCTTTCAGCAGAAATAAAAGTTTTTTATAGAATTTATTTAAATTACTTTAAGAAAGTTCTTACACCATTTATGCAGTACTTTATTTTCAGAAAATTGTTTAACTAAAATTACAGCATTTGTTTTATAAATGACTTTTCGACCTACTTTATTCGTTTATCACTGTACCTGAAATTCAACTTTGAATTAGATATTTTTGAGTTTATAAGTACAACATTGTACCTATACCTAATATAAAGATACCTACTTATAATAGACATATGTCGTAAAATTTAAAGAAACTCGAATATTAGTTTGATACTTGTGATGGGCTTATAAATAAAACTGTATTTTTTCTCTTTCAAAAAAATGATTTAGTATCAGGAAATAAATATTTGTTAGGCCTTATACAAGCAAATAATTTATTTCCGTGAAAGAAAAATTTTATACAGGCATCAAATTATTTTTTCAGTGTAGTTACCCTACTATACACCACAAAAAGTTTATTTGTAAAATGTGGATATAACCAAGCGTAACGCTGCATTATTTACCTTTAACGTTTAACATTTCTAGCGGGCTTATTGCAGTGAATAAATTGTTGTATACGTTTCAATGGACGTAAATACATATTGTGTGTGGTTGTCTGTGCTGCGTATGTGTTGAGTAACAAATGAATTACGACGTTAAATGCATCCTGGGCTCGCCTCTTACAGGGTGATGCAAGGCACATTGATCACCTATTTAAAATAAATTAATAACAAAAAATATTGTAATACATTAGGTACATCATTAAAAATAAAAGAGGAAATGTCAAAATAATAGCTTTTCCTTGGACTAGCCAGACTCTAATGCCGTAAAGTGTTGCAGAACAATACTTTACCATTTATTTTAATGACTTGAAACTAGTTAAAATAATAATTTATTTAACAACAAATTATATTGGCCTTCAATTTATATACGTGTCTGTATGTACTTTGCAATTATTAAGTTGCATTGGCAATAATTACAAAAAAATTAAAATAATATTAAATATATCAAGTTGAAATTTGTTACAATACTTATTTGTATATTGACATGAAATATTTATGTATAGGGCATAAACATATTTTACACGATTATAAGAAATGGCTTTGTAAACTAAAATAAGTGTTTATATAATTTTTATAATGACATTTTTCGATTTCTTAGCTTCTTTTCAAAATAGAAGAATATTAATTTTATATAGGGGAAGCCCGGATAGATGGCCACGAAGAATTATTTTTGACGGTAGTTCGATTTTAAATACCATAACGAGAAAAATGTTCTGGTACAGCTCTAGTTTACAAGTCGTGATCAAAACTCTTTGCATATTATGTTGTATAAAGAGTTTGCTTCGGTAAAGTCATTTCAGTTTAATGTATTTCATCTTTTTCTCAAAACAAAATAATAATAAAAATTAATAAATTTCAAATAAAATATTTATTGAATACTATACCCGGTTTTATCTTCAAAATTGAATTAATAATAATAATATCTCTACCACTCATTCTAATCATGAGGATTAGCCCAGAAGTCGAAGACTTGTTCGGGAGAGGGGGCGGCATATTATTATTAAGCAGGCCGCATTTGCGCCCAGGAACGGCTTAAGTTGGTAGGCCCTAACCACCATTCAGTGCAGGAATGAGGGAAACCTGGAAAACCTCATTAATTAGAGGGGTAGTCAAATGTCAACCGGTATCAATCTCTCACATTGACCCAAGACAACATTCTTCCACCCTACCATACCCGCAGAGAGGGTGCCAATCCTCTCCACGAATATAGCTTATATACGGTCTACCAGCTGCGGGGGTTGAACCTACAGCGATCTAGTCACCTCGATTCAGGTACTGACACCTTAACCCGCGCGACCCCTGACCGATTAAATACTAACATGACAGAATCAGTTACTTAAACAAGTAAAAATCTCTCTTTCTATTCTCCTACAGAAGACAAGTATAGGCCACTTCTATAAAAGTGGTAAAATGAAAAATGTTATGTGAAACAATAGATAAAGACTAGAAAATTGTTCACACTTCTCTTGAATATGCAAATTTAGATGAATATAAACTATTAATAGACCAGTTGTGTCCATCAAGAAAATTAGCCAGTCATAATATTAACGTTTAGGTTACTGCATCATAAAGGCAGAAAATATATAGTGATTTGATTTTAAAAATTATGGTCTTTATATTTTAACGATCCAAATATTATATAAAAATTCATTACTTACAAAATTATGTTTGCCTAGTGTAGCAACGTTAAAATAATCTATCAGTAACTATAACTAATTGTTACATAATGTGAATAGATATTTTATACATAGCGTAAATTTTTATAAGGTTGAATACGCTTTTCTGCACACTAATTTTATTCAGGTCCTGATCACCGATTCTCTATTTCTCTCGGATTCGATGGTTACATGCGCATTTCAATGTCACCGCAGACACTGGAATTTAGTTCAAAGTGCGAAGTGAAATTACTGGTCTATGCTGTGGTATATGCAGGCATGTATCGTTAATTGAATGAGATATTAAGAAAAGCCATTTCTCTTAGTATGACTGTGTATCCCTTTTATGTAGCGCCCCCTGTATGTAATATATATATATGATGAATCGTACGTTATACCCATTGAGAACTGTGTAGGTATCAACTTCAGTAGAGGTGAATAAAAATAACATTCTCTCTTTGCTACGGGCAGTTAGACATTATATAACTTATATTTATCAAGTGGGAGTCTTCAATATGTATTTACTTTTCGTCTAGTGCGATTTTTGCAAAAATGCGTGCATATAGTTTTTAAATTCAAATTCTAAAACATGTGTCGATCTATTGCTCTGAATTAGTGTTGGTTGAAACCAGAAATTTTACAAAATGTGAAAAAGTTTTGTCTTGTAAAACAAGACATGAGCTTCTTTAAAGTCTTATTTTTGCTTGATCTTGCAAGATCATGTCGTGTCTTGTCTTGCGAGAGTCTTCCAAATTTCTTGCCTCGAAATTTGAAGAAAAAGCAAGGCAATATTGCCAACGTTATTCTGAACACAGATTTTTCATTCAGTTAGTTATCCGGTATGTAGGTTAAAATAATGTTAGCATCTTCTCAAAGAAAACCGCACAGTTTACATATTAAAAATATTATGGTTTACATATTGCAATAACAAAATATCTTCCAATTTAAACAAGTAATATGAAATAGTAAAAAAATATCACGGTTTTAGTAAAGTCATACAATGACTGTATTAAAAATATTTAGTTACGTGTTGAAACATTTTATTTCAATCATTTCTAGATCTTAAATTTCACGACTGAACTTCCTGCTTTTTATCCCCTCAACTAATTACTCAATGGTGTATGACTAATTAAGAGTTTAAGGTAAGATTGGTAAAATCATCAATCTAAATCAATTATTCTGTGGAAGATACAGTAACTTCCTGAACAGATACGGTTGTCTTGTTGATTTTGCATAACGTAAATATCAGCATCTAGCTCTGATTGATACATTATTTCAAACAAACTGAATGTTTAGAAGCAAAATGGAGCCATTATATCACTTATTAATCACATTCACCTACACTTGTAACTTATTATTTCAAATTACTAGAGTTTGGAAACTTTAAAATTCAGTTTCACTATTAAAACATTTGTCTCCTTTTTCCTGCATTTATCTGCTAGTTTTGTACGTTATTACGCTTTATCATTGAAGACAAACCTGTCCCCATTTATATACACTCTATCCCGTCTCGATTCTGACCTTTCTTACAACCTCCTCATCGCGATGTTGCGAAATTCCTGCTGTCATAAAAGGCCACCCTTCCGCCTTAAGATGTTTGTTTATTTGCCACTGCGTAGCAGCCATTATCCAACCAGTTGCAGAGATCATTTACACAGTTCAGTTTGAATTTATTTACATACTTACTTAGACAATATTTCCGGTGAAAATCAGTTTACACTGAAGAAATAGAATAGAGTCTTTGCAATGAATCAGTCAATAGACGTACTCTAAATCTGATTTACAAACATAAAATTTGGAACTAAAGACATTGACAGTTCAGATGTTTAGTCCACGTTTTTAAGGTAATATTAACGTCACTTAATTGAATATGTGCTCTAGTTAAAAATTCGATGAACTTATCAATTTTAAATTATGACGATTTCCATTAGAAATCTAACAATTAGCAATGCATAAAATTAACAAGCAATTAATTAAGTATTATGCACAAATGCTGCGATTTCTATGATATCAAGGTTGCATACATGTATGTATGCTTGATGGCTAGTATTATTGATTTCAACAGGTGAAGAAAGTAATGCGAAAATCTTTCAGATATAATTACTGTAATTAATAGTTCTGATCTATATTATGTTGCTGCAGATATACGAGGGAAAATTTGAAAAAAATCGAACTATTTGTCGCAATTTAGAAACTGAAGAATGTGAAATGTGCTTGAGCAAATGGTATCACATTTCTAATAGATATTAGCAAGAATGCATTCTGTTGTACATTGTGGACCGGCTCGTAGTAAAATACCACTGACTACAACACAGGAAATGTCAAAATAATAGTTTGCAACTTGGACTAGTATACGCTAAAGCCACAACTCTTGCAAAACAGCGTTATACCGTTTATTTTAGTGAATTAATTGAAATGATTGGTGCTTTTCTTCAATTTATACATGCCTATATGTACTTTGAGATAATTAAATAATTTTATCAATTATAAAAATTTCATAATAATTTATTTTAAATAGACCAAATTAAAATTTGTCACATAAATATTGATATATTTTTAAAGGGGCATGGAAATATAGACAACAAGTGTACCTATGTTTTGAAATGGTGTTCTAAACTTATAAGGCATCGATATGAAATTGATTTGTAATCAAAATAAAATATGTACCTGCATTTTTGTTATAAGTATGTATATACAGTATGTCTACTTTTGTCTGTGTACAAATTCATAAAAACTATTCTACAAGATAATCCAACAATATTTTTTTCTAATGAACACGAATGACATCGAAAACAGCTTCTTCTGAACGGCTAAAAGCCGTGGTAGGAGGCTTTTAAGATGGATATATATTATTTTCTTTGTACCCTTGATTTTCGCGATTTTTTTGTTTAAAATCTGGTAAGATGGTATGTTATCAGAACCCTTGAAAACCATATGTTTGAAATTTGAACATAAACTATGTTTTCATTTACACGATTTCAACATTTTATTTGTGTAGAAAACTTTGTTCTTCAAGATAACCCAACAAATATTTTAATGGCATTGAAACTCGCTTCTACTGATCTTACTACAGCTTTGAAAATGGCGATCCAAGGCCTGCTATGACTCGTGTTATAATAAAATATACTTAGTTTGTGTAATATTTACCAGTGATTAGTTTCTGTAAGCTTAACACACCTCTACTACACTAATTTTTAGTAAAGTCAAATTTGTTTTATTTTATTATTATTGGAACACTATAATTCCACCTATTTTGTTTGTTATGTTCATGTTTGTTTTTGAAACTATAATTTGTGTAATACATTTTTTTTGACGTATTTTAAAACATTTCAGGCTGTATTCTATGCATTTTCGACGAATGTGTATAGTTATAGAATACGTCAAAATAAATATATTACAAAAATTATATTTATCAAAAATTAATCCCAAAGCAAACCGGAACATAATTAACAAATTAAAAAGGTAGGTGAGCTTCCATATCAATACCTATTATGCAATAAAATTAACATTTTAACACATTTAATGATACAAGTAACACTGCAATATGTAATAGTTACACGTAAGATTTGTTACACAGTGGATTGTCTTAAACCTTTAACACACTGCTACATACAGAGAAATGTATAAAAAATGTGTAATTTATTTTTTACAGTGTATTTAAAATCTTTTTTTGAAATTCGACGGTAAAACAAATTAGAGCATGTCTAGGATTTCTATTCTAAATGCTATGCTAGGATCAGCAGAGGCGGTTTTCGATGCCATTTAAAAAAAAATTGTTGGTTTTTCTTGAAGAATAAAATTTGTACGCATTTGTACACAGATAAAAGTATACACACTGTATATTTTTTCTGTATATATTTCCTTAACACTGCCAAATATTCCAGTTCCCTGTAAACTACACTATAATAGATGTTTATATGATTCCGGTGGTGATCAGGGGCGTATCCATGGCGGGGGGTAATGGGGGTAATTACCCCCCCAAGAAGCTTACTGAAATGAAATCCATTACTTTATAATTTTCGAATAAAACAGCGGTGAAGTATCTGTAATTTGAATTACTTGATAATTGCATGCAAACAATATTAAATTGTGTAATAAGTAATATTTTAATAAGTAATATTTAGCGTTTACTAATGTGACTTTCAAATCTAAATTCTGTAATTTTGCTCGATGTTGCTGCATATATGAATGCTGAAAATACCTCTGATCTAGAAAAATACAATATTTTTAAATATGCTTTCGTCCCCAGCAAAAACTTTCTCTTTCCCTATTCTGTTCATAAAAAATCCTTGCTCTTCTACATATACATAGACATATTAAGTTAGACATTTCAATTATTGATATGCAAGTAAAAAAAAATTGAAAAATTAATTTAATTTCCATTATCTTTTATTTTTATAATACTGCTGCAATGTATAAATTTTTAATTTATATTTTATTATTGATATTGGATATTAACTTCTTTTATTTGACAAAAGTCTTTATTTATGTTTAGTTCTTTAGTCTGTTGATGTTATAAGTCTTTACAACTTTACCCCCTCCAAGATAAAATCATAGATACGCCCATGGTGGTGATATACAATTCGAAAGCGGTATACGTTTTCTTACAACAATTAGATGTCTGTGTTGGTTGTAAGTACAACTTTGATGGTATAATTGAACTCTGTTAAGAGTGTCGTGTCTCGTCTGACGGTGTTTTTGTCTTTTCCGTGTGATACATGAACGACGAGAAACAGGATACTGTTAGGCCACGGTTGCAAAAGCAAAAAGTCTGCTGACGTGAATGGTATTGGGTTACTATCAACTTATGTCGAGCAGAAGCTATAGGTCGGGATCCAGACCGGAAATTTAAACAGAAGTAAAACTGTACTGATCCTATTTCAAGTTTTTTTTTTATATCAAATTGCGTCGAGTAAAGCTTCTAGCTTAGAAATTGTTTCTGTCTATAAAATGTTAATTATTGAGTGATACGATCAGCGGTAGTACTTTACACTTATAAAATATGCGTTTATGTTAGTACTAATCCAAAAATAACTATTTTGTGTGGTATTTTTCTTTGCTTCCCAAATAACAAAATAATATCCCTATTAGTTGTAGAAAAGCAATACTATACAGGGTGTTTCAGGTATTACTGACATCCATGGAAGGTTTGAAAATCATAATAAATGAGATTTACCTAAATATACCTATATCAAAAAGTTCATCTTTTCTGAGATACAGGGTGTCAAGTTTTTTAAATTTTTATTATATGTTTATTTACTTGGAAACTCTTCGTGATAAAACATCAATAATTCTATGTTGTAATGGGATATCATAGGTCTAATTATTTAGTATGTTTAAATATTTCCAATGTCACCAGTGGCGTAGAAACTCTGTGCCACTCTTTTTTTATTTACATTAAAAATGGAGCGCCACTGTCTTAATTATAAATAAATGTAAGATACGTTAAGTTTCGATTATTTTGAACAAATAATTATTTGCAATTTTCTTTAAAATGCATTGTATTCAACTAATTGTTCATTTAAAATATATCTGCATTTCGTAGTTTGTGCACATTTGTATCAAAAGCTGAAGGAAACTTGAAAATTCACTCTTAAAATTTTGCACGTGGCCATAATTTTGAGTAATTTTTTCAAGTAACATTTTGCCGTATTTTCAGTGAAAAAGACACCAACGCAATTTTTTCTCGGTGCCTTGAATATTTCAAAAACGGTTACTCCTGACGACTTTAACAAGGTATACCTTTTTTTTCTTTAGTTTTATTGGGTTTTTGCCACACTTCTGATAAAAAAATAAAGATTAATTAAATAAGCCCTTGCACCGAACGGATCAGTAAAGAGTTATTTTTGAACCTAAGTTAGCCTAACTAAAAAATGTCACACTGAAAAAAGCAGATAAGTAAAAGATAACAAAAATCGCATGACTATCGCGCACTTCCGTATTTTTGACGTTTCGAAAAACTTTCTGTGTTCGTTCTCAAAATAGTAGTAAAATATTAAACGTATGTCAAGGTTGACAGTTTAAAATTTACACACAGTTTACAGACAGTTTAAAATTCAATGCTGGTCGGGGCATTAGCCCGCAGAGTAGTTGTTTCCTGGAATTCCGTGTTTGCAAAATATCGTTTCTCGCCGATCGCGATAAAGGTCGACAGCTTTCAATGGTGTCTACTGCATGTAGAACGCTTCGTGCCTGTGACATTTTCAGTCCGGCATGGAGTAGCGAACGGCCGATAGATGTAGTTAGTTCTACACTGCGTACTCATGGTCCCTTCTGTCGGGCTAGACAGACGAAAGCAGCTACGATTATTCGTCGGATACCTCACTTATGGCATACTGATGAGAGCTAATAAGCTCGAAACCGGCATATGTCTGGTGGGCGTCTGACGAATGACTCTAGCTGTTGCTATAGGTTTTCCAGGTGTAATTCAATGCTGGTCGGGGCATTAGCCCGCAGAGTAGTTGTTTCCTGGAATTCCGTGTTTGCAAAATATAGTTTAAAATTTGTTTATCTGCTTCCATAGAGATGTTAAATGATTTTTATTTTATTGTTACTTCTTTTTGATACAACTGTAGCCAACAATGATCGATGTTTACTTTTATAGAATTAAATGCATTTTTAAATGATATTAGCAATAAAGCACCAACAATAAAATTTACTTTGGAAATAGAAAATAATTATATGCTACCATTTTTAGATGTTTTAATTAAAAAAACACGAAAATTCTGTACAAACAAATATTTATAGAAAACAAACTCACACCAACAGATATTTAAATTTTAGATCTAACCAATAACCATCACATTGATATTAAGAAATGTGTTGTTAAATGTTTATATGATAGAGCAAAATTTCATCAAACAATGACATTTTTAATAACGAACTAAAATTTATTAAAAATGTTTTAATAAATAATGAATACCCTCCAAACACTTTAAGACAAATAAAATAAACTAACCATACAATAAAAATTCCATACATTCCTATATTATCAGAAAAGTTAAGAAGAATCGGTAATAAATTTAATATTCGAACAGTTTTTCGGACAACTAATACTTTACGATCATTTTTGTCTAAAACGCGTTCAAAAAATGATATACAAAATTCAAAAAATTGCATCTACAGTATACCTTGTGAATGCAATAAACATTATGTTGGAGAAACGTGTCGGCCTATGAATGTTAGAGTTGAGGAACATAAAAATTATATATAAAGACGGGAATTTGAAAAATCCAAGATTTGCGAACATGTTTGGGAAAACGGTCATTTGATTCAATGAAAATCTTTGACACCCTGCAAGATGCAGGCTGCATCTTGGAAACGGTCAACTTTTAGATATAGGTATATTTGGCTATATCTCATTTATTTTGACCGTACAATCACGCCTTCTAAGGATGTCAATAATACCTGAGACATCCTGTATAAACATACAGTACTTACATTATAAAATAAATTCGTAAATAGCATAATTATTTTTTTGTTTGGAATATTGGCAGTGCTAGTAGCGGCCAATAGTAAATTTATGTGCAAATCTGCATTATATAGAAAAATATATACATTTTTTTTTTATTTGTTGAGCAACTGAAAGATGTGAAAGTGTATTAAGAGGGTTGTCTTTTTCAGAATGTTTCAGGCTCTACCAACAACAAGGAGGTAACGAAGTTAAGCCAGATATTTGCGTGTTTTGGGGGTAAATCAGATGTGGTAGAGGATGCATGGGAAAAATATTTAAGCAAAATAAAATTTTCTCCGGTAAGGCCGTTTAAAATCACGTAGCGACAGAAGTAGAATAGACAGTTGGTTAGAGACAAATTGGTAGAATAGAGTAGGTAATGGTAGTTGGCAGTAATGTAGAAATGTAAAATATCCATAGAATATAAAGTAGGTACTATGATAAATCTGAATTTTTATGATATTTTATGTTTGGCAAAAAAAATGATTTAGTGATTATTTTTTGAAAATATAGCGTTTGAAATTTTCTTGTGTCCTCTTTTAGTTAACTGTAATATTCTTAAACTCACATCTATAGATATACAAAAATAACGTAACAATTTTGTTTTCTTTTAGCAGAGTACTTTTTATTTTCTGGATAACTGCACTCATATTTTGGAAAATGAGATTATTATGTGTGATAAACACAAATGTCTGATCTTTTTCCAAAAATCTCTATCCTTAGAGAAAAAATCTGAAAAAAATAATATAGTGACACAGGCGGTCAAAACACCCGGTACATTCAACACAAAAGTCAATCAGATATTTCTGCTTATTTCCCAAAAAAACTCGTTCTCCAAAATTTGAGTACAATTACCCAGAAAATGAAGGAAATTATCGTAAAAAATATGAAAGAAAAAAGTATTTTCTCAGGCTGTAACTTTGTAAGGAAGCATAGTTGTACTAAGGTAAGGTGATTTAAATCACATTATTTTTGTCCAAGAAAGCTAGCCTTAAAGTATGCCCCATCCATTACTGAACACCCTGTCCATAAAATATGATAGCGAAATCTTTACATTCTTTCGTGAAGTTTATGTTTTATCCTAATCATGACTTCTTAGTTCTGAGATATAATCTTTTTTATTTACACAATAACTTGCAGTGATATTTCTCCACTATCAGCCGGTAAATAGTTGACTTATCTATGTTCTCCAACTGAGATTGAGTAACAGGTTCACTTTTAGCAAGCAATTTGTATTCATTGACATCTCTTGGTCACGTTCGTTGCATTGATTTAAAGGAATACCTGTTGTGAACTGGGCAGAAAGATAATAGCAATTGTAGGAAATGTCACTTCTACTTCCTTTCAAGTAATTCGAAAGTTGAGCGAATAAATAAAATTCGGAAGATATTTGTTTCACTTTCAAATTAATTCACGAACGTATTTGTATAACTTTATACGGAGTGTTAGCGATAAGTTTGGCCAAATTGATGTATCCTTGCACAAATATGCCTGTTAATTTTATTGATAACTTGAGATGCGTTGACCAATTGATAATAATAATTAATAATGTGCTAAATGAAAACAAAAATCAGTAAGTAGTAACAACAAAACAACACATTTAAAATGTTAGATATAAGCAAATAGGTACGTGGATCAGAAATTATTACAAAAAACAAAAAGAAATTTTTATTATAAAGCAAAAACAAATTACGATAAAGAGAAAATGCAAAAAATAAAATATAACTGAAAGCTGTTAGAAACAATTGATTTTAATGAATGTCACATTGACCAGATATCGTATTGATTAAAAGAAGAGGCGATATTACAGATTAAATTATGTTTATGTTACCACATATAAATGAAAAATCTTATTTCGTTATTTGTTTTATACTGTATTATTGGGTAAGCAAGTAAAAAAGTTTGTGTATCACGTAGTTTGATATTATAACAAATGATAAGGTCTGTCCCATTTTGAAACTTTGATATTAATTATTCTGTATAATACCTGGGGGGCCAAGACTTTTGCAGATGTGTGTCACTAACTTTTTTTTATTCACAGCTTCGTAAGAGATTTGCGAATTGTCAAAGTTTTATAAAAAAAAAATTTTTTGTCCATAAATTTACATTCGGAAAAAGCTTTAAATAAGAAAAAGTTTTATATTACACACCTCAATTATTTTCATCGGTAGAAATATTTCTCAAATTTTTCCAAATCGTTAACATAATACTATATAAGCTTCTAACAACTTAAATCTGTATTTCCGCCAGAACCTGGCCTATAATATAATTATTCGCCAGTGTAACTCGAGTATCTGAACTTATGCACAACATACGGTGAACGTTTACCTTCTTTTTGTGATATATAAAACTGTATTTTACAGTTTAACATTGGACCTGCTTACGATTATTTTTTCTAAAAATTGTGGACAGTTATTTTGTTAATAAAAATATCTTAGTTTAAACTGTAGTAAAGTAGGCATAAATTAATATCTGTTTTGTAAAATGTAGATGAGAAAGAATGTAAGAAGAAGAAGAGGAGGAGAACGAGAGAGTTGAGTTGTTGTTGTAAAAGATAGGAGGTGTGAAATAAAGAGTAATAAAACCACAGTAAAACGTTATTGGGTATTTATTTAATGGAGAAAGAAAATATTACCCTAACAAAATAATCATCATAAAAAGCCCTCATACGTCCACATTTATTTTTTATATTGTCACGGATTTCTCAATCCGACTTTTTCTTCTGCCAGAAAAACAATCCGTTAATTAATCACTTATATTTATTAACTACACAATACACTACTGAACACTAATTACATCTCAACTAAACACTTATTTAATTAATCGTTATCTAAATCGCTCTAAACACTCCAATTCAAGACTGTAATACAAGACTGACTAACTCGGCCATTTATTCTTCTTTTATAGACCAAACGAATATTCCAGGTATTTTCTAGTATCTCTAGATCCATTTTCTCGAACGACTCGAACGCTTCTCGTCGATTCCCCATTTTTCCAGTCCCGCCTCGAGACACGGCATTTTGTTTGTTTACAAGAATCGCGTAGGGGCGATCGGGGCAATCTTAGCATTCCGCGGTACCACAGTCGTCGAATTGGGTGTGAGTGGGGCAAATTCTGTGACAATATTTTCTGACTTAAACGTGGTATTCAATGTACGTATAGGACAAATCAAAATATACCTACAATGTAGACAAAACATAAAAGTATATACACATGCACATACGGCGAAACAATATATACAAACACTAATAAAAAAACGTTAAATTATTGGATAGAATTAGACAAAAATCTACATGACTGATAGATTAATTATGTACCTAATATCAATTGATCAGATAACAAAATATTCGTCCACAGCATAGAAATATTTATCCAAATATCTTTTCAATCGCTTAAGCATTAAAGACTCTTCAACCAAAACAATTAGGTGAATTAAAATATATATTACATCTACCAAAAGGTTTATTAAAAGGGTCAGCTTGCCGTGTATTAACCGTGTGAATCTGATTTCTACATACAAACTTACTTCTATTAATATAAATATAAAGACATATTTCATATAAAAACACATCCGACATTGTCAAAATACCGTACCGGATAAATACTTGATGATGACTTAAATACTACCTTTGCCCGTTAGAAAAAACAGGAAATATATTGGCCCTATTTCAATGACACATATTAATGGGGTTCCAAACCTGTGAAAAGTTATTTTTCCACATTTCGACAGTCAACGTGCAATTTCAAAATAAAATTAATCGTTCTCACCTTGCTCAAAATATGTTGCTAGTATTTTAGACAAGTTTGTTAATGATTGCCACTACCTATCATTTCTGGTTAGCCAGTTTAATCTCAGATTGTTATCTGCCAAGGCACTAATCAGAGCCAGTTAAGCGAACATAATTGCAATAAAAAATGTAATTATTAGTTCCATTATGAGCCTGACTCTTAATTAAAATGGATTAATCGAAACATTTCACGAGATATCTCGGTAGAATTCCTGTTATTGTAAGTGCAAGGTAATCTTTTTAAGTACCGTGATTTTTGAGCGATTTAGTCATCAATTACTTATTGAAAATTATAACAGTTTACGTTTATAAATGTCTTTATAGCTCATAAATATATTTTGACCATGACATTGCTGTGTAATATGTTTCGCTAGACTATTACGGAAAAATAACTAATGTGGAAATGTTAATATAACTTTAATAAAAGATATCAATTAAGAAAGAGAAGGACATTCAGTTGTTCCTTAAAGGTTTCTCCTTCATTGCAAAATTTTAAATAAAAAAACATTGATAAATAGTAAGTTTCGAAAATAAACTTGATCTCAAATAATGTCATAAATTATTTTGAATATTTATTTCAATTAATTCAAGATGATTTTATTTTTCCTTTATTACTAAAATTACTAAATTCATTGCAACTATTTGACGATTTCCCCAAACTTTAAAATTATTATTTTTTTATTTCTATTTTACGCGCATCGTCCAATGCCGTTGTAATATTTTATTTACTTGTACTTATCAATGTTAATTTGTGGTTTGCAAAAATACAATGAGTAATTTTATTATGAATTATTAATAAATCTCATGACAACGTTTTAAATCGGTATCCATTTTTGCCACTGTTGAAAGAGCGCGCTTGTTATTGAATAATTAATAATATCGTTAGCATATTCCTCACTTTTTCCTTTTCTTCGATGATACTTGAGGCCCTGAGTATTGCCATTTCCCATTATGCTTGCTACAGACTATGCGTGAATCCGCGATGGTTTGTAAGGAATTCGTGCATCGTGTGTAGGGTTTTTATTAATAGATTTTTAACGAACAAGACTAACTATTCACGAATTCCTCGCATATCACGAATCGCGCATAACGAATCGCGAATACACGCATAGTCTGTAGCAAGCCTTACACAATTAAAGTACACACATCTGAAACTTCAGAAGCGACAATAAAATGTCTTCTTATTCAATGTCGTTAATGCTGTTGCTGGTGTAACATTTGTGTTTACAGGCTATGCATAGGAAGTACATAGCCAACATATTCTACATGTTACTGGATGTAATGAATCGATTAATTAAAGTGAGCAGTGATTCGTATTTATTACTTATTACTTTCAAATCTTTACTGCTGCATGAATCTAATTTAGTTTAAAGGCTTTGAGATAATGAGAAACATAACTTACCACATTTGCTACTGCAATTCTAATAATAAAACTGTATTAAGTGGAATAAAAAAAATCTGGCGCATATTTTTAGTACCTTGCAGTGGTCTCTAAATGACTTTTCTATAAAATTATACTACATGGCTATCTAAGTGTTAAGAAATATTTTATTCCTAATATTTACTCACTGCTTTTGTTTATTTGGTAATGTTTACAAATTGGAGATGGTTAATATTAATAGAACATTGAATTGTGACTATTTGTACTTGAAGCACATGATTAGTCTCTTACCAAAGAAGTAAGAACAAAGAAATGATGGACTTAATATCAATGCACCTTTTGTGAAAGCGATTAAATTATTATTTAATTTTGAATTGTTTATAGTGATTACATCTTGGTATTCAGAATATTAGAAATTTGTAAACAATGTCCAGGTCTATAATTTCAGATGTAACCAAATTTGTAATCAAATATCACCGGATATTTTTCTATAAAATTATATGTACTTACATATATTCAAAGGTAATTTGTTATCTTTACACTAGTCGTCTACATTATGACGCAGTTAGTGAAGGTTATAACTTTTCAATGTAAATTAATGTTTTCAGCGTAAAATGAATAGAGAACGTCATATGACTGTTGTGACGAAACCATTGTTAAGTTTAAAGATGACGGTTTCATAAAACCTAGCCGGTTTTCTTGAAATTTTGCATGTCGCCATAAATTACCATTCTGTATAACTTTGTCAAGTATCGTTTTACTATATTTTCAGCGGAAAAGCATTTTATCTGAACCTAAAACAGTTTTTACACTGCACTGAATATTTCAAATGCTGTAAATGATATTGCAGAAAACAACTACTCCGCGGACTAATACCCCGACCGGCATAAACTGAGTCGAGCCGCTTAGACCGAGCAGGAAGTAAGCAGACCACTTATATCTCACCTGCACTCAGTGTATATGTGAACATACATATGAAGGAATAGCCAGTTCAATTGTCGGTCATCTCACCTATGGCATACTGATGAGGGCAAACAAGCCCGAAACCGGTCTATGTCTGGTGGTGTGTCCGACAAGGGTTCTTGGCTGTTCACATAGACACTGCAGGAGTAATTCAATGCCGGTCGGGGCATTAGTCCGCGGAGTAGTTGTTTTCTGCAGTATCATTTACAGATTTAATGGCTCGTCGCACACGGCGAGAGGTCTGCGTCAAGTACCTGCTGCAATGTAGATCACTTCCTGTAATTCGAGCCGCTTAGGCCGAGCAGGAAGTAAGCAAACCACTTATATCTCACCTGCATTTCAAATACTATTATTTTCAAAACAGTTACTCCTAACGACTTGAATAAGTTGTACCTTTTTCAGATAAAAAAAGATAGGAGAATCGATTGTTTCAATAGTCAGATGCATACACTAAGCCGTAAAAAAGTCCTACAATTTAAAAGAGCATGAAAGTGGCGTCTTCTACTGATGGCTTCAAAATTAGAAACAAATTAGAACTTATCGCTCTCAAAAGACTCCAAAATGTATGCAAACATTTAGATTTTTGGAAGTTGTTTACAAATATCGAAAATAATTTTTTTATTTTGACACCCTGTATCTTTTTAACCATTAACTTTTTACTAAGGTAAGTTGTGCTACATTGCATTATTTTTTCATCAGGAATCTACTCTTGCTCTGTCTTGTCCCATTAATTTGAGAACACTCTGTATTAACCAAATTGAGAAACTATGGGTAAGGCATGAATGAAATAAATTTGACGAATCATTCTAAAGACAAAAGGCACTATGAGTGTTTAACAAGTCTATCAGTGTCGATAACATCTACCTTACTACTACTCCTTATTATACGAATATAATTTAATTATTATGTTTACATAAAAAAAACTGTCTTGAAGGTAGGTTTGTTATTTCCCAGTATCTAAAAGTTGAAATGATAGAGAATGTGAAAAATCATTCATTACTTGCTACAAAAAATATGGTTTTGAAACGATCAATTACACAATTATTTCCATAGAATCGCCCATTAGGTTTTTAAACGGATTAAGTCAGGTATCTGGTTTAAAACAAAGGTACACTGTTGCAATCAAAGTTTACTTTTTCCAAGGACACTAATGCAATCCCAAACCTTCCAGTCAACAACAAACTGTAACGAAATCCTCCGGAAGAAAAACCGAACCTTGAAATCTAATTTTGCAGCACTTTGCGAAATTATCAACAGTTTGTAATATAGAACGAATCAGTTCAACGTGCGTCGAATCCAGGGTTCGTAACACGCCAGTTTCCCTCTGGCATCCTACTTCTTTGGACGGGCATCCACACGTCTGCTATCTGCTGTTAATAAAGGACAACTGTAGGAATACACAAACTCGCACATGTGATAATTATAGCGCTACAGACTTAATATAACTCTCCCGTACTTCGCGTTGGCCCGCGCTGTGGAAAATAGAGCACTTTTACGAAAATCCGTCAAAATACCAGGTCGATCGCGAGAGTGTGATTTGAGTGAAGTGCGGGTGGGAAAACTGTATTCAAATTCATTTTCCGTGTGGCGAGAATGAAGGATATCGTTGATTTTTTCGAAAAAGGCGAAGGTAATAAAACCCACAAAAATAGATCTGATACTGAATAAAAAGTTGTTTGTTTTCGGCTGCCAATTGATTTCTAACGTTGGTCCGAGTTTAGTTTCGTTCGGAATGGATTTTCGCGTTCGAAAATAATTGTGTCTATACTAGAAACGTAAAGTTATGGATTCTGTAGTAGATAAAAATATAAAAGTCACTTTTAAAAAACTGGATAGTCTTCAGTGGGTCAGTATTAGTGTCGAGTATTAGATGTAGGCAAAAAAAGAAAACAATCACTATTATAAATAGTTCATAATTTAGTAGAGTAGGAGTACTAATTAAAATTTATAATTGAATGTAGGTATAAACGAATAATTGTTGAAATGTGATATAATCTTTGATCCTTTTAAAACCAGACACACATCTTATATGTTTTTAGCTTTGCTATTGCAAACAGAGACGGTGTGTGTATATAAAGATAAAAAATTTTAAATAATTTATGCATACATATTTTATTTTGTAATTTATTGCCTTGAAAACGTAAAATATAGGTAAACACAACTTTAGAAAGTGAATAGCAAAAGCCCATGTAATTGATTCTCTTAAATGATTTAACAAGTTTTTTATCTTTTCATAATCTCTTATTCTAAAGAATACACATCTTCACGTCTGTGATAGTTAACTTTGATGTGTAAGTAATGATCAAGTCAAATTTGGGTGACGTTATTTAAGACAAAGTTTTGCATTGTTGAGGGTCTTATATTAAAATGTCAACGTGACATCTTTATTATTATATAATATTTTGCAGAAGAGTGGTATCTATCATTCTACATTTTTCAATGCTCAATTTATGAAAGCGTAACTTGAATTCATAATTACCTGTACTTTTTCATATTATCTGAATTTATTTATATATTTTATATTCTTGGAAGGGGTGATTTTACAGCCCAATTAAATGAAATTTATCCAAGTATATTTATATCTAAAAGTTCACCGTTTCTGGTCGTCAGAAATTTTTAAATTTTTATTTACTTTCAAGCCGTTCGTGATACAACAACAATTATTCTAGGTTGTAATGGTCTTTGGTCTAATTATTCAGTATTCCCATTATCACCTATGGTGTAGAAACCATGTGTGTCACTCTTTTTTATTTACAAAAAAAAAACAATCAAAGCCTAAAGTATATTACATTTTTATTTATAATTAAGACAGCGACAGTTAAGACAGTTCGAAATATTTAACACCTTGTATCTCGAAAACGGTTAACTTAGATATAGATATATTAGGGTAAATCTCATTTATTTTGACTATACAATCACTCCTTCCAAGGATGTTAGTAAAATCTGAGACATCCTGTATATTATACATGATATTTTTAAAATACCAAACTGACACTTTTTTCTTAATTTAATATGTCGTTTAAGTTACTCTTTCAGAAAAATATTTTTCAAAATGCTGCTAATTTTTTTAGATAAGAAAACCCTCAATCTGTTGAGTTGTTTTAAGTCAATTAAAATATATGTTTGAGCAGTTCACAACATTGCTAACTTTTTTCTAATCACTTACTGACCTATATTCATTAGACATATTTTGTATAACATGATATTTCGTATTTCCAACTCAATTCAATGAGAAATTGACTGAAATATTGATCAGAAAACTTTGCATAATATGGCATTCCCTCTCTCATCTATTAATTTGCACAGTCATACATTTCCAAAACTGCATTGTACCTTAGAACTAGTAATAAGTATGCAATGAACAAGCTTTCTATACTTGCGCGACAGCTGTAAAAATCACGTTTCTACTCACAACCGATGTACAATGTCATTACAAAAATGATAACAATACTTTTTGACCTTCCCAGCGATTCATAGCTCTGTATGTGTGTGTCGGTTCACCAGTTTTACAGCATACTCGATAGTCTGTCCTTATCTCTCGCACAACGAATTACCTGCAACCTGTTAATTATATATTTGTTTTATTATACTTCGTACTCTTTTTTGCAAATACCGGTACATCACACGTAGTCACACAACTTTTTATTCAGTCTACCTTTAACTTTGCCGTGATAACACGATCGTCTATTACAGAAATGCGCCCACGAAAATGTGAATAAATGGAGAAAATTAGATACCGCGACAAGAAAATGAAAAAGTTCATCACCAACAAGATCAACAAGCAGCACTGGAGGGTAACAGTTCCTAATTTGAATTCCTCTCTTTTTCGGAAGTCTCCCATCAAGGATGAGGATAAATCGGACAAGGAGTCGAAGAGATCTTCCGGTTTCTACGACCTACAAGAAGCACAACTGGAATACGACAAAACGAGGAGCTTGCCCAACAGCGTCTACATAGACACTAGTTCATCTGAAGATGAGGGTGACTTTGAAGATGCCAGGGCTATGTCTGACAGAAGCAGCAATAACATCAACAAGGATAACAGTGACACAGACCTGTACGTCGATGTTGAATCTGGTCAGAAGGTAGAATCCTCTAATTTAGATCTGAACAACAGTAAGTTTGAATACGATGTGCCCAGGATAAGCTTCAAATTCTTTGACAAAAACAAAGAAGAAAACGAAATAACTCCTGATGAGGAAGTAAAGGACGATTTATACGAGAACGATCAAACGAATTATGAACCAGTCAATGTCAAAGTTGTCAAAAGTGAAGTTAAGATCGTGCTGTCATCGCCATCAGAAGAAGAAAAAGTTCTGGTTGCAGAGGAAGAAATAATGCCAAAGAGTCATCCCAGTGAGAAATTTGTGAGCCAAACTGAAATCTTTATGAAGAGTTTGGAAGACATCCCTCTAATGATAAAATCTGCTGGAAGTGATCCTAATCTTGTCCTGCGTGAACACGACGACGATGATGATTCCAATGATGGTTATTATAAAGTGCCTAGGTCCCTAAAGAAAACTCACAGGTTATCCCAATCCTTGAAGGACTTTGATTTTGAGAACATCGAAGAAATTCCCAAGCTACAACCCTCCCATCATTCCAGCATCGAGCACATTTCAGCAAGTCAGATAAATTTACAAGACGATGAAAAAGATATAGAACCGAGCGAGCACAAGACCGATACCGAGAGCATGGAATACTGCAAGGTTAGAAGTAGACTCCCTATCCGATTACGACGAGCAACTTTACTGAAAAAACCCAAAAGAGCTGTAGACACGTGGAACAACTTTAGGTCGAAATTCAACAATCTGATGTTGGAACATGCTGCTCACCAACGAGTCGGAGCTTTTACCGAAAAGGAGAAGGTAACTATAAACTTTGAGGAGATGTACAAAAACTCGAAAACCAAGTGCAAGAAAGTTTTCCAAAACACCGGAAAGATATTCCACAAGGGCAACAAAAAGGCCCAGGACAGTTTCGATAGTGAGAAGGACGGTTGCGAATCTGTCGTGAAAAATAGCGTGTGTTCTGAGAGGGTGGAGTTGAAAGCTAGTGATATCGAGTACATTTTAAATACTAGTGATAGGAACGATAGTAACGAAGTTGTAGAGAACGGACAGTGTTTGAGTGACGAAAGTAAAGTGGATGATAGTAAGTCGACGAATGAGGTTAAGACGACGACGCCAGACGAAAGTAAGAAAGAAGATTTTGACTTTACCTCTATTAAGACTGCTTTCAAGAAGAAGTTGTTTACTCCTGAGGTGAGATTAGTACTTATTGCATACGCTGTACCCAATGTTTGTCGCTTATTTTTTTTGAAAACTAATTGTTTTAAGTCTTTGAAAAAGTATGTATCATACCATATTTAATACGAACTTAAAAATATCTGTTTTATATATACTTACAGCATGTATCAGTGCTAATGTTGAAATGTCTAAAACGAATATTTTTTTTACAAATATTATATTACGACGTTGCAGACTAAGATAAAATTAAGACTAAGCAAAAAGCTTTTCAATGTATTTTGTTTTTTTCATCAGTATTAATGAAGTAGGTAAACAGTAGCAGATTTGCTAAAAAATATTCAAATTGTAATGTGCGACAATATTACAGTCCTACCTGTAGCTGTTAACCTCAAATTAGTCGTGTATTGTACAGGGTGTTCCAATTTTATTGTAACTGCGGGGTATGTCAGGAACTACAAGAGATAGAAGGATGCGGTTTTCGCAACATTGTGGTACTCTTTCCAGAAACTTAAGATGCCGCACACAGAATTTTCAAAGACGTCTTCGTTTTTAAGATGCAGTGCTAAATTTAAAAAATCAACTTTTAAGGGACTTTTAGTTTTCCAGAGATTAGCTGAGATGTCGGAATGGTGAAACTTCTAAGACTTTTTTTACGTAGAATTCAGTGGGGTACTTGTAATTGTTCACAAGGCGTCTCTTTTAAAATCTGAAAAACATACAGTTTTTTAAATGGAATAGGTATTGTGTATATTTTTATGCAATTCAATTGCATTATTTTTTTCCTTCATAATGATATTATAACAGCTGACACTTTATATTTTGGGAATTGCCAAAAAAAAAATTAAATAGACTTGAAAAATATTCTTAAACGCATTGATGCTACAGTTAAATATATCGGTTTCATTTAATTCAATTCAATTAATTTATTTAGCATGTGCTATTACATAATATTAGAGTTTATAAAAAATAAATTATTACAAATTAGCAAAATATTTAGTGCAAATACAATTTCATCAAATTTTTTATAAACATATTTATATTCATAGAATTTTTTACTTCATCTGGCAGCGAATGGAGTAGTCTAAGACCATCTCCGAGCATCTGTTTCTGCATATAAGCTGTTTTTGAAAATGTTGTATTATAATTTTGTCCAGAACGTATATTATGAATGCAGTTCAGCACGCATATATTAAAATCAAATTAGACTTTTCAATCTGTTTCCAAATGGGAATCCATTGCAATGTCTTTAACATTAAACAATAGAGGTAGGTATATCGATTACAATCTTAATATAATTCTCATACATTTATTTTGCCACTTTTGAAGCCTATCTATATCTGTCATTTGCGCGATAAATAAAGTGGGGATTGATTAGTGTATTATAAATTAAATGTGTCTCCGTAGTTAATGTGCTAGATATGCTGTTGAAAAAACCAATTTTTTACCAATTTTTGTACAATCAACATGACAACCAAATGACAACTGAGGATCTAGAATCACTCCCAAATATTTAAATTGTGTTACTTTTTCAATTTTAGTGTCTTAATGTAAATATCTAAGTTCTTATCTAAATAATTTTTACAGATTTATTTTGTACCATGTACCATACATTTAGATTTACTAGGATTTAATTTTAATTTATTCGTACCTACATAACCAATTGTATAAAATCATATCATAATCTTTACCCGATATCGCTATCGCGTATCATCTGCAAACAGACTCACAAATGATTCATTTAATGCCTTATTTAAATCATTTATATAAATAACAAATAACAAGGGACCCAAAACACTACCTTGCGGAACACCTATTTTGCTAACAACGGTATTTGCTAAATTATTATTAGTCCTCGTTTTCTGCAACCTATTACTTAAGTAATTACTTAACCACTGCAACGCCCTGTGTTTTATACCGTATAGCTGCAACTTTTGCAATAACCTTGACCTACCAATGGTTTCAAACGCACGTTGAAGGTTAATACAAACACTTAACACAACCTTTCCACTACCAATTTCTTCTTTCCATTTGGCACAAACAAAATTTAGCGCTGTTTCACAAGAATCCTTTTCACGAAAACCTGACTGTCCTTCATAAATAAGATTGTTGTCTATATAAGAGATATAAAGATTATCGTAAGTTAAAAACATTCTAAATAATTTTTTTAATAAATTCGTTATGACCCTGACATGAACAATCCCTTAAAAGTACTTTTTTTAATTTCGCTTAAAAACAAAGAGGTCTATGAAAATTATGATTGAGGCATACAAAGTTTTTCGAAAAAGTGCTGCGAGAATCACATCCTACTATCTCTTATAGTTTCTGAGATACCCCATGGTAGATCTGCGATGTCAGATATTGAAGACCTTGCTGTTGTTTGCTGTCATAACTATTATTGCAATTTATCATACAGCAAAATCTAGGTACCTCCTCATATATTGGACGATCTATATTTTACAAAATAATTCACCCTTATAATACATAATTAATTCACGGCTTCAAATTAAATTAACAAGTTACAAATTCACAGTATCTCATATTATATTGCTTGAGATATTATACCTACTTAGTTAGTTGAAGTAGTTGATATTAAAATTTTCGCTCAACTACAGACAGATTTGAGTATTATTATCAAAATAGTTGAAGACAAATTGCAATCCTAATTTACATACAAAGTTTTATAGTTTTATTAGGCATAACTGTGGACAAAGAAAAAGTATAACCTATATGGTTGAAGCGAAATATATAAAACCTTTATTGAAAGGACCAATATCACTTTAAATTGGAAACGTTTTATTGTCCACGGCTGTATCTAATACATATTTACAAAATGTTGAAATATAAAGCAGCAAGCCTTATGGGAAACTAGAATATTTAAAAAAAATAATAACAAAATAAGTAACGATATAAATAATTTTCAAGATAGTCTTATCTTTCCACCGTGATTTTGTTAACCAAAGAATGTACCTATCTACGATGCAGTAATCTATGTTATGTCATATCACTGATATTTACATACGAATTCGCATCATTATGTGACTTGCGATAATTCGTTCATTTTGTTAGGCACTAATTATTAGAGATAAGGGGTACGCTATTATCAGTAGTTATACCTACGTCTAATTTACGTATACCAAATTACAGTATCACCCATTACAATGTTAGTGGAATTAATGAAGATTTAATTTCTTCATTATCGCTTAAATAACACGTCGCTTCTGCGTTATCGTTTGCAAAATTGCGTAATGGTTTAGGTACTAAGCTAAAATCGGCTACTGTTTTTTTTTAATAAAAATATTTAAGACACACCTATTTCTACCGTAAATCAGTATAAATAACCCTAAACGTGCCTATTCCAAATTTGTTAATGATACTTCAATGGGATCATTTGAGAGATCATTCATCATTTTTTATTGCATTTTCTGAATAAAAAATATAAATTTTTGACGCATCTAGAGCCTTTAAAATAATTTGTGAACATGGACTCGCGTAAACCGCTGTGTGACGTCACTGCCTCCTATACAGGGTGATTAAGAACTTATCTAAAAAAAATCTGAGTGTACAGGGGACTCTTACAAATACAATTTTGTAAAGAGAAAATCAAAAAGGGCAGTTCGAAAATGATTTAAAGTACACTTCTGCACGGCACTGAAAACTGGTTCACTGTAAAACCTGATAAGCCGGCAATCTGCGACTGGACAAAAAATGGAAAGAAATGCTCAAGGAAAGAAATAAATAACACTACTTATCAGATCGACTTCAAATTCTGGGTTGACCATACATCATAAATACTTCACAAAAATTAGGCAAATGGTGTAGATTGAGGTTTGACCAAAAGATCCCATTAGTTTAGAAGGTTTATTAGAACTGTTAGTTATTTTAGTAAACGCTATATTTAAAACCAAAACAACTGACAATAATTTTTTGCGCAATAAAATAAAAACTTAATATGAATCATCTTTGCTATTGTCATTCAAACAACTTATTTTTGTAACTATCATGTTTTCCAATACTTATTACAGACGTAAATTGGCAAGCATCGTGTACAGGAAATATAAATATCAATAATACGTATGTTTTTAATTATATACCTATCATTTAACACAAGTATACTATTATTGCAGTGATTACGAAATATCAAGACAAGCGTGTCCTTTTTCTCTTGACCACCCTGTACTTAATAATACTACTTTACACTAGCAATTAACCTGCATCGATTTTGCCTTATTATACCACGAAATTCTCGCGTCGGTCTTTTTAAAGTTAAACAGACCGGCGAGAACAAGGCACCTACCAATTAAGGTTGTAATCGGATTTAATATAATAGGTCAACGGAAAGGTGAGGGGTCGATAATTTAATCCACTTGGATGGTCACCTACATAAAATAATGAAGGATTAATTAATATTAAATTCAGTGGTGAGTCAATAGGTGGATGCAGCAAGTAAATTGAATTAACCCCATTTTTTAACGATCCTATACTACTGGTGCGTTGTATCCTCGTAAAACAAACAGCATACATTTTTACATATACAGAGTGTCTGTAGTATATAAGCACCGAAAGTTCAGTATGTTAATTCTATTAGAAGTTGATGTTCTTACAGGGCCGTAGCCAGTCAGTTTTGTTAGGGGGGGCGTTGCTTTCTCATATAGATACAAATATAATATTCTTAAGATCTCTCAAAATCATTGGTATTTTGTTTTTTTTTAAATAAGAAAAAAGTTGCTAGTACACTATGCAATATGGTTTTTGCTTCATTCCGATATCTTTAAAAACAGGAAAGTTACAGTTGATCAAAATGTTATCAAAGTTATTGAAACGCACTGTATATTTCAAACACGATTATTATACTGGATACTATATTAACCATACCTAGTAAGTTACGATATTACGTTATATTCCGAACAAATAGATTACAGCGTAATCTCGACTCGATTTAATGCGAGTGTCTCAGATCTCGTAAAATGATTTATAGTACTTCTGCGAAGTGTGAAATTATCTTAATTGCAATTAAGTTGTGTTTTATAATGCACACTTCAGGGAGCTTGTTTGCAAAAATTGCATTTACGACTGCACGTACAAGCGGCAACAGCAATTAAAATCAAAAGCAATTCATTAATGTAAAACTATAAAGACATAAATGTTAATTTGAAGTTTCTATTGACGAAACTGATCATATTTGAACGTTCGTACAGCGTGTTATTTAAAAAAATATATAAGGAGTCTGTTTTCAATGTGACGCTCAGGCAGATACTCCAAATTGTGAATTTTGTAGTCATGATACCCATTGGTCTTTAAAGTTCGTTCGAAGAGTTGATTTATCTAAATTCAATTCCCGACTAGCTTGCCTTATAGAATTTCGTGGATTTTGTTCGAAATTATGTTAACATTATTTCTTACCCTTCGGTCAATTATTTGATTGTTCCTTGTTTCTTCCGAACAGAAAATGCATCTTCATTTCTTTGCAAGGTCGCCTCCAATCTTGTAAAGGTTCTATGATCAGGAATGAGGCGCTCTGACTAGCTCTCTCGATATAACTCTACAGCTCTCCTTGAATTTTATGTAACTCGCCGTAAATTAGCAACATATCAACTTTTTCTGAATGAGAAAACATTTTGTAAGCACAAAAGTTACACGTTTGACGTTCAATACAAACGTACAGTTATCAAGTTAGATATAGGCCTAAGAAAGGTTTTTTTAATACGTTCTCTAGTCTATAACGTTTTAAGCAAATTACCCTACGGTAAGTTGACTTAAATCACCTTATTTTCGTCCAAGGAAGCTAGCCTTAAAGGATGGCCATTCTTTAATAAACATAGTTTTAATTAGGTTGGAGCCAGGAGTTCTCAAAATGTCATATAACAATCACAATAATTCAGAACATAACTTAGATAATAGCTTTGTTCATAGAAATTCAATTCTATTAATAATTTAAAAACCTTCATCTTAAGTTTTTAATCGGTTTTAGGGCCAATTCTTAAAAAATAGATTATATTTTTTATCTGAATCACAGACATTTTGAGAACTTCTGCTTCAGGTGTTCATCGGACATTGTAACAGTTTATAATGGCTACACCTACATTGCAGCGAGGTCGAGAACATAATAATGTTATTTGTATTGCGTATTATTATTTGTCAGTTCACTTTATTTTCCGCATAGCAAAACATTAAACAACTGAGAGCAGGGAACGAAAGATACAAGCAAAAGGTATTCCATTTCGACTAAATACTGCCTTCTTTGAATGAATCAGCTAATTAATAGATATATTAAAAAATATACACACACTTTCTACGAGTTAGATTTTTCTGTTTACAAATATGAACATAAAAAATAATTCGAATTCTGATTCGCTATTTAACATGCAGTGAATATTTTAATAAATTTCAATGAAATCACTTTACTGGTGAACATCTCGTGTGGGTAAATGTCATTAACATTGTTAAAGATGGTGTGAACGACCGTGGATCTCTGAAAACAAAATTATTATTTTATTATTTAAATGTAGATATTCTCATATTACCTTTTCTAGAGAGTTGTTTTCCAGGCTTTGATATATTCTAAGTTCCCAAGCGGTACCACCAACTGTCTAAATACCATTAATGTATTACGTTGTTTCCAATACAAGGTATAATTTCTCTAAGTTATTCCGATGCCTTGAAGGTTATTATACTTTTTAAATAATTTATCGATCAGATATTTTATTGCATACCTACCAGTTATTTCCATATCTTGGAATTCTGCAGAGAAGCAGTGAGTGTCAGTTTTATTATCTAGTACTATCTCATAAGTCAGGTATGAGAAATTGTATGCAAATTTTAGCCAAGTTGACGAGTGAAAAAATCTATATGTATTTTTTGGACACTTTTGTTGAAAAAAAAAAAATTAATTTGTTCAATTGTTTTCTTCATGAATACTGATACAAAATAGTTATTCATGTATTAAGAGCGAAAAGTGATACATTATGGTATAGTTAAAATTTTCTTGTTTCAATTTTTTCGTTGATGTTATTATTTCTCCAAATACGTGCAGAGCAAAGAATGTATTATTTTAATCGAAATTTGTCGTACACAATTTTGTGGAAAAATAAGCCTAAAAACGGTAATTAAAAATTTAGTCTGGCCACGCCTACACAAAACGATCACAACAGCGCCACAGCGTAGATCCGTGACGTCAGACGCCGTTCGTACGTGTATACCTAAATACAGCAGCGTGCTTTAATTCATATACAGTGCTTTCGAAAAGTAACGAATAAATTCATTATTTTTGAAATTGAGAAGTTTTCGAAAAAATCTCCTGGCACGTCGATTTTGTTTTTTAAAAGGGGCACTTTTTGACATACGACCCACATTTGTGACGTCATCGAGATATGACAATTTTTTTAAATAGCAACCTCCAATTTTGACCATGCCATGCCAAAGAGCGTGTTATTTTACATACATACATAATGAAAAATTATGGTGTTACATAACAAAAATTTCAAGAAAATAATGTTTGAAGATTTTAAAATTTAATTTTCACAATACTGAAAATGATAATGATTATGTAAAAAACCGACTAAATTAAATGTTCAAATTGTGCATCGTTGGCTGCCTGACAGTAGTCAAGACGATTAATAAATTATTTTTGGACATTATCAATAACTTCAGGAGGTATACGATGTATTTCGAGACGAATTCTTGCTTTCAAATCTTCTAAATTAACCGGTCTAGTAACGTATACTTTGCCTTTTAGGTATCCCCACAAGAAATAATCTAGGGGTGTCAAATTAGGCGATCTGGCTAGACACTCAATCGGCCCCCTTCTCCCTATCCAACGATTCGGGAACAGCTCATCTAAATAAGCACGCCACGGCATAATGGGGAGGTGCACAGTATTGTGAAAATTAAATTTTAAAATCTTTAAACATTATTTTCTTGAAATTTTTGTTATCTAATACCATAATTTTTCATGATGTATGTATGTAGAATGACACGCTCTTTTAAATGGCATGGTTGCTGTTTAAAAAAATTGTCGATGACGTCATATCTCAAACAACGATGATGTCACAAATATGGGTCGTATATCAAAAAGTGCCTTTTTAAAAAATGAAATGAGAAAAGGGGATTTTTTCGAAAACTTCTCAATTTCAAAAATAATGAATTTATTCGTTACTGTTCAAAAGCACTGCATATTTTGTTTTTCGGCCAATAATCTGTGATTCAGATCTGTATACGATTTCCATGCCTTCGGACAACGCAGTGAATACGTTTAGAAGAGTTATTTTGCCATTTGTAACATTATTAGGTGTTACTGTGTTAAATACACATTGGCATTGAATAAAGTTGCAAAATAAACTCGTAAAATGGGCACATAAAGTGCATCTCAATTGGCAAATGGGAGAAGTATTGCATTATACCATTATGCACGAATAAAATATAGAACATCTAATATATTTCACCCTGTCAAAAAAATGAAAAGTGGTGTAGAGCGATGAAGCGCGACGAAAAGAAGCATTGCAACATTGTTTGTTTGTGAAGACCATGTTAATGTAAGTTTAATTGGAAATACAATACAGGTTTTAATTTCATCGAATTAAAATGTAAAGAATCAATTAAACTTTTCTATTAAGCTACCAGAATGTATACAGGACACGTTTAAAAAATCAATGGTAAAGTAAACATACATTTTTTCTAATTTATTCATTCGGATTCCAGATAATATGTGCTGAATTTGCTCTTACCATTTACGAGATGTAGAAGGTTGTTTGAAGCATTTATAAAATTTTGCTGACTGACTTCACTACATTAAATTACCTGTTATATTCTGAAAACAAAGTAAACAAATATAGTAAATAAAGTTTTTTTAAAATTAATTTTTATGTTTAAGTAGTAAATAGTAATAAAAATGTATTAAATTAATTTTAGAAAATTAATAAATGTTAATGTTCATTACTTTCACTTATGTGTATGTGGGGTTGTTAGATTAGAAATAACAAGTCCACGGTTTGTAAAACGTTAAATATATTAATAAAGATATAACAACTGGCGAAGAATGTTTCACCAATACAGAAGTCTGGACGGATGTTACGCGGAAGACGAGCGACAAGTAACTACTGTGGTTCTCACTGGACCTCTCGAGGAAGGTCTCGGGGGCTGGTTAATCTCTGACCATCTCTTTATTTGATTATAATTGGGCTCAGGTCAGAGGGTACTTTAATGGTTTTATTGGCATTGATTTGTTTATTGCTTTAATGCAAATGTCATTAAATTGCAATTGTAGGGATCACAGATGTAGGTCGGTGACCGGTGTCAGTGACCGCTACAGTGTAATACATTTCAGACCAATATAAAATTCATGCAACTTCCCCATTGTGTTAACATTATCTGAATCATTTGCTTTCAACTATCATTAACTTCAGACGTTCATTTTGATCCAAACACTCAGTATTACATTGCACAGTTGCTCCATTAGATCTTCGGCCGTTACATCCTAACTGCTTATTAAATTTATAATAGCATTTTAATTATCCGTCGTAAACCATCAGATGATGGCCACATCGAGAAACGTCGCGGCACACTTGATGCCTAGCAGCATGGTGCTCACTTAAGTGATGCTAAATCTTCAGTTGTAACAAGACACCCTTTATTACTAAACATCTGTTCTCGCTTATATAGTTTTCTTAGTTACACAGGCGATATTTAACCCATACTAGTAGTTTTGCTCTATTTATTGCGGTGATCATCCCAATAGCTGTCGGTTGCAATTACGATCAGAGTTATGTCTTCATAAAATTTTTAAGAGAATCTTTAAGCAGTTCCGTACATAAGTTTATGTTGTACCGACTAGTGTAGATAAATATTTACTGGTAGTCACTAAGTTTGAGTCAGAATATATAAATTGTTTAGTTCAGAGTGTAAAGAGAGTATCAGTTCAGTACCTGTGCCTTACCTACATAAATAGGGAAATGGTTAGTAAATATTATCATCATTTGCAATAGAAATTAGCTTACGCAATAAAAATTAGCTTTGAATTTTTTCAAAATTCGATTAAATTGGATTTAAATATTGCAGATTAGACTTGTATATAGGTGTTAATAAATATGTGAATTGAAAAAGGTAACCAAAATTATCGAATTATCGGCTAGAATCAATAATTAGAGTTTAAATACACTGTGGACTATACCCTACCTTAAATATTTTAAGATTCTTGAAAATATGTGACTATACTTAACGTCTCAATATTTATTTAAAGATATTTTACATTTATAAATGATCTATCTAGTCGAAAGTTAATGGCCTAAAGAGAATGTTAATTCATTCTAGGATAACTAAGTAATCCTATAGTAACATATAGGGTGTTTTCAAAAGAAGTATAAAAAATGGTACCACTGAATCTACAGCTAAAAAGAACACGTTTTCATGAAAATTACCTTAGTAAAATGTTCATTTTTCAAGAAAGGTATAAAGGTTTAAATTTTATCTACTAGTGCATGTGCAACTTTTCAACAATTTTTAGAAAATGTCTATCCTTTGGAAGAGGTTGGAATAATATATTTATAATATTATTATTAATTTATAAATATATTTCAAAAATATTCGCAGGTTACCCTAGAAAGGTTTGCAATCATTACCTAATTTATGAAACATTTTAATTTAAACGAATACCAATTATTATTGGTTAATTCGACTGCTACATTGTGACTATTTTTACAAAAAATGTGAAGGTATAATCTAACACACAAGTTTCAGCTATTCCTATTTCTGGAGAATGAATTTTCATGACACCTATGACTGCAACTGTTTCATTTTTACAACAAATACACCATGAACAATGTTAATTTTCGTTATTATTATCAACAACTGAGAAGTATCAAAAAGCTCTCCCATAAAGCTTAATATTTTTCCGAATTCCACAATCTTGAACTGCACACTTAACATATTGTAGCTAACAGCTGTCTTCACATAAACAACTAGGCTCATTTTTATCACGTCTCTTTCCCATTTCGCTCCATGCTCCATAGATCATTTTAGTAGGTACCGCAACAATTAAGATTGTTTTTGCGATAACCGTTTATAAAATATTAGCTGTAATAATTAAAGTTTATGTAACGATTGTGTGGTGACAGAAGTAACGTATTGTTTCTTTGCAGGGACAAAACGGATTCGAAGACTTGAGGAGGTATGTCAAGCAAGGCGGCGATTTTTGTAAGGAGCTTTCAACGATACTACAAGAAAGGTCAGTTTTTCCCAGATATATAAAGTGTATGTTAATGAATGGACCAAACCTTACCACCAGATTCTACAACGAAAATTAATTGGTAACAGTTATACGCAATGTTCCTCATAAACGCTTAATTTTCGAGATGCAAGATGTTGAAGTTGAGAATATAAACATTATTTTCAGGCATTTTTTTTATTTTGATATGAGGAGTAAGGGAGGTAAAAATCATTGAAAATTTGAAAAATTTTATATATTTACTCTCTACGCAGTGGCGTAACATTTATTTTTTAGAAAAGGATCTCGAAATATAGTTTGCACGCCTCTGGTTTTTTGTATTGACCTGAAATAACAGCAAATAAAGTAATTAATTTTAAGTTTTTAATTTTTCAGCTTCAACACCCTGTATCTCGAAAACTAAGCGTTTATGAGTAACATTGTATATAACTTTTCCCCATTAATTTTCGTCATAAAATCTCGTGGTAATTTTTGGTCGATCTTTTAACGGATACCCTATATATTATACAGTGTCACATTTAACAATGTATCAACGTTCTTTGTTTTTATGCGATTTAAATTAAACTGATCTCAAAAAATAAAATTTGCCAAGGTCTATTTGAGATCACAAGATCACTTTCCATTTTGAAATACAAGGCCATCTACGATACTGAACTGTAGGAAATAAGACAAATAAATCATAGTGGGTATTTTTAAATAAAATAAATAGTTTTCTTACGTTATTATCAAAACTTATTAAGAATTATTCAAAAACCCCGAATCTGAAGTTTATTAAAATTTTAAAAAATATATTTCTACTAAAAGACACTTCGTATATGTCATATTAGTTATGAAAATAAAGTGTTACAAACTTTATGTCTGATTTTTGTGTCTTTTACGAAAAATATACTTTAGATAGGTACAACTTTAGTATACTCGAGGCTTCGGTAAAAAAAATCACTCACTTGACTTGTCTAGCTGCCTGATTTTTACCTGACTTTTCGAAAACACTCTCTATAAAAAAATTGTCCAGCAATAACTGCTGAATGCTTTCAGTGTGAATATGGTTCAACAGATACAGACAGATTCCAAACTATAAAAACGCCGTCCTCTTTTGAGCATTGTTTTACATTTTCTACTGAAATGCTAGTTTTTTTCAAAAAAAAAAAAATTAACTAACTCCGTACACATTTTACAAAAAACAGTTGATTTCAAATAAAAACAGAAAATAATCTAGAGCCATTTTAAGAAACAAATTGGTTATCGATACCTACTATTTGTTACTGGCCACGAAAAAAATTCTAGATTACCAAAAGATGCAAAAAAACTTAACTTTGTCTGAACAATTTTTGTATACAGGGTGTTTTGGAAAATTTATAATCATTCAATACATATAGATTATATATTTTTAGGTATTAATAATATTGTGTGAAACTAACTACTCTGTGGACAAAAACCTCAACCAGCGTTGAATTACACTCACAATATCTACCCATATATTCCTTATTATTAGCTTTTGTAACAAAAACATATAGATCATGCTGTACATATTATGAAAGACAAATACTTGCATTATTTTTAGGGCTGAAGCTGAAACCCAGTACGCCAAAAGCCTCTCGAAGCTTAGTGCCAAGCTGTCTCGGGCGTGTCGAGATGGGATTGGTGGTCTCAATGAGGCCTGGAAGGCCGTCGCCTTGGAGCTGGAGGCGAGGGCCGAAGGACATAGATTGATGGGTATGGCCCTATTGGAAGAGACGGCCAAGCCATTGAGGAATCTCACAGAAAGTCAACACAGGTGAGTAAATTTTAATATCAAAAACGATCCCTGTTCAATGAAATAGGTACCAATTTTACACCTAAATAATAATTTAATTTTGACCTATGAAAAATGTACTTCTAATGTAAAATATTTGTTCCTTTATTGAAGAATTGTTCTCGGTTTATTAATAAAACATATATAGTATAAAATTAAAACATTTTTATGGAAAAATTCACTAGTAATTTGTTTTTTCTGATTCAATATCATTTAGACTTTTATTTATTTGATAAAACATGAAAATCGTCTGAGTTAGTACCGACATACTAATTGCCTTGGTTAAAATTTGTTCAGTAGAGCGATCCACGCAGATTCCTGTTGCCTATTGATGCATATAAATCCAGAGAATGTGTAACTATACATTTTGAGTTTTAATGTATAAAATTCTATTAATATACGATCGTTTACTATCCATACTGTTATTAATGTATGTGTATTAATATAATTGTATCAGCCATTTGAAAATAAACCAAAATATGTCAGATTTCTTTAACAATATTAGAAAATATTTTGTCTTTTAATACTACTGTCCATTGAAAAATTATTCAGAGTCGAACGACCTAATAAACCCATCAATCGAAAGAGTTTTAGTAAGTAGTTCCGATATTTGATATCATCATTTGGAAATGTCTTTAATTTAATCCTTTAGTTTGTTTTTATTTACTGTTATTGTTTTGTTAAAAATCATGCAATAAATCATACAATAACATAATTAAGACATTTTACTGTTGACAGAAAAGTAGCACCATTCTAAACATAGCAAAAGATTACATCGTTTGTTCTGGCTAGGAACATTTGACATCTGTCTATATTTATACAGCTATTCTAAGAATATTTTGTCCTATGATGATTTCTGAAAAACTCCTTTATTTCGAAGATACAGGGTAAACAAAATTTGCGACAGTAACAACATTTTATTATCAAAAAGTACATGTTAAGTTGCTCAATCTACAATAAATGTTCGAAATTACTTCCTTCAGCCTGGATACAAGCATGCAATCTTCTCTTCATTGAGTGCCGAACTCTTCCAAACACACCAGGGTCTAATTGAGTTACACCTAGCACTTGTACGTTAGTAGATAAAACAGTCGTTTCAAGTTATCGCCAACAATGTTTTGCACTTGATAAACTTATTGGCCTACGCCATACTTTTATTTACATTAACGATTTCAACAAATATCGAATTTGGTTGTCGCAAATTTTGTTCACCCTGTATCTTCGAAACAAAGGGGCTTTTCAGAAAATCATCATTGGACAAAATATTCTTAGAATAGGCCAAGGAATAACCCCTTGCCGTATGTTTACCTAACACCCTGTATAAAACAAAGGTTTCTGTGGTTGTCTAATACGAATTAATGAACTAATACTACTGAAACTTCCTAAAACCAAAAGTTTTCGTACATACATTTACCATATGTTGATTATTTGTAACCTTTTCCAAAAAATAATAGGTATAGTGTTTCTGCCTGAAGATGAATTTGTTACTCTCAAAGATCTAAGTAAATATCGAAAGCAATAAAAGCAACCAATTAATTTGAAATACCCTGTATATGATTTATATGTACGTAATTTTAATTGGACCTGTTAAATTATCGTTTCTACGTACCCAGCTAATGACATATCATTATAGAATTATTAAGTTACTGAATTTACGTAATTCAATGTACGAGTATGTTACGGTATACCTAATTAAACATATGTTATTTGTGGTAACCTACATTTGGAGCATTTTCTTCACTGTTACTTCCGGATATCCATTACAGTTATCTAAATGAAATATTTCCTTATAGTTTCCTCAAAATTGGTGCAGATTCACTGTAGGAATCAGTGGCGGCCCGTGGTTTTTTTCAAAGGGTAGGCACATAAAAAATAATTAAACACACATTATTAAACGATGCAAAATGTGACAATATTTTCCCCCTGTTTATTACGTCCTAACTTATAGCGCAAATACGCACTTTCTAATTGTTCACGTATGTCAGTTTTTCCTAAAACACTAAAGTCCATATATGCTTTTAAATGAGCCTCATAATTTTTATGTTTGTTCACCTTATCCGCTATGTGCTTTAAATAGTCAAGTCTGTATTTGATCCACGCTGTAACGTCTGTATTAAATATTAAACAAACAAAACATAACAATTTATTTGTCACGGGACAACCACACATCCATTGACATATCTCGTATATGTTTCTTATATGTTCTAGTTTTACTTGTAGATTTGTAATTAACATATAAATCAGGAGTAGGTCTACCTTTCTGTTTAATTAAACATTTTTTATCAAATGGCGCCGGATTGTGAACAGAATTTATTTCTGGTTCCGGATGCATTTCTTTTAATAAGTATGTACAAATACACCCAGAATCACCTTAAAATTATATCTATAATGAGAAATGGCCTTTAAAACCAGCAAAGTTAGAACACAAATTTATTTACACAATTATTCTGCAAGAGAAATATTTTTTTATATACAAGTACGTACAAAACAAAGCAAGCGGCTACTGCGCTACTGAGAACTGAATACAACAACTGAATGCCAGCCGGAGCGAGCAGGAGTCATGGACACAGTGGGTAGAGAAGGGATACGTATTTCAGTGCCCTTCGTCGGCTTTAAATCGGCGAATTTCATTTACTCCGAGGAGTGTTTGTTTGGAGACAAATTCTTGGGTTCCCAAGAAATAAAGTTTGATATAGTTCGGCGCGTGGATGGTTGGCGGGAACTAAGTTTTGAGTAGTTTTTCGCAACCGATAATAGAATTACAAAAAAATATATAAATCTATAATAGCATCATATATTTCTTCGTGACATATACAGTGAAAGGTGGGCACGTGCCCTGTGCCCTTTACCACCAGCCGCCACTGGTAGGAATACCGAAAAATAAACCGGAATGTTCCTATACTTTGACCAGTCCCACTATTAAATATGTTTTTATTTGTATCAGCACTTGTCCATTTATATATGATTGAAAGTTAAATGACCTTTGAGGGTCATAGATTCATCCTTAAGCAGAAACGTGCGTCTTATTTTTGGAAAAGTAATCACAGTACATGGTAAATGTAAACTCATTGTTTTAATATGGTACCAATAACATTTATTCATTAATTCACATTTGACAACCACTTGTTTTATACAGGGTGTCACAGAAAAGCAGGTCATCCCGTTAACTGCGTATTTTTGGCAGCAGAATATGACTATGTAACCCTACTTACCTATATGCAAAAATACTTGCCTTAACAGATACAGGGTGTAATAAATAAATTTACATTGATAAAATAACATTTACTTGTGTAAAAATAATACATCTGGCTAGCTCTATGTTCAGACACACTCTGTATAAAATAAGTTATAATAAGAGCTATCTTTCTATGAATTCCAACCATCAAGCATTAGCGGTGGAATTAAAAATAGGAGATACTTAGGAATATAGATGCGGTTCAGTTTTATTACTGTTATATTCTATTGTAACTATGTAATATTTTAAATTTGTTCAGTATTAAAATAAATTAAATGAAATGAAAATAAAAGGAAGAATACTAGAGCAAGTTAGAACATTACAAATTGTTCCTTTGTAATGTGAAATTTCAAAGTGCAAGTCATTTTGCTGCGACTATAACGTTGCATGCCTAAAAATCGAATTTATCTTGAAAATATTTTAAACAAAATTCTACATTATGACGTTATAAAAGTTGTTTATAGGCGTACGTCAGAAAAATTATAGAGATAAAATAAACCTTTTTCTCCCGTTTCTACGTTTGTTTTTCGGCTTCGTTTACAATAATACCCTTGACGCTTTGGTTAATAACAAGAAGTATCTACAAAATTTCAAATTGATACGTGAAACTTTTGTATGTACACTGGTAAAAATGACCGTAAATTTACAAGTTGTTCACATCATACATCAATGTAAAAATACTAAATTCATACTGTATTACAAGAATTTCCATGTGAATACCGTATATCTTTTATCTTAAATTACATGTTTTTTTCCTATAAATACATAATAACGTTGTCAAATTACAATTTCATGTGTACAGATACACGGTTTTACTATGCAAAATACATATTCCTATGTAGTAATTTTACATTACAATTGTAACATTACATTCTGGTGTATTATTTCACAGTATTAACCTAGGCAAATAAATAGCCAACAATCCACAGCTAATAATTTTTGTCAGTGTAGGTAAACAGAGTTAAATCGTCATATTTGGCCGCCAAAATTACACAGTTAACAAAATGCCATGCTGTTTTATTACACCCTGTGTAAATTAGTATACTACTGAACGTCTTTGGTTAAGAAAAAGTTTCTATAATTATTAACATACAATGTCGCTAGTGAACCCAAATATCAAATGTACCTGTCCAGAATAGAGCAAAGCGCGGGAATGCTTCTTTAAAGTTCTGTTCCACTATTCTTATACGGCTGCTATACGACAAAACAACAAAACTTTACAATACAACAGTGTTGTTGGATGTGTGGATTTTAAATATCCGCATGCGTTATGAAAAAGATCCGATTTTATCCAATATTATCCGCTCACTGAAATTAAGTGAAAATGCATCTAGCATTACATTTTTTAAATACATAGTTATATGTTAGAGCCGTGGTTAAAGATTAACAGTAAACCAGTACAGCCACAATAATATTCACACACGTCAAAATTTGCTTATAGTTATGTTTTTCTTCCATGCCATGTTACTAAAGTTTCCAAAATATCCGAAAAGATCCCAAATATGTTAGGACCCGAAAAAGATCCGAAGTATAAAAGAAAACCCCAAAAAAACCTTTTATCCGCCAATTAACAACGCTGCAAAACAAGTCAAATATAAAATTTTTATTTCGCTCTGCTTAGGTAAATACTAAATGATAAAATTAATACATTTTCTAATTAACTGAAAATTTTACTTTGATAATACACAGGGTGTTTTGGAAAATAAATACCACAAAATCAGATACCGATAAAAAAATAAAGTGAACTGTTATTGTGTGTCATGAATCGAATCTACAACTTTTTGATGACGCTAAATAAATAAATTTTATTAATGTTAATTATCTTATAGAGGTCGCTAGTTGCGATCTTCCCTACTTTTTTGAGGTTAGGTTTTTTATTGTAGGTTCGATATTATAATGTATAATTTAATTTTCCACACAAAAAAATAGATTTGTTTAAATACTGTTTGTTTGGCGCTGTGTTGCTTATTTAAGATATACTGAATTATTTTACAGGGTGAGAAAACAGTCGGAGACGGCTGTGGATAAGGCATCGAGACTATTGGCGGACTGGAGGGCCACTGAAGCCAAGGGAAAAAAGCACAGCCACTCGTGCGCCCGGGAGAATGAAAAACTACAAGACGCCGCCGTCTTGGACACCACAAAGTACGGAAAACAAACGTAAGTGATGCAAAACTTCCTCATCCATTTATTTATCGATAAAATGTCATTTCTGGTAAAGTTGTGCAGTTCTTGGGATTATGTTGTGATATTTGGTCGTTACGCTAACAATAGATTAGTTCTCATTTTTCCGGAAGTGACCTCGATATCGTTGAAAATAGATTATACTCGCTGATTTATTTTGAATGGTGCCTGAATTATACCGAGAATGCAACAAGAAAAACAACGTTACCGGTGACGATAGAATGTTAAAAGATATTATTCGAAAAATGAACCAAGTTCCTTGTTACAGCGAGGGATAAAAAGAAATTACTATGATTTTTTATAATTTGTGGAGTTCAAAGTGGGAATAATTTCTCATTCATTACACAGGGTGAGACAGGTTCAAACAGTCAGCCTTCAGGAGTAGATCCCTTACGAAATTTCAAACAAAAAATGCAACAAGCCTTTTATCTCGCTCTTCAACAGATATATAGGATGATCAGGAAAAAAATCAAATTTGTCTAGTTACTCGAATTGACGAGCCATTTTCCTAAAATTTTGTGGGTATTTATTACTTAGGGATGAACTAAATCTGTAATAAAATTATAACCAGTTACAACATCCTTCGAGAAAACTATTTGATATGCCACTGAAAAGGGTAAAATACATGCGATTTTTCGAATGCCTATTCTCTTCACTACATAAAAGGACTCTAGTATAAAATTCGTCAGACGTACCGTTTTTTCCGTCTCGTTTCCAAAGACATATGGTAAAGTTAAAGTTTCAAAATTACTTCTGTCAAATATCAAGGAAGCTAAACCGATGATGTGGCGACCAGTCCGGAAATTGTTCTACCAAGATGAAACAAATAATCTAGTTAAAAGTATATTATCGCATAAAAGGTTGCGTTTCAGCTTTTACCTTGTATGGACGAAGCATACGGTTTGAAATTACCGTCAAAGTAATACTATGACAGCTATCATTCTATTGTTTTCAAAGTACACTTTGCTTACATCGTAAGAAATGACATCATCAGTATATCAAAAAAAAATTAAATGTCGCTTTATTCACAAATAGTTGTTTTTTTCGACTTACCATCAAAATGTCAATAAAATTAGAGACAAAAATGTTATCATCAGCAAGCATGTAGGTACCCTTTATACCCCTTAGGGCGTGGCAATTTTATAAGTATACCTAAGACTGCATTTTTATAAAAGTAATATACTAAATTTGAAACATAAATGTTGCAGTATTAAAAAAGCAAAAAATAACTTTGTGGTTATATTGACTTTTCGATAAAATGTTACATGAGTTCGACACGTTATTTTTTCGACTTGTATCACCCCCTGAATGTTCTGCGCGAAATTTCCGGATATGTCAAAAAATGAGGCATAGCGGAACTGACATCTTTATCTTCAACCGAAGATAATTAAGAAAAGTTCTCAAAAATAATACCATTTTGAAAACAGGAAATTAATTATCTTCACTATTTTTCCACTCTCCCGTTTTTTTTTTAAATTTGAACGAGAGAGACGAAGAAGTTTATATCGTACATGTTTAGGTTTGTAGAATAATGAAAAGTACCGCAAAGTACTCTATCAGTGCAGATACTATAATCTTAATATTTTGAATAAAATAATTTGCCTATATACAACCCTCATTCGGTACAGATACGAGTATATTTAAAACTTGAAAATGTTGATACTAAATTCAATTTTCAATTGACATATTACAATCACAGAGTAGATAAAAAAATAACAATTTTATTAGTGAGAAAATTCTTTGTAACCAACAAACTTATATGTAATTCAGCGATAATAACATATTTTCACGATTTTTATAAAATTGGTTGGCGTGGTCTGAAAAATGATTGGAACATATTTTGCCTATAAATCATCAAATAGGTATGTGGCATATCAACTCTATAAAATACTTTTGTCTGGGATAACAAAAAAAACAGTTCTTTAACTTTTAACAACTAAATTTTAAAATGTCAATCATGATTTCAAATTTTTTTCTAAATTGTGCCTTCAATGCACGAATGAATGCTGGACATGCGGTATGCACATACATTTGCAATAATAATGACACTTCCTTAAAACAGTTTTTAAACTTCTGGAAATTCCGAGTAGAAATTTCGTTGGTGTTCTCTATTGTGTCCATTACAAATACGTCAGCAGTTCAAAAGAAATCACAAAATTCGTTTTAAGTTTTACTTTTTTTACAACTATAAAATTTTGATGATTTATGGAACTTTTACGATACTTGTATATTAATTTCTGACTAATTTACTGTCTAATAAAAGTTGAAATGTCAAGAATATTACCACCTTGGCGCCACATCTCTTACATTTTTTATATACCATGAGTAAAAACCCAAAACATAATTTTCATAAACCGTGGTTAATTACCTAATAAATATCAATAATTTTATACCTTCGAGGCGGCAAAATAATTGTACTGCATTTAAAAAGTTTCTTTGAGGTCAGGTGGTGCAGAAGCAGAAGCAAACTCGATATTTCGATTGTTAAGATCACAATTTCCTACACCGTATGACCCTCATCGTGATACATAGTCAGTGATTACCATAAATGAAATATCTATTTCTCGTCCTCGCCTACACATTGGCTTCTACTCCAGTCTTTTACATATTTTTTCTGAACTTTGACGTGTAACAGCTGCACATAGACCGCTGACATTAACATTTGGAACGACCGACTGTCTATAATTGAAGCGTTTCACTTTAGATTTCGTAACTTTGCAAGGTGATCCACCTGAGATGGGCAGTGGGTATCATTCAGGCAAGAATTAGTACCAATTGTGCAGTCTGTTGGTTTTGTACAGGATCCCAATATATGTTTATGTGTTGCGGCAAGAATTCAGACGACTTACGTCACGGCAGACGAATTGTTTTTATTGTCAATATAATTTTCGATAATTTGATACGTTAATAATATATTTTTGTAATTTAGTGCAATATATAATGCAAATATTTAGTGTAGTATATAGTTATCAATTGCATATTTTGATGAAAACATAAGGAATTATTCATTTGTTCGCATGACGTAAGTCGTCTGAATTCTTGCCGCAACTATAGTAGCCCTGGTTTTATATAATGATGGTGGTCAATATTGCCAAAATGCCAATAATTCAAAGAAATCCGTACCTATATCCGTAAAATTTTATTCTCAAGATAATCCAACACCGAAAACCTCTTCTTCTGATCTTACCACAGCTTTTAAAATCGCTGTTATGATTTTTTTAGAAAAAATTTTAGGGCAATGACAGGAATATTGTTTCTGAGCATAAAAAACTAAGAACTTCCTTCAAGTAAACTGCTGGATCAATGTGGATTACGCTGGAAATATGTTGACATTTATGTATAATAGATTGACATTTTGTTTGGCAGTACTTGATATTTGAATTATTTTTAATGCTCTATATGTAAACTAAAACACACAAAAGGAGTAAATTATTATATTCTATATGTAATTATTTTCAATACAGAGTCTAATTGTCCTCATTTCTACTTTCAAATTAGTGGATAATTTGCTGTGAAATTTTTATTACCCAATATGTCTGGAGCTTGAATTAATAACCGGAAACTTTTTCTCGTTCATAAATATTTTTAGAAAATTATTAATAATTTTCAAAATATTCATGCCTTTAACACTAAAAAAACGTTAAATGTTTACCAAATTTTCGAAGTATAAAAAATCATAGCAGGCTTTGGATTGCAATTTTAATCGCTGTGGTAGGATCAGAAGAAATGTCGTTTAAAAAAAAATGTTTTATTATCTTGCAAAATAAAGTTTTTACGGGCACAAATAGAATTTTAAGATCATATAAAAGAAAACACTCTATAGTTTTTGTTCAAATTTTACACATAGGAGTTTTGAGGAATCCTGATTCACACGACTTTATTAGATTTTAAATGAAAAAACCTCTATTCGTTATTGAAATTCGAAGGTATAAAAAATCATGATTGCCATCTTAAAAGCCGTGGCAGGATCAGAAGCAGTCTCGATGCCATTTAAATGAAAAATATATTTGTTCAATTATCTTGAATAAAGTTTTTACGGATTTGTACACAGATAAAAGAAGACATAAGTACTGCATGTCGACGTTTCGTCACTTTTGTGATATCTTAAGGACACTGAAAAAACTGAAACTTTCAGCTAGTTATAAGTGTATAACAGTGTTGGATATCTATAGATAATAAACCACATGCATAAACATGAGTAGTGGGTGGACATCAAAACCCTCAAGCAGTTACATTTACAATGGGATTATTCAGCATATTTTTTTATTGCATTTTCTGAATAATTTTGTAATTTAAGTGTAATCTGAAATTTTTTTATTTTTCTGACATCTCTAGGGCACTTAAAATAATTTGAGAACATGGACTCGCATAAACCGCTGTGTGACGTCATTGTCTTCTATACCAGCCGGGTTGCGCTCGCTGCTGTTTACTTGCATTTGGAATATGAATATGTCGTTAGAATTGCAGTTTTTATTTCATTATGGAAAATTCAAATATTGAAGGTGTTATTAGCGGCACTAAATGAAAACAATCAAAATTTAGATATTGTATAGCACCCAAATGTACAATGATTGATGCGCGACGTATTTGTTGTACTCAAAACAAATAAACATGTGTTGTATAATAAGATTTATACAAAATCAGTTTAATAATACAGTACAATCTCGCTAATGTGAACAGAAAAATCCAGCCGGTCGTTCACGCTATCGAGAGTGTTCATAATAAAGGGGGTGTTAATAAAATGGTATCTGTAGCATATTATTTATAAAAAAAATATAACAAGTACATAATATGCCCCTATATATGTATTTCATTGTTTGAATATGAATATAGGATATTTACTCATTTACTATTTTGAAAAAAGTACCTAGTTATTTTTGTTTGTTCCCTTTTTTTATTTATTTTCGCCATCACAGCTATTTCATGGATTCTTTTCAAGGTGATTATATCACTAATATGAATGATATTTTGTTTAGACCATTCTATTGTAGTATCCAACGCTTTGATAGCTGTAGCATGAGGTATCGGTGGTTCATTCTCTTCATTTTCACTAGTAACTGATTCTTCCTGTGATTCTGTTCTATCTTCTTCATTTACATCTTCATTCCACTCTTCCACATCTGTGGATTTGTACTGAGCCTGTAAGCATGTATCTTGTAATGTCTAATAATATTATTCTATAAATCAATATACAGGGTGTCCGGAAAAGACGTGTACAACGGAAGACCACAGACTCCTGGGTTCAAAATAAACCGATTTAGCGCAATTTACCTATTTCCAAAATTGCTTCGTTTCGCCGCTAGGAGCGCCAAAGCCCGCGAAAAATTTTTGTTTATTCCGAATATCTCGAAAACGACTTGATCGATGTTAACCATTTTGGGCTACGCATTTATTAGTCTAACCAACACTTTTTGACATTATTTAAAATCTTTTGCAGTTATTAGAAATATAAGAAAAATCATGTATCATGCAAATATAAGCACATATTTTTTTAACCCCCTGTACAATAACTCTCAGTTTTTTTCTATTAGTAGTTGACTTTATTTAGAAACTTTTTTTACACTTTCAGAATTTTGAACAGATGAGTAGTTTAGGCAGAAAAAATATTTTTCGTATGTCAACAATATCAGCATCCGTTCTGCAACAAATAACGAAGTACCAGAAGTAGGCTCTGATATTTTAAGTATCAGTTGTATGTCAAATCTAATCAGCTACTGAAGTTAGTCTCTCGATTTATTCTTCTTGCTCAATTACTTAGTTACTTTAGATCTTACTTTATTTGTTGTTGTTATTGTTGTGTTTGTTTATGTTCCTCATTTTTCAATATTTCATCATGGATACGTATACATATTCCGAACAAGTAGATATGCTTTTGGTTTATGGAGTTTGTCAAGATAACGGCCGCAAAAGTGTTAGGGTCTACCTACATGGACAGATTCCCTCATCGAAGATTGTCAAATCATCAAACTTTTGCCAACATCGAAAGGCGACTTCGCGAATTTGGTTCTTTACACCAAATGAATAAGGTTCAAGGGCGTCAACGTACCACGAAAACTATAAAGGTAGAGGAACAAATCCTAGATAAGATAGAAGAGAACCCAAAAATTAGTGCAAGACGCATTGAACAAGAAATAGGGATACCAAAACCATAGTTCATGATGTTTTGAAGGAGCAGTTACTACATCCGTACCACATTCAATCGGTTCATGACCGGTTCATGAACCCATTGACCCTGAAAAACGTTTAGCATTTTGTAATTTTATACAAGAATAAAGAACCCATGATATCAATTTCAGCCAAAACATTTTATTTACAGATGAAACATATTTTGCTAGGTCAGGAATTATTAATAACCATAACAAACACGTTTATACTGATGAAAACCACACTGTACTGAAATAAGACATTTTCAATATGAATTCAGAGTGGACGTGGAATTATAGACAACTTTATTATTGGCCCGGTTGTGTTTCCACATCGATTAAATGGGGTCAACTATTTAAATTTTTTACAGCAAGTATTACCTAATTTATTGGACGATTTACCGTTACTACTTCGTCGTAACATGTGGTTTATGCACGATGGTGCACCCCCCATTTTGCAATACCCGTTAGTCAGTATTTACATAATCTGTATCCTAACAGGCGGATTGGAAGAGAAAACGATGCTCCTATAAAATGGCCACCTCGAGCACCAGACTTACCTCCTTGCGAATATTTTTGTAAAGTATATGCCTACGCAGTTAATAATAAAGAGGATTTTTAGGCGAATCCAAGACGCAGTTAACATTTTACGAGGTAATCCAGTAATCATGGAGAGCACTACAACTTCGTAAAACGGATTACTTATTGCGTACGAGAAAACGGGTCACTGAGCATTTATTGTAAAGATATCATAACTTTTGTATTTGCTGTATTAATCTTATTATCTCGTATTTATTAAATAAAATATAAATGAGTTTTGGAATTTTCGTTATTTGTTGCAGAACGAATGCTGATATTGTTGACATACGAAATATATTTTTTCTTCCTATACTATTCATCTATTCAATATTATGAATGTATAAAAATAGTTTATAAATACAGTCACCTTCTAATAGAAAAAAACTGATAATTATTATACAGGGGATTAAGAAAATATGTGCTTATATTTGCATGATACATGATTTTTCTTATATTTCTAATGACTGCAAAAGATTTTAAATAATGTCAAAATGTGTCGGTTAGACTAATAACTGCGTAGCCCAAAAATGGTTAACATCGATCAAGTCGTTTTCGAGATATTCGAAATAAACAAAAATTTTTCGCGAACTTTGGCGCTTCCTAGCGGCGAAACAAAGCAATTTTGGAAATAAGTAAATTGGGCTAAATCGTCTTATTTTAAACCCAGGAGTCTGTGGTCTTCCGTTGTACACGTCTTTTCCGGACACCCTGTATATCAATATACTATCCAAAGTTTCTTTTTCAGTTTCGTTTCTCCATCTATGTTGCAAAATATTCAGAGGCACATTGTCATCTGCATCATCGAATCTATCAGTCGTAGATGTGACAGTTGTAGGCATTACATTATTCCAGCATTTAATTATGATTTGTGGGGTTAGTTTATCCGTGGTTTATCCCAAGCTGATGACAAATGAAGAATCGCATCTCGTAACTGCGCAAATACGTGATGTTCACGTTATCGGGGGTGCACGTTGTTCACAGTATACGGCGTTCAGTGTATTAACATATCATGTTCACGTTATTGAGATGTTCATATTATCGTGTTCACATTATCGAGATTGTACTGTATATTAATATACTTATGTAGAATTTATTTACTTAATTTAAAATTTAAATTCTTAGGAACATGCTTTTGCAATAATAATGACACTCTCTCAAAGCAGTTTTTGAACTTCTGGAAGTTCTGAGTAGAAATTTCATTAAATCTCTATTGCTGAGTGAAACAGCTAAGAACTAATGTTACATGTACAACAAACAAACACTTTTTTTAGAAATCAAAACATTTCATTTTATTTTTAATTTGTAAAATACATTTTTAGATGCTTAAGTACCTATCTATATTATTTGAAAATCTAGCTGCTATTAACTGCTAATCTGTTTTAACTTAACACAGAAAGACTGTTGCTCGAGTTCAAGGCGGACAAGTACCGCGAAGCTGTAGGAGGCAATGACGTCACGCCTCGTGATCAATTAATTTCAATTTGATCTCGTATATTTCGAAAACTACTTATCAGATCGACTTCAAATTTTCTGAGTTGATCATACATCAATAGCTTCATAAAAATTAGGCAAATATTGAAGTTTAGCAATTCGTCATCCACGAAAGAATACTTGGCATATTTTCTGTTCGACCTTGTAATGCATTGCACTTTACCCATTTTTACTACAAATCGTGTAATTATTGAAACTATCTGTAGTGTTATCGCTTGTTTTATTCCTTCCAGGATATCGAAGAGCACCAGCCTTATCCACCTGGCGCACATTCACAGCAAACAGAATTCCTCAGATAAGGAGAACGCAAAGGTGAGTAAAAGTCGAATGCCTAGCGAGTGCATGCCTGCAATTTATTGCGTTCACGAATTTTCCACACCGCCGTTTGCAAAGCAAATCCTACGATAGGATTATTTATTGGTGTGTTTTAATAAATACTGTCTGTTTGCTTTTCTTCCGTATGCGGCATGTAGCATATTCGCGATATTTGTGCCTCTGCAACAACAGGAGACGCTTATGTAACTTTTCTGTTGTCGGATTTACCTACAGGGTGGACCAAGCGCACCGAGGTAAATGACAGTTCAAATTTTTGCACAAGGTTAGGTTAAATCGTAATTCCGTTTATGACTAGTTTTCAGGAAACAAGTAAAGAGGAAAAGAGAACGAAATTGCGTAAGAAATCAGAGTCGAAGTACATATGAAGATTTGTTTTATCGTGATTAAATCATATATTTTTTCAGTAAAAATTATGAGCTGGGAATGCATGCATAAATATGCACTAAATATGCTTGAACCTGTATATTAGGCAACCCTTTACGTGAATCCTGTAGGATTTTTGGAATGTAATTTTGAATGCCGCGATTTTGTACTATCAGAACGGTTATATCATTGTGAAGGCGGAATTTCTCACGGGTGGAAGGACATAATATATCTAAATCGTACACACCCTATACATTATGCGCCAAAAGTATGGAATAAATTCAATAAAAACGAAACAATTATTTTTTGGGAAAAATCCTCGAACAGGTCGATTTTTAATGTAAAAAATACATATTTTAGCGTAAAATGCGATATTCAAATGTCATTTGTTTTCGAGTAATGACGTCATCGATTTTTTTTTAAATGTCAACACCATATTTTTTTCCTTGATTCTGAAAGATCGTTTAATTCTCTATCAGACAGTACTAAAATTTTGCCCTCTTACATAGGAAAGTTTTCGAGTAAATGACGATTGAATGTTAGAAAACGTAAATTTTATCCATAAAAAGTAACAATTCTGAGGTATGTAAAATAAAATACAATTGATTAAATTTTATAGTTAAATTAAATGTTCGAATTGCCATCCACCAACTTCTTGACAATGCGCAAGTCTGTGAAGAAATTCTTCTTGCACATTATGAATGATTTCTGGGGTAACTCTGCGTATTTCGTCCCGAATGCGATTTTGAAGTTCTTCTAATTACGTGGTTTATTAATGTACACTTTTGACTTCAAGTATCCCCATAAAAAATAGTCAAGAGGTGTAAGATCTGGCGATCTTGCAGGCCATTCTATCGTTTTTGCTTTATTTTAATTGATTTACGTTTTCTAACATTCAATCGTCATTTACTCGAAAACTTTCCTATGTAAGAGGGCAAAATTTTAGTACTGTCTGATAGAGAATTAAACGATCTTTCAGAATTAAGGAAAAAAATTTGGTGTTGCCATTTAAAAAGTCATTACTCGAAAACAAATGACATTTGAAAATCGCTAAAATATGTATTTTTTAAATTAAAAATCGACCTGTTCGAGGATTTTTCCCAAAAAATAATTGTTTCGTTTTTATTGAATTTATTCCATACTTTTGGCGCATACTGTATAGTAATAAATATCAATTTGATGTTTACTATACAGGGTGTCCTCGATTTTTCATTCTTAATTTTAGGAAATGATAGAACATAAAAAATAATAGGAGTTTTTTTACAATTTTTCTCTGTCACTCCTTTTTCCTGGTACAGGGCATTCTATCTCAAAAAAATCTATATTTTATTTTATTTTTAATCAACTAATCAAATACATATTTTTCGTTTAAAATACCAAGCTTGAACGAAAAATATTGAAAAGATATTAAAATTGATCTATTAATAATTTATGAACTATTTTTTGAAAAAAGTGCTCTTGAGAAAATTCGCTAAACTTTGTTTTTCAGATTTCCACTTTTTCCATTTAGGGTTATTCTATGAAATTAAAAATTGCAGTCATTTATTTCAAACACATAAAATCAACGGTTTGTAAACAATTTATTTTAAATAGTGCTCTAAGTGATATCAATTTTCATCAATGCAACTATAACATTGATTTCTTAAGAACGTCGTTGTCAGTATTAATTTCACCCCAAGCTGTTTCATAGTGAATTTCCTCAAGAGCACGTTTTTCAGAAAGTAGTATAATAATCTTAAAATTTTCAAAAAAAAATACTGTTGTCCATTGGCATAGAAGGAGCTCAAAGGTGAACGAAACCCCATACCTACCACACTGTCATTTACATTTATTTGTTTAGTATACAGGGTGTTTTAGGTGGCACAAAAAAATTTAAGCGATTTTAAAGGATCCTAATGGCCGTTTGTGGCGCCCACTTGAAGATACAGCCAATTGTACATAAAATTTGAATTTCCCGTCCCAAGAAACCTCCGCATAGGTACTAGATTTTATGAATTTAACTTAAAGTAAACGACAGTTATCAAGAAAATGTAATTTTTTTTCTAAATTTGACATTCTATATATCCTAAACGAAGCATTTCCAGACGTAAGTTCATAGGAAATGTTTTGCTTAAAATTGAACATAGAATAACATACTGAAGTATGTACATCTTCTGAAACACCCTGTATAATAAAAAATAATGTTTTTTTAAAGTTGAGCGCCCTGTCTCAGGAAAATGGTGTGTCATAGAGAAAAATGTTATATGAAAAAAGCCTGTTTTCTAGCTCTATCCGTTAAGATCGAAGAAACGGAGACATATTGTACATGCATATATGTACGATCACTAGTACTGAAGTCTTCATACTGAGACTTAATTTTATCACTGTGAATTTCAATAAAGGGAAACTGAACGAATTCAATGTTTTTCAGCTCGAGGGCAAGAAACGTAAAGCTGAGGATGCAGTGAAAAAAGCAGACATCGAATACTACACACTTTGCGTGAGAGCAGAAAGAGCAAGGTACTATACTACTTTAATTTAAAATAATGTAATCATGATTCTGATCTCAATATTTGCCACTATATTGCAAACAATGTACGGGTTGAATATTTGAAATTTGTACTTTTTCCATTTAGACTTTTTGTCACACACTGTACAGTTTATTTTTGAAGAAGAGAACCAGTTGCGAGATACTCATAGACTATTTTTTTAGATTGGAATGGGAAGCCGCCGTACTACGAGGCGTCAACACATTCCAATCCCTGGAAGAAGAAAGGTTGAACAATCTGAAGTCAGTCCTCACCTCTTACCTTCATCACAGTAACGACCTTGGACCGAGGCTAATAGAAGTGAGTATTCCCATTATTAGTTTACAGACATATTTTTCATTCGCAGTGATATTTGTGTGATTAATTTCATTTCCAAATCTATATATCTGTCATTGAATCTTTAATCTTTCCTTATTAATAATTCTTCCATTATTATTACGCTTGTATCCGTGACGTTGTTTGTTGCATTGGGCAATCAAAGTAATGAATGATTCTCACAATGTGATAGGATTAATTCAGCATATTCTCTTATGTAACGGGTGATTCGATTTAATGATAAATAATAATACGTCTTGAACCGAAGCAACAAAATCATTTGATGGAAATGGGCTTCAATTCCTCAGTCAATGTTATTAAATGCTGATGTAGCTTTTAAAATATTATGACCTTCATGGGCCCCGGGATGGGGGTGTTGGGGGTGCAGATATTAACAAAAAAATTGTATTATTGAAGTCACTATTTGAAAAATTTACGACGTCTAGGTTGTTGTCCAAATTTTATGTAGGTGTCTACCTATAATGAGGTCATTTAGCATTTTTTATTTAATTTTGTGAACAACATTGTACCTAATTTTAATGCGATCTATAACTCTGTTTGCAGCCGTATAAAAAGTATCGTAAAAAATTATTATTAGTGAAGAATAATGTGTAGATTCCTAAATGTGTAGTTTAAATAACTAAATGCATTCTATTTTTTAGGCTACAGAAAGACTAAAAAGTCCGGTGACACAGGCAGAACCAACCAAAGATATCACAACCTTCCAGAACCTGAGGTTCAGTTCCCAGCAAGTTGCGGAACAGCTTCTTCCAGATTTTTACTGCGAACACATCACGTTGGCCATGAACAGAGAACGAAGGAAACAAGTGAGTTAACTTTTGTTGTTTCCAAACTAACACCAAAATAATACAAACGCATTATTTCAGGCTTTAGTGAAGTTGTTACACTTAATACGACAGGACATAGATAGGGAAAGGAAATCAAAAAACGGACTCGAGAATTTATCGAAAGCCATAAAACAGACGCCGAATTTCGGTTCAGAGGATTCTCAACAGAGTGTTATCGAGAAACTGTATCACGTAAGTACAACAAATATTTAACAGTGTGAAGTAACCTATTCTTTGCTTTGTGGAGATGAAAGTTTGATGTACGTTACGAGAATGCATAAAGTACATTACACATTTTTTGTTTCAGATGAAGTCGATGTTAACGTATTTAGAAGGTGCCAGATACAAGGTTCAAAGCGCTCTGGCAGAGCTAGATAGTAGGCCAAGAGCTGGGCACCCATTAGCACCACACATTACGATTACAAGGGATAAATCTGGGTTGCAACAAAGTGTTTTAAAAGTAAGTACTGTTAAATATTTTTAAACACATTAGGTTTGTTATTGCAGCAGTTGATAACGGTTTGAAACTGTCAGAAATATTCTACCAGTTAAGTTAAGAACGCGTTACCATTGCATTTAACACAATAAATAGTTAATAATATCTCTACCCCTCATTATAATCACGAGAATTAGCCCAGAAGTCGAAGACTTGTGCGGGAGAGGGGGCGGCATATTATTATTAAGCCGGCCGCATTTGCGCCCAGGTACGACTTCCATTGGTAGGCCCTAACCTGGAACCTCATTAATTAGGGGGGTAGTCAAATGTCAACCGGTATCAATCTCTCACATTGACCCAAACCAGCATTCTTCCACCCTACCATGCCCACAGAGAGGGTGCCAATCCTCTCTACGAATATAGCTTATATAGGTACGGTCTACCGGCTGCGGGGGTCAAACCCACAGCGATCTAGTCACCTCAATGTACTGACGCCTTAAATCGCGCTACTACTGACCGATCCGAGTTGGACGGACATTTCTGATAGTTTCAAACCATTTCCAGCTGCTGCAAAAACCAACATAATATTTTAACATGTTTGTTAAAGTTTAGTGCAGGATGTACTGTACTCATAGAATTGCACTTTGAATCATTTACTTCTCACAAATTATTTTTTTGCCGTGATTAAAATACTTTACGTGCTTTGTACATAGTACGTAAAATGTTACATAACGCACTGGTACATAAAATAGAGACGCAGAATTTAATAGTGCTCAATGTACCACGTTTTAATTGATATTTACAAAAAAAAAAGAAAGTTCAACAGATAAGATCCTTGAAGAATTTTCTGCTTAATTAAATATTTTTAAACACGTTTTAATGTTCTATGTTTGTTAAAATGATTCTGTGCTAAGAATTCACTGAATGTGGAAGTTGCATGAATTTTATATTAGTTTGAAATGTATTACAAGATAATCTTTCAAACATATTGAAAGCTACAGAACAAATGTGATTATTTTGTGCTATATGTATTGTACTCGTTAACTTACACTGAATCATTTACTTCAATTAAATTCCATTTTTTTACTGTGCATAAAATATTTTACGCACGTTGTAGACAGTACAGCCCGTAAATTGTTACATTACGCACTGATACGTAAAATAGACAAACGAAATGGAGTACCTAGTGTTTCTTCCACTACATTGTAATTGTTTTTTTTTTAATTAATTTAAAAAATAATTATTTTGGAACAGATACAGAACAAATCAAGCTGTTTTAGAATTATGAAATTATAATAAGCATTATTTCGGTATCATACCAGATCTATGTCAGTGATAGTGATCTATCAACGGTAACATTAATTTACTTTAATATCCAAGATATCGATCAGCTACTAGTTATTGACAAGCTTGCAAGAAAATTCAAATATGGCTTAGCATGGTCTGGTCAAGTTTTTTGTGGGGTTTTTTCCTTGGCCCTTGCAACGAATGTTGGACCTTCTTTTCTTTGATTATAATCTCCCCTTTATAACAGCAAATATAAGCTCATAAAATTTTGAGGGGGTGTGTTGGGTTTATTAAAGTATATAAACATAAGACAAAATTGTATTCACTTCTAATAGTTGTTTAGTCTAGTTGAAATTAAATCTCGCCTCACAGGCGGCATATTATTTAGTTTATAAAATTACTGAATAAGCATATTCCCAATAACACCAGAGAGTCAACGTTTCATATTCACTTATATATGAGCTCTTGTGCTAAGACCATATAATATAAAGAAAACTTAAATATAAAAGTTATCAGACTTACAGTGGTTTTATTTAAAATAACCATAACCACCCTTTAACTTTCATTCTACGCGTTGTATTTTTCGACATTTCTGTATCTAAAAACACCACTATTTCCCCAAAAATAGTTTAATGGAATTTAACCAAATAAAATTTGAACCTGGAATTGTTTTAGTTGAATGGTAGAATTGGTAATTTTTAACAAAAATGTGTTAAATTTAACTATACCTACGTCGTCTCATATCTATTATACCCAGTATTTTAGAACAAAACAGTGGGCAACACTATATACCTACCTATATTTTTAACCTGTTAACAGAATTCATCAGGTTTTAAAATATTTTACAGAAGTGTCCGAAAAGGGGCATATCTGCTACCCCTATTGTCACAGTAAATGAAAGGACCTCGGAAAGGACATATCGGTACTATCTATCCTTTATCCCTTACACTGAAATATAATTCTACCCGTTGAATAACACTATAGAACAAAAGACCCTAAAATAATGTTGTACTGAAAATTAATGAATGGGCGACATTGAATGAAGGTACCCGTATATCCAAGAGGCACTGTTGTAGTTTGAATACGGTCCTTGTGTTAATTTAATAACTAGATTTAAAACGAAGTGTTTACTAATTTCAATTTCTGACTTTCATATTTTGATTCATGTTTTATCGAGTGTTCCATACGAGGTTTCATATTTGACAGTGCAGTCTAGGTAAAATTCAAAATTAATTATTCTTGTTCATAGCAAATTAAACATAAATCAGTCACATTAATTTTAAAACTCAAAAGTATAGAAAGCTTTCCTTTGTTGCCTACTTTCTAAACAAGTCTTTTAATTTTTAAGTATTCCAGGCCGTAATAAATCAACCTGTTCGAAATAGTAGTCGTTCTTTATTTGTCTGTGCAGTTGCAAATTCCTGCTAAATTCTCGAGAATAGTTGTAATTGAAACGTTGCACAGCTATTTTCTGCCTGTCATGGAACGGGAGGCCCATGCCCATGGTCTCCAAGCGATGCATATCTTGAAAACGGCCAAGGTGTATCCTGCGGATCTCATCTGACGTCACTCCCTAATACGATTATCAAGTGGGCGGAGGATGGTACCTATCGCGAATCTGTAACTGATACAGGGTGTTTCTTAAGGATAGGTAAGAAATCGAGGGGCGTATTCTGTAGCCAAAAATAAGGTTTTTTTTTGTTATACAGTGCTTTCGAAAAGTAACAAATAAATTCATTATTTTTTAAATTGAGAAGTTTTCGAAAAAATCCCCTGGCACGTCGATTTTGTTTTTAAAAAAGGCGCTTTTTGACATACGACCCACATTTGTGACGTCATCGTTGTTCGAGATATGACGTGATCGACAATTTTTTTAAATAGCAACCCCCAATTTTGACCATGCCATTTGAAAGAGCGTGTCATTCTACAGAAATTTCAAGAAAATAATGTTTGAATATTTTAAAATTTAATTTTCACAATACTGTGCACCTCCCCATTATGCAACACCTGTCCGTGCTTATTTAGGTAAGCTGTTCCCGAGGCTGTTCCCGAATCGTTGGATAGAGAGAAGGGGGCCGATTGAGTGGCCAGTCAGATCGTCTGATTTGACACCCCTAGATTATTTCTTGTGGGGATACTTAAAAAGCAAAGTATACGTTACTATACCGGTTAATGACGTTAATGAGAAGATTTAAAGATCATTATTTGCCTCAAAAAAGAATAATTCTAGGATTTCTCAACCGTAAAAAAATTATTCGTTGCCAGTGGTGATGACTCAAAAGACGCGCTTTGCGACATTGGATAAAAATCTCAGATTTATAAAAAATGTGAAATTAAGTTTCTTAGAAATAGCCGAGGAAATAGCGATTTCATTGATTTACGTTTTGCGCAATAATTGTAAAATCGTTTCATAAGGTGCGAAGGGTCGAAGTTAACTCTTGAGTTAACCCTTAACTTCCCCCGCTCCCTAGGTGCAGGATGTCCGGTTTTAATGTTTACACACATTTAGATAAACTAGTGGATGGAGTTTATTTAAAACAAAAAACATTAAACTTTGAAGACAATCAGCCTTCCAGTAGTTCCAAACAACCGTGATAGTGTCTCGCACCGCATGTTCCGACTCATAATAAATACGCCATGGGCACAGCTTTCTTCATCTTAGATAGATGAAGACGGCTGTGGTCATGGCATAATAATGCGATCTGCGACCTGCCTAAAGCTTCATTCACATAAAATTAGTGCAGTTGCATTGGTACTGCAGAAAAGTTATTATAAAGGGCGCTGTATTCTTGAAATAGTGTTTTCTACAAATACAAATAATTTTAGACATTTAATAACTGAATAATCTAGGGTTTAGCAAATAATAGGAATGTTAACTCATCCCACCTGCAAATATTCAAAGATACTGAAGTAAAACGGCGAGAAATACGGATGACTTTTGTAACGTTCAGATAAACTTAACAGTTAGGTATTCCTTTGTACTGCAGTTGCATGATTGCTGTAAAAGGATTGGTAAAAGCAAAAATGCTTTTAGCTTCTGCCATACAAGGGCCAATCAGAAAACAGCTTTTTTGATAGTAAATATAAGATTCACATTTTTGCAGGTTAGGTTTTTAAATTAGATTCTAATTTAGATATTTTGTATAGAATTAATTTGTTTTTAAAAAATGGATGAAAAGGACTGTTTGGTTAAGAAACAGTTATTTTTGCTGCTCTTATTCGCAGCGACGTCAATATGTATAAAACTATACATGCAAAAAATTAAAAGAAGAACTCGGAGATGGTGGGTGCGACCTATTAACCGCAGAAAGCACATGCAAGGTGAATTCTATAATTTATATAAAAAATGCGTAATGAGAATGCCGATTATTTTTCATTACACCCGAATGACAGTGGCATGACTTGCTGAAATTAGTGGAGCCTCATTTAACCAAACATTCAAATGGACCATCTATTCCTGCAGATTGTAGGCTTGTAATTACTTTTCGGCAAATGAAAAACCAACAATTTCCGTAGATAGGGACGTAGTTGAAAAAAAACCATAAACATAACCTCTTTATCTGAAGGTCAAGAATCTTGAGTTTTTGCATGTCGCCAACTTACAGCGGAAAAAGTAATTTTATGTAAACAGAGTAAATAATATTTAACACCATACAATTACAATACAACAGTACAACTGCAGTGCCATTTCACTAACGTTTATCTGAACGTTACTTTATTCACGAAATGGAGACAGATGTAAGTATAATAACAATGATAATCACGCAAGGTTACAATATTGTCAGGCTTTACTGACAAATTTGCATCCAGGTAACGCGAAATTTTGCGTGATTTCTTGGGATTTTGCACGATTTCTCGGGATTTCGCACGATTTCTCGAGATTTCTCATGATTTTTCGGAATTTCGCACGATTTCACAGGATTTCGCAAGATTTGTGACAATAATACCGGCGAAATTCTTGAAATAGCCCAGAATTTCGCGAAATCCCTTGAAAGTCTCTATTTTGCGAAATCTTGTTACAATTTTCCCAGTGGTAACCACTGTTGGAAAAATCCTATGGAAATTATGATAGCTTATCCTAAGTAGGTACTATCATTTGCAATATTAATGACACTCACTAAAATGAATTTTTCTATTTATTTTGAACTTGTGACGTATTCATATTGAAATCTGCTTTAAATTTTTAACATTAGTTATTAGTTGTTTCACTTACCAAGAGAGATTTAATGAAATATCTATTCAGAACTTCCAGAAGTTCAAAAACTGTTTTAAGAGAGTGTCATTATTATTGCAAACGATTGTACCTAATTCTAAATAAATGTCAAGAAATAAAGTTTGAATTGTAATGCACTTTCTGTAGTTATTTTAATTATTGCATGCGTATGTAGGTATTTATAAAACAATTGCGCAAAGTTGGATGCATCTCCTAAACAACTCCGAGCATAGGTAGAACACATTTGTTTTTCCACATTGTTTTCACGTGTCCAATACAAACTGTTAAATTAAAATTTTCACAGCTGCCTATCAAATACGCTGGAATTTATTCTACCGTTATGCCATCGCATCGCTACTGTTTATTTCTGTTTTTCAATTTGTCACAGAAACCGGCGTATTGTTTATAAAAATTGCTTCTCCTCATTTATATTGTGTTATGCAATTTACTGTTTTTAAATTTTTCGTTATCTACGTATACTTAGTTTGTTATATCCAGAAGCAGTTTTAGTTAACGCATTCCTTTAGCATGAGTATTTACTTATTTGTCATAGTGTAATGCATGGCGAAAATTAATACAGTGTTTCTTTGTTTTTCCACGGAGCAAATTGTTTTGTTAATTATGGCGAATTACAATTTTAAAACAGTTCAGAACGCTTTGAGGTTACCACGGCCTTGGAGCTCCGCGTTTCTTATTTGAATCCCGAGAAATGTGAACGTAAAAATGAATTAATTTATTAAATTAATAAGCACTTGGCACAGGAACTCGTAAAGGACATGCCAGAAGTAAGAATGTCAGTGTAAACAAAGCTGCTGTAAAAGGAATCTGTTTCTAAACAGTTTCTTTCAATTTTTGTTCAAAATAGGCTAGTAGAACTGCCTAAAAAGTTTTAAATATCAACTTAAGAAATAAAAGAAAACAATTAAGTAGGTACATAAAAAATATGACCAGAAAAATATTTATGTTAAAGTAATGCATAATTGTCGTTTATTCTACTCTTGACTAAATTGTATTGCATATTACCTCACGAGACATCTCGAGGACCTACAAACCTATGTGGAAGACAATTAGTAACTGTCTGAAGCTATTTGTGGCATAATTTCAGTTTTTCTTTAGTTTTATTGGGTTTTTGCCACACTTCTGAAAAAATAATATTATTGCCTCATTTTAATTTTCGCTTGTATTTGTAATTTTTATCTAGTGAACTTAGTTCTGCTCTGCCCTTTTTCTTGTGACGTGTGTAAACACATTTGTGTATTGACACGAAAATTATAAATAAAATAAATAAATAAATAAAGATTATTTAAATAAGCCCTTGCGCCAAACGGATCAGTCAAGGGTTATTTTTCAAACTAAGTTTGTCTAACCAAAAAATCTCACACTGAACAAAGCAGATAAGTAAAAAATAACAAAAATCACATCACTTCCGTATTATTGACGTTTCGAAAAACTCTCTGTTTTCGTTCTCAAAATAGTATTAAAAATATTAAACGTATGTCAAGTTTGACAGTTTAAAATTTGTTTATCTACTTCCATACAGATGTTAAATGATTTTTATTTTGTTGTTACTTACTTCTTGATACAACTGTAGCCAACAATGATCAATGTTTACTGAACAGTTTGACACACACTTATCTCCGCTCAACAAAATAATCGGGGTTTCTTTTAATTTTCTTTTTGTTGCGTTGTCTTCCTTCTCTAAAATTTTTGCCGAACCCCATTGAATCAAATGACCGTTCTCCCAAGCGTGTTCGCAAATTTTGGATTTTTCAAATTCCCGTCTTTTTATATAATTTTTATGTTCCTCAACTCTAACATTCATAGGCCGAGACGTTTCTCCAAAATAATGTTTATTGCATTCACAAGGTATACTGTAGATGCAATTTTTTGAATTTTGTATATCATTTTTTGGACGCGTTTTAGACAAAAATGATCGTAAAGTATTAGTTGTCTGAAAAACTGTTCAAATAATAAATTTATTTTAATTTTGTTACTTAGTATCTGTTTTTTTCAGTGTGAGATTTTTTGGTTAGGCAAACTTAGTTTGAAAAATAACCCTTGACTGATCCATTTGGCGCAAGGGCTTATTTAATTAATCTTATATTTTTTCAGAAGTGTCGCAAAAACCCAATAAAACTAAAGAACAATTAGTAACATCCCAGATTTTTGAACATCTGAAAACTTTTAAGAATAAAACAACATATTCTTCCGCCATTGACCAGAAAAAAAATATGTGCTGCTTACCACTGTTACAAGTGTGTATCGAGTATCGGCTTTATACATGTATTGTATTTAGTACGTTTCGTGTTTAGAAGAAAAACCTACAGAAAAATAGTTACAGGTTATAGGACGTCAAACTAGTTAATTACTATCACAAAGTAGTAATAAAGCTACATCACAGTCACAAAAAGCATTGAAAGCTAGCGACCTCTATTGCGTATCGGCGATAACGATATATTGCAAACACGGAATTCCAGGAAACAACTACGCTGCGGGCTAAAGCTTTGCTACTTTGCGATACTCATCGTCCCTATTGTCGGGTTAGACAGGCTTCAAACAGCTTCTTCATCGATTACTTCATCTATGGCATACTGATGAGATCCAATAAGCTCGAAACCGGTATATGTCTGGTGGGCTGCTGACGAGTAACTTTAGCTGTTTTCTATAGGTTTTCCAGGTGTAATTCAATGCTGCACAGTAGATATTTCCTGGAATTCCGTGTTAGTTAATTTCTATTTTCTTATTGCGATATATAAAACACGAGGCTTGGTACGGCAGGTACATTGATATATAAGTCCCTTTGTATTATTATTTTTTTCTTTTGAAGCACCTAGCTAATCGGTAACCGCATAGGCAAATTAAATCTAACCCGAGAATGTCGTTTTGTCTTGCAAAAATGCATAAACCAGAATTGAACGTCATCTCATGGGCGTCACCTGAATTTTGTTAACATTACTTACCGTCATTTTAACGTGATATAAATATATACAATAACAATTATTCTCTTTGTGTAGGTACACATTTCGATTATCGCGTTATTACACGAAAATATTGTTTAACTTTTTATGAGTAATATGGGACGTACTAAGTACGACTTAGTTATACCTATGTGATGCTAGATTTATTAGAATGATTTTCTAGAAATTTACTCTCTAAGTCTCTACCAACTATATCCATACGAGTAACTAAATAAGAGGCTTCTTTTCTCTGTCTTTCATGGGAAGCACGACTTGCTCCAGACATACCTAGCGGCATCTTACGTTCATTTGGAGAAAAAATAGCATTTGCACTATGCTACGTTTTCTATTTTGAGAAAACTATAACTCTCAAAATCTATACAATAGATGTCGCTGTATAATAAGCTTCATTACGCAGCAATTGGCGGTAAATTTGAATTTACTTTAATATATAGAGTGCAACGTACATATGAAATAAAATTCATAATCCTCGATAACAAAATTTCGTAAAAAATTAAAAGTTCAAATATAAAAGTTGAACAGATTTTTTACAAAATTATGTAGTCAATGATTTATGAATTTTATTTCATGTAAGTTACACACTATATAACAGTATAATAAAACAATGAATTTAATTAATTAAAAAAGAAGGTATGATTGGTTTAATAATAAAAGAGAATTTTTTCCAATGCTTTATTCTGTTATAAATAGGAAAAGAAGTTGATTACATGACTAGTAATTAATAGCGATTAACATGATAAAAAATAGATGCATAGTTTATGCTAAATATTATTGTTAAATACATTTGTTCCGAACTACCTACACTGGTTCTCATCAGTACGATGTACTACTGATTATTTTTTCTGTGAAAATTTAAATATGCTCAGTATTAGCAAAAAAATCAGTAGACTCGTAGATATATGTATTTACCATTACTTTTACATTCACTAAAAAAACGAATCAACCTTAAATAAATAAATACCAAAATAAGGTGGTTATTCTCAATATTTTTAAAACATTTAATTCAAAGTAACAATTTTTGTTCGTGAGATTAAAATCTGGTTTACATAATTTGCGAATTGATTCTAACCCCAAACATTTCCCTGTCTGCAGTAACTCTGAAGAAGCTTTGATACCATAGGAATAATATATATTTTTGCAGTTTGGTACACAACAGTATATTCAACAGTATTTTATATTTAAAAATAAAACAAACTAAAGCAGGCAAGGCAATTTAGATAATCATTTCACTAACTAGGTATAATTAACTGTTTGCGTTATATTAAATTTTAATCGAACACAGAAAACATTTATCAGAATGCACTAGAGCGATAACTTACCTTCATCATGTTGCAAAAATATATTAAATTTTAACCATCCATTGCATCCATGTTTCATGTTCATAGAAAATCATGTTTGTTACATGTTTTAACCTCAGATTTTTAATTATTTATTAGTTTCCTTAGTTTCTTTTGGCTACAACGAACTCTACCAGTTATACTGGCAACTTTGCTGTTCCTTTTAAATTGTGAAACAGTTTTCTGTATGCTAATTTTTCTCAAGTAGTAGTGTTTTTCCAAATGACCGTAAGACGACGCTCGGGAACGCGATGTTAAGGTACCTATCCTTTAAAAGCGTCTTATTTATTTAGTCATATGACTATATCTAAGAATTTATGCTGACTAGGTATCTACATGTACAGCGTGTCCAAAATGCTAAGTAATGTCAAGTAATAAAGTAAAGTAATATCAAGAAGATCGGTCTTTGATGAAATCTTTATACTTCGATGAAACCATGGTTGAAAATCGAAAGATAACTGTTTACCATTTTGAGTAACTTTTTTTTTAGTGGAACAGGCACTTTACCTGACACCAAAACGTTTTTACTCGGTGCATTGAATATTTCAAATAGAATTATTTCGACTCTTAACGACTTCAACAAGGTGTACCTTATTCAGATAAAAAAAGGAGGAGAGTCGATTGTTTAGTCAAATGTATATACTAATCCGTAAAAAGTTCTGCCATTTAAAAGAAGTATGGTACCATAAGCATGACGCCATAAATGACGCACTCTCTACTAGTGACGTTAAAATTAGAAACAAATTTGAATTTCTCGCATCCAAAAAGCACCACTCTAAAATGTATGCAAATATTTGGATTTTTTTAAGTTATTTGCAAATATCGAAAATATTATTAACTTTGACACCCGACAAAGAACGAAAACATAACTGATATATGACCAGTGAAAATGAAAACAAAAAATGTTTAAAACTACTTTAAAAATGCCGGTCATCTATATGTACACTTTGCAAATATCTAAATTTTTCGGCATTTTTGTAACAAAAAATTGTATTTCCAACTTCCATAAAATAAATATGAAAATGTTTCAAATTAAGATCTACCAGTAAATGAAAACGGCAAAAATAACTAAGAGGCACTATCAAGCACTTTTAATATAAGAGTAAATTTAGGTAACGGTTATTTTACTTAAACGGACAAAAATCAAAAAAGTTCGACAACTTAACAGGTATAAATTTTAATTCAGTATTTCCCATATCGAAACTTTCGATATTCAAGATTTTTTCAATGTATCAATATCACAGTTTTTATCGATACAAAATATCGGATTTCGTAAATAAATCGTATCGATATTCTGAATAGCGATGTGTATCGGACAGCCCTAGTTGCTACAGCACTCCTCAACGTTGTTTTTCTGAGCCGTTTAAACGTTTAAAGTTAAATTAGCAGGAAATGTAAAGATAATTAACATTTACATTTTACATATTGTCATAAGTTTCGTGATCGTTACATTTTTCATGACGAAATATGAGTGTATATTTATTTTTCGTCTCCTATTTAAGTATTTGCCAAATATTTATTTAGGTAAATATGTGCGGCAGAAATAATTTGAAGATTCGATTATAGCCGTCGTCTTCAGACGATACGTGTATGTTAATTCTGGCAGTTTTCATTGCACCAGGTTACGACACGGCGGCGGTCGCGGTTACGCATTCCACTGAATCACCGTATCGGAATGTCTGTCTTATTTTCTCCATAGGTAAACGTCCACCAGATAAAAATTGTCTCTCTCAGGTAACGAGGAGACGCCGCAAAATCAGCACCGCTTTTTAAGTTTGCTCTGTGCGATGGATTCTTGAAAGTCTACCTCACTCTTCCGGTGGGTTTTCTTGGAAAACAAAATAGGAGGTACTAGTAACCGCCGCGTCAGTCAGTCTTTTCCGGTGTTCCGTTTCGTTTGTTTTTAATCAGGTACCTAGAAACTAAAAACAGTTAGATTTCAGCTTTTCGGGAAATATTTTTTCAAAACAGATAAATTAATTATTATACTTTAAAAAAATTTAATTAAGCCGATCGAAACATTTGCATTTAATACATTGTATTTAAAATCGCATTTCTAACAACAAAAAATATATAGCTTTTTGTTAGGTATTAACTCGGGTGTTAAAGGAGAGAATGCACTATGAGGTCGCGGTCTAGACGCATCGCTGACCGTTTTGTGCCGAGTTAATCACGGTCTTTTACAAAATCAGTCCCATATGTCGTTCTCTATACGCTCCCAACTTATTCTACTGTACACAGTGTCTCAAACAAACAAAATAAAGAACAAATATTCCATGAAATTCTATACGGCAGGCTAGCCGGTAATTGAATTGTAAATCAACCGTTCAACAAATTTTAAAGACCAATGGGCATCATGACTACAAAGTTCACAATTTGGAGTAGTTGCCTGAACGTCACATTGAAAACAGACTTCATTTCATAGCTCAAATTGTAGTAAATGTAGAAACTGTTCCAAAACCAAGGCCATTTTGTAGTAAATGTATGGTGCGGCATCATCGATAGGCATTTAATTGGGCCTTATTTTTATGGACATACATTGAACAGTGAGTTACCTAAATTTCATACAAGAAGAATTTCCTTCACATTTTGGAGAATGTGCCTTTACAGCTAAGGAGAAAAACCTATGGTTTCAGCATGACGGAGTTCCACAAGGCCAGGATTGTGCAGCAATATTTAGATAACAGTTTACCAGAAAAATGGCTATTCAGTGTCCCGGAAAATAACCAGATCTAACACCTCTCGATTTTTTTATGGGAAGTTTTAAAAAATACGGTTTACAAAACACCTTCGCGAAATGTTATTTATTTGAAAGAAAAAAATCACAAACGCTTGTAATGAGTTAACGGTTATAAACGCAGCCCACAAGGAAGTCAGACGAAGATTGAATGTGTCTTGGAATGAGAGGAGGTCATATAGAGAATAGATATTATAGTAATATGTATGTAGTATGAGGACGTTTGCCTCATTTTTTAAGTTTAGTTATTGTTATCATCACCTTGTATTTTAACTGCATTAAAGAATTATTTATCGAGTTCAATCCTTTTATTTATTCTTAATGACATTTATGCACTTTAAACAACGAACATTAAATTATTTTCCGACTACTTGATCATTCCACCGGCTAATGTAATTCTTAGATGGTATTTCTTTTGAGACTCTTTACGACGATATTACTTATAACTTTTAAACGGGAATTAATACAGAAAAATTTTTCTCAGAAAAGTTTATTAGAAACTGGTATGGTCCGTGATGCGCCTAGACCGCGACCGCCTAGTGTCTAGTACGTTTCCTCCTTAATATTGTGTGATAGTAACTAGTCTGCGGACTAATGCTCTGATCAGCGTTGAATTACACCTAGCGTATCTACTCATATAATCATTATTAACTTTTGAAGGTTTTTTACTGTATTGTAAAGGTATTTTAGTTAATATAATTAAATGTTCGTACAATAAACTTTGAAACCATGCATGCTTTTGCTATCGTTTTTTTATACATTTTTTATATTAAGTGGTACTCAATAATATTGTGTGAAACTAACTACTCTGTGAACTAATGCACGGAAAGTGTGATAGAAGATGTGACATTTTTCGAGTAATAATTTCTTGATTGTTTGCCCTTGTGAAAAGTAGAAAAGTATGGATATCACTGAATGTACTACAACATTAACAATTCCGGTTCAGAATTATGAGTTAAATATTGTCGCACAATCAATAGTACATACATACACATATCGACATACGATAATAGTATCGACAATAAAAATCTGATAGTGGGAGGACGCCCTTACATTCTAATAAGTCGACTGGAATTATACAGGAGCGTGGAATACAAATTGGTCGATTTGTTGTGAATAGTATATCATTAAATATTCACGGTTTGCGTTGTTTTTCATTATTGCTATGGGTGCATCTATAAAATAGTAGTTCAAGAACAGAATCAATTAGATATTCGTACGTTTATAATATGAATATAGAAATTATTGTTCCTTAATGACATTATTACAAATTGTATAGAGAAGCATGTTACTATACGTGCTTACTTTGCGTGCTTGTAGAAGGACGTTCTTTACAGAAAAGGTACCTACTTTGTATTAATAACATCGTCAACGTAGAGGTTTTAAAAGTACTACATATTATTATAATTTATTAAATCAGATCAGAAATTAGGTAGGTACAAAATATAATTTTGACAAATTTGTATCATTCATACAAATATTGAGCCTTGAAATTTGAGGGATCTCGAAAATTATAAATACATTAACACATCGCACTCAAACGAAATGAAGATTACTATAGTTGACGGCCAAAAATCTAGAGTGTGACTCATGTCATAAACCTGCACACAATTTATAGCAGTCAACACAAAGAAATATACATGCATCCCGTATATTTTCCTATAAAATCGTGTGCCGCATATCTCTGAGAGCATACCCAATTACACAGCTTCTGCTGCAGTACGCATGCGCTGCAGGTTTTGATTGGCTGCGACGAATTGACGGATCCACCTGTTCCATTTCCAGCGCTATCATGGGCGGGTATACCGTTCGGACGGGCAAAATTTCGGGTATATCTTTTCGCTAATTTAATTATGAATGTAGTTAATTTTATTAGTGATTTTGTGTTCTTAAGAATGGAAAATAATTCAAGTTCTACAGCATATTCTCAAAATCGTCCTAATTTAACAAATGAGGAATATCGGATGATGACATGTATGAAGAGTTTAGAGTGCGAGGTGAAAATATGAGTGTAAGTGATGTTGAAATATGTATTTCAGTAACAAAATTGTACGTGAGTAGCATATGCAAATAAAGAGAGTGCAAATAAAAAAGTGGTAAACAAGTACAACTGTGAAACGGAAAATGGTGGAAACTCGTGGAAGGAAGATGGTATTTTTAAAATGAGTTTTCGACAAAAAAAAAACAAAATAGTGATGGCGAAGAAACTGTTTAAAATAAATATTAAAACTTCAGAATCTGGATCGAAGAATATATTAAATTTTGACGAAACATTCATGTATGAAGGTCATACGGAAAGCGGTACGATATGATATAATAAGTGTTAATGTGTGACCGTTATAGTGGCAGTGGTAGTAACTAAAGGTAGATAATGTGTGTGCAAATTTTGTCAAAAGTTGAGATTTTCCCGCCATAAATAATTAAAACAAGTTACGAAAGGACGGCATACTAATTTGCAGAGGATGGCACAGGTGGCACATTTAAAGTAAATTGTTAATGTGCTAGGTTCAGTCGACGTCAAGTTATTTTTTATAATTTTGTGTGCTTTAACTCTTCTCAAGTGGCACGCTTGGGTAATCAAGGCAACCATATCTTCCGTACTCATCTCTGTGTAGTGAATTAGTCACTCTATTATTTTCGACCTTGGGTAATTGATAATACTAGATACAAACTTTAAATTTTGGAATAATTATTATCTAACTTCTAGAAATTGGAAAAAACTGTTATATCACTGTTTCTACTAAAAATAATGGATGTTATGTGATGCAATTATTTTTGTATATTTTTATATCTTATCGCATTCAAATTTAGTACGCTTATGAAATGTTGCTCCTCGCACACTTCGCCCGTTGCACTTATCTACAAGCTAGCGATTAGTCACTCTAAATTTTTTGACGTCAACTATACAAACTACTACAAACGATTTTGTAGCCTTCGATTGAAGTGTTGAAGTATATTTTCTCTAGCTTAAATCTAGTCAAAAGTCCAGCAAAATTATACTTTTTTCGAGACTTTTCATTTTCAAAATTGTCACCTCTGTACCAGTAAGCAAATCAAAGTGATGGAAAAAGTTACTGTTTAGTTTACTTTAAAATAGGATTCGTTTTATATATAATATATTGAAAATATATAGGTAAAACCGAGGGTAAAACTTTTTTTCCTTATACAAACAAATTTTTTTCACTACAAACAACTACAAATGATTGTCTACGAGTATAAGAAGCAACCCTAGATTTTAATGCTGTAAAAGTCGTGCGTTGATTTTTTTCAAGCTAATATAATTTTTTTAAATTGCTACTAACGAAAAACATTTAACTACAGTCGATAATCTATAGGACCACAAAGAATAATAGTTATTATACAAGGGAAAAAATTATTAGATTTTAGCTCAAGTTTGTGTTGTTTTTATAGCGACATTGGACCTCTGTTGCTAAGGAAATCTTTAAAATAATAAAAAATCTGCCGATTTAATTCTGGGATTGGGTTAAAAAAATTGCGAACTTAAGTTATTTATTAGTTATTTTGAATACTCAAAAGTTCAAAAATGTACATTTCTAATTCAGAGTTCAAAAAGTGGCATCACTAAAATTATTACCAGCTAAATCGCGGAAAATTTACGAACCGGCGTATTCCAGATTTATGGAATCGAAGGTGAAAAAGTGCAGTTATATCTCGGAGACGGTGTTATTAACTTATTTTTCTGAAATGGCGCAACAACAAAAGCCATCAACAGTGTGGTCGAATTGTTCAATGATTTAAAGTAGGTACGTTACAATTCAATAGTAATGTAGACATTTCAAAATATTGCAAACTAATTACATTTTTGAAACAAAAGGTGACATGTCCAAGAAATCTGGGATAATGCTCCTGATGAAGTGTTCTTTAACGGCTAAGGTTGTTATACATATTTGCGACTGCAGGAGCTTGTCGAATTTGTGGAATCAGCGAGGTAACATTAGATGATATTGAAGATTCGGGAACGTAATTAATTATGAAACTTAGGCAAAGAAAGAATGATGGTCATGCATTTCAAATCGTCTGCTATACTTAGTTGAATGTGGAGGAGACTTCATGACACTAAATAAACATGGCGATTGGAAGCCATCTACGGCTGCTGAAGGGGATGTTGATGAATGGGTGGCGCATAGGACAGAAATATCTAATAAAGTGTTCAGAACATGGAGCAGTGCATTAGCTAAAATAAAACGCAATTTGCGACCAGGACCATCAATGGCAGTTGTGTCCATGGTAGAAAACATGATTTCAACTTAACAAAATTCCACTGTAGGAGACAATCCCAATCGTTAGAGGAACATGCTCTTCATGCAATGCATATTTACTGTACTGTAAAATATTAACGAAATCTAAAATGTTCGTTTTTGTTCATAGAAAGTCAATTTTATTGGAAACGGTTGACTTTAGAGAAACGAACCAAGAGAACTATTTTTGTGTAAAATTCATTGGCGCTTCAGAATTTGCTGTCAAATGACAATTTTCTCAGTGGCGTAAAAGTTATGGGGGAAAAACCCTTCCGATACCTTAAAATCTCCACCACTGGCACGTCCAATGAATTCGAGAAGGGTGCGAAAAAGTAGCTATTAATAGTGGTAATGTGTTTACAAAAGCTCAGTCCTGTAGTTCAAACGGTTCCTAAGATATTGGAAAAAACTAAAAAAAAATTAAAGAAAACGATAGCCCGGAGAGAAAAATGGAAGAGGAAAAAAATGTTTCTTTTTTTCAAAAGGAATTTACAGTTTTCCGTTGCGACACTTATTTAGGAACACCCTATATATTCGGGAAAAAGTATTCATTTTTTCCCGAGGAAAAAGTAATTTCATAAAAAGTGACATTTTGTTCCCTGTCAGGAGAGATAAAATGTCAAACTTTTTTCCGCCACAGGAAAAATAGTCGAGTGTCATATTTTAAGGTTGGTAACCTTGTCAATAGTCTCCAGGCACTCAAAACACCCCGACCACAACATATCCGGAACTCGATCCAGAAAAATGCAATAAATAAGAGGAATATTCAGTGTGGCTGAATTAGTTGCACACCTTGTAGACATAGCGGTGCATAGAAGACCGGCTAGTCCGCAGCATTGTATGACCGACGACCATTCCACATAGAGCCGTTTATTTGGCGAGCTCGATGTGGTCGCAGATAACCAGTAAGATGACTGCCTTGACCTCCGAGGTGGTATTACCCTTACCTATTCTATGCGTTACAATAATTATGACTTTGATGTAATGAAGAGTATGTTTATGCTGGAAGGCGGTCTCTGGGCTCTGTCTCACTGTAATTTTAGCTGACGGCCGCCTCTTTGAAGCGGCACAGGCTGAAATTTAAATCGCTTTATTTCGATGTAAATCAGTCTCGATTATTTTGGTAGATCAAATAAACAGAAGCATGCTGAACTGCTCATTGTCGATTCCAAAAGTTACGAGGTGGCCGTGCACTAAATTGAAAAAAATAATAAAAATTAAAAAATATAAAAATTTATCAATTTTTTTTGTTCAAAAATAAATTTTGTTGTAGGTAAATTATTTAACACACGTTAGTTATGTTTTTATATGCAGGGTTAAAATATAGGTTAACTATGGCTAAGTACAAATATTTTAAGAGAAGATAGAGAAAAATACAAATCAACGAAATGGTTTGTGGGGTTGTTAGATTAGAAATAACAAGTCCACGCTTTGTAATACGTTAAATATATTAATAAAGATATAACAACTAGGAAAGAATGTTCCACCAATACAGAAGTCTGGACGGATGTTACGCGGAAGACGAACGACAAGTAACTACCGTGGTTCTCCACCGGACCTCTCGAGGAAGGTCTCCGGGGCTGGTTAATCTCTGACCATCTCTTTATTTGATTATAATTGGGCTCAGGTCAGAGGGTACTTTAATGGTTTTATTGGCATTGATTTGTTTATTGCTTTAATCCAAATGTCATTAAATTGTAATTGTAGGGATTACAGATGTAGGTCGGTGACCGGTGTCGGTCGGAATTTACACATTTTTTATTTATAAAACAGTTTTTTTCTAAACTATATTAAACCCCAATTTATCTTCGGTCGCCAGACGCAAATTTAAATTTTGCATACATCAAAGGTATGATGCAGCGTTGCCACGTGTATCAATTTACCACTCATTTAAAAACAAACTTTTATTTAGGTACATAATCCTGCACTTTAGATATGCAACCATCAACACGCCATTGTCATATGTATTATCAGGCGAAGTAATATCTTTGTTTTTCGTGCTGTCACAATTGTCAAACCATCGGCAGAAATCATAGACCTTATAAATCATGGACGCGCCCAAAACCGTTTTCTGCCTATACAAATCGTTGATGCTCAGATATGTGCGACAGAGATAGAGCTACTCCGGGCAAAAACCCACAGCTCATTGGCCGAAAAAACAAAAACCGTAAATGACAGACGTATGACATTTACGGTGACAGTCCGACTCCACCATGGTTTATGAGTTTTAAACTCATTTAAAAGTTATGTTTATATATTTTTCTGTCATAGAACATCTGTTTTTTCCCGGACTAGCTTCATCCCTCTTGTACACATCAGGACACCGGACCTCTTTTTCTAGGGCCGGTCCATGATTTATAAGGTCTATGGCAGAAATGTATGTATTACGTTTCGTGACAAACTTACGAGGTATGATCAAAAAGTTACGTAATATCTCGGGTTGTATTAGTCCGATTCGTGTGATATTTTCGTTGTTGTGTTGGTAAACATGTCGGAAAAGTATCTATATAGTATTTGCTATATCATATGTTTAGTCTGTTGTCACCTGTCGCAAATGTTACATCTGTTTTGGTACGATCGACGATTTATTTCTTAAAAAATAAAAAACAAAAACAGGATCGTACCAAAACATATGTAACCTTTATGACAGATGACAACAGACTAAACATCCGACATGACTAATAACGTATAGATACGTGTTTCGCCTATTTTTCATAATAGAATTCTATGGTGGAAAGCAAATGTCACTATAAAATAAACTTTGGTAGATTGTTTCTTCATAAACTATTGTAGAATTACACTTCGGTTAACGTCGTCTTTTACAGTTCGTTAAGCATTCAACAGTAGAAAGAAAACGAACAGAAAGTAATGAAGTGAGGCAAGACGGGTAATAGAAGAATGGAACAAAATGCGAAAATGACGAGAGTGCAATTAACTTTAGAAAGAAAAGGACAAAATCCCATCGTAGTTTTTTCTTCGTAGCCCTGTTTTGTACCTACCTATATTATTTCTCTATATTTTTAAAGTATTGTTATCCACTTAGATATTTCTTTGAACACTTAATAATATCTTTAAATACAAGTAGTGAAGTATAAATAAATAATGATAATATAGTCAGTCCTTTTATATGGCTGATTGGAACATCAAAAAACAATTAGACATATATCCAGATATCCTGCTCTTTAATATCTTTTTAGTTGCATCATTAGATCCGTCTGGTTAGATTTTTTAATGGGTATTCAACCAAACATGTTACTAATTGTTAAAAGTTAGTGTGTGACCTTCTGTCGAGGACAAGTAGTACAGAGGTAACATTCTTGTAAATATGTTAAAAGTTTCCTTTTCTGTATCAAGTACTTCACTAGTATCAGGTACTAAAAATCTATAAAACAAAAGAACGTACCTACCTATTCCATTTCGTTATTTCGTATTGATAATTTATCGTTTAAAATTATTCAAATAATGTTAAATTTTATTTTCATGTGTATTTTCACCAAATTTGTCTACGTCGGTCTTTTTTTCTGTGGAGCCATTTAAAGTCAAATATATACAGGGTGTCCGATGTAAAGCACATACATTTAGAGGGTAACACTACTAGAAAAAATAATGCTTGACGCATTAGTTCATATAACATTTTCTTGAAGTCAATATTTTTTTAAATTTGGCACACTTGTCCTACTTCTAAAGAGATGTGGAATACCCTGTAAAATGATGCAAGAGTTTTTTATTTTTTTCATCAAGACGAAGAAAATTTGGACGGCAAATATTAGTCAGCTCACACTGTATGTATCAATATGTCAAATGGGACAAAGTTAATATACTCGTAGCAATGAGGAGCATTCGTCTTCTTTGAAGCAGCTGTTCCAAAAAAATAACACTTCCTTGTGCGCTTTCTCGTTTTGTGGGTGGCACTTGAAAATTATTACGTTGCCCATGGCAAACACGATCAGCGATGATAATGATGATCGTTTTATATAACGCAGTCTTATCTTTCATTTCACTGGTGTGGGCAAGCTTGTTTCTTGACCAAGCGTTAATTTCTCAGTCACATCTAGAATGTACAAAACAATCTTATCAGTCGCAGTGTTTAGTAAAGTTGGTAGGTACGTGTTGTATATTGAAAAATAATGCCGGACCCATTGTTTGTTCAACCAAAACAATGGGCTGGATTGGAAGTGATAGCTTAGTAGACAAACGATTGTGAAATGTAGGTGCTTGATAACTAGGTACGATCTTATAGTGGCTGCAGGAAATGTTATGCTACAGTAATAAGAAAAATATACTTTGGTGACAACAACAGGAACAGGTACCTTCGGATAAACTGATCGCATGTTCTACAAGATCTTGGCGAGTCTAGTCCAAAAAGAATATATAGAGTGGACCATTAATAATGCACATGTTTTAGTCTTCATTTAAATGCAGACCTGTATAGAAGTTTCTTGGAAAATAACCTTTTTTATTTCATTTAAGACGTAGATTGCAGTATTGTTCAAAATATGTGGTGTCAGCACAATTTTGCAACGATCATTTCTCGAATAAATGGATAGGTCAACAAAGTCCAATAGCATGGCCACCGCGTTTCCCAGATCTAAGTCCTGTGAATATTTATTTAGGGGGACATGTCAGAAGTAACGTAAATAATTCACGATGCAGCTATCCAGATAAGAAATGATTCAAGTTTCATCCATCGAAAGACATAACCATTAGTTTGCCGATGTGGGGCTTGCATTCGATGGACATTTTGAACAATAAATATTGTCTTAAGATTTGTTAATTTGGTTAATAAAGGTTAACTAATGTTTAAACTTTGAACACAAATAATAATTATTGTTATAGGAAGCATCATTGTTATTTATTAGGCTTTGATTGAAATATGAAATTATGTTTATTAAAATTAAAACTTCTAAACAAATGAATTGGAAAATATGTTCGACATTAACTCAGCTACCATCTGACAAAGTGTGTCATACACATGCTCGACACCAGTATCCGTATGTATCTAGTGGCACCGCTGATGACTAACCATGACTGTTTGCTATTGATTTTTTAGTTGTAATTCAATATTAGTCGGGGCATTAACCCACAGAGTAGTTGTTTCTTTCTGTTCAAGTTCTTAAACATCATGCATTAACTCTTTGACGTCAACCACAATTCCAGTTTTCAGAGAACATACTCTATTTCCTCTCTATGAGACAGTTGGCGGACAGAAATGCGTGTGCTAGCAAGAAGCTGCATTGTTGAGTGTAAAACGGCTTTTAGATGATTAAATGTCGCATTTTACGCAGTTGGCAACTGGATAAACTGGTTTAATCATTCCGTATTCAGTTATTAGTAAAGTTATCGGGATTATTATTCATATTTTCCTAATAATTTATGATTCATGTTGCAATTAAGCTGTTATATGGAACTTGGTAGGAATCTTAATCGAAATACGCATGTTTTCATCGTCGCTTGTTGAAAATAAACAAACTTTATTTAAAAAATCTTATGAGCATTCATCCAAAGCGTTTTGCAGATAAGTGTAACGGAAGAAGCATTTAACCGTTATTGTTAAAATAGGCAAGACATCTGCTAAATGCAACTGTTTGTAGTAATTTGAGGAGTGTTTTTCTTACAAATTGCTTCATTGTTTACACCAAATTAGAACAGGAAACCATTTTCAACAGGATACGTCTTCTTGTTTTTTAACTAAAATTTGACCTAATGTTTTAGTCTTTGTTTTAGTACCTAATCAAATCATCAGTATTCATCACTCAATATCTCTACATTCTGTAGCTTCCAGTTTTGAACAGAACATGTAGAAAAGCCGAGAGACAAAAGCACGTTTAAAATATGTTTGATTTATTGTTCCCTTAAGGCTTACGGTGAACGCTCGATCCAAAGGGATATAGTTTTCGCTCAGTAACTCCTCAACGAAAAATGATAAAAATATGCGGTTTTTTTAATAGACTACAAATACTATTTTACGTCGGCACTGTGTTTTGAAATTTTGAAAATATGCAAAATTCATTTTAAAAAAATTTATTTTACACTTTTTCAAAATTTCAAAATACAGCGCCGACGTAAAATAATATTTGAAGTCTATTAAAAACCACCGCATATTTTTATCATTATCCGTTAAGGAGTTACTGAGCAAAAACTATGGGTTTGTTCCAACACAGCAAGAATCGATTCCGAACCGTTCAGAATTAGTCAGTCAGTTTAGTTGTTAATGTACTCTCGGCGAATGCGACGTAAGACGGTGTTGGTCAAACATTTCTCACGGTACTGAACAGTTCTCGACGGTTGTTGGAACATATGTTATATATCGTTTGATAGAGCGCTCACCGTAAGCCTTAATGAAAATATTCAAATAGATAATACTCTGATCATAACCCATCTAGATGATACCTGTAAGCATGCCCTTTGGTTTTGAAAATGACCATGATCGTAACTTTAAATTTTAAGCTGTTGTACACGTATTCAACAATTACACTTACCACTAGCTGACGACATTAGCATTACTTTCCCTTAAATTTATAAATAATATTTTGTTTACTACAATTTCGCGCCATTTTCTGGTTGTATCATGGAAAAACTATCCATTTATTAATGATGTGGGCAAGTAATAATAATAAAACTGATTAATAATAGTAGTAGACCCAATTTAGAAGGAATGTAATATTTACATTGTTTAAGATCGCCGTATTTCTCGTCTGGATATTGATATTGATATATAAGTAAAACGTGTAATACAAAGTAAGCACAACATTTTTTATGTTTCATTTATTTATTAATACTTTTTAAATTTTTCTCAAATAAAATAATAACGTAAAAAGCGTTTGCAAGACACGTTTTTGTTGCTATCCTGACGCTATATTTTAACAATTATTGTTTTCTTATACCTATAAATAAAAGTAGATACTAAATATTATGTCGAGGTTTATGTTCTAAGAATATTTACATATTATACATAAATTTTGATATCTAAAACTTTGTTGACTGAATAATTTTTAGTTTATATTTGTATTTCTTGAGTGTCCTTGAAAATACCCAGGTGGCATAAAATATTATTTCGATATATTTGGTTCATTTATTAAATTATTAAAAATATTTGTTTTTGTAGAAAATACTGTCGCCTCTTTAGATAACATATTTTTTTCTTGTCGCAACATTAAGACTCTTTTTATTTGCCTTTTAAAGTAATAATTATTTACGCAAAACTTCGGAGATATTCTAAAAATTAAGTCGACTTATTGAAAAGATATTCAAATTATGTGTAGATTTGTAACGTTATAAGTATACTAACAAATTTCTCA